>OW028729.1:1685844-2984188 GCA_932294345.1 Pandemis cinnamomeana
ACGGGCGAGATTGACTGCTAAAATGAGAACACCAAAAACACTTCATCAACAGCCGCGGCACCACACATACAATACAACACAATACAATACAAATACTCTTTATTGGACACCACAAATCAGTACAAAACAATACAGAAACAAAGAACAAAGTAGACAATAGGCGGTCTTATCGCTTAATAGCGATCTCTTCCAGACAACCAATATTTCTTGTAAATAAGTTGGAGACAGTTTAAGTAGGTGGCCACATAGCCTAAGAGCTAGCGACCAAATCGGTCATGTGGCTTCAGCTGTATTGAAACTCCGTTAGCTACTTCCCTGAACAACCTTTTCCTATAATCTTCGCGCTGGCAGGCCGCGGGCGGTGGCTGCGGGTGTAGTGGGGTGGGGAAAAAAAAGAAAAAAAATATGGGCACAGCGACTTTAATTTTTTTTTCAAACAGTTGCTCTGTACTCCCTGTGCACCCAAAAAAAAAAATTGATCGGGTGGTGAGAAGGGCTTACGTATTGATTAATCTCGTGTCAGAAAAAAAGCCCATACAGCTGAGCCCACACGAAAATTATCATTATTTAGGTACTTTTAATTAACGCTGGCAACCCCTTCTCACCACCCGATCGATTTAATTTTTTTTTTGACCGTGTTCTACCGTACAACGTTGCCGACATTTTTGTCACAAGATTTTTGAATACTGTATTTATTACTTTGACATTGGCGAAATCATCGCATCGACCGATGGGGCCATATTAAAAAAGAAGAAGAAGATTCCGAATGCTGCTCCAACGCCGGAGTTCTACCGTGAACTCCAACTCGGAAGAAAGAAGAGAATGGGAGCTTGACATAGCCTCTCCTTGGCTTTGTCTGTGTTACAGCTTCAGACATAGCCTGATAGAGGTTACGTTGGTGACTGTTCAGACCATCAGGAGAAGTTCAGACCATCAGGAGAAGCAAGAAGACTGGAAGACCGGCGAAGAAAGAAGACAGCTAAATCTAAAGAAGACACTTTGATTTCATCATACTTCTGATTCTTTGAGTTCTGCTGAAATAATTTTGATTTCTGTTAACTTTTTAATGTTTGGTTGGTGTCGCTGGACGGGTATCTAATCACAGCGTTTTTCTAATGTTTTTTATTTGTTCTCGTTTCAGAAAAAGACTTATTAATGTGTGCTGTTTTATGCACAGCCAGAGGCGTAACCAAGGGCCCTGGTGCAAATAAAAAAATGGGGCCCCACTACTATCTAAAAAGGTTAGGTTAGGTTAGGTTTTACAATGCAGAAATATTACTCCTGGTAAGGATTCGAGGGCCCCCTGAGCTTGAGGGCTTCGGGGCACTGCACCGCCTAGCCCCTATAGCTACGCCACTGCACAGCTAAGCCCGAGAGCGTTAGAGCTGTGTCGAGATAGAAAACTCTCTTTTTCTAGAAAGAACTGTAAGAAAGAGACGGGTAGTATAGCGACATAAGTCTCGCGCGCTTTCGTGTCAGCCGTGTTTGTACTGCTGGCGGCATTGACTTACAATAAACAACTAGACTCCCAATCACGCTCAAAAACTGTCCGAAGCAAAAGTCTGAACGACGCGTCTATTGTTCAGAGTTTTGGTTCAGTTGTGTTTCGACCGCGCTTTGATAACAATGTATATGTCTCTTTCGCACCGTAATCTTACTATTGAAAACAAAAGAGACAGGCAGGTTTCCAGCGCGTGGCGTCGTGTCATTACTTCTCACGATCCTACGCCATTGATATTAAACATTACTGCCACGAAATAAGGTGTCAATTTGAACGAATATGTTAATGTTATCTGTCTAAGTCGATGTGTTGACACACACAACACATAGACAAGGCAACTCGGACGTTTCTTGAGGAACCTTTGTTAGCGACTGAGAGTCTAGTTGTTTATTGTAAAGCCGCATTCACATTTGTCTGTCGTGTTGTGTTGTGACGCATCAGAACTGTATCGGTTTCATACATTTAATTCGGTTGCGTTCACATTTCTCTGATGCCGTGTGTTGTGACGGCTTATGTTGTGTCGCGTCACAAGCGATCCCGGTCTGCGACAGAACGGGTGAGGTGCGGGGGGCGGTGCGGCGTCACGTCAGGATAGTGTGCACGCGGCCATGTTGTGTTGTGACTCGTCAGAGCCTTAGACATTCTAAAATACTGATGAAATTCTTCAGCATCACTCTCAAGCCCTTTAACGAGACAATGAAACTCGCCTTTACTCTCTCGTTTTCAATTTACGGGATGGATCCAATATCTTCTCTTTCTTTGTTTTATTAGAAGCGTTGCCAACGTCAATAAGTGCATAATCTTCAATATCTGAATCGGAATCGGAAGAATCTTGAAAAAACATTGCGAGCGTGTGAACTCTTCGGGTGCCAAGATGGAACTGATGAAAAAATGCGTCTTAATGCGTCACAACACGTCAAGCAAATGTGAACAGCAGCCATCACGACAGAGAGCATCACAACACAACACGACAGACAAATGTGAACCTGGCTTTAGTCAATGGCTGGCGGCCATGTTTCCGCGAACGCTAGGCATACGGAATGACCACATTTGCGTCTGACGTCAACCGGCTGTCCTTGGAGCGGGGTGAGCAAGACATCCCATCTAATATTTATATTGAGATTTCTAATTTAGACATTTAGGATTATTTTAGGTTTCGACCGGTTCTTTTACTTTTTCTGTGTGTCTACTCTTGCTTATGTGGCCTGCAGACCTGTTACCTTAGGCTCTGTCTACCCGGTAAGGGATAAAGACGTGATCTGTGTATGTATGTATGTATGTACTCTTGCTTAATACTTATGTCCTATCAATCGTTCAAAGGTTAACTGGAAGAGATTCCTTTTAGGGATAAGTTCGCCTTTGTGCATGTGTGTTGTCCTGTATTCATCTTTTTCTTGTGTTTTATATACAATAAAGAAGTTATACATACATACAACTAGCTGACCCGGCGAACTTTGTTCCGCCTTAAATTTGAAAAATTCCAGTGGTTTGGGCTGTGCTATCCCGCGGGAACTATGCAATTTTCCGGGATAAAAACTATTCTATGTCCTTTCCCGGGACTCAAACTATCTGTATACCAAATTTCAACTAAATCGGCCCAGCGGTTTAAGCGTGAAAAGGTAACAGACAGACAGACAGACAGAGTTACTTTCGCATTTATAATAGTAAGGAAAGGATAAGGATTTCTAATTTAGGCATTTAGGATTATTTTAGGTTTCGATCGGTTCTTTTACTTCTTTTACTTTTAGGGATAAGTCCGCCTTGGTGCATGTGTGTTGTCTTTTATTCATCTTTTTCTTGTGTTTTATGTACAACTAGCTGACCCGGCGAACTTTGTTCCGCCTTAAATTTGAAAAATTCCAGTGGTTTGGGCTGTGCTATCCCGCGGGAACTATGCAATTTTCCGGGATAAAAACTATCCTATGTCCTTTCCCGAGACTCAAACTATCTGTATACCAAATTTCAACTAAATCGGCCCAGCGGTTTAAGCGTGAAAAGGTAACAGACAGAGCTACTTTCGCATTTATAATATTAGTAAGGATTAGTAAGGATAAAGAGTTATACATACATAAATACAATATTGGTCTGTCTTCCAAATAACACAACTTTTTGAGTCAGTGCGGCAAACGAGCTGCTGCGATTCTTCCATGCTGGTGCGGGAGCAAAGAAAAAACAGAATATACCAGTTGCTTCTCTTCCCGCGCAGGTAAAATACCGTCGAGGGAATGGGCGAAAATCATAGGAATCAACTGGCGTAACTATAACGTCTGGGGCCCGCGGCAAATTCGTCAGATATCCTTCCTCAATATAAAGAAGTGCATCAGCGTCCCTTCTGTGCTCTAAACCAAGCCAGTTGGGGGGCCCGTAGAGCTAGGGGCCCGTGGCATTTTGCCACTGGGAGTCATGTTATAGGCGATGAGGCTAGCAACCACTATTTTGATTTCATTTTTCACCTATATACGCCCACAATCTTGCTAACTGTGGCCTGTATGTTACCTTAGGCTCTGTCTACCCTCAAGGGATAAAGACGTGATTTGTGTATGTGTGTGTATGTGTGCGGCAAACGAGTGTATCAATGGTGAGCGAGTCTACAGCGTCTCTCGATACATACCTACATATACACAATCTACGGCTCAGAGCCTAAGGTAAGACTCATAGGCCACGTATAGCAATTAAGACTGTGGGCGTATAGGAAAATGGAATCAAAGTAGTGATGGGTTGCTAGCCGCATCGCCTAGAACTTGATTCCAAAGATTTTCGCCCATTCTCTCGATGGCCTTACCATCTGCCGGGAAGAGAATCAGCTGGTATATTCTATGTATATTAAAATCCTAACAAAGAATGCCAACAAATAAATTAATGACTTAGAAGATTATCTCCATACGAATTATCTTTCTATTTAAGACACTCCATACTCCGGTTTCAGTCGTCCTGTCAATCATTCGAAGGTTAACTGGAAGAGATCCCTTTAAGTGATAAGTTTGCCTCTGTGTATCCGCTTGTCTTGTTACCTGCAAAATTGACGTGTTTTTGTACAATAAAGAGTTAAACATACGTACCAGTAGCGTGGCGTCCATTCGATTCCCACCGGCTTGCCTATTTTAAGGCAGTTGGGCACTTGTGTTATTATTGTGCAGAATTAGAGGAAAAGGCTGGTTAAATGTCCTTCGGCTTGCCTTTTGATATACTTGACGCCACGCCACTGATCATACATACATACATTTATCTTTCTAAACACCTTGTCTGCTGCTAAATATAGATAGGGTAACATTTAAATTTCATACAGACGTATGCTCATTTGACATTCAGCCTGACATTCCGCATATGTATGTGTTTGTATGAGACAACCAGTTCCGTTGCTACGGCTACACATACATACATTATACTTACAAGAGGTAAACTTTGTTTGATTTGTTTGTAGCAGAAAAGCAAAACATTTTGTGTGATATCAAGTTACTATAACAACAATTTTGACTATAACCGACCATTTTGACGTATATTTTGACAAAAAAATGAAATACATCTTGTCAAAATCGTCGGTTATCCTACTAATATAATAAATGCGAAAGTCTGGGACGATGTGTGTATGTTTGTTCCTTCTTCGCGCTGAAACGACTAAACGGATTTGGATCAAATTTGGAACGGAGATAGCTGGTACCCTAGATTAAAACGGTGTATATTTTATCTGTGTATCGTTTCGTGAGTCATAGACGGTTCTGGCTGAAAACCAGTGCTGCAGGTGTCTAACACCTCAGCGTAATGCTGAGCCAGCGACCGTTTCACTTTTGCGAAGACACACAACGCTGATGATCTATTTTTTATTTCGTATGTTTTTTTTTTTTTGTTTTACCTTGTTTATTTTCTATAAAATTGTGTATATATTTGTGTGTCTTGCAAAAAGGAATAAATGTCTTCTTTCTTTCTTTCTTTCTTTCTTTCTAAAACATATGCTACTTTTTATCCCGGAAAATGGCATAGTTCCCTCATAGCATAGCATAGTTCTCGCATCCCTTTTAGGGATAAGTTCGCCTTTGTGCATTTGTGTTGCCCTGTATTCATCTTTCTCTTATGTTTTTTGTACTAATAAGAGTTATACATACATACATACATAGACAATTTTTTTGCAGTCGAAATTATTTATGTTAGAGAGGCCAGACAAACGAACTAGAGGGTCACCTGATGGTAAATGATCACCACTGTCCATAGACACCCGCAGCACTTTAGGTGAAAAGGGAAATCCAAATCAAAATAATATAAGTAGGACAAAAAAAAGTTACCTCTTGCCGCCGCATGCCTTCCCACAACCTTGGTGAAGTGCTAAACGATACCAACATAGTTGTATGTATGTTGAAAAATATGGTTTCAACACAAAATCCAATCGAATAATTTAACTATTAACGTCTAAAACGAATGAATTCTAAATGCTAAAGCCGTTGCCAAGGGCGACCAGTTGCTTACGTACAAACTTGAAATATACTTACATAACTATATAACTATAAAATGGAGGAAAATGACAAAACTTAGAACCAATGTGTGACCACACTAACATTTTATTGAATCAGGCGTTACTTTGCGGAGGTCCATTTCAATGAACAAAAAAATTACCTTGCTACTCCGCTACTCACGTGCAAGATAACCAAGCCTGTGTGAAATATATATGTTTTTCATGCAATCCTCCCTCCACTGCTGCCAATAAAACACATATACGGAATTATTATCTACTAACGACCCGCCCCGGCTTCGCATGGTATATTATGCATGTATTATACATATAAACCTTCCTCTTGAATCACTCTATCTATTAAAAAAAACCGCATCAAAATCCGTTGTGTGTTTTTGAAGATATATATAAGCATACATAGGGACATAGGGACACAGGGACAGAGAAAGCGACTTGATTTTGTACTATGTAGTGAAGTGATAATGATCCCGTAGAGGGATCGAAACGCGCCAGTGTTTGTGTGGTGTGGATTTATATGTGTTTTATTGGCAGCAGTGGAGGGAGGAATTATACAGTTATATTATGACAAGTTTTCAGGTTGCCTCAAATACCTACCCAAAAATTGGTGCCAGCTCTCCTACTACGCGAACGCGTTCCAGATGTTTTTAGTTCCAAAAATGTACACCAGAGGCGCCGTTTATCCAGCTATTTCATCAAGCCTCGATTTCAATCATTGAATGCCATTTGTGGCATTATAACTCAATCAATACTAATTTATGCTTGGCCGTGGGATTTTTCTAGTTTTTGCTGCGACTCCCTAGAAAGGAATTGATTGTACTAGCTACATTGCGAGAGGCTATTGTATTAATAAGTACTTGAGGCTTTAAGATATCTATTTGTATTTAACTGTTAATTGAATTGACGAAAGTGAAGTAGAGGCTTTGATTATGGGTTTAAAAAGCACTTGCTCTGTGGGGTGGGATGGGATTCCGAATTTTATATTAAAAAATCATAAAGACATTTTTGTGCCCATTCTTACACACATTTTTAACTGTTGCCTGGAAAAAGGAGTATTTCCGGTAGCATTGAAAAAGTCAATTGTCATACCTATATATAAAAACGGTAGCAGGAGTACCCCCAGTAATTATCGTCCTATTTCCATACTGCCATCAGTTTCGAAACTATTAGAACGCATACTAAATAAGAGATTAAGGTCCTATCTGGAAAACTTAACATTCTTTCACCAAACCAATATGGTTTTAGATCCGGAAAATCAACCGATGATGCAGTGCTGGAACTCACGCAATTTGTAGCTAATAACCTTGATAAGGGCAAAAAGTGTCTTTCAGTGTTCTTGGACCTTGCCAAGGCATTTGACACTGTCTCAGTACAAATTCTTTTAAAGAAACTGGAAACGCTTGGGATTAGAGGGAGTGCATATGCAATCTTCAAAGATTATCTTTGTAATAGATGTCAGTGTGTCTCAGTGGGTGAATTCAGGAGTTCTGATTTGCCTATCGATTTTGGTGTTCCGCAGGGCAGCATACTGGGCCCTACGCTTTTCCTAATTTATATTAATGATCTTTGTGAACTTTGTATCACTAACTGTAAAATCATGTCCTATGCTGATGACACTGCTCTGATATTTACTGAAGACTCATGGGAAAAAGTCTTTGTATCTGCGCAGAGGGGGCTAGATAATGTTATGGCGTGGTTGACTCAAAACCTTCTGACGCTAAATGTAGAAAAAACTAAATATATAACTCATTCCATCAGAGAACCCGGTCAGCCACCTAACACTCTGACCATCTCTGCGCATACTTGTATTGACTCAAAAATAAATTGTGGTACGTGTCGTCCACTGGAAAGGACTGAAACGATAAAATATCTTGGTGTGAATATTGACTCGTTCTTGGGCTTTAAATCACATATCGAAGTAGTTAGCAAGCGAGTTCGGAAACTTATATATGTTTTTAAAAACTTAAGACATGTGGCAGACGACTTGCTGTTAAAAAGAGTCTACCTTGCTCTTTGCCAATCCTTAATAACCTATTGCATTTCGACTTGGGGGGGCGCACCTAAAACGTCACTGATCACCCTTGAGGTGGCGCAACGTGCTGTCTTAAAGGTGATGCATTTCTTACCTTTCACTTACCCCACAAAAAATCTGTACTCAATAGCAAAAACTTTAAGTGTAAGGCAACTTTTTATAGTCTCTAATATTATTAGATATCATAGCGAACATACTTACGACAGTAAGAACGTATCAAGTACTCGTAGACCTCAATACATAGGAACTAGAGACAAATTTAATACTAAATTCATAAATTCATTTATAATTTCTAACGGTCCATTTATTTATAACAATATTAACAAAATATTAAATATCTACCCGATGTCTAAGATTGAATGCAAGAAGGCTGTTACTGCTTGGCTACTAAATAAGAGTTATGACGAAACAGAAGCCGTTCTAAAAAGTATAAGTTAAACACACACACACACACACGCACACACACACACACACACACACACACACACACACACACGCACGCACACACACACACACACACACACACACACACACACACACACACACACACACACACACATACATACACAAGCACAATGTATAAATAAGGTGCATATTATTGTATTGTAGTGCCAGTCTAGACCTTAGTGTTGTCTAAATAGTTTGTATCATGCATGCATGTACCTATTCTGTTCTTAAAACATCGTGCATTTTTAGGGGGAGGAGCGCTGCTTATCCTATAGCACAGGTTTTTACCTATTTAGGGAGCAGAGTTCAAGAGAAAGATACCTTTGTAAAGATGTTTTTTGAGAAATAAATATTATTATTATTATTATTAATTAAAAACCGGTCAAGTGCGAGACGGACTCGCTTCGGTACAAATTCGTTTTGTCTTAAGAATTCATATAAATTTAATTTTAATTTGAATTGCTGCTCCCTAAAAATCTCTTAGAGCTGTGAATATATCAACCCTCTAAGTGGTTCTCGAACTTTTTTGGTGACTGAACCCTTTCGGACAGCAAAATATTTAACCGAGCCCTAAAATAAAAAAATAGAACATTCTTCACCAATAATTCTTCTTCAGCTTTTTCTAATGAGCCACGATGCGATGATTTCGCCACTGTACATACATACATATATCACGTCTTTATCCCTTACGGGGTAGACAGAGCCTGAGGCAACAAAACCTAAAGGCCACGTTTAGCATTGTAGGCGTAAAGGTGGAAAAGTGAATGACAATAGTGATGAGTTGCTAGCATCGCCTATAACATGATTCCTAAGAATTTCGCCCATTCCCTCGATGGGCTTTTACCGGCGCGGGACGAGAAGCAACTGGTACATTCTATGTTTTCCTTTCCCAGACCAGCGTGGAAGTAAATAGAATTCAAACTACAATAATATAAATTGTAAGATAGTTAGTTCTTCCCCGTCGCAATGAGACAGCAGAATACCCGAGTAGCGTTCTAAGAGCTCACTGTACGTAGCTACATAGCATACAGTCTGTCAGCCATTAGAATGCCCCTACTTTGTCCTGCTGTCTCCTTCACTCGGCCGTTTCAAGTATCAACCCCATAAGAGTAATATAATATATTCTAAATTGCACCACCTGCTCAGATCTGTTCTGTTCTCCAGTCCATTATGGTTGCCTGGAAGAGTTCGCTCCCGTAGCGATAAGGCCGCCTAATTGTTACCTTGTAATATTCTGTATACCTTTTTTCTGTTTTGGTTGTTATATGTGGTGTTCAATAAAGAGGTAGGTATTGTATTGTATTGTATTGTAAGAGTAAATTAGACAACAGGACAGACCTGACTAGCATTCTAAGAGCTCACTGTACGTAGCTATAGCATACATATATAATACATATGCCTTGTAAGGTAGGTACAAATCGTAGGCGCGCGCGCCGGTCGCCCTTGACATAGCTCGTGTAACGCTGGCGCCAGAGAGGTTACTAGTTAAATCAACATAATAACAAGTGGGATAAAGCAAGCTTAAAAAACTCGGCCAAGAGCGAGTCGGGCTCACACGTGCAAATACGGGGTAGACAGAGCCTAAGGTAACAAAACTTTATAAGGCCACATTTAGCAAGATTGTAAGCGTATAGTTGAAAAATGAAATTAAAATAGTGATGGGTGGCTAGCATCGCCTATAACATGATTCCTAAGACTTTCGCCCATTCCTTCGATGGGCTTTTACCTAGCGCGGGAAGAGAAGCAACTGGTTTCTATGTTTTTTCTTCACTCCCAGATCAGCATGGAAGAATAGCACAAAAAAATACACTACACAAATCACGTCTTTATCCCTTACGAGGTAGACAGAGCCTTTTATGGTGTGGAAAATGCGCCTTATGCATCCGCCCGGTACGGGTTTACCGGGGGTATGTGGGGTTCTCCCCACCCACTAAAAACCACACGGATTCCCTATTCAGTCGTATGTGAGGCGTTACGGGAGCACCCGGTGTCACCGCGACGCCCCACCACCCCGGGATGGGGTTCCATCTTGGCACCTGTGCAATCCAGGTTTGGGAAATACGGGGTAGACAGAGCCTAGTTGACAAGAGCTAAATGCCACATTCGAGTTACGACCTGGGTGCTTTTATGAGGCGAGTGTACAATTTTCTGCAGGGCCGCGACAACACACTGGCATCGCGTAAAGCGCTGCGGGTATCTATGGACAGTGGTGATCGTTTACCATCAGGTGACCCACTAGTTCGTTTGTCTGGCCTATCTAACATAAAAAAAAGCATGGTGGAAAGGGGAATGAAAATAGTGATGCGTTGCTTTCGCCTGTGACATGATTCCTAAGGTTTTCGCCTATTCCCTCGATGGGAACCTGCGCGGGAAGAGAAGCAACTGGTACATTCTATGCTTTTTCTTTACTTCCACACCAGCTTAGAAATAAAAAAATATGATCAGTAAAAAGGTTGTTTTATTTTTATACATTAAAAAATACTATACTTAGGTATTACAATAAATAATAATAAATTACCTAAAAAATATTTTTTAAATTACCAAATCAACTATAGAATCTTTATAGAAAATTGCCTGAAACTTTTTTTATGGGAAGTCGAATCATCTAGTTCGACTATACAGCATCATAAACATATTTTTCCCGTTCTTCGTCCATCTAAAGTATCAAATCTCTACAACAGTCTACAAAAATAACATAATAATAACTTTAGAAATAATTTCGTTCAAATTGGTAACGAGCATATTTTTCACAGAAAAATTACTAGCATAATAAACTTCAGGGCTACCATGACAATTGCGACTCAGTTCGGGTTTTAGCTGTCATTTTAGTTTGGATCTGACAGCGAGCGAACCTACACTGAATCGGAATTGAGTCGCATTAAGACGTCATGTTATTGGTGAAAATTTTAACTAAATGACCTGTTGTATGTGTGAGTAATGTGTGAGAATAGACAAATTGACGTTCCAAATTAGAAAAACTCAAATCCCATTATCAGTTCTGTACCAGTGGCGTAACTATAGGGTGGCAGGGGTGGCAAAATGCCACGGGCCCCTAGCTCTACGGGGTAGAACTGGCTTGATTTAGAGCACAGAAGGGACGGTGATGCACTTCTTTATATTGAGGAAGGGGATATCTGACGAATTTGCCACGGGCCTCAGACTATAGTTACGCCACTGTTGTGTACACCAGGGGTTCCCAATTTTTTTGTGTCAAGGAACCCTAATTGATTACATTTTTCCTAGCGGAACCCTTCTTTGATAACACCTTAAAATAGGTATAAATGAAAAACAACACAGGTCAGTGCGCGCGAACAACGTTGCTCACCGCACATGAAAATATTTTTTACGGAACCCTTATTGCCCTTCCACGGAACCCCAGGGTTCCGCGGACCACCTTTCGGGAACCGCTGGTGTACACTACTACATACAGAACAACAGGTAATTTACTTAAGGCTTTCTCCTTTGCTATCTTTTGGCTCAATTTCATTGGGATCAGCCTTTTAAAGGAGATAGAGCCACAAGCCAATAAAACATAAAATTGAGAAATTAAAAGTATTATCTAGTATCTTTCATTCAAATCCATTCATCAGGTTTTAGCGTCAAAGAATTTACAAGCAGACAAATAAATTTACAAACTTATATTACTAATTTTATTAGGATCATGATTCTCTAAACCTCCTTCAAGAAAATAATCGCTGTTTGGCATACATTTATAAGTTGACCCGCTCGCTCGAAGACATTACATGGAGTCAGGTTCCATGTTTAGCCGTCTAGTTTATGTGAAACACAAACAATTCTGAAATACCTTGGCTAAGATAAGTAGGGTAGATAGAGTCTGTTTGGTTATCTATCCAACCGACAGAGCAGTAGAAGGTTCTATCTTGACGTAGTTCCCGTAGGGGGTGCGTATGGTGGCCGGCCCAAGGTATTGGTATGGGTTGATGGCTTGGGCTGCGGTCATGGTGTCCACTGTGGATAGAGTGGAGAGTGGGACGCCCTCTCTCGCCCATGAGGCTGAAACATTGGAGAAAATCGGTCGTAAGTTACACAGTTTGTTAAGTTGGAATTAATTTTTTCCTGCAAAACGGCCTAAATTTTTTAAGCTACCAAATTATACCTGCGAAAATAGGTATCTCCTGAAATTAAATGATGAACTGAGAGTCAAAATGTTGGTCTGTATCGCTTTTAAGATTTGAAAAATCGTCTAGCCACGGACCGTACTACTAAGGCCATCTGTCGACAAGTAGCAGAAGCTCAAACTATATTGAAAACAGCGCCACCTAGTTTTGTTATTACGAACTATCTCAGTGTTTTCTTTGTAGTTAAAGTAGTTATGCTACTCGATGCTAGATGTCGCTAACTTGGGCGGCATAACGCATCGTAACGGAAGCATTAGATACACATGAACGGTGGCGCTACTGTCTATGTGAAACAAAAGTATAGGTACATATTCTTTCATTCTTTTTATTTCAACTTTATACCTCTACAAATGGCCAACGAAGTGATCTTATTATAATGTTTTTTTTCCTTTAGATGTACCATACATAATCATAATCCAGTCAACATACGTAGGTCTTCTCTCAGGATGTGAGGGCTTGAGCTATAGTTCCTACTTCCTACACGGACCCCTGGGTCCTGTACCTAGGAACCTAATAATTAACGTTCTCACATGATTTTCCTTGTTAATTCAATGAAACGTCACTGACATTTAATGCGAGAGGGTTCCACAGTGGGTCAGGAATCTATTTGTTCGATGGTACTCTGGTATCGTAGAGATCGCTATTAAGCGACAAGTTCGTCTATTATCTACCTACCTTGTTCTTTATTTATGTATTGTTATTGTACTAATCTGAATAAAGAATATTTGTACATACAATAGTACATACATAAATACAATACAATAGTGCCTACCCCAGTGGGAAAGAGGCGTGACGGTATGTATGTATGTTTGTATACATAAATCACGTCTTTATCCCCTACGGGGTAGGCTGAGCCTAAGGTAACAAGACCACGTTTAAAGGCCACGTTTAGCATGATTATGGGCGTATATGTGGAAAGGGGAATCGAATTAGTGATGGGTTGCTAGCATCTATCATTTTGATTTCCCTTTCCACCTATACGCCCTTAATCATGCTAAACGTACCCATAAGGTTTTGTTACCTTAGGGATAAAGACGTGATATACCTATGTATTATAATGTATGTATCTATGTTAAAGGAGCACTATCTGTCATCTTGTGCATGAATCTTGTAGCTGGCTTTTTTAGGTTGTATGTGTGTATGTGTCTATTTATATCTCCATTTATTGTAAATGTGTGTTTCATGTATAATAGGTATATAATGTATTTCAGTACTTAGTATATTAATATATACATATATTCTAAATTGCACCACCTGCTCAGATCTGTTCTGTTCTCCAGTCCATTATGGTTGCCTGGAAGAGATCGCTCTGTAGCGATAAGGCCGCCTATTGTTACCTTGTAATATTCTGTATACCTTTTTCTGTTTTGGTTGTTTATGTGGTGTTCAATAAAGAGTTATTGTATTGTATTGTATTGTATTGTACTCACACAGGTTGGGTATGACCTCCTCGTGGTCGTAATGGCCGTGCTGCCCATTATGTATGTGGAGGTGGATCTCCTTGCCGGGCTGCGCCGGCGCAGCGTGGTGCGCCTTCGCCGCAAACAGCCCACCGAACTGCAATGAAAAGCCTTAGTCTTACGGAGAGAGAAGACCAAGAAACTACAGCCGAGGGCATAAATACATAAATATCGATACAGGCGTCATGTCAGATATATGTCACCGTCATCGACCTTATTGTTTGTGGCATAAAGGTGTTTTTGACGTCTTGGTAACGTAAGGTATGTACGTTATCACTACATAGTCACTACATAGTATAAAATAAAGTCGCTTTATCTGTCCCCGTGTCCGTATGTATGCTTATATCTTCAAAACTACACAACGGATTTTACCTAATGCGGTTTTTTTAATAGAAAGAGTGATTCAAGAGAAAGGTTTATATGTAAAAAACATGCATAATATACTGTGCGAAGCCGGGGCGGGTCGCTAGTTATAATATACTAGCCGTTGCCCGCAACTTCGTTTGCATAGAATTCGTTTATCGCTATCCCGCGGGAATCACGCAATTTTCCGGGATAAAAAGTAGCCTATGTGTTATTCCAGACTATAATCTATCTATGATCCAAATTTCATCCAGATCGGCCCAATACTTTTTGAGCCTATTCATTACAAACATACAAAAATAGGTACAAATCTTTCCTCTTTATAATATTAGTATAGATAAATATAGAATCACAACATGTGCCTTGCGTGCTCGAACCTCCGGGCCTCAGCAGAATCGACGGTAAGCGACCGGATGGCCTTACACTGGTTCCTTGGCGGAAGGGTCGTTGTCTTCTGTGGGACGCGACGTGTGTAAGCACTTTCGCTATGTCTCACTTGAGACAGACCTCGCGGTTAGCTGGCTCCGCAGCTGAAGCTGCCGCGAGGTCAAAGCACTCCAATTCCGCCTTGGAGTCAGTGTAAGACTTTATACCGGTCACCGTCGAGACAGCGGGTCCCTGGGGCTCGGAGGCAAAGGAGTTAGTCAGGGAGCTGGGCCGCAGACTGAGAGGGGGGTGCGATCCCCGCTCTGGTTCGTCGCTGGTTCAAAGGGTTTCCATTGCATTGTATAATGGGAACCTTTGAACCAGGCACGAAACAGGGGGGCATTTTTTAGGTTAGATTTTAATCATAATCTGGTAGTGGAGTGGTGACCCCGCCAGGATCGTCTTTGGAGAACTCTTCAACGGTTGGTCCGATTGACTTGCAATTTGGTATACATATTGTAAGATTCAACGGCAATGCAAGTACAGTCAACAAAAAGCTTATATCAAAAACGAAATTTTTAGGTTAGGTTATTCCTTTTGACACTTGTAAAATTTTTGGATCTCACCTTAGTTCTTAGTTATTATAACTAAGAAGTAGGACTATAGACCAACCGCTTAAATGAGCCCTCGCCCGCGCGGTGCAGACGCGCGGGGTGGGACGACCGCGGGGGCCGTGAGGTGCGGGCGGCAGGCGCACTACCCGCCCGCACCTCTCTCGTTCCCCTTAGTCGTCCTACGCGCCCCTGTGCCGCGCGGGCGAGGACTCAAATAAGTGGTCGCTCTATAGTAGGTATATGATGCAACTAGGTTAATACCACGAGTAACCACATTTTTGACCATTGAATCATTACATTTGACATATTTTAGCAGATAAATAGTGAAAGTGACTTTCTAAGGTGTGAGCGAGATGACGTAACCGCAGCGTGAGGGAAAGAGATAGCGTGTTTTGGTCGTGCTCTAGGTGCTGCTATATTGACCAATGAAGTATATTAAAAATCGCACCCTTCGTGGAAGAAAGACGTAAGTCCTATTGACTTACAATGGGACTTACGTCTTTCTTCCACGAAGGGTGCGAAATGTACTTCTGCAAATTGACCGCCAAGGGCTTTTTTACATGTCCTTTTTTAAACTACCAGCGCATTCGGAAAGACGTCATTGCCAAGAAGAACGCGCCGAAAGAAACTTGGCAGAAAGTAATTTTCTCAGAATAAAATCAATTTACAACAATTCTTAAATTCTACTTAACTTATAATACGAATATCCCCAATTTAAGCAGGTACCTAAATTAAATTATATTAGTCGGTAGTAGAGACGTATAAAGTCTCTGGTCAAAGTGACCATTGGAATTATTACCAAGATTCCCAGATGTGACTGGAAGGCAATCAGCAATTTTATGAGACGCTGGTTTACGTAACACGCGTTTTTATTCGACTTTTCACGTAGCTGTCGAACTGTTACATCGAGAACACAGAAAAAATTGTATTGTTATCGCTTCGCTTTTAACGCTTCGTGCAATTTAAGATCGCCACCAGGGGCCCGATTTTTGTAAGCACGTGTGAAAATACCACTCGAAAGTGGTCAAAAACTGTGCTGGGGGTGATTCTTGAAAGCACATGTGTGAAAATACCACTCGAAAGTGGTCAAAAATTGTGCTGGGGGGTGATTTTTGAAAGCACATGTGTGAAAATACCACTCGAAAGTGGTGAAAAATTGCGCTGGGGGTGATTCTTGAAAGCATATGTGTGAAAATACCGCTCGAAAGTTGTGAAAAATTGCGCTGAATTTGAAATACGAATAGCTTAGAAGACAATCACAGCTCTCATTAATCTTGTGAACTAGTCAAAATTTTGATTAGAGCTGTAGTTTTGAAAATATAAATAGTATTATACCACTTTCGAGTGGTCACATGTGCTTTCAAAAATCGGGCCCCTGAATTTGAAATACGAGTAGCAATCTCGTGAACTAGTCAAAACTTTAGAGCTGAAGTTTTGGAGATATGCTGTTGACTTTTTGGGTCCCTGTTTTGTTCGAACTTTGACCATTATTCTGTGGTCGCGCTCATCGTGGCCGACAAACGTAGACGGGAAAAGACCTCGTGGACACAGCTCAATACGTTGGTCTGACCAGATCCCCACGTTCTCAACTCTACGGTTCACAACATCATCCACACCGCCAGAGACAGGAACAGTTGAAAAAACCGAGCGACAGAAAGAGAGGTCACCCTCAATACTGAGGATGACGCAAGGATCTGTGGCGAAAACGCCACGAATCCAAGCCACGCATGGCAACATGAGAGAGGAAAATATTGTCTATGCTCTCCTCTCTCCTCGAGACACGACAGACTACGGCACGTTAGATTGCTTTTCCCTCTGATCTGATTATATTAGTATCTTGTGTTAAGTATCTGTAACTGTATTAATCGTGTATTACATTCTCTTTTTTTTTTTTTTTTTTATATGAATAGGAAGGCAAACGAGCAAGTGGGTCACCTGATGGTAAGAGATCACCACTGCCCATAGACACCCGCAACCCCGGAGGGATTGCAGATGCGTTGCCAACCTAGAGGACTAAGATGAAATGCCTCTTGTGCCCGTAATTTCCCCGCTGTCTTACTCTCCACACCGGAACACAGCAGTGCAAGCACTGCTACTTAGCGGCAGGATTAGCGAATAAGATGGTGGTAGCGATCCGGACGGACCTTGCACAAGGCCCTACCACCCGCAAGACTCTTTGGAAGAAGCCACCATCTTTTCCTTTGGACCCGACACCTACCACGACCCATAGATCGTTGCTCTTTACCTTGGCGGCTCCAGCTACTAGCAGCAGCTTCAGTATGAGGAGTGCCACGAGCAGCGTCTTGGCGCCGACCAGGGCCGCCACCACGGCCCACGTGCCCGCCGACCCGATGGCCACCGCCAGCGGGATGAGCGCCTGCATCATCTTCTTCATTGGACGGCCGAAGGTGCGCCCTGGAAGGATAATAATAATAATAATAATATTTATTTCTCAAAAAACATCTTTACAAAGGTATCTTTCTCTTGAACTCTGCTCCCTAAATAGGTAAAAACCTGTGCTATAGGATAAGCAGCGCTCCTCCCCCTAAAAAGGCACGATGTTTTAAGAACAGAATAGGTACATGCATGATACAAACTATTTAGACAACACTAAGATCACTGGCACTACAATACAATAATATGCACCTTATTTATACATTGTGCTTGTGTATGTGTGTGTGTGTGTGTGTGTGTGTGTGTGTGTGTGTGTGTGTGTGTGTGTGTGTGTGTGTGTGTGTGTGTGTGTCTGTGTGTGTGTGTGTGTGTGTGTGTGTGTTTAACTTATACTTTTTGGATGGAGAAAGGATGATTTTCGAACCCAATCCAAGGTCAACTTGGAGCTTTTAGAGATGGTGAGTCCTTCCACGCTGGTCTGGGAGCAAAGAAAAAACATAGAATGTATCAGTTGCTTCTCTCCCGCGCAGATGGTAAAAGCTCATCGAGGGAATGGGCGAAAATATTAGGAATCAGCGAACAGGAATTAGGAACAGGCGAAAGCAACCCATCACTGTTTTTATTCTTCCACCATGCTATATAGGGCATAGGAATCATGATATTTTTAGGCGATGCGGCTAGCAATCTATCCCTATATTTTGGAAAACCTTTGGAAACTGTTAATTTGAGCTTTGAGCAAACATAATCGACCAAATCATGTGTTTGAAAGTGTGCCGGCAAATCAATTATCCGTCATAATTGTAGGTAATTTTGTATGTAGAGTATGATTGTAGTGTATGTTACCTCTCGATTTCACCCGAGATGCCCAAGCACGAATATGAAACGCGAAGAGATCAATCAAGGTTACATACACACTTGACGTGATCTATGATTTACTAGCTTTTGCCAGTGACTTCGTCCGCGCAGATAACGTCAGAGTGACGACATCAAAAAAATATATATATTTAATAGAAAGTATCCTATGTTACTTCTAATACCTCCAAGAACGTGTGTACAAAATTTCATGATGATCGGTTGAGTAGTTTTCGCGTGAAAGCGTAACAAACAAACTTACATTCGCATTTATAATATTAGTAGGATTAGTAGGATTAACATGATTCCTAAGATTTTCGCCAATTCCCTCGATGGGCTTCTACCTTCTGCGCGGGATGAGAAGCAACTGGTACATTCTATGTTTTTCCTTTGCTCCCAGACCAGCTTTAGGATTTTTTAGGTTAGGATCAATAGTGAATCAAGATTTTTTACTTCTTGATTTTTTGATTACTTTTACGGTATTACCGTTAGAAATTAAATTTCTAAACGACACTGAAAATTAGAACAAAAAAATCCGAAAAGTAAAGCCATGGCCAGGAAACGAACCCGGTTCCTCGACATTCCGTGACGCGTGCTATACCCCTACACTACCCATAGCACGTATCCTGTAGGTTTACCTAATGTGTTCTAATTTTCAGTGTCGTTTAGAAATTTATTTTTATGTTATGTTATTTGTTTATTTGTGTAGATCGAATCAGAAATGAGGAGATCCGTAGAAGAACCAAGGTTACCGACATAGCCCAGCGGATTAGCAAGTTGAAATGGCAGTGGGCAGGGCACATAGCACGGAGGACGGATGACCGATGGGGTCGAAAGGTCCTCGAGTGGAGACCAAGCACCGGCAAGCGCAGCGTGGGACGTCCACCCACAAGGTGGACCGATGAGCTCATTAAGATCGGAGGATCGCGCTGGATGCAAGCCGCTTCCAACCGGTCTTATTGGAGATCTAAGAGAGGCCTATGTCCAGCAGTGGACTTGTAATGGCTGAGATGATGATGATTTGTTTATTTTAATGGGATTCTGCCGGGTCACGATTCAGTTGGTTTGGTACATCACGTAGGTACGCCATTACCCTACAAACTACAAAGTGGCTGCTCAAATTAAAATGTTACCATCAGACGTATCCAAAATTATAATTTAACAACTTTCTCCATCGCCATAACCGTTTTTAATCTGCAAATATGCATTCGTTCGACTATTTGAAATTTAGAATATACGCCACTGTTTTTAGAGATCCTTTGGTAACGGGTATCTATTGTCTGTATTTCAGTCTGTCTGTCTGTCCTAGGACTGTATCAATGGCAATCCATGGCCACTTTTAGGACACCAGGGGCCTGATTTTTGGAAAGCACATGTGTGAAAACACCACTCGAAAGTGGTGAAAAATTGTGCTGAATTTGAGATACGAGTAGCTTAGAAAATACTTAGGGCTCTCATTAATCTTGTGACCTAGTCAAAAATTTGATTAGAGCTGTAGTTTTGAAGATATAAACAGATTTACACCACTTTCGAGTGGTATTTTCATACATGTGCTTTCCAAAAATCAGGCCCCTGTTGGCTTATTTTATTACCTAACTCGCTCGCAATCGGCATCGTGTTCATTTTGACAGTTCATGTAAGGGCTGACAATTGGCATCGGAATCAGCTAGCTGTCACATTCATACAGGAACTGTCAAAATGAGCACATGGCGATTGCGAGAGAGTTAGGTAATAAGCCTACTGACTACAATGCCTTCCAAAGAATCAAATTATTCTACTAATATTACAAATGCGAAAGTTTGTGAGGATGGATAGATGAATGTGAGGATGTGAGTGTGTATGTTTGTTCCTTCTTCACGCTGAAACGAATTGACGGATTTGAATAAAATTTGGAACGGACATAGCTGCTACCCTATATTAAAACATAGGATACTTTTTATCCCGGGAAATTGCATAGTTCCCGCGGGACACGATAAACATGTCAATTGCTCATTCTACGCGGACGAAGTCGCGGGCAGAAGCTAGTTATACATAAATCACGTCTTTATCAGTAGACAGTTTAAGGTAACAAGGCCTAAAGGCCACGTTTATTTATTTATTTATTTAAAATACAAGGAGCGTTTAGAACGATTATACGATGTGTGTATACATACATACACATACATACCGTCACGCCTCTTTCCCACAGGGGTAGGCAGAGACCACTTTGTTCCACTTGTTACGATCCTGACATACTTCTTTCGCTTCAATTCATCAATCTCTTCATACACGCTCGTCGGTTTCCGGTACTGACCTGACCTTTTTCCAAAACGTCTCCTATTTGGTCTCGGAACGTCCGTCTAGGTTCCCCTCCCAACGCAACCATTCACACTCCCCATATAGATCTGTTTAGTTAGTCTACTTTCATCCATCCGCTCTACGTGACCAAACCAACCAAGCATACTCTTTTCTATCCTAGTCACTATATCCTCTTTCACACCAGCACGTTCCCTTATCACACTATTCCTTATTCTATCTTTCAGTGATGTGTGTATTGTATTTATTAAAAAGATCTTTTTTTAGCTTAGTAGTCTGTAATGCCTACCTACCCCTTTCCAGGATTTCAGCTACACAAAACTTAACAAAGACATTGTTCCTACCGCAACCTTCACCTCCATTAAACAAACAGACATACAACCATAACACCGACCGGTCTGCAATGTGGGTCAGTGAACTTTCTCGCCCGAGCTGTAGGTAATCGATTTTTTACCGACAAATGATTACGAGATCAGCCATTGACGAATGCTGTATCCGCATTGACATTACAGACCATCTGCGCCCCGAATAACTTACTAGGGATAGGTGTATTATAATCCTGGCAGGGTCGCCATGTATTATCTGAGGTCTTCCTACTAGGTGATGGGTAGTCGTCGAGGAGTCTTTAATAAAACACACCTTTACTGTTACACGTCTAGATCTGTATTAAATATTCATAGATTGCATTAAGTATAATGATGATTAATGTCTCTACATATAAGGAATCATTTAGCCTAAATATTGGAGATGGTATCTCTACACCACATAGGAACTCATCGCGTTCTTATCAGTTACTAGCTTCTGCCCGCGACTTCGTCTGCGTAGAATTATACATAAAAACCTTCCTCTTGAATCACTCTATCTATTAAAAAAAAACCGCAACAAAATCCGTTGTGTAGTTTTGAAGATATACGCATACATAGGGACATAGGGACAGAGAAAGCGACTTTATTTTATACTATGTAGTGATATTATACGATTGAAATTGTAATGTAATATAAATTATATTTAATAAAGCAACTAACTATGAATATCCCTGTAAATAATCGTAGAGGTTCCATACATTATACGATGTTCTATGTACAGTCAAGTGTAATAATATGTATACTATAGGTATAGACAAAGTTTCAAAAATAAGTACCATACGCTCTTACGCCAGCGTAATAAGGTTGTGGGACATATTTTTGAAAAGTTCCTATCGATACTTATTTTTGCACTTGACCGTACATATACGACGTCGGAGGAGTGACTCCATTTTGAATGCAAAACTACGATGAAAAACTATTAAGGAGTGTTCCGTCAAACTATCCCAAACAGCTGCTCAAATATTCTAGGACAATTCTAAGACAATACATACATACATACATACAGTCACGCTTCTTTCCCATAGGGATGGACAGAGACTGGGTGCTTTGTTCCACTGCCACGATCCTGGCATATCTTTCAATTCATCCACATTCATCAATCTCTTCATACGCGTCGATAAGGGTACCCTTGACCCGACCTTTTGTCAAAACTTCCCCAATTTTTTGATTTTCGATTTTTTTTGTATATCTTAAGTCCAGAGATTATCGCCTACGGACAAAGTATGTACCTATCTCTGCCTTCGTAGAAAAAGCAATTAAGGGCCAAAATACAGACATGCATTAGAGTTGTTATGCAATTCGGTACTTTAAAATATGTAAGAAAGTTACGTGGCACGAAAGAGTGGGTTACATATTTAAATTGCTAATTTAATCGTACGTTAATTAACATTGTGTCACTTAATTATGTTGGCAAGTAAGTGTTTCTATGCATGTCATATCCTAATCACTACATAGTATAAAATAAAGTCGCTTTCTCTGTTCTTAAGTCCCTATGTCCCTATGTATGCTTATATCTTCTAAACTACACAACGGATTTTTATGCGGTTTTTTTTAATAGATAGAGTGATTCATGAGGAAGGTTTTTATGTATAATTCTACGCAGACGAAGTCGCGGGCAGAAGCTAGTAATATTAGAAACGCGAAAGTTTGTAATTACGGATGGCGGATGGATGTCTGTTACCCGATTTTTAAAGCATAGGTATGTGTGAAAAAGCCACTCGAAAGTGGTGAAAAATTGTGCTGAATTTGAAATACGAGTAGCTTAGAAGATACTTAGATCTTAGATAGATATCTTAGATCTTGTGAACTAGTCAAAAAATTGATTAGAGCTGTAGTTTTGAAGATATAACAGATCTATACCATTTTCGAGTGGTTGGTAAAATACAAAATAAGAGTTAAATAGGTAAGCCCAAAATGAATGTGAAAGACCACAGATTTTATGGTAATTAATAAAGATATTATTTTAATGAACGATGTTTTTTATAAAAATGCATTTTTTATTTTTCTCTGTCGGGGGACTTGACCCTATTGTAATACATTTCCATTTGTCACCGGAACATGTATGTATGTGTGTCAACAACGCGTAACCTTAACACAACCTCCGAAACGGTAAATATTTACTTTTCAATTATAGCATCCGACCGCCTCGGCTGAATCCTTGATTCCGTTTATTTTACTTATTAAACATAACTAATGAAAATTGGGGTTTCACAATGTTTTCCTCAAGCTGTTGTTCGCGACTCCGTCTGCGTTAATTCACTTATCCCGCGGGAATTATGCTATGCTTTTACATATCTTTTTTTGAAACTACCAGCGCATTCGGAAAGACCGTCATTGCCAAGAATGCGCCCCCAGTAAATACGTAGAATAGGTAGTATCTACTAGCTATTATAAATTCTGCTCAGGTATTAATGTCGCATCACATCAATCAGTTGCCTCGTTTACGTTGAAAAACGACAAGCAAACATTTCCTCATTCATACCTCGTTAGTGCAAGTACAATGACTTAAATTAATAACGGCGCAAAGTAAAATAGAAAGTTTAAATTTGATGCTCAATTCGCGTGAAAAAATCTCAAGCAATCGTAACAATCGTTTAACTGCTTTAATTTTATTTTCATTCGGTTCATATTGCTTTGTAGAGAGATGACGTGCGCATAGACAAAGACTTTCGTTTTTTTTAAATGTAATCGACCGGCCAGTGTTGATGTTTGCTTTCGGTCAAAGACTCTGTGCTGACCGTTTCAAAACGATTTTTTTCATTATTTAATTACTTTAAAGTTTAGAAATTAGATAATTACAGTAGCATGCAATAGAGCTATAATTTATTAGCACCTAAAATAATTATGTCGTATTGTTTTTATGTTACCTATATGCCCAAAATCATGCTAACGTGGGCTCGTTACATTAGGTACTGTCTACCCCATAGGGGTAAAATACGTGATTTAAGTATGCATTTAAATCTTTATGTAGGTACCTATTTTTATACCTACTAGTTACATGCTCTAATATCATAGCCCGCTGCAAAGTAAATACATAAGTACTTAAGTATACACATTTTTACGTAACTTAAAGTCGTCGCAAAATAAAAGGCCCGTTTTGACATTTGTCTTCGCGACGTAACTAGTGATGTAACCATACGACTCGGTACTCGATACTCACGATAAATCGATTCAAGTTTGCATGAGTACTTGATCGATTTGAATATATATTGTAAAGTGCATTGGATTAAAGTTCTGTTTAGAAAATTTAACTTACACTGATGTTGTAGATTTTGAAATGATACAATGTTACAAGCTCATAATTTTCAGTAAAGATCACTACACAGCTGGTGAAAGTCAGTAATTAATTGATTGATGAACACTAGTATTTAATTAAATAAAACCGGCCAAGTGCGAGTCGGCCTTAAAAAAATATCTTGATCGATTTATTTTTTCTTTAACCGATTATTATTAGTCTGTGGACAATATGAAAAAATCGTTATGCACAGCACTTAGCCGAGTGGGCGGTACCCATCAATGAAAAATATAATTACCTTCAGAACATTTCGTTCGGTAAAAAATAGAGAACTTCATAGGCGTGAACTGTCAAAACGGGCCTTTTATTTTGCGACGAGTTTAATAATAGATATTAGCTAGTAACATTTTGCATAAGGAAAATTCCATTAGCTAACGTTTGAATGCATGCGTGTCACTATTTTCATTTAAATCCTATTAGTTTAGCATCTAAGTGACGAACAGACAGATAAGTGCAAAACCATTAAGGTACCATTTCCGTAATTTTTTTGTTATTGTCACTTATAGGTAGGTATGTATATGTATACAGGGTGTTAGGTAATGAGTGGATAATCCTTGAACTATGGATAGAAGGCACTTAGGACGTTATAATAAAGCTAAAATAGGTTTAGTAAAACTGGCACGGTTTCCGAGATATTCGGACTTTTAGGTTTTTTTCGAAAATGAGCACCCTTGTTCAATGTTTTGATCATAGCACCATTTTAAGCTAACTTTTTCATTTTTTTATTTTTGCTCAATATTCTTGAGTACTTGTATTTTCAGATAAGCATTACTATTTTTCTGAGACTACATGGGATTTTTTTAAAAAAAATCGCAAACTTAATTTTTGCCTTTTCAATCGTACATTGATCGAATTTTCAGCTCTCACGGTGAAAAAAAAATACACTACCGCCTAGTTGCCAATAAGCTTAAAAACATGCCGGTTTATTGACAATTTAAAAATGGTAATTACTTTTTGAATTTAAATTCAAAATGATAAAATAATAAAAAAAAATACACGCTCGCCCACATTTTTCCCGATTTACTTTTTGTATCACGGGCGTAGAACTCAAATTATTTTGTTGCAAAAATAACATTATTGGCCACTTATTTAAATTCAAATGGCATTTAAATAGTTCCAAAATTAAAAAACATGCCAACTACCTTTTATTTTTTTTTCTACTTCGATTTTGAATTTGGCTAATTATTATTGCGTAATGAATGGTTAATTTTGCGTTTAGATCGTTGTGTTGAAGTTTTTTACTTTAATACTGCTTCGAACATAATACACACTGATAGAATATGCCCAAATACATTACATGTATGGTGAGTTCCAAGGCACAATTTCACCATTCATTATGCAATAATAGCGAAATTCAAAATCGAAGTAGAAAAAAAAAACAAAAGGCAGTCAGCATGTTTTTTAAATTTGGAATTATTTAAATGTCATTTGCATTTAAATAAGTGGCCAATAATGTTATTTTTGCAATAAAAAAAATTTTGTTCTACGCCCGTGATACAAAAAGTAAATCGGGAAAAATGTGGGTGAGCGTGTATTTTTTTTTATTATTTTGCCATTTTGAATTTAAATTCAAAAAGTAATTACCATTTTTAACTTGTCAATAAACCGGCATGTTTTTAAGCTTATTGGCAACTAGGCGGTAGTGTATTTTTTTTTCACCGTGAGAGCTGAAAATTCGATCAATGTACGATTGAAAAGGCAAAAATTAAGTTTGCGATTTTTTTTTTAAAAATCCCATGTAGTCTCAGAAAAATAGTAATGCTTATCTGAAAATACAAGTACTCAAGAATATTGAGCAAAAATAAAAAAATGAAAAAGTTAGCTTAAAATGGTGCTATGATCAAAACATTGAACAAGGGTGTTCATTTTCGAAAAAAACCTAAAAGTCCGAATATCTCGGAAACCGTGCCACTTTTACTAAACCTATTTTAGCTTTATTATAACGTCCTAAGTGCCTTCTATCCATAGTTCAAGGATTATCCACTCATTACCTAACACCCTGTATATCTACTCTCTTAATGATCTAAGATTGTCCATTTATGTTAGGTAGGTATATTGTGTTGTAAGTAATTAGTCTTCATCAGATCTAATGAACAAATAATTAACAATATCCGTTAATAGGTACATACATAGATATTTTTTTCTATGCGAAGACATACAAGTAATCCTACACAATGAGGTAATTATTAAATAATTAATGATAATTAATTATAATGAGACAATTTTCTTCAATTTCTTTGAAAATTAAAGGTAAAATGTCTCTTTTTTACACACATAATATTTTATATAAAAAATATTTTTGTACTTCAACGTCAATGAACAAAAAATTTACCTTGCTACTCCGCTACTCTAGTAGCTGTACATACTCTAGTAGGTAGTATTCTAGTAGCTAGTAGCGGAGTAGCAAGGTAAATTTTTTGTTCATTGAAATGGACCTCCGCAAAGTAACGCCTGATTCAATAAAATACTTCAATGTCTTCAACGTACGTATATGTTTATGCGTGATAAAAAACGTTTTTTGTGAAATATGGGTTCAAGAAAATAAAACGATTAAAAGTAGGTTAGGTACAGTCAAGTGTAAATAAGTACCATACACTCTTACACCGCACCGGCGTAATAAGGCCGTGGGACATATTTTTGAGAAGTTCGTGTCGATACTTATTTTTGCACTTGACCGTACATACATAAAATGACCCTTATATAAGAAATGTATTTTAATTCTATGAATGTTAATATCAGAACTTTTCGCTACGCCCATGATGTGTTCCTTACAGTTGTAGCCGATTTTTGAAAACACATCGAAGCTGGCTAAAACTAGTGTTTTTTGAAAAGTTAGCAAATTCCTTATTAGGTAGAGCCATAATTTGGTGATTTTCTACCACTCGACTGGTATATACATTAGGGAAAAAATTAGGTAGGTACCTACATGTACCACATCCAAATTTTAAAAAAACTTACCAACGGAAGTATTTTCAGATCCTGGATCAGCGACATCCAATAATTTACTATCATAAACTTCACTTTGGTTAAACTTAGAGTTAAATTCGTAATTAACAACATTTTTGGTACTATTTAAACTATCATTTCCTATTACACTATCACTTGCTAAACCCGGACGTAGATTACAAAATAATAACAAAAACAATAATGTCATACGAGCGTCCAATTTTAGGAGAATATGAAAACACGGTATGAACCACTTGATTATTTCTCTCAAATCCATTTTGAAATATTATTTATTGATTTATTTTAACACTAACTTCTCGCGCGAACGTCTTCAAATTTTTATTAGTATTCAAGTTCATGGACTCGTCCTTTCCCGCCAAAAGCCGCGGCCAGACTGACAGTTCGAACAAAATGGCGTCCCATTTCTTCTTTCACTGGCCGCTACACACGGCATAGACAATCCAAGACGGACTTTCGCTTTTTACATTGGCATGCATGTCCGGACTCATTGCAGCATTTGTTTATTTTAAAAAGCGCTAGAAAATCACACAATGTGTTTTAAGTTTAGAAATAAAGGTATTACCATAAACGTGAAATAGAAAGTATAACGTTTCGTTTGAAAATTTTTGAGTATTGTATTCGTACTATTTCGTCATATTATTAACATAATTGCTATTCAAAAGTAAAAACCATCGCAACTCAAAATGAAATCACTTTTTAACTCTCGGATTCATGTGCAAGATTCAAATTACAAAGGACTTATTTAGAGTCATAGCTTTTTTTATTAAAAACCTATAGGTACGAGGTTATTAGCTATAGCATATTAGCTTGCTCTGAGTATTTGAACTATGTAATTGGACAAAATTGTAACTCTACTTTGCGTGTGGTTTCATAACCAAACGGGGGCCCGATTTTTGAAAGCACCACTGAAAATACCACTTGAAAGTGGTGAAAAATTGTGCTGAATTTGAAATACGAGTAGCAAAAAGATAATCACAGCTCTCATTAATCTTGTGAACTAGTCAAAACTTTCAAAAGAACAAAAGAAGTCACAAACAAACAAAAGGAGCGGAAGGCCTAGACGGACGTTCCGAGATCAAATACGAGACGTTTTGGAAAAAGGTCAGGTCAGGAGTACCCGAAACCGACGAGCATGTATGAAGAGATTGATGACTGTGAATGAAGCGAAAGAAGTATGTCAGGATCGTAGCAGGTGGAACAAAGTAGTCTCTGCCTACCCCTGTGGGAAAGAGGCGTGACGGTATGTAGGTATGTAGAGTCATTCGGGGTAACAGCACGCGGTGGGTAAAAGTACGCGGTGGTCCGATCTCCGACAGGGGTGGGGGGGCCGAGGTCTGTGTTTGTAAAACAGAGTGGCGCTACTGTCGCCGTTTAGGAGCCACGAGCCGCGCCGACGCAATCTAAGTACTGGTCGCGACACGTCGCCGAATACTTGTAGCACGCTTATTTCGTTTAATTTTTGAGCCACGGAAAAGTGTGCTGTAGTTAAATGGATAGCTCTGTGCCAGTAAGTATACTATATTTCTATTGTTCATTTAATGTAGTTTTTATGTAAGTTTATCATATTCGTAAAAAGTATTTAACGTGTGTGTTGTGACTGATTATTTGGTATATTTGCCGATTGGGGTAAGAGTACGAGATTAATAGTACGCACGCGTACGTTACCCTCGTTGCGTACTTATACCCCAAATGAAATAAAAATATCAAAAATTGTGCAATCTTTCAGAATACACCAAAATGCCGAGAAATTACATAAGGAAGGCCCCTCAGCGGACCCTCATCTCAGATGACCAAATAATGAAGGCGAACACATCGGGTCAAGAGTACGCATTGGAAAAGTTTTCAGTAAAGCCTATGTAGGGCTAAAACTAATTAATCTTGATGGAAAATTTTCTTAAATAGTGAAAATTTATTGAATATTCTACAGATTTAATATCATAACATGCCAATTATATAATTCTTTATAGGTCTGGGAGGCCATCAAAAAAAAAAATGCGTGCTCTTGACCCGAATGACTGCGTACGTTTACCCCGCGTGCGTAACTTTACCCTAAGACTTGCGTAATTTTACCCACACATCGGGTCAAGAGTACGCACTGGAAAAGTTTCCAGTTAAGCCTATGTAGGGCTAAAACTAATTAATCTTGATGGAAAATTTTCTTAAATAGTGAAAATTTATTGAATATTCTACAGATTTAATATCATAACATGCCAATTATATAATTCTTTATAGGTCTGGGAGGCCATCAAAAAAAAAGTGCGTGCTCTTGACCCGAATGACTCTACCTATGTTTGACCACGAACCACAATTATAAGATCCCAAACAAAATGGGTGCACCTGCACCTAACCCTATAACCTGTTGAAATATACCGGAATAGGGTGGTGGCACCAGTGTTGGACACTATAAGCTGACAAGCACCAGTAATGGACACTTCTTTCTTAATTTAAACAATACGGTTTAAAATTCACTTTGGTAAAATTGACTATGCCTTAGTGTCTTTTAATTAAGAGTTATTGTGCATTATTGGTCCATGTCCATTACTGGGGCCGTCACCCTAATATAATAAGACACAGTATAAATTTTCCACTTGTGTTAATGTCATAGTTTAGTGTGGTTTAGTGGTCGAAAATAAATAAATACCTGGAATTAAAAGAACCAACACCTTTGACGTCAACAGGGACTTTTGAAATGTATCTATCAATTTCGCCGTATAGTAAACTTCCGTTTGATGACTCAGATATATATTTTATGATAGTACGAATATGTTAAGAAGGTCATTCAACCAATACACGCTATTAGATAGTGCGGATAAACAAAAGGAGGAGTTAAACAAAGTCGATCGACAAATATTAGATAATTTTTATTTGACCAAATACACACTGACACTTCGCAACAACATAACTCTAGCTTATTAACAAACAAAATTAAATTAACATCTACAATTAAACTAATTTCCTAAACTACTTAATTTAATTATAGTGCATTGGAGTAATTTCGAAAATGGGGGAATTTCGAAACTAGTGGAAATTGGAAATCCATTAAACGGGGAACAATTACATAATCTAGAAACGCTTACCAATGTTTGCTTCTAGATAAGAAAACTGGTGTGTATGTTATGCATATTGTCTATATTTATATATTATGTACCTAGTATATTTAATTCATTGTGTATTAGTTTATCGTATTTATCTATTATTATAATTTAGACATTTAATATTTTTTAGGTTTCGATCGGTTATTTTACTGTGTACTCTTGCTTAATACTTATGTCCTGTCAATCGTTCAAAGGTTATGGAAGAGATTTTAGGGGTAAGTTCGCCTTTGTGCATGTGTGTTGTCCTGATTCATCTTTTTCTTTTTATGTACAATAAAGAGTTATACATTTATACATACTTACATTATTATTCGGCGATCATACGGAGGCGGTGGCGGAGGCGGGGGCGGAGGCGGAGGCGGGGGCGGAAGCGGAGGCGCAGTTAAGTTACATTAGAACCCTACTCCAATTCACCATGTACAGTCAACCTCAGAAGTAAATAAACACTCGAAGTTGTCAAAAAGATCTACTCAACTCTACGCCAAGGCAGTAAGATGGTGTAGATCTTTTTGAGCTTTTCGAATGTTTACCAACTTCGTATGCTATTCAGTGCCCAGTCTAGAAGTAACGGTACGTCCTAAATAGAAGCGATGCCCACAGCCGGCACCGAACCTGTTAAGGACCGGTTCATGACGTAAGACGACGGAGACTAACGGACACACGAGAACATGCCGTAAGGAAATTATGGTTGAACCCACATTGCCAACATCTGGTAAACACCGTTCGTATGGTAATCGAATTCGAGTCAGAGTTTAAGGAAATGTTTTATTATACAAACTAGCTGTTGCCCGCAACTCCGTCTGCATAGAATTCGTTTATCGCTATCCCGCGGGAATTACGCAATTTTCCGGGATAAAAAGCCTATGTGTTATTCCAGACTATAATGTATCTATGTTCCAAATTTCATCCAGATCTGTCCTGCCGTTCTGGCGTGAAAGAGTAACAAACATTCAAACATACTCACAAACTTTCACATTTATAATATTAGTAGGATATAATAAGGAAACAAACGTATTACAAAATAAAAACCGGCCAAGTGCGATTCGGAATCACGCACCGAGGGTTACGTACGAATTCGCCAAGTTAATATAATATCCAATGTAAGAAGAGCCCTATTCGGAAGTAAAATGTATGTGGTCGTTTATATAAACAGACAGACGGACATAAAAACATTCCGTTTTTAATATTGTGTGGTTATAAAAGCGGCAACAAAAATAAATAATCTGTGAAAATTTCAACTGTCTCGGTTCATGAGATACAGCCTGGTGACAGACGGACAAATATACAGCAGACGGACGGACACATGCACGCGCTTTCAAAAATCGGGCCCCTGATTCAACAATACACTTACTTAGAGCTAAATGTCTAAATGACACTGAAAAGTAGGTACAACGCAGAAAAATCCGAAAAGTAAAGTTATAGCCTGAATCGAACCTGGATCCTCGTCATTCCGTAATGCGTGGTATACCGCTACACCACCCATAGCAGGTACTTGCTGAGCCTCAAATAAATGTAGTTTTTAACTTAAATTAAGTACTTAGTTACAGTGGCCTAGCTACCTAGAGGCTAGGCGGTGCAGTGCTCCGGGGCCCTCAAGCTCAGGGGGCCCTGGAACCCTTACCAGGAATTCAGGATCGGACTAAAACTTTCGAGAACCTAACCAGTTTAGATAGTAGTGGGGCCCCATTTTTTTATTTGCACCAGGGCCCTTGATTACCTAGCTAGGCCACTGCTTAGTTACCTAATATGGTGAAAAACGTTACCAGCCGTTCGTATATAACCGTTACACGTATTTTTACACATCATTCCAACTAACAGACATGTAGCAAACACATTTCGAAGAGCAGTAACGATTTTTACCGTATCAAATTTAATAGCTTCACGGGCCCAATTTTTGAGAGCACATCACTCAAAAGTGCCATAAATCAGCTTATATATCTTTAAAAAAAATTACATAGTCATGCTAGTCCGGGAGCAAAGAAAAAACATAGAATGTACCAGTTGCTTCTCTACCCGCGCAGATGCTAAAAGACCATCGAGGGAATGGGCGAAACTTGTAGGAATCATGTTATAGGCGAGCTGTAGAGCTGTAGTTTTGAAGATATACATACATACATACATACATAAATCACGTATTTATCCCTTACGGGGTAGACAGAGCCTAAGGTAACAGGTATCTAAGGCCACAATTAGCAAGATTGAGGGTGTAATTGGAAAATGGAATCAAAATAGTAATGGGTTGCTAGCCACATCGCCTATACAACGTGATCCCAAAGATTTTCGCCCAATCCCTCGACTAGAATTAGATATAACAAACTGGTAGGTATGTTGTTATATATTCGTTATATGTTACATATTCATTTTCATTTTCATAACATATTACTAACGCACGAAAAAAATTAAAAACTGAAAGTAATTTCTCTTTCTTAACCGACGTGTTAAATAATTGGAAGCGAGCAGCGTGAAGTGGTATGATTCAAGATTAACATCTGCTTACAATACTTGATGTGTGGTCAAACAGTCCCTCTAAGCATCGAATGTATAACCAATAGAGTACCTAGAACATGAATGACCATCTAATTCCAAAAATCATGATTTTTTAAATCGCACATATACCGTCACTCCTTTCCCACAGGGGTAGACAAAGACTACTTTGTTCCACTTGCTACGATCCTGACACCACTTTCGCTTCATCCACACTCAACAATCTCTTCATACATGCTCGTCGGTTTCGGGTACTCCTGACTTGACCTTTTTCCAAAACGTCTCCTATTTGGTCTTGGAACGTCAATCTAGGCATTCCCCTCCCAACGCAACCATTCACACTCCACCTACAGATCTGTTTAGTTGGTCTACTTTCATCCATCTGCTCTACGTGACCAAACCAACTAAGCATACTTTTTCTATCCTCACTATATCCTCTTTCACACCAGCACGTTCCCTTATCACACTATTCCTTATTCTATCTTTCAGTGATACACCTTCCATACTTAACGCTCTCATTTCTACTGCATTTATTCTACTTTCATCCATCCGCTCTACGTGACCAAAGCAACTAGGCATACTTATTTCTATCCTAGTCACTATATCCTCTTTCACACCCGCACGTTCCCTTATCACACTATTGCTTATTCTATCTTTCAGTGATACACATTCCATACTTAACGCTCTCATTTCTACTGCATTTATTCTACTTTCGTGCTTCTTTTGCCATACCCAAGTTTCGCTACCGGACATTGATGGTAGGTATTACCTATGGCACTACTACGTGGCACTACAGACCAAAATAAATATCATAAATGGGAGGTAGGTTAGGTTATGTTATATCTTCAACAGGCCAAAAATACCCAAAAGTAGGAGCTCCGTCGACTATGTTAAACTTGATTTTGAAATAGAAATCTTTGGACAGTAGTGCCACGGGAAATAAAGGCATTAATGTTGGAACAATGAGACCGTCTGTGGACAGCCAGACGCGCCTTCTTCGACACCTTCTCACTACTCACAAACACGCATAAAGTAAGGGGGCGTCCAAAAATTACGTGAGGTATTTAGGGGGGGGGGGGGTTGGGTCGAGCCGAATCTTACTAAATCTCACTTGGGGGAGAGGGGGGGGGGACTTTGCAAATATCATGTAATTTTTTTTTAGCAAAAACTGGTGTAAAGCTGCGTGAAAATTAAGTTAAATTAAAGTTGAATGAAAATAAACGTATCTTGAATAAAATATGACAAAATCTGGCAAATAAAAATAAAAGTAATCAAACAAATTTTGTTGTTTTTTAATAAATCCAATACTTTTATACCCAAAGTACAAGTTTGAAAAATCTCACGTGAGATTGGGTTAGGGGGGAGGGGGTCGAGAAAAATCTTACGACATCTCACCAAGGCGGGAGGGGGGGTTAAAAAATCGTTAAAAATGCCTCACGTAATTAATGGACGCCCCCTAATTTAATAAAACAACAACTCCAAATAACCATGTTTTATTATCATTATTTATAAATTACAACATGAAACATTAAAAGTTGACAACTATACTAGAAAACCGCTTTAGCACGGATAAATTATTTAACTGAACTAAGATAATGGCATGCATAAAATGAACAAGTTAATAAAAATTTGGGTTTCAATAAATTATATAATAATGCAAGTGTTTTACTGGCAGCGAAGCGATAAACCGCAGCTATATTTTTATCTGCCTGGCAAAGGCAAATGTCACAGTGACAGACGAAACGAACAAGCTTTCAGCCGGCTTACCATGACGTCTTAAGCGATTCAATTCCGGCTCAGTTTAGGTTCGCTCGCTGTCAGATCCATAAATTTATTGAATCAGGCGTTACTTTGCGGAGGTCCATTTTAATGAACATAAAATATTTACCTTGCTACTCCGCTAAATCCGCTACGTGATTGTGGTGTAAGGGATAATTAAGTTTGTGGGATTTATATGTTTTCAGTGGCATTAGTGGAGGGAGGGATTGTATGAGAAACATATATATTTCACACAGGCTTGGTTATCTTGCACGTGAGTAGCGGAGCAAGGTAAAGTATGTTCGTCAGATCCATACTAAAAATGACAGCTAAAACCTGGACTGAATCGGAACTGGATTGCATTAGGTTCCCCAGTGCACAATTTAACAAGCGTAAACTAGCAACACCGGACAATTCCCAACCACTATGGTTGATTGCACTAATGTTGCTACCTTATAATCACTACATAGTATAAAACAAAGTCGCTTTCCGCTGTCTGTCCCTATGTATGCTTAGATCTTTAAAACTACGCAACGGATTTTGATGCGGTTTTTTTTAATAGGCAGAGTGATTCAAGAGGAAGGTTTTAATAATAATATATACACTGATTGCACCCGTGCAAAGCCGGGGCGGGTCTCGCTAGTTGTAAAATATATCTATGGTGTACTATGAGATTGAGTGTATTTTTATAATAATTTAGACTTTTCGTATCAAAACCTGTATTAGGGACTCTGCAAGCATAATAGCTCCTTCCGCTCACACTAATAGTTATTATCAGAAGAGTGATAGAGACGGTATGACACAAAAATCATTGAAAAAGAACACTATCGCTTTCATTCGCTAGCAGTAAAACAAGTGCCTTACAATTTTTGCATTAAAACGAATTATCCCAGTAAATTCATGTTTCGATCTACATTCAGTGTAATTATATACTATCTATCCTAGTTTCATAATCGGGTATATCTACAAAATAAATTTCACTTTGGGCAGAATTAGCCGTTTTAATAAACATGGAACCTTTTCATACTTATTCATAATCTAAAACGCGTCAATAAAGAGTTGATTTATAGCGATGCTTCAAATCACAGGTGTACTGTTATAGTAGTTTACGCAACTGATGTATAATGAGGGTCCTTAAAACACGGCTGTGGCTTTATGAAACGAGCTTCGACGAGTTTCGTAATATGATCACGCGTTGTAAGGCCAAATTACACACAAGTGTCTAGGATCAATCCTGAATGAATTCTCTAACTCATTTGATCCCTGTAGGTATATTTGGGCAGTTTATGTACAGTTGAACCTCTACGCGTATTGACCAATAAAAAATACGCAAATTGACTTATACATACGCATAACGCCAACACGAGCGATCACTCGCTAAATGATTTATCATTTACACTGAAATGACCAAAAGCAAATTACCCTATACGCATAATGCCAACACGCGCGATCAGTCGCAAAATGACGCATAAATAATACGTGAAATGACCAAAACGCAAATTGCCCTATATGCATAATGCCAACAAGAGCGATCAGTCGCAAAATGATTTACGCATACTGCCAGCACAAGCTAGGCTATGAAGGTAACGAGAATAGCAAAGATTTCTAAGGTAAAACAAATATCCCCGGCCATAGCTTTACTTTTCGGATTTTTCTATGTGTTCTAATTTTCATAGACATTTAGAAATTAAAACAAATATGTTCGCGGCTTAACCTTGGGCCACTCTCGCCGCACCCTAACCAAAATAGTCATAATGCGTATTGGCCAACTTACGCATGTCATTTTACGTAGTATCTTAAAATTGAAACAGTCATTCTGGGTATTGGTTAATATGCGTAGAGAGCCAGGTGTATACAGTATTTTTATCTTCACACACAATTATAAGTACCGTTAAGGTAAGTTCAGAATGATATCGATTTTGGTATTATTATGACGCTATAACACTGCTGTAATGGTCATACGTTTTCTGAACGTATTATAGAGAACTTATGATATGTGTGCAGATAAAATAATCGAGATAACATTTCCGACAAAATTAAATTTTTCTTGTGAGTTTTGTGGCGACTCATATAAATAGTAGGTACGAAAATAGTTTTTAAAACTGTAAAAAAACCAATGGACTGTTTTTCTTTACAAAAGTGCTGTGCTGATAATAGAAGAAACCATTTTTTTTTTTAATTTTGGAAAATAAAGTAACGCGTGCACGTTTTTTTTAAATGCCCATCAACCAAATGCTTGAAAAAAAAAACAGTTTTTTTTTTAAACGAAACGAGATACATCTAATGTGGTCCCATACAAAACGATGTTTAGATTTCACCATGGGATCCATGAGAATATGAAAACCACAATTTGAAGTCATGTCTCAACGCTACAAGGTTGGTTTTGAATGTTTACCCGACTGCGGCGAAACCCAAAGGGTCATGAACTACTCAATGGCTCAACCGATTGCGATAAATTACACGTCATTAGATTCTTCTCGTAGACGCGATGTCGCCGGATAAAATAGTGTAGGTATTCTATGCGCCTAAATGTGCAGGGACGAATTTTTTTTCAATGTTTCGTGTCATCATAGTATAGGCCTTTGAAAATCATGGATAAGATAGAAGGGTATGATGTAACAATCATGCCATCTCACAATACTTAGTGTTGTATCTAAAAGAGTCATTAACAGTCAAGATTCAGTGCTGTACAGGCCACTAGGGGTGGCAATAAGTCGTGGGTGACATGTAACATTGACTTTATATGGTACAGACGCCAACTGTGCGTCCGAAACTGCAGGAGGGGTAAAATTCCAGTATTTTAGAGCGTTTTTCAAAAATAATGTACAGTTTTTTGTCTAAAATTAATCTATTTTGAGTTTTTCTCATTCAGAATTACCCTATCGATTCTTATACGAGAAAAAACGTGTCCAACATTTTACTAAGGATTTTTCCTGTTCGTCACGTCACATCAAATAAAAACGACGAACGAAAAAGTGACGAACACGTTTTTTTAAAAGGATCAAAAGGGTAAACGATTATGAGTAAGAAATGCTCAAAATTGATAAATAATGAAAAAAAACATGCACACTTTTTTTTAAAAACACTCTTTAACCGTTCGGGTCGAATAGTTGGGCCGAAAAAAATGTAGGTAAGTATAAAAAAGTAGTATTCAAACTACTACAGAAAACAATAATTCAGTTTTGCGCCAAATCTATTACAAGTCCAGTAGCCAATTAGGTTTGTTTTCTTAAAAAGTAAACCCCATGCATCATCTCTTTTAACATCTTTTGAGACGATAATGACGGAAACAAGTGGCGACCACAAAGTCACTAACGACCCAACATGCGACCCCCGGCGACCCACTGACCCCTGTTACAGTCGACCCATTACATCTGCTGCGTGGAGTTCCCATTCCACGTGTTATTGTCATCGTCGGGCGCGTCTCCCGTTATCCTGTGCACGTTCCCCCGCCGGCGCAGGCCGGGGCCCCCCGCGCCCGCCGCCCCCGGGTTACCCGCGCCCCCCGCGCCCCCCGGGGGCCCGGAGGCCCGCGCGGGCGGCGGCGGGGACACGCGGGACATGATCCAGTTGTACAGCTGCTGGGACGGCTGCAGAATCATCGATGTGAACAGTTGGGTGAGGAAGGCTGTGGAACCAAATAATAACAATTCAGATGTCTGACGATTGATGAGTAATACCTGCTATGGGCGGTGTAGCGGTATAGCACGGATAACGGAATGATGAGGATCCGGGTTCGATTCTCGGCCATAGCTTTACTTTTCGGATTTTTCTGTTCTAATTTTCAGTCGTTTAGAAATTTAATTCAGGTGTCTGACGAGCAATGTCTGAAGACTCATGACTGACGATTGATGACTGATGTCTGACGACTGATGACTAATGTCTGACGACTGATGACTAATGTCTGACGACTGATGATTAATGTCTGACGACTGATGACTAATGTCTGACGATTGCTGACTGATGTCTGACTACTGATGCTTAATGTCCGACACTGATAACTGATGTTTACATACATACATACATACATACCGTCACGCCTCTTTCCCACAGGGGTAGGCAGAGACTACTTTGTTCCACTTGCTACGATCCTGACATACTGATGTTTGACGACTGATAATTCATATCTACCGCTTGGTAACTAATCTCTGCTCTGACTATTGATAACTAATCTCTGACGACTCATAACTAATATCTGAACGATTGATAACTAATGTCATCACAGACTATTAAAACTAATATCTGACAATTGATCATTAATGTCCAACGATTAATGACTAATGTTTCACGACTGACGACTAATGTCTGACGACTCATAACTAATATCAGACGACTGACAACTAACATCTGACGATTGGTTCTTTATTTAATGAGGGTGCCTCACCGAGCAGGCCGGCGGCGGCCGGGCGCGCCACGGGCTGCACGTCGCGGCGCGGCAGCACCAGCAGCGCGGCCGACGGCGCCAGCTGCAGCTGCCGGAGCGTTGCCGACGCGTCCGCCAGCTCGCGCCGCGGGAACGCCGTCCACAGCGAGAACTGCGACGATGGGAGCTGGAACAACATTTGTTGACAATCGGATATATGGTACAGTTGCAGTCATTTTGTACCAAAAAAGTTATCAAAGATGGCCAAAAGACAATAAACAAATGTTACGGAAGCAACTAAGCTTGGTTGCACATAAAAAATGACCTATTGGCCTAAAATATTGCCAAAGAAATAAATCCTACCAATATTATAAATGTGAAAGTTTGTAAGTATGGATGGATGGACGTTTGTTACTCTTTCACGCCAGAACGGCTGGAAAGATCTGGATGAAATTCGGAACATAGGGAGATTATAGTCTGGAATAACGCATAGGCTACTTTTTATCCCGGAAAATTGCGTAATTCCTGCGGGATAGCGATAAACGAATTCTATGCAGACCAAGTTGCGGGCAACAGCTAGTGTCTGATTAAGACCGATATCTTCGGCAGTCGAATTTAGTTTCATCTTTACTGTCAAATTCTTAAAATATACGTTCAGATACAAAGTTTTCAAATCAGTAGGTGTCAACTATCCGGAACAGTTTTTAATTTTAAAAAAGCTGAAGTTTAAAGTTGTCCAGCCTCTCGACGCTCACTCTTACTATGCTACACATATTTGCCGGTGACGCACCTGTAGGTTGTCGGCGACGTATCGCTGCACGTCGGCCAGGCTGCCGTCGGCGTCGAAGTGCGCCGTGTGCGACGAGCCGTCCGGCAGCTTGAACTGGATGCGCGCGCGCCCGCCCGCGTCGCCCGCCGCTACACACAAGTTAGTACATTACTGTCTAGGCCAGGAAGTGGGCAATTGCTGGCTGAGTATTGGTTAATAATACGAAGCCAGCAATGCTATTCTGGCCGAGGCAAGTATAGTGCTTTTCTCAAAAACCGAAATAGAAAACAACAACAAAAATAAATGAAAATGTAATTGACATAAATTATTAATTATTTTAGCTTTGCCGCCTTTTTCTATCAATGGCATTTGAAGAGAGTATTTTATATCTACGCAGAACATCTAAAGCTATTTCAGACACAGACAAACACGTTCTAGTACTAGTTTTTTTTTTTAATTTGGTGTTTTAAGTCCTGTGCCTTTAATTTATATAATGGTGATTTGCATTTTTAAAAAGTTAATAACTAGACAGTAATGGAATTTGTATGCAACATCACTGGAGAGTTTAGCGCTACAGTAATGTTTTTTTTTAATTTTGGACTGTCCGGCAACATTTAACTTCCTGTTCTGATATGTAGTTAACAATGACGACTTTAACGGACATTATTGAGAAAAAATACATACATACATACACATATATCACATCATTACCCCTTACGGGGTAGACAGAGCCTAAGATGGCAAGATCTAGGCCACGATTTGCAAAATTGCAGGCGTATAGATGGCAAAAAAATGGAATCAAAATAGTGATGGGTGTTATATGGCATATGTATGTAGGATTATAATTTTATTTAAAAAAAAAGCTTTTGCTTAGTCTATGGGAGTAGCGGGGAGAGGGGATTTTGGTTGATGGCGGATAGCTATATTGTTGAATAGACTAATATTGTTGTAATGTTTGATATTTGTTTTAAATAATTAAAAGCAGTCTGAGTTTACTCTGGGGGTTTTTTTTAAATACTACATGTATGTATGCGTATGTTATACTGTCCTATACGGTCGGTCCTGCCGGGCGGCGCGGCGCTCGGCGCGGTCCTGCGCGATCTGCTCCAGGATGTATGTGTATGTGGTACTGACTGGGCGGCGGCGCGCTGCCGGGCGGCGCGGCGCTCGGCGCGGTCCTGCGCGATCTGCTCCAGGATGTATGTGTATGTGGTACTGACTGGGCGGCGGCGCGCTGCCGGGCGGCGCGGCGCTCGGCGCGGTCCTGCGCGATCTGCTCCAGGATGTATGTGTATGTGGTACTGACTGGGCGGCGGCGCGCTGCCGGGCGGCGCGGCGCTCGGCGCGGTCCTGCGCGATCTGCTCCAGGATGTATGTGTATGTGGTACTGACTGGGCGGCGGCGCGCTGCCGGGCGGCGCGGCGCTCGGCGCGGTCCTGCGCGATCTGCTCCAGGATGTATGTGTATGTGGTACTGACTGGGCGGCGGCGCGCTGCCGGGCGGCGCGGCGCTCGGCGCGGTCCTGGGCGATCTGCTCCAGGATGTATGTGTATGTGGTACTGACTGGGCGGCGGCGCGCTGCCGGGCGGCGCGGCGCTCGGCGCGGTCCTGCGCGATCTGCTCCAGGATGTATGTGTATGTGGTACTGACTGGGCGGCGGCGCGCTGCCGGGCGGCGCGGCGCTCGGCGCGGTCCTGCGCGATCTGCTCCAGGATGTATGTGTATGTGGTACTGACTGGGCGGCGGCGCGCTGCCGGGCGGCGCGGCGCTCGGCGCGGTCCTGCGCGATCTGCTCCAGGATGTATGTGTATGTGGTACTGACTGGGCGGCGGCGCGCTGCCGGGCGGCGCGGCGCTCGGCGCGGTCCTGCGCGATCTGCTCCAGGATGTATGTGTATGTGGTACTGACTGGGCGGCGGCGCGCTGCCGGGCGGCGCGGCGCTCGGCGCGGTCCTGCGCGATCTGCTCCAGGATGTATGTGTATGTGGTACTGACTGGGCGGCGGCGCGCTGCCGGGCGGCGCGGCGCTCGGCGCGGTCCTGCGCGATCTGCTCCAGGATGTATGTGTATGTGGTACTGACTGGGCGGCGGCGCGCTGCCGGGCGGCGCGGCGCTCGGCGCGGTCCTGCGCGATCTGCTCCAGGATGTATGTGTATGTGGTACTGACTGGGCGGCGGCGCGCTGCCGGGCGGCGCGGCGCTCGGCGCGGTCCTGCGCGATCTGCTCCAGGATGTATGTGTATGTGGTACTGACTGGGCGGCGGCGCGCTGCCGGGCGGCGCGGCGCTCGGCGCGGTCCTGCGCGATCTGCTCCAGGATGTATGTGTATGTGGTACTGACTGGGCGGCGGCGCGCTGCCGGGCGGCGCGGCGCTCGGCGCGGTCCTGCGCGATCTGCTCCAGGATGTATGTGTATGTGGTACTGACTGGGCGGCGGCGCGCTGCCGGGCGGCGCGGCGCTCGGCGCGGTCCTGCGCGATCTGCTCCAGGATGTATGTGTATGTGGTACTGACTGGGCGGCGGCGCGCTGCCGGGCGGCGCGGCGCTCGGCGCGGTCCTGCGCGATCTGCTCCAGGATGTATGTGTATGTGGTACTGACTGGGCGGCGGCGCGCTGCCGGGCGGCGCGGCGCTCGGCGCGGTCCTGCGCGATCTGCTCCAGGATGTATGTGTATGTGGTACTGACTGGGCGGCGGCGCGCTGCCGGGCGGCGCGGCGGCGGGCGCGTCCCGCGCGCGTCTCTCGGCGCGGTCCTGCGCGATCTGCTCCAGGATGCGTTGCCGCGCCAAATTGTTCTCCATCTTCTCGCGCTTGCGCTCCTCCTGCACACGTAACTTAGTGAGCGAGTGACCAGCTGCGCGAGTGACTGACTTGACATAGTGAGCGAGTGACCATCTTGGCGAGTGACTGATATGACTTAGTAAGCGAGTGACCAGCTGCGCGAGTGACTGACTTGACTTAGTGAGGAAGTGATCATCTTGGCGAATGACTGACTTGACTTAGTGAGCGAGTGAACATCTTGGCGAGTGACTGTCTTGACTTAGTGAGCGAGTGATCATGTTGGCGAGTGACTACTGACTTAGTAAGCGAGTGACCCTTTAAGTGAGTGGAGTACTATAAACGAGTAACTGACTCAGTAAGCGAGTAACTGACTTGACTTAGTGAGCAAGTGACCAACATAACTTAGTGAGCGAGTGACCTTTATAGCGAGAACTATGAGTGACTAACTAACTTAGTGTGCGTAGGTATTGTTTTTAAAGGGTTTCACGTACCTGTATCTGTTTTAACTCTTGGTCAGCCTGCCACCTCTTCAGCTCTGCTACTCCTTGTCCAAGATTTCTTCTCTCCTTTTCTTTTTCTTTCTCCAGCTAAAAATCAGTACATCAAATATAAAGCTAGCTGATGCCCACCATCTGTATCCGGCGGCAACTATATTATCCTGTCACACCTCTTTCACTTCATCCAAATTCATCAGTATCTATACATCCTTGTCCGTTTATATGAAGGAAAATCGTAATTATTACAGTTCTTACCCTTCGTGTATGAAGGACAGTTTTTTTGGACATATTCCTGAAACTATAAGAACTGCATTGTCGAAAAAGACCATTATCGATAGTATGTTTACAAATGAAAGGTAAACACTATACCTGTCTTTCTTTCTCTTCTTTCTCCTTCCGTTTGGCTTCGATGAGTTCCTTGGCTCTCGCCATCTTCTCTTCTACGCTGCCTGCGCTTTCAGTAGACTCTATTACGTCTGGGGCGGGGGTTTCCTGGAATACGATTTGAGTTTGAGAGAAGTTAGCCTCGGTGAAATTAATTACTAACGTAATAAATGAAAGATATAAAAAGGAGACGGAGAAGTGAGCGAGTAAGTGTGACTGACTAATTCAGTGTGCGATTGGCCGTCTTAGTGAGTGGGTGGCTTACTTAGTGAGCGAATAACCGTTTCAATGAGTGGGTGACTTCCTTAGTAAGGAAATGACAGTTTTGGGGAGTGAATATTCACCTGTCTTACCGAGCTATGACTGTGTTAGCGAGTGACTAGCTGACTAAGCGATGTGACAGTCTCACTGAGTGACTTATTGAGCGCGAGACTAACTGACTTAATGAGCGAATAGGTTACTAGCTTAGTGAGCGAGTGACTAACTGGCTTAGTGAGCGAGTGACTGAGTTAGTGAGCGAGTGACTGAGTTAGTGAGCGAGTGACTGAGTTAATGAGCGAGTGGCTGAGTTAGTGAGCGAGTGACCAACTGAGTTAGTGAGCGAGTGGCTAACTGTGTTAGTGAGCGAGTGACTAACTGGCTTAGTGAGCTAGTAGGTTACTAGCTTAGTGAGCGATTGACTAACTGAGTTAGTGTTAGTTAGTGAGGGCTACCTCGTGCGGGCGGCTGGGGCCGGCGCCGGGGGGCCCGCGCGGGCGGCGCACGCACACGTCGCCGTCGCACACCACCTCATGCTCGTCCAGCTTCTGGATCTTGGCGGCCGAGCCCGCTGACGTGTCTGGAGACAAACAGATGTTATGAATATACAGGGTGTGACCAAATCATTACTACTATCATAAATACGAAAGTAACTCTGTCTGTTGCGCTTTCACGCCTAAACCACTGAACCGATTTTAATGAGATTTGGTATAGTTTGTTTTATTTAAAATGACGAAAATGCAATTAACGCGGGATTTTACAACTTCTTTTGTTGCTGAAAATGAAAATAACAAAGAGACGTAATAAAACTGACCGAAGTATGGCACGTGTACTGGAGTAGCTCAACCCTTCTTGATCTTTGAAATTAAAGATTTTAAATTTTATTTAAAATATGACTATTAATACTTACACAAAAAATCAACACATATACATATTACATATTACATATAGCCATGTTGTAAAAAAGAGACTATTTTTGCAAATATAACACATGTACTAAAAGAGCGAAAGCCAGTTAGACACTAACAAAATATTGCACTTAAGCCTAGAAAGTATCCCCTCCTTAATTGATTATTGTTTATTACCTGAACTGGACCCATTTAAGTAATTATACTTGAAACGCACGTCGTCTAGTGTAACACCGACCAACAACATCAAAACTATCAAGATTGTTTGTTCACGGTATACATTTAGGAACACTAATGGTTTTACAACCCCACTTGAAGTTAACAATTGAACAATAGACGTCGGTTTTAAGTACTTTTCGTCATTTTAAATGAAACAAACCATACTTACATAGATAATTTCACTCTCAGGGACATAGGATAATTTTTATCCCGGAAAATCGCATAGTTCCCGCGGGATAGCGATAAGCGAATTCTGCGCACACGGAGTCGCGGGCAAGAGCTCGAAAGGAATAGGCGTGTTTTTTTAATACATTTCTCTACAAAATATGAAAATGGTGTTGTCACAAAGAGGAATTTGACGAGGATCCAAGTTCGATCCCCGGCCATAGCTTCTCGGAGTTTTCCATGTGTTCTTAATAAAAAATACAAATCCATCACGATTAATTATTGCATGGGACACATAGATACACTAAAAACGAAGAGCGAAACAGACTCACATATCAAACTTTCATACAATTTCTGTGAAATAATCTTCAAAAATACACCAAAAACACGACGTTGCCAACTCAGTAAGAATAAACCTTTTTAACGTAAATATTCTGTTTTTACATAAATGTTGTAGACGTTTGCAAAAAGGTCAGGTCAGGAGTACCCGAAACCGACGAGCATGTATGAAAAGATTGATGTGTGTGGATGAAGCGAAAGAAGTATGTCAGGATCGTAGCGAGTGGAACAAAGTAGTCTGTGCCTACCCCTGTGGGGAAGAGCCGTGACGGTATGTATGTATGTATTCTGTTTTTAATATTTTAGTTATTTAACTACAATCACCTGGTTCTGGTCTGACCGCAGCAGAAGCAGCGGGGGCGGGAGCGGAAGCGGGAGCGGGCGTGGAAGCGGGAGCGGGAGCGGCGGCCTCGGACTGCAGCAAGTTGGCTGTCTGCTGCTTTATGTTCTGCCCCGATGTGGACGGCTGCATTGGCTTGTCCTTGTCTGAAAATTCATTTAAATACATTAAAATTATCTGTGGGAATCCCCGACATGTGTTTTGTTTTCAAGCATAGACAATTTGTGTGTTGCCATTTGTGTAAAATAGTAAATAACTGCTGACGTAATCGCCATATCGACCCCCCCACCCACCATGTCATCAAAAATAAGCAAAGCAAATACCCCCCCCCTCCCCCTCAAGCGCTTACGTAATACTTGAACGCCCCCAGTGCCGCTGTCATAAGGGGCCGTCCATTAGTCATGTGATGTTTTTTTAGCACTTTTAACCCCCCCCCCCCCCCTCCCCCTTGGTGATACGTGGTGAGGTTTAAAACTACCCCCCCTTCCCCATCCAAAATCACGTGTATTTCTAGCACCTAAAAAGAATTTTAAAACTTAGAATATTATCTTTAAATACAGGTATAAAAGGCGCGGGGGCTTCGTTCGTGGCCTGGCAACGGCGAGTCAAGGTCACACTACACGCCGCTTTGCGGTTTAAAAATCGCGCGTTAGCAAATAAATAAATAAATATCTTGGGACTAATTACACCAATTGACCCGGCCCCAAACTAAGCAAAGCTTGCACTAGGTACCAGGCAACGGATAAACATACTTAAATATTGTAGATAAATACATACTTAAATACATACAACATCCATGACTCGGGCACAAACATTCGTATTCATCATACAACTGTCTGCCTACCGGGATTCGAACCCAGGACCTCTAGCTTCAAAGTCAGAGTCACTAACCACTAGGCTATCCGGTCGTCAAATACACGTCATATCTTACTACCCATTGAACGCACAGCTGCGTCAATGGCACCTAATGAAGTCTCGGGTATGGCAGCTGGCAGCGAATGCTTTAACGGTACTGTTATATATGTTGTTATAGTTACGGTGCTGGTCCAGTATGCGGTCGATCCTGTCGGCCAGGCTGGCGGGCTCCACGCCCGCGCAGACCACCTCCAGCGGGGTGCCGTTGCGCCCGATGAAGAACAAAGACGGCACCGGCACGAACTGGTCTGCGCCACGAGTCACGGACAATCACCGACACCAAATTAAGTTTTTTTTAGCTTATGCCCGCGACTTCGTCTGCGTAGAATCACTACATAGTATAAAATAAAGTCGCTTTTTCTGTCCTCATGTCCCGATGTATGCTTATATCTTCAAAACTACACAACGGATTTTCATGCGGTTTTTTTAATAGATAGAGTGATTCAAGAGGAAGATTTATATCTATAATACATGCATAATATACCGTGCGAAGCCGGGGCGGGTCGCTAGTTATACATAAAAACCTTCCTCACTGTCACTGTCAACTCGACAAAACCATAGACAAAGCCGTTTTTTTTTTATAGCCAGCCGAACGAAGGCGATTGGGATTCTGTCTAAATTCACGAATTATCAAACAGCGAAAAAATATTTATTATTAATTAACAAAGCTACGTAAAAGCATAATATTCAAATTAGTTGCTTGAAATAGTCCATTTTATCAAATAAAGGTGTTAAAAGCACAGCTTAAAAAAAATGAACAATGCCAATTCATTCAGGTACAGTTCACAAAGGATACAGATCTGTGCGAAGTGTGTGTAATTCGTGGAGCCACTCTTGAGCTTGACAGCGAGGAAGTTGGTCGGGTCGGCCAGCCGCTTTAGAATGGCTCCGTCATCCAGGACTGTGGACATCTCCGTCGACAGGTCGTTGTCACCTGTGGACAGTAGCGATTACAAAAAATTACCCAAGAGACATCCAACGAGGCTGACATAGTGACACAAGTGCACTTAAGCCTCGTAAAAATATTACATAAAAAAAAAAATGATTGCTGTCCAAAGGGGGGTGCCAGCATCTGTGGTACTTCCAATAGGGGAATCTCCTTTTTTATACAGTTTAGTTTCATTCATTCATTCATTCATTTTTTAGTTATAGTTTAATTTGTTTTTCTTTTTATTTGTACATACATATATCACGTCTTTATCCCTTATAGGGTAGACAGAGCCTAAGGTAACAAGACTCAAAGGCCACATTTGGTAAGATTAAGGGTGTATAGGTGGAAAGGGAATTCAAAATAGTGATGGGTTGCTAGCCGCATCGCCTATGACATGATTCCTAAGACAATCGCCCATTCCTTCGAAGGGCTTTTACCATCTGCGCGGGAAGAGAAGCAACTGGTAAATCCTATGTTTTTTCTAATTTAAATCTTAGGTTTATTCCAATAAGTTTGTTTATGTCATTACAATTTTTTTTTGTAGAATATGGCTTGGGGACTGGACCTTTAAGCCAAGTCTTTAATTAAGTCAACCGTTTCACATTTTCACATCACAAGGTTAATATTGATACACTAATTTAACCAACAAAGGTACTGAACAGGCTAGCTAATTAATAACTTTAATTGACATACCAATTAAACTTACCAAATTACTCAATTTTAATGTCGCTTGTCTGTGAGACATACAATTGTAGTTTGAATTTTCTTATACAATGACAAGTTGGTTAACAAAATTTTTTTTTTTAAATCTAAAATTTTTGCCGACGCTTGAGTGCACCAATGGTGACTATGTAGCCTCATGGGAAACCACAGGTACCTAATTCAAACTGCCTTGCCCAGAGTCCGAGGCTCTGGAGCCAAAGACGTGTCTTACAAATTTATACAACAGTACTGCATCATCTGACAAAGGGCAACTCAGGATCACATTAACACCTCCACTAGACAATTTCATACCATCCAGATACCTTTTACGGATGTCTTTATTATGGTCACATTCCAACAGAAAATGAATAAGGTCCTCAGTTTTATTACAGTGAGCACACAATCACAAACGGTTATTCAAATAACAAGTTGATTGACCCTTCTAAAACTTTACAAGCCGGTGATAACAGATAGAAACTGTTTAGTCATCACTGAATAAACCAAATTATTTAATAATCCGAGAACATATTAGTGAAAGGAAGAAATAAAATTGTATTGTTGTACAACCAAATTGAGCCAGCTGTAGTGACGAAATAGTATCAAAAATCTAGAAATGTAACCCACTCACTAAGCCATGACGTGGTTTTAAGTAATTAAGACAAGTAACGGTGTTTAAATGTACCCATGCTTGAACATATGTGCATTGAGGTTACATAGTTAAGTAAATAATCAAGTAATTGGCCTGTACCTTCGACGAAAACTACAAAAATTGCATTTTTCTGTTTGGAAAGCGTAACCGCCTCCGCTATGCTCCCGCCGTACCAATGCATTGTGGATACACTTTAAACAGTTTTCTAGTACAGTTACAAACTAGCACCGCGTTGTTTTGCTAATTTTTTTTCACAATTTTCAACAAATTCTTCGGACAAAAAATGAAAATATTACGTTGACATGACACTCCAAAATTTTTGACAGCACTGACGTTTTTATTTTATTTTCGTACGGTACGCTCTATCTCATTCTGTTGTTGCATATTGTATTAATCGCACAAAACGAAGAGGCCTCCGCGAACTAATAACATTTGTACATTCTGATAGCCATTTAATTTTATTGTGTCATACGAATGAAAGAGATGGCAAAAATATAAAATTGTCTATGGTTGATTCCATGTGACACTGCAAGAAAGCTACTCGACACTAGATGGCACATAACCTAGAAATTGTTTGATATTTCTATTCGACCCTAGATGTCGCTAACTATAAAACTGGCGATTTTCCGGGACACAACCTATTCTATGTATTGTTATCCCCGACTGAAATTACCTACATACCAAATTCGAACTAAATTAATTCAGCGATTTAAGCGAGAAGAACATTAGTATGAAGATGTGCCAAACCATTACAAATTCGTTTACTTACTGCTTCTATTTTTTTATACATATTATAAACATAATATCTATATTAAACCCGACAAACGGGCATGCCGTCGACCTGATGTTAAGGGATCACCTGATGATACAGTACCATTAGGATTGCTGGTGCGTTGCCGACCGAGGGGGATAAAAGTAAACTATACCTTGACAGGTTATGGGCCCACGCTTTCGCTGTGCACAGAATCCACCGAGTTCTGTTGTCACAAAAGCTAAGCTATAAGATTTGGTAATCACTTTTTCCAAGTTATATCTGATAAGGGGCAAAGGAGCATACGAGTCAGCTGATGAAAGCAATATCCGCCAAGAGACACTCATAAGTCATAACATAGGACCGTAAATAGTTAACCTAAATACAAAATAGTGAACATAAGAGCTTAGCACACTGGCGTTCTTGGCGGACACGTCGAAGTGTGCACGCCGCTTTCCCGCTTAGTAAAGCCAGAAAGTTACCCACTCATCTGGGAGCTGTAATCGTACTATTGCACGCTACAGTAACTGTTCGATATACAGCCTTTTTTATTTCTTTTTTATTCTAAAAGCGCGGCACTAAGTCGGCCTCGAACGAGATGCAACGTTGGTCAGTACTCAGCTTTACTGTAACGCGCAAAAGTTACGGTTACAGCTTCCAGATGAGCAACGGAGTCGTCAAGGAGGGCAGGGAAGGTCTGATGCCTACCTCCTTTAAGAATGGAAAAAAATAAGCCTTTAGTTTTAGACGCTATTCTTCTACTAGCCTCCCCCTTGATCGTCTTTGCAAATGAGTAACCGGGTTAAGAAACTGCGGCCAAAAGCGCTAATATGCACAAGCTGTAAACAACAAAAAACAGTACAAAATGCCGCGTTAGCCAAACAGTACGACGAATATTAACACACATGTCAACATCCCCAATTAGAACGGGTATCCTGTCTATTTTTAAAATGCAATTAACCAATTTGTCTCCTTCACTCTGGCCACACCACGCTCGACTAACATTATTTTATTGCCCTGGCAACATTTTAGCGTCTTTGAAAATGGAACTGAAAATTGCGTTGCAATCCCAATGAGCCGCGAAATGCGGTGACGGTTTCGCGCCTTTTGAGTTCTAAAAATGGCCGCCGTTTGACAGCTGACAACGGATGGCTGTTTAGCCGGTTTTAGTATTGTTTTATTGCGCGTTTTAGTTTTATTAGTTGACTTTGTGCATGCTAATTTTAATTTGGCGAAATTTTGTGTGCTTCCTTGACTTTACTTTGTCATTGTAATAAAAGGCAAAGGAAAATTTCCTAGCCCAGTTGGACTTCTACCTACGTAATATAGCAAACACTTTTGTAAGTCAGTTTTAATAGATATTCAACTTTACTGTACTTAAATTCTGTTTTGGGTAAGTTTTTAACACATTATCAAACCAATGAAACAACCTAAAATGGCAGTGTGATAGCAAAAAACGTAAAATAAAATAACTTCCTACTTTATCCTCGTTCGTTTGATTTACGAGAAAACTTCTGAAGCGGTTCATTGAAAATAAATCGTAGAGGCATCTAAATCACTTAGCTTTGGACTACTTAACTGTTTATGTCCCAAGTCCCAAAATAAGTTAGTTGGTAGGTAGATACAGTTACAAAAGAACGTGTTAGACTTTTTTTTACTTTTAGTTGAAATTTATCTTTTTATACAGCTTTGTCAGGTGTGGTTAAGTTAATGTAACTACAATTTAATTGAACATCTCTGCAAATGTTTTTAAGTTACTTTAGTTTACTCAAAAACATAAAATTCACTATTTTATAATTATAAAAAAGCCAAAAGGAAATTAGAAAGCCTTCTGTAACAATCTGTAATAATAATTGTACCAAGATAATATTTAAGGATCTTTTTTATTTTTTTTATCTAACTGGCTGGAAGACTGCACCCTCCGCCAGTTCTTTTTTTTAATCGTCTTGTAAACTTTCCCGCGCAAAAAAACTTAAACGTCAAATCTCCCGCCTCCAATCCATCAGGGACGGTTCGAGACACCGAACAAAACGCTCGTTAAGCTTTGATGATTCCGTTAATTGTCATTTGGCACCAAATTAGATTAAGAACAGTTTAGTGACGTGTGAATTGATTGCGTTTTGTCTTTGGTATTTTAATTTGAATTCTTGTTGGCACATGCGGCAGGATGTTTGTATTGGATGAGTTGTGTTTGTGACAGCGTATTTAGGGGCGATTTTTAGCAGACTTCAAAAGGAGGATGTACGACTGCTGGCTTTAAAAAAAAGTAGGTTTGGAATTCCACTGCACCTGTTTTCGTACGTTATCACTATTGGTTTTTGATGATTCTTTTTGTTTTGAAGACTTTGTTTTTTAGAAGTTATACATACTTACATATAAATTCCCACTCAATCACCCATTGTGTGTAATTAGCACCACATAATTTTATAACAATTATACCATGATTGCTGCTATATTACAATTACACGTTCATGCTGGTCTGGGAGCAAAGATAAAACATACAATGTACCAGTTGCTTCTCTTCCCGCGCAGGTAAAAGCCCGTCGAGGGAATGGGCGAAAATCATAGGAATAATCATCATAGGCGATGCGGCTAGCAACCCATCACTATTTTGATTCCACTTTCCACCTATACGCCCAGTCTTGCTAAACGTGGCCTGTAGGTCTAGTTACCTTAGGCTCTGTCTCCCGTAAGGGATAAAGACGTGATTTGTGTATGTGTGTTTGTGTGATTTGTTTGTTTACAAAATCCTTAAAATGGATTGAAATAGATTGGTCATATCAGTAAGCTATGGAAGCTTATAAACAGAGATTGAATTTTGACAAAACAATCCAAAATAAACAATAAAGTACCAAAATTACTCAAACGCAATCGATTAAAACGGCTTCTATTCAAATCAAATCATTCCATTTCAAACCTTATAACTCACACAATACGATACAATAACAACGAAACTTATTGTTACACAAATCAACTAAATCCAAACCGTCGCAAGTCACCCATTTAGCTACTTCTGAATTAAATCCTACGTGGTTATTTTACGGTTGATTTTCAAATGTGGGTGTTGAGAGTTAGGCCGTTTAGTGTGTTACGGGGTGTGTGAGGGAGACCCCCCTATAAGCGCGCGCTTAAGATACGGAACCCGCTTGTTAACAAATTATACGTTTTGAGTGTTTGTGTGGTGACTTTAGAATGTCTAGAACCGACACCACATAGATACAGGCCCATATTTCACCAACGTGACTATTGTCGGTGATGCGACAATTCTGTTTGCATTACAAACTCGACGAGAATCTATGCCGATTGGCTTCATATTGAATACGCAGCGACCTTAGCGCCACCTAGTTGGCCTCTTCATAACTACTACGACGCGCGAGTAGCTAGCGCCAGTTCCAATGACAGCTGTCACATCGTTCTACATGCCGCTGACGAAGTTCCTCAATGCGGCTGCATAAATACAACTCTCACCGTGTTCCTTCTGACTTCGGTCCCCAGGCTACATCTGCCTGGAGAGAGATCTCTCTATTATGGTACCCCCCACAACGCATTGCATTTTTTTTGACAATCAACGTCTCATTTAACTCAATAGTGCATTGGAAAAGTACTCACAAATCACGTATCCCTTACGGGGTAGACAGAGCCCAAGATAGCAAAACCTATAGCCCACGTTCAGCATGACTGTGGGAGTATAGGTGGAAAGTGGAATTAAAATAGTGATGGCCAGCATCGCCTATAACATGATTCCTAAGATTTTTGCCGGTTCCCTCTGTGGGATCTTACCATTGCGCGGGAAGAGAGGCAACTGGTATATTCTACGTTTTTTCTTTGCTCCCAGACCAGCATGGAAGGGTAATAATATCTTTGACAGAAATACTGAGCGGTGAGCGAGCTCCGTCTTGGACTGCCGCCTAATCGGTACGCAAACGCTACCCTGGCTGCCAAACAATATAATTGCGCGTGAACGCACGTTCCAACTGTTAAATTTAATACTTAATTTCGAATGGTGAGCTGGTACAGTCGCCATCAGATACGTAGCGGGCGAGGTCCTCAAATATTTCGGAGCAACCTTAAATTTCAATAAATTCGTAACGTTTAATAAGGTTTATCCTACTTCCTACTAATATTATAAATGTGAAAGTTTGTGAGTTTGTTTGGATGTTTGTTACTCTTTCACGCCAGAACGGCTGGACAGATCTGGATGAAATTTGGAACATAGATAGATTATAGTCGGGAATAACACATAGGCTACTTTTTATCCCGGAAAATGCCGTAATTCCCGCGGGATAGCGATAAACGAATTATATGCAGACGAAGTTGCGGGCAACAGCTAGTAACGTCATAAATATAAGATCGATTTTAATGAATTTTGGTATAGAGATAGATAGAGTCCCGGGAAAGGCCATAAGATAGTTTTTATCCCGGGAAATCGCATAGTTCCCGCGGGATAGCGATAAGCGAATTCAGCGCAGACGGAGTCGCGGGCAGCTAAGTCCTCTACAATTGGAGTATACCTCTTCTTTTGGCATGTCTGCGTTTTCCTAACACTGTCAAAATAAAGGGCATTCAATTAATAGTGCTATGGCAAATAACTCATATCGCTCCGCCCACGCCGCTCCCTCTAATTGATGTCCAACGTTGGCCCCAGCGTTGGTCCAATGTTGGTACCAACATTTACGATATTAAGTACAGATATCGGCTAAACTTGAACCGATAACATCTCATAGGTATGCATCCCTGATTAGGAACATAAGGGATCTCAGTCTCAGCATATTTTTCCATTTGGGACGATCCTTCCACCTGGTCTGGGAGCAAAGAAATACCATACAATGTAACAGTTGTATTTTTTTTATTAAACTTTGACTGTTTATTATTTTATTTAAGCAAGTAACTACCAGTGCCAAAAAAGAAAAACTATTCTCACGTTTCTTTATTGACTAATGATACAGGAACAAAGCAAATATTGGTTATTTGTACCCCACGCCAAGCCATAATTACCAGCCAATACCCGCTCGAATATTAATTCGATAATACACCGTAATTGATACACAATTTGTGTACAAATTCGTCGTAATTACACAGTATTTATGTTTGTTTTACAATTTGATGGGGGCAGATGTTTTGTTCAGTGTTAGTAACTAATTTATAAATTTAGGGTGGAACCTTGTGCAAAGTCTGAGTAAACTGCTGAGTAAAGGCCTCTACATTTCACACCACTTTGCCCAGTCCCGTGCCAGTCTCATCTACAGCTTTCCAGCCGAATGACAGATGTCATCTGACCAACGGGCTGATGGTCTGCCCACTGACCTTCGCCTCAGTCTTGGCCACCAGCCCTTGACCATCTGTCGTCGTTCCGTCTTGCCAAGTGCCCCGCCCATCGCCACTTCACCTGTGTTATTCAGTTGTATTGTCAGCTGTATGTCGGATCGCTACCGCAACCCTAATCCTGCCGCCGTGCTTGCGCTGCTGTGTTCTGGCGTGGAGAGTCAATTGGTGGAATTATTGTCGGACGAGGGATTATATTTCTAACCGCCGAAAAACAACGGAGGACGTTCTCAATTCCCCAGGGTAGGAAAATAGGGGATGTTTGATTGTTCACCCGCAGATTTTCAATCTTAAGGTGGCCTTAGACTACATATCTGGCTGATGGTACACTTACCATCAGGTGTGAGGTGACCCACCTTGCATACACAGCAATGCTACTACCTTCACATACATACACACACAAATCAGTCTTTATCCCTCACGGGGTAGACGGAGCCTAAGGTGGCAAGACCTAAAAGCCATGTTTAGCGCGATCTAGCCGCATCGCCTATAACATGATTCCTAAGAATTTCGCCCATTCCCTCGATGGGCTTTTACCGTCTGCGCGGGAAGAGAAGCAACTGGTACATTCTATGTTTTCCTTTGCTCCCAGACCAGCATGGAGGTTAAACTGTTGTAAACCACATTAAAATCTGTTACGTAGTTTAAAAGATCTAACCGCACAACCATACAGCCGGTTATGTGACAGCAGACTATGTGACTATTAACATAATCAAGCTAAACATTTTGGTTACTTCCCCACGAAAATTAATTTAAAAATGTCATCAAAACATCGCTATCATCTCAAGATCCCCTCACAATATAAAGCAGTTCCCCCAATATCAAACCTTACCACGTTCTTTTAAAGCCTAAAAGAAACAACGCTGGAAACGTTTAAGGAACCACAACATTAAATAAAGAGGGGAAGTCAACTCGAACCGTTAATGGATCGTGTCGTGCGTAAAACGGAACGCGGCCACGCCCCTTCCGGCGCGCTGTCAGTTTGACAGTTGGCCATTACTTTTGGTGAGTTTTGAGGTTAAGTCGGCTAATTTTCAAAGAACTTTGAACACCTATTAAAGTGAAAAACTCTCGTAACTATATACCTACAGTGTGTATATTTTAAGTAACGCAAAAACATGTGTAACATTAGTTGAATTAATTTTTTTCACTAATTAATTTAGCAAGCATTGTCTCTCACACACAATGCGTCGGTTCTTCTTCTTTTTTTACGATACGATAATTTCACCAATGTCAAAGTAATGAATACAGTATTCAAAAATCTTGTGACAAAATGTCGGCATTGTACGGTAGGACACGGTCAAAAGACCCCCAGTGAGCAAGTATCAAATCGTAGCGATCTTCCGTCCCGCTCTTTCGAGTGACGTCTCCGTCAAGCCACTTACCCACGAATTATGACATCCTCTTTTGTCTGTGATTATCCCGTCTCTATAGAGACATTTACGTCTACAGACTTTGTTCTGAGGGACTGCGCCGAAATTCGAGTTTCGAAGTACGTATCTACCATTCCTTTTACTCTCATATTAATGACTATTAGTGTGAGTGGAACAGAATAAACCTATCACATTAATATTACATATTTTGGAATGGGGATAGCTGGTAACCCTAGATTAACACAGGCTGCTTTTTATCCAGGAAAATTGCGTAGTTCCTGCATAGTTGTTGCTGCCTAGAGTCACAAGTTAACTAATTATTCCAGAATTTAACCGTCAACATCAGTTCTAAAATCTAATTCTACACGAAGTCGCAGGCAGAAGCTAGTGTAAAATAATGTTAAAATCGTAAATCGTGGGTTATTTTTTTTAAATGGTAGCCTTTTATAGTGTCCTACGGCTGGGCAAAAGCCTCCCACTCGTCCCTGTCAAGAAATAACATAGAATGTACCAGTTGCTTGAGGGAATTGGGCGAAAATCTTAGGAATCATGTTATACGCGATGCGGCTAGCAACCCATCACTATTATTCCCTTTTCCACCTATATGCCCACAATTATGCTAATTGTGGCCTTTAGGTCTTGTTACCAAAGGCTCTGTCTACCCCGTAAGGGATATAGACGTTATATGTGTATGTATGTATGTCCCTGTCAAGAGCATGCTCCTGCGCCACCCTTTTCGATATGCATCCAAGTCGTCGCGCCATCTTCTCTTTGGTCTGCCTCTGCTTCGATAGCCATGGTATCCAATGGTTGGTAATTTGGGTTCATCTGTGTGGGTACATTCGGCAGACGGTTACAGGTTATGCTAGTTAAAAGTAAAACACTGAATTAAACAGTACCAGGTTCTATCTTGACTTTTAAGTTTACTTTTACAATTTTACCGTATGAAATTAAATTCGTACCCAGTGGCGTAACTATAATGTCTGGCTCGTAGCGAATTCTTCAGATGGGGCTCCTTCCTCAATATAAAGAAGTGCATCAGCGTCCTTTCTGTGCTCTAAACCAAGCCAGTTTGCGGCCCCCTAGAGCTAGAAGCCCGTGGCATTGTGCCACTCCTGCCACCCTATAGTTATGCCACTGTTAGTACCTATAATTTGAAAAAACAGCGCCTTCTCTCGTCCCTGGTGAGCAGTAGAAGATGTTCCGCGGGAGTTTGTACCTAATTGTGTCGTACAGACACATCATTCAAACAGATGACGCTAGGCGACAAAAAATAGCTTAGCAACAAGGTCACGTGACAGCTAGTAACAGATAGAAAAATCGAAGGCTTACCTACCTGCTGGTGGTGTAGGGGTATAGCACGCGTCACGGAATGACGAGGATCCGGGTTCGATTCCCAGCCATAGTTTTACTTTTCGGATTTTTTTGTGTTCTAATTTTCAGTGTCGTTTAGAAATTTAAACAGTACCCTTTTTTTAACTGTAGCATAATAATATCCTAGTTTATCAACAGCCAACTAATGAGTTTATTTTTAGTTAACAACATGGTTGTTAGTAAAAGTCTATTTTAACCTAATTTGGTTAATTATACTGCTGATGACATGACAGGATACTAAAAATAACAAGTTAGCTTATCTATATAAGTATTTAAAAAACGGGTAAGTGCGAGGCGTTCTCGCGCACCGAAGGTTCCGTCAAAATTAGGCAAGTGAATTGAATACGATATCCAGTGTTAGCAGAGCCCTGGCTCCTAAGCGGAATGTAGGGAGTGTGAGGTCATTTTATATTGGTTACCTACACAGACAGACTACAGTTGTAGCGGTACCTAGGTAACGGAAATACGTCATCTGATAATTTTAATTGTATAGCTGTATAGTTGTTGTTGTTGTATTGTTTTATTTATATGTATATTGTGTTTTAATTTTAAGTGGAACAAAGTAGTCTCTGCCTACCTCTGTGGGAAAGAGGCGTGACGGTATGTACCTATGTATGTATGTTTATTTTTTTTCATTTTTTCTTCATAGCTATCGCGGTTCATGAGATAAAGTCTAGTGACACACAGACGGACAGTGGAATGTTAGTAATAGGCTCCCGTTTTTTACCCTTTGGGTACCTATGGGAAGCTTAAAATTAATAATTTTGTGTAGGTTAGGTATGTATCTACGTTTGGTTTCGTCGCTATCGCGTTTACAATGAAATAATAAAAATAAATCTACATAAAAAGTATCAAACAATTAAATTGACGCTTTGTGCAGTGACTCGAACGTCATTGAAGTCATTGTTTAGCGCCCTTCTAGCTGTCAGAAACGTCAAAAGTCGGCCATTTTGAAAAAATCGGGCGCGAAACGAAAACGATTCGCCAACTTAAATTATGCTGCCAGAAGTTTTAGAATCAATCCAAAATAACCGCTATTATTGGAACGTTAAAGGTCGTATGTCATTTGATTGATAGAAAAACTATTATGGTATTCAAAATTGAATACAAAATAATTTATGCAGTTGTTAAATAGTTTTCTGTAGCAAAATAAGCCGTACCACAATAAGATTTGGGTCTCAAGTGCGTTTGGATGGCGGTAAAATAAACATGGCAATGGTTATGAAGATTAGTTACGCGTTTTAAGTGCACTCAACTAGTGATGCGACATGACGCGAATTTGATACGATAGGGTGGGATTTTAGGAATATGTAACAGTTACGATTCTAATGCTCTCTTTGTGGATTTAAAAGGTTTATGGAGTTAGGTTTGAATTTGAATTGTTGACATTTTTATTCTTTAAAAAATGGCGATTAAAAAAAAAGTTTTGGTAAAAAGTTTTTACATGATCAAATTTGTATTTATTTCTTCTCATTGTAAGTATTACATTTTCCTACTTGGTATTTAGTAGGTAAGTTTGTACACTTGCCTAGACTGAATTAGTCACCCCTGGTCTTTTACAAGGACTACGAATGGTCAATAAAGAATGTTGTGAAATAAAGAAAGAAAGAAATGATAATATATATGATATACTTACAATCAATTTTAATTTAATTTTGTTTTGATCTCATTACATCCACATATCAAATTAGAAACGATTCAATAAACAAAATAAATCCAACCCATCCGGGATCAGACGTCAGCGGCTGAACGCGTGCCGTGCCATCGTTTTGTCGCTAATGAAAGGAAATTAAAAAAAAACTGTTCTCATTTCAAAACTCGACCGACCAATGAGAGCGGCAGAACGTGATTGCGGGGCGTGACAGCGCTCATTACTTACGCTCAAACACACGAAGAGGGATTGAAGATGTTATACCCATCTCTTTCGTTAGCTTGGTTTAGACTGTGTGGGAAAGGGACGGGAGATTGATTATGGAAAGCAATTTGGACGGATCGTTGATTCACAGTGTGTTTTAATATTTAATTTTATGGTCATATTAATGTTGTTATGAATAAGTTGATTCTATTATGGGGATTTATGGGGGGTTGATAATGGTGGTAAGTAATGGAGGGGTGAGATTTGTTTGAGCTGTGTGATTCCAGTGATTTAGAAATGGATCATTTGTTGTTTAATGAATTAGTGCCGTAATTTTAGATAGTTGCAGTCGTAAAATGTTCTGCGACGTAATCGAGTGAATTTGATCTATTGTGCGAATTTGTCTCCATTCTCATGTCTCCAGAATACAAGTTGTCCCTTAAGTAAATTGATCTTTTTAGAGTTACCTACACAAAAAAATGCCATGCTGGTCTGGGAGTAAAGAAAAAACATAGAATTTACCAGTTGCTTCTTTTCCCGCGCAGATGGTAAAAGCCCACCGAGGGAATGGGCGAAAGGTTTAGGAATCGACGCTAGGGTTGCTAGCCCATTACCATTTTGATTTCCCTTTCCACCTATACGCCCTTAATCATGCTAAACGTGGCCTTAAGATTTTGTTACCTTGCTCAAGGGATAAACCGTGATTTATGTATGTATGTATGTAAATAAAAAAATATTTTCATAGAACTAGAAACCAATGGAACATAATAGAGAATATTCATTTGCCTTAGGCCACATTCTAAACTGTATTCTCGTCAGGTACTTAACTAATGGTAAAAACACGTTCATATCGTATACCTAGACACAAACCTAAATGATCTATTGTTCTTACTTTTATTGCTATTATATTTATTCTGAACACAAAGTCATTTGAGAATCTAATGCAGTCCGTGTTTTATATCTAAAGAGCGTCTACACTCGAGATAAACGACGCTGACGCCACGAAGTCAGAGCTGCGTCAAAATCGCTGCAGTAATAACACGGCTTTCTTATGAACGCACATAACACTTAGACTTAGAGGAGTAGGAACTTGAAATTGTATATACAAACTTACAAACCAACTCGCTGGCAGGTAATGCAAATATTAACAATTTGGTTTTAGCATTTAAGATGATTCCGAAGAAACACGTGTTTCTTTGTGACATTACCTACCTGTAGAACCTACAGCTGCCTCCGCGGGCTGCTGTAACTTAGAATATTAAAAGATAAAAAGTTTGAAATGAAATACGGTTATGAATCTATATGATGTTTCATTAATTAGATGAAAGTTTGGCTCAGAGCGTCAAGATCCCGTACTTCTCGTATAAATCCAGGAGTGTCCAATTAATTTGCTGTAGAAGGGGCTACATCCCTTGGAGCCGTAGAGTCCAGTCCGAGAGTTCCTAGAATGACATTCAGGTTTGTCTTGCTGTGTCACTCAATCTATGGGTATTGATATTTGACTCGGCCGATAGTAGGTAAGCGAAAATCTGATTGTATTCTAAGAGCGCACGGACTGTGTTTTGCTCTGGGTCGAAATTATGACAGGTGAAGACCGCATGCGATCATGTTGGTTGTAGGGAATGATTTTTAGGTATGCATAATCTTTGGGAGAAAATGAGTTGGAGGGAAGCCCGATGTAAGTAACTGTATCAGTATTATTTAAGGACAGCAAATACTCAAGAGGTAATAAGTTCATTGCCGTCCGAGGGGCTGCTAATGGGAAAAAGAGTAGGCTTGTGGCTTCTTTCCTTAAGATTCCTAAGTTTTGTTATTGCATTAAGACTAAGGAACATAATGAGCGAAAATCTTCGGTGTCACGTTAAAGCGACGCGGTTAGCAACCCATTAGATACTATTTTAATCCCCTTTTCCACCTGTACACCCATAATCATGGTGCATAAAAGTGGCCTTTATGTCTTCTTACCTTAGGCTCTACACCATAACAATAAGGCTCTATACCTACCAGTAAGGAACAAATTTATGTATACAAAACTAATTTTGATTGGCGTCAAAAACGCGCGGAACCTCAAACAGTAAGTGTGATCGATGCTTTATATGTGGTAAGTGTGAATCTAATGCTAAGCTGGGCTCCGAACTGTGATTTAGTGCTTGTGTCACTGTCAGCTGTCAGTCGGCCATCTTTGTTATTATTAAACTGAAGATTTGTACGCTTTAAGGAAAATAATTTGTGTGCAATAAAATTCGATACGTACCTATTTGTAGCCCAAGCCATCTCATTCTGAGTGGAAGCCTGTGCCCAGCAGTGGGACGTATATAGGCGGGAGATGATGATGATGATGACTCATTTGTTTAAACCAACTTAATTCGTATTTATCTGTCAGTTTTTATAAGGTGAAGTTTTTCACTACAGCGTCAACCGTAAATTTAAATATTGTAACTGACAATAAAATTAATTCAATTCGGTTTCCTCTTTCACATAGTTTTTTTTTTTTTACTACTTAATAAACGGGTTCACTCACGATTGTATGTCGAGGACGGTTTTGATCTTGTCGGAAGGTCATCAAAATCAAAATAAAAAAAATATTTTTGCAAATTGGCGGCCAAAGGCTCTTTTACATGTATTTTTTTCAACTACCAGCGCATTCAAAAATACCATCATTGCCAAGAAGAATGCGACGTTTGCAGAAAGTCATTTTTTCAAAATAAAAATACAGTAAGAATAGTTAAATTCTACTTAAATTAAATACATTTATCAAAGGGATGTATAAGGTCCCCGAGCCTTAAATTATATTAGTCTATAGTAGACATGTATAAAGTCTCTACTAGTCAAAGTAAAACAAAGTAGGTATTATAATTATAGAAAAAAGAAAAGTTCAGTGGAGGTAGTATACCTATCTATTATTTTGATTTTTTTTAATTCTCAAGAACCATAGGTTAATCGTTCCATTAATAAAGCTTTAACGGAAAAATTGAATTCGATTTGACGACTAACATTTAACTACACTATACGCCAAATACGGCTATTTTTATCGCAGGAACGTGCAGTATAATGTAAATAAAATATAATGTAAGTACGTTACCAAGACGTCAAAAACATGTATACCTACACCTTTATACCACAGATGGTTAAATCGATATTTTATGCAAAGGGCTCCAAACGCCTATTAAATTAATATTTAATATGCATCTGTAGGTACGGCATTAGAAGATCAAATCCACGCCGCAGTGTCGAGAAAATCCTACTTAATCAAGATACTTAGTAAGTAAGCTTTTTAACCGAAGACCAACTCCGGACATGAGTTATCTCGGTGGGAATAACCGCAATCAATTTAAGCTAAGGGGGGTGGGGGTAAGTGGGGGCAAATTGTTCACTAATGACGGCAAGCGGGGGCCCCGTTCGAATAGAGCGAGTATACTCGAAAAGAAGAGATTTTATTTTACCCCCGACGCAAAGAGGGGTGTTATATGTTTGACGACAATGTCTGTGTGTGTGTCTGTGGCATCGTAGCTCTCCAACGGATGGTCCAAATTCGATGCGGTTTTTTTCACTCGAAAACCAGTTTTCTTAATGTATTCCAAAATTATGTAGGTACAGTCAAGTGTAATAATATATGTATCAAGTAAAATTGTCAAAAATAAGTATCATACGCTCTTACACCGGTGTAATAAGGTCGTGGGACATATTTTTGACAAGTTCATATCGATACTTGTTTTTGCACTTGACCCTACCTATCTAATGCATTTATGGCCAATTTTTTTTTATTTACGTACCCATGATTACTCAAATAATGCGTAGGTGTTTTTTTAATTTAAAATTTTATACTATCTATATTAATATTATAAAGAGGTGAAGTTAGAGACGTTGTAAGAGGTAATCTCTGGATTTACTACTTAAACCGATTTTACCAATAGAAAACCACGTCATTTATGAATATTTATGGGCTATATTTTACTCTGCGCGGACTAGTGGTCAGAACGGACCTCGCGCAAGTTCTTACCATCCACAAATTAAGTTTTATTATTGTCAGATCTTGCTAACACTTGTGCAAAGTTAATAATAATCCATTACAAAAACGTTTTTTTGAGTTTATGTGATAGTTGGTGAGTATCTAGAGACATTTCGATGGCCCAGACGAATAAACGTGCAAATGTCATTACAAGTAATGACATTTGCACGTTTATTCGTCTGGGCCATCGATTTTTAAATTTATTTTCATTAATGAAAGTGTGGTTTATTGAAGGCAAGTAAAAGTCTTTTAAGACTTTTACTTGCCTTCAATAAACCACACCGATATAACCCAATTTGTCTATTTTCTTGTCTTTCAAAGCATAAATTATAAATAAATAAATAAAATAAGAAAACATTTATTACCAAAACATAAGCAGATAGAAGTTAAGTTGACAACAGGTTCAAGACTAGAGAAGAAAAAAAACAAAAAACAATGAGGCACACTAATAATTATGTCATGATTGATTTAATTTATCCTGCGATATTGATTAAATCCATTATATGTTTCCCTTCTCATGCATATTTTACCTATGCTGATTAAAATTTAATAAGTGTCTGATTTGATGGATTTTGATTAGGTACACAGTTCAAAGCAAGACTGGCTCAGTTCTCGATTAGCCATCTTTGTAAGCTTGCAAATAACCACGTACCTACTTACGGTTTGAAACATCGACAAATCTTGAATAAGCACAAAATGGACTCCTTTGTCTTTTAAAAATGTTTGTCCTTCAATAGGTAGTTTTATTAAAGGCGGGCATTATATTCTACAACCTGGTTACTTAAGTTCATACCTAATATGATTATGTTAGCTTTGTCTATTAAACAGTCTTCAATCAATCAATTTTAATTTTGAAATATTAAATGGCTTTTTCGCCCCGAATTCTACTTTCCAATCCAATCTGATGTTGTTAAGTAGTTAATGAAAGTTATTTCTATCGATAATAACAGCTTCAAACCATAAAGTTATTCCTGTCAATAAAAAAACTGCGTCTCCCCAAGATCCTCGGCTAAACGGAGCACAGAACGAACCCGGCGAGTGCTGACTGTGGCAAAACAGCCTGATCACCACCAATTACCAGCGAATACTATGTCCACAAACAACTCCCCCGTCCTGCTCTAACGCACCCTAATAGCTTGCATCTTACTCTCTCTAGCGACATACAAAATTGCTCTTAATCATTTTATTCACACTAACCAAAGGCTATATCTTCAACCGATACGAAAGAAATTCAACTTTATAAATAACCGACTAAAAGTTCAAATGGAATGGCGATAAAAGGCTTGCCTTCTTGAAAGCATCTGTTGCAAGAATCACTTTTAAAGTCTTGAAGGCAAGGTATGTTTTACAAAAAAATCTGTTTCCTATTATGATGTTTTGGTTACTTGAGGCGTGATAATGTCACTAGTATTAAAGCGATCGTAATAGAGCTGATATTCGCTCAGCGGCGAACATTAATAAAATAAAATTATTCGACAACACCCCGTATGGGGGCGTGGCGGTGGCCAAGTGAGTAGCACCGAGATCGCGCGACGAACGGACGTGTGCTTCGATATCCTACACGGGCACATCACTAGTCGCGTTCGAATTTTGAAATCGCTTTTGAATGAACGGCGATGTTCGATTGTTCAGTGTAAAAATTGACGTAGCGTGAGCGTATTTTTCAATTAAGAATTAGCTACGCCTGATTGTGCTTATTTTGAAGTGTTATTATTGAAAAAATACAATTGGAATCGTGATTATTTTTACTAAGGTAACTACCATAAAAAGACTAAGGAATTCAACACTACAAAAAATGGACGAGTTTTTTAGTGCACAAAATTAAATCTTTGAGTTAATAAATAAATCGTGTTTTAATTTAAGTCGCCAAAATGGACTCTCAAACAGCAGACACGCAGACAAAAAAACCGAAGCCATTCTCCATAGAATCAATTATCGGTACGAACAGAAAATCACCAGAAATCGATATAGAGAACAATCTGTCCGAGCACTCGAGAAACTCAGAGGATGACGACAACGAAGAACTGAGGATGCGTTATTATTTTAATACGCCGTTTTTGCAAAATGGCGTGTCCATACCTTTTTTATTGGGGTACGGAGAGCCGTGGCTGTCTAGGGTGTTGGCGCCTGTGCCTCCGTCTGATGCGAGGGAGGAAAAAAGAGATAGTCCTGTCAGCGTTGGCAGCGAAGAGAGCGACGTCGGAGAGGAGAACACGCAAGGTTTGTCGTTTCCTCCAACCTCTATTTAATCCCTCGTGAAAGAAAGGGACGACTGTAGCCTAGATTGATCATACTGTACGCTTAGTGTAAGTTTTCGGTCCTAAAATTCGTTTCGAACGCGTTTGCGTTTAAATGTCAATAGACATTCCATGCCACTTCCATGCTGGTCTGGGAGCAAAGAAAAAACATAGAATGTACCAGTTGCTTCTCTTCCCGCGCATGGTAAATTCCCATAGAGGGTTTGAGCGAAAATCTTAGGGATCACGTTATATAGGCGATGTGTTTAGCAACCCATCACTGTTTTGATTCCCCTTTTCATCCATACGCCCACAATACTGTTACCTTAGGCTTTATCTACCCCGTGAGGGATAAAGACGTGATTTATATATGTATGTATGTATGTATGTCCAATAGAGCTTCTTCTTATTCTCCTTTTTATTTGTGGCGTATCAAGTCGTTATAGCGACGACAACTTCGCCAATGTCAAGTGACGTGATCAGTGTTGTGTGCTACCCTACTTTTGTCAATAATAACAAAGACGACGAAAGCGAGGGTAGTTGTGCGCCGCTGTCAGTTGTTCGAGTAGCCGCGCGAGCAGAGCGCTGGCGCGCAGTGTTCGTTTCGCTGCCGCCGGGGCGCGCTCCAAGAGGTAGTTCGTAACTAACTAGTCCGAAACATGTCGAGCATCACTCGATTTTTATGCGTGAAGTTTCGATTTGCTGGTGGCGTTGCCAATTTTTCCATAGTGAGACGTGTACATGAACGCGTTGAAGACGGTTTTTATGTGACTGCGCCAGAGGGAGGGTTATGTTTTTCGAGTGTATGTATGTATGCATGTATGTATGTATGTGCATTTGTTTGGCACGCTCTAGTCTAGAGCCTAAACGGCTTGTCGCATTTGAGATCATTAGATTCGTCTTAGTCGTGAGACATACACACTGGGTACATAAAAATAGTAAAATGTGACGCAGTCAGTTTTTTTTAATTAATAAAAGCTTTTTTATTTGTGTGAAAACTTATACTAGAATTTCATAAAACATATGAAAAGGACCTCACCTCCATCAAACAATACAATACAATACAAAAACAAAGAACAAGGTATACAATAGGCCCTCTCATCATACTGATTCATCTGTGCGGAATCACGTAGATTTTCAAGAAAATGTAAGAAATTCTAAACCTACATAATATAAACTAATATAAAGTCCTCCGTCGCATCTGTCTGTCTGTTAGCGATAAACTCTGAACTACTGAACGGATTTTCATGCGGTTTTCACCAATAGATAGAGTGATTCACGAGAAAAGTTGTCAAGATTTTGTTTAAATTGGTTGAAATATAACGATAGTTGTTGGAAGCGTCGGGAAAAATCAAACAGCCCGGAATAGGTACAAATTTTAATTATGTGCAGGCAAAGTCAGGGGCAATTAAGTGTTTTTTAAATTCTAACGTCAATGTAAAATCACGCTAAACGTGGCCTTGTTACTTTAAGCTCTGTCTACCTCAAGTTTCACTAATCGGACCAATCTTTGAAGAGTTCCCTCCTGCGGAGACGGTCGCGGCTGGGTCACCAAAACTCCACTACCAGATTATTGTATTGATATCTGACTTACTCAAGTATGCAAAATTTCAGCTCAATCCGTTGAAGATATCTACTTCAAAATTGAGTCGCAAGATTCCCGGGTGGATAAGTACATAGGACATGTATACATACGTTGCAAGTTAATATAAAGCTTCTAGGTAATAATTTAATATAAAAAGTGTCAAAAGTAAGGAGTTCGCGACATATTTCCTAACCAAAAACTCACACTAACCACTAGTCTGACTTCTATTATAAACTCGAAAGTGTGCCTGTCTGTCCGTTACCTCTACATACTTAAGCTGCTGAACCGATGTTGTTGGAATTTGGTACCTATATCAGTGGCGTAACTACAACGTCTGGGGCCCGTGGCAAATTCGTGAGATGGGGCTCCTTCCTCAGTATAAAGAAGTGCATCAGCATCCCTTCTGTGCTCTAAACCAAGCCAGTTCGGGGCCCCGTAGAGCTAGGGGCCCCTGGCATTTGGCCACCCCTGCCACCCTATAGCTACGCCACTGACCTATATGTAGAACCAGATAGTTTCAGTCTCGGGGAAGGATGTAGGATAGTTTTTATCCTGGATAATCGAATAGTTCCCGCGGGATAGCGATAAGCGAATTCTGCGCATGTATGTGGTGTTGGTTCTAGCCAGGATCGTCTCCGCAAGACCATCGAGGGAATGGGCGAAAACGTAGGAACCATGTCAACCCATCACTATTTTGATTTCCCTTTCCACCTTAGGCTCGTGTCTACCCCGTAAGGGATATAGACGTGATTTGTTGATTTGTGGGTATCCGGAAATCTATGTGAGATTTTTATTTCATTTCAAGTCTTACTCTTCTCTGCCTACTCTTCTCTTCTTCCTAGTGGTATAGAAGAATAACTTAGGTAAATGACGATGTATGCAGTAGTGTACAGAACTGATATGGGACTTAAGTCATTTTTCTAATTTGGAACGTCAATTGGTCTATTCGCACACATTACTCAATACTCACACATACAACAGGTAATTTACTTAAGCTTTTTACCTATAGGTAATGGCGGATGAATAACAATCTCGATCTGGCTTTCCTTGGTCTTCTAAGAACTTGACGCGCGAATTAAAAAAAGCGACGGACAGCTGTCACTGTCAAATTAGTATGGCACTTCGCGCCAAAGGGACAAACATTCGACACCATGATTTCACGGTACAGATGCGTTCGAGTAGCGTGAAATTTTCTAACAATCCAAAGAAGCGTTCAAAATTGAGTATTGGATTTATGGCGCAGCTTGTTGACTGTTTGTAATACGAATAACAACAATACACCATGTTTTAAAATCAATTCGGAATTCAGCAAGCGGTTAGGAGTTGAGGAACACCCCTGTGAATCTTCTTCAAAATTTTTTGATTGTGGTAGAGAAATCTATTGCTCTATCGTGGCTTAAACTTGTCATGTCTGTCCCTCGTTTAATGCTCCTATTATCTACTCAAAGGTTTACTGGTAGAGATCCCTTATAGGGATAACAGCGACCTTTGCGAGGCTTTGTACTATATTATGCATGTATTCATAAATAAACCTTCCTCTTGAACACTCTATCTATTATAAAAACCGCTTCAAAATCCGTAGCGTAGTTTTAGAGATTAAGCATACATAGGGATATACAGACGGCGGAAAGCGACATTGTTTTATACTATGTAGCGTTACATAGTATGGATATAGATGTTTTAATGTTTTTGCGGGCACAAACGTTATAATAAAGAATTACATTAAAAGCAAGCGCAGTGTACACTATAGGACGTCCACCAACGAGGTGGGAAGTAGGTATTATTACACTTAGAAGCTAATAAAGAATTTTCAAATCAGTTCAGCCGTTTCCACTAATCGGTACATACATACATACATACCGTCACGCTTCTTTCCCATAGGGGTAGGCAGAGACTACTTTGTTCCACTTGCTACGATCCTGACATATTTCTTTCGCTTCATCCACGTCATCAATCTCTTCATACATGCTCGTCGGTTTCGGGTACTCCTGACCTGACCTTTTTCCAAAACGTCTCCTATTTGATCTCGGAACGTCCGTCTAGGCCTTCCCCTCCCAACGTAACCATTCACACTCCCCATATAGATATGTTTAGTAAGTCTACTTTCATCCATCCGCTCTACATGCTCAAATCAACTAAGCCTACTTTTTTCTATCCTAGTCACTATGTCCTCTTTCACACCAGCACGTTCTCTTATCACACTGTTCCTTATTCTATCTTTCAGAGATAAACCTTCCATACTCCTTAACACTAATCGGTGGACATAATTATTTAGGTACCTACGTAAAAAAAGGATTCCGACGAATTGAGAAACTCTCCTCCGTATTCAATTAAATTTCCCTCTTAATGGCGGCCGTAAGGCTTGGGCCAATGTCAGTTTAAATAACAAGTAAAATCGGTTAAAAATGTTTCATTACCATATTCCAAACCACGTTTTATTTCACGACAAACTGTCACATTACGATTTTCAAACACATAAATTTAACAAAACGCCTACGTGCCCCTCCGAATTTGCAAATATACCAAATTTCACCGAAAAGCGGTGTGAAAATGCAGACGTGACCGCCATTTTGCGCAGTGATGTCCATCCAACGTATATAACCGATAAATTACCGATTCATATCGAACTGCATCGTTCACACGCGATTTAACTTCGCCGCTTTTTCGAATAAGAAATTTTAAATTCCGAACGCGTTTGCGTCTGGCTTTTAAGGGTCTTGAAGCGATATAGATACAGTGTGAGTTCGACTTTATTTTTAGCGAGTATAAGTGTGTTGTTGGCTTTATTTTATTTGACGTTAAGGTTGGCAAGCATTAGGATGCATTGGATGCGTTCAATAACTGTCGATCGTCTTGCGTCGGCCATAAAAAATAATATTTTGCGAAAGGGGATACGATTTTATGTCGGTGTTTTCGTGAAAATTGTACAAATTAAATTTTATTTCAGTTTGGAGCGATATGAATCAGTTAAGTGGTTTATCGGTTTGTTCGTGGTATAATTCACTGAGTGACAGAGATGTTTATCAACTGTTTTATTTGACAGTTTTCGCTGTTGACTTTTAGGATTCCGTACCTAAAGGGTAAAAACAAAAACGGGAAGAAGACTTCGCAGTCTGTCCGTCTGTCACCAGGCTGTATCTCATGAACTATGATAGTTAGTTGAAATTTTCAGACGTGATGAATTTCTGTTGCCGCTTATAACAACAAATACTAAAAACAGATTATTTTTATGTCTGTCTGTCTATGTAAGGAACCAATATAAAATGATCTCACACTGCCTACATTTTGCTTAGCAGGTAGGGCTCTTCTAACACTGGATTTTATATTCACTAGCCGAATTTGTACGAAAATCGCACTCGGCGGGTTTTTATTTTATGAAATAGGGTTGTAAACGACCCACGGAGACTTAAAGCCAAAGTATTGCAGTTGTGTTGCCATCCTAAAGGTCTAAAATAATATCTCAAGCGCTTGTAAGTCACCGGCAGCAATTACTCTCTACGTTGGATCACAGCAGCGCCAACACTGCTGCATGGCGGCAGGATTAGCGAATAAGATAGTGGTAGCGATCCTTAAGGTCATACCCATAGACACCCGTGTCTATGCATTTTGCTGAATGAAGTTAAGTCGACGCTTTTTCAAATTAGGAACATTTATTCTCTCATATTATTATTAGAAACGGTAATATTTTGATTCTGGCCAGAAACATTTCTAGATTTCCATTTATGAAACAAAAATGTTACACATTTTTTTTTAATCTTCAAACTTCTTTCTGATCACAGGAAAATGTACAGAAATAACTTCATCCATTTATACGAAAGTACTTGGAGTAAAAGCCCTCAATCGCACCCTATGACGTCATATCATCGATATCGATGACGTCACATCCTACTGACAGTGGGCGGGGCGCTGACGCGGTCTCTTTTTATTGACCATCGCCGCAGATTGCCTCGGACTCTGGATTGTCGAAAAAAGTCCCGAATAAAAAAGTTGGAGGGTGTTAGAATTGCGACGCGAAAACTGTGTTTTTAAACCGCTTCAAAAGGAATTGGTTCTTCAGTTTTTTTTTTTACTACTAACTGAACAGTGATTGACCTCTATCTCACTTGGTGGAAGGTGTAGATGAGACCAAAGGTGTAACTCACTGTTCAGTAATAGCCTATTCACTCTAGCCTTGAAGAGCCCTAGATTGTAGAGATGGTTGTGTGTAAGAAGTCTTGAAATTATTTTGGAACGTTTCAGCAACTGGTGATAGTTTGATTGAATACTCCTTTCCAGTCTTAACTAGCTTCTGCCCGCGATTTCGTCTGCGTATTATACATATAAACCTTTCTCTCTGATCACTCTATCTATTAAAAAAACCGCATCAAAATTCGTTGCGTTTAAAGATCTAAGCATACATAGGGACAGACAGAGACACAGCGGGAAGCGAGTTTATTTTATACTATGTAGTTTTACTATGCATTTTATTGTTTCTAATTTTTTTAATTTAATTTATTTACTCTTGACGATTTCAATCTAAATTGTCCTAACTTGACAACGTACAATTTATGATGTAATTTTTATTGAACGGATAAATAATCTAAATCTAAATCTAGTCCTGTAAGTTTAAATAAACGTATGAAACCGAATTATACCCGAAACGAAAACAAAGAATGTATGGATGTTTGTTACTCTTTCACGCCAGTACGGCTTAACGAATTTGGATGAAAATCCCGGAAAATTGCGTAGTTCCCCCGGGATAGCGATAAACGAATTCGTTGCTGACGAAGTCCCAGGCAGCAGCTAGTATCATAAATATGTATGTAAAACATATTGTAGGTATTTTAGAAGTTCTTTCACACGTACGGACCCCAAAAAACAAATTGCGTATGTCACCCTCTAAAAGCCAAAACGCTGACCGGACTCGTTCCCGCTCTCGATTTACTTCAATTTAATCAGCCATTTAGTTTTATTGCCTCAATTTTATTGGGATTTAATAGAGCTTTAAAAAATAGGGTAAACTGTAAAATACATACATACATACATCACGACTTTATCCCTTTTGGGGTAGACAACAAAACCTTATGGCCACGTTTAGCATGATTAAGGGCGTATAGGTGGAAAGGGAAATCAAAATAGTGATGGGTTTCTAGCATCATCGCCTATAACATGATTCCTATGATTTTCGCCCATTCCCTCGATGGGCTTTTATCATCTGCGTGGGTAGAGATGCAACTGGTAAGTACATTCTATGTTTTTTCTTGGCTCGTGATTTAGGAATGTATGAATGTGGAATGGAACGTAAGAGGGTGTGAATGAGACGGATGATATAAGAATGAGAGAGAGAATAGAATGAAAGAATGAAAAAGATGTCGAGGATTCAGTTAGCGGTAAGATTTCGTTGTAACATGAACTAAAGCCTAAGCCTTCCTGTTCCTCAAAGGGCCGGCAACGCACTTGTGATTCCCCAGGTCTTGCAAGTGTCCCTGGGCGACGGTGATTCCTGCTCGTTTGCCCCCTCTTATTTAAAAAAAAAATCTAAAGTACGAAATATACTTTAACGGCGACTAAATTGGCTTTTTTTATTAATCTAGTCACACATGAATGTAATAATCGTTATTACATCCTACGTCCAAACTAATCCACTACGGTCTTCCTCAGGCAATGACTCCGAGCCTGATCAGGAAGATTCCTCCGACCGGCGGGAGAGCAAAGCGCGGCGCCGCCGCACCGCCTTCACCTCGGAACAGCTCCTCGAGCTGGAGAGGGAGTTCCACGCGAAGAAGTACCTCAGCCTGACGGAGAGGTCTCAGATCGCAGCTGCACTTAAACTTAGTGAAGTCCAGGTAATAAAGTCATTTTACAACCTTTACACCTAGCTCCTAGATGCCTCCTTTAGAGGGTGAACTTCCTGTGTAATCGGTACGGAACAGGATCCGATGGTCATCATCAAGATGCAGCTATCGATTCTCATACAAAAAAACTGAGTCCCTGATTTTACTATGGTTTTTTTCTGTAGGTAGGTACGTCATGTTCGACATATAAAAAAACGACGAACAAAAAAGTAACGAACTGGAATGGAAGTTTTGGGACACATTTTTTCTTGTATAAGGATTTTTAAAAACGCTCAGTCGATCAAGTAATTTTTTTAACTATTTTTAATGACGCATTAAGACATATTACAGTGGCTTGCAATTGAATATACAATCATTTATGCCGCACATAACATTGAAACATAGGGTGGCGATGGTAAAGGAATTCCATGGTCTTTTGACTGACTGAATTTAACTAGTAACTCAATACCTTTGGGACCTTTCTCCTCCCAAATACTTGCGCTACGTTTCCTATCGCGCTCATAAGCGTTGGTAAGAGGCTTTTTGATTCACCTTCAACAGAGAAACAGCCAGTAAACCGTCTATCCTTTAGTCTAGCTTACACACACGACACCGAGTACCTTGTAATTTACTTGCATGCTGGTCTGGGAGCTAAGAAAAATCAATAGAGAGGCGATAATCTTAGGAACCAAGTTGAGAGAGAAGCGGATAGCAACCTATCACTATTTGATTCCCCTTTCCACCATAAACGCCCACAATCATGTTAAATGTGGCCTGTAGGTCTTGTTACCTTAGGCTCAGTCTACCCGGTAAGGGATACCGACGTGATTTATGTAATGTAAGAAAATCGTCACCCGTGTGTTTTATAACAATTATTTTGTTGCAGGTAAAAATATGGTTCCAAAACCGCCGCGCCAAATGGAAACGCGTGAAAGCCGGCCTCGCGTCCGGCAGCCATTCCGGCGGCAAAAACGGATCCGGCACCAAAATAGTCGTCCCAATACCCGTCCACGTCAACCGTTTCGCCGTACGCACGCAACACCATCAAATGGAAAAGCAGAATCAGTTTCGTTTAGATAGGAACCAGCCGTGTTCTTTATTACAGTCCCAGACGTCGGCATTTTCGAAAAACTCTGAAAATTTAAGCCTCAGTCCGTTTCTGAACGCATCCAAAAGTGAATCGGTAATCGGTAACCTGAACCGCCCTATGTTTGACGCCAGTATGTCCGCTAGGTTGGCATCGTTGAGTCAAGCTGCCAGTTTGAGGTTTGGAGCGAATCAAAATGGCCGACCGAGCTAATTTTGATTTGTTTAATTTGCAATAATGGTCGTTCTAGTGTACATTTTAAGACGACAATTAACTATATTGTTCCGGATGCCTTAATTATTGAAAACTAGCTATTCCCCGCGCAGAATTGAAATTTGAATGCCAGGCAGCTTGACTTTACATTTTCGTATCTTACCTTTCCTTCCAATCTCATATTATACTTTTAGTGTGAGCCAGAACGGCACAAAATGAACTTTATATTTCCAACTTTCGATTTCCATGCTACCTCTCAAAGCGAGTTCAAGAATTGTTTTTCCGGAAAATTTTAAAGCATTTGATGTTATAACTAAAGTATAAATGATCGATAGCTTCAACCTATTAACTTATCTACCAGAAGTAACATAACTTGTGAGATACATGGTGCTCAAAAATATGTGAAATTCCAATCCAATTATTACAAAATTGCCAGACCAATTTCAATTTTCGTATCTTTAACATTTTCGTATGCGAGATCCCGATAAAATATAAGGTTGTTATAGCGCATCAATAAACACTGAACACCGTTATTGTAAATATAGGTACTTAGTTTTAAAATGTAAATTGTTAAATTTATAAGTTATGCCTACATGTAACGCAAAGTAATAATTAGATAATAAACAACGTGTGATAAAATTTTATTTGAGTTTGTTTTCATCAATTATATTCCTAGTATGCAGATTTAAAATACAGGTCAAATTTGCATTTAGTTGCAACATTACAATGTACATAGCTAGTATGTGTTTTTTACTTTTAGATGCCGATAGATGTCGCTGTAACGTTCTCGAACCATTCCTACATCGCGCTGGCAAGATTTTTCTTGCAAAGGATATAAGATTAAGGCTTTGAAATATCAAAAAATCTGACATTCGTTAAGGAACCGTTGTGTTATTTACGTTCACACGGGTTGTGAAGTTTTAAGAGAGACAATAAGAAAAGAGAGACTGCACTAAAGCTGAGAGATTCTGAAAATGAAACGTGAAAGACATTGCCTCAGGTTTTCAACTGCCAAAATACAAATGTCTATAGCGATAAAAACGACTCAAAATTGCCATACCTACCTGCCAAATTTCACCTTAGGTACTACTGTGTTTACAACAGTGGTTACACAATTAATTTTCGCAGTTATTTAATTTAATATTTAACAGATAGTTAGTTAATCTTCCATGCTGGTCTGGGAGTAAAGAAAAAACATAGATGTACCAGTTGCTTGATGGTAAAAGCCCATCCAGGGAATGGGCGAAAATTTTAGGAATCATGTTATAGGCGATGCGGTTAGCAAACCATCACAATTTTTGATTCCCCTTTCCACCTATACGCCCACAATCATGCTAAACGTGGCCTGGAGATCTTGTTACCTTAGGCTCCGTCTATACCGTAAGTGATTAAGATGTGATTTGTGTGTTACTTAGTCAAATTCTACTTCGATCGAAGGTTTGAAATATCATTGCCTTTTAAAGCTATTAATACCAAATATAACAATCACCCTGTATTTCTATCGTTTAGTGGGCGTGTCATGCACATTTATTCTTCATCAAACAAATCCACCTCAATACATTTTCCATCTTACGTACTAACATTAAGACTCAAATCCCAAAACCCAGCAACAGCTACACCAGCGATTTCAAATTTGGAATCTTCGGCCGCCATTTTATGGTCCAATTTTAGTTATCTGCGGCTCAAGCGTAGATGTATTGCCGTTTTGAACTTTGTGCACGCGTAATAAAGTTGAATTTTTGTTGCGGATTTAGTTTTTTTTGTATGAAAAACTGCAGCTATAATGTCAAAAGCACAAAGTATTAGTACAAATGCTCTTTGACATTTCACACAATTGGCAATGAAAGATGGCCAGTATTATCAGATTTGTATGGATTTGTATGAGGGTGAGTACTAGGGTAATTGAGTAAATGTTGACGGGGACGTCGGGGAAGCGCTAATGGGTTCGAGTCCCATTTGCAGTGTATTGTATTCAGATTAGTTTCGTTGCGGTTTTAATGCTAACAGATTTGCGTCACTCTAGTTTTTATGGTGAGGTTGGTATGCCGTTAATAGCTTCTGTAGTTATTTTTTAATTTTAACTTTTTTGCTGACATTAGGCATGTGTTTACACGGTATGGGCAGTTCTCCGAGACAAGCTGTTTTAGGTGACTTCGGTGGCAAATTTTTCTACTAACTTTTTTAATGTATCACCTCAAAATCTAAATACAGGCCTAAATTTAAAAAATATTAGTACTAAAGGCCTTCTAGTAAACCTGTTAGTTAGTAAGATATTTAAATTTAAACAATCACCGAAATCAAACCGTATAAAAAGCGTAAACAAGCGACAACTTGACTGAGAGATGGACAGACATACTTCTTTAATTTTATTATATGCGTGCAATAAGTATTCGTGCAGAAATAAAGAATATTTTAACGTTTTCCTAAAATAAATATTGATAGCTGTGGTGGCTTTATTGATTTCGGTAGCAGTTTTATTGACTTCAGTGGCAGTTTTCTTGATTTCGGTGACCCAAAACCCCACCGAATCCACTGAGATCATTGCCACCGAATTCAAAATTAAACGTTTTTTCCAAATAACAGAAAATATAGGAATAGTACTTACAAGAGCCACTTAATAATGAAATCACATACCCCTAGAGATGACTTACTTACTATCAAACTACCAATAGAACTAACACTGAAAAAAATAATTGCCTCACCGAATTCAACAAAACACGAAACCAAACCCACCGAACGACGAACATTACCTCGAAAATTTTGGCGCTGAGTTGTGAATCGACTTCCGCTCTCGCCAGCAAACACGGCACATCTGAGGCTACCTACACGCGCGTCGCGAGATTCCTGGTATGTTTCTTTGTTAGGATGCCGGCGCGTTTCGTAAACTCCACCGAGTTCAAACGTTACCCTCGGACATGGGGAAAAATTGTTTTAATTGAATGAATTTAAAATATATTCTTTATTAGTGTGTATTATATGATTTATAAACAAGTTTTGTATATAGGAACCCATTTGAGACCAGGAAATAAAATTCGTATCTTAAGATATAATTTTTTTTCTCCGCTCATCTGCGTAGGGGACACTACCACCGAATGTAAATTTTTAAATGTAATATTTTTTTCTTTAGAGTTGGAAATAACTATGGAGTATTTTAATAGTTCTCCAAGCGGGACTGAGCCTAAAGTATACGTCTGATTTTTTTCAGTATTATCTAGCGACGAAATCTATTATTTTTTGCCCCGGACACGTAAAAATGCCACTCCGGAGAACTGCCCGTATAATTTCGGTATCGGCCAAATAAGTGGTACCCATTGGTAAATTGTACTTAAGTAAATGTCTTGTTGTTCCCTATGTAGTAGGTAGTGTACAGAACTGATAATGGGACTTTATGAAACATCAATTTGTCTATTCGCACACATTACTCACACATACAACTCGTCATTTACTTAAGTTTTTCTCCTATGCCTAGGTACATCTTTTTTCATCCAACTTCCTATTAAGTAATGAAGATGTCGCTAAAGTCGGACTTTCAAGTTGATAGCCACGTCTTCTTCTTTTTTTAAAAAGGCCCCATCGATCGATGCGATGATTTCGCCAATGTCACAGTAGTAAATACAGTTAGGTATTCAAAAGTCTTGTGACAAAAATGTCGGCAACGTTGTACGGTAGAACACGGTCAAAAGACCCCTCCTCCCCTGTCGGGATCTTAGCCAATGGATGCTGATATCCCTCAGAATCTGCCAGGAAATCATTAACCGATGCCCAGGGTGCACCGGACCAAGCACTGCTCTTGCCCTCGGACGGATCCAAAACGAACCGAAGCTCTTGAGCACACGCGGAGGTTACCCGACTCGCACCCTAGCCAGTCTTATATTTTTCTTTCTTATATATATTTTTGACGTGCAAAGGATGGCAGATCACATAATGGTACCTAAGTACATCAATGTCGATACTTTGTAACTGATTTATTGGTAGGTATTTATCGATATACTGTCGAAATTTAGGCACTTATCTATTTTTTACGTGGATCGCTTCTGGACTCTGGATTCGCTTGATGTGCGGTGCAGCGTTGCCAATGTTGCCATCCCGTGCCCGCAGTTTTCCACCTGGCAACATCGAGTGCCAGCCTGACAAGTGGTAGGTGGTATATCGGTAAGTACTGGTAAAATTATCGATACATCCATCGATATTTTAGGCTGCATCGATACAGAGAACGATATTTTATATAAAATATAATTTTAAAAATTTTACGTTTACAGTTAGGGTTGCCAACTTTTATTAGATGAAACAGAGTTTATCTGATTTCAAAGGAGGTAAATAAAGAGTTAGTACTTACAAAAAAGAGTATCATAATATTTTATAATGAGTAGAATATTATATTACATGACATACACTAGGTAGGTAGTATTAGTAAACATTGTGTAAAAAGAATATTTTAGCAGCATACTCTATTAGTTTTATAGATTATACAATACGACAATACAATACAATAAATTTGTATTTGAATACCACATAGGTATAACAACCAAAACAGAAAAAGGTATACAGAATATTACAAGGTAAACCATAATGGACTGGAGAACAGAACAGATCTGAGCAGGTGGCGCAATTAAGAACATATATTAATATACTAAGTAGTGAAAATACATAATACATTATACATACATGAAACACACACCATAGCCAGCTGCAAGATACATGCACAACACAAGATGACAGATAGTGCTCCTTCAATATAAATTTAAATATGGGTAAAGATTTAGCGCGCCTTATGATTTTGGGCAAGGAATTCCACAACCGTAAAGCCAGAACAGAATAGACATAGAATTTGGAATTAGAAAGAGGTACCTACAGTAACGAGAAAATTTTGAGAGCATCTTACAGAGGTAACGTAACTAAATCGCTCTTTGAGGTAATGCGTATAGAGTACGCCTCCATGATTTAGAGTAGTACATTAAGAAATAAGAAATAAGAAATAAGAAATAAGAAACGTTTATTGTATAAAACCGTGTACAATTGTGATAACATGATTTTTATAAGTTTCAACAGTTTATCCATTTCGGACGTACAATATTTAGATTTATTAGGTATTATAAATTATTAGTTATAACTTTATTTTAAAAATTTGTACAGAAATATTCATTTAAATTATAAAAACACGTTGAAAGTAAAAAATCCTTTAGTAACCTTTTGAATTTATTACCATCTAAAGATTTTATATATTCGGGCAAATGATTATAAATCTTTATACCGTTTACATTAAATAAATAAATAAATAAATAAAAACATTTATTACCAAAACATAAGCAGATAGAAGTTAAGTTGACAACAGATTCAAGACTAAAGAAAAAAAAAACAAGAGACACACTAGGCGGGCTATATTCCGGCAACGGGTACCAGTCTCAGCGTGTGCTGTTGCGTGTGTGTGTGTGTGATTACTTTTTAGAGTACGGTTGGCAACTCTAGTCACAACTAGCAGATGAATGGCTTTCAATAGTTGAGTGTTTCGCATTTGTGGACGGTTATTTTCTGATATGAGTATGCAAGAACGCAAAATTGACATATATAGACGTGTATGCTCACCCCGTTAAAGGCACAAAGCTGCCGTTACAACTTAAGCTCATAACCCACCTTTTTCAAAAGCCGCGTACGCACCAGATGCGCGAATAATCGCACCTAATCCAAGGGCGTGGCAACACGACAAACCATTTGTCCAAAATGGGAGTGACTGGCTAAATAAACAAAAAGGCATGCAGCTACATTTCCAAATATAACGCAACAGCCGTTCTATTGCAATGGTATAAGGACGAGGTTACTATTCATTTGTGGTTGCAAATGCATTTTTATGTTTGGTTTTCATTGTATGCGTTTATAGAAGTTAATTGATGCAAGTATCATACGTAATGTGTGGAAAAAATGCAAGGCGTGCGGTCGTGAGAAATTAGTTTTTGATGGTCTAGTCGTGTCACTGAGAAATTTTACGTTTGCTTATCAAATTCATAAAATATGTAGGTCGATTGCACGGTGTCGATCAATCAAGCAAAGTAGCATAAACGAGCCGGTAGCCTAGTGGCACATATGGTTAGACAGTGGCGTAGCTAGGTAACCAAGGGCCCTGGTGCAAATAAAAAAATGGGGCCTCACTACTTTCTAAACTGGTTACGTTTTAATAATAATAATTCGATCGAGATTTTCTGGTAAGGATTCGAGGGCCCTCTGAGCTTGAGGGCCCCGGGGCACTGCCCCGCCTAGTCCCTAGGTAGCTACGCCACTGTGGTTAGAGAAGAAAAACGACTAGCCTAATGGTACTTGTCTTAAGGATGACTTTGTGGTTAGAGAGGACGAGAGGCACATGTATAAGATAGGACGGACGGATTGCCCAGTTCAGTTGCATAGTGAAAGAGCAGATAGCCTAGTGTTATAAATGGATAAGAGAGGACGAAGGTATTGCCTAATGGTACTTGTCTTAGGGATGACGAGGGGATAGACTAGTGGCTTATGCGGTTTGTGGATAGCCTAGTGGCATAAATGGATAACATAGAACGAAGGGATAGCCTAATGGTACTTGTCTTAGGGATAGCGAGCGGATATACTAGTGGCTTATGCGGTTTGTGGATAGCCTAGTGGCATAAATGGATAACAGAGGACGAAGGGATAGCTGAATGGTACTTGTCTTAGGGATAACGAGCGGATATACTAGTGGCTTATGCGGTTAGAGGATAGCCTAGTGGCATAAATGGATAACAGAGGACGAAGGGATAGCTTAATGGTAGGTACTTGTCTTAGGGATAACGAGCGGATATACTAGTGGGTTATGCGGTTAGAGGATAGCCTAGTGGCATAAATGGGTAAGAAAAGACGAACGGATAACTTAGCGGCTTTGTGTTTAGAGAGGACGAGTGGATAGCCTAGTGGTACATGTATAAGATAGGACGGACGGATTGCCCAGTGGCATATTATGGCTATAGTGGAAGAGCAGATAGCCTAGTATTCAATGTGTTTAGAGACGAGCGGATAGCCTATTGGCACATAATATTAGAAGAGACAAACGGATAGCCAGTGGAACATTTGTAAGAGAGGACAAGCGGATAGCCTGGTGGCATAAATGGAGAGGGCTAGTGGATACCCTACTGGCACTAGCATGCGACTACTATTTTTTCTACAATAACAAAGTTAATCTCAACAAAGCAATCGATCACAATAACAGTTTACCCGTCAAATTAACGCTACAAATGGCGACAATTAAAAAAAAGTGGCATAGAGCATAGAGCGCGGTCCCGCCCCCGGGGCTTGCGCATGCGCACCCGGCGCGGCGCGAGCTTTTGTCTATGGTTGAAAGTGTTTGTGGAAAGCTCAGGGAATTAAGTTTATTGAGCCTATGCAATGACGTATGGCGCAATGATATAAAAAATGGCCAAGTGCGAGTCGGGCACGTAGGGTTACGTACCATACCTACATAGATCAGCTGAAAAGCTGTGTTCCACCCGTTGTTTGTATTGTAGGGTATGTAAAAATCCAAATTTCCTAATTTTAGACAGGTCTTTCTTTCCATGCTGGACTGGGATTAAAGCAAAAACATAGAACGAACCAGTAGCGTCTCTTCTCGCGCAGATGGTCAGGTCATCGAGGGAATCAGTGAAAATCGTAGGAATCATGTTATAGGGGTTGTAGGCGATGCGGCCAGCAAGCCATCACTATTTTGATTCCTCTTTCCTATACGCCCACAGTCATGCTAAACGTGGCCTTTAGCTCTTCTCACCTTAGGCTCTGTATACGTAAGGGTTACAGAAATTATTTTGTGTATGTGTATGTATGTTATGGGAATGGGCGAAAGTCTTAGGAATTGTTATAGGCGATGCGGCTAACAACCCATCACTATTTTGATTCCCCTTTCCACGTACGCCCAGTCATGCTAACCGTGGCCTTTAGCTCTTGTTACCTTAGGCTCTGCTGCGTAAGGGATATAGACATGATTTGTGTATGTATATGTATAAGTAAGTCACGTTATATTTGAAATACTTCCTGGCAATAATAAATACAAAGCACATCAAGGGCCATATTACTTAGCATACCACAATTTAGCGGATCCGAGCTCGTACAGAGTAAGTGGCTTGTCAGTTATCAGAGGGTGCGGGCTATGAATGGTGATTCCCGTAGTGATGGGACACACGTGAACCAGACATCGATAAAAGTATTTTTTTTATGTTAGAGAGGCCAGACAAACTAGTGGGTCACTTGATGGTAAATGATCACCACTGTCCATAGACACCCGCAGCGCTTTACGCGATGCCAGTGCGTTGTCGGCCCTGCAGAAAATTGTACACTCGCCTCTTAAAGGCTCTCAGGTCGTAATTCGATGGGAAGACCTCAGCGGGAAGCTCGTTCCAGATTTTGCAAGTTCGTGGCAAAAAAGTAGTTTTTCAACTATCGTAAAATAAAATGTTTATGACTGGCTAAATGCGTCGAGAGCTTTTCCTATGGTATTGAGTATTTAAACATTTTTAGACGGTCGTTTTCATTTAGTAGTCCGATATTTGAAATTCTGTCTCAAAAGTGGTAATAATATGTGAAATTACAGATAAGGGTAGAGTTGTAGCCTCAAAAAAACAATTTCTAAACGACACTGAAAATTAAACACATTATGGTAAAACCGTGAAAATAAACATAAAAAATTGAGAATTAAAATTCTTGATTCACTATGGTAAGTAACCTATCAAAAAATACATTCGCGTGGTAGTTTTGAAACAATACGCAGACCGTCGTACGCCATTAGTCTGACCGTCTTCAAATCAAGGGTGAACAAATATTTACTAAGCTGCTACGGCAGCTACCCAATATTTAGCTCAAGAATATACTAGTTTATGAATTCTAGAACAAAAAACTGGTAGGTACTTAAATTTGCAGATTTTACGCAGTTCTTTGCTGGAATACAACCTAAGAATACCTACTCTACCGAGAGCTTATCAACTCTCTACAACTTTACCTGCAGCGCTACATTAAAATATAGGTTATTTTTAGGTACCCAATGTAGTTTAATGCTAATATTGGATTGTGTTATGAGGTTATTGACTAGCAACAGAAGATCTAGAAACAACTTGTCAACAGTAAATTATGTCACTAATATACTTGAATCGCGTTTTATTTGATTTGAAAAGCCTGTTATCCACCAACAGCATCTTCTGTACAATCTTCGCAAAATAAATTTCATCGATAAAACGTATCGACGCAACGCCCATCCCTATTCCGCGTCAAAATCCAACATGATTCGCATTAGAATCGCAAATGTGACACGAAAATAGATTTAAAACGACACGCTCGCGTTTTAGGGGTTCCGTTCCACGGGGGTTGGGGCTGCTTATTTGTTTATTGATTCAGCTTAATTTTTAGTGTTTAGAATCCTACTATCCTACTAATATTATAAATGTGAAAGTTTGTGAGTATGTTTGGATGTTTATTACTCTTTCACGCCAGAACAGCTGGAGAGATCTGGATGAAATTTGGATCATAGATAGAATGTAGTCTGGAATAACACGTAGGCTACTTTTTATCCCGGAAAATTACGTAATTCCTGCGGGATAGCGATAAACAGCTAGTAATGTATGTATGTATCAGTGGCGTGGCGTCAAGTATATCAGAAGGCAAGCCGAAGGGAATTTAAATGGGTCGTTCTACAAACTAAGGAATTTTCGGCGGCTCAGCTAATATATCATGAAAAATTTGTTGAAAATGAATTTATTTGTATAACATATTGTAAAACATACCTATGTCTAGCTGGTCTCTAAAAATAATGTAGATTAAAACATTTTTTCTTGACAATTTTTTTTTTCTAAGCGTCAAATATTCAGGATCCTGGAGTGTCCCTCAAACAAAATCGAATCAAAAGTGTACCGTGATTTTTTTATTATAACATTTAGGCCATAAAATAAACCAAAATAAAGTAGTACATAATATTTCTTCTTATCTGTGATACGTATTATTATTTCGCTGCACCAAAAATATCATAAAATCGAGTTCTTCCCATGCAAGTGACTTCGAAGAATTAAATAATGAAATCGCCACCTTGTCAACTCATCTGGCAAGTGCACACACTGAGATCGACCGTCTAAATTCAGAGGTGACAGAATTGAGAAAGCAAATGGATGAAAAAACTAAATTACTTGATACGTATAAAAAACTTCTCATTAGTAACGACAATAGTATAAAAAAAACTCCTACAAAAAATGTCTTGGCAAAGAATCCCACTTCCGAACCAAGTAAAAAAAAACTCAAAAGGAAACATCTAGATAAAGAAGTTCAAGATCAACGTTTCAAGAGCATTCAGGACCTGGGAAACAGTGAGTCTTCGAAAGGGGAACGAGATGCGCCAAGATCGCCACTGAACGTCGGGACCAAATCGGCTAATAATAACTACAGCGACAGGCTAGCCGGAAAACCTAAAATATGTTTATTAAGTACTAATACACACAATAAAATGTTAAGTATTTCAAACCATTTCCTGGGCTCAGATTATGAAATATGCCATTATCTCACCCCGGGGGTTGGAGTTAAATACCTTTTAAATAACCTAGAAAGTAAGGTAATTAATTTTACTATGAGCGATTATTGTGTTATCTTTATAGGTGAACGAGATTTTGAAAAAACGCAAAACTATAGAAGTTTGGTATTGTACATAAGAAAAACATTACAAAAAATAACACACACCAACATAGTCATATGTGTGCCGACTTTCAATTGTGGGAACTACAGTAACATGTTTAATTGGAGGATAGAAACTTTTAATGAACTTTTATATGTAGATATGTTGAATTACGAGTATGCGTATGCGCTCGACAGCAACCTTAACTTGACCTATAGTAGTAAAATGTTTTCAATACAAACTGGACGCCTGAATAATTATGGTATGAGGACGGTGTTCCATGACCTAACTAAAATTCTAACAATGATAAGAGAAGAAAATATTGTAACTTCATTTGACGAAAATTCCTTGTTTTTTCGTCAATAAACCTGCTGAGCCAAAAGTGTGCAAAAACCATAACCTGAAGATAATGCATCAACCTCATAATGGACATTCAGGTAATTTGAAATTATTGCATCAGAATATTCAAGGCTTATTATGCAAATTGGATGAAATAGAACTATGTATGGATGAGCTGAAAGATTTAGGTAAATATATTGATATTTTATGCTTTACGGAAACTTTTGTTAAGCGTGGCAGTGAGAACAACATTCATTTAAAGGGTTACGGGTTGGCTTCTCAATTTTCAAGGATAGATAAAAAACGGGGTGGTTCTTGTATCCTCCTTAGAAGAGGCATTGAATGTAGGACGGTGTCGTGGTGTAACAAATTATCTACTGAAAAGATTTTTGAGTGTTGTGGAGTCGAGATATGTGGACTGAAACTCATTGTGTTCTGCATATACCGTGTGCCAGAAAGTACTAACCTCACAGTATTTTTTGATAAACTGGATGCACTTCTATATAAAGCTACATTAAATAATAGTAAAAAAATTGTAATCACGGGCGATCTAAACATAAATACATTAAAACCTGACAGTATCTCACAACGTTTAAAAAATGTATTGTTGAATTATGATGTTCACTTACATATTGATGCCCCAACACGTGGGCAATCATGTATCGACCATGTGGCAAGCAACATAAAAAATGCAATTGGTTATGTTTATAGGATGCACCTTTCGGATCATGATACGTGTCAAATACTAGAAATGAATATGACAGAACCACTGAAACATCATAATGGCTTCTGGTATATTAGAAAGAGGGAGTATAGCGACGAAAATATAAATAGATTTCTTGACTGCATTTCATCACTTACGTGGTCTGATGTAATTAATGAAACTGATTGTGATCTGGCTTTTGACATGTTTCACGATACTATCAGTCTTTTTTATAACTTATCTTTTCCTGAAAAAAGAGTTAAAATCAAGGCAAATAACAAAAAACCAAACTGGATCACTAAAAGTATGAAAAAATCCTGCAAAAAAAAGAGACATCTAAGATTTTTATATTACAAATATAGATCAAATGAACATAAAATTGCATACAAAAAATATAGTAAACTACTTAGAACATGCATCATACAGTCACAGAGAAACATAAATAATAAAATTATTTTAAACTCCAAGAATAAAAGTAAAACTACCTGGAATATTATTAAAGACAAAACAGACAAAATAAATATATTTGAAAGTATTGAATCAGTGAATGTAGAAAACAAAACAATTAATAATCCACTAGAGATAGCAGACGCGTTTAATAATCACTTTGTAAATATTAAGAATGGAAAAATAGGAACCAATCCAATAATAGATAAAATTAAACCAATAAGCCCTAGCATTTTCATAACTCCTTGCACAGCAAATGAAATAGAAAAACACATAAAATCTCTAAACAACACAAAAGCTGTAGGTTTTGATGGCATAGCGACTCACGTAATAAAGTCGAGTGCCAATCAAATAGCTCCTGTTCTGGCGCATTTAATAAATGAGTCTCTTAGCCAAGGAAAATTCCCAACATTACTAAAGCAATCCATAGTTAAACCTTTATTCAAAAAAGGAGATAAAAAAGACTTAAATAGTCATCGTCCTATTACACTTGTCTCGATCTTTTCTAAAATATATGAAAAGGCTATGCACCATAGGATTCTAGGGTTTTGTGATAAGCATGACATTATAGCTAAAGAGCAAAACGGATTTCAAAAGGGAAAGTCAACAACGCTAGCTTGTTACACCTTGATAAAATCCATAACAGAAGAGATTGACAAAAAAATACAGTTAACAGGAGTTTTTTTCGACATGAGTAAAGCCTTCGATTTTGTAAATCACAACATATTAATAGCTAAATGTGAAAAATATGGTATTAGAGGAAATGCATTAGAGTGGATTAAAAGTTACCTTACAGATCGGAAACAATGTGTTGAATTGGACAAAATAAATAAATATAATGAAGTTAAGAAATATCAGTCTTCATATAGAGCTAACGTTTCAGGTGTACCTCAAGGAAGTGTACTTGGACCATTACTATTTCTTTTATTTATAAATGATCTTCCGAAAGTAAGTCAATACAAAACTATTTTATTCGCAGATGACATCTCAATTTTAATCAATAAGGATAAAAATGATAATGATTACACAAACACTATAAATAAGACTATTGATTCTATATGTAATTGGTTGGAAGACAATGACTTACAGGTAAACATTGAAAAGACTAAATATATGCAATTTTGTAATTATAGAAAACAGTTAATGAAATTAGATATTAAATGTAAAGGAGTAGACATTGAAGAAGTTGACGCTACAAAATTTTTAGGTATTATAGTAGATCAACATTGCAATTGGAAATCTCATATTGAAAGTGTTTGTACTAAATTAGAAAGATTTACATTTGCTTTAAGACGTTTAAAAAGTGTTGCTGGCGGAAAAGCTGCCTTGACAGCTTATCATGGCTATGTGAGCTCAATATTAAGATATGGACTGATCATCTGGGGTAACTCAACCGACATTAAACGCGCTTTCATATGTCAAAAAAAGTGTGTGCGAGCCATAAATGGAGTAGGGCCTTTAGAGCCATGTAGACCCTTATATAAAGAGCTGAATATCCTAACCTTGGCAGGGCAGTATATATTAGAGGTTGGCTTATTTGTGAGGTCAAACCCTAACTTTTATAATAAATTATTAACGAATCCTAGACTCAGGACCCGAGATCCTGAAAAACTAGCCAGGCCAACACAAAAAAGTGCACTTTATAAGAGAAATTGTTATGCAATGTCAATACAAATATATAATCATATACCGTTAGTAATTAGACAAATCATGACATATACAAAATTTAGAAGAGAATTAATAAAATGGTTAAGAGAAAAATGTTTTTACAGTGTAAAGGAATTTTTAGAACATAATTATAACTAATAAATAAATTGACATTGCCTGATGATAATTATGACATAAGAAAATATTTATTTTAATTCTATTAACTTATATTTGAAATGATCTGTTAATATTGTATATCTGAATTTAAATTTTTGCATGTCATAATATTATGGCAAAACATGTGAAACTATTTAAATACCTTAATACCATCAATTTACCATGTTTTTAAGCAAATAAATGATATTATTATTATTATTATTATTATTATTATTCCAGAATTTGTCCCAACAGTTTTATGTCAGGATCCTGTTCAATCTAAAATGTAAGCAAAATTCAATTTTCTATTCGCCGAGCGACGTTTTCGTTTATCTGAATCAGTTGTGCCTATGAACGAGACAAAGAATACCGCCTATCTGTTTGCACCTAGCGTATTGTTTAGCCAGCCCGGCGCAGTAAACGGAGGAAGTAGCGTCGAAATCAGTCGGGTTCACAGGAACCTGGTAAGATATTTACTTACGTAATTAAAATAATAATGTGGTAATTTTAGCATTTTGATATGTAAGTTGCTTACACGAAGGCTTAGTTCTGCTTGAATTTGGTTGAATGTTTTAAATTGATTGTTTTTTTCCAATATAATACAAATATTCTCAGGAACCTGGTCTCAAGATCCTGTCAAATTAAACCCCAGGATACTGAGCAGCATCCAGGACCCTGAGTGTTTATATTGAAATACTGTTTTTGTGCAAGATAATTTGATACTTTTTTCTACTATACACTTTAAAGTTAAAATAGTAAAGTCTTTAACATCAGCATTGCAAGCGATCTGACATTAAATTGAAAAAATCCAGAAGTTTTGGCTGCTATGCCTGATATGCAGATTGACCTAGCTACTCTCTTTTTAAACCCGCCCGAAGAGCAAATAACAAAGCAATTACAACAAAAAAAAAGGAAAGCTAGAACTCAAAAAAGAAAATTTGAAGATACCGTTAACGTGCAAACAAAAAAGAAAAAGAAATGACTGCAAGAAAAGATAAAGTTAAAAAGGAGGTAAATTATACAAGACAGAAACCAAATAAATCCAAAATAACAGAAAAAAATAACCACGAATCCAGTGATTGAAGACAATATTCTATACTTAATGATTAAAGTTACTGTTGTTGTTGATAGAGATAGACTGGTGTTGATAGAGAATTAATGCAAGTCAAAAATAGACCTAATTTTCGTTATCGTTCAAAATATTTGGACTATTACAAAGTAATGCTTAGAAGGATATTTTTTATTTGTGAAATTATAAATAATCGTTGATCTCAGATGATTTTCTGGTTACATCCTCAGTTTCCTGTTTCATGAATTTCTTGAAATGGCCATAGATCTAAAATTTTAAAATATTTTGACTGTTCCACTTAACATAGGCTAAAAGACAGTGTATTCTTTTTGATAGACTATATTTTGCAACCAGAATGTAAAAAAAATATCGGGCCGGAATCAGACTCGATTTCGTCCTTAGTTTGTAGAACGACCCAAATAGCCTTTTCCTCTAATTCTCCTTCTCTTGATAATAGTGAAGTGATTGATTTTCATTAAACACACACACACACACACACACAAATCACGTTTTTATCCCTTACGGGGTAGACAGAGCCTAGGTAACAAGACCTAAAGGCCACATTTAGCATGATTGCGATGTAGTGATGGGTTGCTAGCCGCATCGCCTATAAAAGTCATGATTCCTATGCCCATTCCCTCGATGGGCTTTTACCATCTGCGCGGGATGAGAAGCAACTGGTACATTCTATGTTTTTTCTTTACTCCCAGACCGGCGTGGAAGCAATTAAAAATGTTTGATTAACTGCCGTCGTGTCATTATGCTAAACCTACATGCTGTTTGAAGTTTACTCTTCGGTTTTTCTTGTTCTAAAATCGGTAACAGAGTCGAGTTCTGGAGTCGAATTTTTAGACTCAAGTCTCGAGTAGGTAGGTACAGGGGCACGCTTTATGAAAGCACATCACTCGAAAGTGGTAGGTAGAGTAAGTTCCCTAAATATGGACTACCTTATGGATTTAATGAAATGAAACGCAGAACTTTGAAGTTATACAAGTGTGATTAACGCCAGTCAGTCGAGAAACTATCTAGATAGTTACATCCTATGCCGAAATTGCAATAAAAAACAAATCCTCAAACAAACTTTTTGTTTTTATAAAATATGTCATATTTAGGTATTACAAAAAAGGTAACTTAATATGGGCCACTAGGTATTTAATACGGACTAGGGGTACAAAATATGGACCATGATATTTTGAGTATGATATAATTTTAATTTTGCAAACATTATAAGGAACTTGTTGATGTAAACAGTCTTAAATGACAAAGAAATATATTTTTAAAATCCCGCCCTCATATACCATTGTATTGAGCAATATTCCCATCAAAATAAAATACCACTAACACCAGCTTATTTATCATGGTCCAAAACACAGAATTTTAAAGCTAAACTAGTCTAATTAATGTGAATCAGTCAAATAACTATCTAGTACTTACATTCTATAATAAAATTGCAATAAAGAAACAAATCCTCTAACAAAATTTTCTTTTTTATAAAATATGTCATACGTAATTCTTACAACAGCGGTAACTTAATATGGACCGCTAGGTGTTTCATACTAAAAAGGGTTGCATAATATGGACCATGATATTTTTATTACGATATAACCACAATTTTGCTAACAATTATTAGGAACTTCTTTTTATAATCAGTCTCAAACAACAAACAAATATAATTGTAAAACCCCCTCTCCATATTTTCATGATCCCTCATAATATGGACCACTAGACCATATTTGAAACCTCATCATCGGTCCATAATAAAAGCTAGTACCATTTGAGCATTAAACATTTTACAAAAGTTATAGGTATGACGTACACATTATATCAAGAATTTTCCCTAACAAAACAATGTTTCTAGAATACGGAGATTTTAGAATAAGTTGCTGTAATTAACGTAGTAATAAACTTACAAAAGTCACCGTAAAATGACATAAAATGTGCCTAAAATTTTAAAATGGCGATCAAAGACACGCACGGCCATGTAGCCTCGCGGCAATCGACTGACAGTGGGGCGCGACGCAAGGGCATCGAAAGCGCCCAACTTCACTGCGATAGCAATGACATCTAGCGAAATACTTTCGTGGTCCATATTATGTGACTAGTCCATATTTAGAGAACTTACTCTACCTATAAATCTGTTAATATCTTCAAAACTACAGCTCTAATAAAAATGTTGACTAGTTCACAAGATTAATGAGAGCCGTACATTCTAAACTACTCGTATTTCAAATTCAGCACAATTTTTCACCAATTTCGAGTGGTATTTTAACACAATGTGCTTTCAAAAATCGGGCCTCTGGGCTCGAATCGCGGAATCGAGTCATGATTCGAAACCGTATAAATCGACTCGAGTCGACTCGATCCACCAAAATAGCAACGGCACATCATTAGTGAATCGCAGTCAGCGTGCAGTTGTAGAGACTACAATGGAGCTGCAATAGAGAAGGTGTGAGCAGCAGAGATGTGATGTATCTTAGATAAAAGTAAGTAAGGAAGTAAGTAATAAGTAAGTAAATGCTTTATTGTACAAATATAGATAGAGACAAATCACAAAAAAAGACCTTAAATATATGCACAAAGGCGAACTTATTTCTAAAAGGGATCTCTACGAGTTAACCTTTGAGTAAATGAGAGGAGCGTTAAGCGAGAGACCGACAAAGAATGAGTTTAAAATATCCATATAGTGAAAAGTATCTAAAATACAGATACAAGATACAAAATACGTATTTATATCTTGTATTTGAAATTACTTTTAATTTTTTTTATTTTGTATCTTGTATTTAGATATATTTTCCTGGTATCTTAGTATTTTGAAGATACTATATTCCCTAAGATACTTTTACTAAAATAAACTTTTTGGCCCGGTGTGACATAAAAGTATTTTATTTTTAAAATGTATTTGAAAGATAGGTATTTTGTATCTGTATTTCAGATACCTTTTTAGAAAATTATTTATATCTGTATCTGAAATACTTTTTTGTAAAGTATCTTGCATTTTGTATTGCAGATACTTTATTTAGGGTATCTTATACAGGCAAAGGCCTAATGATAGTTCCGACACGTACCAGCTAATCCTGGCACGCTAAAACAATGGTATCCTAAAAAATCGTGTCTCAGAAGTAGTTCTATTTACGTCCGGGGAATAACCGATCAGACTTAACCGTCGCCGGCTGCCGCACAAAACAACACTATCTTACTATTCTTATAATCCCTACTAATATTATAAATGCGAATGTAAGTTTGTTTGTTACGGTTTCACGCGAAAACTACGCAACGGATCATCATGGAATTTTGTACACATGTTCTTGGAGGTAGAAGTAACATAGGATACTTTTTATTTAAAAAAATATATGTTATGTCGTCACTCTGACGTTATCTGCGCGGATGAAGTCGCGGGCAAAAGCTAGTATTATATATATTTTATTATCAATAGAACGTCACAGTCATAGAACAGTCGCGATATTTTATTTCCCAGCAGTTCCATAGTAGAACTGTTGAAACAAAAAATATTTTTTTACATACATACATACAGACAGAGACTACTTTGTTCCACTTGCTACGATCCTGACATATTTCTTTTGCTTCATCCACAGTCATCAATCTCTTCATACATGCTATGTATATTTATGTGTATGTGTGTTATGTGTATTTTTTTAGTTCCGTACACTAGTTGCTCTTGGCCTAAATTTAAATACTTCTCATAGTATTTCGTAATTGATCATTTAAGTAAAGATCATTTGAGTTTACAGTTTTTACTTTTAATTGAAATTAAAGGTTTTACAGTTCTACTATGGAACTGAAAAAAATATCTCAACGTTCTATGACGTCACAGTTCCATAAGACTGATGGGAAACTTGAGGTGCTTCTAGTTCTGTACAACAAATAGCAGATATTTAGTTTCAATAGTTCTACCATGGAACTGCTGGGAAAGAAAAATGTTAACAGCTCTATGACGTCACAGTTCCAGAGAACAAAATGGGAGCCTGGGAGGTACCCCTAAGAATAAAATCGAATCTTATCTTATTTGTAAGGCTGCCGCCAACGAGGACATTCCAATTCTAAAACAATAAAATCAAAACGTCACAACTCTATTGTTTATGACAGGCGCCATGTTTTTTTTTTGTGACGTAAAAACGTCATTGTTTTGTTTTTGTGGTAAATCCGGCGGAATCGACTTTTTTAAATTATGAATGGTGGCGCCACTGGACGTGAATAAAATTTAAAAAATGCACGAGAAACATAACCCAATAACACTTCGTTCGAATTCGCCGCAGTCGGGTAAATTTGAGTCCATGAGTTGTTGCTCTCGACTTTGTTAAGAATGCGTTTATCGTTATCCCGCGGGAACTGCGCAATTTTCCGGGATAAAAAGTATCCTACATTAATCCAGGTTGTAAAACAATTTCTTCCATGCTGGTCTGGAAGTAAAGAAAAACATAGAAGTTGCCGGTTGCTTCTCTTCCCGCGTAGATGGTAAAACCCCATCGAGGGAATGGGTGAAAGTCTTAGCATGTCTCTATAATTCATTTTAAAAACATACATACATATTTATCCCTTACGGGGTAGACATAGAGCCTAAGCTAACAAAACCATAATTTAAGGCCACGCTTAGCATGATTAAGGGCGTGGTGGAAAGGGAAATCAAAATAGCGATGGGTTGCTAGCTGCACCGCCTATAACATGATTACTAAGACTTTCGCCCGTCCCCTCGATGGGCTTTTACCATCTGCGCGGGAAGAGAAGCAACTGGTAAATTCTATGTTTTTTCTTTACTCCCAGACCAGTATGGAAGAAATTTTAAAAATATTGCTCAAAAAGTATAAGGTACTTAGGTATTTACATATTCAACAATTTCCATTCAAAACATTAGCGCCAATAAAAATCCCTAAACGAACAAACCCGATAAACCAATCACACATTCAATTTACATTCATGCAGTCATACATTTTCTATTGTATGGTGTGCTTTGACGAGCCGCTTAGACGCAGAGATAAATACAAATAGACTTGGTTCCCATTATTTACAACAAACCATTTGAACAAACTATTAAGAGAAAAAACCTGCACATTCTCTAGTATTATTCACACACGCACACACACACACACACACACACACACACACACACACACACACACACACACACACACACACACACACACACACACACACACACACACACACACACACACACATACACATACACACACATACACATACACACAATGACTTTCTGCCAAGTTTCTTGCGGCGCATTCTTCTTGGCAATGGTGGTCTTTCCGAATGCGCTGGTTAGTTTCAAAAAGACATGTAAAAGAGCCCTTGGCGGCCAATTTGCAAAAATACATTTTCATTTTCATATATATCACGTCTTTATCCCTTACGGGGTAGACAGAGCCTAAGGTAACAAGACCTAAAGGCGTTCAACGTGATTGTAGGTTTGTGGGTGTGTATAGGTGAAAGGGGAATCAATCAAAATGGGTTGCTAGCCGCATCGCCTGTAACATGATTCCTAAGATTTTCACCCATTCCCTCAATGAGCTTTTACCATCTTCGAGGGGAGAAAAGCAGCTGGCACATTCTTTTTTTTGTTCCTAGACAAGTAGGCTTATTGTCTAATCGTGTTCATTTTGACAGTTCTTGTATGAATGTGACAGCTAGCTGATTCCGATGCCAATTGTCACCCCATACATGAACTGTCAATATGAACACGATGGCGATTGCGCGCGAGTTAGATAAAAAGCCTACAGCATGGAAGAATGATGTGTGCTTTCCAAAAATGGGCCCTAGCACGCTTCTTACGTCTATAGATACATGGCGCGTCTATTCATTCATACGTTTGTAAGACCATAGACATTTTCTTTTAATTTCTTTACGATGCCGAAGTCACGCGTCGCGTTGACGTTCGTGGTCAGAATGATTTATCGATGTGTAAATATTCTTGGAAAATGGGGCTATTGCAAGAGGATAGCAGAATTAAAGAAGGCTGGCACAGGGTACTCAAAACTAAGGCAACACAGAAGGGCATAACTAAAGGTACGTTACCAAGTCGTCAATAACATCGATACAACCTTTATGCCACAAACAATAAAGTCGGTGACAGATATATTTGACATGAGGGCTGTATCGATGTTTATGCCCTCGACTCTGTACCTATTGGTGACACCTTATTACCACCTTATAAAACATAGAATGTACCAGTTGCTTCTCTTCCCGCGCAGATGGTAAAATACCCTAAAGTACAAAGACCTGGCCAAGTTTAGCATGATTGTGGGCGTATAGGTGGAAAAGAAAATCAAAATAGTGATGGATCGCTAGCCGCATTGCCTGTAACATGATTCCTAAGACTTTCGTCCATTCCCTCGATGGGCTTGTACCATCTGCGTGGGAAGAGAAGCAACTGGTACATTCTACGTTTTTTCTTTACTCCCAGATCAGCATGGAAGAAACTCCAAATACCTGCTCAGGTATTCTAGGTTAATTCCAAGACACTCTGTACAGCATATCTATAAGTATTCCTCAATCAAATTTTATGATCGCTTCACAAGTTCCCGCGCACTAAGTACCAGGAACGGTGCGTTGCGCGGGCGCAGCCATTGATGCACCGCCGCTTCCAATTATACTATTTGCATAACAAACCGCCGGCCCGGGGCCGATCACGACCCGCGTTGATTACTAATTAGCTGACCAGGTATTATACTTAAAGGTTTTGTGCTAGTATTTTTAATAATAATAAATTTTTAGGGTTTCAACGTTTTTGGCTGTAGGTGGCTGGCTGGCGCTAGTCCGTTGCCACGCGCCGCGGCACATAATAAAAAGAACAATACGGCGGCTGTCGCTTGTTTTCCAAATTGTCGGTGCACGGTCGGTCTTTTATGCGGATTTATGTTTAAACTATTGTAAATATTAATTAATGTGTATAATGTTTGGTGTAATAGCGTAATTAGTGTATATAACATCACGGATAGTCTTCGCGGGTGTGTATTTACTAAGCGGCGGCACTGGCTAAAAGTCTCTACACACGGACTCTACACAGCGTTCGTCGAAGCCGGCTTCCTCAAGAATTGTGGCTCTGAAATTGATTGTTAGACCTGCTAAGCCACGGCTTTGGTAACAGTTACTATTTGTCCATCGAAGGACCTTTTTCTATGCACATATCACTAGTGCTTTAAAATAAAATGCGTTTATAACCCGTTGGAAATGACCAGCATTATAACGCCCTTAAGGTGGAGTTAGACCAAACAAGCGAATGCTCATTCTATTCGCTCTGCCAAATTTATTGTGTCGAGCAAAAATAACGGTTCGCTTTTCATCCTATGTCCGTCACCAGGTTCTAAGCTACCTGCCTACCAATTTTCAGCCAAATCGGTTCAGCCGTTCTCGAGTTAGGCTATAAATAGTGTAACTAACACGACTTGCGTGTGTGTGTGTGTGTGTGTGTTTCTCCATAAAAATACTGCATTAGATATTGTAGTGATGCATATTAGATATTAGTAGTGCTATAATGAACCCTTTTAATGCAACACTCGTAATCAAACGGGTCATTAAGGAAACGTTAAATTATATTCCATTTTAAACGACAAACAACGCAATAAAATAAAACTATGAACATCTGTTGACAATAAAGTTTTGACAGGAAATCATTGACGCACTTTTGTTGACAGATTTATGGGCGAAAATCTTCGGAACCATGTTATAAGCGATGCTACTTGAGCGTTTTCCAAAAAAAAGTGTACACAAACAATTTTTAAAGATTTTTTTAACAGGGGTGTGAGTCGGCGGGTTACCTCCGTGTGTGGTCAAGAGCTTCGTTTTTGGATCCGTCCGGGGGGAGAGCAGTGCTTGGTCCGGTGCACCCTGGGCATCGGCTAATGATTTCCTTGCAGTTTCTGAGGGATATCATTAACCGTTGGCTAAGAGCCCGACAGGGGCCGGTCTTTTGACCGTGTTCTACACTTCTACCGTAGGTACAACGTTGCCGACATTTATTTTTTGTCATAAGACTTTTGAATAATGTATTATTACTTTGACATTGCCGAAATCATCGCATCGATCGATGGGGCCAATTAAAAAAGAAGAAGAAGAATTTAACAATTTTGGGATTTTCTTACTCAGAATCGTTTATCCTATCGATCCTTATTCAAGAAAAAATGTGTCCCAAAACTTCTATTCCAGTTCGTCATTTTTGTTATTATGTAAGGAACTCATGTTTTCTTGTATGAGAATCGACAGGGTAAACGATTCTGAGTAAGAAAAACCCAAAATAGTTAAATTCTGGAAGACATTTTTTGGAAAACGCTCACTTACGACTTACACCAAAATACCAAATTTCAAAAGTAAATAAACCTTTCATCTCGTTACCACGATTATTCGGAACTGTAATTTTCTTCTCTATTCGGAAGTATATCAAATTCAATGCGACCTCTTCTAGACTAACCTCTTCACATTTTCTTCAGTCTGTAGACCTTGATCTTCCTCGTTTGGCAGCCAGTTACGGCCACAGCGAAACCAAGGCACAAACAGTCGTCCAACATTTAAATTCAATATTCTAATCTAACACACAATCAATTAAATGCAGTCATATGCATTACGAATGCGCCTCACAACCGCATTGATGCGCCGCCGTACGCAGCGGGCATAATGCGCAGCGCCTTGATCCGGCCGCAATTAAAAAAATAAATTAAAAAGTTTATTGACGTTTACATTTTGGCGGGTAACTTTTTTTCCGTGAAATGGCAAAGGCAGCGCTACCGTGCAATGCGTGGACTAAAGGTAGGACGTAAGAGACGTTGACGATAGCTGTAGATCATAATTGATTTTAACCGATATTTCAAAAACTCATCAGGTTATTCAGTCGCAAAATTTTGGATTTTAATTTTAGGTATAAAAGTGAGTAAATGATAGTAGTGAGAGCGTTACTTAATAATATATAGAAGTTTTCTACGCGGCAACGCGGTACGTATGCGCCGCCATACGCAGTGGGCATAATTCGCAGCGCCTTGATCCAGCTGCAATTTAAAAAAAAAAAAAAAGTTTATTGACGTTAACATTTTGGCGGGTAACTTTTTTTTATTCCATGAAATAGCAAAAGCGAAACGCTACCGTGAAATGGATGGAACGTCGTTTGACGTTTTACCTTTAATTTAAAAAAAGATTGGTACCTACTTAAATACACTGGAAACGTTACTGAAATAAGTTTTCTACACGGCAACAGTAGTTTTTTATAACTGTTAAGCACATATTGATAAGTCGTTAGAATTGGACACCGGCATAGATTATTTCGGTAGAGGTGTCGCGTTCCTGCACGCTTGTACCGACGGCAAAAAAACTTCGGGATTTATAGGTTAATATCATAATAACAATGAAGATCGCAAAGAACTAATTAGTAAGTCAGCTTTAACATTTTGGTTTTTTAAATAGATACAACATTTAAAAAATGTAACGCGCTCCTAATATTTATTTCTGGGCGAAACCTACCAAAATATACTTTTCCGCTAGCTTAGGATGCCTCTGAAATACTACTTAAGTACTTCTCTTTATAAAGTACCCCAGTAGGTATACGGGTATGTAAACATTCTTTATCCTCTTTCTCATTCACATGAAAACTGCAATAAATCAATTTCTAAATGTCTATGAAAATTAGAACACATAGAAAAATCCGAAAAGTAAAGCTATGGCCGGGAATCGAACCCGGATCCTCGTCATTCCGTGACGCGTGCTATACCCCTACACCACCCATAGCAGCAAATAAAAATTTCTTGATTCATTTGATAGTGCAATAAATCATGCAATGCAAGCATGGTTTTAAAATCTACTTCAGCTTGCATGCGTGCACACAGACACTGGGAAGTGCTGTGAATTTGTTTTAAGGTATGTAAAATTAAATCGTAATAAATTTTAATTCAATGGCATTCAATTCAAGTCCACACTGAATACGTGGCTCCTAAATAACTGTTTTTATACGATCAATGAATATCTCAATCGTAACTAGTGCTTCCTGAGACCACGTATAATACTATGGTTGACTTTATAATGATTTTTTATGAATAAATAGGTACGTGTGATTGATGTCATTTATAATTTAATGTTTGACATATTTAATTTAAATTGTTGATGTAATTTTTAATAATGACATTAGTTATTTTATAGTTAATTGAAATGTAATTATTTAATTATTTTTATCCAATATTGTACACCATTAACATGGTAGATTACGGTCATGTACCTGCCTACAAAACCGTTTCTATCTTTCTCGACCCGTTTTCATGCAATAAATTAATTAGCAATTATAAAAAACAGTAGGCTAAAAGTATTATTCAGGTGAAATTGCCTTCTTTTGCCGACCATACATTATCCGGCAGCGTCCGGCCGCCTCTCCGCGAACAAATCTCTTTATTATGCTAATTGTCTATGAACGCTCTATTGTCTTTGGAAGGCGCCTTGTTCGGAAATTAAAAAGTGGTCTATGATTTTTTTTAACTACACTTACGTAGTCGCAGTTTCATCAAGTAACTTTAGCAATAACCTTAACTTTAACTATAACCAACGATTTTCGCTTACTTTTCTGTGTTACTAGCTTCTACCCGCGACTTTGTCCGCATAGAATTAGACTTGCCTACATTAGGCACCTTTGACATGTTTATCGCTATCCCGCGGGATCTATGCAATTTTCCCGGATAAAAAGTAGCCTATGTGTTATTCCTGACTATAATCTATCTATGTTCCAAATTTCATGCATATCTGTACAGCCGTTCTGGCGTGAAAGAGTAACAAACAGTCATCCGTCCATGCTTATAAACTTTCGCGTTTATAATATGAGTAGGATACTATATATGGACTGGAAAAAAGAGATGTCCCGGGTACCATAGGTACACCGCGACAACAACATAAATATAAAAATTAATTAGACATCAACAATCATATACGACTCTATATTCGAAGCCAAAACCGCTGTATTAATCATCAACAACAATTGTTCTTAATTAGTCCAAACAATACTCCATAGATGGCGTTCGCGCCAAAAATTCAAAATGGCCGACGAATTAGCAGACAATTATGTCCGTAATGTGAACGATTGTATGCAAAAATGTGACATGGCGCAGAGTAGTGAATTGACAGAGGAGACAGAGGCGGTTGGTTTCTTTTAAAACTTTATATTAACTTGCAACGTATGTATGTATAATGTACATGTATGAATGCATGTAAGTTGTTTGTCCGGGTGGAATCGCTTCGGGCTTGTTTCTTTTGAAGCAGATATCTGATCCGATTGAGCTGAAACTGATACTTGTGTAAGTCAGATGACAATACGATAATCTGGTAAGTAAATTCTGGTGTTCTAGCAACGACCGTCACCGCAGAAGGGAACTCTTCAACGGTTGGTCCGATTGATTTGAAATTTGCTTCACATAATGAAGGACAGATGACAATGTAAGTACAGTCAACAAAAAACACAGTCAGCAGAAAAGCGTTATTGGGGATAGCTATGCTGACGCTCAGTATTAAAACCTTGTAATATTACCAGCACGGCTAGAGAGAGCTGTGTCGCGCGCGAGAAAAACTACCCGTCTCATTCTAGAACGACCTGTAAGAAAAAGACAGGTAGTCACTTGTGCGAGCCGTGCTGACTGATACTAATAAAAGTGCTTACTAAAAATAAATATTACTTGAAAAATTCGTAAGTGGTTTAAAATTGTGTTGACTTTGAAATGGGAGTACTAACAGATCAAAATCCCAACCATAATCAATCTTCTCAACTAGTCAAAAATGCAGTTTGAGCCATCATATTGTAGCAATGCACCGAGTTTTACCATTTTCGAGTGGCTGAGAACTTGAATCGCCAGAGAACTGAACCATCTGCGCATCTTTATTATTCTTTGGCCATCTCGTATTAGCTGATTGGTGCCGCAGCGGCGATGAATACAAATCGTAAAATTAAACGTAATATTAGTTATCGACTTCTTAGAATTATTTAACGGTTGCAGGATATCGGTTTTGTTATTATTACTGTGTGCTAATGTGAATTTTTATACAGACGTCGCGGAATGTGCGCGGTGCAAAGAATATTCGAGAAAAGGTAGGAGTGCTCCGCCATCTTTTTCTCGTCTTGGCGGGGGTACCGTGCCCTCTGATTGTCACAGACAGAGCCTAAGGTAACAGGTACCTACAAGCCACATTTAGCAAGATTGTGGGCGTATAGGTGGAAAATGGAATGAAAATAGTGATGGGTTGCTAGCCTCATCGCCTATAACATGATTCCTATGATTTTCGCCCATTCCCTCGATGGGCTTTTACCATCTGCGCGGGTAGAGAAGCGATTGGTACATTCTATGTATTTTCTTTGCTCACAGACCAGCGTGGAAGAAATGATTGTCACGGTCTATGTAGAATCCATATCCATTCGTATATTATGAATGTGAAAGAAACTCTGTAACGCTTTCATGCTTAAACTGCTGAACTTGTTTATTCAGTAAAGATAGTTTTAGTCCCTGGGTAGGACAAAGGGTAGTTTTCACCTTCACAAGAACTATATTTTTACATTAATAATAGGCTTTTAGTTTTATTACGTCTTGGTACAAACTAGCATTATAATAACTCTTCAGTAAGTACTACTGAATTGGAACATGTACAAATTAAAAAAAAATAGAAAAATATCGCACTAGTGCGCAAAAACGAACTTTGCGCTCGCAACAGCCAAAGAGTTTGCATCAGGCTACATATTTTCCTGATTTTTAAGGGGGGTTGGCGGTATTAGAGATTAAAGAAAAACCATGTGAAGGCAATCATATATTGTCTAACTCTAACAGAACACAGCGTTGCTAGGACACTATAAGCAATAGACCATATGATAGAGGTTAGAAGAATATGAAGGTTTGCAACCTCTTACAGGCGGTTCGTAACCTCCGCGTCTGCAGTTACTTTCTGCGCCAACAGGTGGCGCTGTGCCATTAAGGGGCTGTGACGAAGCCTTAACCTCCAGTTCGTGGTATTCAGTGGTAAATAATGACACCAGTTTGAGGCCGGACACGTGCACCGCCTTAATTCTAATGAATCGATCATAAATCATCGGTGCGCTGTGATCAACGATCGGTGACGTCATTGCTGTCAAGTCTGTACAGTCGGCAACTCAACAATATATCACGCCTTTATCCCTTACGAGGTACTCGGAGCCTAAGGTAACAAGATCCAAAGGCCACGTTTAGCATGTTTGTGGGCGTATAGGAAAGGGAAATAAAAATAGTGGACACATGCACCGCCTTATTTCTAACTAGCGACCCGACCCGGCTTCGCACGGTATATTATGCATGTATTATACATATAAGCCTTCCTCTTGAATCACTCTATCTATTAAAAAAAACCGCATCCAAATTCGTTGTGTAGTTTTGAAGATATAATAAGCATACATCGGGACATGGGGACAGAAAAAGTGACTTTGTTTTATAATATGTAGTGATGATAGTGATGATGATAGTGATAGTGATAGTGATGATAGTGATAATGAAGTGATGATGATGATGATAGTGATGATAGTGATGATGATGATGATGATGATACATCGGGACATGGGAACAGAAAAAGTGACTTTGTTTTATAATGTGTAGTGATGACATAGGTACATATACATTCACATACACAAATTACGTCTTTATCCCTTACGGGGTAGACAGCCTAAGGTAACAGGCCACATTTAGCAATTTATTTAGACTGTGGAAAAAGGAATCAAAATAGTAATGGGTTGCCGCATCGCCTATAAACATGATTCCTATTTATTTGAGATAACAAACATAAAAAAACAACCGAATTGATGGCATCCTTTGAAGTCAGTTAAAAATTGGTCAAACCTCAACCGCTGATTGGTGGATTGGGCCAATGTTGCTGATTGCTTTTCAAACAACTTGCAGCTTCGAGAACCCATTGGTCATCCCGGCATCTCCACCCGGCAGCCATCTTGGAATACTGCGTGGTAGCACGTGCCCACCACTCTGGGTGCATGCGGCAGACGTGGCCAACCCAGTCCCTTCAGCCTCTAGTGCAGGGATGGCGAACCACTGTTGGCACGCTTCAAAATAATTTACACACATATACACATATACAAATCACGTCCATACGGGGGTGTCCATTACGGGGTAGACAGAGCCTAAGGTAACAAGACCTAAGGGCTACATTTAGCATGTTTGTAGGCGTATAGGTGGAAAGAGGAATCAAAATAGTGATGGGTTGCTAGCCGCATCGCCTATAACATCACTCCTAAGACTCGCCCATTCCCTCGATGGGCTTTTACCATCTGCGCGGGACTAGAGGCAACTGGTACATTCTATGTTTTTCTTTCTTTTTCACGCCAATAATAAAAAGTGGTCATATGATGGTAAAATAACAACACACTCTTAAGACAACAGGGTTGATGACAGGTCAGAGCCAAATATTACTTGAAAAAATGGCACGTCCACCAAAAAAGGTTCGCCACCCCTGCTCTAGTGTAAGTTTTCGCATGTAAAAACGTCTCAAACGCGTTCACGTAAACGTCTCAATTGCTATGGAATAATTGGCGGCGCCACTTGCGGATCGAAACGGCAAAATGTTCTCATAGTATTTGACATAACGCAAACGCGTTCGAGTCGTATTTTGTGACCAAAAACTTACACTTGATTTCTTTTTTTCTTTTTGTTTTTGAAGTGCGTTGTGCACTTTTTGGTATGTTTTTTTTGTTGTTTTCACTTCTGCTGGTACTCCTGGAGTGCAACCCAACCGTTTTTTTTCGTTGTAACTAAACTAGGTATGTATAGTGAACGGGTGGAATCTTGCGACTCAATTTTGAAGTAAATATCTTCAACCGATTGAGCCAAAATGTTGCATACTTGAGTAAGTCGGATGACAATACAATAATCCGGTAGTGGAGTTCTGGTGACCCAGCCAGGATCGTCGCAGGAGAGAACTCTTCAACGGTTGGTCCGATTGACTTGAAACTTGGTACACATGTGTAGGACGGATGACAATGCAAGTAGGTACAGTTTAAATTGACAGAAACTTAAAGTCTGAAATTGCGTCTGTAATCGACTAGTAGAGACTTTATACATCTCTACTATAGACTAATATTAATTTAAGGCTCTGGGACCTTATACATCCCTTTTATAAATGTATCTAATTTAAGTAGAATTTAAGTATTCTTACAATACAATACAATACAATGACTCTTTATTGAACACCACACCACATACTTACTAGGTACACTACTACTGCTTACTGTACTTTATTTGGAAAAAATGTCTTTCTGCCAAGTTTCTCGCGGCGCATTTGTCTTGGCAATGATGGTCTTTCGGAATGCGCTGGCAGTTTCATAAAATACATGTAAAAGAGCCCTTGGCGGGCAATTTGCAAAAAAAAAATCGATTTTGATTTTTGTTGTTGATTCAGAATGTACTTCCAACGTTCGTGTAATATTTTACACATTACGACTGTTTATGATTCTTATCACAGCAACATCGGAAGCAATGATGTTTTACGACCCTCACTTCCAACACCTGTTGTCTTTATGGTTGGTGAATCATCGGCGAAAATAAACAACTATGGTTTGATCGCCGCCAAACAGTCATCATCATCATCTCAGCTATTACAAGTCCACTGCTGGACATAGGCCTCTCCTTTAGACCTCCAATAAGACCGGTTGGAAGCGGCTTGCATCCAGCGCGATCCTCCGATCTTAATGAGGTCATCGGTCCACCTTGTGGGTGGACGTCCCATGCTGCGCTTGCAGGTGCTTGGTCTCCACTCGCGGACCTTTCGACCCCATAGGGTCATCCGTCCTCCGTGCTATGTGCCCTGCCCACTGCCATTTCAACTTGTTAATCCGCTGGGCTAAAACAGCCAAACAGTACAGTAGGTTTATTACCTAACTCGCTCGCAATCGCCATCGTGTTCATTTTGACAGTTCTTGTATGAATGTTACAGCTTGCTGATTCCGATGGCAGTACCAAATAAACCAGGGGTGGCCAACTTGATTAGACCCAAGATCTCCTGTTTAGTAACGAAACCCTGTGCGATCTACCAATTACATACTTCATGAAACCTTAAATCAGCAGTTGGTGATTACGTTGCGCAGTCTGGTCCACATATTTATATTTTTTGCCTTGCCGCGATCGACTGGACTAACAGGCGCGATCGACCGGTCGATCGCGATCGACCCGTTGGCCACCCCTGAAATAAACGTTTTATCTATCTATCTATCTATCAATTGTCAGCCCATACGTGAACTGTCAAAATGAACACGATGGCGATTGCGAGCGAGTTAGGTACAGCCTACAGGGCTCTTACCATGACGTCTCAATGGAACGAGTGGCAGAAAGAAGAGACGCCTTTGCTCAGCAGTGGGACACTTATAGCAGGCTAAAAAAACAGAACTGTCTAACTGTATATCTTAGATTTGATTGGCAGGGCCCTTACCATGACGTCTTAGTGCGATTCAACTCCGAATCAGTTCAGGTTTTAGCTGTCATTTTTAGTACCTATGGATCTGATAGCGAGCGAAGCTAAATTGAGTCTGAATTTGAATCGCACTAAGACGTCATTTTTGTCCTAATTCAAAAGGACGCATGTCCAAAGAAAGAGATATAGTTTTCTCGCGTTTTTGTACAGATTCGATAAGTACCTATCAATCTATCGTAATTTTCTCAAAACTAGGAACAGACAAAACAGACCTTTTGAATAAGGACGGAGGAGTATATAAATTATGAGCTCTTGTATCACTTTTCAGGTAAAATAAAGAATTTCGCGCCTTCTTCTGCGTCTTCGTCAATTTTCCGGGATGAAACTATCGTATTAACCTTCCCAGGGTCTCAAACAATCTCCATAACAAATATAATTAAGATCGGTTGAGTAGTTTACGCGTGAAAGCGAAAAACGAACTAACAAAAAAATTAAGTGTGTTTCGTTCACTAGATGTCAGGCATCGACTAAAAAACATTTATTATTGATTAATACCGCACATTAATCCAGATCCGAACCTTTAAGTTTAAAAAAATATATATTCGAGACCAACGACGTTACTTTTTCCCTGCTCTAAATTTGCATCACACCGGATGAGATCTGACCACCTGCCGGCAAGAGGCTGGATGGAGCCTCGGCCTAAGCCCGCGTGACTTGCAAAAAAAAACAATAGGCCAGAGACAATCGCGCCAAATTTCCAAACAAACGCCACAGATACGACCACGATATTATCTGTGGTAAAAAACAATGACCGTTTTAATAGTGTTAAAAAGGTAGGCTGTTTGGAGATCGAATTGTCTGTCCGTGGCAACGTTTTTAACGTTCTAAAGGTAGGTACTTTCTGGTAGGATACAGTACGACCTCACCCTTCTCCTTGTTTTTGTGAATGTAACTTCCATATTAATATTCTTAAGGAAGTGGTCATGTCCTAGAATTCGTCCCATCATAATAGAAAATGAAACAGTTGTTAGAGGGCCGGAATGGAATCCACGACAATAGCGACGCTATAGAATAGAGAGAGAGAGAAAGCTAGAAGAGAGCAGCGTTTCAGTCAAATCTTATAGACACCAGACCAGTATTTTTTTTAATTTAATGTAACAGATAAATAAAGTGTATTTTTAATTTTCAGACATCGCCGCGTGGCACTGTAGTACACAATGAAGTGGAAAGTGACAAAACATTATGTAAATATCATTATTTAGTTCCAGCGAGTCATCGGACCAATTTGTTGTTTAGACTCCGAGCCGCCTCACACCCTATTGATTGTTCTGGACAGGAGTGGCGTGGAGTTGACACTGTTTTATAAAAAAATATTTTTTTCTAGCTAGAGTTCTTCAAGAATCTTGCAACTCAATTTTGAAGCTGACATCTTTAACCGATTGAGCCTAAATTTTGCATACTTTATGTAAGTCTAAAGTAAGGATAACTATACAACAATATGGTAGTGAAAGTCTGGTTGTCAGGACCGTCTCCGCAGGAGGGAACTCTTCAAGAGATGGATTTGAAATTTGGTATACGTAATGAGGGATAATAGGTACATAATATAGGAGTAATAGAGCTTGTATTAAAAGTGACATTTTAACTTATAAAGGAAATTTGGTAATGGTAGAGCACCGGACCTAAATCTAAATTGTGTTTTTTCTAGAAAAGTCGTTTTTTACAAATGTGGTCATTATGAGCACCACATAAGGGCATCGGTTAGGTTGACAAAGCCAGATCAAGAGTGATCGTATAAAGTAAGAAAATATTAGATTAGATTAGATTAATTTTTCATTCAATAAAAAATACATTATAAATTGTAGCATGGTTATGTATACTACTAATATTATAAATGTGAAAGTTTGTGAGTATGTTTCGATGTTTGTTACTCTTTCACGCCGGAACGGCTGGATGGATCTGGATGAAATTTAGAACATAGATAGATTATAGTCTGGAATAACACATAGGCTACTTTTTATCCCGGAAAATTTCGTAACACCTCCGGGATAGCGAGAAGCGAATTCTATGCAGACGAAGTTGCGGGCAACAGCTAGTGTGTTATAGTTTTGTCTAGGTATGTTTATGTTGCTACGTATACAAATTTATTTAATCCATCTCCCACACTGTAACTAATAAAAATTATTATTTATAGTTTTTAGAGTTCTACATAAATTAAATAAATAAATATACACGAAAGTAATGCCTCTCAAAAAAAATTTAAATCAAACAAGTTTGAAATAGTAAATTTAAATGTGGATTCATTCAAACAGCATCTCTACAGTTTTTCGTAAGCGATCTGCATTTTGAAATTGGAACGCTGCGAGCCATAGACAATAATGATGGTATCGTTAACCGTTTAGCATAGAACAAGACCAGTTTGGCAATGGAAACCTGTATACAGCCAGCGTCAATGTTTAACTATAACTATTCAGTTATTTAAAATAAGACTAGGAAAATTAGACACAACGTGCTATGCAGATGCTTCACGTAACCATAATTCGGTATTATGTCGGCCGAGGTATTTTATATCGAATAATGTGGTTTGTTTTCTTCCGATACCTACTTTGGTAGAGTAGTGGGTTGAGTAAATGATGATGTAGCGACACTAGCGCCACCTAGGCATAGACTACATGAACTGCTACGACGCACAAGTAGCTAGCGCCGCGTCACAATGTTCTACATCGCGCTAGCAAAGTTTCTTAATGCGGATGCTTAAATAAAGCTTTCAACTCTCTTGTCTCTCTACTTCCATGCTGGTCTGGGAGCAAAGAAAAAATAGAATGTACCAGTTGCTGCAGATGGTAAAAGCCCACCGAGGAATGGGCGCAAATCTTAGGAATCATGTCATCGATGCGACTAGCAATAGCAACCCATCACTATTTTGATTCCCCTTTCCACTTCCACCTATCATGCTAAGCGTGGTCATTGGGTTTTGTTACCCTAGGCTCTGTCTACCCCGTACGGGATAAAGACGTGATTTGGGTTAAGACCGAAAAGTTACACACCTTTAAAGTTGCGTTAAAATTTAAAAGTTAGTGGAAATTCTAATGCAACTTCAACGGTGTGTAACTTTTTGGTCCTCACCCATTTATGTAAGTATGTACCTGTATGTTCCAACTCTTCCTTCGGACTTCGGTTCCCTGTACCACCTGTCTCTCTCTCTCTCGAAAGCTCTCTATTGTGGCTTCTCCCACAATGATCAGGTTTATAGGTAACTCTAGGGTGGCAGGAATGACAAAAGGCCACGGGCCGTACGAGAGGAGGCCCCGAACTGGCTGGGCCTTGAGCACAGAAGGGACGATAATCCATCTCTTTAAATTGAGGTAGGAAGTTGACACAATTAGTTTTATATTACGACTTTATGCCTTTAAGGTAACAAAACCTTGAGGTTACGTTTAGTTATTACGGGCGTATAGGTGGAAAGGTAAATCAAAATGGGTTGCTAGCTGCATCGCCTATAATTCCTAAGACTTTCGCCCATTCCCTCGATAAAGAAAGAAAAAACATAGAATTTATCAGTTGCTTCTCTTTCCGCGCAGATTAATTTTATATTCCAAAAAATTGTCGCTATTATGTTTTTCGCTACAGGTAGAGCCTGAGTTGTCAAAAATTATCACTTTCATTAATTTACTCCTTTATTTTTCATCCTCATTTGTTACTGTAAAACTTGCATAGCTACACTCAGATAAATTTACACTAAAAAATAAACACCAATAAAATCGCCTTCAAAAGTTTTCACGCTCTACATCAGTATTTTTGAATTAGTAGCGCCATCTGTGGACGAGTAGCATCACCAAATTCTATTTATAAAAGGTAACCTTATTATTTTCTCAACCTTGTCTATGGCACTTGGCACAAGTGCCCGAGTGAAGTTCAGTTTTGACAGTTGTAATAGTGGTCATCTTATATTTTTTACCTCCTTGCATTTTGATACCAAATATTTATTTATTCGCAAAGTGGTATTACGTGAACAAGATGAAAATAAGGGCCCACGCAATTCGAGAACGGTGGAATGCTACCCGCTAGCTCAAGTGAGTCTTTAACTGGCGCAAAATGAATGTAATGTCCTTATTTTTAACTGATTAAAAAAACTGTAGTCAATTGGCTGTTAACCTTTTAACTAAAAGCGAGAGATGCGTAATTTGACGCTATGCCCGTGTATAATTTTATTACGATTCGGTCCGGCGACGCATACATTATATCGATAGCCAGAGCAATGTTTTTCGGCGTTTATTATTTAAACTCTAATCGTTACCTTATCAAGTATAAATTGTATCGTTATCTATACATGTAAAATCATATTTAAACCGATGATTGGCTCTAAACTACTCGATAATACGTTAACTGACATTCGTTTTATCTTCAAAAAAATAATCAGGTATTTTATTAAGTGAGTTTTCGTTGATCAAGTGGCTGGCAGAGCAGTGAAAATACCGCGCTTTTTGGATAGCTTTTTAAAAGTTAAAAAGGTTGGTCTATGATAAGATGATTTTTTTTTAATTTCATAATTTGATTTAATACTTGCTCTACCTGCACACATTTTTATACATTTTACATTGTTCATTGATAATACAATAGAATTAAAGATGTACCTAAAGAACCTTATGTCCTATTTTGATTACAAACAAAGGATTTTTTATCATTTTATATTATTTCTTTGTTTTTAACCAATTGGTTGATTCTATTTTAATTCCGCATGAGTATAGAAATAATGTGAAGTTGTAACATAACTTCATAACTTGGTTATGGTTTATGAAACTTAAAAAGTTGATGTGAGATAACTTAATTTTTTACTATTTTTGCTACACATGCATGCAACATAATAACTTTACATAATAACATTTTGAGTACAAAATCTTGGTTTCGGTTAAAAGATGAAATAAATTACCTAATTACTGAAAATTTCTTATTTTTCATATCAGTAAGTGCATCTATGTAAATCAGAAACAAACTTTTCAATAGTTTATAATTTTATTATATGAGGGATAAAAAACCTTTGATACAAAATATTTCATGAATTGTTGCAATGACAAAAATATCCAAGCTTTACATACTTAGGACTTAGACCGAGTAAAAGATCATTTAATAGAGAGATTATGACTGTTTGTAAAAAAAAATATAGAATATCTAAAAATTAATACAATTTTTTTTTGCTCACTGGATGGACTTTTTGTTGACTGCACTTATGTATATTGTCATCCAATCTCAATATATTCTTTATTTTTTAAAACACGCAATCAATCAATTAAAATATACAAACTCTAATCCTAAAAACCTACATATCTATGCTAAAAAGAACTATAAAAACCTATATTTACAAATAAAAAATTAAAGGAAGGAATCATAAAAAAGAAAACCCCGTCTAACAAATATCTAATATCTTTATTCTGTTTCCATACTTTAATGATCCCTATAGGTGAGGAAAGGAAATATTTGAGAATAATATTTAATATGTTATTTTGTTAGTATATTTAGGTCAAATGGGGTTGATTTGATATAGCATTAAACATGCCAATTGGAAATTAATAAAAAAAGTACAGTCAACAAATAATTGCTGGTTTACTTCTAAATTTGAGATTGAGTCTGTTACTCCTATTAATATCCAGTCAAGGTACAATTAAGCTCTACCTAGATTATATCAGTTTTGTCGTTTTTTTCTAATCTAAATGCCTTACGACGTATTTTCAAAACAGTGAGCACGACACTAAGTCTCTTTTGACACCTGTAATTTCTAAATATTTTTTTAATTTTTAAAAATCGTGTCCCTGCGCCTACGCCTAGACCAGGCATTTCCGAAATTCGATTTTCGAAGTTCGTTTCGTACCATCCCGCTCACACCTATAGTCATTAATTTGAAAGTAAGAGAGATGAGATACGATTCGAAAATCGAATATCGGAGTAGCGCCCCAGAGAGCACTTAGTATGAATTTTTCGTTGCAAGTGTTGCAACAGACGTCTCGCACGCGTTAAAGTGTCAAACACTACGAGATTAGTTTGTTGCCGTTAGGTGCCGCTAGTGACGCTGTCCAAGTACTTTACGTATACTCATTTGACACTCTTCACACCTACCTCCCAGATACCTCCTTTGGAGGGTGTTGAAATAAATTAGTTGCAAGAGCCCCCCTGTCGGGCTCTTAGCCAACGGATAATGCCCTCGGAGACCGCCAGGAAATCATTAACCAATGCCCAGGGTGCACCGGACCAAGCACTGGTCTTCCCCCCGGACGGATCCAAAAACGAACCGCAGCTCTTGACCATACGCGGAGGTAACCCGACTCGCACCCCTCGCCCAAAGTTAAATTTAACATCCCGTGCCACTTGACATTTTGACATGTGAATCCGCTCCCACACTATCTGTTTGAAGTGTTAAAAGCTCTCGTGTGAGGCCACTTTCTTCTCAGTGACACAGCCACGTGAATTTTTAATACTTGAAGCAACGTGTGGGAGCTTCATAATACGTTCAAAGTGTGTTATGGCAACATTGGCAACGCACAGTCAGCATCAGAAGCTGATAAATAGCGAATACTCAAAATGATCTCCACAGGACATGAAACGATACTGCCATCATATCAAACACGTCGTGTCACCGACGTCATGGTATATATTTATATGTTTTTGATGCCTTGGTAACGTACGTATATTTTTGCCCTTGACTGTAATTAATCGCTCATAATTTTCGTTGGCCGTGATTTTTGAAAGCAACTTCACTTGGAAGTGGTGTTTATAAATCTAAATTTTGACAGTTCTTGTACGAATGTGACAGCTGATTCCGATACCAATTGTCAGCCCATACATGAACTGTCAAAACGAACACGAGTTAGGTAATAAGCCTACTGTGTAATGCTACACCACAGCTCGAATTAAATTTGACTATTTCACTACATTAATTAGAGCCGACATTTTCTTCTAATCTACTCGTATTTCTAATTCAGTACCACTTTTCTCTACTTTCGAGTGGCATTTTCACTTCGGGCCTAGACTTCAAAACTTTTTTTTAACACACACAAATCACGCCTTACCCCTAACGGGGTAGACGCATTGCCTATAACATGATTCCTATTTTCGCCTATTCCCTCGATGGGCTTTTAGCATCTGCGCGGGAAGAGAAGCAACTGGTACATTCTATGTTTTTTCTTTGCTCCCAGACCAGCATGGAAGCATGCATAACGGAGTGGGAACTCTTTACGAGTACCACCGGGCCCGGGGAGACCCGGATGGTTGTGGGACTCTCTCCCCGGCTTCCGCACGGGAAGGGTCTAGCCTTCAAAACCTGGAGGCTACACCGAAATTCCATTTTGGAAGTTTGTAACGTTCCATCCTTTTCACTCGCGTTTTAATAGTATTAGTGAGAGCGGGAAGGCAAGAAACGAAATTGGACAATCGAATTTTACGCAATTTACAGTTACTTCAGTTTAACAATTTGAAATCAGGTTTTGAAGTAATGGAGTCACCTTAATTTTTAACCATTGTCAATTTGCATAAGCTTTTAACTTGAGACATTTAATTAATTCTACTAAGGCATTAAAAGTCAAAATGTAAAACTGGTACAGTCGATTATTTTTCGAAGTTTCAACAAAAACTATATCGGACTTTAACGCTATGCGTTAGAGTCCACGTTCAAACGAAAAAGCTTGGCGTCTTACGATACGACAACTTTATAGCAAGTTAGTGCTTCAAAAAACCTTGATATTAACTCGTAGTTTATATGAAAAGTCGTTTTAAATGATGACATAATGTTATAACTTAATATGTATATGTAGTCTAGGCGTTGCTATGACTTTCAACGGGTAGAGGTCGATGTCGAATCCAAAATTAATATTTAGCAAGAAAACAGTCAAATCGGAACACCTAACTAAACTCGAATAACGTCATCCATGTATACATATAAAAACGTGTTAGTCACGTCTTTATGGGACGGAGATACGGGTAACAATACCCAAAGGCCACGTCTTGCGTGATTTTGGGCGTATAGGTGGAAAGGGGAATCAAAATAGCGATGGGTTGCTAGCCGCATGTTATAACATGATTCCCAACATTTTCGCCCATTCCCTCAATGGGCTTTTACGTACGTGAGGTTGGTTGTCTGGTAGAGATTATTAAGCGATAAGACCGCCTTGTTCTTTGTTCCTGTTGTTTTGTATTGATTTGTACACTTACACTTACATAAATGACGTCTTTATTCCTTACGGGGTAGAGAGAACCTAAAAGTAACAAGACCTAAAGACCACGTTTAGCATGATTGTGGGCGTACGGATGGAAATGGAATCAAAACAGTGATGGGTTGCTAGCCACATCGCCTATATAACGTGATCCCTAAAATTTTCGCCCAATCCCTCGATGGGCTTTTACCATCTTTTGTATATCTGGGCTTGGCGTTTACGAAAGATGGGAAGTTTGAAAGTGATATTGAAAGAAGAGTGAATGCAGGAAACATGGTAAATGGGGCGCTGCGCGCCTTTGTGAGATCTCGTAGAGATACTACGAGGGATTGGGTGAAAATCTCAGGGATCATGTTATATAGGCGATGTGGCTAGCAACCCATCACTGTTTTGATTCCCCTTTCCATCCATACGCCCATGATCATGCTAAACGTGGTCTTTAGGTCTTGTCACCTTAGGCTCTGTCTACCCCGTAAGGGATAAAGACGTGATTTATGTATGTATGTAAAAAGAAATATACAAAATAATAATAATAATACATATTGCGTACACGTCCCCCATATTTGTAGTTAGGTATTCAGACGCGCTGGCCTCTAATGTACATTTTGAACCAACTGGTTTTCCAACAAGTCGTATAAATAAATTAACATTCGTCGATACTAACTGTTTGCAAAAAAACTAAGTCGGTTATGCATTCTTAACTAATCTAGGGTACCGCCGGAATGAGTTTTATCAAAAACTAGCGACCCGCCCCGGCTTCGCACGGTATATTATGCATGTATTATTCATATAAACCTTCCTCTTGAATCACTCTATCTATTAAAAAAAAACCGCATCAAAATCCGTTGCGTGGTTTTGAAGATATAAGCATAGGTACATAGGGACATAGGGACAGAGAAAGCGACTTTATTTTATACTATGTAGTGATAGTGATAAGCCTTTAGGTTTCCGTATCAGGCTACACGCAAGCTTTAACCAAGTAACCATAAACCCTAGTGTGGACACGGCTCGCGAGCCTGCCGCGAGCAGAACGCCACGCCACACTAGAGTTTTTGGTTAGTTAAAGGTGTAACCGCAATTATCGTCATATTCCAACCAATTAACACAAAACCTTGAGACATTCAATAACTAAACCTGCCTCGTGATCCACTCTATTGGTATTAGGTAAAAACCGCATGAAAATCTGTTCAGTAGTTTTTGTGTTCTGGACAGACAGACGCGGCAGATGACTTCACTATCACTACATATGTGGGGCTAAATTACTAGTAAAACCTTATTAAGCCACCAAAATATATTTATTTAACGTTCTTTAGATATTTACATATTGAAATCGTACCGTAGACTGATTATAAACTCAATTCTAATCTTACATACGTCATCTCATTTTTCAAATCGAATATTCGTCGTCTCACTCATAATATCGTCTGTCACGTTCACACTTACGTTCCACCTGACCTGACCTTTTTCCAAAACGTCTCCTATTTGGTCTCGGAGCGTCCGTCTAGGCCTTCCCCTCCCAACGTAACCATTCACACTCCACATGTAAACCATTAAAATATTGTGTTAATAAATATTTCTTCCATGCTGGTCTGGGAGCAAAGAAAAAACATAGAATGTACCAATTGCTTCTCTATCCGCGCAGATGGTAAAAGCCCATCGAGGGAGTGGGCGAAAATCATAAGAATCATGTTATATGCGATGAGGCTAGCAACTCATCACTATTTTGATTCCATTTTCCACCTATAAGCCCACAATCTTGCTAAATATGGCCTGTAGGTACCTGTTAACTTACTCTGTCTACCCCGTAAGGGATAAAGACGTGATTAGTTGTATGTTAATAAATAAATAGCTGCAAATGTGTGTCTTGTGTGTGCGTGTGTAACGTGCAACAGTTACGGTAAAAGCTCGCAGGTGAGTACCCGACATAAGAAAAAGTGGGTCTGCGGGTGGTAGGGCCTTGTGCAAGGTCCGTCCGGATCGCTACCACCATCTTACTCGCTAATCCTGCCGCTAAGCAGCAGTGCTTGCACTGCTGTGTTCCGGTGTGGAGAGTAAGCCGGGGAAATTACGGGCACAAGAGGCATTTCATCTTAGTCCTCTAGGTTGGCAACGCATCTGCAATCCCTCCTGGGTTGCGGGTGTCTATGGGCAGTGGTGATCACTTACCATCGGGTGATCCACTTGCTCGTTTGCCTTCCTATTCATATAAAAAAAAATAAGTCGGGTAGTCTGCCCCGCGCGACACAGCTCCCGCGCACGCTTGTGCCAACCGTGTATTTAGCGGACTGTCCATCCGCATTGCGGCTAACCGAACACTGCGTACATGGCCTTAGCTAATTTTAATAAAAATTCTAGCCTCTATCGCACTTGGACAGGTTTCTCAAGGTCCCAAATCTAGTTAAATCAAGTGTCAATGGGTTTAGGTAGAAACCAGATTGTTAGTTATATTTAATTTGATTTTTTAGTAAGATGTCGTCGCGACTTCGTCTGCAAAAAATAAGTCATAAGTCATTTATTCGTCGCTTTCATATTATTATGTACATTGGATCTTACTAGCGAATAAATTTCCCAGCATGAAACCCTGTAGCAGGGCACTGCAACATACTTAACCTAATAATGTGATACATACATATCTCACGTCATTATCCCTTACGGGGTAGACGTAGCCTAAGGTAACAAAACCTTTAAGCCACGTTGCGCATGATTAAGGGCGTATAGCTGCAAAAATGTATGTATGTATGTAAACTCTTTATTGCACATAAAAATTAAAAAAAAAAATACAGAAGTACACAGAAAATAGTACAAAGATGAACTTATCCCTAAGAAGGGATCTCTTCCAGCTAACCTGATACAGAAAGGAATAGTTTACAAAGAAAGGCAAGCAGTCATTATTATGCGCAAATAAGTAGTATTAATACTTAATAAATCAACAACTAAAGTACATTATAAAACCATAATAAAATTATATATAAATAACGGAATAAAATTTATCCAATAAACTTACATAAACACTATCGAATATCAAATAAAATAAATAAATACTAAAATACAATAATAAATGTTTGTCGCTAGCCCGCGGGTACGCAATTTTGCCGGGATAGAACATAGCATGTGTATTTACCCGACTGCGCCATGAGGGTTATGTTTTTCGAGTGTATGTGTATGTATATTTCTTCCATGCTGGTGTGGGAGTGAAGAAAAAACAGACTTTACTAGTTGCTTCTCTTCCCGCGCTGATGGTAAAAGCACATTGAGGGAATGGGCGAAAGTCTTAGGAATCAATGTATGTAGTAGGTAGGAACGGAATAGAGAGAAAAGCTCTTGTCACAATGTGTGTATGTGTGTATCACTACATAGTCATCAACAATGTATGTATCACTACATAGTCACTATCACTATCAGTATCACTACATAGTATAAAATAAAGTCGCTTTCTCTGTCCCTATGTCCCTATGTATGCTTATATCTTCAAAACTACACGACGGATTTTGATGCGGGTTTCTTTAATAGATAGAGTGATTCAAGAGGAAGGTTTATATGTATAATACATGCATAATATACCGTGCGAAGCCGGGGCGGGTCGCTAGTATAAAATAAATCGCTTTCTCTGTCCCTATGTCCATATGTCCCTATGTATGCTTATATCTTCAAAACTACACAACGGATTTTGATGCGTTTTTTTTTAATAGATAGAGTGATTCAAGAGGAAGGTTTTTATGTATAATTCTTCGCAGACGAAGTCGCGGGCAGAAGCTAGTAAACCATATGTTAAGCATACTCGTATATTAAATTAACTGGCTGATACTTCACGAGCATGCTATGTTATGATAAGATATACTGAAGATAATGAATATGCATAAAACATGTAAATTTCAATGACTTTCTGCCAAGTTTCTTGCGGCACATTCTTGGCAATGATGGTCTTTCCGAATGCGCTGGTAGTTTCCAAAAGACTTGTAAAAGAGCCCTTGGCGGCCTTGGCAAGGAAATATTCAAATAAAAGCTAGAGCATGGTCGAAGAACACAAATAATAGGTACTAATACATATAAATAAATACATGCATAGAACTATTATACAACATTCACAAATATAAATGCCATATGTCATTAACTTGAATTAAGAGAAATAAAAAACAAATCAGAACAAATTAGGAAAACTAGTCTTGAGGTGATTTTAGACGTAAAAAATCCCTCGAATCGAGAACCTCTCCTTTCTTGAAGTTGGTTAAAATAGGTAGGTATAGACCGAGCGCTTAAATGAGTCCTCGCCCGCGCGGCACAGGGGCGCGGGGTGGGACGACAAAGGGGGCCCGAGAGAGGTGCGGGCGGCAGGCATACTACCCGCTATACTGTATTAGAGCCCTTAAATCTAATAGCCTAACCTAAACATTTTTGGTACAAGCATTTTTGCTGACTACTTGCATTGTCATCCGTCCTACATATGTGTGCCAAATTTCAAGTCAATCGGACCAACCGTTGAAGAGTTCCCTCCTGCGAAGACGGTCTTGACCGGGCCACGAGAAATCTATTTGTCATCTGACTTTCTCAAGTGTGCAAAATGTCAGCTCAATCGGTTGAAGATATCGGCTTCAAAATCGAGCTGCAAGATTCCACCCGGACAAGTTAATAAAAAGCTTGCAAAGAAATAAAAAACAAATCAGAAAAAAAAAAGAAAAAAAAAAGTCGACGTAAAAAAAACCCACGAATCAAGAACCTCACCTTTCTTGAAATCGATAAAATAGGTAGTAGAGCCCTTGAATCTGAAAAGATAATTCGACAGACGAATCGACTATGATTAATAAAAAATTACAGTCAAATTACATCGATAACATAATATAGTTAAAAACAAATTGTGCTCACCTCGTCACAGCTTATCGGATAACTGTATTATCGTGGATTGAGTCATTTATAACTGATTAATCAGAAGTCATCGTTACAGCACAATTTTCGCGGACTTCGCCGCCAGTGCAGATGATCTGTAGTCTGTAGTCATCAAGTCATCATGTACCTTGGAAATACGCTGATGACATTGTATGTACGAGTATGTATGAAGAGTGACCCGGTTTTTTGTTCCCGATAATCATTACAGTCCATCAAATCTAAGAGGTACCATTTGACGTTTCGTACTGCAATTAAATTTTTAGGATAATATGACCCTATCGATGCGATGATTTCGCCAATGTCAAAGTAATACAGTATTCAAAAATCTTGTGACAAAAAAGTCGGCAACGTTGTACGGTAGAACACGGTCAAAAGACCCTGTCGGGCCCTTAGCCAACGGTCAATGATATCCCTCCGAAACCGCCAGGAAAAGGTGCACCGGACCAAGCACTGTCCTTCCCACCGGTCGGATCCAAAAACGAACCGCAGCTCTTAGTCTCCTTAATGGCGGCCGTAAGGCTTGGGCCAATGTCAGTGTGGTAAAAATATAATTCAAAAATCTTGTGACAAAAATGTCGGCAACTTTGTACGGTAATGGTCAAAGACCCCCCCTCCCCCCCTGTCGGGCTCTTAGCCAACGGAAAACGATATCCCTCGGGAACCGCCAGGAAATCATTAACCGGTGCCCAGGGTGCACCGGACCAACTGCTCTTCCCCTCGGACGGATCCAAAAACGAACCGCAGCTCTTGGTCACACGCGGGGGTAACCCGACTCGCACCCCTAGTCTAGTCATCAAGTAGTACGGTCAAGTGCAAAAATAAGTATCGATACGAACTTCTCCAAAATATGTCCCACGACCTTATTACGGCGGTGTAAGAGCGTATGGTACTTATTTTTGAAACCTTCACTAGATACATATTATTACACTTGACTGTACCTTGGAAATACGCTGATGACATTGTACCTGTGGTGTTCCTCTTACCATAGATAAATATACTAGCTAATGAAACCGCTATGCTTAGTTGGTTTGGTCACGTAGAGCGGATGGATGAAAGTAGACTAACTAAACAGATCTATATGGGGAGTGTGAATATTGAATAACCTATTACCATGTGTGCCTCGCTCAAGTTTGAAATGAAATGAATTTATTTAATTCGCAAGAACATACGTGTTATATTATAAAAAAAAAATAGGCTCCGAAACTACTGGACCGATTTCAAAAATTCTTTTGCCGTTAGAAAGCTACATTATCACTGAGTGACATAGGCTACTTTTTACCGCGGGAAAATACCTTTTCCTATCGCGGGCGAAGCTGCGGACGGAAGGCTAGTATGGGGGCATTCAAGTATTACGTAAGCGCTTTAGGGGGGCGGGGGGGTCTTTGCTTTGCTTATTTTTGGGGGGGTCGATATGGTGAATACGTCAGCAGTTTCGATTCGAACTGCTGCTCACGAATCTATAAAAAGCAGAATCCATTAAAAGAAAAATGCATGTTTCCGTAAACATGGGGGGGGGGGGGGGGGGGTAAGAGGTTTGCTTACTTTTGCTGACAAGGGGAGGGGGGGGGGTAAATAATTGTAAAAAGTCTGCTTACGTAATACTTGAATGGCACCTATTTCATATTTTATTTATCTGTCCCTTTCTCTCTAGACTGATATGTCCACAACACGAAGCGCCGTCAACGCAATCCGCGCTCGCCGAGGGCACAAGGAGCGGTCCAAGAACTTCACCGAACTGGAGAAGCGTACCGTACTCGAGCTGATCGCGCGGCACCGCGACGTGCTGCGCCAGGGCCGCTCCAACAACGCCACCAATCGGAGCAAGCAGGTACCAAAAAACTACCACGTGCTACCAAAAACTACCACGTTCTACCATAAACTACCACGTTCTACCAAAAACTACCACGTTCTACCAAAAACTACCATGGACATAACTACCAAAATCTACCATATGATCAAGTGTTTCATAAATTACTATAAACTACTACGGGTTACCTAAAACTACTATTTCCCGCTGTAAACTACCATAAGTTACATTAACGCCTATCTGAAAAAGTATATACTTTTGTTCAGGTTTTGTGCAAATTGGTTGAAATATTCGAGAAAAGTCAAACTAAGCTGGCTGGGATTGAATTTTACTGCGCAGGCGAAGTCACGGTATACGGCTAGTAGGTACTAAATCGTGCTTAGCAAACTTTTGGAGTAACACACATTGTTACAACATTGGGAGCGGCAGACGTAAGCTTGCTTTCGGAATCCAAAAGCTTATCGGTTACTTGACATGAAATGTAAATTTCAGAATTTTGTTTTTTTTTTTCTCTTCGACATTGGAGATATCTCCAATTAATTTATTTGACGGTGGAGGCGTTTTACACCTCCACTGAATTTAATTTTTTTTATTTATTTTTCTCTTTCTTTTTTTTCATAGCTACTTTGTTTTACATTGACTAGTATTATATTATTCTTACTGTATTTTATTTTGAAAAAATGTCTTTCTGCCAAGTTTCTTGCGGCGCATTCTTCTTGGCAATGATGCTCTTTTCGAATGCGCTGGTAGTTTCAAAAAGACATGTAAAAGAGCCCTTGGCGGCCAATTTGTAAAAAAAACGTGTATAAAAAACAGAACCACACGAGTCCACAGTCCGCCAATCGCATAACTAATCTAGATTTTAATTAAATCATTAACTCGTTACGTAGCAATAACAACTATTATTAAACTTAAGTTCTTTGTAACAATGATATAGACTGATAACACGATAATACGCCTACGTGTGTGCTGGTACGTAAGCATAGGATATCACGCATCGGAAGGCGGACAACTGGGGCCTGAGGAACGGCAGGGGGGGTCCTATAACCCCCCACCTGTAACCCCTAAGGGGCCTTCTTTTGTTGCCCGGGGTAAATCTACTGTAACCAACCCTATCACCATGGGGAGGCGATGGGGTTATGTGCTGTTTTTACCCGTGTGTTGTAAAACCCGGGGCGCGGGGAGCGGATGGATGAAAGTAGACTAACTAAACAGATCTATAGGGGGAGTGTGAATGGTTGCGTTGGGAGGGGATGGCCTAGACGGACGTTCTGAGACCAAATAGGAGACGTTTTGGAAAAAGGTCAGGTCAGTACCCGAAACTGACGAGCATGTATGAAGGATGAGTGTGGATGAAGCGAAAGAAGTATGCCAGGATCGTAGGAAGTGTAAGTGCGTTCTTTTTACATGACGCGACCTATATAGCGACTATCGGTAGGTGAAACAGTATGGCGGCACATGTATGTCAACATTGACCAAAAAAGGATACATTTTCGATTCTATGTATTCTATGGAGCAGCTTAGTTTAGGTTTGTTCTATGACTTTTACGTAAAACTCCCATGCTGGTCTGGGAGTAAAGAAAAAGCATAGAATGCACCAGTTGCTTCTCTTCCCGCGCAGATGGTAGAAGCCCATCGAGGACGACGAAAGTCTTGGGAATCATGTTATAGGCGATCACTTTTGATTTCCCTTTCCAGCTATACCCTTAATCATGCTAAACGTGGCCTTAAGGTTTTGTTAACTTAACCCCCTATTCATAAACGCTCTGTAGGCCTCTGTTAACTTAGCAATCGTTTGTCCTTATCTGTCACTTTGACATTTACCTTTCACAGATAAGGACAAACGATTGCTAAGTTAGCAGAAGCCTGTAGAGCGTTTATGAATAAGGGGGTTAGGCTCTGCTCTGTCTCCCCGTAAAGGATAAAGACGTGATATATGTATGTATCAGAGCTAAGTCGATACCTCGTTCTGCCATTACATAATCTAACAGTGACTCGTACAGATTCTTACATTATATCTAATGGTTTATCATCGAAATAATTTGTGTTCACTTTAATCTATTCGTTGGTATAACATGACTCGTAATTTTGGATTGATAAAACTGTAACACTTAATAACTTCTAATTGTAAATCTATATATATATAAATCAATTCCTATTTCCCATGGTCACGGCGTCACGCGTGAACGCAGTGGCGTAACTATAACGTCTGGGGCCCGTCGCAAATTCGTCAGATGGGGCTCCTTTTTTTATGTTAGAGAGGCCAGACAAACTAACTAGTACGAACGAACTTTCTCACTATAAAGAACACACAGGTAACAAAACCTTAAGGCCACGTTTAGCATGATTAAGGGCGTATAGGTAGAAAGGGAAATCAAAATAGTGGTGGGTTGCTACCCGCATCGCCTATATGGTTCCTTAGACTTTCGCCCATTCCCTCGATGGGCTTTTACCATCTGCGCGGGAAGAGAAGCAATGTTGCCATTAAAATGCAAATTCAGAAGATTATTTTGCAAATAGGCCGCCAGGGGCTCTTTTAGATGTCTTTTTGAAGCTACCAGCGCATTCGGAAAGACCGTCATTGCCTGAAGAATGCGCCGCAAGACACTTGGCAGAAAGTCATTTTTTCAGAATAAAATAAATTTACAACAATACTTAATCTACTGTTATAATACAATTCTAAAAGGGATGTATAAGGTCACCAAGTTAAGTAGGCACCTTAAATTATATTAGTCTGTAGTAGAGATATACTTCCATGCTGGTCTGGGAGCAAAGGAAAAACATAGAATGTACCAGTTGCTTCTCGTCCCGCGCAGATGGTAAAAGCCCATCGAGGGAATGGGCGAGTCTTAGGAATCATGTTATAGGCGATGCGGCTAGCAACCCATCACTATTTTGATTCCCCTCCACCTATACGCCTACAATCATGCTAAACGTGGCCTTTAGGTCTTGTTACCTCAGGCTCTGTCTACCCCGTAAGGGATATAGACGTGATTTGTGTGTGTGTAGTAGAGATGTTTAAAGTCTGACTGGTCAAAGTGAAACATTGATCGATGGACAAACTGAAGCGTCTATCTGCAAGAATATATCTCGTATTGCAACATACAAATTGAACCCGATATGTATTTGTACTAGTAACTCTAAACCATTGCCTTTGTGAACTGATGATTTGTCAGAAAATAAAATCGTGATGGTGCAAGTAACGAGAGCTTAGCGATAGCGATTAAGGCTACGGCCATTTGTGCCGTATTGCGTTTACTGAAAATTAATGTGACGTTAATAAACCGCAATGAGAATAGGATTAGAGTCAGCTCCAATCATACTTATGCAAAAATAAGCCTATTCTTCTTTAACCTTTTCGACGCCAACGACATATCGGCACCGCCGATTCAACGCCAATGTAATATTGCAAAAGCAACCTTCGTTCAATAGGGTTTAGGTTCAAGTTAAGGCTTGATTTCCTACGCTGACATCGGTCGAGCGTACGAATAAATTCAGTATGGTGCATTGGGGTAAATTCGAAATAGGGGGTATTTCGAAAGTCGTGGATATCCACTAAACGGGGAACAATTACATAATCTAGCAACACTTACCTAGAAGCTCCAGTCTTTGGTTTCTAGATAAGCGGCGGTGATTGGGAATGGATGATTATTTTGAAAGTGCTTGGTGATTTTTCTATTGATAGGAATAACCATCCTTAGCTACGGAAAAAAGTTTCAGATTTTTCCGTCGAGCCATATATTTTATAAAAATAAAAACATTTTACTCAGTCACTCGGCGACCCCTATACGGAAGTAAGCAGTACGCCAATGACATAATCAAATTAAAAAAAAAAAATCTGCTTGAATCTGTGGTACACGATGGCATTTGTAGCTAAGAAAAGCAACGGCTAAGTGGCGCCGTCTGTAGATTGTTCGTGTTACTAATCAAACATGGGGAATTTCAATAAAAATGACCATAATATACATTTTTTTCTCAGATTTTGGAATAATTGGGTTATTTCTACTCCGAATCAAAAACGCTACTGAAAGTTATATGAGAAATGTATGGTAATTTTAATGAAATCCCAAATAGGTGGTTTAGTACCAACAACAATCTACAGACGGCACCACTTAGCCGTTTCTTTTGCTTGTTTTAGCTTCCGAGTGCGGTGCTATCAATCAATGTCAGTGACAAATGTCATTGTGTACCACAGATTCAAGCAGCGTTTTTTTTTTTTAATTTGATTATGTCATTGGCGTACTGCTTACTTCCGTATAGGGGCCGCCGAGTGACTGAGTAAAATGTTTTTATTTTTATAAAATATATGGCTCGACGGAAAAATCTGAAACTTTTTTCCGTAGCTAAGGATGGTTATTCCTATCAATAGAAAAATCACCAAGCACTTTTAAAATAATCATCCATTCCCAATTGCAACCCATCAGGTGACCCGGGGACTCATTTATTTATTTATATTTATTCATAAACAATACAATCATTGTTTTTTTTTTTTTAGTCATTCAATATAAAATTACATCACTTAAAATTAAATGTCAAGGAATTTATATTGAAATCGTCAGCTTAAAATAAAAATATAAAAATAAAAAATGACAACAATTAAAAATTAAATACAATTCAATTTAAATACAAATTAAAAATATGTCATAAAATGTAAATTACAATACATTAATTATTATTATATTAGAACCATTATAATTAAGGAATTTCAAAAACAATCCAAATAGCAAAAAATACCATAAAACGCAAGAGACAGGACGACATGAATCAATTACTAAAAAAATGTCAAAAACTATAAATCACTGAAATATATTATCTACTTTTTAATTGTACCCTGGAAATATTTCATTAATGCTGTAGAAACACTTCTTCAGCAAGAAGGCCTTTAACTTATTTTTGAAAATATTGTGTGCAGTAATGCTCTTAGGATATATCGGCAATCGATTGAAGGCCTTAATTGATTGGTAGCGACTACATTGATGTGAAATTTTACGTTTTGGCATTTTCCCCTTGTCACTTAAAAAAATGTTTTTTTTTTTTTTTATGTGAATAGGAAGGCAAACGAGCAAGTGGGTCACCTGATGCTAAGTGATCACCACTGCCCATAGACACCCGCAACCCCGGAGGAATTGCAGATGCGTTGCCAACCTAGAGGACTAAGATGAAATGCCTCTTGTGCCCGTAATTTCCCCGGCTGTCTTACTCTCCACACCGGAACACAGCAGTGCAAGCACTGCTACTTAGCGGCAGGAAATAAACGTTTCAATCGGATTCGCATTGCGGCTTAGTAATAATTTATAGATGTCCCCTAACGTCGGTCGATTGTGGCTTCTCAGCCCGCGATACTGTGGACGTGTCCTTAGGCCCCTGAACGTCTTAAAACTCTTCCGCTGTCGCTTGTCGCTTGCGCCACACGCAACAACTTGAGACTATCAAACAATTACATTACATTGGCGTGTGTCATTGCAATAAGCGATCGCGTCTGCGCGTGAGCATGAGCACTGCGTTATGGTGATGTTTTGATTTGTGGATAGATCGGAATCCGGATATCTGATACCGTTGGTGCTTGACATTATTGTGTGGCCAAAGTTAGACAAGTAGTTTGCTGAAAAAAAATCTACACGTAACTTTTATAGTGGTAGAAAACGGGTCTCGTTTTTTCCTATAATTTTTAATTTGTCATAAAAATCGTTAGTTATAATTTTTTTGGTCATAACACATGAAATCGGCATTTGTAGGAATTTTGAGAATTTTACTATCAGTTGTAAAAAAAAAAATTTATCATGTCTTTATCCCTTACGGGCTAGACAGGGCCTAAGGTAACAAAACTATAAGACCACGTTTAGCATGATTACGGGCGTATAGGTGGAAAGGGAATTAAAAAAGTGATGGGTTGCTAGCCGCATCGCCTATAAGAGGCGTTTATGTTTACACTGACTTCCCTGAACCCGAAAAGCATGTAAAATATCGTTACTATACTTTTTGTTTTACATTTCAAAATCTCTAATATTTTCCCTAATATTATTCTGCTTCCATGCTGATTTGGAAGGAAAGAAAAAACATAGAATGTACCAGTTGCTTCTCTTCCCGCGCAGATGGTAAAAGCCCATCGAGGGAATGGGCATAGGAGTCATGACTTTTATAGGCGATGCGGCTAGAAACCCATCACTATTTTGATTCCCCTTTCCACCTTTACGCCCACAATCATGCTAAACGTGGCCTTTATTAGTTCTTGTTACATTGCTTAGGCTCTGTCTACCCCGGAAGGGATAAAGACGACGTATGTAATAGGTGATTGTGTGTCCTTAGCTGGTGTGGTCCACGATATGCGAGGAGGTGAACAAGCGCTGCGGCGGCGAGCGGCCGCGCACTCCGGCGCAGGTCAAGATGTGGTACGAGAACTACAAGAAGAAGTGCAAGATGCGCGCGCATGACTCGCAGGTACAGTCGGGGGAGTTAAATAAATCGTCCCGCCATACAGGGCCGTCTTAAACCAGGCACTTATTTGCGCATAATGACTGCTTGCCTTTTTGTTGTCAACTATTCCTTTCTGTAGCAGGTTAGCTTTTTTTTAGACACACAACGCTGATGATCTATTTTTCATGTCTATGTTTTCTTTTTTTGTTATACCTTGTTTATTTTCTATAAAACTGTGTGTATTATCTTATATTTGTGTGTCTTGCAAAAAGGAATAAATGTCTTCTTTCTTTCTTTCTTCTTTCTTTCTTTTCTTTCTTTTTTTTTTTTTTTTATGTGAATAGAAAGGCAAACGAGCAAGTGGGTCACCTGATGGTAAGTGATCACCACTGCCCATAGACACCCGCAACCCCGGAGGGATTGCAGATGCGTTGCCAACCTAGAGGACTAAGATGCAATGCCTCTTGTGCCCGTAATTACCCCGGCTGTCTTACTCTCCACACCGGAACACAGCAGTGCAAGCACTGCTACTTAGCGGCAGGATTAGCGAGTAAGATGGTGGTAGCGATCCGAAATCCCTTCTTAACTTCTTCTTCTTCTCAACTTATCCCTAAGTTCGCCTTTGTACTTTTTTCTCTATATTTTCTGTATTTTTTAAATTTGTATGTGCAATATAGAGTTTACATACATACATACATACTAGGCTGGGGCCCTTGGGCACGCAAGAATTTGGGGCCCTTTTGGAAAGTTAAAAAAGCGTAAATGTGCCCGACAATAATGTTTTGAGAGTAATTGTCGGTCCTTCGGGGGCCCCTGAGAATGGGGGCCCTGGGCTCGGGCCCCGTGTGCCCTTATGGTGAAGACGGTAATGCCGCCATATTGGTCTGCTTCGTTGTCCAAAAAATAACCTTTGGCTCGGTCTACCCCGTAAGGGATAAAGACGTGATTTGTGTATGTAAAATGACATAGCGATACCGATACCGATATTACCAATGTCGATAAACCGACATCTAAATATCGGTATAATAGGAATACCCAAATATCGGTAATACATACTTCCGACATAGGCCAGCGGATTAGCAAGTTGAAATGGCAGTGGGCAGGGCATATAGCTCGGAGGACGGATGACCGATGGGGTCGAAAGGTCCTCGAGTGGAGACCACGCACCGGCAAGCGCAGCGTGGGCCGTCCACCCACAAGGTGGACCGATGACCTCATTAAGATCGGAGGATCGCGCTGGATGCAAGCCGCTTCCTACCGGTCTTATTGGAGGTCTAAAGGAGAGGCCTATGTCCAGCAGTGGACTTGTAATGGCTGAGATGATAATGATGATACTTCCATTTATGATTATCGGTAAATTGTACTGTATTGGTATGTCTATCTGTCCGCAGCAAACTCAGAACGACGCGCCTGGCTTACTGGATGGCATGCTGTGGCAGAACATCAACCCTCTAGACGTTAAAGGTAGGTTGGATAATCGACGATTTAACCATCAGTTTTATTTTATAGTTTACTAGCTTCTGCCCGCGACTTCGTCTGCGTAGTATTATACATAAAACGTTCCTCTTGAATCACTCTATCTATTAAAAAAAACCGCATCAAAATCCGTTGCGTAGTTTTGAAGATTTAAGCATACATAGGGACATAGGGACAGAGAAAGCGACTTTATTTTATACTATGTAGTGATAGTGATGTAGTGATTTTGCTCTTCCTTATTGAAGAGTAAGAAAGCTGGTGAAATTACTGGCGTTAGGTATCACGAGTATATCTTAGCGTTCTAGGCCGCCCGCTTAAATGAGTCCTGGCCCGCGCGGCTGCGGGGCGCGGGGTGGGACGAGGGGAGCTTTCTCGGTGCGGGCGGGTAGTGCATGCTTTATAGGTCACTGAGTGTTGTAGTATTTTACTAATGAAAGAATTTTTAGTCTCATTAGTAGTTTCCGATATTAATACATATTGTCCAAAGGGGGAATGCTGCCAGTGTCTGTGGAACTATGCCACGGGGGCCCCTTCTTTTATAATTATTTTATTTTAAGATTAGTTTTAGTTTAGTTTTTAATTTAATAGTTTAATTTGTATTAATTTCATTTATGTAATTTTTATTGTATTGTTCATGAATAAATTTATAGAAATATAATACATATTATAATATTAGTATAGATAGTATCCGGTTCAAGTTACGTTGGTTTGCAGACGAGGACGAAGCAGCGACCAGTGAGCAGGGCGCCCACAGCGTTAAAGACGATGACTGCTTACCTGTCAACGTAAGTATAGATATTGTACTAAAATGGTTTTAAATGATTCATATAAACAAAATCCATTACTATTTTGATTCCATTTTCCATCTATACCTAGCCCCACAATCTTGCTAAACGTGCCCTGTAGGTCTTGTCACCTTAGGTTCTGTCTACTCCGTGATGTGATATATGTATGTATGTACGGTCAAGTGCAAAAATAAGTATCGATACGAACTTCTCAAAAATATGTCCCACAACCTTATTACGCTGGTGTAAGAGCGTGTGGTACTTATTTTTGAGACATTGACTAGTTACATATTATTACACTTGACTGTACTGTACATAACTGTCTCAACTTATTTCTCTTATTGGTTGTCTGGTAGAGATCGCCATTAAGCGATAAGATCGCCTATTGTCTACTTTGTTCTTTTTTCTGTATTGTTTTGTACTGATTTGTGGTGTTCAATAAAGAGTATTTGTATTGTATTGTATAACCATTGACTTACAATAAACAACTAGACTCTCAGTCGCTAACAAAGGTTCCTCAAGAAACGTCCGAGTTGCTTTGTCTATGTGTTGTGTGTGTCAACACATCGACTTAGACAGATAACATTAACATATTCGTTCAAATTGACACCTTATTTCGTGACAGTAATGTTTAATATGAATGGCGTAGGATCATGAGAAGTAATGACACGACGCCACGCGCTGGAAACCTGCCTGTCTCTTTTGTTCTCAATAGTAAGATTACGGTGCGAAAGAGACATATTGTTATCAAAGCGCGATCGAAACAACTGAACAAAAACTCAGCACAATAGACGCGTGTTCAGACTTTTGCTTCGGACAGTTTTTGATCGTGATTGGGAGCCTAGTTGTTTATTGTACGTCAATGTGTACAACCTAACTGTTCTGTCGTTAGATGACAAACGGCCGACTATCGAGTACGAACGACAGTGACGAGGCGACCCCGAACGTGCTGGAGCCGCACGTGCAGATCTTCCCCCACTCCCCCCCCACGCCGCCCAAGCTGCTCCCGCTGGCGCTGCCGCTGCTCAACCCGCTAGCCATGGAGCAGGCGCGGCTGCAGCAAGACTTCCTGCTGAAGTTGAACGAACTGTCCAATACACCTTTGAACCTGAGCCATCTCGAGGAGCGGCGGAATGGGGAGGTGAAAGAGAGGGATGAACAAAAGCAGGACTGCACTACTGCTACTGAAGAAGAAAGGTAATTAGTCCATATTTGATTCAGCTTTCCATTTACACACACAATCATGCTAAACGCTGGCCTTAAGGTTTTGTTACTTTAGGCTCTGTTTACCCCATAAGGGATAAAGACGTCATTTATGTTAATCCATATTAAGATAAGATAATGTGATTTTATTTTATTTTTCTCCCTTACTGTTCACATGAGCTGAGTCAATTCGGTATTTTAATAACGATACTCGTACCGGTAAAATCAATAAACAGTTGAGATTATTAATATCAGCCTGGCCCGTCCCACTGCTGAGCAAAGGCCTCACCCATTTCCTCCACTCGCCCCAGCAGTTATGATATTAAACGGAATTTTATACCGATATCGGTAAATTGACACCCAAATATCGGTATTATACCAAATATCGTTATTATACCAAACATCGGTATAGTTCTGAATATCGGATAGCTATAAAAAGTAGCTTATGTGTTATTTCAGACTATAATCTATCAATGCTCCAAATTTCATCCAGATCTGTCCAGCCGTTCTGGCCTGAAAGAGTATCCATCTATCCATCCATACTTACAAACTTTCTTGAAATGAATTATTTTACTGTTTTGTTTGTTATTTTGTTTGCAATTGACGGTAGGTATTTTTGTGACTTTCTTATGTTTTGACATAAAAATACAATGTAATTTACAAATAGAAATAAATCTACGAATTTTTAGGGCTCCCAAACTTACGATGGGGTTTGAATATATTTTTTTATTTTGTTACTTATCAGGTTAGTAATGAATATATTTTCTATTTTTATATTTCAGATTATATTTTAGTGCAAAGCGGCAGCACGCAATATGGGAGCACGAAGCCAAAATGAAAATACTGAACATGGAACTAAAGCAGAAGGAGGAGATATTTTCATTGCAAAAGCAGCTATTCCTCATCGAGTTACGGTTGAAAATGGATTTCCTTGAAAAGGCGAGCGGTAAATAAATTCCAATATATTTGAAATCTTCGTGTGAAGCTCTTAAAACTTGTCATATCTGTTTACTCACACATGCGAGACGGGGTTGTCTATGCGGCACATATTTTCATACAAAACAGACCGCATTATGTTCATACATCTGTGACAGTTGCACCATGTGGTCTACCAACATAAGGTTTGAAAATCCTTCGCACGTCATAAAAAATAATGTCAATAAGACGTGGCTGTCAGCTGTCAACTTGCTAGTTCGAACATAATTACACTAATTCAACTCAAATATAAAAGTCGTAGTCGTACATGTTTCGGACCAGTTCGCAGTCCTTCCTCATGGAAACAATCCTCCCCTCTTCCTCTTGGTAGTCTCGACTTTTATACGTGAGTTATTCATTAGTGTTTTATGATTGGGTGTCACATTAGTTACATGTTGATAGTTTGACTTTAGCGAGATTTTTGGTTGGAAGTTGGATGTAAAGTGATAGACCATACTTAGTTCAACTTAAACTGATAGACAAGCCTGTCTATGATAACACATCTGTGATGAAGCGATGATGTCTATTGACGTCAAGATGATGATACATCTAAAACAGCCATGAAGGTTTTAAATGTTCAACGGTCCTTTAAAAGTAGAGATGAAATCTTTACTTGAAATTATAGCCGATGTTCCAACATCTATAAGGGTAAATGTTTTGTTCAAAGCGTCGGTCTCTTTCTTTCTGGCTTCGTGCGAAAGAGACAAACGCTTGGATTTTATACTAAGAGCAGTGAAATCTAGTTGTGTAGTGCCATTGTCTGTTAAGTTACCTTATTGCCTCAAAATAACTTAATTTAAGGAAGGCTTGAGTGAGTAAGAATTACTACGAATTAATTGTTACAAAGGCTTTAAAAATCTTCACGCCTTTTAAAAAAAAATTTTTTTGTGCAAATTGGCCGCCAAGGGCTCTTTTACATGTCTTTTTTGAAACTACCAGCGCGTTCGAAAATACCATCATTGCCAAGAATGCGCCGCAAAAAACTTGGCAGAAAGTAATTTTTTCGAAATAAAATACAGTAAGAATACTTAAATTCTACTTAAATTAAATACATTAATAAAAGGGATGTATAAGATCCCCGAGCATTAAAGTATATTATATTCGCATAGGGGTATGTGACATACTTGGTTCCGCTTGCTACGATCCTGACATACCTCTTTCGCTTCATCCACATTCATCAATCTCTTCATACAGGCTCGTCGGTTTAGGGTATTCCGAGCTGACTCTTTAAAATAATCTGAGGAAGAGTAACAGTTGAAGGACTAGCCGCCATTTTGGTTTGTTTGTTCATTTTTGACACATGTTTTGATCGGTATTTCTTACTCCCTGTAGCCACTCAAAAAGGTGATATCGCTTATAATTTTGACATTTCTAAATATATATAAAAAGAATGTGCAATAATTTTACACTTGACGGCAATAAGCGTTAATAATTTGCCTGTTAATAGCGTTAGGTTGTAAAAAGAAGGTATTTTGGTGGAGTTTGTATTTATTCTAAAATATAACATATATTTACGAATGTTCTAACGTTCGTTCCTATTTTTAATAAGAGTAGATACAAATTCGCATCGAATGGGTTAAAAATGTGATCGAAAAGTATGTTATTATTTTTTCTAATAATTTTATTTCGCATAGTATTTTTTTATTTTGTATTCTTTATAGCGTAGACGCGAAAGTGCTTAAGTACTAGCTCCTTTGGGAGCATTGATTTTTATATAGTATTATATTTTATATGTTTTACACGGCAGCTCGGATATTTTATTTTTTTATTATACTGCCAAATGTTAGCGGTTTTGTTAATTTCTAGTACTTAGAAACGTTAAGTTTTCTATAGATTTTAGAAGCCGGTGTTAATCATTAAAAAGCAATACATAAATCACGCCTTTATCCCTTACGGGGTAGACAGAGCCTCAGGTGACAGGACCGAAAGGCCACGTTTAGCACGATTGTGGGAGTATAGGTGGAAAGCAATTGCCTTGTCTATTTTGAAGTCGACCCTACAGTAAAACCAAGTTAACGAATTAACTGGACACTGCCAATACAAATTACAAATACCTATCTTATTTTCGCAGTGTACTAATAAGCTGTGGTAGCCTAGTGGTTTGACCTGTGGCCTATCAAGTAGAGGTTCGACGGTTCAAACCTCACTTAAAAAATTTCGTAATTTCCATTTTCGAAATGTTTTTCGATAGTTCGAATCGTGTACCGTTTCGCTCGCCTGTTTCACTACTCTGTCTGTCAGTTATCTATGATTGCCGTCTCTATTTCTTACTACGAAACAGACAGAGACGTCATCATAGATAACTGATAGCTAACTTAACTGGAACCTTAACAGAGAGTGGTGGAACGAGTCCTTCTTTAGAGTGAAAGGGCTTGTATACAAACTTCAAATTTGGTAGACAGCCCCAAAGCCAGAGTAGAGAGAGAGGAGCTACGGAGAATTCCAATTTGGTTCAGAACGACCCCGTTATTATAAAATTTACATCGGTTGACCTTTAATAGGGTATTACTGTACGGGAACGATATTCTGGTAAAAGCTAAGTTTTTGTGACTAAATGACAAACTAAATCCATTGATGTTAAAACAAAAGGGTCAATGTACTTTTGACGTAAAATGACAACGTGAAAAATCCTAGTCCAAAAGTTATGCGAAGTAGTTATTATGCGAAAGTATTCGTTTACTAAAAAGTATTATAGCTCGGTAAAATTATGCGAACTCTGCTACTACTGCCAATATTCACAAAATTGTTGATAAAAAAATAGCAGAGTTTTTTGTTAAGGTATATGGCGTTTGATTTATATATCCGTAGATATAGCTATTCGTAACGCAGCGGAGCGACCGAAAATGATAAAATTGTAACTACTTCTGATAACTAGTATCAGGCAGACATTTTTCTTGGGAAACTTTTTTTTTGTAATTTCTTTAGACTGCCTGATATATAAAGTCAGTATATGTGCCAATACGTGGAAAATTGTTGATATATAAGATATGTAGTTATTACATAAATAAGTACTATGGGTCTTTGCAGGCGGCCAACGCGGTATATTTAAAATCAACTGTCAAAATGTCATTTTTGACAGAAAGTGTTGGTTTGTCCCTAAAAAAATACCTCTTAGTCTTCTTGCTCTAAACAAAGGCAAGTTTTAATAAAAGGAAGAATACGTAAATAAAGTAGTTAAGATACGTATTAGATAATGTACAGTATGATATTATTTTTTGTAGTTATTATTAATGTTAGAGCAAAAAAATAAATTTACAGTACAAAAAATGTAATTTTCAATAATAAAAATACCTCATGTTAACAGTGTATTGTAATTAAATAGTTGAATAGTTGTAAAAATGAATTTTAGAGCCATTTTAATGGGGGCGACCTACACCTACCATGTTTCAGTTCGTTAATTTTACAATTTCTATGTGTGCAAAGGGGTTGCCAGTTTATAAGTAAAAATACAAAAAGTATGCTGGTATTGTGCCAAACAAAAATATATGGCAATAACACAACTTAACCTAAAAATAAAGTTTTGACAGTTCTTGCTTATACGAACCATAGATTATAAATCTTGCTCAATGATGGCAACCTTTTTATTCGGTTAGTACGTCTAAACATAGCAATAATTTGGCATCAATATGTGATGTTTTTAAAATAAGATCTCAGTACAGTAAAATATTATTTTTGACGTCAAAAGTTACCACTCTATTATGACTTAAGAACTTAAATCCAACAAACAGTATTTTAAAGTTTATGACGAAGGTGAATCACTGGTTGTTTTACTTTTTTGACGCCGTTGACGTGTTTGACACTTGACGCCGCGATTTCTGATCACCCTTTATATATTGCGTCAAATTTTGTGGTAACTTTTTTCGTCAACTACATTTCAGTGTTGGTAACAAGTATTGAAACTCTTTTGTAATAATTTAGTTGTTCTAAACAATCTGACATACTTCGATATTATTGAAATTAATAAAGAATTTATTTTTCTGTTTTGCTGAATTTTTCTTATCCCTATCAAAGTAAAAATCAAGGGTTTATATTTCAAATAGGCTGCTAAGGTCTGTTTTATATGATTTTTTTACACTACATACTTTATTTTGATTGTGGAATATTTTATTTTTTGAGTTCAGATTTTTCGGACTTTACGTTGTTAAAGAGAAAAACATTCACATTTTTATTTTTACGAAAAAATATACCCGAGACCTTAACAACAGCTGCAATGTCTTTCTTACTCACATCAGAACATCACTGCTGCTTGACGGTAGGTAGGACCTGTAAGAACTTGCCACCCGCATTTAAATCAAAGGGAAGTAATCGAATAATAAAAAGATATTTGCAAAATACATTTATTCATGTAGCTTTCGTACAATGATTGACACAAAAATATGACTTAGGGTGGCCTTCCATAGTAGCCGCCTGCAGAACCAATCCGAAAACAAGCATCGCAGGTTGAACGCCAACGACCTGTAGGCTTATACCTAACTCGCTCGCAATCGCCATCGTGTTAATTTTGACAGTTCATGTATGAATGTGGCAGCTAGCTGATTCCGGTGCCAACTGTCAGACCATACGTGAACTGTCAAAATAAACACGATGGCGATTGCGAGCGAGTTAGGTAATAAGCCAACAGTGCTGAGGTCAGCTAAGGACTATTACTGGAGGTCGATGGACTCCAAGAACTGGTGATGCAATTAAAACTTCTTCTGTTTATAGATGCAGGTATAGTGTAATGTTCATCCTCGCAAACTTTCGCATTTGTAGTATTAGTAAGACGACAATCGACAACCCTAACGCTCTATTGGAGCGTAGGTATTTCAAAAAATGAGCCTAGTTTCTATACTGCTCTATTTATTTACTGTGTCAAATATTCGTTATAGTTGAAATACTTAAGTAAATGACCTGTTGTATGTAGTAGTGTACAGAACTGATATAGGACTTGTAATTTTTCTAATTCGGAACGTCTTGTCTATTCGCACATTACTCTCACATATATATTATGTTATATACTTAAGTTTTCAGCTATACATAATACATAACTAGGTATTCTGCGCGTCCTTCGTTCCATAGCACACCCTGTAGTCAACATTTTCTTCACAAATTGGTCCCATAGCTTAAGAAAATAACATACAATAAACTACTATTTGGACACAAAATAGTGTATATTTACCTAACACAACACACTGCCAATGAGTTTTCCAAAAAAAAATCGACATGAACATTTTTAATTACACATAAACGGATAACTCACGTATAAAAAGTCGAGTGATGCTCGACATGTGAGCATCACTCGACTTTTTATACGCGAGTTATCCGTTCCGTTTATGTGTAATTATGATTGAGTCTCACGGTAGTTTCATGTTGAAAATGTACATTTTTTCCAGAATTTAACAATTTAACTAATGTGTTCTAAATTTTCCATTCCAGTTCGTCACTTTTTTTAAATATAGGTATGTATGGAACGTGACGAACAGGAAAATAAATTCCATAGTTAAATCTGGGACACTTTTTCTTGTATGAGAATCGATAGGGTAAACGATTCTGGGTAAGAAAAACCCAAAATAGTTAAATTCTGGAAAAAACTGTTCATATGGCCTTTATTTGGAAAACGCTCCCATACAACTTACAAAGAATCCCTAATACACATTTTTTTTTACGTCCACTTCCTGGCAGTGGCGTAGCTAGGTAAGCAAGGGCCCTGGCGCAAATAAAAAAATGGGGCCCCACTACTATCTAAACTGGTTACGTTTTAATAATAATAGTTCGATCGAGATTATCTGGTAAGGATTCGAGGGCCCTCTGGGCTTGAGGGCCCCGGGGCACTGCCCCGCCTAGTCCCTAGGTAGCTACGCCACTGCTTCCTGGCCAGAGCAAGACGTAAAATTGTGTACACACCTTGGGCGGTGATAAAGAAAGCCTCAGGTTGTGACCTTTGGCTCGTGCGACTAGTTCCTGCGATCAGAGACATTCTTAATTCACCACCCGGTGTAATGTACTATTACATACATAAATCACGTTCCCTTACGGGGTAGACAGAGCCTAAGGTAACAGGACCTAAAGGCCACGTTTAGCATGATCATGACAAAATAACATTAACAAAATATGAAAATATTGAAATGACAAAAAGTCAAATCAAAACTACATAATATCAAAAGGTCAATAAATACGAGAAATATAAGTTTAAATTAAACTACTAATTAGACAGCGATTAGAAAGAGAGATCCGACATGACGTGACGTCATAAAACACTGCGACAATTTAAACTCCATATTAACATTCAATTTTTCTACAAAGAGATCGAGACAAATTTTTGACAGCTTATATCTCGGTTGTTTGAAAATCATTTCTTTATATTGTTTGTTACAAAAATAAACTTTTATGAAAGCAATAAAAATGCATGAATATTCCCTATTTCGTAAGTTAGTATAATTTTAACTTTGAATCACATATATCCAAAGCTCGAATAGAATTTATTCACAAAAGCTAATTACAAAATAACTAATAATTCGAAACTAATCAGAATATAAAATACAAACTAGCACAATTATTTGGCACATTTAGATTAACAAATTTTATTTAACCTCAGTAGACTGATGGCGTCTGTAAGGAGTCATCCGTAGACTGATGGCGTCTGTAAGGAGTCATCCGTAGACTGATGGCGACTGTAAGGGGTCATCCGTAGACTGATGGCGTCTGTAAGGGGTCATTGGTAGACTGACGGCGTCTGTAAGGGGTCATCCGTAGACAGATGGCGTCTGTAAGGGGTCATCCGTAGACTGATGGCGTCTGTAAGGGGTCATCAGTATACTGATGGCGTCTGTAAGGGGTCATCCGTAGACTGATGGCGTCTGTAAGGGGTCATCCGTAGACTGATGGCGTCTGTAAGGGGTCATCAGTAGACAGATGGCGTCTGTAAGGGGTCATCTGCAGACTGATGGTGTCTGTAAGGGGTCATCCGTAGACTGATGGTGTCTGTAAGGGGTCATCCGTAGACTGATGGTGTCTGTAAGGGGTCATCCGTAGACTGATGGCGTCTGTAAGGGGTTATACGTAGACTGATGGCGTCTGTAAGGGGTCATCCGTAGACTGATGAAGTCTGTAAGGGGTCATCCGTAGACTGATGGCGTCTGTAAGGGGCCATCCGTAGACTGATGGCGTCTGTAAGGGGCCATCCATAAACTGATGGCGTCTGTAAGGGGTCACCCGTAGACTGGTGGCGTCTGTAAGGGGTCATCTGTAGACTGATGGCGTCTGTAAGGGGTCATCGGTAGACAGATAGCGTCTGTAAGGGGTCATCGGTAGATTGATGGCGTCTGTAAGGGGCCATCCATAAACTGATGGCGTCTGTAAGGGGTCACCCGTAGACTGGTGGCGTCTGTAAGGGGTCATCTGTAGACTGATGGCGTTTGTAAGGGGTCATCGGTAGACAGATAGCGTCTGTAAGGGGTCATCGGTAGACTGATGGCGTCTGTAAGGGGTCGTCTGTAGGCAGATGGCGTCTGTAAAGGGTCATCCGTAGACTGATGGCGTCTGTAAGGGGTCATCCGTAGACTCATGGCGTCTGTAAGGGGTCATCCGTAGACTGATGGCGTCTGTAAGGGATCATCCGTAGACTGATGGCGTCTGTAAGGGGTCATCCGTAGACTGATGAAGTCTGTAAGGGGTCATCCGTAGACTGATGGCGTCTGTAAGGGGCCATCCGTAGACTGATGGCGTCTGTAAGGGGCCATCCGTAGAGTGATGGCGTCTGTAAGGGGCCATCCGTAGACTGATGGCGTCTGTAAGGGGCCATCCGTAGAGTGATGGCGTCTGTAAGGGGTCATCCGTAGACTGATGGCGTCTGTAAGGGATCATTCGTAGACAGATGGCGTCTGTAAGGGGTCATCGGTAGACAGATGGCGTCTGTAAGGGGCTATCAGTAGGCGCGGTGTTCGCGCGTCACGGGCGCATGCATCTTGGCGTGGCTGCGCAGAGCCGAGCCCTTGCGGAACGAGCTCCCACACACGCTGCACACGAACGGGCGCTCCCCTGTGTGGCATCTGCAATGTATAGGGTTGTTTCAACACTCTGTTAAACTTAATGGATACTGTAAAGGATGTGTACTTGTCTATGACGACAATTTAATTTTTTAAATAGCAATCTAGATTTGAAATTTGAAATTTAAAAAAAGTAATACAATACAACTTTGAATTAATTAATCTTATTTATTATTTTTTTAGTTTTCGTTTGATAAAAATAATACAGTGTACTTTTCACAAGAGCCCTAGCAGGTCTGACCTTAAAATTGTATTGGAAAAATCACTTATACATCCCTTATGGGGTCCACAGAGTTTGAGGTAACAAAAACCAAAGGCAACGTTTAGCATGATTGTGGGTGTATAGGTGGAAAGGGGATACAAAAGACCCCGGACCTAAAGTATGGAAAATGTGGTTTCAATTAAATATCCTGAGATTTTGATATGTTATAGATTCCAAAGTCCCAAACAAAAGTCGCCAGGGCAGTAGTTCCTAACCTTATCAGGTCCGTTACCCTTATGACTTAAACAACAACCAGCTCATGACCCCAGCAAAAATTTTACCCCAGTGGGGGGTAATTACTCCCAGATTAGAAACCCAGTCCAGTGTCTCTGTACAAGTATTTTGAATAATAATCAATTTTTAGGGTTTCACCCTTTTTGGCTGTTGGTGGCTGGCTGGCGCTAGTCCATTGCCACGCGCCGCACGGCGGAATAAAAAGAACAATAAGGCGGCTGTCACTGGTTTTCTAAAATTGTGCGTGCTCGGTCGGTCGTCTATGTGGATTTGTATTTAACTTATTGTAAATATTAGTTAGTGTGTGTAACATTTTGGTAAAAGTGTAATTAGTGTACATAATACCACGGATAGTCTTCGGGTGTGTATTTACTAAGCGGCGGCAGTGGCAAAAATACTTTACGGACAAACTACACAGCGTTGGTCGAAGCCGGCTTCCTCAAGGTTTGTGGCTCTGAAATTGATTGTTAGACCTAATACTGCACAAGGGACAGCTAAACCACGGCGTTGGTAACAGTCGCTATTTATCTATCGAAGGTTTTATTAAACAGTCTCTACGTCAGTTCCCCAGTCCTTTTCAGATTCCGAGTTTCGACACTCACCTTATATGCGAGACGAGGTCATTCTTCTGGACGAAGGCTTTCTCGCAGTAGGAACAGTGGTAGGGCTTCTCTCCTGTGTGGGTGCGTCTGTGGTTCTTTAGGGTTCCGGAGGCCGCGAACCTGTGAACCAACAAACAAAAAATTACTGTACGTATGTATGTATAACTCTTTATAGTAAACAAAACACATTAATTTTACACGTAATGATATAAACAGATGTACAAAGGCGAACTTATCCTTTAAAGGGATCTCTTACAGTTAATCTTCGAACGATCGACAGGACAACAGAAACCAGAGTATAGAGATATGTGTTCAACTGTAAAGGGTAAAAGCGAATAAGGATGGAACGTGAAGCAATCTTATCTACAAAAAATCGCTGTACCCACTCGCCAGAAATCGCTCCCGCTTCAGCGTCCCGCGTTACCTGTACGGCCATCGCCGTGCTCGCCTGAAATCGCTGTCGCTCCCGCTCCCGCTTCAGCGTGCCGTTACCTCATATGGAACAGATCGCAGGCGTACGGCCATCGCCGTGCTCGCCTGAAATCGCTGTCGCTCCCGCTCCCGCTTCAGCGTGCCGTTACCTCATATGGAACAGATCGCAGGCGTACGGCCATCGCCGTGCTCGCCTGAAATCGCTGTCGCTCCCGCTCCCGCTTCAGCGTGCCGTTACCTCATATGGAACAGATCGCAGGCGTACGGCCATCGCCGTGCTCGCCTGAAATCGCTGTCGCTCCCGCTCCCGCTACAGCCGTGTTACCTCATATGGAACAGATCGCAGGCGTACGGCCATCGCCGTGCTCGCCTGAAATCGCTGTCGCTCCCGCTCCCGCTACAGCCGTGTTACCTCATATGGAACAGATCGCAGGCGTACGGCCATCGCCGTGCTCGCCTGAAATCGCTCCCGCTCCCGGTCCCGCTGCAGCATGTAGTGTGACGTTACCTCATGTGGCACAGGTCGCAGGCGTAGGGCCGCTCCCCGCTGTGTGTCCGCTTGTGCTTAACCAGCGACGAGGACGTGGTGAACCCTCGGTCGCACACGCCGCATACAAATGGGTAGGCGCGGCTGTTTGTCTGTAATCGCTTCCGCTTATGCTCCCGCTCCCGCGACCCTTGTAGCGTCGTGCTAGGTACTTCATGTGGCGCAGGCCGCAGACATAGGGCCAGTGCCCGCTTTAAACTCGCTTCCGCTGCAGTATGTAGTGTGACGTTACCTCATGTGGCACAGGTCACAGGCGTAGGGCCGCTCCCCGCTGTGTGTCCGCTTGTGCTTGACCAGCGACGAGGACGTGGTGAACCCTCGGTCGCACACGCCGCATATGAACGGATGAGCGCCGCTGTGCTTGCGCGTGTGGGCCACAAGCTCGCCTTTCGACACGAATCTGTGGACACAGCCTTATTTTAAGTGTTTCCATTTTCGCAGTACCAAAATCTCCAAGGTTTCGTAGAATTATTCTGAGCGTCTACTAATTTTTGAACATTATAACTCCCACGTTTTTCCCCCTAACTCCCGCGTCATCCTCACATGACTCCCGTATCGACATAACTCGCACGTCGTCTCCACATAACTACGGCGTCGTCCCCACATAGCTCCTGCGTTGTCCCCCAAACTCCCGCGTCATCCCCACATAACTCCCACGTTGTCCCCCAAACTCCCGCGTCATCTCCACATAACTCCCACGTTGTCCCCCAAACTCCCGCGTCATCCCCTCATAACTGCCACGTTGTCCCCCAAACTCCCGCGTCATCTCCACATAACTCCCACGTTGTCCCCCAAACTCCCGCGTCATCCCCTCATAACTGCCACGTTGTCCCCCAAACTCCCGCGTCATCTCCACATAACTCCCACGCTCCCACGTTGTCCCCCAAACTCCCGCGTCATCTCCACATACCTCCCACGTTGTCCCCCAAACTCCCGCGTCAACCCCTCATAACTGCCACGTTGTCCCCCAAACTCCCGCGTCATCTCCACATAACTCCCACGTTGTCCCCCAAACTCCCGCGTCATCCCCTCATAACTGCCACGTTGTCCCCCAAACTCCCGCGTCATCTCCACATAACTCCCACGTTGTCCCCCAAACTCCCGCGTCATCCCCTCATAACTGCCACGTTGTCCCCCAAACTCCCGCGTCATCTCCACTTAACTCCCACGTTGTCCCCCAAACTCCCGCGTCATCCCCTCATAACTGCCACGTTGTCCCCCAAACTCCCGCGTCATCTCCACATAACTCCCACGTTGTACCCCAAACTCCCGCGTCATCTCCACATAACTCCCACGTTGTCCCCCAAACTCCCGCGTCATCCCCTCATAACTGCCACGTTGTCCCCCAAACTCCCGCGTCATCTCCACATAACTCCCACGTTGTCCCCCAAACTCCCGCGTCATCCCCTCATAACTCCCACGCCGCCTCCACATAACTCCCGTAACAACCCACATCCCACATAACCCGCACGTCGTCCCCACATAACTCCCACGCCGCCTCCACATAACTCCCGTATCGACCTACATAACTCCCACGCCGCCTCCACATAACTCCCGTAACAACCCACATCCCACATAACCCGCACGTCGTCCCCACATAACTCCCACGTCATCCCCACATAACTCCCACGTCATCCCCACATAACTCCCACGTCATCCCCACATAACTCCCACGTCATCCCCACATAACTCCCACGTCATCCCCACATAACTCCCACGTCGTCCCCACATAGCTCCCGCGCCGTCCCCACAACGCAAGAGTATGCCTACGTAACTCATTTTCCCACCGGAAAACAGGAGGTTGGGTTAGGTAACCTATGTACCCCATATGTACCTCTGATCGCAGTGCAAGCAAGGGTATGGCTTCAATCCAAGATGGCGTCGCATGTGCTGCGCGAGGTTCGTCTTCTGGCTGAAGCCGCGGCCGCAGGTCGAGCACAAGTAGGGCTTCTCGCCGGTGTGGGTCCTGCGGATACGTTCAGCCTTGTAATGTCCCGGAAAAGGTGCGGGTAGAATACATAAAGTTTAGAATGTATCAGCGGCAAATTTTGGGTCCAGTCTCCATACAACATACATACATACATAAATCATGTATTTATCCTTTACAGCAGTGTTTTTCAAACGTTTTCACAATACGACCCCCTAGTGTGACAAAAATATTTCGCGACCCCCCTCCCTTTTTTTTTCATGTGGGTATTTTATTTATGTTACAAACACCTACTCAATTAATACGACACATTTATGCACTTGCATAATAAGCAACTTTTTTTTTGATGAAGCAGTTTCCGCGACCTCGCGACCCCCTTGTCGAGGCTTTGCGACCCCCCGGGGGGTCGCGACCCACAGTTTGAAAAACACTGCTTTACAGGGTAGGCAGAGCCTAAGGTAACAATGTCAAAGTAATAAATACAGAATTAAACAATCTTATGACAAAAATGTCCACAACATTGTATGCTGTTGGGCTCTTAGCCAACGAATAAGGATATCCCTCAGAATCTGCCAGGAAATCATTAACCGATGCCCAGGGTGCACCGGACCAAGAATTCTAGCTGTAATTAGTGAATTACCTTAAATGATCCGTCAACGTTGACAACATGTAGAAAGACTTATTGCAATACTGACATACATGTTTTTTGTCAATCTTGTGCAAGTCTTTATGTATATCCAAACTTTCCTGCGTCGGGAAGTTCTTCAAACAGAACTCGCATCCGAAACCCTTCTCGTTCGCATGCAGCGTCACCATATGGTTGTCCAAATGGGCCTTGTGTTTAAATTCCCTTTTGCAACTCCCGCATGTATATTTCACCTCTTCTCGGTTCTCGTGTATTCGTAGATGGTTCGTCAAGGAGGCTTTCTTCATGAATTTGCGCATACACATCGGGCACTGATGTTTTTTTTCAACCTCTTTCTTCTCATTATGCTTCCTTTTGTGGAGGTTTAAAGAGTTCACGGTTTTGAATTCCTGATTGCACTTGTTGCATGCTAGAGTTTTGTTCTTTTTATTATCCGGTAAACTATAGTTATCATCTAAAGGCGTCTTTAAGCTATTCTTTGTAATTTTAACGTCTACTTCGGGTCTATATTCTATGACTATTGATTCAGAAGCATTTGGTTCTGAAAAATCATCGAAATTACCGTCTTGATCTAATTCGTTTAATTCTTTTTTTACGTCTTCACTTTCCTCTTTCTCTGGTATAGTATCAAGTGTAATTAATTCTTTGGCGCTAGAGAACAGTGTTATTTCGTTTAATAATGGCACCTCATTGAATTTATGGCAATCGAAAAAATGATTTTCAAGCAACGTTATTTCAGCAAACTTGTTAAAACAAACTGAGCATTGATACGGCTCGTCGACACAAATACTCTCTTTCACAATTTTCTCCGATTTAATTCTAGAACTCAACGATGAATCTTTCGAAAAAAGTTTCGTTAACTTGGATTCCACATCCAAACACCGTTGTTTAAAATAGCTCGCTTTACTCAGCAAGGTCTCACACTCATTGCAAACTTGTTTAGGAAGGCTATCGTCCCTTTTAATCGTAATATTAGTGATAAACGCAACTAAGTCAGACAGTGTTCGTTCGTCTCGGAGTTTCAGGAACACAGATTTCATGTCAGCGGCATTGCACATGCACGTTCTACATATTGTGCTGGCGTCTAATTTAACATTATCCATTTTTTTTGACTGCTGTTAAATTTAACAAGCTTTATTTATTTTCGTAATTTCTAAAAGATTGTGAGATTTCTGAGTCAACTCAGATTGTATTCAACTCAGCCAGTTCAGTGACGCTGACGCGACCTTGGTTTGACGTTCAATTGACAGACCAAGACTAGGCTTTTGTCCTAATTGTACTCAGATGACAAGGATAAAATCTATATAAACGAAAACTATTTTTTTTTCTATATATAAAAGGGTAATTTTAATAAATATTTTTTATATGGCTATAAAGTCTTTTATGTAATAACGATGATATTTGTGCTTTGACCTTTTACATAAAAACAAATTGGTAACTTTTTTGTGTTTTTATTTTGCAATCCGGACATCCAAAACATGTTTGAGCGTGGTGATTTATCTCCAAGCTTTAAAAATATCTCCACTTACAATTTCATTTATCTTTATTTGTCCAGCGTCAGATGAAAAAAAAGAAAACAAATCATCATATTGGTACTTTCTTTTTTATTTAGATAAGAACTTAATTCAATTTAGTGAAAATAAATGACCATTGGCTTGAACATACATACAGGTAGGCAATTAACCAACCAGTTGAAAAACGTGCCTAAACCGCCTTAACAGAACCACGAACTATGATTGTTTAATTTATTTGGATACTCATCTGTCAAGTGTCACTTTTCGTGAAGGTGTGAGTTGGATGTTTGAAGTAAATGAGTGATAGGTTATATTTTACATATTTGCGATAACTTTAAACTACAATAAAATAAGAAAACTAAGTGAAGATGAAGATCTTTACGAACGAGAATAATACTTCGACGTTAAAACTATTAATTGCCGCTAACTTAGCTGGCAAAAAAGTGACTTTGGAAAATGTTTCCCTCGAAGGTAGGTATTCGTTTATTTCCCCATGTCTTATTAGGTTTTAATTCATTTTCCTTAAAGTGCATGCTCTATAACCACCATGCTACGATACATTTAAGGTATTATGTCTAAGTTGTGAACTAATGTAGTTATCTGCGGTTAGAAAATGCGTCAATAATAAAGTAGTACTAAAAACGGAAATCGCAAACGCGTCAAATCAATTAAAATTGACTGGATGTTGCATCAGATTTATTACATTATTTAAAATAAAGTTTATAAAAGTTTAAGTCTTTGTTTTGAGAATAATATTGCTTCATCACTTCCCAGACAGTTAAAACTTTTGTCACATAGTTAATGTGCATTAAAACCATCGAGTTATTATTACGTTAGTGCGCAAATAAAATTATAGGTACAGTACAATACAATACACAAATCACGTCTTATGGGATAGACAGAGCCTAAGGTGACAAGACCTACATGGCACGTTTAGCAATACTGCGGGGCTAGGTATAGATGGAAAATGGAATCAAAATAGAAATGGATTGCTAGCTGCATCACCTATACCTTGATTCCTAAGAAACAAAATCTTATATTATTTGTATACAATACTTACCTACTTACATACTTAATATCTAAGTATTATTTGTCTTTTGTGTGAACTTAAATAATCAATATTATGATTTCTGTTATCATGTAATAAACAATCTTATAATTATCTAAAAGCAACAACTTTATAGCATTGCAACAATGTTTTTCACTCAAAAAAACCTGAATTGGTGCGATATCTGGTGTCTTTAATAACCGCTTAGAACACCGGTAACCAAACCGTAAACCGCAATCCATTTCGGTTTCATTGACTCCGCACTGGTTAATTTCAAAACCAGTTTCCGATATTTTGCTCGTACTAACCTTGATGATGATAATGATGTTGTGGGGACTCCTAGCTGGGTCAGGCGGGCTGTCGATCCTTTTGGCGATCATTCAGCTCAGTTCCCCTTGGAGCCGCCGGTTACTGTCTCAGCACCGCTCCCTCTCAGCAACTCTCCTTGAATCTTCGTATCTTCCTGCCGAACATAAGGACGTCTTTTAGTTCGATGTCTCTAAGCTCGTCCTCCTCCAGTTCGTGGCTCCCGAATGCTTCGCGCCGCGGCGCGTACATGACGCACTCGGTGAGGACGTGTTTGCCTCCTCTTTCCCATAGTGTGGGCAGGAGGGATCATTCATCATTAGAGACCGGATTATATGCAACATAAAAAGCTTGTTATATGCATGAAAAATGCTTGAAATATGCACGAAAATTGGCAGAATATGCGAAATTAAATGATAAATTGTAGGATTTATGTGCGTATACATGTAACAATTTATATGTACATGTAACAATTTGTATGCGTAATAAGTGGAACGACTTTGTAGTAGGCGAGCGCGACGCGGCGGGGTGTAGTAAGATATTACATGTATTTATTTTTTCATTATTTTTTCAAACGCGCGATTTTTAAATTACAGTTACATGTATTATAGTAAAATGACACAAAAATATATCATGACATATACGATACCAAATTAATATATAAATTCAACACGCCAAGACAATTCTAGTTCTAAAAAATTTAAGATTTTTTGTAGATACGAAAAATACACGTGATGTTAGATGGGGGGTGGGGGGGGGGGGGGGGGGGGGGTAGTCTTAAACCTCACCATGTATCACCAAGTGGGAGAGGGGGTTGAAAAGTGCTTAAAAAAAGATCATGTGATTAATGGACGGCCCCTTAGGTAAAATGTGCTTATACCGCTGAGAATGGCTGAAATATGCAAATGCATATAATCCGGTCTTTATTGATCATACTAACCTTGATGTTGTTGTTGTGGGGACGCCTGGCTGGATCAGGCGGGCTGTCGATCCGCATAACCTTACAACAGTACTTACTAACCACGGCCTGGGCTGACGTAGCGGTGTGATTGCAGGCGTGTCGTTCGCAGGGCCGCGCGCGCTGCCGCTGCTGCAGGTGGATGAGCAGCTGGCATTCTTCAGCAGCAACGCGGCCGCCCAGTACCTGTTCCCGGCGCTGGACATGTCGCACGACGGACAGAGGTGAGGGCTTTAGGGTCTTGTTTAAGTCTACACAGCAACTCTCCTCAAATCTTCGTGTCTTCAAAATTCAAAATTCAAAATTCAAAATTTATTTATTTGTATAAACATAGGTAAATTGTTAGGTGGAGTTGAAGTCATATTATCTCACTATGATTTACCCGTAGGTGTACAAATATTTTTCACATAAATTATAAGTCATAAAAGAACCACAACATCAAAATCACAATAATAATGACAAAAGTCGGAAACAAATCATCAACACAAACAACATCTCACAAAGGTATTAAGACAGTAAATTTTGCTTATCCAATTACTATTTCGTACTTAAAATCTAGAAATACATAGCAATAACGTTTCATAAATTCGATTTTTTATAATATTTAATATTCTAAAGGCCTGTCATTCAAGAATTCTTTTATTGAATAATAACACTTATCTAATAATAAAGCTGTAAGCATCCTCTTAAATTTAGGTAGATTTTGTGTTTTTATTTGGTCAGGTATCTTATTGAAGATCTTCGGTGCCATGCCAAAGAAACTCTTTCGAAAAAGAGCTGTTTTGCTCTGTTTAATGTTCTGCCGAACATAAGGACATCTTTTAATTTGACGTCTCTAAGCTCGTCCACCTCCAGTTCATCGCTCCCGAATGCTTCGCGCCGCGCTGCCGCGTACATGACGCACTCAGTGAGGATGTGTTTACTTGTCTCCTCTTTCCCACAGTGTGGGCATGAGGAGTCACTCGCTATACCTATAATGCTTAGATGCCTATTTAGAGTATTGTGGCCTGTTATAATGCCAGTTAACGACGTTAATAGACACGAAGATTTGAGGAGAGTTGCTGTGTGGGAGCGATGCTGGGACAGTAACCGGCGGCTCCTGCCAAGGGGAACTGGGCTGAATGATCGCCACAGCGGATCGACAGCCCGTCTGATCCAGCCAGGCGTCCCCACACATCATCATCATGAAGTCTACACAGCCCGGCTAGGACGCGAGCGCGCGAGATAGGGTAGTCTATCCGTAGTCCGTCTCTTTCTAGAACGAACAGTAAGAAAAAGATGGGCAATCGATCTTGCGCGCGACGCGACCCTTGTGCGATTTTGATCTCTTGTTTCTCGTCATTACTAGGTATATGTTTAGTTCTGCATTGAATATGTAAGATATTTAACGATACATACATACAAATCACGTCTATATCCCTTACGGGGTAGACAAAGCCTAAGGTGGGAAGATGTACTGGCCACGTTTAGCAAGATTGTGGGAGTAAAGGTGGAAAAACTAATCAAAATAGTGATGGGTTGCTAGCCGCATCGCCTATAACATGTTTTCTATGATTTTCGCCCATTCCCTCGATGGGCTTTTACCATCTGCGCGGGAAGAGAAGCCTGGCAGGGTCGCCATGTATGGTTGGACGGTTGGGAGAGTTGTGATTGAAACAAAGGTTGCTTTTAGACTACCTATATTGGTGAATAAACACATTATAAATTGTTGTCAGGAACATGATTATATATCCTATTTCTTATCACCAAGATTATCACGTTTGGTTTGCAGCCAACAAATGCAAGAGTGGGAGGCGACGCGCCTCCAGCCCGCCATATCGGCGGTCCTGGCTGCGAAGACGGTCCCCGCTGACCTGAGACAGGCCCTGGAGGCTCTACTGCAGCATGTAGAGTCTTTAATTGGCTCCAAGAAGTATCTGTTCGGGGTAAGACCGTCTCTATCCTGCCTCACACTTTGGCAAATCCTGGGGCCCGATTTTTGAAAGCACATGTGTTAAAATACCACTCGAAAGTGGTATAAATCAACTTAGGTATGCCTCAAAAGTTACAGCTCTAATCAAAGTTTTGACTAGTTCACAAGATTAATGAGAGCTGTGATGCTACTTGTATTTCAAATTCAGCGCAATTTTTCACCACTCTTGAGTGGTATTTTCACACATGTGCTTTCAAAAATCGGGCCCCTGGTCTATCCGCAAAATAATAGGTCAAGTGCGAGACTGACTAGCGCCCTTATGATTTCATAAAAAAAAAGAAATTGAGCAGGATCCCGAGATACCTAGTGGTCTTTTTTTTTTTCACCATAATTGTTTTTTCGTATAATTCGTACGATATTTTGTGACTTTGTATAAAAGTACAAATTAATGTTGTTTTATTCTAATTGAAATGGAAATTAGTGCTTTCTGATAATTGTCCCTTTACTTGTCTTGTATAACTTACTTCTTGTCCTTGTTCTTGTCTTACTTAGTTTCTCATATAGTAATTGTCGTACAGACACATCATTCAAACAGACGCTTAGCGACAAAAAATCGCATAGTAACAAAGGTCACGTGACAGCTAGTAACAGGTAGAAAAATTCGAAGACTACCCACCTGCTATGGGTGGTTTAGGGGTAGCACGCGTCACGGAATGACGAGGATCCGGGTTCCCGGCCATAGCTTTACTTTTCGGATTTTTCTGTTCTAATTTTCACTGACATTTAGAAATTTTTGACTTTCGAAATTGACTGATTGGCCTTTTCAGGACATGCTGTCGGCTGCTGACGTGGCACTATGGAGCACCCTGTACCCACTGTACCACAGCGAGGCTTTGCGGCAGAGCTTCCTCTCGCAGCTGGGCAGTGTGCTGCGCTGGTATAGCGACATAGCCGCCGCCAGAGCAGTGCGAGTGAGTAGGACATGCTGTCGGCTGCTGACGTGGCACTATGGAGCACCCTGTACCCGCTGTACCACAGCGAGGCTTTGCGGCAGAGCTTCCTCTCGCAGCTGGGCAGTGTGCTGCGCTGGTATAGCGACATAGCCGCCGCCAGAGCAGTGCGAGTGAGTAGGACATGCTGTCGGCTGCTGACGTGGCACTATGGAGCACCCTGTACCCACTGTACCACAGCGAGGCTTTGCGGCAGAGCTTCCTCTCGCAGCTGGGCAGTGTGCTGCGCTGGTATAGCGACATAGCCGCCGCCAGAGCAGTGCGAGTGAGTAGGACATGCTGTCGGCTGCTGACGTGGCACTATGGAGCACCCTGTACCCGCTGTACCACAGCGAGGCTTTGCGGCAGAGCTTCCTCTCGCAGCTGGGCAGTGTGCTGCGCTGGTATAGCGACATAGCCGCCGCCAGAGCAGTGCGAGTGAGTAGGACATGCTGTCGGCTGCTGACGTGGCACTATGGAGCACCCTGTACCCACTGTACCACAGCGAGGCTTTGCGGCAGAGCTTCCTCTCGCAGCTGGGCAGTGTGCAGCGCTGGTATAGCGACATAGCCGCCGCCAGAGCTGTGCGGGTGAGTCAGGACATTATTTCATCATCATCATCATCTCAGCCATTACAAGTCCACTGCTGAACATAGGCCTCTCCTTTAGACATCCAATAAGACCGGTTGGAAGCGGCTTGCATCCAGCGCGATCCTCCGATCTTAATGAGGTCATCGGTCCACCTTGTGGGTGGACGGCCCACGCTGCGCTTGCCGGTGCGTGGTCTCCACTCGAGGACCTTTCGACCCCATCGGTCATCCGTCCTCCGTGCTATGTGCCCTGCCCACTGCCATTTCAACTTGCTAATCCGCTGGGCTATGTCGGTAACCTTGGTTCTTCTACGGATCTCCTCATTTCTGATTCGATCTCGCAGAGAGACTCCCAGCATAGCCCTCTCCATAGCTCGTTGGGCTACTTTGAGCTTGTTCATAAGGCCCATAGTGAGGGACCACGTTTCAGTGCCGTAAGTCATCACTGGTAACACACACATTATTTACATCTCATAAAATCACAGACACATCATTCAAACAGATTGCAGGGGGATTTGCGGGTGGTAGGGCCTTTTGCAAGGTCCGCCCGGATCGCTACCACCATCTTACTCGCTAATCCTGCCGCTAAGTAGCAGTGCTTGCACTGCTGTGTTCCGGTGAGTAGAGTAAGACAGCTGGGGAAATTACGGGCACAAGAGGCATTTCATCTTAGTCCTCTAGGTTAGCAACGCATCTGCAATCGCTCCGGGGTTGCGGGTGTCTATGGGCAGTGGTGATCACTTACCATCAGGTGACCCACTTGCTCGTTTGCCTTCCTATTCATATATAAAAATAAAAATAAACAGATGACGCTTAGCGACAAAAATTCGCATAGTAACAAAAAAGGTCACGTGACATCTAGTGACGGGTAGAAAAATTTGGAGACTACCCACCTGCTGTGGGTGGTGTAGGGGTATAGCACGCGTCACGGAATGACGAGGATCCGGGTTCGATTCCCGGCAATTAGCTTTACTTTTCGGATTTTTCTACGTGTTCTAATTTTCACTGACATTTAGAAATTTAATTTCTAACGGTAAAAGCGTAAAAGTAAACATAAAAATCAAGAAATAAAAATTCTTGATTCATGAACTCAAAAACGAATTGTCAAATTTTTATAAAATTTTATTTGTTGTATTTTTAATAATTTTTTGCAAGTTTAACTTAACAGTACCCAAGGCTATGTCCAGCCCGTAAGGGATAAAGACGTGATTTATGTAAGTGAAGTAACTTATACTTTGTCGGCTTACAGGAGGCGGTTCAAACGTGGGGGGGCTCCGCGGACAAACCTTACGCCGTCTCGTCAGCCCTGGGGGCCCCGCAGTTGGCCAGCCTGGCGTCACCTGTTGGGTAAGTATCGTTGCAGCTAATGCTAATGCATTTAAAAAAAAGAATTTTAAAAAGAGACGTCATCATTAACTGACACTTAAGATAACTGGAACTTATCAGAGAGAGGTGAAACGGGCCCTAAGTACTGACCAGGGATGTTGCGAATATTCGCATCCGCATCCGCACATGCAGGACATCCGCATCAATTTTGGCATCCGCATCCGCATAAATTGATGCGGATGCGGATGTGTAGCAGGTCGCGACATGAGAGACCCTGAAAACCCTTGCGAAACAGACTGGAGTCCGAAAAGGTGGCCATTCTACTTTTCATCATCATTAAATATAATGCTCCAATATTTAAATTTCATTACTAAAATAATTAATTAGTAATAAATAGTAGTTCATTCATTACTTTGTGATTAAATAAAAAAGGGTATATAATACTGTGTTTTTTTTAACTCTACCAACCGAACACTTAAGTTTTTTATACAGATCCGCATCCGCATGTGAGCCTCTTAAAATCCGCATCCGCATCCGCATCTGCGGATGTGGAAAAAAGTGGATCCGCAACATCCCTGGTACTGACACTTTATCTGGTTGTCTTCCAGAACGCCGTTAGACGGTCCGGTCGTTGCCCCCGGACCTAATGCTGAGGAAATAGCGGCCGCCAAAGACAACTGGTGCAACGGACTGGGCAAGCTGCAAGAGCCGCTCAAACAGGAGAAGATCACGTGAGTTGACATACATACATATCACTATCACTATCATCACTACATAGTCACTACATAGTATAAAATAAAGTCGCTTTTTCTGTCCCCGTGTCCCGATGTATGCTTATATCTTCAAAACCACACAACGGGTTTTGATGCGGTTTTTTTTAATAGATAGAGTGATTCAAGAGGAAGGTTTATATGTATAATACATGCATAATATACCGTGCGAAGCCGGGGCGGGTCGCTAGTATATAATAAAGCTGAAGAGGGTCCAAACATGTACAGGCGGGTAGTAGGGCCTTGTGCAAGGTCCGTCCGGATCGCTACCACCATCTTACTCGCTAATCCTGCCGCTAAGTAGCAGTGCTTGCTCTGCTGTGTTCCGGTGTGGAGAGTAAGACAGCCGGGGAAATTACGGGCATAAGAGGCATTTCATCGTAGTCCTCTAGGTTAGCAACGCATCTCCAATCCCTCTGGGGTTGCGGGTGTCTATGGGCAGTGGTGATCACTTACCATCAGGTGACCCACTTGCTCGTTTGTCTTACTATTTATGTTAAAAAAAAACTTCGATTTCTTTTTGTCTGTGTATTTGCGAGCGCATCACGTGGTAACGGCTGAACGGATTTTGGTGGAAACTTTACTCATCGGTCAAGAAAATTCCCGGCTAGGTTATAGGCTACTTTTTATCCCGGAAAATTGCGTAGTTCCTGCGGGATAGCGATAAGCGAATTCTCTAACAGCTAGTATAAAATAAATACATACACATATCACGTCTTCATCCCTTATGGGGAAGACAAACCCTAAGGTAGCAAGACCTACTGGCCACGTTTAACAAGACTTTGGGCGTATAGGTGGAAAGTAGAATCAAAATAGTAATGAGTTGCTAGCCGCATCGCCTATAACATTATTCCAACGATTTTCGCCCATTCCCTTGATGGCAAATAAAATTTATTATTTTACATTAAATTAGGGCTTTTACCAACTACGCGGGAAACGATGCAACTGGTACAGTCAAGTGTAATAATATGTATCTAGTCAAAGTTTCAAAAATAAGTACCATACGCTCTTACACCAGCGTAATAAGGTCGTGGGACATATTTTTGAAAAGTTCGCATCGATACTTATTTTTGCACTTGACCGTACATTCTATGTTTTTTCTTTACATAAAAATAAACAATTTGAAAAAGTTTGTATACAATAAACATTTTGAATTTTGATTATATGTATTTACCTAAATTTTTTTGCTTTTCAGTATGCCTTTGAAAGGCAGAAAGAACGTGTTGATAACGTCGTCCCTGCCGTACGTTAACAACGTGCCCCACCTGGGCAACATCATCGGGTGTGTCCTGTCAGGCGACATCTTTCACAGGTACATGAAATATATTTACGTCGCTCCGGGCCGTAAGTCCCCACTTCCTGGCCAGGGGAAGACGTACATTTACACACCTCGGGTGGTGATAAAGAAAGCCTCGAGGCTTGATCAGGTCGCATGTTTATCGCCCTCGCCTTTGGCTCGTGCCAAATTCCTGCTTTAGTTCACCACCCTCAGTGTAATAATAAATATATCCTTGTATAAACTATACTGCATTCAGGGTAACATTAGACTATGATGCATACATACATGCATAAATCACTTCAACTTTCAAATGACTTATGACTTATGACTTAAACTTCTACAATCAATCAAGGTAACAAGATCTAAAGGCTACGTTTAGCAAGATTATGGGCGTACCTATAGATGGAAAATGGAATCAAAATAGTATAATAATATAATAAAGCTTGATTTTCATATAACACAAAAAGCTGTACCGTTAACCGGGGTGACTTTGATAATAATGAGGCTACATAGTTTGATAATTTTTTAAATTGTCACCTTGGGCCCTGTCTACCCCGTAAGGGAAAAGGCGTTATTTGCTACGAATAATAATAAGTCAAGAAGCGTCATTCCCTAACAGTTGCCGCTTCGATTGTCATTCCACTTACGCATACAAACTAACAGCAATGCAAACGTAACACCTGTCACTCACACAGACAATACTTGCACGCGATTAGTCCGCGCGTCGTGATTGTGTCCGCCTACTTGCGGTAAGGGAAGGGTGCGTGGATCGCATGCATCCAGAGTCGTCAAGTATGGTGTCCTAAAATATTTATTTACATACATGAAAGGTGAGTCCTCTATTTTTCATATCTGAATGGCTTCTACACCACTTCACACAACACGATGGCATTTTTTTCTAATGTATCGAGCTCGAGCGTCCCGGCCGAACTAATTCGCCGCGCGGTACATATTTTAAGCCCCGCCCCCTGCGGCTCACTTCGCGTGGAATGATTTTTCGGGCTTAGTTACGCTTCTTGAGTTATTATTCGTAGGTTATTTGTGTATGTACACAAGGTCAGGTCAGGAGTACCCGAAACCGACGAGCATGTACGAAGAGATTGATGAATGTGGATGAAGCGAAAGAAGTATGTCAGGATCGTAGCAAGTGGAACAAAGTAGTCTCTACCTACCCCGGTGGGAAAGAGGCGTGACTGTATGTTTGTATGTATGTATGTATGTAAGCTTTATTTTATGTATAGGTGATGTGAAAGCCACTGTAATGTTGCGTTTGTTTTATTACAGGTATTGTCGGCTATGTGACTACAACGCTGTACATATATCCGGTACGGACGAGTATGGAACGGCCACAGAAACTAAGGTATGTAATATTATATGTATTTCAGTACTTAGTATATTAGTATCACTATCACTATCACTACATAGTATAAAATAAAGTCGCTTTTTCTGTCCCCGTGTCCGTATGTATGCTTATATCTTCAAAACCAGTCAACGGATTTTGATGCGGTTTTTTTTAATAGATAGAGTGATTCAAGAGGAAGGTTTATATGTATAATACATGCATAATATACCGTGCGAAGCCGGGGCGGGTCGCTAGTATATTCTAAATTGCACCACCTGCTCAGATCTGTTCTGTTTTCCAGTACATTATGGTTGCCTGGTAGAGATCGCTCTGTAGCGATAAAGCCGCCTATTGTTACCTTGTATACATTTTTTCTGTACATACATACATAAATCACGTCTTTGTCCTCCTCGGGGTAGACAGAGCCTAAGGTGACAAGACCTAAAGACCACGTTCAGCCTGGTTGTTATAATGTGGTGTTCAATAAAGTATTATTGTATTGTATTGTATTGTAACCGCTCAGGCCTCCCCGGGCCCGGGGGTACTAGTAAATGAGTTTTCACTACGTTAAAAAAAAGGCTTTGTCTACCCCGTAAGGCATAAAGACGTGATTTATGTATGTATGTATTTATGAACAAGGGCGGATCCAGGGGGGGGGTCATGACCCCCCTCCCCCCTGAGCTGGTTCCAGGACTTAGGTGGACCACTAATTGAACAGAATAAATTAAATTACATTATCAGTTCTTGACTTGACCACGACTATGTGACCCCCTCCTGGCGCCAAAGCTGGATCCGCCCTTGTATTTTTTTTTTTATATGAATAGGAAGGCAAACGAGCAAGTGGGTCACCTGATGGTAAGTGATCACCACTGCCCATAGACACCTGCAACCCCGGAGGGATTGTAGATGCGTTGCCAACCTAGAGGACTAAGATGAAATGCCTCTTGTGCCCGTTATTTCCCCGGCTGTCTTACTCTCCACACCGAAACACAGCAGTGCAAGCATTGCTACTTGGCGGCAGGATTAGCGAGTAAGATGGTGGTAGCGATCCGGACGGACCTTGCACAAGGCCCTACCACCCGCTATTATGAACTTGACTGTGATACCGTTGTTCACAGGCGCTGCAAGAGGGCGTGTCGCCGCGGCAGATCTGCGACAAGTATTACGAGATACACAACGACGTGTACCGCTGGTTCGACATCGGGTTCGACCACTTTGGAAGGACCAGCACTGCCGACCACACAGAGTGAGTCCACGCCTGTTCAGAGTATATTACGGCACTAGCTCCCGCCCGCGACTTCGTCCGCATATTTTTCGATTAGTTTTTAGATTTAGCCCGCGACTCTGTCCGCGCAGAATTAGCCTATAATACGTCCCACTGTTGGGAACAGGCCTCTTAGAATGAGAGGGCTTGTGCTAGTGTGGAGAGTGCCACAATAGAGATCTCTCTCCAGGCAGATGTTATGCCTGGAGACCTAAGTCCAAAGGAAGACAGTTGAAAGTAGTATTCATGCATCCGTGTTGAGAAACTTCCTTAGCGGGATGTAGAACGATGTGACAGCTGTCACTAGAGCTGGCGCTAGCTACTCGTGCGTCGTAGTTATGTAATCGACAACTAGGTGGCGCTAGGGTCGCAACACTATAGTTCCCAGGGCGCAGTGCGGATTGGGAACTTCACACACACCATTGAATCGCTTCGCAGATGTGTGCAGGTTTCCTAAAGTACAATCATGTGTTAATGTTAACATTTTTTTTTCACAGAATAGTCCAGAAGACATTCCTAGAAGTAAGAGAAAATGGCTTCATCAGTTCACAAACCGTTGACCAGCTGCACTGTGAGAAGTGCAACAGGTTCCTGGCAGATAGGTAAGCAATGTACAGGGTGTTTGGTAGCTAGGTGCAAAGCTTTAAGGGGGTGATAGCCAAGGTATTTTTCGACATTTTTAGCCATATATATTTTGAAATTTTACAAAAATGCTCAGAATTTGATAGTCACGGGTCAATATTGCTCCGATGAGCGTTAATTTGTAAAAGTGTCTTTCTTGCCACAAAAACAAAATGGAGGCATTCGAAATTACTAACACAACACAACAGAGCAGAGTAATTTTTCTGTGTCATTATAAAGATATATTGAAATGTTCAAGCACTTTTAAAAACATCTCCATTTTCTTTTTGTGACAAGAAAGACACGTAAAAAATATTTAATTTGGTCCGATACACATTAATCCGAAATAAATTTCTAAATTTTCAATTAAAAAAAAAATTTGGCAAAGAGATATATCTAAAAATGTTCAATAATACCTCGGCTATCACCCCCTCAAAGCTTTACACCTTTACAAAGTAAAGTAATAAAAATATAATTCAAAAATCTTGAGACAAAATGTCGGCCATTCCCTCGATTTGCTACGTGCGCCAAACCTGCATGGAGGTAATAACTACACAATACAATAACTCTTTATTGAACACCATATTTTACAACCATATTTTTCTCTTCCCGCGCAGATGGTAAAAGCCCATCAAGGGAATGGGCGAAAATCATAGGAATCATGTTATAGGCGATGTGGCTAGCAACTCATCACTATTTTGATTCCATTCTCCACCTATACGCTCACAATCTTGCTAAACGTGGCCTGTAGGTCGTGTCACCTTAGGCTCTGTCTACCCCGTAAGGGATAGAGACGTGATTTGTGTATGTATGTATGTATGTATTTTACAACCAAAACAGAAAAAAGGTATACAGAATATTACAAGGTAACAATAGGCGGCCTTATCGCTACAGAGCGATCTCTTCCAGGCAACCATACTGGACTGGAGAACAGAACAGATCTGAGCAGGTGGTGAACCTTACAGCTTTGCGTAACTTCTTTTTTTTCAGATTCGTAGAAGGCACGTGCCCGCACCCGGGCTGCCTGTACCCGGACGCCCGCGGCGACCAGTGCGACAAGTGCGGCAAGCTGGTCAACGCGGTGGAGCTGATAGCGCCGCGCTGCAAGATGTGCGCCGCCGCGCCGCGCGTGCGCCCCAGCGAGCAGCTGTTCATAGAGCTGGGGCAGGTGAGCGCCGGCTGGCGGCCGAAGCTTGGACTAGAGGGCGCCATCTAGTGGGCGATGCTTGAACTATTAGAAAGCGCCATCTAGTTGAAAATGCTTGAACTACTAGAGAGCGCCATCTAGTTGACAATGCTTGAACTACGAGTTTGGTTTTTACTTTTTATATCAGACTAGCTTCTGCCCGCGATTTCGTCTGCGTAGAATTATACATAAAAACCTTCCTCTTGAATCACTCTATCTATTAAAAAAACCGCATCAAAATCCGTTGTGTGGTTTTGAAGATATAAACATACATAGGGACATAGGGACACAGGGACAGAGAAAGCGACTTTGTTAGTGATGTAGCAAGCAATGTGATCACACCATTCAAACAGATGACGCTTGGCGACAAAAAATCGCATAGTAACAATGTCACGTGACAGCCAGTAACAGATAGAAAAAATCGTGGTGGTGTAGGGGTATAGCACGCGTCACGGAATATAGATATAGCACGTAGGCACGTTTTACCTTAGCGCCACCTAGTGTGTAGTACAAGAACTGGGAAAGCGCCATCTAGTATGCAATACATGAACTACTAAGAAGTAGTGGCTAGTAACGTCACTCCGGCGCAACAGATGTTTGTAGATATTATGAAACAGCAAACGTGCTCTCAGCGCTCTTGCTGAGATGAACTCTTTCTCTCTGTCTCTCTCTCCTCTCTATCTCTCGCTTCAAGAGCAGGTGTGTTCCAGTTGGAGCCTTCGCTCCGCAGCTGGCTGCACAAGGTGGAGCCCGGCTGGTCCCCGTCGGCGCGGGCGGTGGCGCGCTCGTGGCTGCGCGAGCCGCTGCGCGCGCGCGCCGTCACGCGGGACCTCAAGTGGGGCGTGCCCGTGCCGCTCGCAGGGTACCAGGACAAGGTGAGTTGACGCCATCATCGTCATCGTCATTGACGTCGTTGTCGTCATCGACGTTATCGTCATTTTCATTGTCATTGGCATCATCTTCACTATAATAATCGTCATTGTCACCATCGTCATTATCATCATCGTTATTATCATCATCGTCATTATCATCATCGTCATTATCATCATCGTCATTGTCACCATCGTCATTATCACCATCGGCATTATCATCATCGTCATTATCATCATCGTCGTTATCATCATCGTCATTGTCACCATCGTCGTTATCATCATCGTCATTGTCACCATCGTCGTTATCATCATCGTCATTGTCACCATCGTCGTTATCATCGTCGTCATTGTCACCATCGTCATTGTCACCATCGTCATTATCATCATCGTCATTGTCACCATCGTCGCTATCATCATCGTCATTATCATCATCGTCATTGTCACCATCGTCGCTATCATCATCGTCATTATCATCATCGTCATTGTCACCATCGTCATTATCATCATCGTCATTATCATCATCGTCATTGTCATCATCGTCATTGTAACTTGTTTGTGTATTAAAAAAGGTATTTATGACATTGGTTGTTGTTGCCAGGTATTCTACGTGTGGTTCGACGCTCCCATGGGTTACTGGAGCATAACGCACTGTCTAACGAAAGATTACGAAAAATGGTGGCGGCCGGACAAAGATGTCAACGTGAGTCTGTCTTCCTCTTGCCTTGAATCTGTTGAAATCTTAGGAATCAAGTTATAGGCGATGCTAGCACACACACACACACACACACACAAATCACGTCTTCATCCCTTACGAGGTAGACAGAGCCTAAGGTAACAGGTACCTACAGGCCACATTTAGCAAGATTATGGGCGTATAACTGGAAAATGAAATCACAATAGTGATGGGTTGCTAGCCTCATCACCTATAACATGATTCCTGACCCCATTCCCTCGATGGGCTTTTACCTGCGCGGGAAGAGAAGCAACTGGTACATTCTATGTTTTTTCTTTGCTCCCAGACCAGCATGGAAGTTCCCACCATCATGCTAACCGTGGCCTTTAGGTCTTGTTACTGTAAGGGATAAAGACGTGATTTATATGTATGTATGTGTTACCTTGACAAGTTTTATTTTGACAGGTGAAGCTCTATCAGTTCATGGCTAAGGATAACGTGCCGTTCCACGCCATCATGTTCCCGACCGCCATAATGGCGGCCAACAGGGGGCATGTGTTGGTGGACCACATATTCGCTACAGGTGAGAAGTGAACAGGCCGTGTTGTGCTACCGTTTCGGTGAAAAGTGTTCGCCGAATTATTGTTTGCGCAAATGATCCGTTTTGCAAAAGAGACGCACTTTTGCTTTTTAATATTCTTTAACAAGTAGAAAGAAAGAAGACGTTTGTTCCTTTTTGCGAGACACGCAAATGAGAATATACACAGTTTTATAACAAAAAAAAACAAGACAGAAAAATAGATCATCAGCGTTGTGTGTGTGTCTTCGCAAATGTGAAACGGTCGCTGGCTCAGCGTTACGCTGAGTGTTAGACACCTGCAGCACTGATGTTCAGCACATAGTAGCCAATCCTACTAATATTATAAATGCGAATGTAAGTTTCTTTGTTACGGTTTCACGCGAAATCTACTCAACCGATCATCATGCAATTTTATACACATGTTCTTGGAGGTATTAAAAGTAACATAGGATACTTTTTATTAAAAAAAATATTTTTTGTGTCATCACTCTGACGTTATCTGCGCGGACGAAGTCGCGGGCAAAAGCTAGTTTGTCATAAAAATTGTAATGGATATACCATATGTAAGCTTAATCGAAATTTTAAAATTATCAACTTTTTTGTATATTTAAGACTACATAAAGAAGAAAATATAAAGAGATTGCGGAATGGACATGTAATGTAAAATATGTCTTTTTTTTAAGAGTATTTGAACTACGAGGAGGGTAAATTCTCAAAATCAAGAGGCGTGGGCGTTTTTGGAACCGACGCTCAGGTATGTACCACTAGTTTTTTAATCTCCATTTAACTACCATGAGTTTAATAACTACCATAAGTTGAGTCGTTTTGTAGCAGTTGGAAATAATTAGGTACAATAATAGTGTTTCAATAATTAACGATCAGGTGAATTTGGTTTCATCGCCTTTATTGCGTGTCCATTTTGATGAATAGAATGTGTTTTTGTTAAATACATAACCCTATTTGTTTTTGCTGTAGTCGGAAAATTATTTGAAGGTAGTTGTTTGTGTACAGTAAAAATCGTAAATAAGAGGGTAGTTTGGGAAAATATATGAATGTAGGTACATTATGTTTATTTATACGTTTTCGAATCAGTACGACGTTGGTCTGCATGTGTAACGGTTGTGCTCATTAAACTTTGATAATGATCCTGTAGAGGGATCGAAACGCGTCAGTCTTGTGTGGTGTATGGGATAATTAAGTTTGTGATTTTTTACGGATCTTTTACAGGTGATTAGGTAGAATTAAAATAACTATAAAATTCCATTCAGAGTATTTTTATTTCTTAAAATCAAATATTTGGCACCTTTATATTGCAACCATTTTTAGCAGTAAGTTACCATACCAATACTACATACTGAAAGAATCTTTCGTCAACTATCGCTTCAAGGTCGCGGGCGCCGACACCAATCGAAAAAATATCCGTATCCGTATCCGCGGATCTTGACACTAAATATCCGTAATCAGTTCCGTATCCGCGGATCTTGACTCTAAATATCCGTAATCAGATCCGTATCCGTATCCGCGTATCTTGACACTAAACATCCGTCATCAGATCCGTATCCGGATCCGTGGATCTTGACACTAAATATCCGTAATCAGTTCCGTATCCGCGGATCTTGACTCTAAACATCCGTTATCAGATCCGTATCCGTATCCGCGGATCTTGACACTAAACATCCGTAATCAGATCCGTATCCGTATCCGCGGATCTTGACACTAAACATCCGTTATCAGATCCGTATCCGCGGATATAAATTTTTAACGATCCGGCACATCACTAGTTTTAATTGCACCGTAGTGCACCCAGCCAAGTCTGAATCCGTGTTTGCAGGACACAGGCATCCCGTCAGACGTGTGGCGGTTCTACTTGGCTAGCGTGAGGCCGGAGAGCTCAGATTCCAGTTTCAGCTGGGTAGAACTTGGCACCAGGTAAAACTCTTTTAACATACACACACACAAATCACATCTGTATCCCTTACGGGGTAGACAGAGCCTAAGGTGACAAGACCCACAGGCCACGCCCAGCAGGATTGTGTGGGGCTAAGTAGTAAGTATAGATGGACAATGGAATCAAAATAGTAATGGGTTGCTAGCCGCATCGCCTATAACATGATTCCTATGACTTTCGTCCATTCCGTCGATGGGCTTTTACCATGTGCGCGGGTAGAGAAGCAACTGGTACATTCTATTTTTCTTTGCTCGCAGACCAGCATGGAAGTATTTTAGCAGATGGTTGAAATGGTTCGACTTAATATCCCTGTAAATGTGTTTTAGAATGTAAGAATGTAAGTTGGCAAAAGTTTTCATACATTGAACGGTGTTCAAAGTGAAAGGCAAGGGTGGGACTATACTAAGAATCAAACATTTAAAAGAAAATTCTTTTTAGAGCGCTTCAGTCGAACTAACACCAGCGTTTTGCTGAAATATTGAAAAAAAGAAAAAAAGAAGACATTTGTTCCTTTTTGCAAGACACACATATAAGAGAATATACACAACTTTCTAGAAAATAAACAAGAAAAATAAACGCCGACATGAAAAATATATCATCAGCGTTGTGTGTCTTCGCAAAAGTGTAACGGTCGCTGGCTCAGCATTACGCTGAGGTGTTAGACTGCAGCACTGATTTTCAGCCAGAACCGTCTGTGACTCACGAAACGATACACAGATAAAATATACAACATAATCCATAAAATTTGCGTAAACCAAGCAATAAATAGATAGAACCCGATTTATGTGTAACTAAAATAGTACAGAAATATTGTTCTTATTGTTTGTCTGTCTGTCCGCAGGAACAACTCGGAGCTCCTGAACAACCTGGGCAACTTCTGCCACCGTTCGCTGAGCTTCTGCGCCAACACGTTCAAGGGCCGCGTGCCCGAGGTCAGAGCTGAGGCAGCCGACTTCGAACTCATGGCTCTGGTCAACAGGGAGCTCGTTGGTAAGTTGACTGCTGCTTAGCGGTATACGTGAGATACTTAAGTGAATGCCGTGTTGTATGCGTGAGTAATGTGTGTGAATAGACAAATTGGCATTGTTAATTTTTTTTTAGTATGCTCCAATTCGAAAACCATTTCGAGGAAAACCATCATTTATCCGATTTATCTTGTCCGATTTCAAAAATACTTTCTGATTGCAGATATTTTTGTAAAAGTACTTTGAACCTTTGTTTGACCGAACGACCCGGTTTTTAGACAGAATCCAGCATCGAATGTTTGCCACGAAAATGAAAAAAAAAAGTTTAGCTAAGGCAACTGTCACTTGTCACTGTCAAATCGACAAAACCATAGACAAAGCCGTTTTTTTTTTATAGCCAGCCGAACGAAGGCGATTGGGATTCTGTCTAAATTCACGAATTATCAAACAGCGAAAAAATATTTATTATTAATTAACAAAGCTACGTAAAAGCATAATATTCAAATTAGTTGCTTGAAATAGTCCATTTTATCAAATAAAGGTGTTAAAAGCACAGCTTAAAAAAAATGAACAATGCCAATTGACGTTCCAAATTAGAAAAATGACTTAAAGTCCTATGGTAGCGGTAGCACCCATAGTAGGATAAGGTTTATATTATAACTAGCTGACCCGGCGAACTTTGTTCCGAGTTAAATTTGAAAAATTCCAGTGGTTTGGGCTGTGCTATCCCGCGGGAACTATGGAATTTTCCGGGATAAAAACTATCCTATGTCCTTTCCCGGGACTCGAAACTATCTGTATACCAAATTTCAACTAAATCGGCCCAGCGGTTTAAGCGTGAAAAGGTAACAGACAGACAGACAGACAGACAGACAGAGTTACTTTCGCATTTATAATATTAGTAAGGATTTTGTCAGCGTACGTCCAGCATATGGAGAAGGGTCGTCTCCGGGAAGCCTTGAAGCACGTCCTCCTGATCTCCAAGCTCGGCAACCAGCACATGCAGTCCTCGCAGCCGTGGGTGCTGCTCAAGGGCACTGATGACGACAAGTGAGTGGGCCCGAAACCTGTTGAACCTATTCAGTATAGCCGACAGAGAGTAGTGTAATAGTAGTGTAATCATGCAAAGGCATAAAGTTTTAAACTATACTTTACAAAACTAGCTTTTAGCTTAACTTGGCGTGCAAAGGGTTTATATTTGTTTTGGTAAATAATAACTATTGATATGTACCGAATTTCCCAATATCAGAATCAGAATACCATATGTAATTTTAATATTAACAGTTCAATTATTATGTCTTAGCCATTGTATTATTTTGTATATAGTTTCATTGATATCATTATTGTGATCTTCATTATTAGATTTATTATTAAATGGAATGTCGTCGACAAATAAGGTATAATTATTGTAAGATGTATTTGGTAAGTCTTTATTGTAAATTAGGAGAAGCAGGGGGCCCAATATACTTCCCTGCGGCACACCCGCCTCATTAAATCTACCTTTAGAACCAGTCAAACTCCGAAAAAGTCGAGATCTCCACTAATTGGCTTCTTTTTGAGAGGTAGCTTTTTAACCAGTCATGCACTTTCCCACGCATACCGTATGACTGGCACTTACAAAGGAGTAGATCGTGAGCAACAAAGTCGAACGCCTTGCTCATGTCACTATATCCTCTTTCACACCAGCACGTTCCCTTATCACAACCTTATTCTATCTTTCAGCCTTCCATACTTCTTAACGCTCTCATTTCTACTGCATTTATTCTACTCCCCATATAGATCTAAATATAAATAAACATAGCAGTGTTTGATTTAGTACTTGTATGTTGTATCAAAGTAAATTGAGTTTGAGTTATGTTTTTCTAGAGAACGGGGCGCGACGGCGATAGCTCTGTGCTGCCAGCTGGTGGCGCTGCTGTGCGCGCTGATCTCCCCCTACATGCCGGCCGCGGCGCGCCGCCTGCGCGCGCAGCTCAACGTCGCGCAAGAAGCGTTGCGGATAAACCCAGAGTAAGTACACATACAGGCACAAATCACGTCTATATCCCTTACTAGTTACAGCCTAAGGTAACAAGACCTAAATGCCACGTTTAGCATGGTTGTGGGCGTATAGGAAAGAGGAATCAGAATAATGTTGGGTTGCTAGCCGCATCGCTTTAGCATGATTCTTCAGATTTTTCCCTGGAAAGAGAAGCAACTGGTACATTCTATGTTTTTTCGGAGTGAGTATTCATCAATATTTCCAGCCTGTGTACATCCAACTGCTACGTAAAAGCTTCCTTTTAGAGTTAGCAAGTATTACTTCATTATAAACATGTTTAGGCTCGACAACGACTCGTTTATGTATAGTAAGAAAAGGTTGATACCCAGTACTGACCCTTGAGAAACACCACCGTTAATGGCTAATAGGTGACGCAAGCAACCATGAAATTTTACTTTAGTGGATCAATCTTGACATGAGACGGCAGTTACGATGCATAACTAAGTAGGTATGCTAGAAGAATGGCATTTGCTTCCAAGTCTATCGTTGTATATTCTGTCTAAAGCTTTTAACATATCAAAAGAAAAAACACAAGTGTTTTAGCTATAACTACCAAGGAAAAAAAAACGTTGCCGATGGCTATGTATTAAATCGAAGTAATTGTGCATTAAAATACATTATTTAATGTTACTATGTGATTGATTTAATCCGTAATTTATAGCAATTAGTTCTCCAAATGTAATTAAATTACTTGGCTCTGACTATTTTTTAAATTGTTTTAAAAGTCGCTACTAGGAAGGATGGATGACAATGCAAGTAGGTACAGTCATCAGAAAAAGCTTGTAAGTACCAAAAATGTGTTTTTTTTTTTTTCAGAAACCCAACTCTCATACAATATCTGCCCGCCGGACATGAGCTCGGCAAACCGGAACCGTTGTTCTCGAAAATAGAACCGGATGTGATTGAGAAATTGAGAGCCAAGTACGCCGGCACACAGGACGACAGGGAAAAGAAGGTGAGCTGAGTTAGGAGGGGGGGGGGGGGGGGGAAGGGGGCATTTGAATGTTTAACATCAAAATCCTACTAATATTGTAAACGCGAAAGTTTGTAAGCTTGAATGATTAGATTAGATTAGATTAGATTAGATTAGATTTATTTCCATTTGTAATTTACATTATATTTCTATGTCAAAACATAAGAAAGTCACAAAAAGATCGTCAATTGTAAATAAAATAAAAACAATAAGGTACAATAAAATAATTCATATAAAAACTAGAAATCAGAAATAAATAATAATCAAGAAACAAATGTCAAATAATAAAATAAAATTAATATAAAATAAAAATTAAAATAAAATTAAAACAATATGGTACAAAGTATGGTACAAAGAATGGATGGATGGATGTTTGTTAGTTTGTTACTCTTTCACGCCAGATCGGATTTGGAGAGATCTGGATGAAATTTAGAACATTTTGTCCCGGAATATTGCGTAATTCCTGCGGGATAGCGATAAACGAATTCTATGCAGACGAAGTTGCGGGCAACAGCTGGTAAACCATAAAAATAAAACAAACATCTTTTTCATTATTTGTTTCAGCAAAATGGTGACGTTCAATCAGCGAGCTCGAATTCGAGCGCGGCCGAATTAGAAGCAGCCATAGCTGAACAGGTACATGAACGGACATACATACACAAATCACGTCTATATCCTATCCTTTACGGGTTAGACAGGGCCTGAGGTAACAAGACTGTTGCTACCCTGCGCAGTCGCTTGAAGGCGTATTGGCTCGATGGATCCTCTCGGATGGATCTCAAATTTTATATGCGTATTCAGTAGGTCTGAGAATCGGCTACTATCTATTTTTCATACCCCTAATATTGAAATTTAGAAGAAAAAAAAACGGGAGCGAAGCCGCGGGCAACAGTTAGTATTTATATATTATGTAGCATATTTTATTTATTGTGTATTAGTTCATCGTATTTATCTATTATGTGTAGTTTATTATTATATCTTACATTATTTAAAATTTAGACATTTAGGATTATTTTAGGTTTCGATCGGTTCTTTTACTTTTTCTGTGTCTACTCTTGCTTAATACTTATGTCCTGTCAATCGTTCAAAGGTTAGCTGGAAGAGATCCCTTTTAGGGATAAGTTCGCCTTTGCGCATGTTGTCCTGTATTCATCTTTTTCTTGTGTTTTATGTACAATAAAGAGTTATACATACATACATAGAAGACCTAAAGGCCAAGTTAAGCATGGTATGGCCGTAAAGGTGGAAAGGGGGCTTAAAATAGTGATGGGTTGCTAGCATCGACTATTACATTCCTAACCTTTCCCCCCATTTTATTTTCTAGGGTGAAAAAGTCAGGAAACTAAAAGCTTCGACGAAAGACAAGGCCGTTTGGGCACCGGAAGTAAACAAGCTGCTTGAACTGAAGAAACAGCTGACGGCCGCGCAGGCGCAGCCGCAGGCCACGCCCACTTCCGGCGACAGTGTTGCCAGCATAGAGAAAGCTATCGCTGAACAGGTATTTTATTAAATTTCTAAACGTCACTGAAAATTAGAACACAGAAAAATCTGAAAAGTAAAGCTATGGTCCGGAATTGAACCCGGATCCTCGTCATTCCGTAACGCGTGCTATACCCCTACACCACCCATAGCGGTCACGTGACCTTGTTACTATGCGAATGTTTGTCGCCAAGCGTCATCTGTTTGAATGATGTGTCTGTACGACACAATTACAAACTCCCGTGGAACATCTACTGCTCACCAGAGACGAGAGAAAGCGCTGTTTTTCAAATGATAGGTACTATCAAATGAATCAAGAATTTTCACTTCTTGTTTTTTTATGTTCACAAGGTATTTAATAACCAATAAGCATTGTAATGAGACATACAGACGAACGAACGGCAACTGTGGCTTGGAGGCCATTTTTAGTTATACCGGTCTGAGAAAATTAGTGCCGCCATCTGGTGTTGAAAATCGTATGAAAATCCGTTCAGTAGTTTTTAGGTAGGTGAACAGACAGACAGACAGACACGGCGGAGAACTTTGTTTTTTAATTATAAAACAAAGTTCTCCGCCGTGTCTGACCTAATATAATATAATGGGATCCCATTATCAAGGAGTAATGGGATCCTAGACAGTAGGGTATAGAACGCAATTATTTTTTCTAGGGTGAAAAAGTCAGGAAACTAAAAGCGTCTACAAAAGACAAGGCCGTTTGGGCACCGGAAGTGAACAAGCTGCTTGAACTGAAGAAACGGCTGACGGCCGCGCAGGCGCAGCCGCAGGCCACGCCCACTTCCGGCGACAGTGTTGCCAGCATAGAGAAAGCTATCACAGAACAGGTACTTTTTTTTATGTTTTTTAAAACCTGACAATAACAAACAACAAAAAATTAATTACCGAAATCGGTCCAGCCGTTTGGCATGACCAAGGGAAAAGGGATTCATGTATACAGATAAGATAATATAGAATATATGTTTTATTAAGTTAATGTTATCCTACTATGCTGGTCTGGGAGCAAGTAAGTAAGTAAGTAAGTAAGTAAATATTTATTCAAGAACAATACAAGGTATCGTTATCGTGTTTGAAATACAGATATCAGATTAAACATAAAAAACTACTAACAACTAAGAATAATAACATACAAAACGAAATCAACAACCCTCATCAAAGAAAAACATAATGTATGAGTTGCTTCTCTTCCCGCGCATGGTAAAAGCCCATCGAGGGAATGGGCGAAAATAGGAATCATGTTATAGGCGATGCGGCTAGCAACGCATCACTATTTTGATTCCCCGTAATAATGATGAACGTGACCTTTAGGCCTAAAATTGGTCTATTCGTTTTTGAGTTAATTCAAGACAAACAAAAATACAAACATTTGAATGCTTTCCTATAATATTAGTATACATACATACATACATAAATCACGTCTTTATTCTTTAGAGTAACAAGACCTAAAGGCCACGTTTAGCATAATTGTGGGCGTACAGGTGGAAAGGGGAATCAAAATAGTGATGGGTTGCTAGACACATCGCCCATAAACTGATTCCTATGATTTTTGCTTATTCCCTCGATAGTCTTTTACCAGCTGCGCGGGAAGAGAAGCAACTGGTATTTTGCTTTGCTCCCAGATCAGCATGGAAGTTGCTATTAGTATATTTATAAATATTTTTTTTAACATCCACATGCATACATTTTAACGTTGTTTAATATACTTTCAGGGCGAGAAAGTCCGCAAATTAAAAGCGTCCACCAAAGACAAGGCTGTGTGGACACCAGAGGTCAATGTACTCCTCGATCTGAAGAAAAGACTCGCCGCGCTACAGACCAAGTAGACTACATATAAATATATAACCAGAGCCCTGGGCTTGTATATCCATAGCAAAAGACAATAAAAGTGCAGAGAAATGCGCTTCCGATATCATTGGTGTAAAATCAATGTTCATGTTCATTCAATCTATATGAAGTAATTTTGATAAATTCGTTATAGATAATGATTCACTTGCTATAAAATCAGAAGTTATAAATAATTATTTAATTTGCTTAAGGTGCATTGGGGTGAATTCGAATTTGGGGGAATTTCGAAAATCGTGGATCCACTAAACGGGGAACAATTCCAAAATCTGGCAATGTTTATCTAGAAGCCAAAGACATAGGAACTTCTAGGTAGCGTTGCTAGATTATGTAATTGTTCCCCGTTTAGTGGATATCCAAGAGTTCCAATTTCGAATTTACCCCAATGCATTAATATAACATTTATTTGGAGTAAAATCAACGGACATAAACTTAGTTCACTTAAATTTCTTGAAATTTGCAGTTTCCAATGGTGTTAAAAAGGTTAACTTACGTTAGATTTTTTCAAATCTTATTCATATTTTGTAGAAGAACAGACATTTTCATTTTTAATGTGTTATTTGAAAACGAATGATCACAGTAAGTGATTTTATGTATCAAATAAATGGTATTTTGACGACAACTGAAATTTTAGCTCAGATTTTTTTTTTAACAAATGTTTGTTACTATGGATGTGTATGATCTCTGTTTATTTATATGTTTAGGGCCAAGACACGTGAGCGTTATTTATACACGGTAATTAGGTAGACATAAATTATTTATTGCCTATAAAAGCGTTTTATTTTTTATCCTGCTTGCTCATATACATACATACATAAATCACGTCTTTATCCCTTACGGGGTAGACAGAGCCTATGGTGACAAGACCTAAAGACCACGTTTAGCATGATCGTGGGCGTATGGATGGAAAGGGGAATCAAAACAGTGATGGGTTGCGAGCCACATCGCCTATAACATGATCCCTAAGATTTTCGCCCAATCCTTCGATGGGCTTTTACCATCGGCGCGGGAAGAGAAGCAACTGGTGCATTCTATGTTTTTTCTTTGCTCCCAAACCAGCATGGAAGGTAAAAATAAAAATTGTGATCAATCCTATAAACTCTTGTTTGATGTGTAGCTAGGAATCATAGTATTTATTTAATGTGTACCTAAAGCAAACAGCAAAGTATTAAAAATATAATCACACGCTCATTCGAGATGAATAAAACAAAGATTTCCTCATAGAAGTTTTATTATGTAAATAGTCTTTTCTACACATCGATCCACATCTTATAAACAAAACATACAAATCCAAATTCGTTCCATTCATAGCTTACAAAAGCTAGGTTTTATACAAACATCCAATTATACATACAAATCACGACCTCTTCTTACATATACATGCAATTTTAGTATTTCGCCAACATCTAGTCTAGAAATAAATTCATTATTGGCATAATCGGACCAAATAAACAATTAAACCAGTATTTCAATCCGTTGAAAGTTACTTCAAAATTAAAAAGAATTTTAACAATTTAAGAAACGACAGCATATCAAGAACCACCCCATAATTCGAAGCCCGTATCATACCGCCCCCCCCACTCCTAGACTACGTAAGTATGAGAGAGACGGCACGAAACCGTCGAATTTACACCGTTTTCCGTGGTCCTACTGCAGTTTGTCCTACTGATTTTCGACGGAGCCCCGACGCCAACGACTTATATGTACTAGTGATGTGCCGGATCGTTAAAAATGTATATCCGCGGATACGGATCTGATTACGGATATTTAGTGTCAAGATCCGCGGATACGGATAGGTACGAATCTTTATTTTTTTTATTCCATTGGTGTCGGCTCCCGCGACCTTGAAGCGATAGTTGACGTCACCATTGATCTCACTATAATTATGAAAAAAAGATTCAAGTTTTAGTTATTTAAGTGTCATAAAAGTGATGTTTGCTATAATATTGATCTCATTATTTCATTTTCATTTTCATTCAATATGAAGGTGCCAAATATTTGATTTTAAGAAATAAAAATACTCTAAATGGAATTTTACACTTATTTTAATTCTACCTACCTGTAAGAGATCCGTAAAAGATCCGCGTAAAAAGTAACGGACTCGGATACGGATACGGATTATTCTTTTCCCTCGGATATCCGCGGATACGGATACGGCTATCCGGAACATCACTAATATGTACATCCATTACTTCAATGCAAAAGCAACCTTCATCCAATTGCCTTTAGGTTCAACTTAAGGCATCGCAATAAAGAAGTGGCGTATGGGTGACGTCTCTCGTATTAGACGTGCCGGCGAAAAGGTTAACACGTTTGTCTTGATACAATGCTGTTGTTTGAAAGTATTTACGCACATAGGCGTTCGTGGCAGCGTATGCTTCAACAAATCAAATGTAATATACTGCCAGTTTAGTGGAATAAAACATAAATACTAATTTATTGATATATTTCACTTATAAATAATTATGTAAGAATAGAATATTATACACTCTTAGCCTACCTATTGGATTGTTTCATAGAATTGAATAATATCAATAAATAACATCATCTAACCTTTCTAAATCCCACTGCTGAATGCGAGTCGGGTTACCTCCGCGTGTGGTCAAGCTGCGGTTCGTTTGGATCCGTCCGAGGGAAAGAGCAGTGCTCGGTCCGGTGCACCCTGGGCATCGGTTAATGATTTCCTGGCAGTATCTGAGGGATATTATCCGTTGGCTAAGAGCCCGACAGGGGTCTTTTGACCGTGTTCCACCGTACAACGTTGCCGACATTTTTGTCACAAGATTTTTGAATACTGTATTTATTACTTTGATATTGGCGAAATTATCTTCTCAGAATGAGAAAGTTTAGACTGTAGCTCTTTGAGAACTTCACACACATTAGAAATGCTTCACAGACGTGAAAGTGTCATGTTCTACTTCACCGTAATACTCATGGTAAGTTTGAAAAGCACTATCGCATACATTTTCATTTAATCTCTCATCTACTCAAAGGAACTAGCAAAGATCCCTTATAAGGATAAGTACGCCTTTGTGCATATATTAATGTTATTTCTTTTTACTTACGGGGTATACAGAGCCTAAGGTATCAAGACCTTAAGGCCATTTAGCATGATTATGGGCGTATAGGTGGAAAGGGGAATCGAAATAGTGATGGGTTGCTAGCCGCATCGTCCATTTCCTCGATGGGCTTTTACCATCTGCGCGGGAAGAGAAGCAACTGGTACATTCTGTTTTTGAAGGCAGTTAGTTGATCAGTGAGTTATCAGAATAAATAAAATAAAAAATCCAAAACTATGAAACAACCCAGACCAGTCCATTGGTCGCTCTCCTAAAAAATAAATCAAAATTTCTCTTAACCGAATATCACATTTAAAAATAAACAATTGGGCCCTCGTGGAGTATTTTATATAAAAAAAAGAAACAACTGAGTATTTTCCAGCTCTAAATACTTGTACAGTCCTAGGTAAAAATTAACAGTTCGGCTTTTTCGTATTTTTTTTTAATTTCCAATAGTTGTTTTTTTTTTAAATCTAATAATGACGATGTGTATGGTCGGCCTGGCCTTTTTAAGTATTTTGGTAAGGAGTTAAAGGAAAGTAAAAAAATAGGTTCCTATTCGGTTTTAAAATAATCCAAGACGCCATTATAAAATACACATTGATAGCGGCATCTCGTAGTTTCATTCGATGCGGGTGGTAGGGCCTTGTGCAAGGTCCGTCCGGATCGCTACCACCATCTTACTCGCTAATCCTGCCGCTAAGTAGCAGTGCTTGCACTGCTGTGTTCCGGTGTGGAGAGTAAGACAGCCGGGGAAATTACGGGCACAAGAGGCATTGCATCTTAGTCCTCTAGGTTGGCAACGCATCTGCAATCCCTCCGGGGTTGCGGGTGTCTATGGGCAGTGGTGATCACTTACCATCAGGTGACCCACTTGCTCGTTTGCCTTCATATTCATATAAAAAAAAAAAAAAAAAACTAGTACGCTCCGAATAGACCGTCACAATCCACCTTACCTAGCGAGGACGTAATACCGCTATCCTCCGATAGATGGCGTTCACTGTGCCACTTTGCAGAATTACATAAGAGCTACAACTACCCTCCAATTGTTTATTTTACGAAAAAAAATACGCAAACAACCGAACTGCGGTTACTAAACAGTTCCGAGATTTACCTTAGTTTAGATTTCTATCTATTTCTATAACCTATGGTTCTACAGGAAACAAATAGAAGGCATTGGAAACAGACAGGAGTATCAAGTCGAGCACTACGATCATTCAAACTCTATTACAGAACTGCCAGTACAGGCCTCCTCTCACAATGAGAAAGATATATATTTTGACAAGTTTCGCGTTGCTGAAAACAGCTCTCAAAGCGACTAGGCTGACAGTCACCATTGGTGCACTCAAGCCTAGTTAAAATTTTAGATTTAAAAAAAAAGCGACTTCGAGAGTTGTTTTGCCAGCACACTTTCGGGCAGCTAATTTTAGAGTACAAATGATCGATTGTCACGCCTTTCTCACTGTGACGACCAGTAGAACCTTGTCACATTTACTTCCCTAACATTTAAGGCTTTAGCTTACTGTAACAAGATAATACAGTATGCCTAGCACGAAAGCATACGAAAGTCGCGTCGCGCGCGAGTTAGATTACCCATCTCTTTCTAAAACGAATAGTAAGAAAAAGACGGGCAATCTGACTCGCGCGCGACGCGACTTTTGAACGCTTTCGTGCTAGACGTACAGTTACAATTGACATGGTGGCTTGATTAAATTATATTGACAAAAATTGCTGTCTCAGCCACTCGTTCTAGGACGAGCGAGACGCACGATCTAAAAGCTCTATTGTAGTCTCAAGCTGCAGTAGTGTTGCAATCTTTGAAAATTTGCATTGTTAGGTTCATTACAGTATATTTTTCCTTATGAAGCCGCCACAGTTTTTCTCCATAAAACGACAACTTTGAATTTCTTTACACAATTCTACATTTTAACAAATTATAATAAGCAAACAAATTAGTAGTTTCAAAAAATGCTGATATTATGCATTAAAACATTTTGTTATTTCTGTAAACTCATACATCAGCTGTATAATTACGGGGTAGACAAGAGCCTAAGGCAACAGAACCTTAAGGCCACGTTTAGCATGAAAGGGCGTATAGGTGGAAAGGCAAATCAATATAGTGACATCCACTTATGATTCCTGAGACTTTCGTACGAGAGCTTTTCACATTAAATCCATTAAAAAAAATGAAAACAACATAAAAAAGCACACATTACCTTCACATACAACACATGGAACTGTCAAACTCAGTTATTTTTACATATTTAGAGGAACAAATTCAACATTTATTTAGCAAAATATCATGGTCACACTCTGCTTATAGCTCTGACAATCGAGCCAGCATACAGTGCGAGCAGCCACACTACTCTTCCCTCTCTCTCTAGCCAGCCACGTCGAGTGTGTGAGACAGAGAGCCCTCGTCATGACGAGTAGTATAGAGCAGGGGTGGCGAACCTTTTTTGGTGGACGTGCCATTTTTTTCTCAAATAAAGTAATATTTGGCTCTGACCTGTCATCAAAGACCCCGTTGTCTTAAGTGTGTTGTTATTTTACCACCATATGACCACATTGCCCGTTTTCGGCCTATTTCATAATAAAATATTTAAGTTGGTGATTTAATGGACAAAAATAAAACTTTTTTACTATTGGCGTGCCAAAATTATTTTGAAGTGTGCCAACAGTGGCACGCGTCCCATTGGTTCGCCATCCCTGGAGCATAGATCATAGAGAACAAAAACAAGTTACAATCTCTATGGCTGTGAATGTTGAATTTTTCTACCGGGCCCATTGCCTTAAAAACCCCTCGCTAAAACCAAGACGCCTGCAATAATTTGGCAACGAAATTAAATTAGAAAAAGTAATTTTGATGCCTTTTCTATTTTAAATATTTGAGACGACTCTTGTTTGCGATGATTCAAATCGATGTCTCATTTCTCACGTATTTATTTATTTATTTATTTTCAACATGAAACTACCGTGAGACTTAATCATCATTACACATAAACGGATAACTCACGTATAAAAAGTCGAGTGATGCTCGACATATTTCGGACTATCCATGTTTCCATGTTTCCGAGTTGGAAAACTGTTTTAAAATATTGACCAAACGGTGAGTGTGAGCGAACCTTTACGGAGTGACGTGATCGGTGTTGTGTGCTGCCCGACATTTGACAATAATAATAATGACGATGAAAACGAGGGTAGTTGTGCGCCGCTGTCAGTTGCGTCGAACAGCCGCGCGAGCAGAGCGCTGGCGCGCAGTGTTCGTTTCGCTGCCGCCGGGGCGAGCGCTCTAGGAAGAAGGACTACGAAATAGTCCGAAACATGTCGAGCATCACTCGACTTTTTATACGTGAGTTATCCGTTTATGTGTAATGATATTTATTTATTCATTGTCAAGTCATGTAGGTACACATATAAGGGTGTTAACATTGTACTAAGTCAGTTCATGACGCCCTGTAAGGGCACACAGTAGTAATTAATACCCAAGGTGTCTCACAAATTTCGGAATGTTTCAGCAGATGTTTGGGTTACTACGATTACATACATACATACATAAATCAAGTCTTTATCCTTTACGAGGTAGACAGAGCCTTTTATGGTGTGGAAAATGCGCCTTATGCATCCGCCCGGTACGGGTTTACCGGGGGTATGTGGGGCTCTCCCCACCCACTAAAACCACGCGGATTCCCTATTCGGTCGTATGTGAGGCGTTACGGGAGCACTCGGTGTCACCGCGACCCACGACCACCCCGGGATGGGTAGACAGAGCCTAGGGTAACAAGACCCAAAGGCCATGCTAAGCATGATTGTGGGCGTATAGGTGGAAAGAGGAATCAAAATGGTGACGGGGCCTATAACATGATTTCTACGATTATTCCCCCGATTGGCTTTTACCATCTGCGCGGGAAGTGAAGCGTCAGGTACATTCAATGTTTTTTCTTTGCTCCCAAACCAGCATGGAAGTGAAAGCTCTGCAAAGGTACACATAAACGGATAACTCACGTATTAAATGTCGAGTGATGCTCGACATGTTTCGGACTATTTCGTAGTCCTTCCTCCTCTCGGAGTAGTATCGGGTTTCATACGTGAGTTATCCGTTTATGTGTAATTATGATTAAGTCTCACGGTAGTTTCATGTTGAAACTCTGCAAAGGTGTTCGTAATTTTGTATCTAATATCTAATGTTTGTACAATGTGACCTTTACGTCTTGGTATTTTAGTCTCTGTCTACCACGTAAGGGATAAAGACGCGATTTATGTATGTCTGTGTATTTATTCATTTGATAAAATATTCTAGAACAATTTCTAAGACACCTTGTCATGTGTATTGTGTGGGGAAATAGACGAACCATCCAACAATCCTCACCGGATCTCCAGTTGGGACCCTCACTCCTCCCCCTATAGGCTGTGGGAGAGGGGGGACAGCTTCTCGCGGCTGTTCTTGGCCACACCAGCCGTGTTCAGGGAGCCAGACCAGTCGGCGAGCTGGGTTGAGGGTCTGTAGAACTTCGTCGAGGTCTTGTTGAAGATCGGGAGCAGCTCGTTCGCCTCGTTCGACAGAGCCTGGAAACAAAGCTTGTGTTAATTCGAAATAGGGAATATGCTTGATTTTTTATTATATTTTTATTGCAAAATATGATAATATCGTAAGATTACAAGCCCATGGAAAAAAACATGTGAAATGAACCAGCGTGAATGAAGCTTAGAAGGCTGTTACTATATCATAAAATAACTCTGAGCGCTATGCCGTCATTTCTGAGCGGTAGCGGTACATTTATGGAATTTCTCAGGTACAAGTGAGGGATTACGACGAATTATTAATTTACGCCGTTTTTATAGCTTATAGGTGATTAAAAATAAGTGTCGAAAAACCTAGCGCCGCTTTAAAATGGTGGTGCCGGAAGTTAGTGCAATTTTTGTTTTTTTAAATGTATGAGAAATAATCTGTACCACTCAGAGTTATTTTATGATATAGTAACAGCCTTCTAAGCTTCATTCACGCTGGTTCATTTCACATGTTTTTTTGTCCATGGGCTATAAGAGATGACTAGTACAATTAAAAGTAACATCGGTCAAGAAATACGAAAAATATAAGAGTTTTAGGGCCTGTTTCACGACTCTCTGTTAAGTTAAGTTCCAGTTATGTTAAGTGTCAGTTATCTAAGCACTGTGTCGTGGCGGCAGTTAGCTGTTACCTTAAGGTATATGACGGCATCAGTGCCGTGACCCTCGCAGGAGAGCAGCGTCAGGTCACCGTGGAAGTAGCGGGCGTAGAGACGCGATATGGGCAGCCCGTAACCATAGCCTGCGGAAACAACATGTATAGTTAGCGATCCAGTAGAGTAGATGATGATGATGATGATGATAACGCTGATTCTGATGAAGATGACGCTTCTGCTGCAGCTTTTGATGATGCTGATGAAAATAAAGACGATGACAACAAAGATGATACCGCTGCTGCTTATGATGATGCTGGTGCACCTGCTGCTGCTAATGATACCGATGTAGACGATGATATAAATAAAGATGATGCTGGTAATGAAGATGATGACGCTGCTACCGTTGGTGATATCGCTCTTGCTGCTGCTAATGTTGATGCTGGTGATGATACTAAAGACGATGCTGCTGATGCTGATATTGATAATGTTGATAATGATGTTACCGACCTGCAAGAGGCACAGTGTGCTCGTCCGACTTCGACGGCTGGGGCGCTGTGCTGTACATGTACTTAAAGAGCAGGTCCGTCACACTGCGGGGAATGCCGCCGCCGAGGTCCGACATCTGATGACGTAGATAGCAAATTTTAGAGGGAGGAACTAAGCGACAACCTAAAATATCAAGTTTTTATTGAGAACTTGATGTGATGATACAGATGTGCATATTGCATTAGATAATATAAATTATTCATATATTTTTAGAGGAGTAAATGGAATACTGTATTCACTTAACAGACTTAACTGTATATTAATAATTAAGTTTGTATAAATAAGTTACATGATTTACACTGAGCACCGCTATCTTAAGGCTGGGGCATGTACGGTCAAGTGCAAAAATAAGTATCGATAGGAACTTCTCAAAAATATGTCCCACGACCTTATTACGCTGGCGTAAGAGCGTATGGTACTTATTTTTGAAACTTTGTCTAGATACATATTATTACACTTGACTGTACGTCCACCAGTAAGCTCCGCGAGTGACCGGATATAATGTGGGCCCGTTGGCCCGACTACAAACTGCTTAGTCAACTCATATCCCAGTACGATGTCCTGGGATGTGAGCTGGCTTGGCGTAAGGCCGCAAACTGTGTCCCTACATAATCCTCAATGTAATAGGACTATATATGACAAAAGACAGTACGGCGTCAAAAGCCTTGATGGATTGTTCATCAAAATTAACTCAACCTTCTGCTGAAATAGTCCAAAACAATACTAAGGCACCTCATATCCTAACATTACAAAATGGGAAAGTGTGAACGTTCGTTTGTCACGCCTAATGCACGCAACCGACCATGACACAATTTGGTATGGAATGGAGATAGTTTGGGAATATAGCATAGCTTCCGCAGGAGCGGGGTAAACTCGCGGGAAACTACTAGTAATATGGAGTGATGGTGAATGAGGGCCGCACAAGGTCGGTGTTTATGCTCTTTGGGCTCTTTGGGTCGGTGTTTATCCTCAGCAGTGGTCGTCTTTTGGCTAATAATTATGATAATGATGATGATGATGATGTAACTAGTCACCTTAACAGAGACATCCTCTTTCCCTGGCACGATGTTGACGGTGATAGGCGGCGGGCAGCTCTCATGCCGCTCCATGACCGCACGCATAGCGTTCTTAAACAGCTCGAATAGCATGTGGTAGAGATGCGACGGCACGTAGACAACTGGCATCGGTCGCAGATCAGGCACTGGAATGAAACAGCGGTTATACTACAACCAAAACCAAGTGGCATCAGGCATGAACAAAGAAATAAGAGAAATCTAGTTTTACATCTTTGCATCTCAATGACGAGGAAGATGAAAATGCGGTCAATACGAGTAATCCTCTGTTTGGTAACATTAAATAAATTTGGTGGTGACTAGAATGTGAACAAAGATGACTGATTTGAGGCGTACTATTTAAGTACACGAGGAATAGCATTCGTCCTAATGCGCTTCCCTGAGATACACGGCACAAATTTTAGGAATATCACGAAGTAAAAGATTTTCATGCTCTATATATTTGCTGCTGCTGTCTCTACATAGCACCTTTAAGAACTCCGGCAACTTCTTTGTAAAATACCAATGCGCTATTACCTAATTACAAAAGAGTAACATTGGCCCCAAAACGCTACCTTGGAGTACACCCTCAATTCTTAAAGAACAATCTGTCACGACGCGTGTCAGTCATAACGCATTGGCCACAGTGACAGACGGAGCGACAGATTGTTTCTCAAAAATTGAGGGTGTATCCCAAGGCAGCGTTTTCAGGCCAATGTTGCTCTTTTCTTACATTAGTAGAACCGCACTCACCTCCACATTGAAGGAGCTCGAGCTCAGGCGAGGCCAAATAGTACCGGTCACAGAGGAACCGCGCGTTCTCGTAGGCGTCCCTGACGCAGCCGACGACGTCGCACGCCGGGTCGATGCACCCGATATGCCGGCCGCCGTTGCCCATGCCGTTCACTGAAGACTGCTTCGCCCCCGCAGGTTGCTCGCCGAAGAGGATCGCTGGAACAAGATAATACAGGATGAGATAGATAGATACGATTTAAAAAAAAAGATCGACATTGTGTGGTTTTAAGAAGCCACGAAGCAAGTGAAACTTCATCATCATCATTAGCCTGAAGACGTCCACTGTTGAACAAATGCCTCCCCCTTAGCACACCATAATTAACAACAAATCGCCATCGGTTTCCCGCAACTTTCACGATGTCATCGGTCCACCTAGTGGGAGGCCTGGCAACACTGCGTCTTCCAATTCATGGTCACCACTCGAGAACTTTTCTCCCCCAACGGTTGTCTGTTCTACGAGCGATGTGGCCTGCCCATTGCCACTTGAACGTACGTTCAATTGCAAAAATAAGTATCGACACGAACTTCTCCATAACATGTCCCACGACCTTATCACGCCGGTGTAAGAGCGCATGTTACTTATTTCTGAAACTTTGATTAGATACATATTATCACACTTGACTGTACATACTCTTCGAGCTATGAAGAGAAACTTTACTTTAGGCATTTAACTGAAAACTTCGATAAGCTGATGCGACCTATGGCAGCCGCCATATTGGCCTTGGCTGCTCTGCTGAGCGCCTGTCACTTTACCCCCACTCCGCGGCCGGCTGTAATGCGACGTGCGATACATTAACGAAAAAATTTGAGACGATGGAAAAAGTTTCACTTTAAAAACTCACTGTGCTGGTTGATGAGCATCCGTATGGAGATACGGCTCATGTAGAACCGGTCCAGGAAGTACTGTATGGAGTGCTCCAACCCGCAGTCCACCTCGTGGGACTCTTTCAGCTCCAACACGCCCTGGGCCATGGTCTGCACCACATCGGCGTGCCGATTTCTAATCTGGACGAGGCGAGCGCAGAATCTGGAAAATTTGCGTTTAAACAAATCCATGATGATCAGGGACTAAAGAAATAACATTGTGTGTGCCCGTTGCTTCTCTTCCCGCGCAAATGGTAAAAGCCCATCGAGGGAATGGGCGAAAAGTGTAGGAATCGTAAAAAGCGATGTGACTAACAACCCTTCACTATTCTTGTGTCCCCTTTCCAACTATACGCTCACAATCATGCTAAGCGTTTAGGTATGTGATGAGTTGCTCGCATTGCCTATAACATGATTCCTAAGATTTTCCCACACTCCCTCGGAGGGCTTTTACGATCAGCGCGGGAAGAGAAGCAACTGGTACATTCTATGTTTTTCCTTTGCTCCCAGACCAGCATGGAAGAAAGTACACAATAACATGCTTTAGAATGACGTTCAGCAGTTTCAATAAAACTCGTGTCACTCACTCGCTCAGCACCTTCTGCTCTGGGTCCATCTTCTCGAACCTGATGATCTCCTCGAAGGAGCGCTCGTACCACTGGTTCACCATTCCCACTGACGGCATGCGCAGTAGGTTATCCGGCAGTAGCGCTATCTCCTTCATTATGTTCGCCAATCTGCAAGCGAGAAGGTGATGGATTGAGTTTCAGTGCTCCTGACAGTGGTTGAAGCGTAAGAGATATGTCAGGACCTGTCGGAAAGAGGCGTGACGGTATGCATGTATGCAAAATTTAAAAATAATAAAGATGTCATGAGACAAGTATGACCCCTCAACATTCCTGTGGATGCTAATGACATACAATTGGCATTGTTAATTTTTTTAAGCTGTGCTTTTAACACCTTTATTTGATAAAATGGACTATTTCAAGCAACTAATTTGAATATTATGCTTTTACGTAGCTTTGTTAATTCGTGAATTTAGACAGAATCCCAATCGCCTTCGTTCGGCTGGCTATAAAAAACGGCTTTGTCTATGATTTTGTCAATTTGACAGTGACACGTGACAGTTGCCATGTCTAAACTTTTTTTTTTTTCATTTTTGTGGCAAACATTCGATGCTGGATTCTGTCTAAAAACCGGGTCGTTCGGTCAAACAAAGGTTCAAAGTACTTTTACAAAAATATCTGCAATCATAAAGTATTTTTGAAATCGGATAAATGATGGTTTTCCTCGAAATGGTTTTCGAATTGGAGCATACTAAAAAAAATGAACAATGCCAATTGTGTGAGAATTTAGATAAAATTGGTTTGTTTACGTAAATTACATTGGAATGGAGAATACCTACTTCATACGCAATCTAACCGTTTTCGTCAACGATACGTTTTAACAATCATACATAATTAATGAGGATGTTACAAATGACACAGTGTAAATAACAAAAGAAGGACAAACTCATTATTTGTAACCGCTGTTTATTACGAGCTATTGTCCACTTGTCCAGTCATTAACACCGCGTGATTAACTAAATAAGTATCCCTACTAATATTATAAATGTATATGTAACTGGCTGTCCGTTACGCTTTCACGCCTAAACCAATGAACCGATTTTAATGAAATTTGGTACAGAGACCGACTACACTTTCAGAAAGGACATAGGCTAGTTTTTACTGCGAAAAATCCATGAAGGGATTGAAATAGGGGTTGAACATTTGCATGAAAGTTTTGTGTCATTTTTATACCTACTTATTCTTTGCAAATATATCCTACTAATCCTACTAATATTATAAATGTGAAAGTTTGTAAGTACGGATGTTTGGATGTTTGTTACTCTTTCACGCCAGAACGGCTGAACTGATCTGTATGAAATTTGGAACATAGATCGATTATAGTCTGGAATAACACATAGGCTAATTTTTATCCCGGAAAATTGCGTAATTCCGCGGGATAGCGATAAACGAATTCTGTGCAGACGAAGTTGCGGGCTGAAGCTAGTATAACGTGGATATAACAATAACACAATAGGTTATCTACCATTATCTCACATAAACACCGCCTTATGGTGTTTCTGTTATCTGTCTTGCAATTATATTGTCATAACCTCTGTAATGGTGTTATCTATAACCATATACCATATCGCACATTCTAGAAACTGTACGCAACTTAAACATTAACCCCCTTATTCATAAACGCTCTATAGGCTTCTGCTAACTTAGCAATCGTTTGTCCTTATCTGTCACTTTGACATTTACCTTTCACAGATAAGGACGAACGATCGCTAAGCTAGCAGAAGCCTACAGAAGGGGGTAACAAAATACCTATAGCTACTATCAATTTTCATGTTTATTTTTAAGGTTGTACCGTTCTAAACGACACTGAAAATTAGAACATATAGAAAAAACCGAAAAGTAAAGCTATGGCCGGGAATCGAACGCGGATCCTCGTCATTCCGTGACGCGTGCCCCTACACCACCCATAGCAGGTGGGTAAGCCATTTTTCTATACACGCTTACGCTTGCGCTTACGCTTAGCGGCAAAAATTTAGTAACAAGGTCACGTGACAGCTAGTAACAGATAGAAAAATTCGAAGGCTTATACTGGTAATCGTGATCTATTATATCAATTTGATCGGGCAGTAGTAAGTACTCTCATTGCCCTAGACCAGGGGTGGCCAACTTGATTAGACCCAAGATCTCCTGTTTACTAACGAAACCCTGTGCGATCTACCAATTACATACTTCATGAAACCTTAAATCAGCAATTGGTGATTACGTTGCGCAATCTGGTCCACATATTTATATTTTTTGCCTTGCCGCGATCGACTGGACTAACAGTCGCGATCGACCGGTCGATCGCGATCGAACTGTTGGCCACCCCTGCCCTAGACCTTCCTTAGTCAAATAAGTTTGATTCATAAAATTATATGTTGCTATCTAAACATAATATATAACACGTTTTATTGACATAACATAGTCGGTAGGTGGTAAATAATGGCATAGTAATCTCAAGTCAACACCCGAGCATTAAAAATATTAAACAACTTAAGATAACATTGAAAAACAACGCTAAGATAATGTATAGTAAAATTGACAAAAATATAGATAAAGATATCCTACTGAGAAATGTTATAACAGTGACAACAAATTCACAATAATGTCATACGATACGATAATATTACTAACTAGCTGTTGCCCGCAACTTCGTCTGCACATAATTCGTTTATCGCTATCCCGCAAGAATTACGCATTTTCCGGGATAAAAAGTAGCCTATGTGTTATTCCAGACTATAATCTATCTACGTTCCGAATTTCATCCAGTTCTGTCCAGCCGTTCTGGCGTGAAAGAGTAACAAACATCCATCCATCCATCCATACTTACAAACTTTCGCGTTTATAATATTAGTAGGATTTATAAAATACGAAATACTAACCCTAACTGCATATTCTCGAAATTTGCAAAATTTTAATAAATCACTTGACCCTATTCACGAAGTTAACTGATCAACCACGACGTTTCGGAAGAACATTTAGGAATAATTTGGATTTGCCGCTAAAATCTAAACTCAAACTCCACAGGACAAGTCCACACTGGCTGTAAAAATATACAACCACTTACAAAATGACTATAAAATCCAAATGTTAAAATACTTCCTAACAAAGAAGTTACATAGGTTAGGGGCCGTCCATTAATCATGTGATGTTTTTAGCACTTTTAACCCCTCCCCCCTGCCCTTTGGTGATACGTGGTGAGGTTTTAAACTACCCCCCCCCCTTCCCAATCCAAAATCACGTGTATTTTTAGTAGGTACCAACAAATATTTTATTTTTTTTAGAATATTATCGCGAGGACTTCGTTCGTTGCCTGGCAACGGCGAGTCGAGCTCACACTACACGCCGCTTTTCGGTTTAAAAATCGCGCGTTTGACGAATAAAAAAATACACGTGATATCTTATTACAGCCCCCCGTCCCTCTTGTGATATTTCGTGATTTTTGCCGAACCCCTCCCCCCCCCTTTCGGAGCCTCACGTAATTAATGGACGGCCCCTTAAGGCGGATGCTCGCGATAGCTCATTGTAAAAGTCCCGTTAGATGGCACTATAATCAATATTGTTTGTTTTTAGTAGTTTTTAGAAGATTCTTAGAACCTTAACATACCTTACTGGCAATTCTTTCCTTAAGAATATATAGGATTTCTTTTCGCACGCATTTAAACCTGAAACAAAAGAAAACTACGTCAGTTACATAAAACGGCAATATTTAAGAAATTTTCTTTGCATACATTACAGTATATATCACGTCTTTATCGTCCATTCTTTCAGGGCATTTACCATCTGCGCGGGAAGAGAAGCAACTGATAAATTCTATGTTTTTTCTTCACTCACAGACCAGCATGGAAGAATTTCCTTTGCGTTGTAGTATAATGTATAATCTAAGTATAAAACATTGGAAGGCCACGACACGATCAAGACTATCTATAGACGCAATAGCAAATGCGCAGTAAATGCAAACTTCATTTCTGATTCAATTTTTCAATTTGACCATCGATCAATGCGAGTTAGCATAACTCGATTATGATTCGAAAATCCTGAAAAACATTTATGATGAATTTAAGTGTATATAAAAACGTGTTATGTTATGTTATCCCATCTATAAAGTACGTCACACCAATTTCACGATTTCTAGTCGCAGACTAATAAGTAGTTTAAAAATCTTATTACTAACCGATAATAAGTCTATATTATTGACCGATATTACTTTCAATTTCACTATTTGTCAGCTCTTACCATATTTTCGTATTTTATTAAGAAAATCATCAATAAAAAGAAACGAATCGCGTTATAGGCGATGTGGCGCCAACTGGTGAGCAAAGAAACGATATAGTAGGAGATCCGAACCTAAGTCGACTTTCACCGAGTTGATAATAGAACGAAACATATTTTATAATAAATTTAGTATATTAGAAAATATATTAAAAATGGGTGAGCTAAAAAAATCCTGGACAAACAATTTTTTCTTCATAATGATTATAATAATAATAATATATTTATTTGCAGTAAATGTAGTGAAGTGCATGAAGCACATGCATGAAGGGCATGGTTATTATTTTCATTATCATATTTTGAGTTACAATTTTTTTTCTATTATAGATATATTCTTATATACTAGTATTCTTTTATAAGTCAATAAATATATATTTAAATATATTTATTTCATTGATGTTCTATTGTTTAATATGATAGTATTAACTACATTAAACTTTTCTATTATTGTCAGCGCATACATATGAGCTGTCAAAATGAACACTATGGCGATTACGAGCGAGTTAGGTAATAAGCCTACAGATCTCAGACTAATAGTCCCCATTGTGCGGGTAACCGGGTATACGGGTATTGATAAGATTGACTATAAATTGTAAATTACTTAACGATTCAAGGACCGTTTTTCCAATTCGCTGGCTCAGAAAATGGCGTGCCCTTATTGAAATTGTCGGAGCGTACAACTATGTTGTGGGTGTTTTATATGGAGTAGAATGTTACCGAGGAAACATATGTCTCTTAAAATAGAAAAGCATGCATAATAGGTACATATATAAATCACGTCTTGATCCCTTACGGGGTAAGGCAACAAGACCTAAAGACCACGTCCAGCATTATTGTGGGTGCACGAATGGAAAGGGGAATCAAAATAGTGATGGGTTGCTAGCATTCGCCTATAGCACGATGCCTAATGTTTCGTCCATTACCTCAATGAGCAAAATTTGCCACTTCCATGCTGGTCTGGGAGTAAAGAAAAAATATACAATGTACCAGTTGCGTCTCTTTCTGCGCAGATGGTAAAAGCCCACAGAGGAAATGGGCGAAAATCTTAGGAATCATGTTACAGGCGATGCGGCTAGCAACCCATCACTATTTTCATTCCCCTTTCCACTTCCACCTGTGCGCTCACAATCATGCTAAACGTGGCCTGGCCTTTAGGTCTTGTTACCTTAGGCTCTGAGCCCGTAAGGGAAAAAGATACGTGATTTATGTATGCACGTATGTATGTATGTCAAATTTGCCAAACATGTGTTTTTCACTCCAGATAGATTAAGATACAGTGTATAGTTTTATTATACAGTTTGCGCTAAATTCTGAAGAACGCTCGAGATCTGTATAATCTTTATGATATGATAGACCGGACATAAACAATAGTTATGTTTACAGTTACCGTGTTTACGTTTACGCTGCCCCAAGGTGAACCGGCAACACGCGTTGCTTAATCAACACATTTGTAACGATTAAGTCATACAAACTGGGTAACGGGCGATTTTTTGATTAACCGACGAGGTTTTATTTATTTTATTCGTCTATGTAGCCATAGATAAAAAAAACATGTCATCATCGTCATTATCAGCCTATATTAGTCCACTGCTGGACATAGGCCTCCCCTAATGAGCGCCATAGCGCCCTGTCTTCAGCTTGACGCATCCAGCATCTGCCTGCAGTCTTTCGCAGATCGTCATTCCACCTGGCCGGAGGGCGTCCTACACTACGCTTGCCGAGTCGCGGTCTCCACTCAAGAACACGTTTCCCCCAGCGGTTGTCGGTTCTTCGCGAGATATGGCCAGCCCACTGCCACTTCAGCTTGCTAATTCTTTGAGCTATGTCGGTAACTAAACAACGGTAAAAATACATGTACGCGTTGCTAAACTATTCCTCAATTTCAAGTAGGGTTGACGAGAATTCCGTTTCCACTATCTCATAATGAGGAGCTCCGCAATTTTTTTAATTTATCTACCGCTACCGCTTCCAAATAAACGAAATTTAAAAAAACCTCTTCCTCTTCCGCTTCCTCTTAAATTTAGAGGAATCGTGTATTTACTCGCGCGCTCTTACATTTTTATTAAACTAAACCTCTCAGTGGTCAATTTTAATTATTAAAATAAACTTTATTTTCATAATTATGTTTTCTATCATTTAATTAATAAATAAACAAATACTGCGTTCTTTAATTTATTTAAATTTTTCATTTACAACTAGTTCTTATATCACTTTCTCTTCCTCATCCGCTTCCTTATCCTCATCCTCATAAAAATCTGCTCTTCCTCGTCCACTTCCCCAAACTATGTGCTTAATGCTCCTCTTCCACTTCCTCTTCCTCATAACCACTTCCTCATCGACCTCACTTGTATGGAAAGTAAGAACACAATTTCAGTTAGCGAGTTAACTCGCCTACATGACGGAGGAGCAGATTTTATGTCACTGAACCTGTCATACTGGGTAAATTTTGCCGGAACAAAAAAAGTAAAGGTACAGATGTCGAGAAAATATAAATAAATCAACGAATCCCCTTTACAAATGGACACGCAAAACATCTGAAATAACCTAGCCTAAAAATTTCATTTCAGATACAAGCTTTTTTGCTGACTGTGCTTTTTGTTGATGTACTTGCATTGTCATCCGTCCTACGTATGTGAACCAAATTTCAAGTCAATCGGACCAACCGTTGAAGAGTTCCAGATTATTGTATTGTCATCCGACTTACACAAGTATGAAAAATTACAGCTCAATCGGGTGAAGATATCTGCTTCAAAATTGAGTCGCAAGATTCCACCAGGACAAACATTCATACGTTGCAGGTAAAAATAAAGCTCATAAAAACTCACCTTCTCGCGTCAAGAAAAGACCAAAATAAACAAAGCATGCTGTACTTTGAACTCTTGACAGCCGTTTTATTTTTAATTTTTTTATTTATAAATAAAGTGAACAATCCTCAAGTTTGTCTAGACGAGTCCAATTTGCACGTGAAGTCCAAAGTCTGCCAATTGACGCCCAACACGCCAATATTGGAGCCAACACACCAACCATAACAAACACTATTAAGATTTTAGCGTTCGTTGTTTCAAGGGCATTACTGTTTTGTCATCATCACCACGCTAGAGAAGTTTATAACTTCTATAAACATACTATGAATAATAGTTGGGCGTAATCAGTTACTATTGGAATTAATTACACGACTACAATACAGTAATCAGTAAAAAATACTGTTATACTGTACTGTGATTACATTTTGTAATCCATTCCTTTGGAATCAGTATTGTAAACCACTACTGTAATTTTGATTCCTCAGTAATCAAGTACTTAAGTAATCTGAATTACTTAACTCCAGTTCCACACTAGATTACTTCATTGGCAAACCTTATTTTATAATTTTGTTAATGTCACTCAAATAACATTCTTTTTGGTTTACATCATTACATGTCATTCTAGCATTTCACTTTCACATTAAATTTTTGTGTTGAATCCGTTGATAAGTAATCAAGTCAACAATTCCAGTAATTTGGAATCGACATTGATTCCCAATTACTAGTAATTATAATATTTGTATAGGTGTACTGATTCCTTAATATGTAATGGTAATTCACCGTTTCGCTTGATTACATTACAAGTAATCTGACAGCTAGTAGTGGATTACAAAGTAAAATCAATCGTGTAATCAGTAATCGATTACGAAATGCCCATCTCTGCTATGAATGGATCTTAAAATACCGACATTAAAATACCGGCTTGGAAAAACCGACCCTGGATTTCGTGTTCCACGAATTCCATGTCAGAAAATATAACCCCAATATAAAAATTACCGCGCCAATAAATCACGACAAAGAAATACCACCCTGGATTTACAGACATTGAAAAATCGCCCCTAGATTTCTAGTACATGCAAATCACGAATTATCCCTTCGTTCGCTCATTTTCGCCCTCCTCGATGGACTTATACTACCTGCCCGGGAAGAGAAACAGCTGGTATATTCAATGTTTTTTCTATGCTCCCAGCCCAGTATCGACGAATCAGTAAATAGGTATGTACTTGTTATAAAAGCTGTACGGTATGCCAACAGAGTATAAATATCTACGTAGTTTTCCGTAACGATCGCGAAACTTTCCTATTTCTTCAGTCAATTTATTTTATCACCCGTTGAATAGTTGCCAATCTCGTCAATTATTTAGCGATGCAATAAATTTCGAACAACGAGGCTGAATAGAGGGTAAACGGTGTTACTAGCTGGCAACACTAAATTTTCTTTCACTGAAAAGTCGACGGCATAAACATGTACGTTACCAAGATTTCAAAAACATCTATACACCTTTATGCCACAAACAATAAGGTCGGTGACCATTGACTTACAATAAACAACTAGACTCTCAGTCGCTAACAAACGTTCCTCAAGAAACGTCCGAGTTGCTTTGTCTGTGTTGTGTGTGTCAACACATCGACTTAGACAGATAACATTAACATATTCGTTCAAATTGACACCTTATTTCGTGGCAGTAATGTTTAATATCAATGGCGTAGGATCGTGAGAAGTAATGACACGACGCCACGCGCTGGAAACCTGCCTGTCTCTTTTGTTCTCAATAGTAAGATTACGGTGCAAAAGAGACATATACATTGTTATCAAAGCGCGGTCGAAACACAACTGAACCAAAACTCTGAACAATAGACGCGTCGTTCAGACTTTTGCTTCGGACAGTTTTTGAGCGTGATTAGGAGTCTAGTTGTTTATTGTACGTCAATGTCGGTGACACATATATGTGTGATATGTCGGTGATACATATATCGCGTCAAGACAAAACTAATGACATGTCATTTGTCCAAATCGGTTGAGCCGTTGAGAAACTTACGAAGGGACGTAGGAATGGGCATACATACATATATAAGCGACAAATACATAACCCTCCGTTTGGGCTGCTGTCGGGTAAAAAAAGCTGGGATCAAAAACGATTTCAACAAAAGCTTATTCATTATTCACGTTCACCCTTCTGTTCATAAAGATTACCCAGGAAAGCATACTATATCCATCCCTTTCAACTAGGGTTGCCAGATCTAAAAATCGAAATATCTGGATAACATTTCAAAATGTCGGGATTTTGGGGTTGTTGTCTGGAGAAATTAAAATTTATGAGTCAAGTTTTTAAACTATATTTTTAAGATAAACAGCTCTTTAAAAAACGATTAAAATAAAATTTACATAATTTTTTTACGGTTTGTTTGCCACAAGTATTTGGCATTGCTTTTTACCAAGTCCATCAATTTAGGTCCCTTCGGGGTAAATAGAAGAATATGATGATAAAATATGTATATTTGTCGGGAGATTTTGTTATTTGTCGGGAGTCTGGACATCACATGAAATGTCGGGAGAATCCAGACGATTCCCGACCATCTGGCAACCCTACTTTCAACCGACTAGTGAGCAAAAGAGATAATGGCTTTATTGCTTTATAATAAGTGTGCGAACCAGGGCAGTTGACATCTCGCCCTTCCAAAGTTCAAGGGCACGGGACTGACGAGACATGCCGTCTGTAATACATAACGTGACCTTTGCGGGATTGTCTCGCTTTCAGGCAGTCTGTCCTGGTGTCCCCAGCGGGCAGCGAGGCCGACATAGTCTCGCTTTTGCAAACAGGCCAAACAATAAAAATGTACTTGTGGGTCGTTCTACAAACTAAGGAATTTTCGGCGGCTCAGCTAATATATCATGAAAAATTTGTTGAAAATGAATTTATTTGTATAACATATTGTAAAACATACCTATGTCTAGCTGGTCTCTAAAAATAATGTAGATTAAAACATTTTTTCTTGACAATTTTTTTTTTCTAAGCGTCAAATATTCAGGATCCTGGAGTGTCCCTCAAACAAAATCGAATCAAAAGTGTACCGTGATTTTTTTATTATAACATTTAGGCCATAAAATAAACCAAAATAAAGTAGTACTTAATATTTCTTCTTATCTGTGATACGTATTATTATTTCGCTGCACCAAAAATATCATAAAATCGAGTTCCAGAATTTGTCCCAACAGTTTTATGTCAGGATCCTGTTCAATCTAAAATGTAAGCAAAATTCAATTTTCTATTCGCCGAGCGACGTTTTCGTTTATCTGAATCAGTTGTGCCTATGAACGAGACAAAGAAAACCGCCTATCTGTTTGCACCTAGCGTATTGTTTAGCCAGCCCGGCGCAGTAACCGGAGGAAGTAGCGTCGAAATCAGTCGGGTTCACAGGAACCTGGTAAGATATTTACTTACGTAATTAAAATAATAATGTGGTAATTTTAGCATTTTGATATGTAAGTTGCTTACACGAAGGCTTAGTTCTGCTTGAATTTGGTTGAATGTTTTAAATTGATTGTTTTTTTCCAATATAATACAAATATTCTCAGGAACCTGGTCTCAAGATCCTGTCAAATTAAACCCCAGGATACTGAGCAGCATCCAGGACCCTGAGAGTTTATATTGAAATACTGTTTTTGTGCAAGATAATTTGATACTTTTTTCTACTATACACTTTAAAGTTAAAATAGTAAAGTCTTTAACATCAGCATTGCAAGCGATCTGACATTAAATTGAAAAAATCCAGAAGTTTTGGCTGCTATGCCTGATATGCAGATTGACCTAGCTACTCTCTTTTTAAACCCGCCCGAAGAGCAAATAACGAAGCAATTGCAACAAAAAAAAAGGAAAGCTAGAACTCAAAAAAGAAAATTTGAAGATACCGTTAACGTGCAAACAAAAAAGAAAAAGAAATGACTGCAAGAAAAGATAAAGTTAAAAAGGAGGTAAATTATACAAGACAGAAACCAAATAAATCCAAAATAACAGAAAAAAATAACCACGAATCCAGTGATTGAAGACAATATTCTATACTTAATGATTAAAGTTACTGTTGTTGTTGATAGAGATAGACTGGTGTTGATAGAGAATTAATGCAAGTCAAAAATAGACCTAATTTTCGTTATCGTTCAAAATATTTGGACTATTACAAAGTAATGCTTAGAAGGATATTTTTTATTTGTGAAATTATAAATAATCGTTGGTCTCAGATGATTTTCTGGTTACATCCTCAGTTTCCTGTTTCATGAATTTCTTGAAATGGCCATAGATCTAAAATTTTAAAATATTTTGACTGTTCCACTTAACATAGGCTAAAAGACAGTGTATTCTTTTTGATAGACTATATTTTGCAACCAGAATGTAAAAAAAATATCGGGCCGGAATCAGACTCGATTTCGTCCTTAGTTTGTAGAACGACCCTTGTACGTAAATACGACCACGTCTCCGACTTTCGATCACAGCTCAAGTGGCTCCCAATCCGTTTTCGCCGAAATTCTCACATCCTCATCCTTCTCTACGGCATTCTTTTTAATCCTGCAACTCATCATTACCTCAAAGAGCGATTTAGTTACGTTACCTCTGTAAGATGTTCACAAAATTTTCTCCTTACTGTACCTTGTTCTAATTCCAAATTCTATGTATATTCTTATACTGTTCAGGCTTTGCGGTTGTGGAATTCCTTGCCTATAATCATAAGGCGCGCTAAATCCTTACCCATATTTAAATCTATGTTGAAGGAGCACTATCTGTCATCTTGTGCATAAATCTTGTAGCTGGCTTTCTTTAGATATGTGTGTATGTGTCTATTTATATCTCCATTTATTATAAATGTGTGTTTAATGTATAATATATTACGTATTTCAATACTTAGTATATTAATATATATTCTAAATTGCACCACCTGCTCAGATCTGTTCTGTTCTCCAGTCCATTATGGTTGCCTGGAAGAGATCGCTCTGTAGCGATAAGGCCGCCTATTGTTACCTTGTAATGTTCTGTATACCTTTATTCTGTTTTGGTTGTTATATGTGGTGTTCAATAAAGAGTTATTGTATTGTATTGTATTGTACTTTTACTGGTAAATGCGCGGTTCGGCGCTGATATTTAGAAACAAATAAGTTCAGCCTCAGCCCACAAATACAAGAAGACGACTTAGAAGTCACGCCACTACTGGGGCTTAGTAAGCCGTGCTTACTTAACTGTCTTGACTGTGTTTAGTGCTTTGAATATTTTGTGTTATTCTATCTTCTTCAACAAAATCTTGTAAAACACTAAAAACTTTTTTTATTACATAATTCAGCAGATGTCTCGCTCTGGCCAAAAAATGGTCACGTTAGTTATCCAATGTAAGTAGTACGACAAACTTTAGAGGGAGATAGGCGGGGAGGCGCCCGATTTTTTAAAGCGCATGACTCGAAAGTGGTAAAAATCTGCTTATATCTTCAAACTGGTTGATGAGGAAGTGGTTATGTGTAAGAGGAAGCGGAAGAGGAAGTGTTAAGCACATAGTTAGTAGCGCATGAGGAAGAGGAGATGTTTATGAGGATGAGGATGCGGATGAGGAATAGAAAGAGTAATAGGATTGTGTGAGAGTTACATATACATAACTGGTAGAAAATTAAAATTTCAAATAGATCAAAGAACGCAGTATATGTTTATCATCACTACATAGTATAAAATAAAGTCGCCTTTTCTGTCCCCGTGTCCCTATGTCCCTATGTATGCTTATATCTTCAAAACTACACAACGGATTTTGATGTGGTTTTTAATAGATAGAGTGATAAAAGAGGAAAGTTTACATGTATAATTCTACGCAGACGAATTCGCGGGCAGAAACTAGTAGTATAAATATAGAACTAAATACCAGATCAGCTGTTGACCGTCCGTGAACCAGTATCCTTGACCGACTTTGCGAATGCAATCCGATCCGAATAAGTTATTCGTAGAAGCGGGTTCCATAATTAAACCGCATTTCGTTGCGCATTTTCCCGTTCCAATTTCAAAATCAAAATCAAAATCAAAATCAAAATAATTTATTGCAAATCACATCACATCACATCACATTACATTTCAGGGGGGCGTTGAGCACTTAGTGTGAAAATTTTGAGCTCGCGTCAAGTAAAACAGAGGGAGAGTTAAAGTACCAGGATCGCAGATCTCTAAGAGCTTATTTTGAAATGAAAATGAAAATGAAAATTTATTTTTGCAAATTGGCCGCCAAGGGCTCTTTTACATGTCTTTTTGAAACTACCAGCACATTCGGAAAGACCATCATTGCCAAGAAGAATGCGCCGCAAGAAACTTGGCAGAAAGTAATTTTTTCAGAATAAAATACAGTAAGAATACTTAAATTCTACTTAAATTAAATACATTTATATAAGGGATGTATAAGGTCCCCGAGCCTTAAATTATATTAATCTATAAATAGTAGAAATGTATAGTCTCTACTGGTCAAAATAAAAAAACAAAAAAATAATAATAATAGTAAGTTCAGTGGAGGTGTAAAACGCCTCCACCGTCAAATAAACTAATTGGAAATACGAACGAAGCTAGAGTCGCGTTCCATTTTTGAAGTGTTTTTTTTGTTGAGTCGCGAAGAAAAAGTACCAGGACATCAGCACATTGTTAGAGGTCTTTCCATATAGAGTGTAGGAGGTTTCGTGTTCCGAGCTTTGATTTGAATTTATTTAAATTTGGAACGCCGCCCACGTTTACAATAAAGAATCACTATCATCATCACTACATTATTAAACAAAGTCGCTTTCTCTGTCCCTATGTCCCTATGTATGCTTATATCTTCAAAACTACACAACGGATTTTAATGCGGTTCTTTTAATAGATAGTGATTCATGAGGAAGGTTTATGTATAATTCTACGAAGACGAAGTCGCGGGCAGAAGCTAGTAAAGAATAATCGCGTTGAAGAAAGTACCAGGACAGCAGCCTATAGTAAGAGGTGCGTGTGTTTCACTTCTGCCAGCACCGAGTGCTATCCGTCCGTTTTTTTTTACATACATACATACCCGCGCGAAGCCGGGGCGGGTCGCTAGTGATATTAAATTTGTAAGAATGAGCGCTCTGATGATATATGGGATGGTTAGAAAGAAAGAAAGAAAGAAGACATTTATTCCTTTTTGCAAGACACACAAATAAAAGAGAATATACACAATTTTATAGAAAACTAGCCACCCGCCCCGGCTTCGCACGGTATATTATGCATGTATAATACATATAAACCTTCCTCTTGAATCACTCTATCTTTTAAAAAAACCCCATCAAAATCCGTTGTGTGGTTTTCAAGATATAAGCACACATACGGACACGGAGACAGAAAAAGCGACTTTATTTTATACTATGTAGTGATGATGACAATCAAGACAAGAAAAAATAGATCATGAGCGTTGGTTCCGTGTTGCTTGGTTAAAGTGGGATCACGTGTCCTAATGAATGCATCCTACTATCATAGTTAATCATAGCTGACGCTTGCTGCGGCGAGTTCTGGAACATTCGCGCAGACCATAGCATCTATATACGGCGTATCCTAAACAACATCACTACATAGTCGCTATCACTACATAGTATAAAATAAAGTCGCTTTCTCTGTCCCTATGTCCCTATGTATGCTTATATCTTCAATACTACACAACGGATTTTGATGCGGTTTTTTTTAATAGATAGAGAGATTCAAGAGGAAGGTTTTTATGTATAATTCTACGCAGACGAAGTCGCGGGCAGAAGCTAGTAACGTATACATATACGTAGTAGTATGTATATAAAGTTAATCGAGGGAATGGGCGAAAGTCTTACGAATCATGTTATAGGTGATGCGGCTAGCAACCCATCACTATTTTGATTCCCCTTTCCACCTATACGCCCACAATCATGCTAAACGTGGCTTTTAGGTCTTGTTACCTTAGGCTATGTCTATCCCGTACCTATGTATGTATGTACATTTTGATAATGAAGCATTTTGAACCATTGTGTTTAGACATTTGTACCCAAAATGACCTGTAACCGAATGTATATACATGAGTCACTAACGAACGTCACTAGCACAGTCCTACTGTTAAGAAAACATATTTCACGCCACGCGTGACAAATGCGCACGATTGTAAAAAGTGTAAAAATAAATTTGCACGTTTATTTAGATTTCCTGAAACGTGCTCTTTGTCGTAAGGCACGTCTAATAAACATAAAGGATATTTTTGTTACGTAAATCTTAGGAATCATGTTATAGGCTAGCAGCCCATCACTATTTTAATACCCCATTCCACCTATACGCCCACAAGCATACTAAACGTGGCCTTTAAGTCTTAAAACGTAAATAATACATACACATACATACATACGGTTCTGGCTGAAAATCAGTGCTGCAGGTGTCTAACACCTCAGCGTAATGCTGAGCCAGCGACCGTTTCACTTTTGCGAAGACACACAACGCTGATGATCTATTTATCATGTCTATGTTTTCTTTTTTTGTTATACCTTGTTTATTTTCTATAAAACTGTGTGTATTATCTTATATTTGTGTGTCTTGCAAAAAGGAATAAATGTCTTCTTTCTTTCTTTCTTCTTTCTTTCTACATATATCACGTCTTTATCCCTTACGAGGTAGACAGCTTAAGGTAACAAAACCTTAAGGCCACATTTTGCATGATTAAGGGCGTGTAGGTGGAAAGGGAAATCAAAATAATGATGGGTTGCTAGCCGCATCGCCTATAACATGACTCCTAAGACTTTCGCCCATTCCCTCGATGGCCTTTTCCATCTGCACGGGAAGAGAAGCAACTGGTAAATTCTATGTTTTTTCTTTACTCCCAGACCAGCATGGAATAAGTTTATCCATCCCAGATCTATATTATTTTATTATATAATTTTATTGCTAATTTAATGGGGGCTATCGCGTGTGAATTTGTTGTAGAGGCGCTAGTGTCGCGTGAGGTCCAATAACATTTACTTTTCACTGATTTTGGCGGGCATCGTGACATAAATTATAATTTTTCATTTACCTGTTGAAAAGTAATTATTTGGCGATGAATGTGAACGCTTTGAAAGCGTTCACATTCATCGCCATTGTGGCATAAAAAAAAAAACGTTTATTTCAGACAACAGCGTTTGGTCCATATTTTGTTAGTTAAAATCGAATATTAAGTAAGTTCATGTTAGTATGTCATATTACAATACGGGCAATCACATTGGCTATAAATATCCGAGATAGATTAATAATAATAATAAGATAAACAACCAATATAATTTAATGAAAACAATATATAACTAAACTAATGAAAATAACATAGCGTAGCATAGTAGCATAGCTACTCGATATGATGATAGTTATTTATAATTATACTTAATGAGATTCAAGATTTGAAACTTTGTTTCGGCGATCTTATAAAGTCGCCTTTGACAGCTATGCCTCTGGACCTCAACAGTGGCGCCAACTGGTGAGCGAAGAAACGATAGTCCCCGTTGCTATCATACCATTATTAATTATTATTAACTATCACTATCGGATGCGCATCACGATCACTATGTTTGTGTATGACCCTTACGTCACTTGATAAGTATCGTAAAAGACAACATTGGAGCAAACTTAATCCGTCCACTAGAAAAGATTCAAACGAATTGAGAGCCTCCTTCTTTGTCTGCTAATAATCCATGCTGGTCTGGGTGTAAAGAAGAAACATAGAATATACCAGTTGCTCTCCAAATCCGTCCAAATAAGTCCAAATTCTATGTATATTCTTATACTGTTCAGGCTTTACGGTTGTGGAATTCCTTGCCTATAATCATAAGGCGCGCTAAATCCTTACCCATATTTAAAACTATGTTAAAGGAGCACTATCTGTCATCTTGTGCATGAATCTTGTAGCTGGCTTTTTTAGATATGTGTGTATGTGTCTATTTATATCTCCATTTATTGTAACTGTGTGTTTCATGTATAATATATTATGTATTTCAGTACTTAGTATATTAATATATATATTCTAAATTGCACCACCTGCTCAGATCTGTTCTGTTGTCCAGTCCATTATGGTTGCCTGGAAGAGATCGCTCTGTAGCGATAAGGCCGCCTATTGTTACCTTGTAATATTCTGTATACCTTTTTTCTGTTTTGGTTGTTATATGTGGTGTTCAATAAAGAGTTATTGTATTGTATTGTATTGCTCTTCCCGCGCAGGTAAAACCCCTTCGAGGGAATCAGCGCAAATCTAGGAATCATGTTATAGGCGATGCGGCTGGCAACCCATCACTATTGCGATTCCCCTATCCACCCACAATCATGCTAAACTTACCCTTTAGGTCTTGTTACCTTAGGTTCTATCTATCGTCTTCCCAAACCTGCATAGCACAGGTGCCAAGAGGGAACCCCCATCCCGGGGTGGTGGGGCGTCGCGGTGACACCGAGTGCTCCCGTAACGCCTCACATACGACTGAATAGGGAATTCGTGTGTTTTAGTGAGTATGCCTGCCGCCGCGGGAGAGCCCCACATACCCCCGGTAACCCCGTACCGGGCGGATGCATAAGGCCCATTTTCCACACCATAAAAAAAAGGTTCTATGAGAAGAGAGATAAAGACGTGATTTATGAATGTTTATGTTATGTTTGTCCGTCACAAACTGAGCTACACGCTCACTTCATGTATGACAGCTGTTCTTATATTTTGTAGAGACAGGCCAGTCATTGACGTCTCCAGTTGGTTTAAAGCTCGAAGGGATAATTGGATAGATAATGCAAACTTTTTATCAATTTCATCAAAGATCAACGATCACGATTATCTTTATTGCAAAAACCTGATCATCACGACCAAGCGTGTAGTCATCATTTTGTTTACTCATGCTCATGCTTTGATCATCACCATCATCATCATCATGTATCTATGTATGTATAACACTTTATTGTACATAAAACACATTAATTTTACAGGTAATGAGAAAAACAGTAGGCTTATTGTCTAACTCGCTCGCAATCGCCATCGTGCTCATTTTGACAGTTCTTGTATGAATATGACAGCCGCCAGGCGAGTGTACCATTTCTTGCAAGGCCGGCAACGCGCTAGCAGTCCCATTGGTGCTGTAGTTGTCCATGGGCGGCGGTGATCACTTACCATCAGGTGCACCGCATGCCCGTTTGTCGGTTTTAATACAAAAAAAAAATGTTATTTAATTTTTCTACATACAGCTGTTCAGAAGCCAAACAAACAAAACGCTTTTACAACACTTATCACCTTTTGCAAATACCGTGATAACATTAAAAGCAAACCGCGTGACGTATTGGAAAACACATTTCGTAATAGTAAACCAAATAATGTTATTTAATTTACACTAGCGACCCGCCCCGGCTTCGCACGGTATATTATGCATGTATTATACATATAAACATTCCTATTGAATCACTCTATCTATTAAAAACCGCATCCAAATCCGTTGCGTAGTTTTAAAGATTTAAGCATACATAGGGATATAGGGACAGAGAAAGCGACTTTGTTTTATACTATGTAGTGATAGTGATATAGTGATACAACATTCCTACTATTTCGTTTTCGTTTTTGTGTAAACTGTGCTTTAAAACTTCCATACCATTCCATACTGGTCTGGGAGCAAAGAATTAACATAGAACATACCAGTTGCTTCTCTGCCCGCGCAGATGGTAAAAGCCCATCGAGGGAATAGGGCGAAAATCTTATTTCTTATTTTCGTCCATTCCCTCGATGGACTTTTACCATCTGCGCAGGAAGAGCAACTGGTAGATTCTGTTTTTCTTTGTATATCTTAACTTAGCTTTTGTTGACTTAAATTTAAAAAAAAATTAAGAACACTTCAATCAAGCTTAGGTACCCCTTAGATATTTGTGTATGAAAATTTTGCGCGCAAACAAAATTTTGCCATCCAAGTCTGAACCTTTCTTGGTGAATAAAAAGGAAGAAAAAACATTTTGCGTTACATTTACACTGATAGTGGATTGTATCATCGACCGATTATATTAAATATTTCAATTCGAGAACCTTGAAAAGATATAGCCAATGCTAACGATAAACGATAAAAAAATCACCAGGGGCAAATAAGTAAGGTACTTCAAACAGATACGATACGCCGTCGTGTCAATCAAATCATCCACGTACAACGACCAATGATGTTGACCCAATTTGGAATTATTGCGACACAAATTTCTTATCAAACAAAAAAGAAAGAAAGAAGACATTTATTCCTTTTTGCAAGACACACAAGTATAAGAGAATATACACAATTTTATAGCAAAAAAAACAAGAAAAAAAACACAGACATTAAAAATAGATGCTCAGCGTTGTGTGTGTCTTCGTAAAAGTGAAACGGTCGCTGGCTCAGCATTACGCTGAGGTGTTAGACTGCAGCACTGATGTTCCGCCAGAACCGTCTGTGACTCACGACCGGATAGCCTAGTGGTCAGTGACCCTGACTATGAAGCTAGACGTCCTGGGTTCGAATCCCGGTAGGGGCAGACAGTTGTATGATGAATACGAATGTTTGTGCCCGAGCCATGGATGTTGTATGTATTTAAGTAAGTATGTATTTATCTACATTATATAAGTATGTTTATCCGTTGCCTGGTACCCGTAGTACAAGCTTTGCTTAGTTTGGGGCTGGGTCAATTGGTGTAATTTGTCCGAAGATATTTATTTACTTTTATTTTTTATGTATTTAACCCTTGGGTTTCCCTTCTCGGCTATAAGACCTTGAGGATCACGCGGCAAAAGTTAGTGTCACGCGCGTGCAGTAAAATGTGTAAGAATAATTCAATTATCCACGCCACATAACAATGGCTGTTTAAAATGCATCAGAACCGGTATCGCTAGTAATCGATGCTCGGTTTTATAGTAACTAATGTCACAATCATCTATTAAAATACACATACTTCCATCATCCATCCATCTTTCCATCATCTTTTCCATGCTGGTCTGGGAGCAAAGAAAAAACATAGAATGTACCAGTTGCTTCTCTACCCGCGCAGATGGTAAAAGCCCATCGAGGGAATGGGCGATTATAATAGGAATCATGTTATAGGCGATGAGGCTAGCAACCCATCACTATTTTGATTCGATTTTCCGCCTATACGCCCTCAATTTTGCTAAATGTGGCCTGTAGGTACCTGTTACCTTAGGCTCTGTCTACCCCGTAAGAGATAAAGATGTAATTTGTGTGTGTGTGTATTGTATACTTCCATCATCTTTTCCACCCATCCAACCAAGCCCATTCAATACGGCTGGCAACTTTTCACTATTTTGATTCCCCTTTCCACCTTCACGTACAGAAATCATGCTCAACGTGGCCTTTAGATCTTGTTACCCTTGGCTCTGTTTACTCCGTAAGGGAAAAACACATTTATGTATCTTTTCCACTTTTCAAAATTTCGAAGTAAACAAATACTAGGGTTTATTAGTGTAAGATCCCACGTCAAAAAATTGCACGTACCTGTTATTTGACCAAGTGAAGTTGTTGAAGGTACTTAATTATCTTTGGTTTAAATTTGGGGGTGCGAGTCGGATTACCTTCGCGTGTGGTCAAGAGCTGCGGTTCCTTTTTGGATCCGTCCGGGGGGAAGAGCAGTGCTTGATCCGGTGCACCCTGGGCAACGGCTAATGATTTCCTGGCAGTTTCTGAGGGATATCATTGACCGTTGGCTAAGAGCCCGACAGGGGGGACGGGGGTCTTTGACCATTACCGTACAACGTTGCCGACATTTTGTCACAAGATTTTTCAATCATATTTTTGTTACTTTGACATTGGCGAAGTTGTCGTCGCTATAACGACTTGAAACGCCACAAATAAGAAGAAGAAGAATTTTAAATTTGTGGCAATTTTCAAATCAATCGGGTCATTGGAAGTGGGTAAAAATCGAGTTCAATAGAAACCAGTGGCAGTCCATAGAACTCTATGCCCACTGGCTTGCCTATTTCAAGGCAGTTGGGCGCTGTGCAGGATTAGAGGAAAAGGCTAGTTAAATCCCCTCCGGCTTGCCTTCTGGTATACTTCACGCCACGCCACTGATAGTTACACCACAATTTAAGGTAAAAGGTAACATAGGAGTGTTAATAAAAGTTACACGTGGGATTATTAAGAAAGAAAGAAAGAAGAAATTTATTCCTTTTTGCAAGACACACAAATATAACATAATATACACAATTTTATAGAAAATAAACAAGGTAAAACAAAAAAAACATAGACATAAAAAATAGATCATCAGCGTTGTGTGTCTTCGCAAAAGTGAAACGGTCGCTGGCTCAGCATTACGCTGAGGTGTTAAGACACCTGCAGCACTGATTTTCAGCCAGAACCGTTAAAGATAAAATCTCCACTAAAGTACTTTTATAGCACTTGTTTGTTGGACAAGTAAAGGCAGTGCCCTAGAAAACAAATATAAGTGGAAAAAATAGGTCGCCACTCAGTCAAACGCTGTTAGGTTTTCAGGTGCCAAGACTGCGGCAGACCGAGGAGTAGTAACTAGTAACCTATTTTTTAATTTTCTAATAAACATACCTACTCGAGAGAAAAAAAACTGGGCCACTTCCCGTACAAAGTTGTATGAAAATGACCCGGTTTTTTTGCTACCAAGTATAGTTCCATACCTTTTTAAGACGCTTCCTTTTCTAAGCAAATCAGTGCAAAAAGCACAGGCGGTGAGATTTTACGAGTAGAAACGCAGATTTCAAAAATCTGTTCCTTCCCAGACAGAATTTGAAGGTGGGATCTTGGACTATATCATGAGATTCGGTAAACATCCAGTCAACGAACTCGTACGTCTACTTTGCCATTCTAACCATATTATAGAGAGCTGGCTATAAAGAGATAAAAAAACGATGTCGAATACATCAACATTAGAAAGTTCTGGACTTACGAAATATAACTTTATTTAGGTAGAACTTTTTAGACAATTTTCGCACGTTAACCTCGATTCAACATGCAACCGCTCCTTACGAGGGAAGAAAAGGCTAACTCAGTGCTTGCACGCTCGCCCTATCCCTTGAGGCCAGCGGGAACGGTAACGAGGGATTACCTACCTGCATTCCACGGTCTCATCGTGAAGACGGGCCTGGGTCATTCTACTTTTTAGCGCATAATAATCATTGGTGAAATTAAAGGCATTTCTAGACATTTTTTTCACGTAAATTTGACTTATATTGAAACTGGAACAACTAAATTTAATAGTTCAAAACAAAACACTTTAAATTTATTGATATTTTATCAGGAAAAGTTGGTAACACAGCGGTACCTAAATACACTTTTTCCATACAAATGGCTGGGACATGCGTGACCACTATGTTACCTACTTTAAAGTTAATTATAGTGACTTTTTAAATGTAGTGATAATTTTAAATGTAAGCTAAGTTGTGTAACTATTTCAATATTAAATTACAAAACCGAGCACTTTAACGTTTTTATAAAAATATTATTTGACGAGCACTTGTCAAAAAATCGACCTGCGCTTAAAAGTAGAATGACCCGCCTATCGTACGGGGCCTCCCCTTGGCGCGGTCTTGGCGGAAGCCGTGGCCACCGGGGATGAAACCCTAGTGGCATCCCACTGCGTCCCCATCACACCGGACTGAGGCAACGCCGGAGTTTTTAATTTGGGTATACCCCTTCGGTACTGTGAGGGTTGTAGCCATGTCTACACTATTTACTGAATAGGGAACTCCTGGGTTCGAGCGTAAGTTCGGGGATCTAACGCAGCGCGTAACGAAATTCTTAAGGACTTTTAACCGTATACATATTCTATTTAGGAACTTAATATATTTTTAATTTACAACAATCATGCCTTCGGTTCGGAGGCAGCTGTACAGGTAATGCCCTGAGAAAACACTTTGTTTCTTCTATTTTATTAAAATTCTAAAATCAAATTTACAAATAATTGCATTACCTGCCAGCATGTAGAGTTGTTTATACAAACCTTTGTACAAACAAACTAGTTGTTACAGTACCCTACATACCCCTAGGCATCCCCGTGCCTAGGGCATACATAAAGATTCTCCGTTAAAAAAGGCCGATTCTGCATGTTTGTGCTATACAAACCTATCCTACCTTTATTTTTACCGACAATATCCAGCAAACTATTTAAAGCATTTGATAAACACCGACAAAAACAAACATTGTGCAACATTACGTAGACGTCAGTCACAATATCAAAATATCATAAAAGATAACTGTTGCATTATGGCTTATACGACAAATTTGTAGTGGTGCAAGTCGGGTTACCTCCACGTGTGGTCAAGAGCGGTCCGTTTTTGGATCCGTCCGGGAAGAGCAGTGCGTGGTCCGGTGCACCCTGGACATCGGCTAATGATTTCCTGACAGTTTCTGAGGGATATCATTGACCGTTGGCTAAGAGCCCGACAGGGAGGGGGGTTTTTTGAACGTATCGCACCTTTAGGATGAAAACGACACATCTCAAAAAACACGGTTTTTGTGTTAGGGTCGTAAAAAGACTTTATACGGTCATATCTATCGTTCCATAAATAATAAAACGCCACATTCAGGCTGGAATGGGACAAAGCTGCAATATCGGTCTCTTTCTTGCGCGGGGAATTCCTTGCTCATGACGGTGCGGGAGGGGCGCATTCAGTGTTCTGTCGAAGCACCTGTGGGATAGACGTCACATGGACAGAACAGTAGTGACGGAAAATCTATTGAGTCGTTTTCATTCTGATTGAAACGGTATATTTCACTTTAATTTTTAATTTGAAACCGACGTATTTATTATTGTGACTATTTGTGACCATTTATTTCTGGTATAATTTATATAATTTGATGAATTATTCAGATTTGTGTCGTTTTAATATAGAAATACTCAAAGAGTTTAAGGACTTATTTTTAATAGTGTCATTTAATTATTAAATAAAAACATCTATCTGGCGTACTATGTGACTGATGAGATAAAAACCTTTATTTATCCACATATTACTCACAATTTATTTCGTTTTTTTAAACTGATTTATAGGTAAATTAATCCTTTACAATTTTATGCCCAAAATTTAGCTGTCACTTCAATAGTAAAAAAAATAATCACGACGAAGTACAATGGTGCCACAATCTCCATTCTTTTATTTCAATTTCCCAAAAAGTTGCTTTTTTGAGTTGAGGCGTTTTCATCCTAAAGGTGCGGTATTACCGTACAACGTTGCCGACATTTTGTCACGAGATTTTTGAATTACATTCTGACTAATTTGACATTGGCGAACTTGTCGTCGCTATAACGACTTGATACGCCACAAATAAGAAGAAGAAGACAAATTTGTAGAGTTCAAATGTTGCGCAGTGGCTTTTTACTCTCGTTGAGTCATACATTCAGTTGTTTCTTCTACGTGACCAGATTACCAAACAGACTGCAACAACGAAGGATAAGTCGTTACTTTTATTGACTAACAGTTTGTTCTAGAAAGGTCAGTATCAAGGCGCAATTTGAACCTTTAGCGCGCCATCTATTGGATGTGATTGTAACTACCGAACATATGTTTTGCTATCTTAATTTTTGGGAAGGCAAACAGAATGAAGCTATGTATTTATTTATTTAATGCAATTCACATTTCACAGGTCCAGTATAAAGATGGCAATATGCACAATATAACATATGAAACCCTGTTGGGCGCAGCATTTTGGAGAGGAAGAGATAGGCCGAAGTTACATAACATAAATGAACTGTATATGTATAACATTATGTGAAACTAGACTTAAATTATACTTTAAAATAAACTATTTCCAAAATGAGTGTCGATTATACAATGTCATTAATCTTAGTACAATATGATTAAAGAATAGAATTAAAAGTATGAATAGGTATATCAGGAGTAGGTAAAAGCTAATCACTACATAGTATAAAACAAAGTCGCTTAGTCGTCCGGGATAAAAACTATCCTATGTCCTTTTACCAGGGTCTCAATCTATGTCCATACCAAATTTTATCACGATGACCAGTAGTTTACGCGTGAAAGTATAACAAACAAAGTCTTCGCATTTATAATATTAGTTAGTATAGGATAGTGTTTATTTATCTGTGATGGCAACAGTCAAGTTTCAATTGTTTACGTACGCTAAACGCGTTACACACGTAACCAGGCAAATATATGATATGTATATGTTTTTCTGGACTTTACACCGTCTGATACTGTTTGTATTTGGCAAGGGTGTGTCACGCGATGCTAAACTATCAGTGACACCGGCACTCTAATGATATTATTTACGCCAAAAAATAAATATTATGCAAAAGCATTGTAGCTATTCGAGGTATTGTTGTATGCGGCGTGTCGTAAAAACCATTCAGAATAGTTTGGTCTAAATCCCATGCAAAGTTTCGTACAATAACCGTTATTTTATACAGCGTAATACAACATAAGAAACAACGCCATCTGGTTTCCATATATACAACGTTCCAGAGACCTCATTTGACGCTACTATAACGTCGTTTATTGACATTTAAAAGAACGTACCTATATGTATGTATAAACAATCTGGACAAGTCTTTTTACTGGAAAACCTTGGTAAAAAACGATAACTGAACAATACAAAACCGCAACAAATCCCGACATTTCAGGTGTTCAAATTTGACTTTCTGTTATTTATTTTTAAAAAGGGTTTTACACTATACAGACATGTAGGTAAAGATTGTTTACCTTTTTTAGAATGTCATAAAACGAAGTATAAATAATGATTCAGATTGTAAAGGGTTTATACGTAATTTTTTAACTATACAAAAACCCGTAAACAGACTTTTAATACCTGGAACTTTTGCTGACAAATTAGCATTCTACGAAGCCAACAATTTGGCGTATAAACCAGATTACAGCAGTCTTTCTTTGTCGACAAACAAAACATTTTCCTTGCGCAAATCCTTTATGTTCAACAGTTCACAGAATAAGCTATGGTGGAAGTCTATTCAGTTTTTGTACACATTATTTAGTATTGTGGTTAGACACTTTGAATAATTTGTTAGTAATAAATTGTAGCGGAAAAATTAAAATAAATTTATGCGCTCTGGTTTCTATCATGTAAACACGGCGTGCCATGCGGTTAAGTATGTATGTATGTATAACTCTCTCTTATACATAAAACAAATAAAAAATTTGAATACAGGACAACACATGTACAAAGGCGAACTTATCCCTAAAAGGGATCTCTTCCAGTTAACCTTTGAACGACATATGATTTGATCTTTGGCATGGATAATATGGACAAAAACAAGGGACATTTTATCATATTGTATGTCGATTAGTTATTGAAGCCTTGTGTATTCTCATTGCAGATAGTAACTGGAAGTTATCCCACCGAAAACCGGCAGATTATTGAACAAGCCGTTCACCTACTTGCCGTGTCTTATCCAACCTCGACATTGGCAGAATCATCAAAAAGTTGATGGAGCCACTTTTTCCGAAATTTGTATTTTCATTAAAAAAAAGTGTACTTTTTCGAAAACCATCTTCAACGCTTTGTGAAGTGTAGTAATGATGAGCCCAATAAATTGATTATTTCACGAATCGTTCTAATTATTCCATAATAATAATAACAGTTTATGATAAATGATTATTGTAATTATTGCCGAATTTGTTAATTATCATTAGATTTAAATCAAGGTCGTTAGCGACTTCAAATGAAAAATGATTGATCTCTTATTAATTGCCAATTTTAAACTCGTAAGTGGAGAAATAATTAAAAAACTGCATTCAGCCTGGTTTTCATAATTAATAGACCAACCTATTATATAAAAGTTAGAACAATACTTTGCACTAAGTGTGTAGGTGTGTCGCAATCACAACTCGCAAACGAGTTCCACTAGCGATACCTACTCAAAAACTATATATAATAATAGATATATATTGATCACGTATTTATAAGAGACTTGGTAGACAGCGCCCAGGATAACAAGACCTTTTGCGTGGTTATGGGCGTATAGGTGGACAGAGGAAAAATAGTGATGGGTTGCTAGCCGCATGGCTAAACACATGATGCCTTAGATTTCCGCCCATTCCTTCAATGGGCTTCTATCATCTGCGCGGGCAGAGAAGCAACTGGAAGCAACAGACCAGTAGGCTTAATGTCTAAATCGTTCGCAATCGCCATCGTGTTCATTTTGACAGTTCTTGTATGAATGTGACAGCTAGCTGATTCCGATGCCAATTGTCAGCCCATACATGAACTGTCAAAATGAACACGATGGCGATTGCGAGCGAGTTAGACAATAAGCCTACAGCTTGGAAGAAATTTTCAAACTATACTTAGACTAAACTACACTAGCGACCCGCCCCGGCTTCGCACGAGTGCAATCAGTGACGTAACGCATCTGCAATCCCTCCGGGGTTGCGGGTGACTATGGGCAGTGGTGATCACTTACCATCAGGTGACCCACTTGCTCGTTTGCCTTCCTATTCATATAAAAAAAAAACTATAGGGTGGCAGGGGTGGCAAAATGCCACGGGCCCCTAGCTCTACGGGGCCCCGAACTGGCTTGGTTTAGAGCACAGAAGGGACGCTGATGCACTTCTTTATATTGAGGAAGGAGCCCCATCTGACGAATTTGCCAGCCCCAGACGTCATAGTTACGCCACTGGGTGCAATCAATGTTTCTCTGCTATAGTATAGTATAGTCTCGAACACCGTCGAAGAGTTGCATGTCTGTCTGTTTTTTATCGGATACATTTTGGTGAGTGTGCGCAGGAATTGCACGACCTTATAGTTCCATCTCCGTTTCGCCAACGGACTTCCAGACGGAGGGAGCGTTTTCACCCATTTGTTGTCAACATACCATTGGCTCGCACGAGGTGGTTTGCTTCATCCTTCCTAATGCGAACTGCTAGGGAATGGAATTCGCTCCCATCGTCTGTATTTCCGGACAGATACAATCTAGGGCTCTTCAAGGCTAGAGTGAATAGGCTATTACTGAACCAGTGAGTTACACCTTTGGCCTCATCTGCACCTTCCACCAAGTGAGATAGAGGTCAATCACTGGTCAGTTCGTAGTAAAAAAAAAAAAAAAAAACAAAATACGCTGCGTAGTTTTAAAGATCTAAGCGACACGGACAGACAGATAGCGGCAAGCGACTTCGTTTTATGCTATGTATGAGTAATGATATTTCGTGGATTAATATCCAGTTATTCTAGTTAGTATGTTTAATGTTCTGTAACGTTTGGCTGTGTAAATATTTAGCCAAGCTTACTTAGTTAACAAAGGTTCTAATGATAACATTGTGACATTTTTGGCCCACGGTTCGCGGTGTTCAAGATAATAACTATTTTCGACTAGCTGCTACCCGCGACTTCGTCTGCAAAAAATACTTTTCCGAACTATGCAATTTTACGGGATAAAAAATAGCCTGTGTTAATCTAGGGTATCAGCTATCTCCGTTCCAAATTTTATCCAAATCCGTTCAGTAGTAGTTGAAATTTGGTATACAGATAGTTTTAGTCCCGGGGAAGGCCAAAGGATAGTTTTTACCCCGGAAAATTGCACAGCTCCCTCGGGACAGCGATAACTACACGATAAGCGAATTCTGCGCTAGTCTATATCTATACTAATATTATAAAGAGGAAAAATTTGATTGTTTGTTTGTTTGTTTGCATTGAATAGACTCTGAAACTACTGGACTGATTTCAAAAATTCTGCCGTTAGAAAGCTACATTATCACTGAGTGACATAGGCTACTTTTTACCGCGGGAAAATACCTTTTCCTATGGGAAAATTAATTTATCGCGGGCGAAGCTGCGGACGGAAGGCTAGTTAATTATAGAATCGTAATTTTTTCGTCACCCACTCCAAACTCTCACGCACATACTTATATAGTAATAAATAAATTATATCACGTATTCAATGCTCGTTCATTGATTAAGATGAGTCGGGTTCCATCGACCGCCGATTATCACATTCACACAGATCGCATAACGTAAATAAACAGTACACACACATGCAAACCGCGTAAACAGGCCGTTTCCGGATGCGCAAGGGCACAGCTGACATCAATCTGTCGCTGAAGGTCGTGAGTTCTATTCTCGGTATCCTTTTATATGGACCAAAACATTTTGATGTACCATTTTGAAACTATCCAGCTTCCGCATCGCTTCCTTTCTTTGTCTCTCACGACATCTTATTAAACTTTTTGTTGACTGTACTTGCATTGTCATCGATCCGTATATACTAAACAAGTTAATCGGACCAACCGTTGAAGAGTTCTCTCCTCCAGAGACGGTCCTGTGGCCCGATTTTTTAAAGCACCAGAGTTCTCGAAGCAGTCAATAAAGTCCACTTATTTCAAACAAGGCTAATCGATTTGACTGCCTTCGCTATAGATTGTTCTGAATTATTGAAAGCTATAAAAACACACGTAGATAATTTTGTTCGGTCTGACTGAAATTGTTTCTAACTACGCGGATTTGCCTGTGGGTGTTGTGCAGATACGCAGTATTTACCAGTGCTAGTTACGCGGTATTGCTCTATCCCCGACGATATGTTGTTACAGTGCATCTTACAATGTAGGCCAATGCCAAGCTATGGTTAAACGTCACACAACCTCTTATCAAACGCCATTACAATTAAAATTAGTGATGTCCCGGATATCCGTATCCGTATCCGCGGATATCCGAGGGAAAACAAAAATCCGTATCCGTATCCGTGTCCGTTACTTTTCACTCGGATCTTTTACGGATGTTTTACAGGTGATTAGGTAGAATAAAATGACAATAAAATTCCATTCAGAGCATTTTTATTTCTAAAAATCAAATATTTGGCACCTTTTTGCAAACATTTATCGCAGTAAGTTACCATACCAATACTACATAACTGAAAGAATCTTTATAATGAGATCAATATTATAGCAAGTTATAACATCACTTTTATGACAATTAAATAACTGAAACTTTAATCTTTTTTTATAATTATAGCGAGATCAATATTATAGCAACTGAAAATGAAAATGAAAATTTATTTTTGCAAATTGGCCGCCAAGGGCTCTTATACATGTCTTTTTGAAACTACCAGCACATTCGGAAAGACCATCATTGCCAAGAAGAATGGGCCGCAAGAAACTTATATGTAGATAACATCACTTTTATGACAATGAAAAAAACGAAAACTTATTTTTTTAAATAATTATAATAAGATCATTCAATATAATAGAAAATTGTAAAAAAATAAAGATCCGTATCCGCGGATTTTGATACTAAATATCCGTATCCGCGGATATACATTTTTAACGATCCGGCACATCACTAATTAAAATACCTAGGTACAGCATTTGACCTATGATCTTTATACAGACGTCAGTAAAACGCACCTTTCCAAACAATCCTAAGAAATTTTGGCGTAACTCCAATAACTATGTCAAATTGGTTACGTCATAGTGGATATTGACCTACGTGGAGCCGCCAAGGTCACCATAGGGATGTAAACAAGCACGTCTTTATAACTTGGCAACAGAATGTCGTAACAGACGCACGCGAAGCTGTAAATTTAAGTACGTATAATACAATATAATACATCATACAATATAATACAATTCCTTTAAAAACTGTACAGATTTAGACGTTACTTTGCGTTAAAAAATCCACTTTAATCACTACATAGTATAAAACAAAGTCGCTTTCTCTGTCCCTATATCCCTATATCGGTACTATTCCTAAGTATATTGTATTTCTTCCTATTATATATCTACGTGTATCGAATTTGCATGTGTAAATAAATGTTTCTCTCTCTCTCTCTCTCTCTCTCTCTCTCTCTCTATGTATGCTTAAATCTTTAAAACTACGCAACGGATTTTGATGCGGTTTTTTTTAATAGATAGTGATTCAAGAGGAATGTTTATATGTATAATACATGCATAATATACCGTGCGAAGCCGGGGCGGGTCGCTAGTAGGCTATAAAGCCTCCATTTTTAGCTAAACCTTGCACTTTTGTCTCAGAAGACGCCACTTGGTACGATTGTTCTATTCTTCTGAATTGTGTTTTCAAATTCAACACAAATTTCACCATTTCCGAATGTTTACACTTGCCTAGTTCCTTAAACGGCTTTCGAAGGGACGACCGCCGGCCCTGGAACAACCTTGGTCGTACACATAAGCCACTTTTTATCCCAGAAAATTGCCTAGTTTCCGCGGGATAAACGAATTCTTCGCAGACGAAGTCGCGGGCAAGAGCTAGTTAAACAATTACGATATTCTTAGAACGTGGAACTAAATGAAAACTAAATGAAATGGGTCTTGTCGTTCCCACGAGTAGTCACCATAAGTATGTATAGCCACTATAAGTATGTCACAGAGTAGTCTCTGCCTACCCCTGTGGGAAAGAGGCGTGACGGTATGTATGTATGGATTAGAACGTGGAATATTCCAGCATCTATATTAGAAAGAGGAAATAACTTTAAATATAGCGGATACGTAGCTCCGGCGGTTAGCATTGACCTAGAGGCTAGAGGTGACGTCGAAGCGTCGACTGTTAACTGTGTATTGATTTTAAGACATTTAATTTAATTTAATTTAATTTAATCTTTCACTTAATGTTTTATTTTATTTTGTAAATTCGATTATGGATGCAAGTCTGGAATAAAAACATTTCATTTCATTTCATTTCATTTTATGTCATTGCGTGTTCCCGTAGACAGAATAATCCAGTTCTGTATCTGTTATGTAGTATATTTTATCTGTGTATCGTTTCGTGAGTCACAGACGGTTCTGGCTGAAAAACAGTGCTGCAGGTGTCTAACACTCAGCGTAATGCTGAGCCAGCGACCGTTTCACTTTTACGAAGACACACAACGCTCATGATCTATTTTTCATGTCTTGATTATTTTCTCTAAAATTGTGTATATTCTCTTATATTTGTGTCTTGCAAAAATAAATAAATGTCTTCTTTCTTTCTTTCTTTCTTTCTTTATATTTCACCATCTGGACAATAGTCGGTGACAAGTGACAATTCCGTTGACATTACAAACTCGACAAGACTACGCCGGTTGCCTTAAATTGACCACGCATCCCTTCGAATTGACACTTGTCGCCGACAATTGTCGGATTGGTGAACTAGGGGCCAGTTTACAAGCTCTTACGTAAACCGCACCTGCGTATGCACAACCAAAATGAAACCATCAGAAACGAGAGCACTGCAAGAAGAATTAACCGATAGAGTTTAAATGCCATCCTAATATTATAAACGCGAAAGTTTGTAGGTACAGTACGGATGTATGGATGGATGGATGGATGGATGGATGGATGTTAGTTAGCGGGTGGTAGGGCCTTGTGCAAGGTCCGTCCGGATCGCTACCACCATCTTACTCGCTAATCCTGCAGCTAAGTAGCAGTGCCTGCACTGCTGTGTTCCGGTGTGGAGAGTAAGACAGCCGGGGAAATTACGGGCACAAGAGGCATTTCATCTCAGTCCTCTAGGTTGGCAACGCATCTGCAATCCCTCTAAGGTTGCGGGTGTCTATGGGTAGTGGTGATCACTTACCATCAGGTGACCCACTTGCTCGTTTGCCTTCCTATTCATATTAAAAAAAAAAAAAACTCTCACGTAAAAACTACTGAACAATGAAAATAGTCACTATTGTGTTACAGAATTGGATAGCCTATATTACTAATCTATTATCTAATTCCTCTATGCCACTGCATGAAAAGCAGCGGGTCGATGCCACTTTTGAATGGAGCACATGTACAATTGTTTACGGTGTATCGCATAAACACGTTTAAAAGAAACGACAGCGATTCCTTACATTTTAACGAAATTGAAACTGAATGACGCACGTCAAAACTTTTTTCATCATCATCATCAATGAACAAAAAATGTTTACCTTGCTACTCCGCTACTCACGTGCAAGATAACCAAGCCTGTGTGAAATATATATGTTTTTGTGGTTTGCATGTGCAACAGTTGTGCTCATTAAACTTTGATAATGATCCCGTAGAGGGATCGAAACGCGTCAGTGTTTGTGTGGTGTAAGGAATAATTAAGTTTGTGGGATTTATGTGTGTTTTATTGGCAGCAGTGGAGGGAGGGATTGCATGAAAAACCTATATATTTCACACAGGCTTGGTTATCTTGCACATGAGTAGCGGAGTAGCAAGGTAAACATTTTTTGATTTTTTGTTCATTGAAATGGACCTCCGTAAAGTAACGCCTGATTCAATAAAATCGTCATCATCATTATTATGAGCTAGATGGCCCCAAGGATCTCCACCGACAAACTCTTGTGCTAGACGGACCGCTTAATGAATCCTCACCCGCGCGGCCCAGAGGCGCAGGGTAGGACGACAAAGGGGACCGAGAGAGGTGCGGGCGGGTAGTGCGCCTGCCGCCCGCACCTCTCTCGGTCCCCTTTGTCGTCCTACCCTGCGCCCCTGTACCCGCGCGAGCGAGAACTCATTAAGCTTGCTCTATCTCTATAGTCTAGAATAACTCCTTTTTTGGTGCTCCGGATTGTGATGCGGTTTTTTTTAATAGATCGCGATTAGAAGTCGCGGGCAGAAGTTAGTCTTTCATAATACGATTGTATATCAGTGTAGTGTAGTAATCATACTAATGCTACTAATTGGATCTATTCAGCGTATACAAATTAATCTCGGATTATATGTTTTTGACGTCACTATGTATACATATATGATGAACTATATATACGTCAAAAAGTTATTGTTTGTTCTGTCAACATTCAATATCGAGGCGTTGAATCACATGTTTATTGAGGCCATTTATATCATTACTAGCTGTTGCCGCGACTTCGTCGGCAGTGGCGTAGCTACCTAGGGACTACGTGGGGCAGTGCCCCGGGGCCCTCAAGCTCAGAGGGCCCTCGAATCCTTACCAGAAAATCTCGATCGAACAATTATCAATTATTATTAAAACGTAACCAGTTTAGATATACATATAGTAGTGGGGCCCCATTTTTTTTATTTGCGCCAGGGCCCTTGGTTACCTAGCTACGCCGTTCGTCGGTGAAGAATTCAGCTATCGCCATTCCGCGGGAGTTATGCAATTTTCCGGGATAAAAAGTAGCCTATGTTTTATTTATTACATACATACATAAATCACGTCTTTATCCTTTACGGGGTACAGAGCCTACGGTAACAGGTACCTACAGGCGACATTTGGCAAGATTGTGGACGTATAGGTGGAAAATGGAATCAAAGTAGTGATGGGTTGCTAGCCGCATCGCCTATTACATGATTCCTAAGATTTGCGCCTCCCTCGATGGGCTTCTACCATCTGCGCGGGTAGAGAAGCAATTGGTACATTCTATGTTTTTTCTTTGCTCCCAGACCAGCATGGAAGAACAAATAACTATATTTAATATAAACTTTTAGAGTTTCATCTCCAGCCTATATACGTCCCACTGCTGGGCACAGGCCTCCTTTCAAAATGAGAGGGCTTGGGCTACGCCCGTGGATGTACAGTCAAGTGTAATAATATGTATCTAGTCAAACTTTCAAAAATAAGTACCATACACTCTTATACCGGCGTAATAAGGTCGTGGGACACATTTTTGAGAAGTTCGTATCGATACTTATTTTTGCACTTGACCGACATACTTTCCTATTGTCAACCGATTGTACCATTTTCATTAACGACTAATGAGTTGCAATACGCAATACATACATATACTTATGTAGAGTAAACTTTATATTTAGGTACAATAATAATGATAACCAATTGAATTGCTCATTTCAAACAATGCAGTAAAGTAGGTCAATCTAAGTATAAGGTTCGTGTCCAGCGGAGCGTAAGGCGGAGCGGGCAGCGGGGCGGGCAGCGGAGCGGGCAGCGGGAAATGGCTCTCAGGACGCTCACATACATCTACTTGTATTTAAGATGAACGCCGCTCGCCCTGCCCCGCTGCACGCTCCGCTCGAGGGTCCACTCAGCCAATAATCCTTACTATCCTTACTAATATCCTTACTAATTTTATAAATGCGAAAGTAACTCTGTCTGTCTGTTACCTTTTCACGCTTAAACCGCTGGGCCGATTTAGTTGAAATTTGGTATACAGATAGTTTGAGTCCCGGGAAAGGACATAGGATAGTTTTTATCCCGTAAAATTGCATAGTTCCCGCGGGATAGCACAGCCCAAACCACTGGAATTTTTCAAATTTAAGGCGGAACAAAGTTCGCCGGGTCAGCTAGTAAATCATATTTATATTATTATATCTCCAAAACTACAGCTCTAATCAAAGTTTTGACTAGTTCACAAGGTTAATGAGAGCTGTGATTGTCTTCAATGCTACTCGTATTTCAAATTCAGCACAATTTTTCCCTACTTCCGAGTGGTATTTTCACATATGTTCATTCATTCATTCATTCACAAATCACGTCTTTATCCCTTATGGGGTAGACATATGTGCTTTCAAAAATCGGGCCCCAGACCTTTTTCCAAAACGTAGGAGACGTGATTTGGTCTTTGGTGTAAGAAAAAAACATTAGGCTAATTATCAATGGTATATTGTTGAGTTGACTTTATCAAGGATGCATCATGCAAGCATACGCAGGAAAACAACACTGTTTTAATAATGAAAACACTATCTATGTGTGGCGTGTCATGTGACGGACCAAGCCTTATGTAATAAGATCAGCTTCAAAGGTCAGTCTTACTGTTCCTCTCACTGTACTGTTAAATATCATAAGTGTGAGCGAGACCGTGCGAAATTAGGTTTTTTTTTTTCAGAGTACAAGGCCAGGTTTTAAGGGCTTGCGCGCTTGGCGTATTCAGCCAAACGAGAACGGAATTAAGGATGGATCTAGATGGAAATTTAACGCATGAAAGATCTAGAAACTCCGTTTTTTTACGAAAACCTAGTGTTGAAACCAGAGGATTGAAAATGCGTAAGATAGAATATCTCATGTTCCATTACAGAATAGAATAGAATGATTAATGATTCTGTAACCTGTAAAATAAATACTTCCGTCTTTAAAAATTCACATACACAAATCACGTCTTTATCCCTTACGGCGTAGACAGAGCCTAAGGTAACAAGACCTAAAGGCCACATTTAGCATGATTGTAAGTATAAGTGGAAAGGGGAATCAAAATAGTGATGGGTTGCTAGCCTCATCGCCTATAACATGATTTCTAAGATTTTCGCCCATTCCCTCGATGGGTACCATCTGCGCGGGAAGAGAAGCAACTGGTAGATTCTATGTTTTTCTGTACTCCCAGACCAGCATGGAAGAAAGGAAAAAATGTAAATCTATTTTTTTTTTTTTTTGATAACTCCCTCCTTTCCAGCTGTCGACATACATGATGATGATAAAGTGGGTAGAATTCTTTTGTTTTCTATAATAAAAGGTGATTGATGTAGGGTACACTTATATTCTGATGTAAGACGATCCTGTAGAGCTCCCTAGCTCTATTTATTTTTTATTTTTTATATGAATAGGAAGGCAAACGAGCAAGTGGGTCACCTGATGGTAAGTGATCACCACTGCCCATAGACCCCCGCAACCCCGGAGGGATTGCAGATGCATTGCCAACCTAGAGGACTAAGATGAAATGCCTCTTGTGCCCGTAATTTCCCCGGCTGTCTTACTCTCCACACTGGAACACAGCAGTGCAAGTATCTACAATTATTCTAGTGTTTTAATGGATATAATGTCAGCCACAGATTTGCTTTTCAGAATTTTCTGTTTTCGTTTTTAGTATAGATCTAAACGATGATCTTTTGGCATTAATTCATATTTTTTTTTAGAAAAGGTCCACAGCGAGTAACAATTTTTTAGTTCAATTTTTTTTTAGTTATTGGAGGCAAACTTTCAATTATAACATATTTTAATTGTTTCACGAGTTTGTGTGATGGCAACACTGTTTAATAGGTTGTAACTGGCAACTCTGGCATGCAGTTACATGTAACCATACACTGTGCCGGAGGTATTGTGTTGCAACTGGTTGTCATCAAATACTCATGAACAGACTACATACATACAACTCATGTTTTAAACCTATAACTAGCTGAATAGCTTGTCTACTATATGTAGAACTATACATATCCTATCCTACTAATATTATAAATGCGAAAGAAAGTATGGATGTATGTTACTCTTTCAGACCAGAACTGCAGAACAGATCTGATTGAAATTTGGCACAAGGATAGACTAAGGCTTGGAATAACATATAGGCTACTTAAAATACAAATCTGAGAATTAAAAAAAATGTAGATTTAATGATGGTCAAGAAAAAAGCTTGCATTAAAAATATCTATAACTGGTAAATAAGTGTAGAATAACTAATAATTGTTATCTTTGGGTATTAATAGAGGTAAAACATCCCTAAATTTAGTATGTATGCATGTACAACTCTTTATTGTACAGAAAAACAGATGTACAAACGCAAACTTGTCCCTTAAAGGGATCTCTTCCAGCTAACCTTCGAATGATTGACAGGACAACAGAAATCAAAGTACAGAGAGTAGTCATAGTTACTAAAAAGCTAAAAGACAGAAGACCCTAATTTAACCAAAATTTAAATAAAGCATTAAAATAACAATAATAAGAATACACCTACACAACAATATACAGGTACCTACACCCTAATACATATAAAAAAATATCGTAAAGTAATATATGTCAGAAATACACTACATATAAAATACATATAAACTATATAAGTATACACAAAACATACTAAATCCACTTAAGAAGATTCAAGCCGATACTTTTTTATTTTAGTCCCACAATCGACAAGAAATAAAGCTAAATATGAGATTTCCATCGTAACAAATATCATAAAAAGATTCCACTAATCACATTTAGTAAGAACACACTTCTTTTTATGGACTGTCTCAATAAAAAGCCATAACAAAAAGTTGAACAACATGTTAAGGATTCATCTTAGACAGAGTTCAATGATTGCAAAAACAAGTAATCAATTTTAACCATAACATCTTACTGCTATAATAATTTCAAGTTTTTGTTCAGTTAAGAATATGTATATTTATTTTATGGTTTTTTGTTCATTAAAAAATATAGGTGCAACATTCAACAGAAACAATAACCAAAAAACAAAGCCTAAAAAAAAAATATTTTTTTTTGTATAATATGACTTGGTAACTGGACCTTTAAGCCAAATGAATCAATATAATAACACAAGGAATGACGAAGCCTTAAAAAAAATCAAAAACCTTTGTGAAATTAGATGATAATATTAGTTTGTTTTCTTTACTGTTTCTGAACAGGGCTTTGAAATATAAATACACGTCACGTTCTAGGATTCGCTCGATTTCTAATTGAGTTTATTATTACGTCGGTGCTTCTGCTACCGGCGGATTTCGCTAATCAAACCTAATCCTGACCACAGAAGCTTGCCAAACACGTAGACCCCCAAGGTTTTTGCACGCTATCAAACATGTTAATTACATTTGAAACTCTACTCACGCTACGTTTTGCGAAAACAATAACAAAGTTTTAAAAATTCAAGATAACCTCCGACCTTAAAACGTAAGAACTAAGAAACTAAGAATTAAAAACAAAGCATTTCTTTTTTTTTTAATTAAAAAAAACTTACCGAAGTCTATAAACTGCTTGATAGATAAAGGCGAAGGGTTGAACTGTGAGTAGAAGTCCAGCATTTTCGTCACATTTGAGAAGATGGTCCCGGCCAACCTCATTTTGAATGATTTTACTTCGCGATAATATAATCAAAATTAAAAATATATATTGACACTGCCACTAAAGCTTACTAATACACGACATCTCGGGTAATAACTCAGACCAGTAGAATGAGAAAAATAGTTTACACATCGGAATTTTAAAAACACTCAACACAACCTTGTAACTTTCCTCAAAGTCAACCCAGTCGTTGAATGAATAAAACGAAACTGACGACTCTGACTGACTGACCGATCTCACCGATCGACCGACAAACCTTCTGCCTTCATCGTGTATTTTATGGAGTATTTACAATCAACTCGAAAAAAACTCTAACGCCACGGCAGAAAGTCCAATTCAAAGCTAAGCATTCAAAAAATATGATTCGCATTTATGTTGGAATTGCTCAAGGTGATGTTAAACGTCACCTGGGACGTTTTTAGGCTATATAGCATAAATTTGCTTGTGATTAAAAAAGGCATGTCATCTAAAGCATACACGGTTAAGCTTAAAACAAGTGGAAATATACCTTAAATAAAACGTTCAAAAACATGACTCATGTTGTATGATAAAAGTATACTTACGTAATTTCTTTAAATATTTCTTTTAATTTTTATTATTATTAGCATTTTCTTTCTGGTTTAATTATTCTCTAACTAACCCTTCATTTCGTGCTTGCGTCTATCTAAACTCGTTTCTAATTTTTGACTTTGAGTTGACGTATTGTGTAATGACATTTGTTTTTTGACATCGACGAACTTTTGCGGAGGGAGCACAACGTTTTTAAATAATTTTATTTATGTTACTAAGTATCTTTGCGTTATCTGAACGGTTTTATTTGCTTAAAGATAGATGATAAAATTGTTCAATGTCTTGTATTCTAATATAAGCATCTGCGGGCATTCAACAAATCAGGTATATAAGCGAAACAAAATTCCCTTTTACAATATTTTAAATTAAGTTGCATACCTAATTATAATTTATAATGTTAAGCGGCATATGATAATAATAATAGCGGCTTCTAGGCTATTTTTCATGTAAGTTTTATCATAGTCATCAAATATAATCGTTTTAATATTTATTTTGGTTCTATTCTTGTCATTATGGTAAATACTAATACCATAAAATCAGCACCACTGATGGGTCATGGGATACTCTCTTTACAATTTGTATGTTAAATTTACAGTTTTCTTTGTAGATTAGTCATGTATTTTTATTTTTTATTTTTTTTAGTACATTGTGGAATTTCACCAACAATAATAACTACTAAATTACACTACAATAGTTCCTTGTTCAACCTCATTTAATAAAAAAAATCTATTTCAGATGGCTCACAAAGTATTTGTCTATGGAACTCTTAAGCGCAACGAGCCAAACCACCACTGGCTTACAAAGTCAGAGAATGGGACCAGCAAGTTCATTACTGAGGGCACTACAAAGAGCAAATACCCATTGATCATAGCCACGAGATACAATATTCCATTCCTGTTGCATAGCCCAGGTAGTGGGAACAATGTTAAAGGTATTTTTTTTTAACTCTTAGACCATAGATAAAAAAAACTCTTGAAGTCAAGTGGGAGAGTTTTTTTTTCGGTAAAATCTCTTGAATGGGAACAATGTCCAGTTAGATTGTCTGATTATGCCTGAAATTGGCATTACTCTTCATTCAGTGTTAGTAATCTACGTAATAATACTGTATACTACTAATGAGGAAAATTTCAGGTGAAATCTATGAAGTTGATGACTTAATGCTAAGCAATTTGGACATATTGGAAGACCATCCTAATTATTATATTAGAGAAATTGACGATATTATAGTTACAAAAGGGTATGTATAAAAATTTGTTGCATGGCAAGCAAAAGGTTTCTGTAAGTCATTGGAGTTATTTCCTGGCTATTTTCAGAAATGATAGTGAAACAGCAAAATGCTGGGTGTATTTTTTAAAGAAGTTCAAGCCGGAGTTGCTGCAGAGGCCTACAATGGACAACTATTCGTCCCAAGGGCCCCATGGAATGGTCTACATGGAGAGGTGCAAACGTGATCCTAACTATGATTATAAGCCTGAAGTGACTGGGTAGCCATAGCCATGAGTTTTTTTTAAATTGTTTTTTTTTTACGATTTATTAAGGTTTTTTCTTTGTTGCAGTAACAATGAATCCACGGTAGATGATTTGGATGATGTTGTAAGAAAATAATTTTGTATAATGATATGAATTCCTAATAAATTAATTAATATTCTAAATATTTGTTGTCTACTTTGCTAATGTATCATGTGCAGAATGGAAATAAAGTTTATACATGTTATGTTTGTCCGTCATTTTATTATGCAATCCGACTGAAAGTTATGTCAAATCTCTAAAACTGAAAACGAAATACTTAATCTACCAAAAAACACAGGTCGAGCGTAATTTCGAAGCTAAATTGAAAAAGATTTCGAGATGTTGCCTGTGCTCAATCCCACGACTATCTTTAAGATTCAATTTTGCATGAATTAGTAATGTACCTATGCAATTTGTCCAGGTCTGCGGGAACCGTCAGCTTTTCAATCCTGAATCAAATCATAGCTGTATGAGCTTAATGCCATTGACTTGTCAAAAAATAGAGAAGTGTGAATCAGTAATCATCAATTGATTACATGATTCACTCTTCATCTATTTTTATATTTGTTTATTTGCTTAGTGTCGTACTTAAATATCCACCAAGGACTCAGATAAATAAAAATAGTACATAATTAATGTAATGTATTTTTTTATTAAATCACAGTCTTATAAGTCCAGCACGGCTGTATGAGCTTTGATCCCTTTGCTTTTTGGAAGCGGACAAAAAAACAAATGCGCGAGAATCGAACTGACGCGACCCATTTTTTTAAGGTTATATTTAATTTAACGGATATAACCTTGTAAATATAACTGAAACCGAGGAATATACGTATAAAATCTTGCTTGCTTCCCTATTTTAAGCTTGTATCTTGAATACACATAAATGAATTAATACAATGGATTTCGCTAGAAAACAACTCGAGAAATACGGCTGGTCTGACGGTAAATTTACGATTTTTTACTACGCAGTGGACTTTTCTTGCACCTAAACTTGCCTAAATCCTAATAAATCTGCTACTGGGTTGCAGTAACTACGCGTTATGCTTGCAACGATATCATTTTCACAGATAAGTACTAGGTAATAATATGCGATTACTGTGTTGCAGGTAAAGGATTAGGTAAAAACGAGAATGGTATTTCCGAAGCCCTAAAACCGAAGCTGAAGCGAAGTGTGACGGGCGTGGGACACGATGCGGCTTCAGACTTTACTGAACACTGGTGGACCACCTTGTATAATAAGGCTGCGGGCAATGTTGAGGTAAAACTTGTAGCTTTATTTATTACTAGCGACCCGCCCCGGCTTCGCACGGTATATTATGCATGTATTATACATAAAAACCTTCCTCTTGAATCACTCTATCTATTAAAAAAAACCGCATCAAAATCCGTTGGGTAGTTTTGAAGATATAAGCATACATAGGGACATAGGGACAGAGAAAGCGACTTTGTTTTATACTATGTAGTGATAGTGACAACACAACATACCTCAATCACAAATTCTATGAATACTAGGCTAGAAGAATCTCTTAGGCCAAATTCTTGCAACTTCTGATGATTCTTTCTCATTTTTTTTTTCAAATTTTAAAAGGCTTGAGTGCACTTTTGCGACAAATGAAAATGCCAACCTCATTGGTGGTAGAATTCTACTAAAACTTAAGATTCTAAAGTAATGGCCAATGATGATGTTAAAATCTAAAAGCAAAATCATTAAAATTCCAGGTGACCGAGAAAAACGGTAAAACAAAGAAAATAAAAACGAACACATCGGATTTCCAAATTACCAACAGCACATGGAAATTAAACAAAGCCAAAGCTGATACGGAAAAAGAGGAAGAACAATATGCGGACTATTTTGTTAAGAAGGCCACTTTGACCAACGGGGGGGTGAAGACGGAGAAAGTACAAGCATCTGACTCTGACAATGAAGAGCCCAAGGATGTGGTCAAAATGACGGATGAGGAGCTGTTTGCTGCTTGTGAAGGGCGAACTGCTCATAAGTATGTTTATTTTATGTTACAACTTCTGCCCGTAACTTCATTTGCATAGACTTATATTATGTAAACCTTTCTCTTGAAGCACTCTGTCATAAAAAAAAACCGCATCAAAGTTTGTTGCATACTTTTAACGATAAAAGTATACATAGGGACAGACAGACAGCGGAAAGGGACTTTGTTTTAGACTATGTAGTGAAGAGCACTATCCCTTTGTTTGCCTAGTTCCAGATCCGGACCAAGGTTAAAAACCAAAGGGTTCAGTACCCAAGGGGTAAAAATGTGTCCGTACTATCTATCACCAGGCTGTGTCTCATGCACCATGATACCTAGACTGTTGAAATTTTCATAGACAATGTATTTCTGTTGCTGATATAACAAAAAATTTTTTTTGTAAATGTGGGTGTTTTTATATTAATTTTTTTTTTTTGCAGAGGCGCAAGGCACGGCTTAAAAGCTTCTGGCAAATTGGCAAGAATAGAACAGCAAGAACAAATGTTGCTAGCTCAACCACAGTATGAAGGATATTCTCATTCAAAGAAACACAAAAAGAACAAATGCAACAATGAATTAGAAGTTGAAGATTTAAATTTGAACAGTGATACAGATGTTCCAAAAAGCAAGAAAAAGAAGAATAAAAAGAAACACTGCCTAGATAGTGTGAACACATCAGAGATTGTGGAAGAAAATAATGACATAATCATGGCTGAATCAACAGAACCAGTGCTTAGGGAAATTAAAAAGAAACGGAAAGTGACAGATGATAATGTTGCCATTGAAATGGAAGGTAATAAAAAATCTAAAAAGGCAAAGAGTGCTGATGATAATAATGTAACGGATCCTGATGTCGGGTGTCTATTTAAATCAAAGAAAAAGAAGCGAAATCAAAGTTTAAATGTTCAAAGGGCAGAAGCAGAATGTGAAAATTTTATAAAAACTGATGCAAAATATGAGTTTCTAGATAATGGTGTTGTTCGAAAAAGCAAAAAGAAGAACAAGAAAGAAAAAGGTCAATGACCATTATTAAATGAGAATAAAATGTATTTTATACAAAAACTTTTTTTTAATAATGTCCTTTAATTAATAAGCTTGAAAAAGTTCCTCATAGGCAACACTGATACTGATTGTAATGTCAGCACTTCAAAAAATATTATTATATAGTACTAGCTGTTGCCCGCGACTTTGTCTGCGCAGAATTCGCTTATCGCTGCGGGAACTATGCAATTTTCCGGGACAGAAACTATCCTATGTCCTTCCTCGGGACTCAAACTATCTATATACCAAATTTCAACTAAATCGGTCGAACAGTTTAAGCGTGAAAAGGTAACAGACAGAGTTACTTTCACATTTATAATATTAGTAGGGATGTTGTACAAACTTTGTCCAGTCAGTAGCAACTCTGATAAATAAGCCATATCTACAAAATAATTATCCAAATGAGCGCGTACCTACATTTTAACAATTCATTTTTACTAACATAGATGGAAGATGGAATGAGGGTCTATTAACTGCGGGTATGAACCCGTTATTTAGTTTTCCGTTAAAAAACGTTTGAGCAGATATTAATTTCCCAAAAATGCAGCTAAATTTTAGCTCTGGCAACACGAAAGTATTCTGTATGTCAGTGTCAAACTGAAGGCCACCCAATCCAATTGTCAAAATTTACTACTTTGCAAAGAAAACGTAACGAAAGTAAAATAGGCAAAAATGTCAATCGCTAAAATATTAGCGCTTGATAAACTATCCAATCTCTTTAATATTATCCGCCAAAATGGAGGCATCAGAGGTTCCCTGTGGAAAATATATCGGTAAAGTGTAATGTTTTTATTATGTAATTATTGCTAGGTTATGTTGTTTAGTGGTACGTATTAATTTAATGTAGTTACTCTTTTGTTTTTAAACTTTTTAATTATTTCAAAACACCTGGTGTTTGATGCTTAAACATTCAATATGTGAATGATACCATAACAGTTTAAAATAGAATGAACGAAACACAGTTCCCTTAATAATTTATAATCAATTATGGTTCTTTTTCAGCCAGGATGAGTTGAAGGACGGTACCCTGATCGGAGAGGACAAGTTCGGCAACAAGTACTTTGAGAATCCTCGCTTCTTCTACTCTAGGAACCGATGGGTGGAGTACTCTCCCAACTTCCACATGAACTATGACGGAAGTCAGGTACACAGGTTTTTTTATAACTTTTTTTATGTTAGAGAGGCCAGACAAACAAACTAGTGGGTCACCTGATGTTAAATGATCACCACTTCTAGTTTTTTTAGTATAAGGCAATTTCTTAAACTTTTTGCGGTAACGGACCAACACTTTAAAAATTTCAAAATGTCCCCTGTCTATATTACTATAGGTAAATAAAACAAAGCATAATACTAAAGATCACTAACTAAATATGTGAACGGTTGACTGAGTCACCGACCAACATGCATGTATGAAGAGATTGATGACTGTGGATGAAGTGAAAGAAGTATGTCAGGATCGTAGCAAGTGGAACAAAGTAGTCTCTGCCTACCCCTGTGGGAAAGAGACGTGACGGTATGTATGTATGTATGTTGACTGAGTCGCTATGGACCCCCAGCACACATGTTACGGACTAAGGGGTCCAAGGGGTCCATGGACCCCAGTTTAAGAAGCCCTGGTATGAGGGTTAGCTTAACATAAAACTTGTATTTTTCTACCGAACTTCTAGAAAGTGTGAGGTTTTAATTTGAATGTTTGTTTTTTTTAAATTACAAATAAAGCATACAGCCTAGGAGATTTGGAGTTTAATAATGTCTCAGAACGAGAGGGCTTAGGCTATAGTTCCCATGCGGGCTCAGTGCGGATTGCAAACTTCACACACACCATTGAATTGCTTTGCAGATGTGTGCAGGTTTCCTCATGCCGTTTACCTTTACCGAAAAGCTCATGTAAATTTCAAATGTAATGGCACATAAATTCCGAAAAACTCAGAGGATTGAACCCACAACCCTCTGCTTGAGAGGCCAGAGGTCAAACTAGGCTACCGCGGCTTTTGTTATTAAGACTACTTTCTAAAATTAAATAAATATTACAGGTGCCCGCTGAGTGGTTCGGCTGGCTCCACTACAAGACCGACTTGCCTCCTCACCAGGTAAAGAAACATTGATTTATATATTACTAGCTGACCCGGCAAACTTTGTTCCGCCTTAAATTTGAAAAATTCCAGTGGTTTGGGCTGTGCTATCCCGCGGGAACTATGCAATTTTCCGGGATAAAAACTATCCTATGTCCTTTCCCGGGACTCACTATCTGTATACCAAATTTCAACTAAATCGGCCCAGCGGTTTAAGCGTGAAAAGGTAACAGACAGACAGACAGACAGAGTTACTTTCGCATTTATAATATTAGTAAGGATATATAGCCTGAGATTTTTGTCATGCCATGAGGCTGAATTCAAAAAATTCAAAATTCAAAAATTTTTTTTTGCTAACTTGCCTCCAAGGGCTCTTTTACATGTCTTTTTATAAACTACCAGCGCATTCGGAAATACCATCATTGTCAAGAATGCGCCGCAAGAAACTTGGCAGAAAGTCATTTTTTCAAAATAAAGTACACATAGGTACATACATTAATATGAGGAATGTCTATGGATAATTATTGGTCCGAAATAAAGATTTATTATTATTATTATTATTATTATTAAGCTACATAAATTCTACTTAAATTAAATACATTTATAAAAGGGATGATATCCCCGAGCCTTAAATTATATTAGTTTATAGTAGAGATGTATAAAGTCTCTACTAGTCAAAGTAAAACAAAGTAATTATGCAAAAAAAGAAAGAGAAAAATAAACACTGTATAATAACTCTCTAAAACCTACGACTTAACTTCCATGCTTCCACGCTTGTCTGGTAGCAAAGAAAAAACAGAATATACCAGTATCTTCCAGATGGTAAAAGCCCATTGTGGGAATCGGTGAAAAAATCGGTGAAAACTTGCATCCCATCACTAATTTGATTCCCCTTTCCACCTATGCGCCCACAATCATGCTTAAGGCGGCCTTTAGGTCTTGTTACCTTAGGCTCTGTCTACACCGTAAGGGATAAAAACATGTATTTGTGTAAAAGAAACAGGGATAGTTATTTTACATTGACAGTCTCTTAAATCAAGAATGAAGTGTCCATTACTAGTGCTTGTCAGCTTAAATTGTCCAACACTGGAACCACACACTAAAAATAAACAATTTTTTTTTTTTTTTTTAATTTTTATTGAATGAATAAATAATCTAAATCTGGCTCGCACCTTCTCCTTAAATATTGTATGTGTGTACTCATATTGTAGGTATATAGTGTGTATGTATGCACGTGTTTAATGATATTTAGTAGTTTATTTATGAATTGTTTGTTGTATTTTGAGATGTACGCTCTATTGTGGCTTTCACTATATGGATATTTTAAACTCACTCTTTGTCGGTCTCTCGCTTAATGCTCCTCTCATTTACTCAAAGGTTAACTGGTAGAGATCCCTTATAGGGATAAGTTCGCCTTTGTGCATATATTTAAGGTCTTTTTTTTTGTGATTTGTCTCTACTTCTCTATATTTGTACAATAAAGCATTTACTTACTTACTTACTTACTTACTTACTAAATTTAAAACCTCTCTTTCCAGGACCCGAGCCGCCCTCACTACGAGTGGATGCAGTACGGCAACGAGAACTTGTCAGGCACAACTGGACAATACGTGCCCTACAGCACCACAAGGTCCAAAGTGGAGGCCTGGACCCCCAAATCGAGCCAGCAATAACCAAGTTTAAAAAGCATAACGAGGAAGAGAACAACAAAAAGTATTCTCTGTTCCGATACATTTTAACGCGTTTGTAAACCAACTAATTTCATCTAAATTCCCGCACAGTCCCCCTTGTTCATAAACGATCTGTAGGCTTCTGCTAACTTAGCAATCGTGTGTCCTTATCTGTCACTTTGACATTTACCTTTCACAAATAAGGTCAAATGGGACCGAGCGCGACGACAGCGCCACGTACAGGCGGCCATTATGGACAATATTGTCACCGCTGTCAAACAAGAAGTAAGTAAATATTGTGAAAAATATTAATGAAATCTTGTGTTATTTTACTATATTACACAATTTTGGACAATGGTAGTCAGTAACATTATTGCCAATAATATTAAAATTGTTGTTTTCAGTGAAATTTTAGAGGTTAGGTAACTTACTTTTTTTTTCTTACGGCTAATGTCCACTTATTTCTTTGGTCTCTTTTCCACCATGGTCTTGGAAATTGGTAAAATTTACAGTCGCTATTCTTCTTGGTGTTATTACAATTCACAACAACACATCTTACCAGGACCATATTTTTTCTCAAAAACGATTAGAAAATGTTTACTGCAATATGGATGTGACAGCTCAAGTCAGCGACAAAATAGTCAATTTTAGCCGTAGCGAGCGCTGTGATCGTTTAGGCTACCCCCTCCACCCGCTTTGCACTCTGCCAATAGAGCGTTTATGAATAAGGGGGTTATTGTATACCTTCTGTCTTTTTCAGATTAAATAGACTCCTAATGCAGATTCAGCCGTTTCTAGCAGTTGTTATTTTGTATAGTTTTAAGTAGAAAATGAAATAAATTTATTTATAAATGTCTTGTTCTCGTTTTTTTGCACGAATTAGCAGTGGCGGACTAAGCACGTTAGGCGACAATACTAAATGAGGCCCCCCAACTTAAAACAATATGTAGTTTTGTCCCAGTGGCGTAGCTAGGTAACCAAGGGCCCTGGTGCAAAGCAAATAAAAAAATGGGGCCCCACTACTATCTAAACTGGTTACGTTTTAATAATAATAGTTCGATTGAGATTTTCTGGTAAGAATTCGAGGGCCCTCTGAGCTTGAGGGCCCCGGGGCACTGCCCCGCCAAGTCCCTAGGTAGCTACGCCACTGTTTTGTCCGTACACAGAGATGGGAATCCCCTCCCTCAGCGTATTGGACGCGTTCAGCAAAGTTAAAAGAACATTAGTACTGCGTAAAAATTCTAGATGGCTGTAGTGTTTTGATCTTGATGACATTATGTAGGTACTAACTACTAAGCACATTTTTAAAGTCTTGTTTAGGATTTGATCAGGAGAACGCGGAGGCATTTGGGGCCCCCCAAAGACCAGGGGCCTAGGCGGGCCGCCCCTTCCGCCCCCCTGTTAGTCCGCCACTGCGAATTAGTCCTCCTCACTAGGATGATATGGCGGCATCGCAAGGTACCGTAGACAAACAAATCACGTTATAAATATGAAAGTAGGTCTTGTCTGTCTGTCTGATACCTTATTGGGGTGCGAGTCGGGTTACCTCCACGTGTGGTCAAGAGCTGCGGTTCGTTCTTGGATCCGTCCGGGGTTGAGGAGTGCTTGGTCCGGTGCACCCTGGGCATCGGCTAATGATATTCTGGCGGCCTCCGAGGGATATCATTGACCGTTGGCTAAGAGCCCGGGGGGGGGGGTCTTTTGACCGCGCACGGAGAGAAATGAATTAGCCGTGATAGCTAAGCTCCCTTTGCTGAAATTTTCTTTGCTGTGGCATACAATTTGTTTGCAACTGTAACAAGGCCATGTCTATAGCAACTAAAACCAGTTAGCTACCACTGATAACGATATTTAGCTAAACGAATTTCAAATAATTTGCTAACAGTACTAATTGATTAGCAACTATAGCTAATTTATCAACAAAATAATTTAGTAATTGCTGTTAGTTGTAACCGTTAATAATTCTTAGTTATAGTGGATAAAAATTTCGTTACTATTACTAATTTTACATGTGTTAGACAGCAGATAATATCTTTGATACGTTTGATAAATACATTTTGCAATCACTAATAACATTTTTGCAACAGCTGCTAATTTTTTTCTGATTCATCTACTAATATATCCTTCGCTAATGTTGCTAAGAATCTTAGTCGCACCAACAAATTTACTTTGCAATGAACAGCAATATTATATTAGCAGTCGTAGCAAATCAGACTTATGTGTGGCAGCCAAGAACTTTTTGCAGCTTTGACTAACTTATTCACAAACTGTAGCTAATATTATTTGCTGCAACTGCTAAATATTTTTTTGCTAATGTTGCTAAGAATCTTAGTCGCACCAACAAATTTACTTTGCAATGAGCAGCAATATTATATTAGCAGTCGTAGCAAATCAGACTTAAGTGTGGCAGCCAAGAACTTTTTGCAGCTTTGACTAACTTATTCACAAACTGTAGCTAATATTCTTTGCTGCATCTGCTAAATAATTTTTTGCTAACGTTGCTAAGAATCTTAGCCGCACCAACAAATTTACTTTGCAATGAACAGCAATATTATATTAGCAGACGTAGCAAATCAGACTTAAGTGTTGCAGCCAAGAACTTTTGGCAGCTTTGACTAACTTATTCACAAACTGTAGCTAATATTATTTGCTGCAACTGCTAAATATTTTTTTGCTAATGTTGCTAAGAATCTTAGTCGCACCAACAAATTTACTTTGCAATGAGCAGCAATATTGTATTAGCAGTCGTAGCAAATCAGACTTAAGTGTGGCAGTCAAGAACTTTTTGCAGCTTTGACTAACTTATTCACAAACTGTAGCTAATATTATTTGCTGCAACTGCTAAATATTTTTTTGCTAATGTTGCTAAGAATCTTAGTCGCACCAACAAATTTACTTTGCAATGAACAGCAATATTATATTAGCAGTCGTAGCAAATCAGACTTAAGTGTGGCAGCCAAGAACTTTTTGCAGCTTTGACTATAAGTAACGATAAGTATTAAGGCCAACAGCAACTGAGCTTACGAAATACGCCAACAGATGGCGCTGCGCGCAAGTTACATCGCGCTATCGTTTGGTTGACCGAGCGTCCATATATACCCGAGATGATTTTGAATGATTATCTTGTAACAGATACAGGAAGCGAGTCTGAGTAGCCTAGTGTGCACGTTACTGCTTCTAATTCGTTAGGACGTTAACGGGCCCGGTCTATCAGACTTTGCAGGTGTGTGCACGGGTTGCCGTATCGCAGTGGCGGTCGCTTCCTCGGGCCACAAATTGATTACATCCCACAACTAAGACTCTTGGTAACTGTAACAAACTTAATTAGCAGCTCCAGCTAACCTGATTACATCTCACAACTAAGACTCTTAGTTACAGTAACAAACCCAATTAGCACTTATAGCTAAACAGATTACATCCCACAACTAAGACTCTTAGTTAAAGTAACAAACCCAATTAGAGGCTACAGCTAAATTGATTACATCCCACAACTATGACTCTTGGTTACAGTAACAAACCCAATTAGTACTTACAGCCAAACTGATTACATCCCACAACTAAGACTCTTAGTAACTGTAACAAACTTAATTAGCAGCTACAACTAACTTGATTACATCTCACAACTAAGTCTTTCTTATAGTAACAAACCCTTTTAGCAGCTGCAGCTAAACTCGTTGTCGAATACCGCTAAAGAAATGCGATAGAGTATCAAACTAACTTAGTTGCTACAGCCAACACTTTCGCCGATGCAACGAATTATTTTGATTGTCACATCTAAAGTAATTAGCAGCTACGGCAAATTTGTTTGCAGCTACCGCTAAATATTGCTAATTAAATTAGCTGTCACTGCTAAATATAGCTAATATACTTAGCAGCCACAACTAATTTTAGCTAATATGATTAGCAGTCACTGCTAAGTTTCCCAAACTTCAAAGTGATCACAACTAAGAATATTTGCTATCACAGCCAAGTTTCGGTAGCGAAAAACTCTTTGCAACGATAGCTAAATACTTCGATGTCCCTATAGTTTCGAAGGAATTTAGCTGCGCCAACTAATTCCTAGTTACCACAGCTAAGTTTTTTTTTCCGTGCGTTCTACCGTACAACGTTGCCGACATTTTTTTGACATTGGCGAAATCATCGCATCGATCGATGGGGCTATATTAAAAAACCGGTCAAGTGCGAGTCGGACTCGCGCACCGAGGGTTCCGTATTATTATCTATAAATATCTAAAACCAGTGTAAGCAGAGCCCTGTTCCAAAGCAAAATGTACGCAGTGTGGGGTTACTTTATATTGGTCACTGCTATATACAGACATACATACACATTTACGGTTTTCGCAATTATTCTTTAATCTATGCTATAAGACGTTGCTTCGTACCAAATTTCAAGATTCTGAGTTCACGGGAAGCACCCTGTAGGTTTTGATTCCCTTGCAAGTGTCGAAAATTTGCGGCATAAACGGCTGTATCTTTTGATTGCGTTGGCTTAGAAGTTTGATTTTTTCACAGCTTCAAGGGACAGTAGACCTGAGTAATTGATATAAATTTCAGCTTCATACCTCCACGCGTTCCTGAGAAAAAGGGTCTTGACAGACGGACGGACGGACGGACGGACAGACGGACAACAAAGTGATCCTATAAGGGTTCCGTTTTTTCCTTTTGAGGTACGGAACCCTAAAAAAGAAGAAGAAGGAAGTTAGGATACGGATACGGATATCTGGAATATCACTAGATTGTAGATGACTGATTAGACGTCGCCAAGGGACACCCGATACATTTCTGCCCTAGCATTGCTCGCGACTCCGACTGCGCATTTTGCTTATAGCTATCCCGTGGGAACTACCTAAGTACGCCATTTCCCGGGGTAAAAACTGTCTTGTCCTTCCCCGGGCCCTCAAGCTCAGGGGGCCCTCGAATCGTTGCCAGGGGCCCGATTTTTGAAAGTGCCATAAATCAGCTTGTATCTCCAAAACTACAGCTCTAATCAAAGTTTTGACTTTGAAGATTAATGAGAGCTGTGATTGTCTTCTATGCTACTCGTATTTCAAATTCAACACAATTTTTCGAGTGGTATTGTATTTTCACATTTGTGCTTTCAAGAATAGGGCCCCTGTAGGTATTACGAGTCCAATCTGTGAGCGTGTCTTAGCGTTGACCCGGTCTTAATCTAGGCCTAGTTTTGGCACTTGGCACTCAACTGAGATAAACGAATGTATGAGTTAATACATTTTGGTACGACTCCGGCGAAACCTGTTCTGTGGTACGGGGCCCGGCCAGCGGCGCTCAAACTGCGGTAATTACTTACATACATTAGTGGAGGCAAAATACGTGAAATTTCCCTTAAGTCAGGAAATAATTCTAAGAACTGATAAAAACAATTGTTTTTGATTTGTATGGGTTAGAAATGGAATTTAATACATCACTTGATATATTCACCCCCCCGGAAAGGGGTGGAATTGGTTGAAAATGGTGTAATAGTAATAACTAAGAAGAAAAAATAGGTGTAGTCTGTGCAATTTGCCATACGTTTTATTACATCTTAATCTATATTTGCACCCGTTATTTAGCTCAATTCAAGCTACGGAACATACAAAAAAAAAATCATATAACTAAAAATATACTTTTTGGCATTGCGGCCCCGGGAAAAATACAGAACGCGGTGCAAATTGAGGAAATGATGAGAATATATATCAAAACACAATACCAAATTTGCACCAGGGTGCGACACCCGGAAAGTAGTTTTCTATGTTTTACTGTCTTTGTACTTCGGGGGAAATTTTGGAATTAATAAAAATCGTCACAATCGTCTTAACTTGGTTTGATTTACATTCGCACCCCATAAAAAATTGACATTTCTACACGGAACATGCGGTTCTGTAATACTACCCGCTACCTAGCGTTCGCTGCTATTCCTTGCGTTTAGATAGAACTATGTTTACCAAACTTCCGGTTAAAATTTTCTTTTTTTATTGAGTGCGAATGTAGTATCTTTTAAATATGTGTTATTTATAAATTTTCACGACTATCTTAATTTCCCCCGAAGTACAATCTACAAAAGAGTGAAAAAAAACATGTTCCATACTTTGCACGGGGGTGCAAAGTTACCTGGGTGTTTATAATACTTTGAAAAGCTTAATCTAAGTTTGCACCAACCGTCTGAATTATCCTCGAGCCGCAATCAGAAAAAAATATTTTACCAAGATTCTATACATCGTACACCTTTTTAATTAACATACATGATGTACCAAAGGGGACCCTTCACGTGGCTAAACTTGCGCCTAATACCTTTTATCATACTCCAAAATAACGGCATTTGAAGTTTATACCTAATATTTTAAAGTGTTCCGTACATGATAGAAAGGTGCAAACCGAGGGAAACCATCTAGTCGTGCCCTCTAACGATTCCACAAAAAAACACGACTACACGAATTACTTCCATACTTTTCCGTAATTCGACTATACTACATACACAAATCACGTCTGTGTCCCTTACGGGGTAGAGAGAGCCAAAGGTAACAAGACGAAGGAAAGAAGAGGAGATTTATTAGCTAGTAAGATCCAATGTACACATGAAAGCGACGAATAAATGACTTATGACCTACAGGCCACGTTTAGCAAGACACTGTGGGCGTATAGGTGAAAAGTGCAATCAAAATAGTGATGGGTTGCTACCCGCATCGCCTATGACATGATTCCTATGATTTTCGCCCATTCCCTCGATGGGTTTTTACCATCTGCGAGGGAAGAGAAGCAACTGGTACATTCTATGTTTTTTCTTTACTCCCAGACCAGCATGGGGTGCAAGTCGGGTTATCTCCGCGTGTGGTCAAGAGCTGCGGTTCATTTTTCGATCCGTCCGAGGGGAAGAGCAGTGCTTGGTCCGGTGCACCCTGGGCATCGGTTAATGATTTCCTGGCAGATTCTGAGGGATATCATTATCCGTTCGCTAAGAGCCCGGTAGGGGGAGGGGTCTTTTGACCGTGTTCTACCGTACTACGTTGCCGATATTTTTGACACAAGATTTTTGAATACTATAATTTATTAGGTACATACTTTGACATTGGCGAAATCATAGCATCGATAGATGGAGCCATATTAAAAAAAGAAGAAGAATGAGACGTCCTTTATGTAGCTATGTATGTACCTACCTATGTATAATTCGAACACAGTGCCCCAATTTTTGAATGCACATCACCCGAAAGTTTATGTGGATTGATAAATTTTCGAGTACTGAGATTACTGATATAGCTACAAGAGGTAGGATTCTACCCTAGCCCTCTAGGCTAGCAATGCATACAATCCTCTAGTGTTGCCATGGACACCCGTCCATGGGTGGTGGTGCTCTCTTACCATCAACTCACCCCTTGCTCGTCTGCCTTCCTTGTCGTATAAAAAAAAACAAAGGTGCACCGTCGTTCCTTCTGTGCTACCAAACCAAGCCAGTTCGAGGCCCCGTAGACTTAGGGGCTCGTGGCATTCTGCCAGTCCTGCTACTCTAAAGTTACACCACTGGTCATGTAGTTTTATACTCTGTATACGAGCTTTCAAGCGTTTCAAAAGTTTAGGAAACTTTGCCATCAACCAACTGCCCACAATATACGTATACGCTCAGGATTACCAACTTAGAGCTTTCAAATCAAAGCACGCTAAAAGCAACCGTATTACACTCTCTACAGCTTTAATTTCGCTTACGAACGAAGTTAAATATGGTCACGCCAAAGTAATTACTTTCTACAAGGGGAATACGACTCTAGAACAACCAAGTTTCAGTTGAGATTAAGTTTAAAGCTATTTAAGTTCGATTGACGAAGTGAACTTTTTGCCTCCCAGGTAAAAATATCTTCGAAGTCTCAGTTGAAGTAAGACGCGAACGGACGCGTTCCTGTTTTGAATGAGTTTATTAAAAAGTTCTAACATTTAACTTTTTAAATGTTGACAGTTTTAAGGTTATGAATTCGTGAGTGAATTTGTGCCAGTGTTTGGTTGTTCGTTGAAGTTTTTAAATAGTTTCGTGTCGAAAGTGGCCAGTGACAGGATTTTTGACATAATTCTATGGTAAGCCCGATTTATTGCAATGTGATTGTTTCGTAGATGGTTTTGTGATTTTGAGTTGGTTTTCAACTCGGCTAGAACAAAGGCGGGATAACTAGTTTGAGAGACGTGGATTTAATCAGCCGCTTGTTAAAAGGATGTTTGGTGTAGCACCGTTGCTTTTTGTAGAGAAAAAAATCGCGTTGGCGTTTAAAATAGTGATGTGGACGCGCTTTTTTTCTATCGATAGAATTAAAGACTTTTTAACGTACTTATATTTACGTTAAAATTGTTATAAAAAAGTAGTGTTAGGTATTTTACTATCTAGGTACCTATGTTAAATTATTATTCCTCTTTATTTAAGTAATTACGCTAGAAATGCTTATTTGTACTAAGCCCCACTTTAATAGTCAAAAGAAACGTTTTATAACAGTTTAATTTCAATAAAAGCCGTGTAATTTCATTACAATAGCCACTCTGTCGGCACATGCAATTAAGTGATTGATATAGAGAATAGCTTTGGTATTTCTCCCACAGTCTTAGTGTTAAAAATATAAAAGGTGTAAGCGCCATTGCATTAACGGCGCTTACGATGTTGTGTTGTCGAGGCTTATATCATATTGTGTTACTTAGAGCTAAATTGACCGGTCGTTGGCTTGAGCCAGTGTGGGCTTGGACTTGTTATGACAAACAGAATTGATATAAACGCACAATGAAAAAGTTATTAAGCAACTGACACCTAGCCAAGAATATTAGGTATCATGGCAAATTTTAGCACTGTAAAACTGTAGATAATTGGCTACCTGTTTGACAGGTAGTAAAACGAAGCCTGTTTAAATAATTATCGTTGTAAAAGTGGATAAGGATACTAATAAAATGTTGTGGTCTGCCATGCTGGTCTGGGAGTGAAGAAAAACATAGAATTTACCAGTTGCTTCTCTTCCCGGGCAGATGGTAAAAGCCCATGGAGGAATGGGCGAAATTCTTAGGAATCATGTCATAGGCGATGCGGCTAGCAACCCATCACTATTTTGATTTCCCTTTACAGCCACACGCCCTTAATCATGCTAAACGTGGCCTTGAGGTTTTGTTACCTTAGGCTCTGTCTACCCCGTAGGGGATAAAGACGTGATATATGTATGTGATTCGATAAGATAGGCTAGTTCGCGTTAAGATAATAATAGGCGTGATATAGGAATAGTAATGCTTAAAGCTTGTTATTTTAGCCAATAACCTTCTAAATCTGGACAAAAAATTTAGGTATCCATAGTTTTACTATTTTTATCAGCTGCTATAAAATATAGATGTGTATGGCAATTACACCAGCTCAATATCTATATATTTTTGATTACAATTCACTTCACGTCATGTGAAATTGCATAAGTCGCTGAAAAGTATATTTTGGGAACACATTGTGCTAATAGGTAACAACTTCACGTATTTACATCCTAATTACTTCTTTGTGGTACACGTTCGTACCATATAGATAAATTAAAATCTTCCCAAGTCAATTAGGTATTATACACACAAAATTAGAAAAAAACCTCAATAAAAATCCACATTAAATCGCTGTGAACTACCTAATTAAGTAGATATTAACACGATAAAACTTCTGTTGCACAACATAAAAACCCTTACGTTTCATGCACTGAAGGGAGCATCTGTCTTCATAAACGCGGTTAAAAGAAAAGAGACAGCGAAAACAATGAATAAAACATGATGGAAGCTGTAATTAACAAAAACAATGAGGCGATTGTCGTGAATTTATTACAAAGAGTAAGTTGAAATTAATGAAAGATCTTGGTCGAAAGCAAGTCTTTGTGACATAGAGCAAGTGGGCGTCATATTGTGAACTGTTGGTATCTTACATGAAGAAACAAAAATTGAGACTGTAGAAGGGATGTCGACTGACAAAGAAAAGGAAGACTGAGTACACACACCTACTTGCCGTCGGAATTAATACATTTATATTTAAGGGGCATGTGAAAGAACTAAAGCATAAATGAAAATGAATCTATCCTATAACTTTTTTAAGGCACGTCAAAAACATCTATACACCTTAATGCTACAAACAATAAGGTCGGTGACACATATATTTGAGATGAGGGCTTAATATTTATGCACTCGACTGTACTCTGTGCTTGTCATCTTGTGATCTCTATTGTTTTTCTCTTAGAAACTAAACTTATGTCAGTTTTCAGGAGTTCGTTGTATTGTGCGACGACATACGTAGTCAAAAGACAGTTCATATTGTCGTACGAAAAACATCAATTTTGTTTAAAGACAATGAGATATCGTAGGTATAATTATCAACGACCAAATAGTCTAGTGTGGTTAGAGACCCTGACTATGAAGATTAATTGATGTTATTACAAAACATTTATCATCACTATCACTATCACTACAACATACTATAAAATAAAGTCGCTTTCTCTGTCCCTATGTCCCTATGTATGCTTATATCTTCAAAACTACACAACGGATTTTGATGCGGTTTTTTTTAATAGATAGAGTGATTCAAGAGGAAGGTTTTTATGTATAATTCTACGCAGACGAAGTCTCGGGCAGAAGCTAGTTTATAATATTACTGAACCGTTACAAGTACAAAATTACGCAATCGCATACAACAAAGGCAACACATTACACTTAAGAACTTGATATGTTCAAGGAAGCTATTTATGTAATTTCCAAGAATGTCAGCTAAAATCCTCCGGTTCGGACGTTTGAAAAGGCCGTTGGTATCACATATCTGCGCACGTTCACACAATAGTTCTTTAAGCATTAAAACCAACGATATGTCCGGAACTAAGCGATACAGACATTAACCTCTTTTAGTCCGACGTCTCTGTGTGTGGTTTTCATTGGGAAATAAAAAGTTCTTTGATGCGGTTTTAATTCGAAATTACTGTATTAAATTTTGTGTTCGAAAATTTTGAAATTTCACACGTGACTTTTGTATAGGTTATGTACTTAAGGAAAATTCAAAAATATTCATTTAAATTAAGAAACAATGCCTTACGTTCTTCCTTATATTAATACCTTACATGGATATCAAGTATTTAAAGCATATAAAAAAACGAAAATAAGATAAGTGAAATACTTTACAGCAGGTTATAAAAATAAAATAATATGCATGACCAAATTATTACCCATATTAAGCTTTGCTTAGTTTGGGACCAGGACAATTGTCCAAATTATTATTATCCTACTAAAATATCATAAACGCGAAAGTTTGTAAGTATGGATGGATGGATGTTTGCTACTCATTCACGCCAGAACAGATGAAATTTGGAACATAAATAGATTATAGCCTGGAATATACCATACGCTACTTTTCATCCCGGAAAATTGCCTATTTCCTACGGGATAGTGAGAAACGAATTCTATGCAGAAGAAGTTGCGGGCAATAATTAGTTTAATATATTTAACGTTTTATTTTTAAACGGCTATGTATAGTCGTAATTGCTAATTGACCTATTTAGCTAGCAAATGAGCTCAGATAAGCGTTTGCAATAAGTAATAACTGCATACAGACGTCTTTAATCAAACCCATCTGTTTATTAGTGGTCGTTCCCAGAGCGCTGCCATGTGGCATCATTTGGCTAATTGAGTTTAATTTAATTTGACCTAGGCGTTAAGCAATTTAAACATTGTCTTAAACTTTTGTAATATTCACAGTATTCGCAATGAAAGCGAAACCAAAAAGCGATATCTTGACCTCAATGTCAAAGTTAGGTTACAACACTATTCATGATTCAATGCAGTGATAATGTTGTCTTGTTTAATTAAAAAAACTTTCCTTAAGTCAGAGATCATTTTTTTTTACTAAAATTAGACAACAACATAACGATTATAATTTAAATGTGAATAATAAACAATTTTAGTTTATTCTTGATCTCGAATTCGGTCACCAATTTTAGTGCTGTGAAAATTTTATCGACAAACTTACAAAAAAAATCATAATAGTTATTTTTTAAACTTTCTCTGACCTCCGACATAAATGATGCGAAATGCTATTGTGCGGTGAAAAATGAGGTAAAATTACTCACGATTTGTGGAACATATAAAAACTTTCACTACTTACTTAATTCGGGGTTTGTTATGCAAGAAAATTGTAACGGACACGACAAGAGGCGATTAGGTACTAAAGACAAAACATGTGATATTAACTTGTGTTTAACTTAGAAGATTAAAGGAACTTGATGGTTTACTACGTACATTAACTTTTTATCTCGCTTTTAAACGCTGAGATGATCGTCTAAAGTTTATAATAGTCGTACCATTGCGGGAGAGACAAAGGCAGTAATTTTTTTAAATTATCTTCCTTAAAGTAAAGCTTGGACGATGTTTGCAAAAACTAAATTGATTCGTCCTTAACATAGTAAATTTAATCAAAATCGTTTCAACAGTTTCCGAGATTCCCGAAATGAATAATCACTATCATCATCACTACATAGTATAAAGTAGAGTCGCTTTCTCTGTCCCTATGTCTCTATGTATGCTTATATCTCCAAAACTACACAACGGATTTTGAAGCGGTTTTTTTTAATAGATAGAGTGATTCAAGAGGAAGGTTTTTATGTATAATTCTACGCAGACGAAGTCGCGGGCAGAAGCTAGTAAAGTATACAAGAATAAAAAAATCGGATCCTAAGGTATTTCGAGCTTGCATATGCATTCATGATATGGGCCACTTAGAAAACCATTTAAAAAGTAAATTATTAAGAACTAGCTTCTGCCCGCGACTTCGTCTGCGTAGAATTATACATGAAAACTTTCCTCTTGAAATACTCTATCTATTTAAAAAAAACCGCATCAAAATCCGTTGTGTAGTTTTGAAGATATATGCATTCATAGGGACATAGGGACAGTGAAAGCGACTTTGTTTTGTACTATGTAGTGATGTAAAATATGCATTGAATTAGGGGAGATAATGTTGAAAAATAAATGTATTATTATTATTTAGCAAGTTTTGTTTCTACTTAAGGTTAGAACTTTTCAGCCGCCCCTCGTAATTATATTGGATTAGATTTAATTAGATTTATTTAACTATTTTCACTTCCACTGTCACCATAGAATCGAGGAAATACATTGTAATACCAATAAACGCCGCATAAAAAAATTAAAAGGCACTTGAAAATTTACGAGGCAATAAAATAGTCTTATCGCTTCAAAGCGAACTCTTTCAGATAACCGTTAGGTTGGAGACAAAAGAAGCACATTCAAATCACTTTACTTTTCCCTGGCATAATCTACCTATCCCTTTCGAGTTAACCTTGTTTTTTTTAAGCTGTTTACCGTAAGCCCCAATAATCAAATAAAGATTTGAAAACTCCATTTTGGCACAAAAGGTTTTTGTACATTTACCATTGTTGGATTGGAATTTGGACTACGAGAAATGGGACAAAACCGAAGATCACCTAAACTAGAATGCTTTTGGGTAAAAACAAATAACTACATTTAATATAAACTTTTAGTTTCATCTCCAGCCTATATACGTCCCACTGCTGGGCACAGACCTTCTCTCAGAATGAGAGGGCTTGGGCTATAGTTCCGACGCGGGCCCAGTGCGGATTGGGAACTTCACACACACCATTGAAATGCTTCGCAGATGTGTGCCAAGTTTAATTTAGTTTTAGTTTAATTAGTCTACTTTCAATTTTATAATAAGTCCTTAATGTCTTAACTAGTGTGTGATTATTTGTGAAATTCTGAGATGGTTTTGATTGGGTCAAGGTTATTGGTATTTCCGAAATAATAACCAAGCTATTTTTATCCAATCGACGGCTCCATCGATCTTTGCGTCTACATGCCGACTTTATGGAACTTTTAAAACTATCAAAGTAGCCCCAAATATTTCAAAATCACCCCGATTAACGATAGTAGTTTTTCATTTTGTTGTTTAACTTTAAATAAGAAGCCGATTTGTCTTCAACCACGAAGCCCGCAATCGTGACGGCGACACGCGTGATTTGGGAAAATTCGATCGCCACCTAAAAAGGGATACTGAGAATCTAACTGTTCTCTGATGGCGCAAGATTGGTGTTAAATTTAAAATCGAATTGGGATGAGATTGTGTGGTGCGTAAATAAGGCGTGCAAAGTTGCACAAAATTAGATTCTGAAACACTTAAGTCGATCATGACCAATACACCGGGTAGTGATTTTTTTATAATATTAATTTCAACACATTTTCATGTATAGCAATATAATCAGCACAAGGGGCTAAAACAAGAGTACGACATAAACTTGTCAGTCAATAAAGTGACATAATAATAATTATGATGGAATCAGCCAGGTTACTCTACAGCAATGCAACCTCCAACACGACACGCCCTCTTAATCCTGGACGAACCAGATGACTGCTGATGTGCTCACGAAGGCACTACCTCATTGTAAGCATAGGTCATTTGTTCATGATATACTGGAAGTCGTCCAGGATTAAAAGGGCATTAAATTAAAAATTAAAACCCCCCTACGCATAAATCGAGTAGTCAAACCGTAAATAAATATAAAAAAACATTTTGCCAAGAATGCCTTACATCACTTTGGAAAAGAGCTGATATTCTTCAAACTACTGGACCGATTTTTACCAAACATAGCTTAGAATCACCGCAAGGAAACTGGCTTTCGAATTAAAAAAACCGCATTGAAATCGGTCCATCCATAGATGGATGGAGGATGCGTCATAACGCAAACACACAGACATCAAAGCCAAACTTATACCACCCCACTTTGCGTCGGAGGTTAAAAATATTTTTCAATTTTAACATTGAGTCCAATCCATTGAAAAGGATCTTCGGAAAGTAAGTCAGCGTTAAAGATTACCTGCGTAGTATTAACAATACAAAAGCTTATGTTATGTGGCCAGATTTAGAAAGTGCAAGTGTTGCAACGGCAAAAGTTGCACTGGTTCCAGTTCGAACGACATAATGTTAAGAGGCTTGTGTGGTTAGTAATATTATTTCACACAATCCCAACTAATAAGTAAGTTAGTAAAATACTAATATTATAAATGAGAGAGCAACTCTGTCTGTTTATGTGTCAGTGTTTACGTTTAAAACCGCTGGACCGATTTAATTGAAATTAGGTATACAGATACTTTGAGTCCTCTCATTGCATAATTCCCGCGGGGTAGCGATAAGCAAGCAACAGCTAGTAAGTAATAATAATTGTCTTCTTTTCAAATTAATAATCAGATTAGAATTTTTAACCGTTGCTGAAACTGCTGGACCGATTTTAAAATTTCCTTCAACATTTGATTACAATTCTACACTATCCCAGATGAAAAAAGGCTTATATTTAATTACTAGCTTCTGCCCGCGACTTCGTCTGCGTAGAATTATACATAAAAACCTTCCTCTTGAATCACTCTATCTATTAAAAAAAACCGCATTTAAATCCGTTGTGTAGTTTTGAAGATATAAGCATACATAGGGACATTATTTTATACATACTATGTAGTGATTTGCAGACGAAGTCGCGGGCAACAGTTCGTTCACAGTAAAATAACAATACAACATTTAACATTGAACATTCGGTACATCTCCGGTCTGATTTCGTAACTTCGAAACCGAACCGAACCATTTCTTTGTCGGAAATCGGCGAATCGGTAACGCACGAATGCTCGTTTTGTCGATATACAATTTAAAATAAACCTTTTGCTGTTAAAATAGACTGCATTCCGGGAAAGCACAAAGGTTTGTACCTGAATGAATGGGCAGCGGTTAACGATAGGCCAATTCAATGTTTTTTTTATCGATACCTTTTTTTTTTGCGAAGGCTCATCACTAGATAGACCCAAGGACGGTATGGTCGGTCGAAAGTATTTTAATTTTAAGTCAGAGAAATATTATTATGTAGAGTAAAGTGGATTATAACTGGATTCTTCCATGCTGGTCTGGGAGTAAAAAAAACATAGATTTTACCAGTTGCTTCTCTTCCCGCGCAGATGGTAAAAGCCCATCGAGGGAATGGGCGAAGTCTTAGGAATCATGTTATAGGCGATGTGGCTGGCAACCCATCACTATTTCATTCCTTTTTCCACCTATACGCCTACAATCAAGCTAAACGTGGCCTTTAGGTTTTGTTACTGCTCTGTCTACCTCGTAAGGGATATAGACGTGATTTGTGTATGTATGTAAGGTTTTTTTTATAGGTATCACGTCGCTGGCAAAAGCGTACGGTCTGTAACTGTCACAAAATTAAGAAACTCAAACACAAGTTGTGATGGAAAAGATTACCAGGCAGCGTGGGAGTGATGTAACGTTTTACTTTTTTTTCGGAGATAATATTTTTATAATGAGCTCGCTGCGGTTTTGTAGAAAACGGACGATTATTGTAAAATGTCAGATGTGAACAAGCATAAGAAAGGGGAACTGTAAATACGTTACTATCTATCTATTTTTAGGATAATGCGGCCCCATCGACATATGCGATGATTTCGCTAGTGTCAAAGTATCAAAAATATATTCCAAAATCTTGTGACAAAATGTCGGCAACGTTATACGGTAGAACCCGGTCAAAAGACCCCCTCCCCCTGTCGGTTTTATTACTCTTCCTTGCTAGTCTGGGAGCAAAGAAAAAACATAGAATTTAGGTACCAATTACTTCTCTTCCCGCGCAGATGGTAAAAGCCCATCGAGGGGATGGGTAAAAGCCTTAGGGATCATGTTGTATACTTGTATAGGCGATGTGGCTAGCAACTCATCACTATTTTGATTCCCCTTTCCATCCATTGCTAAACGTGGTCTTTAGGTTTTGTTACCTTAGGCTCTGTCTACCCCGTAAGGGATAAAGATGTCATTTATAAATGTATGTGTCTTCCCTAATCGCCAGCACTCTATTTTTGGTGATTTATTTAATGTACATAGTCTCGAACTTTCTACTGATTTATTATATGTATAAATGTATAGACGGTGCCTATACTTAGTACAGTATGGTGTAGTATAGCAAGCTATATGCTTCATAAAGCACATCTGGGCCGGACGTCGCGGTCAGCTGTTACCGCGGCCATCTTGGATTCGCTGTCGCAAAAAATACAAGGGTGCTTCGCACTCTATGGTTTTGCGGGACGTCTGAATTAACTTGAAATGCAATGAGATTAATTCGCCGATAGAACTAAAAAAGGGAAAAGTCTACTTGTAACAACATAAAAAGTGCTTAGTAAAAAAAAACAAATTAAAATTGAAAATAATTCGATATGTTCGCCTTTATGCATATATTTAGTGTTTTTTTCATGTGATTTGTGTCTGCTTCTTTATATTTGTACAGTAAAGCATTTAATTACTGAACTACTTGTTATTACAGCCAGCGCTATTACACGCGGTAATTAATAAAAAGCGTCCGAGATCCTGTTTAGTTAAATCATTAAAAATGTATCTTAAATGTTTGTCATTTACCGTTGTGTTGGTATTGTTTAACCGACTTCAAAAAAAGGAGAACGTCCTAAATTTTTTTTTATGTTTGTTACCTCAGAACTCCGTCAGTTGTGGACCGATTTGGATTTTTTGTTGGAAAAGGAATACTTCCAGTTTGGTCCAATTAACACCAAATCAGGATCTGATGACGAGATCTTAGCGCTGAGACACCGACTTCAAACATAATAAGTGAATAGGTAGCGCACACCGAAAAATAATTTTAATTTGACATTTCTAAATCTAAAGGCGGATTTGGGCTACATTTAATTTAAAGGCAGTTTTTTTTGCGCAAGAGAGTATTTGCCATACATCCTGCATAATAATTTTATGTATGGTTTGTTTCATTTAAAATGACGAAAAGTACTTAAAACCGACGTCTATTGTTCAATTGTTAACTTCAAGTGGGGTTGTAAAACCATTTAGCGTTAGGTGCAAAGACTGCAAAGTATACCGTGAACAAACAATCTTGATAGTTTTGATGTTGTTGGTCGGTGTTACACTAGACGACGTGCGTTTCACCTATTATACTTAAATGAGTCCAGTTCAGGTAATAAACAATAATCAATTAAGGAGGGGATACTTTCTAGGCTTAAGTGCAATATTTTGTTAGTGTCTAACTGGCTTTCGCTCTTTTAGTACATGTGTTATATTTGCAAAAATAGTCTCTTTTTTACAACATGTAAAATGTATGTGTTGATTTTTTGTGTAAGTATTAATAGTCATATTTTAAATAAAATTTAAAATCTTTAATTTCAAAGATCAAGAAGGGTTGAGCTACTCCAGTACAAGTGCCATACTTCGGTCAGTTTTATTACGTCTCTTTGTTATTTTTTCCTTTCATATTCAGCAACAAAAGAAGTTGTAAAATCCCGAGCTAATTGCATTTTCGTCATTTAAAAAGAAACCAACTATAACAAGTTATGTCCCGATTAAATAAATACCTTTGTCCGGTTACAGTGTCCGACATGTCGCTACCGGACGTGACGTCAGCGCGCAGCTCTCCGGCGCCGGACGCATGCCCGGAGTGCGACACCAGCGCCTCCGTCACCTCCGACTTGCATAAGGTATTCATACTCATTCTCATCCTCATCCTCATACATAGCTATACTAGTGGACGTGACGTCATCGCGCAGCTCTCCGGCGCCGGACGCATGCCCGGAGTGCGACACCAGCGCCTCCGTCACCTCCGACTTGCATAAGGTATTCATACTCATTCTCATCCTCATCCTCATACATAGCTATACTAGTGGACGTGACGTCATCGCGCAGCTCTCCGGCGCCGGACGCATGGCTGGAGTGCGACACCAGCGCCTCCGTCACCTCCGACTTGCATAAGGTATTCATACTCATTCTCATCCTCATCCTCATACATAGCTATACTAGTGGACGTGACGTCATCGCGCAGCTCTCCGGCGCCGGACGCATGGCTGGAGTGCGACACCAGCGCCTCCGTCACCTCCGACTTGCATAAGGTATTCATACTCATTCTCATCCTCATCCTCATACATAGCTATACTAGTGGACGTGACGTCATCGCGCAGCTCTCCGGCGCCGGACGCATGCCCGGAGTGCGACACCAGCGCCTCCGTCACCTCCGACTTGCATAAGGTATTCATACTCATTCTCATCCTCATCCTCATACATAGCTATACTAGTGGACGTGACGTCATCGCGCAGCTCTCCGGCGCCGGACGCATGGCTGGAGTGCGACACCAGCGCCTCCGTCACCTCCGTCTTGCATAAGGTACTCATACTCATTCTCATCCTCATATCCATACTACCAGACGTGACGTCAGCGCGCAGTTCTCCGGTGCCGGACGCATGGCTGGAGTGCGACACCAGCGCCTCCGTCACCTCCGAATTTCATAAGGTATTCATCTTCATTCTCATAGCCACCGTAGAGCCCTATCGCAGTTGACATATCACTTGAGTTTGAGTGACGGTGGCCTGTCAATTGCGCCAGGGTTCTACAGTGGCACGTGAATACATTTCCCTCAAAGTGTGAGATGTGAGTATGAGTATGAGTATGCGAATGAACATGAGTATGAATAAGAACAACTGATTTTTCTACACAAAATAAATAAATTATCATACAAATCTTTCACCTTCCAGTACCAAGTAGCGTGCACATGCAAGCCTTCATCGGCTGCGTACGCGCGGGCGGACGACCCCGGCCCCCCGCCCCCCGCCAAGCCGGACACCCCGCCCGCGCTGCCCCCCCGCCCGCCTGCTAACTTACTGAGCAACAGACGGACCAATGGTAAGCCAGAATTAGTGTTGTCGCTAAATCGATAGTTTTCATCTGAAATATGAAATGCTTCGTATACAAAAATTTTAAAAAAAAAATAGATAAAAAATAGTCTGTGTGTTAATCTAGAGTACAGCTATCTCCGTTCCAATTTTTATCTAAATCCATTCAATAGTTTTTTCGTAAAAGAGTAACAAACATCCATCCATCCATCCATACCTACTTACAAACTTTCGCGTTTATAATATTACTAGCTTCTGCCCGCGACTTCGTCTGCGTCGAATTATACATAAAAAACCTTCCTCTTGAATCACTCTATCTATTAAAAAATCGCATCAAAATCCGTTGTGTAGTTTTGAAGATATAAGCATACATAGGGACATAGGGACAGAGAAAGCGACTTTATTTTATACTATGTAGTGATATAGTACGATATTACTTGAACCACTTGTTCCTTCAACGAACAAAGAAATACACATGACAAGGTTGTGCAGGCTGAATTATGTTTTCCGCCCTGCACCACAGAAATTGCATAAAAATAAATAAAAACCATCCATCTTCTCATTGAAAGAGTACATTCGCTGTCAAACCGTTCTAAATGTCACTAAATCTAAAAAAAAACGAATTCTATAACAGAAGGTAAAAAATCTTCCCACGCAAAGCAAATCTATAAGAATTTAAGCCAACCTCAGATAGGATCACAATGGAAATGGAATCTACCTGTTTTATTGTTAACAGTACCTTTGTTACACTTAGCTATACATTTATGAGCGTACAACGTAAAATCCATAACGTACTCGGATCCGTTTGATACCTTTTTACATTACCTGCATCCCATATCTAAAACTAAGCTAAAATGACGTAACAGCATTATACTTCGAATAACTTACGACCTTTTAGTTTGGAACCGGCGAAAGACTTACTGCGTCTGCGTGATAGAGGGCTCCATTGTCAAACCACATAACCTAAATCGCTTACAATAAATAATACAACTATTTATAAATGAAAAGCAATGTAAACATTTGAGTGTGTTGCTTGCGTTATTCACTGGCGACGCCGTGTGTTGAAATAAGAAAAAAGTGACCGGATTTTGTTTTTATGAAAAATAAACAAAAGACAGTGCAAAATGCAGCCAGTGATTTGAGTTTTTAAATGAAATTGCGTGTGGCAGTGATACAAAGTGTGTTCAGCCAGTGTTCATTCATAATTTAAATGGAGAATACATTTGTTTTTCTCGTTACAAAAGGTCATTGTTCCTTACGCTCGGCTTGCAAGGGTGTAAATATCGATTAAATCAAATGGCGGGCTATTCGAAAGTTCCTCTAACGTTATAGAACAAACTTTACTCTCTTAACAATCGAGTAAGTAAAAAAAGCAATGGACCGGACTTGACAAAAAAAAAAGAAATGACCTGAGATTTTTGTAAACAGCCAGTTAAAAAATTATAGTGGTAAAAAGGATGCAAGCGTGTGGTGTGATGCAATTAGTACAGTATGAAGTATCGACACCGCAGTCGACGGTTGCAGCCGATGTGGGGCAGCACTATGTACCGCCGCCGCCATATTTTGGTACGTTTCTTCGATAACAGATGGCGTTATTGAGAAAAGTAAATAAGCTTAAAGCGTGTAAGTGCCTCGATATCACGTTGCAACAGCCGTGGTTACGAGTCGATAAGGGCGTGAAGCTTGAGGTCCCGGGTTCTACCCCGGTCGGGGCAGTTATTATGTATGAAAATTAGCATTTTCCCCCGACGTTAAGACTAATTATTACGGAGATACGGCCATTTCAAAGTAATAATATAACTCTATTTATTATCCTTAGGGAATTTCGAAAAACATGATGTTGGTTTTTAGCTATTCAGATTATTTATTCCCTATATTTACTTATTTATTTGCAGAGGGAACCCATAACTATTTTGATTCCCCTTTCCATTTATATGCCTACAGTCACGCTAAACGTGACCTTAAGGTCTTGTTACCTTATGCTCTGTCTACCCCGTAAGGGATAGGTATATACGTGATTTGTGTATATATGTTGCTTACCTATCCCCTATCCCTTGGGAATTTTTAATTTAAATGACCTGTTGTATGCGAGAGTAATGTGTGCCAATAGACAAATTGACGTCCCAAATTAGAAAAATGAAAGTCCCATATCAGTTCTATACACACTATTATATCATTTTTAAACTCACCCTCATTTGCAGCAGCCGTCAACTGCAACACGGCAACGTGCCGGCGCCGCAAGTACGCGTGGTGGTGCGTGGGCTGCGGCGCGCTGGCGGCCGCGCTGGGCGGGCTGCTGGCGGCGCAGCACATCCTGCTGCGCGCCTACACCGCCTCGCCGCACCACCTGGAGACCGTGCCGGCCGCCGTGCCCGCCGCCATGGTCAGTGCACACAGTCGGCAGTATACACAGATATAGTACGCGTGGGGGTGCGTGGGCTGCGGCGCGCTGGCGGCCGCGCTGGGCGGGCTGCTGGCGGCGCAGCACATCCTGCTGCGCGCCTACACCGCCTCGCCGCACCACCTGGAGACCGTGCCGGCCGCCGTGCCCGCCGCCATGGTCAGTGCACACAGTCGGCAGTATACACAGATATAGTACGCGTGGGGGTGCGTGGGCTGCGGCGCGCTGGCGGCCGCGCTGGGCGGGCTGCTGGCGGCGCAGCACATCCTGCTGCGCGCCTACACCGCCTCGCCGCACCACCTGGAGACCGTGCCGGCCGCCGTGCCCGCCGCCATGGTCAGTGCACACAGTCGGCAGTATACACAGATATAGTACGCGTGGGGGTGCGTGGGCTGCGGCGCGCTGGCGGCCGCGCTGGGCGGGCTGCTGGCGGCGCAGCACATCCTGCTGCGCGCCTACACCGCCTCGCCGCACCACCTGGAGACCGTGCCGGCCGCCGTGCCCGCCGCCATGGTCAGTGCACACAGTCGGCAGTATACACAGATATAGTACGCGTGGGGGTGCGTGGGCTGCGGCGCGCTGGCGGCCGCGCTGGGCGGGCTGCTGGCGGCGCAGCACATCCTGCTGCGCGCCTACACCGCCTCGCCGCACCACCTGGAGACCGTGCCGGCCGCCGTGCCCGCCGCCATGGTCAGTGCACACAGTCGGCAGTATACACAGATATAGTACGCGTGGGGGTGCGTGGGCTGCGGCGCGCTGGCGGCCGCGCTGGGCGGGCTGCTGGCGGCGCAGCACATCCTGCTGCGCGCCTACACCGCCTCGCCGCACCACCTGGAGACCGTGCCGGCCGCCGTGCCCGCCGCCATGGTCAGTGCACACAGTCGGCAGTATACACAGATATAGTACGCGTGGGGGTGCGTGGGCTGCGGCGCGCTGGCGGCCGCGCTGGGCGGGCTGCTGGCGGCGCAGCACATCCTGCTGCGCGCCTACACCGCCTCGCCGCACCACCTGGAGACCGTGCCGGCCGCCGTGCCCGCCGCCATGGTCAGTGCACACAGTCGGCAGTATACACAGATATAGTACGCGTGGGGGTGCGTGGGCTGCGGCGCGCTGGCGGCCGCGCTGGGCGGGCTGCTGGCGGCGCAGCACATCCTGCTGCGCGCCTACACCGCCTCGCCGCACCACCTGGAGACCGTGCCGGCCGCCGTGCCCGCCGCCATGGTCAGTGCACACAGTCGGCAGTATACACAGATATAGTACGCGTGGGGGTGCGTGGGCTGCGGCGCGCTGGCGGCCGCGCTGGGCGGGCTGCTGGCGGCGCAGCACATCCTGCTGCGCGCCTACACCGCCTCGCCGCACCACCTGGAGACCGTGCCGGCCGCCGTGCCCGCCGCCATGGTCAGTGCACACACAAGGGCGTTGCCAAGGGGGGGCAGGGAGGGGCAGCTGCCCCCCCCTAGAGATTCTAAAAAAGATGCCAAATATAATGCAACCAAAGTCCTAGACTAGTCATAGAGAATGAGAAAAGTATGAATTGCAGTAGGTAAAGTCAACTTGCCCCCCCCTGGGCCATCGGCTGGCGACGCCCTTGTGCACACACACAGTCGTCAGTATACACAGATATAGACCGACCACTGAACCTTTTCGACGCCAACGGCACATATATATACGGCCTTTGTACTATTTTCTGTGCATTTCTGTATTTTTAATTTTTTTTTGAGTGAGAGTTTACATATTTCTTGTTACCTTAGGCTCTGCCCGTAAAGGATAAAAACGTGATTTATGTATGTAAGGTGTACACGGAACACACTTCTATACCTAAGGGTTACATTTTTGCCTTTTAAGGAACGGTAGGAACGGCCTATTGTCTACTTTGTTCTTTTTTTATATGAATAAGAAGGCAAACGAGCAAGTGGGTCACCTGATGGTAAGTGATCACTACTACCCATAGACACCCGCAACCCCGGAGGGATTGCAGATGCGTTGCCAACCTAGAGGACTAAGATGAAATGCCTCTTGTGCCCGTAATTTCCCCGGCTGTCTTACTCTCCACAACGGAACACAGCAGTGCAAGCACTGCTACTTAGCGGCAGGATTAGCGAGTAAGATGGTGGTAGCGATCCGGACGGACCTTGCACAAGGCCCTACCACCCGCAGATGTTCTTTGATTCTGTATCGTTTTGTACTGATTTGTGGTGTTCAATAAAGAGTATTTGTATTGTCATTACACATAAACGGATAACTCACGTATAAAAAGTCGAGTGATGCTCGACATGTTTCGGACTATTTCGTAGTCCTTTTTCCAAGAGCGCTCGCCTCGGCGGCAGCGACACGAACACTGCGCGCCAGCGCTCTGCTCGCGCGGCTGCTCGACGCAACTGACAGCGGCGCACAACTACCCTCGTTTTCATCGTCATTTTTATTATTGTCAAATGTCGGGCAGCACACAACACTGATCACGTCACTCCGTAAAGGTTCGCTCACACTCACCGTTTGGTCAATATTTAAAACAGTTTTCCAACTCGGGGGCACCGACCATCCGCTATCCCGGTTGAAATTGGGATACCGACTTATTTCAATGGCTTCCCGTTTATGTGTAATTATGATTAAGTCTCACGGTAGTTTCATGTATTTGTATTGTATTGTATTGTACCCTGATATAATGTATTCCTCTGTTCCAGCTGGTCCTGACAGGCGTCTGCATCATGAGCCTGGCGCGCAGGCGCAACCGATACAGCTATATGGTAAGAAAAGTATGTCATCTCCGTTGTTTATTATTTTATTCCATACCTAGTGCAGGGATGACGATATTCACGATTGTCTATCATTAAATTGACGACCGGATAGCCTAGTGGTTAGTACCCCTGACTGTGAAGCTAGAGGTCCCGGGTTCGAATCCCGGTAGGGGCAGACAGTTGTATGATGAATACGAATGTTTGTGCCCGAGTCATGGATGTTGTATGTATTTATCTACGTATGTTTATCCATTGCCTGGTGCCCATAGTACAAGCTTTGCTTAGTTTGGGGCTGGGTCAGTGGGTGTAATTTGTCCCAAGATATTTATTTATTTAATTTAAATATTACATTTTTTAAAAGTTTTTGCTATTTTATTGAATCAGGCGTTATTTTGCGGAGGTCCATTTAATTTTTTTGGGTTTGCATGTGTAACAGTTGTGTTCATTAAACTTTGATAATGATCCCGTAGAGGGATCGAAACGCGTCAGTGTGTGGTGTAAGGGATAATTAAGTTTGTGGGATTTATGTGTTTTATTGGCAGCAGTGGAGAGAGGATTGCATGAAAAACATATATTTCACACAGGCTTGGTTATCTTGCACGTGAGTAGCGGAGTAGCAAGGTAAATTTTTTGTTCGTTTAAGTTTTTGTTGTCTGTATTCGCAATGTCTTCGTATACATTATCAAAGATCTCCGTCTCTTTTTAGAATAACATTATTATGATTAAGTAATCGTTTTAGAAAACAGCTGACATTCTTTAAACTGCTGGACCGATTTTTACCAAACATCGCTAAGAACCACCGCTATGAAACTGGCTTTCGAATAAAAAAAACCGCATCAAAATCGGTCCATTGGCTTGAGAGCTAATGATGTCACACAGACACATGGATCTTTTTGCGTCGAGGGTTCTTCTTTTCTAACATGGCCCCATCGATCAATGCGATGATTTCGCCAAAGTCAAAGTAATAAATACAGTATTCAAAAATCGTGTGACTTAAAATGTCGGCAACGTACGGTAGAACACGGTCAAAAGACCCCTGTCGGGCTCTTAGCCAACGGACAATGATATCCCTCGGATACCGCCAGGAAATCATTACCCGATGCCCGGGGTGCACCGGACCAAGGACTGCTCTACCCCTCGGACGGATTCAAAAACGAACCGCAGTTCTTGATCACACGCGAAAGTAACCCAGGCACTCCTGCGCCGAGGGTTCAAAACAGAATTTTACACAGGGCGTAGTGTTTTTTGACGTCTCATGCTTGTCATGTCGGATCTCTCTTTCTAATTGCTGTTTAATTAGTAGTTTAAAATTTATATTTTCCGTATTTCTTGACTGACATGACGTATTCAGTTGAAATTGCGGTTTTAAAAATGCATATTTTGTAAAGAAAGAAAGAAAGAAAGAAAGAAAGAAAGAAGACATTTATTCCTTTTTGCAAGACACACAAATATAAGATAATACACACAGTTTTATAGAAAATAAACAAGGTATAACAAAAAAAGAAAACATAGACATGAAAAATAGATCATCAGCGTTGTGTGTCTTCGCAAAAGTGAAACGGTCGCTGGCTCAGCATTACGCTGAGGTGTTAGACACCTGCAGCACTGATTTTCAGCCAGAACCGTCTATGACTCACGGAACGATACACAGATAAACTATACTACATAATTCATAAACCTTTACGTAAACAATGCAATACTTAGATAGAACCCGACTTATGTGTAACTAAAGAAATACATAAATTAATTAAATAGTTTACAATAAACAAAAATAAAAAGGAGGGAAAACTAAATTGTTCAAAAACAACAGGTTGGCATATCAAAGTGCAAAGTGCTGGAGGATTATTGGAAGGATTTTTGGAGCGTCAATAAGTGATCCTTCAGCTTGCGCTTGAAGGTGTAACTACTTGACGATCCTTGGATAGGGGGAGGAATATCATTCCAGCACTTGGACGCCGCAAACTTGAAACTGCCTCGAAATGCCGCAGTCCGATGCTTAGGTATGAGAACCATTGCGCTCCTGCGCTCACTCCTTGACCAAACCATCTTGTTAAAGAGGTATGATGGGGTCTCGTGACGTCTCACACCGAACAGCAAAGTGGCTAGGTGCATGCGCCTGCGCGCAGGCATGTTCAGCAAGTTGGCGGCGTTCAGGTATGGGGTGATATGGGAGCGGGGAGGGACGCGGAAACAGAAACGAGCACATGCGTTTTGCACTCGCTGTAAAAGCCTCTTAGAACGACCAAGAATGCAACCGCCATAAATAACGTCACAATAGTTTAATCTGGACAATATAAGCGATTCACAAAGGTCAACACGCAAATCGACACTAAGGTAATCGCGTATATTGTACAGAATTTTGAGGCGGTGGAAGCAGTTACTCACAACTTTCAGTATGTGGTTCTCAAAGTTCAGCTTGCCGTCCATTAGGAGGCCAAGGTTATTGGCTTCTACCACCCGCTCTATTGGTTCACCCATAACGGCAACATTCCCGGTAGCCAGAGCAGCAAGAGTATTACGAATTTGATGCCTCGACCCAAAAACGATATACTTCGACTTGCGGGGATTGAGGACCAAACAGTTCTTCTCCGACCAAGCCGAAATACGATCTAGATCTGCATTGATGGCGTCCACAGCTAAAGACGTCTCTGATGGCGCGCAGGAGATATACAGTTGCAGATCGTCCGCGTAAAGATGGTATCCACTGCTCTTTATACTGTTGACAATATCAGAACTGTACAATATAAAGAGCAGAGGTCCAAGTATTGAACCCTGCGGCACTCCCCGTGTCACAGGGCAAAGAGAGGACCGCAGAGCACCACCATCCATCCCACGCAATACGACTGTCTGCGCACGGTCAGTCAAATAACTGCTAAACCATGTTATCGCCGTGGCATCAAATCCGTAATAAGACATCTTAGATAATAGCAAGGGGATACTAATACAATCAAAAGCCCTGGAGAAATCTAAAAGCACTAATATGGTACTTTTACCATCATCCCGAGCCTGCAGAATATTATCGACTACATCGAGTAACGCAGTAACTGTCGATCGACCCTTGCGAAAACCCGATTGCAGTTCAGGTAGGATGCGGTATCTCTCCAGGTATTCCGACAGCTGTTCGCAAACCACCCTTTCTATTATCTTTGATGCACAGGGAAGGATACTAATAGGACGGAGACATCTAATCTAACAGACTAATCGGACAGATTAACGGGATTTGTGGTTTTTGGTAACGGGGTCACTTGAGCGATTTTCCATTCAGTCGGGAAAGTCATAGTCTGAATACTCCTATTGATGATGAATGTCAGTATCTTAGAAGTCACCGGAAGTGTCATAAGTAACATGTCAATAGCGATCAAATCATGTCCTTTTGCAGTCGTTTTAATAGAGTTCGTAATTTTGGTCACAGTTTCAGAGGTTGTTGGTTGAAGAGTAAAAGTTTTGTCACTATGTCTATCAAATTCATACCGTGTCAAGTCAGATATAGATACGGCTGGGTTACCAGGTATGTTTAAAAAATGGCGGTTTATTAAGTCGGGGTCGTTAAAGTGTGTCGGGAGGTCAGTCCGCGTCTTTGAGTCTGGAAGGACAGTGCGCTTTAAGTTTTTCCAGAGAGTCTTTGAGTCGGTAACGTCGTTGATGTGGTGCTTGAAAAAGGCACGTTTCTCGCTATGGATGGCTGCGATCACCAGGTGTTTTAAGTCTAAATAGTACTGCTTATGAGCATCAGTCTTGGAACGCTTGTATTTGTCGTGAGCTTTGTCCCTAAGACGCATCATAAGCTTCACATTGCTTGTCAACCATGGTTTGAGTGCCTCCTTCACCACAATTGTTTTTTCAGGAGCGTGTTTATCGAATATATGTAGTAAAAGATCATTAAATACTCGTATCATGTCATTCACGTCATCAAGTAAAAGTATTTGGTCCCAATTTATAGACTTCAGATCATTGTCGAAGTCACTAAAGTTAATGTCTTTAAGAGGTCGGTATGTAATGCGTCTCGGCGTTGGTTTCTGTTTTTTTATGTCAAACTCGGCCGTAATGAATGCATGTCGACCCAAGTCGGGAATGTGCTTCACATCCACATTCACGACGCGAGCGTCAGTGCAAATCAGGTCTATGGTCGTTTCGCTGTGTTCAGTGAAATGCGTCGGGTCGCTTACGTGTTGAGTTAGGTTTACTGAAGTTAAAAAATGCGTCAGACGTTCAAATTTTGTATTTGTTTTGTCAGTAAAATTTATGTTGAAGTCTCCAAGCAAAATCAAACGGTCATAATTGTCAAAAGAAGTAATCGAAGTCGTAATGGCGTCAAAAAAGGTGTCAACATTAAGCCAAGGAGGACGGTATGCGGTTCCAATTATTAAACGTTTGCTGTTTACGTTAAATTTCAACCACATTTGTTCTACGAGGGCGGCCGGGGGGTGCGGAAGAGTGCGGGCGGTGAGATCGCGGCGGATAAAAAACCCTACACCACCCCCGCGCCCCGCGCGGATATCGGCTGGCCGCGCAACGTGCCTCAGTCTATAGCCCGCCACCGCCGGGGCCCGGCCCTCCTCGCCGGCGCGCAGCCAGGTCTCGTTCACAGCAACAACGTCGGCTTTTGTCGTGGTCACAGTCGCAATCAACTCGTCATGTCCCGTACCAAGGGATCCAGCATTAAATAGACCAACTTTGAAGTTATTAAAACGAGGCATGGCAAGAACAGAAAAACATTACGTAATAACAATAACAATAGAACGGAAGAATGCAGGTAAATGTGATATTTATATATAGTGTGGTAATTTCAATATGAAATATATGCATATAATACGTGTCATATAAATATACTACTTTGTTTATAGGCAAATCACAGAACGGGGCAAAAGTAATCAGTTGTTTCACTTTCACGACGACACAACACAATTTAAAATACACAATTGAAACAAGGGAAACATACAGGAAGGCCACAAAAGTAAGGTAAATAACAATATATAAATTTCTTACAAACATAATTTGGACAGACTTAAATAACGATACTAATAAAACACATTTTTTTTTCAGGACTCCACAATAAAAAACAAACAATAAACCACAACTAATCAATGGGCTGGGCAACGGTGGCCGGAGTAAAAACATCCAGGTCCGCCAAGCTGCGCAAGCGATGACCCGGCTGGCCGTCAGCTCTGCGGGCATAAATCCTCCCGCCCCGCGTCCACACCCAGCGCCAGGCGGCGGCGCTGCCGGCCTCGCGGGCGCGCTGGAACAGCTGGCGGTTGGCGGCCGTCAGCCGCTCGTTGACGTAGAACCGCCGCGGCGCCGCGGCCAGGCCCAGGCCGTCGGTGGTGGCGCCGCGGCGCACGCGCGCCTGCTTCAGCAGCTCTTCGCAGACGGCGCGGCGCGTCATGCGCACCACCAGCGGCCGCGGCCGGCCGTCCTCGCGCTCGCCGCCCACTCGGTGCGCGAACACCACGTCCCGCACGTCCAGCTCCACGCCCAGCTTCACGCAGACCCGCGTGACCAGCCCGATCGCGCTCTCGCCCGACTCCTCCGGCACATTGGACAGCTGCACGTCGTTCGCCAACAGCTCCTGGTCCCGCTCGTTCAGCTCCGCCTGGAGAGCTGCGATGGCCTCCTCCAGCACCCTGGTGGCTACCGGCACGGTGCTATCGACGGCAGCCTTCTCCACGGCGTCGACGCGACTCTCCAGCGTGTCCACCTTCGCGCTGATGTCCGCCATGCACGCCCTGAGGTCCTGGAACTCCTGGCGGAACTCCCTGAGTTCGTGTCTCAGGGCCTGGAGCTCCTCCCGAAACAGATGGAGCTCGTTTCCGAGCGACGACTGCGCCGTACCCCCGCTCACCGCCGGCACCGGCGGGACCACCGTCTCCGCACCCGATGGGACCTTCGTAACTGTGGGTACCGTCGGTTTGGCGGCCGGAGTTTTGGCGGACGCCGCTGGTTTGGGAGGCGCCGCCGGCACAGCAGGCGGAGGGCCGGCGGAACGCGAAGCAACGGTCTTAGTGGCGGCGGCGGCGGCGGCGGGCGCCGCCGGCGCAGGAGGCGGGGCACCGGTAGAAGCGGCATCAGTGTGGACAGGCCCCGCCGGCCCGGGCTCCGCGGCGGCGGCGGCGGGCTGGGTGAGCAAGCCCTTCACCGGCGTGTCGGCGCGGTTGTCTCGCGGCTGGAACCGCTTGCACGTCGGGCAGCTCCACTCCTGGGTGACCGCTGTCCCGGCAGGTACTCCTACGCAGGCGCAGTGGTAGTGACCGCTACATTTTGGGCACACGACGGTTCCAGTACGCCCAGTAAACTTAGCACAAGCCGCGCATTTAGTCGACATGTTATTTGTTTATGTTTCACTTTTTTTTTTTTTATATAGTGGGTACTTTCAGTACAACAACCGGGTCGACACAAATTCACAGCGTTTTTTTTGCTGAATGCACTGCACTTAAACTTTGCGAACAATGTATACTATCTATCAGGTTATTTTAATAAAATCTGGTACACTAACAGAGCCTAAGAACTTTTTGTTTTATTTTAATTCAGATTAACTTTATTAGTGCGCGTACTCTGTGAAACGTTCCGTTGTAATACGCGGTAGCTCTCTTTGTACTATGTGCCGTGTAACATAATTATTTTATTGCTATCACGATTGCTCACAGATAAAAGTCGTGGGTGCTTGCTGCCTCGTTTGTGCACTGACTTGCGTGTTAGTCACAATAACCACAACAGTCATACACATGAACAAGTAAGTATTATTTCCAATATGAAAATCATTTAATAGGTCTGGGAGCAAAGAAAAAACAATGTTCCAACTGTTTCTCTTCCCGCGCAGATCGTTAAGGGAATCGAGGGAATGGGCGAAAATCTTAGGAATCAAGTTATAGGCGATGCGGCTAGCAATCCGTCACTATTTTGTTTTCCTTTTTCATAAACGCCCGCAATTACTCTAAACGTGGTCTTTAGATCTTGTTACCCTTGGCTCAGTACCCTTCGTAAGGGATAAACATGCGGTTTGTGTTTGTTTGTATAAAATATGTCCCAAATTAGCTGGATTGTTTTCGCGATTTTTCATTTTTGCCATTAATGGGGCAATTACACTAAGTCCATCGCCGCACGCAAAAGAATGCAGCGGTTGGCGAGCGACAGGCTGCAACCGCCTTTAAGTTATCGACGTAGTAGGACTATTTCGAAGGACGACGTTCGTTGGCTGAAGTCGCTAATTTGAAAGAAAAGAAACAAAGAAGACATTTATTCCTTTTTGCAAGACACAAGTATAAGAGAATATACACAATTTTGTAGCAAAAAAAACACAGACATTAAAAATAGATGCTCAGCGTTGTGTGTATCTTCGCAAAAGTGTGTTAGACACCTGCATCACTGATTTGCAACAAGTTCTGCGACCGCAGCAGTGTAATTGCCCCTTTATTTCACAACGATACTTTTGTATTTAATCATCGACATTTTGTTACAGACTGCAAACGCTAAAGTATTGTCTCTACACGAAACTAACTAGAACCTGCACTTGCTACTCCGTCTCGCCCGACAGTCCTCACAGCAGCAAAGATGAAGGTATGCTATTCTAACTATAGAGCGACCGCTTAACCTTTTCGCCGCCACGTCAAATACAAAAGACGTCACCCATACGCCAGACATCTTTATTGCGATGCCTTAAGTTGAACCTAAACCCAATTGAATGAAGGTTGCTTTTGCATTGAAGTAGACGTATATATAGGTCGTTGGCGTCGAAGAGGTTAAATGAGTCCTCGCCCGCGCGGCACAGGGGCGCGGGGTGGGACGACAAAGGGGACCGAGAGATGCCATCCATTTGCTAAACATCTTTTTACAAACTCATAATTTGACAACCTTTTATTTTCTACTAAAATATTGACTTTTTGGAAAACTTATATAACTAACCTTTTCCTTTTAAGAGTACCCCCAGGCCCGGGGAGGCTCGGGACGTTATGTGGGACTCTCCCCCCCGGCCTCTTTCCGCACAGAAAGGGGCGGGGGAAGTATACCCACTAAAACCACTCCGGCGCTGCCCTCTTGCCGGGTTTCGACAAAACCAACCTAATCTAATTTGAGCCACGCCTAAATTTTAACGATTTTTAAAAAAGTTTACGGTTTATCCAGATATTAGAGGGTTGTCAAATGATGAGATCCTCTTATAGACTACAGGCCCATGGAAAAAAAACGTGAAATGAACCAGCGTGAATAACGCTTAGAAGGCTGTTACTATATCATAAAATAACTGAGCGCTATGCCGTCATTTCTGAGCCTGTAATTAGTCGTAATTCCTCACTTGTACCTGAGAAATTCCATACTTGCACAGCTCAGAAATGACGGCATGGCGCTCAGAGTTATTTTATGATATAGTAACAGTCTTCTAAGCGTTATTCACGCTGGTTCGTTTCACATGTTTTTTTCCATGGGCTTGTAGTCTACAATCTTGCTAAATGTGGCCTGTAGGTACCTGTTAGGTACCTTAGGCTCGGTCTACCCCGTAAGGGATAAAGACGTGATTTGTGTATGTGTATGTATGTTGTAGTCTATTATTACCATTCTAATTGGTTATTTCCTCTGTTCGCAGGCATCCGCTGCGTGTTCGAAGGCGTGTCCGAGTGCGACGTGGTTCACGGCGCGCTGTACTGGTGCCTGCGAGGGGTCTTCGCGCTCTCCGTCTGCGCAGTCCTCGTCTGCATCTTCAGCTGCATGCTGGCCTACCAGCTCCTCAGGTCAGTCTTCCTTGTGAATTAAGTAAGTAAGTAAGTAAGTAAATGCTTTATTGTACAAATATAAAGAAACAGATACAATTCACAAAAAAATAAAAAAACATTAATATATGCACAAAGGCGAACTTATCCCTATAAGGGATCTCTACCAGTTAACCTTTGAGTAGATGAGAGGAGCATTAAACGAGGGACCGACAAAGTGAAGGTTTAAAATTCCAGATAGTGAAAGCCACAATAGAGCGTACATATCTAAGCACAATAAACAAAACATAAAAAACATAAAAAACTACTAAATATCATTACACACATGCATACATACAAAATACAATAAGAGTACACACAATATCTAAGGAGATGGTGTGAGCCATATCTTCCTCAAGCCTTCCTTGAACGACGCCACGGAGGCAGACTGCCTGATGGAGGTCGGTAACCGATTCCACAGCCTAGCAGAGTGAACTGTGAAGGATTTGGAGTAAGTTTTGGAAGATAACACGATGAATGCCCGCCATACCTTGCCAAGTGTTCGTCCCACACCCAACTTTAGTGATCCCTCTGGTGGTCTATTAACCTTTTTGACGATAACGGACTATACACTTATAGGGTCCATTACTTCAGTGCAAAAGCAACCTTGAACAATTGGCTTTGGGGCCAACTTAAGGCATCGCAATAAAGAAGCTTTCTTCCATGCTGGTCTGGGAGCAAAGAAAAAACATAGAATGTACCAGTTGCTTCTCTTCCCGCGCCGATGGTGCCCATCGAGGGATTGGGTTAAAATCTTAGGAATCGTGTTATATAGGCGATGTGGCTAGCAACCCCTGCCCCGTAAGGGATAAAGATGTGATTTATGTATGCATGTATGTATGTAATAAAGAAGTCAGGCGTATGGGTGACGTCGTATTTGACGTGGCAGCCAAAAGGCTAATGAGATGCCGTCAGAACGAGCTTCTGATCCCATCGGGGATGCTCATGACAGCCAATAGCCTGCCACCCTATATTACGAAATTGACGGCGGTGGTGGTCCACCTACAGTTTGTCCACCTGGTTTTCGACGGAGCTCCTTTATTTATTTATTTATTGCAATTCACATGTCACAGGTACAGTAGAAAGATGGCAATATGCACAATATAACATATGTATATATATATTGTGATTGTTCGTTTGTTAGATTGTGAGACACGGGACAAGGTACATAGAGATGTTCATCAGAATAATTAATTCACTGTGATCTGAACTTTTCATTTTTATAAGAAAAAAAGTTAATTTTGTTTAAAAATGTGCGAGTCACTTAGTGTTAGAATCTTACTTGGCAATGTAAATTGTGTTCTCTGCATAGTGTGTCGTTTGATGCTGTGTGCGCCACCTCATTTTAAGTTAAGCCTTGCTTAACTTGTACTCTGTCACTATCTGTGAGTTCCTGTATGGCTCTGTGTTACTACCTACTTCCCCTACATAAATTGTGTTAAATGCTGTTGGTTCTCCTTAAATAAATAAATAAATAAATATGAAACCCTGTTGGGCGCAGCATTTTGAAGAGGAAGAGATAGGCCGAAGTTACATAACAGAAATGAATTGTCTATACATTATGTGAAACTACTTAAACTATACTATAAAATAAACTATTTCATATCTGGGTATTTTGCCCTTCGGGCGAATAAAAATACTTAACTATCCTAATCTACCTATTTTTGTGTTCAAATAATAATCATTTATTCGAAATAATGCCAGGATACTTTCCGGGTGGACCAAATTAGGTGTCTATACATAACCTGTCACGTGACAGCTAGTAACAGATAGAAAAATTCGAAGGCTTACCCACCTGCTATGGGCGGTGTAGGGGTATAGCACGCGTCACGGAATGACGAGGATCTTCGATCCCCGGTCATAGCTTTACTTTGCAGATTTTTCTGTGTTCTAATTTTCAGTGTCGTTTACAAATTTAATTTCTAACGGTAAAACCGTAAAAGTGAACATAAAAAATCAAGAAGTAAAAATTTTTGATTAATTTGATAGTAACTATCATTTGAAAATCAGCGCCTTCTCTCGTCCCTGGTGAGCAGTAGATGTTCCACGGGAGTTTGTAATTATGTCGTACAGCCACATCATTCAAATAGATGACGCTTGGCGACAAAAAATCGCATAGTAACAAGCTCACGTGACAGCTAGCAAAAGATAGAAAAAATCGAAGGCTTACCGACCTGCTATGGTTGGTGTAGGGGTATAGCAAAACAAAACAACAAAATACAGCTTAACAAAATCCTTTTTTACTCGATTTTAATTCCAACACACTTTTAAACAACATACAAACGATTTCACGACAATAATTTCCCAACCTAAGCATTCATACACCTCAGTTTCTTAGTCAACGAAGTCAGGGCGATTTGCTGTATATGCACTCTGTTCTCCAGCAACTTGACACTGTGTTTCAAGTCTGTCAATTCAGCCTTGACATACACATAATCCATTATATCTGGTACTTCATACGCGTTACGAACTGCTTTAACATCAGCCAACCTAGTTGCTAAGGCATCCGCTTGCTCTTGTATGACGTCTCTCTCTTTGTCAATCTCAACTGTCAAGCGTTCTTTAGTCTTTATGGTCTCTATTATTTTGGATAAGTACGTATTCTGCTCCCACATAGCTTTCTTGTGCACAGTTAGATTCAGATTGGCATCGCCTGTCATTTTCTTCAGTTCACCTAGATAAGAATAAATTTGTGATTATCTGGCAGGCCCCAAGCTAGGTAGAGCCTGTATCTTGGGACCTTGGAGTGCACTATACAAGACAAATTAGCTTGCAGTGGTTAGTTAGTAGACGTCAGTTAGAAGTTAAGGTAATTTCAAACTAAAAATAAAAAATAAAAGAACTTGTGTGTGTGTGTATGTGTGTTTGTGTGTGTCGCACGGCTCGCTCCATAAGACGAAAGCAATAGCATGATTCCGATGGTTAAGTCGCCACTTGGTTTTGCGGACACTAGTAAAAATTTATTCAAGTATTTACATAATATAGTACCATCGATGATTTGTTCTTCCATGCTGGTCTGGGAGTAAAGAAAAAACATAGAATTTACCAGTTGCTTCTCTTCCCGCGCAGATGGTAAAAGCCCGTCGAGGGAATGGGCGAATCTTAGGAATCATGTTATAGGCGATGCGGCTAGCAACCCATCACTATTTTGATTTCCCTTACCACCTATACGCCCTTAATCATGCTAAACGTGGCGTGTAGGTCTTGTTACCTTAGGCTCTGTCTACCCCGTAAGGGATTAAGACGTGATATATGTATGTATGTATGTATGCTGGTCTGGGAGCAAAGAAAAAACATAGAATGTACCATAGATCATAGATAGATCAATCATAGATATCTGGAACTTAACAGAGAGTAGTGAAACAGGCCCTAAGTTGCTTATCGTACGTCAATGGGCAATAGCTATACTTCATTTAATTTAGGATGAGAAACCACAACAACATTATATTGCGGCTCGTGAAGTGTACTCTCTTTACAATTAGTACTAGAGTAATTGTAAACAACACGAAAATAAAGTGGCATTAAAACAATTTTATTTTGCGGCTCCCCGACTACTGCACTGTACTATTTGCTAGGTATGAAATAGTTGACCAGACGCAATATAATGTTGTTGTGGTTTCTCATCCTAAAATAAATGAAGTATAATATTAAACTAATCATACCTAGCTGTTGGAATTTCCTGTCAATAGTCTGCATAGCTTCGGAATTTTCTATCTTCAGCTTCTCAAAATCCACAGGGCGGAGTTGCTCGCTCAGTTCAGCTTTGACCTTGATCTGACCTTTGAGCTTGCTGTACTGGGTATTCAGGGTACTAGTCCTCAGTCTAAGTTTACCTATTTGGCTGTCAGCTATTTTCACCCATTCGGTCATATACCTAGAAGGAAATTACATTACATTCCGAGGGAGGGTTCCGAGAATGTCTCAGATCGCGGGAACTGGCCGCACGATCCAAAGGCGAGGGTGATAAACATGCATACCTACATACCGTCACGCCTCTTTCCCACAGGGTAGGCAGAGACTACCTTATTCCACTTGCTACGGTCCTGACATATTTCTTTCGCTTCATCCACAGTCATCAATCTCTTCATACATGCTCGTCGGTTTCGGGTACTCCTGACCTGACCTTTTTCCAAAACGTCTCCTATTTGGTTTCGGAACGTCCGTCTAGGCCTTCCCCTCTCAAAGTAACCATTCACACTCCCCATATAGATCTGTTTAGTTAGTCTACTTTCATCCATCCGCTCTACATACCCAAACCAACTAAGCATACTTTTTTCTATCCTAGTCACTATATCCTCTTTCACACCAGCACGTTCCCTTATCACACTTCCTTATTCTATCTTTCAGTGATACACCTTCCATACTCCTTAACGCTCTCATTTCTACTGCATTTATTCTACTTTCATGCTTCTTTCGCCATACCCAAGTTTCGCTACCGTACATTAATGTTGGAACAAGCACCCCTCTGTGGATAAACATGCAACCTGAGCCTTTCTTCATCACCGCCCGAGGTGTGTACACAATTTTACGTTTTCCCCTGACCAGGAAGTGGAAATTTCCACTCTTTCGTCAGGCGTCGCGCGGCAGGCGCACTACCCGTCCGCACCGCGTTTGCGGGTGGTAGGGCCTTGTGCTAGGTCCGTCCGGATCGCTACCACCATCTTACTCGCTAATCCTGCCGCTAAGTAGCAGTGCTTGCACTGCTGTGTTCCGGTGTGGAGAGTAAGACAGCCGGGGAAATTACGGGCACAAGAGGCATTGCATCTTAGTCCTCTAGGTTGGCAACGCATCTGCAATCCCTCCGGGGTTGCGGGTGTCTATGGGCAGTGGTGATCACTTACCATCAGGTGACCCACTTGCTCGTTTGCCTTCCTATTCATATAAAAAAAAAAAAAACCTCTCACGGTCCCCTTTGTCGTCCCCCCCCGCGCCCCTGTACCGCGCGGGCGAGGACTCATTCCAGCGGTCCATACCTGATCCATATCTCCGCCGGGATCCTCTGCGCGATCTTATCCCAACCTTCGACGATCACCTCTTGGTTGAAAGTATCACTAGCCTTCTCTATATCCGTCACTCTCACTCCTATCTCTTCTAACTGTGCTTTAAGCAAGGCGTGCTGTTTTGCTGCCTGTAACATTAACCATAGTAATATTATAAAAATAATAAATTCTTCCATGCTGTTCTGGGAGTAAAGAAACAAACAGAATGTACCAATTGCTTCTCTTCCCGTGCAGTTGGTAAAAGCCCATCGAGGGAATGGGAGATCTTTGGAAACATGTTATAGGCGCAGGGCCGATCTGTTTGGCGAGCCTTGGGGGAGGCCTATGTTCAGCAGTGGACGTCTTTCGGCTGACATGATGATGATGTTATAGGCGATGCGGATAGCAACCCATCACAATTTTGATTCAGCTTTCCACCTATACGCCCACAATCATGCAAGCAGGCAGCAGCATGCTGGGAATGATTTAGCCATTCAAGCATAACAGACAGACAGACACACTTTCGTATAATTATAATATTAAATACATACATAAATCACGTCTTTATCCCTTACGGGGTAGACAGAGCCCAAGGTAATCTAAAGGCGTTTAGCATGATTGTGCGTGTATAGGTGGAAAGGGGAATTAAAATAGTGATGGGTAGCTAGCCGCAATGCCTATAACATGATTCCCTTTTGGCTCATTCCTTCGATGGGCTTTTACCATCTGCGCTGGAAGCGTAGTAACCGGTACGTTCTGTTTTTTCTTTGCTCCCAGACCAGATTGGAAGGTTTGTCAAATATTATTCAAAAATTCTAAAAAATAATTACAGGTGTATTTAGTCAAACTATAGACCAACCGCCTAAATGAGTCCTCGTCCGCGCGGTGCAGGAGCGCGGGGTGGGACGACCGCGGGGGCCGTGAGGTGCGGGCGGCAGGCGCACTACCCGCCCGCACCTCTCTCGGTCCCCTTTGTCATCCTACCCCGCGCCCCTGTGCCGCGGTCGGTCTATAAACCAACCACTAAAATATTTCGGAACAATTTTAAGAGACTAAATAAATGTTTTGACCTCACCTTCTTCCTAGCTCTTTCCAACGTTTTGGCCAGGATCTCGATCTCGGTGGCGACCAGTTCTGACCTCTCCAGGACGTTGATCCTGGGCCCCGACCCGAATATGACGGTCCCGCCGATCTTGGCAGACGACTCCACCCTCTTGGTCGATACCTGTTAAAACAATCAGGGTATCATTTACTTCCCAAACCTGCATTGCACAGGTGCCGCGAGGAACCCCATCCCTGGGTGGTCGTGGGTCGCGGTGACACCGAGCGCTCCCGTAACGCCTCACGTACGACTGAATAGGGAATCCGTGTGGTTTTTAGCGGGTATGCCTGCCGTCGCGGGAGAGCCCCACATACCCCCGGTAACCAAGTACCGGGCGGACGCATAGGGCGCATTTTCCACACCATAAAAAAAGGGTGTCATCATTTCATAGAGAACTTTCATTGACGTACAATAAACAACTAGACTCCCAATCACGCTCAAAAACTGTCCGAAGCAAAAGTCTGAACGACGCGTCTATTGTTCAGAGTTTTGGTTCAGTTGTGTTTCGACCGCGCTTTGATAACAATGTATATGTCTCTTTCGCACCGTAATCTTACTATTGAGAACAAAAGAGACAGGCAGGTTTCCAGCGCGTGGCGTCGTGTCATTACTTCTCACGATCCTACGCCATTGATATTAAGCATTACTGCCACGAAATAAGGTGTCAATTTGAACGAATATGTTAATGTTATCTGTGTAAGTCGATGTGTTGACACACACAACACATAGACAAAGCAACTCGGACGTTTCTTGAGGAACCTTTGTTAGCGACTGAGAGTCTAGTTGTTTATTGTAAGTCAATGAGAACTTTTCACAAATTGTCTGCTTAGCAACAGGGTCTGAGGATCCTCTTACCCTGGACGGGCTGATCAGGAGTTTGGAAGGGCTCTGCAGGGACGCAGACGCCAGTCCAGGGGACTTGACGAAGCTCCCCACAGCTATAGAGGACGCACTTTGAAGCTTGTGGGCGTATTCCAGGGCTTGCTGCACCCCGTTCATCAAGGAAGGTTCCAACCTGAAACATACATCCATATGAATGTTATATTGGCATCATTACACATAAACGGATAACTCACGTATAAGTCGAGTGATGCTCGACATGTTTCGGACTATTTCGTAGTCCTTTTTCCAAGAGCGCTCGCCCCGGCGGCAGCGACACGAACACTGCGCGCCAGCGCTCTGCTCGCGCGGCTGTTCGACGCAACTGACAGCGGCGCACAACTACCCTCGTTTTCATCGTCATTTTTATTATTGTCAAATGTCGGGCAGCACACAACACTGATCACGTCACTCCGTAAAGGTTACTCACCGTTTGGTCAATATTTAAAACAGTTTTCCAAACGGTCTCATGTCTCATGGTAGTTTCATGTTGAAAATATATTGGCATGCTGGTGGAAAAAATATAGAATGTACCAGTTGCTTCTCTTCCCGCGCATGGTAAAAGCCCACCGAGGGAATGGGTCAAAATCTTAGGAATCATCACTGTTTTGATTCCCCTTTCCATCTATACGCCCGCAATCATGCTAAACGTGGTCTTTAGATCCTGTTACCATAGGCTCTGTCTACCCCGTAAGAAAAGACGTGACTTATGTATGTAAGGTATTCGCATTGGGTACGCGTGGAAACTATCGCAAACCCTATTCTTACATAGGGTCTGTGCCCAGGAGTGGGATTGGGACGTATATAGACTTACCTCATGATAGTTTTCTCAAATATCTCATTCTCCAACGAGAGTACTTTAATCTGGTGTTTCACTTCATTCACTATTCGAATCAATTCTGCGTCGGTCACTTCGTCCAAATCATTCAAAAAATGACTGACAGATCGCGACTGACTTGTACTACTGCGGTGGACATGAGACTGATTCGACATTTTACGATATTCAATTAAAACTAACAACAAAACTGATTTATACAAAGGCAATAGTAAATAATACAAAACCACTTCTCTGCGGACAATTGGCTGTCAAAGATGGCTGACGTTAGACGCGTTGCCATGGCAACGGTGCCATGCGTTTACAAATTTAGCTTTCCCGTCGCGTCTGGCGGTTCGCGTGGACTTTTGTTGTGGTTTTGTCTTTGTCAGCTGCAAACGTAAGGTTATCGGAGGTTGCTATGGAGATGTTATGGTTGTTTTTTTCGGAAATGATAAACAGATAAGGTCAAAGGTCGTTGGGTCGTTGTGACCGTTTGTTGGAAGTAGGTTAGTAATGCTTACGATGCGGATAAAACAGTCTAGTCAGTGTTTATGGGTTCCAATGAAATTCAAACACGTTCGAATCACGATATGCTGAAGACACGGGTATTTTTAGCTCGGTTGAGAATATCCCTACTAATATTACAAATGTGAAAGGATGTCCGTCTGTTACGCTTACACGCCTAAACCACTGAACCTATTTTATTGAAATTTGGTATAGAGATAATTTGAGTCCCGGGCAAGGACATAGGATAGTTTTTATCCCGGAAAATCGCCTAGTTCCCGCGGGACAGCGATAAGCGAATTCTATGCAGACGGAGTCTATGGCTGTCTATGGCTGGCAGAGTGACGATGCACTTTTAGAGCCATAAGCCAACAAGTGCTTTTACAGGGAATAGACAAGACTTATCCAAAGTCTTTTTATGACTGTTCTTATAGCGGTTCTTCCCTTATAGCGGTTTCTTCCATACTGGTCTGGGAGCGAAGAAATAACATAGAATGTACCAGTTGCTTCTCTGCCCGCGCAGATGGTAAAAGCCCATCGAGGGGATTGAGCTAAAATCTTAGGAATCATGCTATAGGCGATGCGGCTAGCAACTCATCACTATTATGCTAACCGTGGCCTTTAGGTTGTATTACCTTAGGCTCTGTCTACCCCGTAAGGGATATAGACGTGATATGTGTATGTATGTATGTACTAGCGGTGCTCGCGATTACACGAACCACAGATAATACAGGAGTAGAAAAAAATATTTGCAGACGAAGTCGTGGGCAGCTAGTTATTTATAATACTTGTCCATAGTCACGAGCGTAAGAAGATGTACTGGGAGCAGTTGGAGCTACGTTGCCGCTCGCTGTACCGCCCGCCCGCCGGGCAGCCGCCCGCCCAGCCTCGCGCCGCCCAGGTAAAAACACATAAAACACATTACAAATCACTACATAGTATAAAATAAAGTCGCTTTCTCTGTCCCTGTGTCCCTATGTCCCTATGTATGCTTATATCTTCAAAACTACGCAACGGATTTTGATGCGGTTTTTTTTATTAGATAGAGTGATTGAAGAGGAAGGTTTATATCCTACTAATCCTACTAATATTATAAATGTGAAAGTTTGTGAGTTTGGATGTTTGTTACTCTTTCACGCCAGAACGGCTGGACAGATCTGGATGAAATTTAGAACATAGCTAGATTATAGTCTGGAATAACACATAAGCTACTTTTTATCCCGGAAAATTGCGTAATTCCCGCGGGATAGCGATAAACGAATTCTATGCAGACGAAGTTGCGGGCAACAGCTAGTGTATAATACATGCATAATATACCGTGCGAAGCCGGGGCGGGTCGCTAGTACACAATAAAAGTGCCCAACTGCCTTAAAATAGGCAAGGCGGTGGGAATCGAGTTCTATGGACGACACGCCACTGCTGCCTACCCCTATAGGAAAGAGGCGTGACTGTATGTATGTATAAATAGGGTTAAATTATAAAAATTGTACTTTGAAGAACCATTCTTTTATTATGTCTTATTCTATCCTGAATGGAGCATACTAACTGTGACTCTACGGCAGGGGTTCCCAAACATATTCACTACGCGCCCCCTTTCCAAAAAGAAAAAATCTTCCCCCCCTTAGCCCAGCCCGTAAGCCGTAGGGCGGACAGGTAATTTGTTAATAAGGTCCTAGATCGTGGCCCATAACCCCCTTTCACAGGCCTCTGCGCCCCCCACTTTAAAACTCACTGCTCTACGGGTGTCGGACACTTGCTAAATGGCGATATTTTTCACAGCCTAGTTGCAGCTGCTGTGCGCAGTGCCATCCCACGCAGCCGGCGTGGGACATCAGCCTGCAACACCGTTTCTGGGCCCCCGGTAAGTTCTTGGGCAAAGGATGGGGAGCAATTCACAGGAATTGCCCTAGTCCCAAAGTAAGCGAAAAAGAGATTTATTTTCGAATGATCCTTTACGATTGGCACGGGAGATACATATTTCAGAAATCAACTTTGCGTTATGTTATGGGTACTGGACAACGATATACATACTTAAATAGATACACAGCAAGGATGTTACGGATATATAATTTCGGATCCGGATATGGATATTGGTTAAATATAATGTTCGTTTCGGTTACAGATATGGATATTAAATGATTTCGGATTATCCGATAGTTTCGGTTACGGATATTAAATTTTTAAGGAACTGTAAAATGAAATACAAATAGGATTATATTCGACTTTACTTTGTAGGTTTCGCAATCTGTCATACAAGTAATTCTTTCTTACAGCTACTCGTAAGAAAGAATTAGTTACGACTAAACGCGTGCGCGGCTGGTCTGCCGGCCGGGCAAAAACAAAAACTTGTCACGATGTGTCATATGTACGAAGTAGTATTTAGTTAGACTCCGCCCTATCCGAAACTTTTATATCGGATTCGGTTACGGTTACGGATGATTTTTTATTTCGGATATCCGATAGTTTCGATTACGGATATGGATATCCATAACAACACTGATAGACAGTTCTAGTTCAGCTATTTGAGTTATATGTTATTTTGTGCAAGAAATTTTTGGAATAAATTATCTAAATAGCACCCCTTTTTTAACGTCCGGGGTTAAAAAAACAAGTAAAATTATTAAAAAGCTTGTAAATACAAAAGCAATGATTAGGAATACTTATTAAGGTCCGGTCACACCAGTGCGTAAAAGACGTCAACGGTGCGTTTACGCTACAAAATGTATGGAGAAACATACACAGCGGTGTAGTCGCTCCTTTATTCGGTAAAAATAAATAATTTATGGGATATAAAATAATCTCATGGTTTAAGTGGCGATGGAGGTCTACCAGCTGATGGCAGTGGTTGTTCCAGGTCGCATTGGAAACCTGTATTCTCCTAACCCTGGGACGGTGCGGAAGACCTCAGCTTGGAGCTGGTTCCCATGGCCCAGGAGCAACAGCCAGAAGTAAGTCATACATACATACATCACGTCTTTATCCGTAAAGGGGTAAGTAATCTTAACTATGTCATTATGTCAAGTAATTTATTTTATCCTAAGGTAGCAGGTACCTACAGCCACATTTAGCAAGATTGTGGGCGTATAGGTGGAAATTGGAATCAAAATAGTGATGGGTTGCTAGCCGCACCGCCTATAACATGATTCCTATGATTTTCGCCCATTCCCTCAATGGACTTTTTCCATCTGCGCGGGAAGAGAAGCAACTGGTACATTCTATGTTTTTTCCTTGCTCCCAGACCAGCATGGAAGTACATAGGTACATCCATACATACATAAATCACTTCATTAGCCCTTACTTCGACAGAGCCTAAGGTAACAAGACCTAAAAACTAGTAGTTTATGTATTATATTCGGTAAAGTTATGTATTGTGGCTCTCAGTGTTTGCAATTTTTAAACTCACTCGTCCATCCCTAATATAATATTCCTTTCATCCACTCAAAGGTTGACTGGAAGAGATCCCTTAAAGGGATAAGTCCGCCTTTGTGCATGTATCTCAGTGTTTGTCAATTGTATTTTGTCGTGTTTATTTTGCACAATAAAGAGTTTACATACATACATACATACAAAACCACGCTTAGCATGATTGTGGGCGTATAGGTGGAAAGGGGAAAAATAGTGATGGGTAGCCACATCGCCTATAACCTCATCTAATTGTAAAACTCCTCACCACCAGTTCCCGGTGCCGCATGGGCGTGCCCCAGTCCGGGGACAGCGCCTACGGCTTCTGCGAGACCGACGCCCCGCCCGCCCAGTTCGAGGAGCGCTTCCCTGACAACTTCCAGAGCTTCCCGCGTGCCAATTTCCAGAACAGCGGGAGCTTCCAGAACTACCCGCAGCAGCAGGCGTACCAGGGACAATACCAGGTGAGACCAGTTCCCAGTCAGGAGATAGCGCTTACGGTCTGCGAGGACACCCCTACCCAGGGCTTCAAGCGCTGCCCCGACTACCAGGCAACCATAATGGAGAAAAGATCAGATCTGAGCAGGTGGTGCAATCCTTACTAATATTATAAATGCGGAAGTAACTCTGTCTGTCTGTCTGTCTGTCTGTCTGTTACCTTTTCACGCTTAAACCGCTGGGCCGATTTAGTTGAAATTACTAATATTATAAATGCGGAAGTAACTCTGTCTGTCTGTCTGTCTGTCTGTCTGTTACCTTTTCACGCTTAAACCGCTGGGCCGATTTAGTTGAAATTTGGTATACAGATAGTTTGAGTCCCGGGAAAGGACATAGGATAGTTTTTATCCCGGAAAATTGCATAGTTCCCGCGGGATAGCACAGCCCAAACCACTGGAATTTTTCAAATTTAAGGCGGAACAAAGTTCGCCGGGTCAGCTAGTTTAGAATAAGTTCACCTTCGCGGAACCACGAGTAGAGCAGGCGCGGCTGCAGAAGCGGCCGAATTAGGCAAGATAAATGAATATAGGGGTCTCAGCACCGAATATAACTTTGTCCCTTTCGGTGTTGAGACCCTTGGTCCGTGGGGTCCTAGCGCTATTAGCCTCTTCAAAGATATTATTATTTTGAAGGGGCTAATAGACGCTACGGGTGACCGCACGCTGCCAGCGTCTGCAGAACTATGCCACGGGCCCCATCCTTTTTTAATTATTTTATTTCAAGATAAGTTTTAGTTTACTTTTCAATTAGTTTTTAATTTAATAGTTTAATTTGTTTTAATTCCTTTTTGTATCCCATTTAGAATATATATTAAAAAATACTATGGAGTGAAAATACATAATACATTATACATAGATGAAAGTAGACTAACTAAACAGATCTATCTGGGGAGTGTGAAATGCGTTGGGCGGGGAAGGCCAGATCAGGAGTACCGGAAACCGACGAGCATGAAGAGATTGATGAATGTGGGTGAAGCGAAAGAAGTATGTCAGGATCGTAGCAAGTGGAACAAAGTAGTCTTTGCCTACCCCTGTGGGAAAGAGGCGGGACAGTATGTATGAATTTTTTTTTTTTTTATATGAATAAGAAGGCAAACGAGCAAGTGGGTCACCTGATGGTAAGTGATCACCACTGCCCATAGACACCCGCAACCCCGGAGGGATTGCAGATGCGTTGCCAACCTAGAGGACTAAGATGAAATGTCTCTTGTGCCCGTAATTTCCCCGGCTGTCTTACTCTCCACACCGGAACACAGCTGTGCAAGCACTGCTACTTAGCGGCAACACTAGCGAGTAAGATGGTGGTAGCGATCCGGACGGACCTTGCACAAGGCCCTACCACCCGTACATGATGATGGTGATTAAGGAACTGGTTTTGGTTAATGGTGTTTGGTGTTTGGTGCAGGTGGAGGGGTTCGGGGAGGCCAGCGGTAGCTTCGACGCGCAGACGGGCGTGTGGGGGCCGCCGCCGCCCTACAGCCCGCAGGGCCGCAGCGGCAGTCGGTACGTACACCACGACTCAACTGAACAGCCATGGAATAGTAATAATAATAATAATATCTTGGGACAATTGACACAAATTGACCTGAAAATGAAATGAAATGAAAAAATATTTATTCAGTAACTTAAATTAGAACAGCAGTATCTGTGCTGGCGCCTCTTTTTGAGTATACGAGATACTCGTGCTAAGAGAACACCGCTCTTCCACGAATTGTATCTTACGATTTAAATAGGTGTAAGAATTTATTTTACAAACTCTAAAATCTAAAAAAACTCCAGGAAATCTATAAAGTTAAAAACAATTTTCAATAACAGAAAATTTACAAAAATAAAATGAAATAAAAACAAAAGTAGTATGTGTGTGCGTGTGTTGTGTGTGTGTGTGTGCGTGTGTAAGCAAAGCTCGTAATATGGGCACTAGACAACGGATAAACATACTTATATAGATAGATACATACTTAAATACATATTAAACATCAAAGACTCGAGAACAAACATTCGTATTTTCATACAAATATCTGCCCCGACCGGGGATCGAACCCGGGTCCTCAAGCTTCATAGTCAGGTTTTCTAACCACTGGGCCATCCGGTCGTCACATAGTAGATTGTACACCGAGGGGATAAAGCACTGTATTATGTCACGGGCGCGATATTGAATCCTGAGCGCAGCAAAGGACTCTAGATTTAACTCCTAAGCGTAGCGAGGGTGTTATGAGTTATTTCCTGAGCGAGCGAGGGAATTAAGATTGAGTCCTGAGTGGAGCGAAGCATTTAAGCGCACCCAAGACATGTACAGTTTTATCTCCGAGGAGTATACTCTACTTTTCTCACCTTTTGCGAGACAATAACCAGAGTAACTAGAAAAATAATTTAATTAAAACAACAGTACCTAAAACAAAATTAAAAGTAAAAATTTAAGTTTGAGAAATTAGTCCAGTTGTCCAATTTTTTTTATTTGGAATCCTAGCAGTCGTATGCGTTTAATATTACAGCGATTTTTACGAAATTCGACTTTAAGAGTATAGCAATAAGAACTATGAAAAGTGAGAGTCATATTATTAACCTACGGGTTATAATGAATTTCAGTACAATATTACTACCCGGCGAAAGCCAAGGGCTATAATGACTTACTTTGAGTAAGGTTTACACTTAACTCGTTGACACTCGTTGTCGTTAACGACCGGATAGCCTAGTGGTTAGTGACCCTGTCTATGAAGCTAGAGGTCCTGGGTTCGAATCCCGGTAGGGGCAGACAGTTGTATGATGAATACGAATGTTTGTGCCCGAGTCATGGATGTTGTATGTATTTAAGTATGTATTTATCTACATTATATAAGTATGTTTATCCGTTGCCTGGTACCCATAGTACAAGCTTTGCTTAGTTTGGGGCTGGGTCAATTGGTGTGATTTGTCCCAAGATATTTATTTTATTTATTATTTATTTGATCACCTTTTTTCTTCCAGTCATCACCTCCACCAACAAGACCCAGCAGCGGCGACCCTCCTTCATCACCACCATATCGACGTCCACCGGAACTCCGTCCACGACCACACTATACAGCCACACACTTGCCGGAACTCGTACATGCCTAATCCGGATATCCGTAACGAACGTCCGGAATTACCCCGCGACCCTAGGAACCCGGATATGAGATGCAATCCGGATGTGATGCGGCCAAATCCGGATATGGCTCGGGCTGTGCCGGATATGCGGATGAATCCGGATATTATGAGGATGAGTCAGGTTTGTTTTGTTGACTAGTCTTAACGTCTAATCTTAAAGAAGGAAAACATCGTGAGGAAACCTCAGTTCCCAATCCGCACTGCGCCCGCGTGGGAACTACAGCCCAAGCCCTCTCATTCTGAGAGGAGGCCTGTGCCCAGCAGTGCGACGTATGTAGGCTGGAGATGAATCCCTTACGGTGTAGATAGAGCCTAGGGTAACAAGAGTAATCCAATTAAGAGGAATCCAAATAGTGATGGGTTGCTCACCGCATCGACTTTAACATGATTCTTAAAATTTTCGCCCATTCCTTGGATGGGCTTTTACCATCTTCGCGGAAGAAGAAACTAGTACATTCTTTATTTCTTCTTTGCTCCCGGACCAGTATGGAAGGAATTGTAATGTACCTACCTACAAAACCATGCTGGTCTGAGAAAGAAAAAACATAGAATGTTTCAGCTGCTTCTCTTCCCGCGCAGATGGTAAAAGCCCAACGAGGAAATGGGCAAAAATCTTAGGAATATTTTTTTTAGGCGATGCGGCTAACAACCCATCACTATTTTGATTCCCCTTTCCACCTATACGCCTACAACTATGCTCAACGTGGCCTTAAAGTCTTGTTACCTTATGCTCCGTCTACCCCGTAAGGGATAAAGACGTCATTTATGTATGTATAGTTTGTTTCATTTAAAATGCCGAAAAGTACCTACTTAAAACCAACATCTATTGTTTAATTGTTATCTTCAAGTGGGATTGTAAAACAATTATGCAGGTAGGTACCTGTTTGTTCACGGTATAGTTTGCGAAAACCTGCATAATGGTTTTACAACCCCACTTGAAGATAACAATTAAACAATAGATGTTGGTTTTAAGTACTTTTCGTCATTTAAAATGAAACAAACTATACTTATTTATTTATTTATTTATTTATTTATTTATGTATGTATGTAAACTCTTTATTGTGCAAAATAAACACGACAAAATACAATTGACAAACACTGAGATACATAACACTGAGACACACTGAGATTTATTTATTTATCTTGTATTTATTTATGTATGTATGTACCTACAAAATACCGCACATTACTATACCTCTCCAATTTTATTTCAGGAAATCGTCCACGTAAACCCGGACATGTTGCGTACCAATCTGGAAATGTCTCGTATGACGGACATAGCCCATATAGCGCAGATGTACCCTCCTGAGGAGTTGGCCAGGCTGCAGGAGCACCTGCAGTCGGAAGCGCGCTTCAGCACGCTGCGGGGCCACCTGGTGCCGTACCCCTGCCAGAGGTCTCTGAGGATGAGCGCAGGGAACCTCCACAGGGAGTGCAGGATCGAGGAGAACATCGCGATTGAGTGTTTGCATCAGAAGAGCGCTAGCAAAGGTTTGAGTTACATCCTACTAATATTATAAATGTGAAAGTTTGTGATTATGGATGTTTGGATGGTTTTTTTTTTTATATGAATAGGAAGGCAAACGAGCAAGTGGTCGCCTGATGGTAAGTGATCACCACTGCCCATAGACACCCGCAACCCCGGAGGGATTGCAGATGCGTTGCCAACCTAGAGGACTAAGATGAAATGCCTCTTGTGCCCGTAATTTCCCCGGCTGTCTTACTCTCCACACCGGAACACAGCAGTGCAAGCACTGCTACTTAGCGGCAGGATTAGCGAGTAAGATGGTCAGTGGTGGTGGATGGATGGACAGATCTGGATGAAATTTGGAACATAGATAGATTATAGTCTGGAATAACACATAAGCTACTTTTTATCCCGGAAAATTGCGTAATTCCTGTGGGATAGCGATAAACGAATTCTATGCAGACGGAGTTGCGGGCAACAGCTAGTACATACATAAATCATTGTATCCCTAGGTAGGATTCGTGGTACAGAGCTGTTCTGGATTGGCATGGGATTGAAAAAACCAGTCGGTAGAATGAACAAAAAAATTGGCAGGTTTTCTTACCTTAGGCTCTGTCTACCTCGTAAGGGATAAAGACGTGATATATGTAGTAAACGTTCCCTGGATGGGCCTTTACCATCTGTGTGGGAAGAGAAGCAGCTAGTACATTCTGTTTTTCTCCCAGTCTAGCATATATATATAGTATAGCATAAGAATGCGTAGAAGATAATACATACATACATACCGTCACGCCTCTCCCACAGGGGTAGGCAGAGACTACTTTGTTCCGCTTGCTACGGTCCTGACATTTCTTTCGCTTCATCCACACTCATCAATCTCTTCATACATGCTCGTCGGTTTCGGGTACTCCTGACCTGACCTTTTTCCAAAACGTCTCCTATTTGGTCTCGGAACGTCCGTCTAGGCCTTCCCCTCCCAACGTAACCATTCACACTCCCCATATAGATCTGTAGAAGATAATGTTTGTATTATTCTAGTTTCAGATCAGAGCAGCGACTCCTGCCAGAATCCGAAGCAAGGCAAAGAGAACTTGGGCTTCCAGAACGACAAGCATTCTCCCATCCGGTAAGTTTGTATCCCATTAAAAACATAAGTGTGAAATGAGAGCCAAGTTCAATTTTTTTATGATAAAGATTCAAAAGATTCAAAACTTTATGCAAATAGGCCGCTAAGGGCTCTTTTAGATGTCTTTTTTGAAACTACCAGATAGGGGGAAAACGACCAAGAGGGACACCTGATGGAAAGTAATCACCGCTGCCCATAGACACTCGTAACATAGGGCATTAAGTATACGCGTCGTTTGTTGACTTCCCCGATAGCAAAATCTATGTGAGTGGCGGTGGTAGGGCCTTGTGTAAGGTCCGTCCGGATCTCTACCACCATCTTACTCGCTAACCCTGCCGCTAAGGAGCAGTGCTTGCACTGCTGTCTTCCGGTGTGGAGAGTAAAGACAGCCGGGGAAATTACGGGCACAAGAGGCATTTCATCTTAGTCCTCTAGGTTGGCAACGCATCTGCAATCCCTCCGGGGTTGCGGGTGTCTATGGGCAGTGGTGATCACTAACCATCAGGTGACCCACTTGCTCGTTTGCCTTCCTATTCATAAAAAAAAAACTTCTGAGTAGAAAATCCTGCATTTGTTTCACTGGGGATGTAATTCAATTTCTAGATTTGGCTTAGCTAGTTTTGCACAGTAGGATTAGCTTTCGTGTTGTAAACGAGTCAAAATTAGCTCGAAATAGTTCGTGTAAATACACACGGCTGCGTCGCCAGTTTCTTTTACTTTGACTTAGCTGGACACGCTGCCGCGTGTCTAGATCCAACATACACAAACATACACAAATTACGTCTGTATCCCTTACGGGGTAGACAGAGCCTATGGTAACAGATACCTACAGGCCACATTTAGCAAGATTGTGGGCGTATAGGTGAAAAATGAAATCAAAATAGTGATGGGTTGCTAGCGTCATCGCCTATAACATGATTCCTATGATTTTCGCCCATTTCCTCGATGGGCTTTTACCATCTGCGCGGGTAGAGAAGCAACTGGTATATTCTATGTTTTTTCTTAGCTCCCAGACTAGCATGGAAGACTAGATCAAAGGTTTTGTGAATGCTACTATGGAGTTTAATAGAGCACAAAAAGATCCAGTGGTGTCGGAATAAAAAGTCTATGTTATTTCAGAGACCCAACAGTATTCATACCAAGACAGACAGACATACCCACAAACATCAACGTTTATGTGTTTAATGTTTCTGCAGGGCTTCTATGCAAGACTGTCATCGTGGTAACCAGAACGCGGAGTCCGAGGTCTACTTCGCAGATGTGTCCAGTTGCTGCAATGTTTCTGTCAAGGTGAGAAAAACATCCTGATCTGACGTAGACCTGCAAAGAAAAGTTCTCTAGCGCAGTCTTTTTTATGACACCCATTGCTGATGCGTTGCTAGCCTAGACTAAGTATACCTCATGTACCGATAATTTCACCAGTTGTCTTACTCTCTACGTATATCGGAACACAACATCGCAAACACTGCTGCTTAGTCGTCTTCTTTAGTTCCTATTACCCTCAGTTTGGGTGTAGGACTCGTATCAGGGCAGTTCTCCGAGACAAGCTGTTTTAGGTGACTTCGGTGGTAAATTTTTCTACTGACTTTTTTATTGTATCACCTCAAGATCTAAATACAGGCCTAAATTTAAAAAATATTGGTACTAAAGGCCTTCTAGTAAACCTGTTAGTTAGTAAGATATTTAAATTTAAACAATCACCGAAATCAAACATACTCACCGAAATCAAAATTCAAAAGACAGTGCCACTGAAATCAACTTGATAATAATAAAACGCATTTTAATTATACCAAACACGCTTTAATTACAAAAAATTATATTAAAAAAATAAAACAGTAATTCTTACATAATTGCGAAAATTGGGCTGGTTTCAAAAAACACATTCTTACTTAACTTGCTTAAATGCCTCCAGCTTTCAATGTGCCAGAGTAACTAAATAAGTAAGAGATAAGTAAAGAATAATGATTTTTGAAGTATCTCATTGCACCATAGTTTCAAACAATAAAAATACATTCAAAGAAATTTAAGAATTAGAATAGCAAAATTCCACAATAATCAGTTTTAAAATGCTGGAATAATTAAAATCTCAACTTTTCTTCAAAAAAAAATAATTCGTCTATCCTATCTAGGCACTTCGATCCTCATAATGGTAATCAGTCTTCGGTTAAAGGGAATATTTAAAAATAATCGTAAAATTTCTTTCATCTCTTCTGGGATATCTTTTCCTATTTTTCGCTTTGTATGCCTCGTAGAGTTCTGAATCACTTTTTATCTTTGTTTTCGAGCCCGCTCAGCTAGCTTTTTTTTCTAATTTTTCCTCTTTCGTCAATTTTGCCATTTTTGTATCTAAAAAACGCAATGAGAATTAGTTTTATATCTCTACTAGCACTTGAACTATACTACAGCATTTAATTATTTCGATAGTACTAAGATTTTTACTTACATTATTTAAGAAAAAATGCAGCTTTAATGTAAGTTTAATGACTTGTCTTTATCTGTGACTACGTCAGCGTTAACTTTATTTATTTTTTTCTGGGATGAAACGTATATTTTAATCTTTCTGGAGCACATACTATATTAATTTTCATATAAATCGATTCAACCGTTTAAAAAGCGTAAACAAGCGACAACTTGACTGAGAGATGGACAGAAGTATTCGTGCAAAAATAAAGAATACTTTAACGTTTTTCTAAAATAAATATTGATAGCTGTGGCGGCTTTATTGATTTCGGTAGCAGTTTTATTGATTTTAGTGGCAGTTTTCTTGATTTCGGTGGCCCAAAACCCCACCGAATCCACGGAGATCATTGCCACCGAATTCAAAATTAAACGTTTTTTCCAAATAACAGAAAATATAGGAATAGTACTTACAAGAGTCACTTAATAATGAAATCACATACCCCTAGAGATGACTTACTTACTATCAAACTACCAATAGAATTAACACTGAAAAAATTAATTGCTTCACCGAATTCAACAAAACACGAAACCAAACCCACCGAACGACGAATATTACCTCGAAAAATTTGGTGCTGAGTTGTGAATCGACTTCTACTCTCGCCAGCAAACACGGCACATCTGAGGCTACCTACACGCGCGTAGCGAGATTTCTGGTATGTTTCTTTGTTAGGATGCCGGCGCGTTTCGTAAACTCCACCGAGTTCAGACGTTACCCTCGGACATGGCGAAAAATTGTTTTAATTGAATGAATTTAAATGATATTTTTTATTTGTGTGTATTATATGAGTTATAAACAAGTTTTGTATATAGGAACCTATTTGAGACCTGGAAATAAAATTCGTATCTTAAGATATAATTTTTTTTCTCCGCTCATCTGCGTAGGGGACACTACCACCGAATGTCAATTTTCAAATGTAATATTTTTTTCTTCAGAGGTGTAAATAACTATGGAGTATTTTAATAGTTCTCCAAGCGGAACTGAGCCTAAAGTATATGTCTGATTTTTTTCAGTATTATCTAGCGACGAAATCTATTATTTTTTGCCCCGGACACGTAAAAATGCCACTCCGGAGAACTGCCCATCAATTCTCTCCACTGACTCCGATCTTGGGCGGTTTTCAAGACTGTTAAACTTAGTCACACACACACAAATCACGTTTTTATCCCTTACGGGATAGACAGAGCCTAAGGTAACAAGACCTACAGGCCACGTCTAGCGAGATTGTGTGTTGTTAACTTTGTCTTACTACACGAAGTCATAATTCTTTTTTTAACATCATATTTTTTTTCTAGGCTGATTGCTGCATCAATCCGAACGTCTCGGCTCTGGTTGGTACCATAGAGAATCATCCAGAATCAACCTCAGAGTCTGACACAGGCTCTTTCACTCTAACGCGACAGCAGCGCCCCCAACCCCAAGTCGGGTCCAAGCGGCGCCCACGCACTGACAAACACAAAGACAAACTTAGAGACATAAACACCTCTCTAAGACTTACAGAACAACAAATAGAACAGTTGAACAATTCTATGAGAATGAACGAGCGCATGATGAACGATTCCAGAATAAGCGAAGCTAGAATGACTGACAGAAGCGACAGAAATGAGCGGGTTAACGATTCTAGAATAAGCGGTGAGGCTAGGATTTGCGAGCGTATTAATGATTCTAGAATAAGCGGGGGTGACGCTAGGATTTGTGACAGGATCAATGATCCCCGACTAAGCGGGAACGAGCCGAGAATTAGTGAGCGTATTAACGATTCTAGGGTAAGCGATAGGATGAACGAGTCAAGAATAAGTGACAGAATGAACGAGACGCGTCTGAGCGAGCGCGTAAACGACTCTAGAATAAGCGACCGATTGAACGAGACTAGAACCAGTGAGCGCGTAAACGATTCTAGAATAAGCGACCGATTGAACGAGATTAGAACCAGTGAGCGCCTAAACGATTCTAGATTAAGCGATAGGATGAACGAAACTAGAATTAGCGAGCGTTTGAACGATACCAGGGTGAGCGACAGACTGAATGAAACCAGAATGAGCGGTCGCAACGATTCTAGGGACCGCTTGAATGATTCTAGAATCGAACGGGATAGAATCGAGCGCATAGATTCTAGAGATCGTATTGAGGAAGGCAGTCCTAAGATGAGGATGAATCAACTGCGGATTCCGAGATTCAGCCCGAAAATCAACCATCCCAGACAGTCCAGCTCTGATTCTAATAAAGCTGAATTCTTCGTGCCTCCCCCACCAAATCAGAATCTGTCTCCTACTGTTGAAAAACCTCTAATGAATGAAGAAAGCCAGGTGTATTCCAATGAGCCTGAGGCCTCGAAGTGTTTGGGGCCTGACTCCCAATACGAGACAGTTAGGGAGGAGAAGGAGGAGTTAAAAACTAACCATCATCATTGCTATAGTGATACCAATACTATGGATTCTGGGTGGCAGAGTGGGTCAGAGAAGCAAGTAACTGATTAAGTTTTAGACACTGCTTTTGGTAAGTTAAGGGAGTTTTAACCTTTTTGCCACCATCGACTTGATAAGTCAGTATGTGCAGTGTAAAATGCACCTTCGTTTGACTAGATAAAGTTGACAGTTGCGAGTAGCAGGTGGTGAAAAGGTGAAAATTGGCCAGGAATTTCTTGATGAACACTTCTGAATGAGTTTCTTATAGTATCGAGCTTGTCGAAATTGTATTGTAAGTTGCATAAGGCTGCAGATGATGCCCGTCACACTCAGAAATGTCAATAAAAACAATAAAAGATAGTGACTCATCGATGCGTCGCCCAGCTATAGAAAGAACTGGACTTACGGGTTTACAATACTGATTCCAAAGGCATGAATTACAAAATGTAATCATAGTACAGTATTACAGTAATTTTGATTATCCAAGTAATCAATTACTGAAGAATCATTATTACTGTATTGTAGTCGTGTAATTGATTCCAAAAGTAGTTCATTACGCCCAACGCTGATGAAAAGTGATCTGTTATTTTTGCTCCTCAGTACATTATTTAGTTATACTTATTGACAACTGAGTGTGGCGAATTATGGCTATAAAAAAGAAACTAAATCGGGTATTGTTGGTAAATGGTATTCTTGGTTGCCTTAACCGAACGGAATTACCCGACTTCAGGCTTAAAACAAAAAGGTAAGACAATGTAAACAAATCTCGTTATATTGGTGTAGTGGTAGTGTTTTGTAAAAAGTGACTTAGAAAATTTAGTAATATGACACCGAACAATAAGAAATAGGCTGACAACAAATGTTAGAAAGCAAAATAATTGCACCATGTTTTCCCTGACTTAAAACTGTGATGTACACACGGCTGCGTCGCCAGTTCCTTTTACTTTGAACTTGGCTGACACGCTGCAGTGTCCAGATGTAATTTTTCTAGTATTTCTTGTCGGTCTGTATGTTTCGGTGTCCCTTCTATTTTTTTGTACTCTATCGTCCATATTAAATCAATTTGAATACTCAAACAATGATAATAAATTAGTCTATACGTATTTACGAATTTGTAGCTTTCTCCCCGATTTGGTGAAGATCTCGGGAAGACTGGAGATCCTTGATTGATCTATGATCATGAAATTTTCCCCGCAATAGTGGGAAAAAGGAAATGTGCCAAATTAAAAAAAAAACTCGCTGTTCCTACTTATGTCCAAGGCTCGAAATGGCCATGAAAATTTAATAATAAAACAACTGTACCTAAAATTTATTGAATCAGTCACTACATCCATTTTAATGAACTAAAGATATTCCAGCGTATAGGTGGAAAGGGGAATCAAAATAGTGATGGGTTGGTAGCATCGCCTATAACATGATTCCTAAGATCTTCGCCCATTCCCGGAAGCGAAGCAACTGGTACATTCTGTTTTTTTCTTTGCTCCCAGACCAGCTCAGAAGGAATCATGATAAACGTGGCCTTTAAGGCTTGTTACCTTAGGCTCTGTCCACCACGTAAGGGATAATGACGTGATTTATGCATGTAAAGACAAGTGGTGCGAAACGCGTCAGTTTTTTATGTGGTGTAGGCGAACAAGCATATTTTCGTTAGTCTTTTTTGAAGGGATACAAGAATATATCCATTTCTTCCTGCGGGTCTTAACTTTGAGGTTATAACTAGGAATAGCCTTAAATATCAATGCTCAAACTGTTTTATTCTGTTTCCAAGTTGCCGTATGAAAGCATTTGAATACTTAAAAATGCATTAAGGTTTTTGTACGTAGATGTTTTACCGTTTTTTTTGTTAACTATAAAAATTATAATTGTAAGCGGTTACCAAACAGGAAATAACCAGTTTCGAAGCTAAACTCATTGGACATGTAGAGTAAGTTCCGAATAAACAATATATTGACTTGTTGGAGGCACTGCCGTGCCCCACATTTTATATTATGTATCTGGGCGTTTTCCAAAAAAAGTCCATATTATGTTCATTTTTACAGAATTTAAATATTTTGGGTTATTCTTACTCTAAATCGTTTACCCTATAGATTCTCATATAAGAAAAAAGGTTTCCCAGATTTTATTATGGAATTATTTTTCCTGTTCGTCACGTTCCGCACTTAGGTAGGTTAAAAGAAGTGACGAACTGGATTGGAAATTTCGGGACACGAGTAAGGAAAAATGAGTAAGGAAAACCCAAAATAGTTATTTTGGAAAAAATATGTTCAAACGCACATCTACTTGAGCATTGATACTTATGTATAAATTGACCAAGCTAGGTTCTAGGTCTTAAGAATTACTGCCATTTTATGTTCATTTGTAAATTGTGTGTGATGAAAAAAAAAGTTCACTACTGTATAATAAATAATAAGTAGTAGAAGGAACGAGTATTTCTTAGTATAAATATTGTTATAGTTGTTTGATGCTAGAAAAACCGTATAAAGGTGAAAAAAAAAAGTTTTTCCTTCATTTTAATCGAAATCAAAATTTTGATGTTGCAATGTAACGGTATACCAGATTTTTGAAATGGAGGTTTTTAATTCTGTAAATTTTGTTGTATTATTTCGATATAATTGTACCATTATGATTGTTAAGTTATATTACATGGCTATTTTGTTTTATTAAATTTAATTAGCTTTTGTAAATCATTGTTAATGTTTCATTCGAAATATTTAAAATGTATGTATGAATAGATTCCTGTAATTTTAGTTCTTGCCTTTGTCGGCCGATTAATAATAAAACTAAAATGTAATACTCAAAAATTTCTTTACTTAACAGTATTTTGTACATAAATAATTTCTAAATAAATCAGTGTTTAGTGAATGTATTTTTGTCTCAAAATATTATCAGGAATGTATTTTCTATTTTAAGTGTTCTCATTGTAACAAAATGGATTTGCCTAACATTAAGTTGTTTAAAATGTAATTATTACTTTAATTTCATTATTAATTAACGTTTCGATCTTTACCACTGTTTAAACCATCTTTTTATCTCTAAATGGAAATGTAATGTAAATGTATCTGTCAAAAAGGGTTGTCAGATGATTTACAGATGTCAATTTGTTTATACAACTTGTATATTTGAACTCTGCTCTCTTAATTTGAAAATAAGCTCTACTTAGATGGTTCCCTTTTTGATTTCTTTATAAAACTTGCCGTTTGTAATAAGTACTAAAATACCTATTTTTCTTAAATAACGATTAATATGTAAGTTATTGAAGTATTTTTTTTCTCAAACTAGTTACTATGTCTATGTACATTGTTAGATTTGTCAGTTATTATTAGGTTACTCTATTAAAAGACTGAAATCTTGATTTGTTTTTTGTACAGTTCCATTTAATTATCCACATACCTTTTTAGGGTTCCTTGCCTGATGCTGCTACAAAAAAAATCTATCTTTTTTGTCTGTCTGTCTATGTAAGTAAACAATATAAACTGACCTCACATTACCTACATTTTGCTTAAGAGTAGGGCTCTACTAAAATTGGATTTTATATTTACTAACCCCGGTGGGCCAGTCTGACTCGCACTTGGCCGGTTTTTACATGCATAAATCACGTCTTTATCCCTTACGGGACAGACAGAGCCTAAGGTAAAAAAACCTTAAGGCCACGTTTAGTATTATTAAGGGAGCATAGCTGGAAAGGGAAATCATAATAGTGATGGGTTGCTAGCATCGCCTATAACATGATTGACTTTCGCCCGTTCCCTCGATGGGCTTTTACCATCTGCGCGGGAAGAGAAGCAACTGGTAAGTTCTGTTTTTTCTTTACTCCCAGACCAGCATGGTAGAAATGCACACAACATGACAAAACAACGGTTTATTTATAAAATAAATAAAAGACAATTAAATTACATATTTTTTATTTTATTAGAAAGCATTTCGATTTAGTTTCGTAAAATTGTAAATTCTAATTTTAAAAGATCACAATTACTAAGAAAATATGGCCAAATTCAGTAAGTATAGGAAAAACTTAAAAAATAAAATGGTAATGCATTTTATACTTGAAATATCTTTCATTTAAAAATAGAGAAACTGATTGAAATATTCACAGTTGTTTATTTGATCTATTAAGTACTTATTTGTAAGTAAGTTACTTTTATTGTAAGACTAGTGAACTTATTATGTTATGTGTAAGTAACAACTACTCATTTATTTCAGAAATATATTTTTGTTAAAAAGAATATACAACATTTTTTGCTTATTGCATGTTTATTGTATTTACTTGCATCATAAAAATGTACTCCAAATTTCAAGTCAATTCAACCAGAAATGGAACAAATAAATGGATTTGATCCAAAAAGCTCGATTGAACATAATCTTCTGTTAAAATAAATATTCTGTTACTTAAAATATTAAAGTGATGCATTTTAATTGTCATTACGAATGGCAGTGTATTTTTATTATTAAATTAAATTAAATGAAAGAGTTAGAAGGCACTTAATTAAGTTATTAAAATCACTTTTACTTATAACTAGGTTCGTTGTTTAGCAACGAGGTATTTGTTTCATAAGGTCATGCTTATAAGCAGACTTATAAGTAAACTTATGTGTAGGCTTATAACCAAGCTTATATGCCGGCTTATAAGTGGGGCGTCCATTAGTATTGTGATTTTTAAAAAGGAGGGGCTAGTTCCATAAATAATCATTGTGTATTCTGGGGGTTAGCTACGACTCTCACTAAGTGTGGAGGGGGTGGGGGTTAAAATTTACTAAGAAACATCACGTGCTTTATATGGACGGTCCCCCTAAGCCACTAGGTTTTCACAAGCCCAGCATTTAGCATAATTTACCTTTGACTTATAACTTGAAAGTATAATACTTATAAGTTAACTTATAAGTTATAAGCTAACTTATGATCTTAAGTTTCGGGTTGCTTATAAGTAACAGGACAACTTATACAGATTTTACTTATAAAGTTACAAGCATGGATATTTTTTTGGAATGTTTTGAAGTAATCTTTTGAGATCTATGCTCATTACAGACGAAGTCACCATAATTATGTGTACATCAAGTATCTTAAATATAACTTTACTGTATAAGGTTGATGTATACATAATATTACAACTTTTAGGATATAGTTTTTTTGCCATGGTAGCCCAGTGGTTTGACTTGGCCTCTCAAGCAGAGGGTCGTGGGTTCAAATCCTGTGTTTCCTCTGAGTTTTTCGGAATTTATGTGCAAAATTACATTTCAAGTTTGCCACGAGCTTATCGGCGCTTGCGCAGTGACGTGTCGTAGGCGTCGCGTTTTCTCACCGTTTTTTCATACAAGCACCGTGTGGTCGCACTTAAAGACCTGAACTGAGTCGGAATTGAATCGCATAAAGACGTCAAGCTAAGGCGCCTGGACTAGTTGGGTAGTTCCACGATATTTTTTCAAGAGTTTTGAAATGGCCATCTTGTAGAACTGTTGTAAATTGTGTGTAGAATGCTGTAAATTTGGGTTTCGAATGTCAACTGGGTCAATTTTATGAGAAAAGGCAGGTGCCCCACATTTTTATCGTCTTGGCGGGACACTCCCGTGCCCCCAGATAAAATCTTAACACTAAAACTATTTCAATAACGTTATAAGTAAACTTAGAACTAAAATGCAGCTGTATTGTAACATATTAGCAGAATTACCATCTCCCGGGTATAATACCACTTCACTCTGCGTCGCTTCAGAGTCCGTTTCTCCCATTTCCCGCGCTACCATGTCGTCGGTGTAAAACACGGTGTCACTTTCTGTTGGCTTGTGTTCCGTTTCTCCGAGCATCTGATTCGCCACCTTCATGTTTTTTAATAGGGCTAGGACGTCTTCTGTAAGAAAAAGAATAGGTTAGGAACAGAAACTACGTCGTTACATGTCGAATAAGAATCATGCAACCGTGATGTGTGAGTGGAGACCACGCACCGGCAAGGTAGACCGATGACCTCATTAAGATCGGAGGATCGCGTTGGATGCAAGCCGCTTCCAACCGGTCTTATTGGAGATCTAAAGGAGGGCTATGTCCAGCAGTGGACTTGTAATGGCTGAGATGATGATGATGATGAACCGTGATGATGGATATGCTATCGTCATCATGGAATCAAGTGACAGGCAAGTGTAGGCGCTGGTAGGAATGTTTTCAAAGATCATCAGACATTGTTAGTATTTTGTCGGTGTACTTCCAAGCTGGTCTGGGAGCAACGAAAAAACATAGAATGCACCAGTTGCTTCTCTTCCCGCGCAGTTGGTAACCCCACCTAAAGTTTGGGCATTATTTTGATTCCCCTGTCCACATTTACACCCATGATCATGCAAGCGCGGATCCAGCCCTCAAAAAAGGTTGTGGTCACAGCTATCTACTAGAAAATCGGCTAAGTACGAGTCGGAGCATGAACATGCTCATTAACAATCATGCAAGTAAAAGTGTGACGTCACACATCTATTAAGGTTGTGGGCATGCCCATCGTGCCCACAACGGTGGATCCGCCCTTGTGATCATGCTAAACCCTTTACTCTATCTATGTATGTAAGTCTTAGAAATCATGTTATAGGCGATGCGGCTAGCAACCCATCACTATTTTGATTCCTTTTTCCACCTATACGCCCACAATATTGCTAAACGTGGCCTGTAGTAGGTCTTGTTGCCTTAGGCTCTGTCTACCCCATAAGGGACAAAGACGTGATTTGTGTATGTATGTATGTATGTATGTATGTTGTTGGGTGCCGGAACAGAATAATGGCCAAGTGCGGGTAGTTCGTAAAACGCGCTCGGCTAAATGATTATGATACAGCAGTCTATTCTCCATTCCCACCCAATCCATCATCATCATTTAATCATGTTAAACGTAGCCTTTAGGTCTTGTTACCTTAGACCCTCCAGTAGCGTAGCGTGGGTCTCGGCCCCCCGGGGCGGATGAAAATTTTTCCGCCCCATTGCTTACGTACTTCAAATATTTATACGATATTATTGTTATTTATTCTGAAATTTTGTCTCCCCCTAAAAGTGCCGCCCGGGGCGGGCCGCCCACCTCGCCCCCACTACGCTACGCCACTCTGTCTACCTCACAAGGGATAAAGACGTGATTTATGAGTGTAACTAATCCATTTTAACGCCTTTGTAAACTAACCAATTTCATCTGCATTCCCATAAAATCACTCATCTATCTATCTATTAACTTGGGGAGACTTATATGTTCACAAAAACGTTATATACATACATACATACATAAATCACGTCTTTATCCCTTACGGGGTAGACGGAGCCTAAGGTAACGAAACCTAAAGGCCACGTTTAGCATGATTAAGGGCGTATAGCTGGAAAGGGGAATCAAAATAATGATGGGTTGCTAGTCGCATCGCCTATAACATGATTCCAAAGATTTTTGCTCACTCGATTTTCCCTCGATGGGCTTTTACCATCTGCGCGGGAAGAGAAGCAACTGGTAAATTCTATGTTTTTTTTTAGAATATACAATATATTTATTTGCAAAGAATAAGTAGATATAACAATGTCATTGGGTGGCACAGAGACAATAGGTTCCTTATTCTGCTATTTGTACAATTTTATTATACTAGCATGCAAATTAATTAATGGGTTGCTTACATTATACAAAGTTATCTTGCAAGAGGAAATCATTTACACTATAGTAGTTTTTTTCTATCAGTATCTGCATTAACCTATTTTTAAATATATTTTCAGGAGCTACCCGTATGTAGTTTGGTAGCTTGTTAAAAATGTTTAGACACATAGCAGCACAATGTTTCCTATATAATGTTTGAATTACTGTTTTTAATTGGTTATACCCAGATGGCGCTGGGGTTTCAAGTAATCAACGAACCTGCCTGCTTTTCCCCGTCGACCCAGTCCACCTTGATGAAGGTGGTCAGGGAGACCTCGTAGACCTTGTTGGAGTCAGGGTTGGAGGCGATGGCGCGCCGCTTGCGACCGTAGCCCGTCACCCCGTTGCTGCATTGGACCTGAAACGCCAAAGAATAAGAATAAGAAGAAGAAGAATAAGAAAATTTATTTTGCAAATTGGCCGCCAAGGGCTCTTTTACATGTCTTTTTGAAACTACCAGCACATTCGGAAAGACCATCATTGCCAAGAAGAATGCGCCGCAAGAAACTTGGCAGAAAGTCATTTTTTCAAATAAAAATACAGTAAGAATACTTAAATTCTACTTACATTAAATACATTTATATAAGGGATGTATAAGGTCCCCGAGCCTTAAATTATATTAATCTATAAATAGTAGAGATGTATAAAGTCTCTACTGGTCAAAAAAAATAAAAAACAAAAAAAATAATAATAATAGTAAGTTCAGTGGAGGTGTAAAACGCCTCCACCGTCAAATAAACTAATTGGAGATGTCTCCAATGTAACCTAAGCTATTTGTACACACAGCAAAGCTATTCGGTAAGCAGGATAGATACGGCGCGAGCGTGCGTAGGTGCTTACCTGATTATATTGCCGTGTGTACATACATACATACATACCGTCACGCCTCTTTCCCACAGGGGTAGGCAGAGACTACTTTGTTCCACTTGCTACGATCCTGACATACTTTCGCTTCATCCAGTCATCAATCTCTTCATACATGCTCGTCGGTTTCGGGTACTCCTGACCTGACCTTTTTCCAAAACGTCTCCTATTTGGTCTCTTTGTATTGTGTACTTAAGACAACTGTTTGAATGGTGTATCTCTACGACACAGTTACAAACTGAGGAACATCTGCTCGCCTAAGACGAGAGATGGCGCTGTTTTGTGTTTCAGCGCTTGGCATAGAGGAAAACCCAATTAGAGTAGTAATAAGGGTTATCCAATTGTGGCAACACGTCTGTCTTTTTCGACATAAACCATACTATTGCATTTTTTGAGATTGTTTTTCCTTTATCTTCTAGGTGGAACAAACCTATTTATGTAACTAGCATTTCGACAATACATTAATCCCCTTATTCATAAACGCTCTGTAGGCTTCTGCTAACTTAGCAATCGTTTGTCCTTATCTGTGTAAGGTAAATGTCAAAGTGACAGATAAGTACAAACGATTGCTAAGTTAGCAGAAGCCTACAGAGCGTTTATGAATAAGGGGGTTACTTTTAACTTTTTGTTAAGATTAATCAAGTTCGCTATGCCGCATAACGACTAAACATTATCTATCCATATCGATCATAATAGCTGTTTTATTTTTTTACCCTTTTGACCTTCGGCTGGCCAATCAGAGTGCAATAAGCGCCAATTCCAGTTTGGCGTAATTTTATTTCGTATGAATTGTATTTCCAATTCCACTCTATGAGGTGGTTTGCTCTATGGCGCTCAGCGGCAATATTCGCAATACTTACCCCTTGACATTTGTCGAGGCAAACAGTGACAGTCCCTTTGAACTGCACGTACGATGTGTCAGGAAACTTGAACGCCCTGAACTTGGCGGCCAGCACGTCGCCGTCCGTGGTTACGAAGTTGTCAAAGAGGTACGGGTCCACTGAGCAACTGGAAGCAAAGCGGTTGTGTGAACGGCGTTGAGCAATGTTTGGGATAGGTAAAAATATACGCTATCCCGTGGAAAATATGCAATTTTCTGGGATAAAAATTATCATGTCCTTCCCCGGGAGTCAAACCAAAATTCAACTAAATCTGTCCATCGGTTTAAGCGTGAAAAGTTAGCAGACGGACAGACAGACAGACAGATAAACAGACAGAGTTACTTTCGCATTTATAATATTTATAGGGATTCTTTACATATTAACGTATCAAAGTCGTACCACAGATCGAATTAAACTAAATTCCTAAGCATCTTTACACACGTCACGTCATTCTTCAAATCGAATATTCGTCGTCTCACTCCTAAATTCACACCCTCTTACGTTCCATTCCACCTATAGGTACTATCCGAAAAAAAAATGTTTGAAGTGTCCAAAGTGTTACTTAATATTCTTGTACACTAACTAATAAAACTTAATGAAAAAAGTTACAATAGCTGCAAAGTCCTATTCTTATTTCGCAACCAGTTACCAAAAGTTAAAACGGGACAAGTTACATTCCCACATTTATTTTATCTTAAGTACAGTACAGTAATGTTATGTGTGTATGTATGTATTATTTTATTTTATTTATTTAGCTATGTATTATATTTAATATACACACATAACATTACTTTTATGTTGATATTGTTGTTTTTATTATCCCTCCGTTTATCCCGCCTATTTGTTTCCGCCACCTACTTACTGTCTCCAACTCATTTCTCTGTCTTATTGGTTGTCTGGTAGAGATCGCTATTAAGCGATAAGACCGCCTATTGTCTACTTTGTTTGATTCTTTATTGTTTTGTAATGATTTGTGGTGTTTAATAAAAAGTATTTGTATTGTATTGTATTGCTCACCCGTTGAATATTATTGTCTCTTGCTGCTTGCCCGTGTCGGTGACGTGCATGTAGTTGACCAGCAGCCCATAGACCGGCTTGGACGCGTCATCCAGGTTGATTTCCATGGACAACGGGGTCCCGGGACTCACTGAGATCTCGCCTGTCACTCTGAAAATGAGAAAACTGATATGTCACGTCTGATAGCCACTGGCAATCAATGGACTGTATAAAGAGTAAATGGAGGATAAAGAATAAGGAATAGTGTGATAAGGAAACGTGGTGGTGTGAAAGAGGATAGTGACTAGGATAGAAAAAAGTATGCTTAGTTGGTTTGGTCACGTAGAGCGGATGGATGAAAGTAGAACAACTAAGATCTATAGGGGGAGTGTGAATGGTTGCGTTGGAAGGGGCAGGCCTAGGCGGACGTTCGCGACCAAATAGGAGACGTTTTGGAAAAAGGTCAGGTCAGTACCCGAAACCGATGAGCGCATGTATGAAGAGATTGATGAGTGTGGATGAAGCGAAAGAAGTATTCAGGATCGTAGCAAGTGGTACAAAGTAGTCTCTGCCTACCCCCATGTATGGAGGATGATGGAAACACCTTCTAAACGTAATAATATTTAATTATTTAAAGGCAAAAGTATATGACAGTAATTCAAACACAATGGTGGCAGCAGACTGACTGAAGGTACGAGTATATACATTGACATGTATCAAAGGGTAAAATAGGCCGCAAACCAGCCAGCAGCCAACAACGTCTTTACGAGTATCCTTTACGGAGTTTGAGCTTGAAGTAACAAGACCTTGTAGCGACCCTAGCGCTACCTAGTTGGCCTCTACATAACTACTTCGACACATGAGTAGCTAGCGCCAGTTCTAATGACAGCTCTCACATCGTTCTACATGCCGCTTACGAAGTTTCTCAATGCGGCTGCATAAATACAACTTTCAACTCTCTTCCTTCGGACTTCGGTCCCCAGGCATAACATCTGCCTGGAGAGAGATCTCTCTACTGTGGCACTCCACAACCTAAAGGCCACGTTTAGCATGATTGTGGGCGGAGGAATCAAGTGATAGGTTACTAGCCAATTCGCCTATAACATAATTTTCGCTCATTCCCTCGATGAGCTTTTACCACATGCGGTAGAGAGAAACAACTGGTACAATCTAGAATTGGACAGTTTTAAAGTATGTTAGTTTTACTTACTGTCTCCCACTTTGTTTGACGACTGCGGTCAGGATGGGAATCGGGGCTTGCCCCTGCTCATTCCTCGTGATGTTTATGACACTGGAAAAGAAATCATTAATATCATTATCACTATCACTACATAGTATAAAATAAAGTCGCGTTCTCTGTCCCTATGTCCCTATGTATGCTTATATCTTCAAAACTATACACAACGGATTTTGATGCGGATTTTTTAATAGACAGAGTGATTCAAGAGGAAGGTTTATATGTATGATTCTACGCAGACAAAGTCGCGGGCAGAAGCTAGTAATATTAAAAAGAGGAAAAATTTGTTTGTTTGTTGGCATTGAATAGGCTCCAAAACTACTGGACCGATTTCAAAAATTCTTTTGTCGTTAGAAAGCTACATTATCACTGAGTGACATAGGCTACTTTTTACCGCGGGAAAATACCTTTTCCTACGGGATTAGTTTATCGCGGGCGAAGCTGCGGACGGAAGGCTAGTGTAGTAATAAACAGGATACTTACTCAGGTTCGATTAAATCCAGTGGGAAGTCGACAGCTCTCGCAAGTCGTTTGTTGCCGGTGACCATACAACGCACCGTTTCCATCTCCCGGCCCCCAGCCGTCTCTATCACGATCTTGTGATAGAAAGTGCGTTTACCCTGAAACAAATCAGCCAAAGAGATCAGACTAGATTTTTGACGCGATGAACGTCTTATATCCTTAATCCTTACAATAGTCCTCCAGCACTTTGTATTTTGATATGCCAACCTGTTGTTTTTGAACAATTTAGTTTCCCCTTCTTTTTTATTTTTTGTTTATTGTAAACTATTTAATTAATTTATGTATTTCTTTAGTTACACGTAAGTCGGGTTCTATCTATGTATTGCATTGTTTACGTGAAAGTTTATAGATTATGTAGTATATTTTATCTGTGTATCGTTTCGTGAGTCATAGACGGTTCTGGCTGAAAATCAGTGCTGCAGTCTAACACAACGCTGATTATCTATTTTTTATGTCTATGTTTTTTTTGTTTTACCTTGTTTATTTTCTATAAAATTGTGTATATTATCTTATATTTGTGTGTCTTGCAAAAAGGAATAAATTTCTTCTTTCTTTCTTTCTTTCTTTATAAATCGAAAACCGCCTGCACGCACGAAAAAGTGCCAGAGTGTGACGTCAGAACTAGCCGTTTTCATCTATGTTACTTTATGAAGTTATCACGTAAAACTATTGTTTGTAAACCGACTTTACAAACGACCAGGTTTAGAAAAAAGAGTCAAGCGTGAGTTGGATTTAAGTGTTACATATATCACGCCCCTACGGGGTAGACAGAGCCTAAGGTAACAAAACCTTAAGGCCACGTTTAGCAATGATTAAGGGCGCGTGGAAAGGAAAATCAAAATAGTGATGGGTTGCTAGCCGCATCGTCTTTAACATGATTCCTAAGACTTTCGCCCATTCCCTCGATGGGCTTTTACCATGCGCGGGACGAGATGCAACTGGTAAATTCTATTTTTCCTTTACTTCCAGACCAGCATGGAAGAAATTTAAGTGTTGAAATGTCAAATTGCTGTTTTATTTTAAGTATTTCGCAACCGGTTACCAAATGGGAACTACTTCGTAACTGGTTTGACGTTGGAAGATGACTATACGCAGCTACGGTCCGGGAGCTTTTGTCTCGTTGTCTCCCTCACTAGGCCGATGTAAGTATCAAACCCATAAAAGTGAATGAACGAAGGAAAGCATTGAAGTAACGGACGTATATATTTGGACGACCGGATGGCCCAGTGGTTAGAGATCCTGACTATGAAGCGTGAGGTCCCGGGTTCGATCCCCGGTCGGGGCAGATATTTGTATGAAAAATACGAATGTTTGTTCTCGAGTGTTGGATGTTTAATATATATTTAAGTATGTATTTATCTATATAAGTATGTTTATCCGTTGTCTAGTGCCCATATTACAAGCTTTGCTTAGTTTGGGGCTAGGTCAATAGGTGTCAATTGTCCTAAGATATTATTATTATTATTATATAGGGCGTTGGCGTTGAACCTGCGGGGCCGATGTGTCGTTGGCGTCGAAAAGGTTAAGATACCCTTTAAACACCTTTAGACCTTTTAGACCCTTCTTGTAAATACCATGTTTGCAATGAACGATTCATTGATTGATTTATAATAGGTACTATCATTTTTATTTCCTGATTTTTTATGTTTACTTTTACGGTTTTACCGTTAGAAATTAAATTTCTAAATGTCAGTGAAAATTAGAACAGAAAAATCCGAAAAGTAAAGCTTTGCCGGGAATCGAACCCGGATCCTCGTCATTCCGTGACGCGTGCTACACCCCTACACCACCCATAGCAGGTGGGTAGTCTCCGAATTTATCTACCCGTTACTAGATGTCACGTGATCTTTGTTACTATGCGAATTTTTGTCTCTAAGCGTCATCTGTTTGAATGATGTGTCTGTACGACACAATACACATTCTATTCCAATTCCTCTTCCGTGCACGCTGTTCGACTCTGGAATCGGTTGCCAAATGATATCAGGCAATCGCAGACTGTTGCTACCCTGCGCAGTCGCTTGAAGGCGTATTGGCTCGATGGATCCTCTTAAATGAATGTGAACTGTTTTGTAACTTGTGTGTGTATGTATATATTTATATAGTATGTAGTATATTTTATTTATTGTGTATTAGTTTATCGTATTTATCTATTATGTGTAGTTTATTATTATATCTTACATTATTTAAAATTTAGACATTTAGGATTATTTTAGGTTTCGATCGGTTCTTTTACTTTTTCTGTGTGTCTACTCTTGCTTAATACTCATGTCCTGTCAATCGTTCAAAGGTTAACTGGAAGAGATCCCTTTTAGGGATAAGTTCGCCTTTGTGCATGTGTGTTGTCCTGTATTCATCTTTTTCTTGTGTTTTATGTACAATATAGAGTTATACATACATAGGTACACATACGACATAATTTACTCAGTACAAAAAGATTTTGACAACAAAATGGAGTGGTGCGGACTTACGGTTAGTTTGTTGAGGACTCGAGTGACGCCGCAGGAGTGAGGGTCCTGCAGGTCCAGCATGAAGGTGGCCACGTTGTTCTCCATGGACGGCTTGCAGGGCTTGTATTCTGGAACCAGATATTATTACCAAATCAATTGGAGTAAACTTTCTTTGCCCGCGGCTTCGGGTCTGCAAACAATAGGATAAGATAAGATAAGATAACGTTTATTGCCATTAAAAATAAGAAATAAAAGAAATACAGACTTAACTTAAGAATTAACATTACATTGTTTTGTTAACAAATAAAATTTTGTACACATGGCAAAAGGAGCAGGCTCAGCTTATGCTGCGCTTACGCAGAAGCTAAATATAAAGCAATAAATAAATATAGGGACAATTGACACCATTGACCTAGTCCCAAACGACCCAAACTATAAGCTATGAGCTTGTAATATGGATCTAGACAACGGATAAACATACTTATATAGATAAATATAAACCTTAATACATATATAAACTCTAGAATCTCTTTCATGCTGGCCTGCGAGTAAAGAAAAAACATAGAATGTACCACTTGCTACTCTTCCCGCGCAAATAGTAAAAGTCCATTGAGGGAATGGGCAAAAGTCTTAAGAACCATGTCATAGGCGACGCGACTAACTCATCACTATTTTGATTTCCCTTTCCATACGCCCTTAAGGTTTTGTTACCTTAGGCTTTGTCTGCCCCGTAAGGGATAAAGACGTGACATATGTACTTATGTATGTACGAAATATAGAGTGAAGGTGATACGATCATCCATCCCTTTCCATCAAGAATTAGAAAGTCAGTCGAACTTTGACAGCTGTCAAACCTTCGTCAAGCTCGGAAATTAAAATTGATATAAATTATAATCACATCCAGGCCGCTTACCATACACTAATGCGGTACTCCATTAGCATAAAAATTTACATACATACAACATACAAAAATCACGTCTATATCCCTTCCGGGGTAGACAGAGCCTGAGGTAACAAGACCTAAAAGCCACTATTAATTTATATTTTTTTATATAATTTTAATGTAACATTTTCCTTTTGACAGATAGGTATTAATTTTATGTGTATTTAATTAATGTATGAGTGTTTTGGTTATGCACTGTAAAACTTGCATGTGTTTTTATAAATAAATAAATAATAAATAAATAAATTAGCATGATTGAAGAGTATAGGTAGGTTAGGAAGGGTATAAAAATTTAATACGAACAAAACTATAATACATACAACATAAATCACATCTTTATCCCTTACGGGGTAACAAGACCTAAAGGCCACGTTTAGCATGTGGGTAGGTGGAAAGGGGAATCAAAACAGTGATGGGCCTAGCCGCATCGCCTATAATTTTCCTAGACGGGGTTTTAGCATCTGCGCGGGAAGAACAACTGGTACATTCTATGTTTTTTCATTGCTCCCAGACCAGCATGAAACCACTGAAAATTAGAACACAGAAAAATCCGGAAAGTAAAGCTATGGCCGGGAATCGAGCCCGGATCCTCGTCATTCCGTGACGCGTGCACCTACACCACCCATAGCAGGTGGGTAAGCCTTCGAATTTTTCTATCTGTTACTAGCTGTCACGTGACCTTGTTACTATGCGAATTTTTGTCGCCAAGCATCATCTGTTGGAATGGTATGTTTGTACGACATAATTACAAACTCCCGTGGAACATCTACTGCTCACCAGGGACGAGAGAAGGCGCTGTTTTTCAAATGAGAGGTACTATCAAATGAATCAAGAATTTTTACTTCTTGATTTTTGTGTTTACTTTTTTACGGTTTTACCGTTAGAAATTAAATTTCAAAATTTTATTTTTGGTTAAAATTTGTGTGGGAGTGTTGTGTGAATACAAACGACGATTTTATTAAATAATGTAATTAAATTTGTTGTTAATTGGTGAATAATTTAACTTTAGTATTAGAAGGAAGTGTTTTCGGAAAATTGATTCTGAGCAAATTTGAATTAATGCCCTCGTTATGTTAATTTTGAATGGGAACAACACATTATGATATTGAAATACTAGCTGTTACCCGCGGCTTCGCCCCGGTATCTGTTTTTTTTAAATATTGTGACATAAGTACCTTCTCCTGACAATAACAAACACAACAAAAAAAGAATCAGCGAAATCGGTCCAGCCTCACGCGTGATGCCGTGACCAAGGGAAATAGGGATTCACACACACACACACACACACACATCACGTCTGTATCCCTTACGGGGTAGACAGCGCCTAAGGTAACAGGTAGGTACCTACAGGCCACATTTAGCAAGATTGTGGGCGTATAGGTGGAAAGTATTTTTTCTTTGCTCCCAGACCAGCTTGGAAGTAGAAGTAGAAGTTTTGATAAAAAATCCTACATTAGTAGGATTTTTTTATCAAGTAGTATTAACCTACTATAAATGCAAAAGTTTGTGAGTGAGTATGTAAGTAAGTAAGTAAGTAAATGCTTTATTGTACATATATAGAGAAGCAGAGACAAATCACAAAAAAAGACCTTAAATATATGCACAAAGGCGAACTTATCCCTACAAGGGATCTCTACCAGTTAACCTTTGAGTAAATGAGAGGAGCATTAAGCGAGAGACCGACAAAGAGTGAGTTTAAAATATCCATATAGTGAAAGCCACAATAGAGTATGTTTATTCTTCACGCTGAAACGCCCTTTGAATCAAATTTCAGCTGGTATCCTAGATTAAAACATGCTGTTTTTTATCCCGGAAATAGCACAGTTCCCGCGGGATAGCGATAAATTCCAGTTTTACGCGGATGAAGTCGCGGCAGAAGCTTTTTTTTTTCCACATTAAATCCCAGCCAGCATATCTGCGCCCGCGCAGCACCATTGTGACGTCAGTCATCAATGTACGCGATTTAGTGCCGACAGCGGGAAGTAACTGATAGACGTCTCGACACGGACACTACGTAATCTTTACTTAGAGTACTTATGACAGGAGTAGCCTTTACGAAAAAAACGGCCAAGTGCGCAACGGACGCGCACCGAGGGCCCCGTACAAATCCGACAATATAATTCAGTGTTAGCATAGTGTTCTTCCATGCTGGTCTGGGAAAAAAAACATAGATCACAATAGGAGAAAATCTTAGGAATCATGTTATAGGCGGTGCAGCTAGCCCCATCACTAATTTGTTTCCCCTTTCCAACTATACGCCCACAAACATGCTAAGCGTGGCCTTTAGGTCTTGTTACCTTAGGGTCTATCTACCCCTAAGGGATAAAGACGTGACAGCCGCATCGCCTATAACATGATTCCTAAGATTTTCGCTCACTCGATTTTCCCTTGATGGGCTTTTACCATGCGCGGGAAGAGAAGCAACTGGTACATTCTTTGTTTTTCCTTTACTCCCAGACCAGCTTGGAGGAGCAAAATACAACAAACAATTCATAAATAAACTACTAAATGTCATTACACACATGCATACATACACACATACACAAATCACGTCTTTATCCCTTGCGGGGTAGACAGAGCTTACGTTGGTAAGACCTAGGCTACGATTAGCAAGATTGTGAGCGTATAGATGGCAAAAAATGGAATCAAAATAGAGATGGGTTGCTAGCCGCATCGCCATAAAATGATTCCTAAGACTTTCGCCCATTCCCTCGATGGGCTTTTACCATCTGCGCGGGAAAAGAAGCAACTGGTGCATTCTATGTTTTTTCTTTACTCCCAGACCAGCATGGAAGGTGAAGGAAGGCATACATACACACTGCATACAATATGAGTGAGTACACACATACAATATTTAAGGAGATGGTGTGAGCAACATCCTCAAGCCCTCCTTGAACGACGCCACGGAGGCAGATTGCCTGTACGTCTAGCACGAAAGCGTACAAAAGTCGCGTCGCGCGCGAGATAGATTGCCTGTCCTTTTCTTACTATTCGTTCTAAACAGAGACGGGTAATCCATCTCGCGCGCGACGCGATTTCGTATGCTTTCGTGCTAGGCTACTGATGGAGGTCTCTCTCTGTTCTGAATACAGAACCCTAAAAATATTGAAGTGAAAGTCTACTAATGCGCCAGTTCACGCGAAACAATGCTTAATGTATGGAAGGAGCCCGTAAACCTTATGAATAGGTTGTGAAACGGCCGTGTGAGCTAGCTGGGGGTAGGGCAGACGAAATCATATCGATAGATCCACGATACTTTTAAACAATATCGATATTCGCCGAAAATCTTAAGAACCATGTTATAGTCGATGTGGTTATAGACTACAGGCCCATGTCCACAAATGTGGGTCATATGAACCACCAGGTGACGTATATAGGACGATATAAGAGCATAAAATAATAAGATTCAGCACTATGCCGTCACTTGTAAGCTGTCCAACTGAGTGCTGGTGAGAATTCAACAGTGCAACCCTCGATTTTTCCCCTTGTCGCACAATTTTTGTACGGCGTTGCGGAATAATGCATAGAAGCTGTATTGAAACAGTATGAAACTGATGCCGTACAAATGGTGCGCCACAAAGTCGGTATTATCTTTTGATTTTCTGACAATTTCCAGGGTAAATTTGGTCATTTCATTCTGTACGGCATCAGTTTCATGCTAGTTTCAGCACTCTATCACTATTTTAATTCATCTTTCCACCAAGCCCGCAATCATGCTAAACGTGGCCTTTGGGTCTTGTTGCCTTGGGCTCTGTGTACCCTGTAAGGGATAAAGACGTGATACATATAAATCACGTCTTTATTTCCTACGGGGTAGACAGAGCCTAAGGTGAAAAGACCTAAAGACCACGTTTAGCATGATTGTAGGTGAATGGATGGAAAAAGGAATCAAAATAGTGATGGGTGGCTAGCCACATCGCCTATATCACATGATCCCTAAGATTTTCGCCCAATCCCTCGATGGGCTTTTACCATCTGCGCGGGAGGTGAAGCAACTGGTACATTCTATGTTTTTTCGTTGCGACCAGTATGGAAGAATTAAATGACGATGTCATAATAAATTGACTGTCCGGGGGGAAATTGGGATTTATTCCAAATTTCCGGAGTTATTGAAGTCTTCCTGCAACAGGTCCGGCACGTCAAATGGGTACACACACACATACACACACACACGCACACAAATCACGTCTATATCCCTTACGGGGTAGACAAAGCCTGAGGTCTTTGTACAAGTCGGTACAGTCAGCAAAATATCATCGGTTATGATTACAATGATTACAGTTACAGTATTTGTTTACACGAAGATCCGTGTCGAGGCCAACGACCCGAATTACCAATTACAACCAACTGACAAAACAATGACGGCGGTAATTACAAGCAATCAATTTTAAGTACTGATTAGTATCGCACTATTGAAAGAAAGAAGACATTTATTCACTTTAGAAAAACACCATCCTGCTAGAATGTAGGTACCAGTTGCTTCTCTTCCCGCGCAGATGGTAAAAGGCCATCGACGGAATGAGCGAAAATCAGGAATCATGCTATAGGCGATGAGGGTAGCAACCCATCACTATTTTGATTTCATTTTCCACCTAGACGCCCACAATCTTGCTCAACGTGGCCTGTATGTACCTGTTATCTTAGGCTCTGTCTGCCCCGTAAGAGATAAAAACGTGATTTGAGTGTGTGTGTGTGTAAAAAAACAGCATTATGCTGAGACGTTATACACCTGCAGCACTGATTTTCTGGCAGGATCAGAATCGTCTGTGACTAACGGAAACACAAATAAAAATACTAAATATAACAGTAATTTATTCGTAAATAAATTAATAAATAGATAGAACCCGACATATGTGATAAAATAAAAATAAAAAAGGATTGAATTAAAATTTGCGCGCAGACGGTAAAAGCCCATCGAAGATGGGCATAGGAATCATTACCTTTAAAGGCGATGCGGTTAGCAACCCATCACTATTTTGATACCCCTTTCTACCTATACGCCCACAATGATGCTAAACGTGGCCTTTAGTTGTTGTTACTTCAGGCTCTGTCTACCCCGTTGGCTCCCTGGAGGAATGTCGTACCTCTTATGAGGGTTCGGGGTGAGGGGAAGCTGATGGGAGGCATACCCGGATGCGCCCTAAGCCCCAAGGAGGAAGCAACGGCAGCAGCGAGGCCGTCGTTGGGCACTATTCCTCGGGAGGACTTCGTAAGAGGTTCGGGGGGCGGACTCACGTTGACCTCGTTTCAACGTGCAACCGCTCCTTGCGCAGACGAGGGGGGAAAAGGCAAATTCGGTGCTTGCACCGATCGCCCGATCCCTTGAGGCCAGCGGGAACGGTAACGGGGCATTACCTACCTGCATTGCACGGTCTTATTGTCTAAGGGATGCGGGCCCAGCGTACGGGCCCTCCCCTTCTTGGCGCGGTCCTGGCGGGCGCCGGGGCCACCGGGGGGGCGTTTGTGGTTGAAACCCTAGTGGCATCCCACTGCGTCCCCATCACACCGGATTGAGGCAACGCCGGAGAGTTTTTAGTTCGGGTATACCCCTTCGGGGGGGAGTCCCACATAACCCTAGGCATCCCCGTGCCTAGGGCATCCATAAAGATTTCCTCTCCTTTAAAAAAAGAGCCTTCTACCCCGTAAGGGATAAAGACTTGATGTGTGTGTGTTTCAGTATCGTTTAGAAATATAATGATGGTATTACCTTTCAATTGGTCGAGGTATGAGACCTTGCGGTCACCATCCATGGGAACAGTCACTTTCATCACCTCTGGAGTGCACTCGATCACCGACTCGGAGCCTGTGGACAAGAGGAACAGATGTTAAACAATTCCATAATCTAAGACAAGGAGCGAATGAGAACCCATTGAAATCATGTTATAAGCGATGCGGCTAGCAACCCGATCACTATTTTGATTCAATTTTCTATACGCCCACAATCTTGCTAAATGTGGCCTATAGGTGGGCATTTTCAAAAAAACATGTACCCTTGACTTTTTTTTTTCAAAATGCTGACATTTTGGGTTTTTCTGAATCAGAATTATTAGCACTATTTATTTTTGTAAGGAAAAAAGTGTCCATTGGTTTTTTTGTCAGTTTTGTGACATTATTTTCATACGATATTTAGATGGGGTGTCACAGAACTGAGACGAAAAAGTTGTATGGGAAATTAGGGTAATCTTGTTGGAAAAAGGGTACACGTTTTTTGAAAATGCTCAGGTACCTGTTACCTTAGGCTCTGTCTACCCCGTAAGGGATACAGACGTGATTTCTGTGTGTGTGATTAACGAGATGGTGTGAGACACATCTTCCCTATGCCTGATATGATGACTGTACCATTCGATTGCAAATACAATTGAAATGTTTAGAAGTCCGATGATACCGAGGGACATTTAGAAAATGACATACATACATTAATCACGTCTTTGGGGTAGACAGACCCTAAGGTAGCAAGACTTTAGGGCCACGTTTAGCATAGTAGTTGTAGGCGTACAGGTGGAAAGGGGAATCAAAATAGTGATGGGTTGCTAGCCGCATCGCCTATAAAATGATTCCTAACATTTTTGTCCATTCCCTCGATGGGCTTTTACCGCGCGGGAAGAGAAGCAACTGAAACATTCAATGTTTTTTCTTTGCTCCCAGACCAGCGTGGAAGTAAGAAAATGACACGTAATTTTAGCATGCAAGTGGTTTTTAAAACCCGCCTGGCTGGTTTGTCTGACCTTAAATGACGGCGACTTACGTCATCTCGGAGTGTGCCAATGCCTGACAATATTGTTAAACAATGTCTCATAATGTTGATCGAGGCCTCAGAGCAAGAGCTGGCGTGTATTTATCCCAGCGGATCGCACTTGCGGTTCAAAGGGGTAATGCCGCCAAGCGACATGGGGACCCTGCCGCAGCCAGCAGGGTTAGACGGGTTTTTTTTTATGACTTTTCTTATTTGTAAATATTGGTTTTTATAATTATTTTTAGCATAGATATGTAGGTTTTTAGGGATAGTGTTTGTATATATACCTGTGATGTAAGTAGTTAATCAAATGCCATTTAATTTGTTCGGAATAAATATATCAAACCTAAAAATGTCTCATAATGATTCTGGAAATCAGCTGGTACGCTTATTAACTGAACACTAATTGTTCTTCCATGCTGGTCTGGGAGTAAACAAAAAACATAGAATTTACCAGTTGCTTCTCTTTCCGCGCACGTAAAAGCCCATCGAGGGAATAGGCGAAAGTCTTAGGAATCATGTTATAGGCGATGCTAGCAACCCATCACTATTTTGATTTCCCTTTCCACCTATACGCCCTTATCATGCTAAAAGTGGCCTTAAGGTTTTGAGAAACCTGCACCCCCCTGTGCCCAAGGGCTGTCGTCGTTGGGGGAGCTGACCTGGGTCGCTTTTTTTTTTAATATGGCCCCATCGATCGATGCGATTGCGCCAATGTCAAAGTAATAAATACAGCATTCAAAAATTTTGTGACAAAAATGTCGGCAACGTTGTACGGTAGAACACCGGTCAAAAGACCCCTCCCCCCGAAACAATCTGCCAGGAAATCATTAACCGATGCCCAGCGTGCACCGGACCAAGCACTGCTCTTCCCCTCAGACGGATCAAACGATCCGCAGCTCTTGACCACACGCGGAACCGACCCCTAGAGAGCTAACTCTCAAAAGCTAACACCGGGTCTCAATCTCATCATCATCATCATCATCATCAGCCTATATTAGTCCACCGCTGGACATAGGCCTCCCCTAATGAGCGCCATAGCGCCCTGTCTTCAGCTTGCATCCAGCATCTGCCTGCAGCCTTTCGCAGATCGTCATCCCACCTGGCCGGAGGGCGTCCTACACTACGTTTGCCGAGTCGCGATCTCCATTCAAAAACACGTTTACCCCAACGGGTCTCAACCTACTGGAAAACAATTCGAATTCCCATAATACTAATAAGGCCGAGTGCACATTACGCATAAAGCTGGGTTCACACGCGAGCCGGCGCCGGGCCGGAACGGGCGTCGAACTTGGTAACAATTACTGGGTCTATGGCATGTATAGACATACAGACAAAGAAACTGAGCCATATGCCAATGTGGAACTGTCTGTTCGTCCATTAATCACGTAAGGCTCAAGGGGGGAGGGGGGCTTAAGGAGATATCACATATATACACATACAAAAAACAAATCTATCTCCCTTACGGGGTAGACAGAGCCTAAGGTAAAACCTTAAGGCCACGTTTAGCATGATTGTAGGCGTATAGGTGGAAAAAGAAATCAACATAGTGATGGGTTGCTAGCCGCATCGCCTATAACATGAGACATCGACATATACCACTCTTTTTGCGTCGGGGTTTAAAAGAACCATAGACCATCGAGGGAATGGGCGAAAGTCTTAGGAATCATGTTATAGGCGATGCGGCTAGCAACCTCACTATTTTGATTTCCCTTTCCACCTATACGCCCTTTATCATGCTAAACGTGGCCTTAAGGTTTTGTTACCTTAGGCTCTGTCTACCCCGTAAGGGATAAAGACGTGATTTGTGTATGTATGTTAAAAGAACGAAGAAGTTACATAGTTCCAAATTAGTGAGATATAAATACTGTAGAGCCTGTAATCATGCTAAACGTTGCCTTTAGGTCTTTTTACCTTAGGCCCTGTTTACCCCGTAAGGGAAAAAGACGTGATTTATGTATGTATGTAGAGCCTGTAATGGATCGTAAACTTTTTTAACATATCAATGATTTCTAAGACTCGAATGTAACATACTATCTTTATTACCAGCGGTCATGGTCAACAAAAACGGGCGAAGCCACGAGGCGTGACTAGTAAAAGTTACTTGAACCGTGAAAATTTCGTCAAGTGTGAGTCTGGCTTGGCGTTGTTATGGTTCGGTATGTTTGGGTGGCAAACATAGAGCAAACAACCTAATAGAGCGGAAACGTCGTAAAATTACAATACAGTGTACACATTTTTTCTTGTATGAGAATCGATACTAAACGATTCACACACACACACACACACACACACACACAGGTCACGTCTTTATCCCTTACGGGGTAGACAGAGCCTAAGGTAACAGGTACCTACAGGCCACATTTAGCAAGATTGTGGGCGTATAGGTGGAAAATGGAATCAAAATAGTGATCGGTTGCTAGCCTCATCGCCTAAAACATGGTTCCTATGATTTTCGCCCATTCCCTCGATGGGCTTTTACCATCTGCGCGGGTAGACAAGCAACTGGTACATTCTATGTGTACTAAACGATTCTGAGTAAGAAAAAGCAAAAATATTTAAATTCTGCAAAATACATAATCGACGTTGGAAAGGCAAATTGACTAACAAGCCATTTTTGGGCAAATGGAGTTATATACATCGTTGAAATCAGCGAATTTTTCTGCGTCTAATGAGCCGGGTCTGGAGCCGATCTGAGCACTTTTTTGGCTTGTTAGCAATGTGAAAAAAGCTAATTTTTCAAGATCTGCTGGCCTAAAAAGCCAAAATTTTATCACAATTTTCACTAAAGTGATTTTTAGTCATTTTGGTTAACCTCCTTTGCCTTGTTAGCCTTTTTATTGATCCCGAAAAAAACATTTTGTGCACGTTAGACCTTTTGCTTAGCCTAACATTCGTTCATAATTGCACGTTAGCTAATTTTCACAACTGGTGAAGGTTTGTTAGCTAATTTTTCGACGGCGAAATATCCCTTTAGTTGTTTTAAGTGAGTATAATATCATAGTGTGACTGCAATGCAATGTTTGTTAGGCATTCTGTTTGTCAACTTTATATAAGGAGAGCAACGCGTGCGACTTGTTAGCCGACGCGCAGAGTTGGTCGAGTGAAGAGTGAATGACGTATGTGTCAAAAATATATTATGTTTACAGTGTTTTAAATAAAAGTCATAGTTATAGAGCAACTTTAAAGAGAACTTTTAAAGATATCCCTTATTTCCTGTGGATAATTTAAAGAAACCTTTCCCAGAGTACCTCTATGATCTCCAAGAAATGTCTTATAAATATTTTTAGCCTTTATGTTCGATTGATGAATGTGGATGAAGCGAAAGAGGCAAGTATGCCAGGATCGTAGCCAGTGGAACAAAGTACATACCTACCCCCTTATTCATAATCGCTCTATATAGGCTTCTGCTAACTTAGCAATCGTTTGTCCTTATCTATGAAAGGTTAATGTCAAAATGACAGAAGAAGTAAGTAGTAAGTAGAAGTAAGAAGTAAGTTAGCAGAAGCCTACAGAGTGTTTATGAATAAGGGGGTAAATTTTTAGGACCCCAACTACTGTAAGTGAATCAAAATTGACTTGTATAGTGTGTCTCGCAAATTCATAATGCAGGGTCTCTTAAAACTGTTCCAGAAAAGAGCCTACCCCTATGGGAAAAAGGCTTGATGATATGTATGTATGTATGTTCGATCCCGTAGGTAGGTAATTTATCCGTTTTTTAATGACGTGTCTTAATGAATAAAGAAAATTTACATTGCCACTCTGCATCCATGCTCCGCTTTGAGATGACGTGTCCTCCGTATAAACTACCCCCTATTCAAATTTCAGGCTCTAGTTCAAAAACCCATGAACTCTCATACAAACTTGCGAGAGCCCTTTAACCAAACTAATCCGGTCCTGTCCCATAATCCGTTTTTAACTACAGTCTCCTGCAACTACCGCCCTGTCAAATTTCATCAACATGGGTCTAGATGGGTTTTGGATCGAGTCCGTGAGAGAGTAAGAGTGACTTAAAAATTGAATATCTAGAATATCAGTTAAAATATATGATAATATGTAACATAATAGAAGAGCCCGTACCCATAGATTTGTTACTTCACTATACGCCATACAGCCTGTAGGTAAATGTAAAAATCTGTAATTCTAATATGGGAAACGTTGCGTTCATTAAGGTTTTATGTCGTCCACATAGTAACAGATGTGATGTTATGCTTTTGTTTATGTTCGAATCGGTTTCAATTGTCTCTTAAGGTGTTTTTAAAGATTTAGTGCAGAATATTATATTCACTTTAGACAAAAAATCGTACTTTTACCTTAAAATAAAATATTCTTAAAATAGTCGTTAGCTGTTTTCCCAAGCCTTTGAAAATTGTACAATTGTCTAACGTGCAGTTTATTCTGAAACTGCTTAAGATTCATGAATGTCATTGTAGTAGTCATAAAGATATCAAGATTACTATCAACTCTTCCATACTTCACTTTTTGATATAATTAATAAAAAACGAGTTATGATTTTTTTTTCCAAAAAAAAAACTTTAAACGTCTCCTGTAAAATTTGCCAAATGCACGTTAGTCAATTAGCCTTTCCAGCGTCGATATGGACTTTTTTTTGGAAAACGCTCGTCTACCTACCGCTGCCTACTGCACGCCACTGCACAACTATTTCAAACAAAGCAATCAAGATGCGGCATTCCTGTTTTCAACGACGGTGCTTGTACTGTTTTATTGGCTGATAGAACAATAGTGAAAGGATTACGGATTCCTCAGTTTTCTATTATGTGGGGAAGGACAGTATTTTAGTCAAGACTTTGGTGAGATAGCGTTGGCTGTGGTCCAAGTCAGAAAAAGTAAGTAAGTAAGTAAATTAAGTAATAATAATAATAATATCTTGGGACAAATTACACCAATTGACCCAGCCCCAAACTAAGCAAAGCTTGTACTATGGGTACCAGGCAACGGATAAACATACTTATATAATGTAGATAAATACATAATTAAATACATACAACATCCATGACTCGGGCACAAACATTCATATTCATCATACAACTGTCTGCCCCTACAGGGATTCGAACCCGGGACCTCTAGCTTCATAGTCAGGGTCACTAACCACTAGGCTATCCGGTCGTCTAGTAAAATAAAACTTATGTTAAAAATTAAAATAAATTTGGACCCCTATGTAGGGTCCCCATCACGCAGGCAGCATTCCCGCGTTGTATCGCAATTGAGAGTCTTTGCGCGAGAAATAAAGTAAGTAAAAGCTTTATTGTACAAAATATAAAGAAACAGATACAATTCACAAAAAAATAGCATTAATATATGCACAAAGGCGAACTCTACCAGTAAACTTTTGAGTAAATGAGAGGAGCATTAAACGAGGGACCGACAAAGTGTGAGTTTAAAATTCCAGATAGTGAAAGCCACAATAGAGCGTACATATCTAAGTACAATAAACGAAACATAGAATAAAAAGAGGGAGGGAGGGAGAGGGAAAAAAAGGGTGTTAAGTATTCCCACTACTCTAGGCTAGCAACGCATCAATACTCTAGTGTTCCAGGTGTCAATAGGTGTTCCTTGTATAAAAAATAGTCTGACTTGTCTTTCCCAGGATATCGTAAAGGCCTCTCATGCAGGACGCATGTAAATGTTTGTATTAACATAATACTAAATAATGCAAGTGTATGGTTCAGAGAAAGCGCCATTGTATGGTCGTGAGAGAGTCGCACGACTTTCATACGCGGAGTGATTAGTGTTATTAATTTATTTCAAGTATTTGACTGTTTGCAAGAATTTTTCTCACGCCGTGGGACCCTTCAAGCTGGAAGCGCTGCTTGTTTTTAGGGTTCGTCACCCAAAGGGTAAAAACGAGACCCCATTACTAAGACTCTTCTTCTTCTTCTTATTTGTGGCGTATCAAGTCGTTATAGAGAGAGAGAGAAAAACATTTATTAATTTACACATATTCAATACACGTAGATATATAGTATGAAGAAATACAATATACTTAAGAATTGTACTTATAGCGACGACCACTTGGCCAATGTCAAAGTAATAAAAATACATACATACACAAATCTCGTCTTGTCCCTTATGGGGTAAACAGAGCCTGAGGTAACAAGACCTAAATCCCGGGGGGAGGGGGTCTTTGACCATTACTGTACGGACATTTTGTCACAAGATTTTTTAATTATATTTTTGTTACTTATGAATCATGCTAAAGGCGATGCGGCTAGCAACCAATCACTATTTTGATTCCCCTTTCCACACGCCGACAACCATGCTAAACGTGGCCTTTGTTTTGCCACCTTAGGCTCTGCCTACCCCGTAAGGGATAAAGACAGGGGAGAGTAAGACAGCCGGGGAAATTACGGGCACAAGAGGCATTTTGTCTTAGTCCTCTAGGTTGGCAACGCATCTGCAATCCCGCCGGGGTTGCGGGTGTCTATGCGCAGTGGTGATCACTTACCATCACGTGACCTACTTGCTCGTTTGCCTTCCTACTCAAATAAAAAAAAAAGACGTGATTTATGTGTGTGTAACCCATTATACATTTCAAACTTTATAAATTCTGATAGACTTAGAAAATAATCGCGTCCTCTTGTAAATTATACCGCATTTCAGCTAGACTCGCACAAACGTCAGGGTTGGTCATTGTTCGCGGCATCTGACCATTCTGGTCGTATCGGGTGAGGTATTCGCCTTACAAGGGAATCATGTTTAATTGCCTCTGATAAAGCTGGCATAAGGGAATGCGTGAAATAAAGTTATAATTGTACTTAACGTACGTTAGGGTATGGTCGTTAATTCTGCGTTTAAAAATTATAATTATAATTACACATAAACGGATAACTTACGTATAAAAAGTCGAGTGATGCTCGACATGTTTCGGACTATTTCGTAGTCCTTTACGAAGGCGAGGGTAGTTGTGCGCCGCTGTCAGTTGCGTCGAACAGCCGCGCGAGCAGAGCGCTGGCGCGCAGTGTTCGTGTCGCTGCCGCCGGGGCGAGCGCTCTTGGAAAAAGGACTACGAAATAGTCCGAAACATGTCGAGCATCACTCGACTTTTTATACGTGAGTTATCCGTTTATGTGTAATTATGATTGAGTCTCACGGTAGTTTCATGTTGAATATAATTATGTTAGATCACCTGTTGCGTAGTTTTAAAGATTTAAGCATTCAAAAGGACAGACAGACACCGGAAAGTGGCTTAATTTTATACTACGCAGTGATGAATTAATATGACATTTCAACTCTATTTAGGGTGTCTGCTCTATGGTTTGAAAAAAAATATTAAATTTCTAAGCGACACTGAAAATGAGAACACATAGAAAAATCCGTAAAGTAAAGCTATCGGCGGGAATCGAACCCGGATCCTCGTCATTCCGTGCCGCGTGCGCCTCTACGCCACCCATAGCAGGTAGAAAATATTAAACAAAAAAAAACAAAACATTATGGTATTGAATAAATAGAATAAACGATTATAAATCGAGAATGTTTCTATCTTACGTAGTTGATCTTTTCACAAGTTTTTATTTGACTTGCAATGTAAGGGTGGTAGGAGTGGCAAAATGCCAGGGGCCCCTAGCTCTACGGGGCCCCGAACTAGCTTGGTTTAGAGCACAGAAGGGGCCCTGACAAATTTGCCGCGGGCCCCAGACGTTATAGTTACGTCACTGAATGTATGAATGTATCTTTGTTCGGATGGATTGGAACTCAATTTTCTGCTCAATCGAGTGTGGTTTTTTGAAACGAGCCAAGGCGAGTTTCAAAATAAGATCACACGAGTGTTCTAGGGCCTAATTATGTACAGTTGCATACCTACATTACTTTATTTACACACATGTCATAAGTACTCTAAGATGGGTTCAGAAGCAGTAGGGAAATGACCAGCATTATTAGTATTATTTCCAATTAAACTAGGTTCTGTCTACCCTGTAAGGGATAAAGACGTGATTTATGTATGTGTGTATGTATTACACCAGTGGTTCTTAACCTTTCAGACATGAGGGACCATTTGACAAAATTTTTGTCTTGCCATGGACCACCTAAGTAACTGCAAAAAATCTAATGTATGGCTTCGATCGGCCCCAATGGATGGAATTGCACATTCACGCGTTGTGTCTGGTTGTCACTTATCTAAGTATTAATTAGATTGGCCCCGCGGACCACTTTGGATGCTTCCAGGGACCACCAGTGGTCCGCGGACCACCGGTTAAGAACCACTGTATTACACTATGAATACTTTCTTGTCTGTGGTACTAAGTAAAATCTGTACTCTAATGTACAGTGTAGATTTCCTACGATTTCTGAACGCATTTTAGAACACAAAATGATATGTGCGTAGATAAAAGTTGGTAAAAAAATGTCAATTTGACAGAGAAGCTTATTTTCCTATTAAGGTACGTAACTAACTTTACTTTTAAAATAGGTAAAATAAGTAAGTCTTCTCAGAAAGGCAGTTAACCAAAGTCTGTCACAATAGCGGCGCGCGCGCATCCGCCGCACGCGCACGTGACGAGACTGGTGCCGTCGGCGTAACGGACTCGATGCGGTGCAAAAAATGGTTTACAATCGATTTGTAACTAATATAGTTAAGAGCAGCTTGTTCCTTGTACATAACCAAGTTACATACATACATATATCACGTCTTTATCCCTTACGGGTGTTAGGCAAAGCCTAAGGTAACAAAAGCTTAAGGCCACCAAGCCAAGTTACATTACTGGTAATACACCAACGTAGGATGATTAATTTGGATTAAAGTCTTTTTCTGTGTTCTAATTTTTATTTTTTTTGGATTTTTTGAATTTCTTATTTAATTAAAAAAGTAAAGGATTTTTCTATGTGTTCTAATTTTGTTTTTTTTTTAATTTTTTGAATTTCTAATTTAATAAAAAAAAAAGTAAAGGATTTTTCTATGTGTTCTAATTTTCAGTGGCGTTTAGAAGAGTAGAAGTAAACAAAAATTCTTGATTCTTTCGATAATACATCCATACATACACCACGTCTATATCCCTTACGGGGTAGACAGAGCCTAATGTAACAAGATCTAAAGGCCACGTTTAGCATGAATGTGGGGTGGGCGTATAGATGGACAGTGGAATCAAAATAGTGATGGGTTGCCAGCCGCATCGCCTATGACATGATTCCTAGTTTTTTGCTCACTCAATTTGATGGTGCCTAACGTATTATTTCTTAAGTACTGTAAAGGCTTCCATTCAACATTATTAATGGCTTTTATGGAATGCTAAAATAAATTGAATTGCATTTTTTATAACCGCACTAAAAACATTTTAGCACACTCTATAAACATTATATTCCGACTATAAACCGCTCGCAGTGTCAGACAAGCATTATTACCATAATATTAATAAACTAGTTAGGCAAGAAAAAGTAGAACTAAAGATACTGTTGGCCGTAGGGCTGGGACTAAAGTTATCGACAATTTTACGCCCGCCTCTACTAAGAAAAAAAAATTAAGCCAATCACAAAAGTAGTTACATACATATACAAATCACGTCTTTATCCCTTATGGGGTAGACAGAGCCCAAGGTGACAAGACCACGTTTAGCAAGATTGTGGGCGTATAGGTGGAAAATGGAATCAAAATAGTGATGGGTTGCTAGCCTCATCGCCTATAACATGATTCCTATGTCGCCTATTCCCTCGATGGGCTTTTACCATCTGCGCGGGTAGAGAAGCAACTGGTACATTCTATGTTTTTCTTTGCTCCCAGACCAGCATGGAAGAACTACAAGGAAAACCAGAGATACTTAAATAAATTGCTGGCCTTACAGTAGGTATAGTCCATTCTGTAGGCTTATTACCTAACTCGCTCGCAATAGCCATCGTGTTCATTTTGACAGTTCTTGTATGAATGTGACAGCTAGCTGATTCCGATGCCAATTGTCAGCCCCATGAACTGTCAAAATGAACACGATGGCGATTGCGAGCGAGTTAGGTAATAAGCCGGTCGTGGGACCGAATAGGGAATCCGTCTGGTTTTTCGTGGGTATGCCTGTCGTCGCGGGAGCCCCATATACCCCCGGTAAACCCGTACGGTTGGATGCATAAGAAGACGCATTTTCCACACCTTAAAAAAAAGGTATAGTCCATCCAATCCATTTCAACGGTTTTGTAAACAAACAAGATCGATATTTATGCATTTTAAACTTTTGTTGACTCCAGCTCTACGCCATGAATTAAAAGTAACCAATACCGGTATTCATACGGTTAAAAATAACCCTTTAGTTAGTACTGTCTTTTATATTAACCCGTTAAGTTAAAAATAACATGAAACCGGACAGTCATCTTTAAAAAGACGCATTTTTAACCCTCGACGCATAGCTTTCAAATGAATAGATCGATTTGGATGCGGTTTCTTTCATTCGTAAGCCAGTTTCCTTGCGGTGGTTTTTAGCCATGTTTGGTTACAATCGGCTCAGGAGTTTAAAGAGTATCAGGGGGCTCAATATGACCCCAATTCCAATTCACTTTAGGTTCGCTCTCTGTCAGGTCCATACAAAAAATGACAGCTAAAACTGAGTGGCAATTGAATTTCATTAAGACGTCATGGTAAGGCCCCAGCTCTTATCCAAAATGATGTAAAGCCATGTTCTTCCAAACATAGAATTTACCAGTTGCTTCTCTTCCCGCGCAGATGGTAAAAGTCCATCTAGGGAATGGGCGGAAGTCTTAGGAATCATGTTATAGGCGATGCGGCTGGCCCATCATTATTTTGATTTCCCTTTCCACCTATACGCCCTTAATCATGCAAAACGTGGTCTTAAGGTTTACTTACCTTAGGCTCTGTCTACCTCGTATGTATATAAGGCATTCTTGGCATATTATAGATAATAGAATTATTTTTTTATTAATGCGTGAGGGGTTGTTAATTTATTTTAATTTGATGACCAAAAACTAGCGCTGCTGGTGAGCAGTAGATGTTCCACGGGAGTTTGTAATTGTGTCGTACAGACAGATTCAAACAGATGACGCTTGGCGGCAAAAAATCGCATAGTAACAAGGTCACGCAGCTAGTAACAGATAGAAAAATTCGAAGGCTTTTCCACGAGGAGCTTTATTTTTCGGATTTTTCTGTGTTCTAATTTTCAGTGTCGTTAGGGGCCGTCCATTAGTCACGTGAGGCTCCGAAAGGGGGGGAGGGGTTCGGCAAAAATCACGAAATATCACAAGAGGGGCGGGGGGTGTAGTAAGATGTCACGTTTATTTATTTATTCGTCAAACGCGCGATTTTTAAACCGAAAAGCGGCGTGTGACCTTGACTCACCGTTGCCAGGCATAAAATTAGATTATACTTTTACTAGCTTCTGCCCGCGACTTCGTCTGCGTAAAATTATACATAAAAACGTTCCTTTTGAATCACTCTATCTATTAAAAAAAACGCATCAAAATCCGTTGTGTAGTTTTGAAGATATAAGCATACATAGGGACATAGGGAAGATCTGGAACCAACTTCCTGCTGCAACATTCCCTGAGCGGGACAATTTAGGGATCTTTAAAAAGCGAGCCTTCCTGTTCCTCAAAGGGCCGGCAACGCACTTGTCATTCCCCAAGTCTTGCAGGTGTCCCTGATGGGCGACGGTGATTGCTTTCCATCAGGTGACCCGTCGGCTCTTTTGCCCCCTCTTATTTAAAAAAAAACATAGGGACAGAGAAAGCGACTTTGTTTTATAATATGTAGTGATGATACCTGTACCTATTGAAAGATAATATTCTATTTTTTTTTAAATTCTTAGTAGGTACTAAAAATACACGTGATTTTGGATGGGGAAGGGTAGTTTTAAACCTCACCACGTATCACCAAGAGGGAGTTAGGGGGGTTGAAAGTGCTAAAAAACATCACATGAATAATGGACGGCCCTTTAGAAAATTAGCGCTGCATGTTTTTTTTTATGCTAGAGAGGCCAGACAAACGAACTAGTGGGTCACCTGATGTTAAATGATCACCACTGTCCATAGACACCCGCAGCGCTTTACGCGATGCCAGTGCGTTGTCGGCCCTATAATGTGTGTATGTTTGACTTTGCTAACGTATTTCCACGCCGCAGCTTTCTTGTTTCTGTGATTTAAGGGCAATCTGCGAAGCGGAAAATCGATTGATGCGGTCTCGCAGTTTACTTTGATCTCGGAGAAAGCGTTTACACCGTTTACTTGGAAGGAAAAATGTTAAACCTCTAATTTTAATAATAATGCTGAGCCAGCGACCGTATCACTTTTGCGAAGACACACACAACGCTGATGATCTATTTTTTTGTCTTGATTATTTTCTATTTTAAATTGTGTATATTCTCTTATATTTGTGTGTCTTGCAAAAAGGAGTAAATGTCTTCTTTCTTTCTTTCTTTCTTTCTTAATATATTCTCGTGTGGAATGAGGGTAGATTTGTCCCGCTCGTATTTGAAGCCTGGTAACCCTATGGCTGTTTCCCACAAACGGCTCTGTCCGGTTGTTACTGTGTCAGTGGATCGGCGCAGACGCATCGCAGACAGCCACGCTAACTAGTAATACGGGTAGTGGGTTCTAGTTCCGATGACTTGTTTTCTAACATACTTAACGTACGTGTTAAAATACATACATACACATACACAAATCACGTCTTTATCCCTTACGGGGTAGACAGAGCCTCAGGTAACAGGGACCTACAGGCCACAATCAGCAAGATTGAGGGTGTATAGGTGGAAAATGGAATCAAAATAGTGGTGGGTTGCTAGCCTCATCGCCTATTACATTGCTATAAGTTTCGCCCATTCCCTCGATGGTCTTTTATGGGCGCGGGTCTCTACCCACAACTGGTACATTCTATGTTTTTTCTTTGCTCCCAGACTAGCATGGAAACTGAAGAGATAATATCACTAATGACGTTTCTCTATACGTCACTTACTAGCGCCTGTAGCGGCGAACATAGCCCTCATTCCAGTTGTATGAGACAATAGTTACACCGTATCTTTTCTCAAACAGATAAACAAACAAATCTAATTCCGACAAAACTGGAAACCGGAGTTCACACAGCCGTGGGAGCAAGATGATTACTCTAAATTGTGCTTTTAAAAAGTTAATCTGACAGATGTAATCGCGCCTTTGTTTTGACACAATACGTTGACACAATAGGGATGGGAAAACAGCGACGTTTTGTCGGTTTTAAGATACATACATACATACTTAAGTCTTTATCCCTTACGGCGTAGGCAACGCCTAAGCATCACGTTTAGAATGATATTGGGAATTTTCAACATAGTTTATTAAAAATTAACGTAGTTGTAATTTTATTTATTGACATTTTATTACTTTAAACCCTTTATTATATTTCATTATTTACCTGTAAGCAGTGACGATCCCTAGCGGGGAATTAATTTAATTGTACCAGGTTTATTGTTAATAAACTTAATGAAAAAACAGATACTTAAATGTAAATACAAAACTAAAACTACTATTAAATTAAAATAACTAAATAAACTTTAAAATTTATTGTACAAGAGAGGTGGGCCTCTTGGCAGGGTGCCTCACGCAGGCAGCATTCCCGCGCTGAACTGCGATTGCGATTCTTTGCGCGAGAAGGCTGCCAGCGCGAGGGTCGCCTGTTGCTTCTCTCAATCTCTTGCTGAGCTCTTATTACTTAAAGTAGATTTGGATCCTCAGGTATCTCCCATCACGCAGGCAGCATTCCCGCGTTGTATCGCGAGTCTTTGTGCGAGAAAGCTGCCGGTGCGAGGGTCTACGTTGCCTCCCTCAGGCGTTTTCTTAAAGCTCTCATAGCTGATAAGGGAACGTGCTGGTGTGAAAGAGAATATAGTGACTAGGCTAGAAAAAAGTATGCTTAGTTGGTTTGGGCGTGTAGAGCGGATGGATGAAAGTAGACTAACTAAACAGATCTATATGGGGAGTGTGAATGGTTACGTTGGGAGGGGCAGGCCTAGACGGACGTTCCGAGACCAAATAGGAGACGTTTTGGAAAAAGGTCAGGTCAGGAGTACCCGAAACCGACGAGCATGTATGAAGAGATTGTTGACTGTGGATGAAGCGAAAGAAGTATGTCAGGACCGTAGCAAGTGGAATAAAGTAGTCTTGGCCTACCCATGTGGGAAAGAGGCGTGACGGTATGTATGTATGCCTCATAGATCTGTAGAGTCCACGCGCTCCCTTGCCCCGCGGACCGAGTGTCTCGACGCCAAATGCGATAACCTCGTACTCGAGCGAGCGAGAGAGAGAGCGCCAGAGAGAGAGAGAGAGAGAGAGAGAAACATTTATTTACACACATTCGATACACGTAGATATACGTGATCACGTTCATTGAGAGGTAGGACGCAGCCATGGTGTCGGCGCAAGTAGCGACTCATTGTTCTTGTTGTTTATTCAATTTATTACTGTTAATTATAAACGAGGTCCATGAATAATAGCAGTTTGGCGCGACAAAAAGCTCCCACGACTCATACAAACAACTTTAATGGCACACTTTTCCACACAATTTTCGCACAATGCCCTGTTAACAAAGAGCATGGAGAAATTAACCAATACAGCGTATAAATAACAAACGCCCCAAGCGAGAGGTAGAGATATAGAGGTGACACATGACAGTTGCCATAGCTAAACTTTTTTTTCATTTTTGTGTCAAACATTCGATGCTGGATTCTATCTAAAAACCGGATCGTTCGATTAAACAAAGGTTCAAAGTACTTTTAAAAAAAAAACATATTATGTGCAATCATAAAGTATTTTTGAAATCGGACAAGATAAATCGGATAAATGATGGTTTTCCTCGAAATGGTTTTCGAATTGGAGCATACTAAAAAAAATGAACAATGCCAATTGTTGCTTCAAACTCTCAATTACACCACATAAAAATCAATTGTGCTTTCATTTGTCCCATTTCTCACACCATTATATATATATAATGTGTGAATCGATAAAAATCAATTATGACAATATTGTGCCGACAGTTGCTTCTCATCCCGTGCAGATGGTAAAAGCCCATCGAGAGAATGGGTATACCTTGAGAATCATGCTATAGGCGATGCGGTCCAACCCATCACTATCTTGATTCCCCATTCCACCTATACGCCTTGGGCACTGTCTACCCCGAAAGGGATAAAGACGTGATTTATATATGTATGTATGTATGGATGTATGTATTCGCAGACGAATTCGCGGGCGACTGACTTAAATCATATTTAATATGAGGTCTGCGACAAACATTGTAAATCAAATAAGAGCTTGTAAAACAATTTAATGTTGTAAAAATTATACTTATTTTTATGAATAACATGGAATTTGACGTAATGGACGCCGCCGGCGTTTGTAACCACCAAATTATCCACTTACGTCGGCCATCTTTAGGTCTCTATTCCGCACAGGCTAAGCTTTATAAAAGCAGAGTGATAGTGTGCAAGTATTTTGAATAATAATCAATTATTAGGCTTTCAACCTTTTTGGCTGTTGGTGGCTGGCTGGCGCTAGTCCAATGCCACGCGCCGCGGCAACGAATAAAAAGAACAATAAGGCGGCTGTCACTTGTTTTCATGTTTGTTGGTGCACGGTTGGTGTTTTTATGCGGATTTAATGTTTAAACTGTTGTAAATATTGAATAATGTGTGTAATGTTTGGTGTAAAAGTGTAAGGGATAGAGACGTGATTAATGTGTGTGTAAGTGTGTGAGTATGTGTGTACGAAGATTTCTTATTTAAAATTATTTACTCCCGGCCTTGGCGCGTTTCACTTCGAATATCGATCAATGTATTGTATAGTAAACATTTTGTCAACTATGATTCAAAAATACAAAATTTACATGAAAAACATTTACAGGGCCTTGCCAAACTAACATTATATTCAATTAACTAGCTTCTGCTCGCGACTTCGTCCGAGTAGATTTTTGCAAGACACACAAATATAAGAGAATATACACACATTTATAGAAAATAAACAAGAAAAATAAACACAGACATGAATATGATCATCAGCACTGTGTGTGTCTTCGCAAAAGTGAAACGGTCGCTGGCTCAGCATTACGCTGAGGTGTTAGACACCTGCAGCACTGATTTTCAGACAGAACCGCACAAACGAAACGATACACAGATAAAAAATATACTACATAATCCATAAACTTTTACGTAAACAAAGCAATAAATAGATAGAACGCAACTTATGTGTCACTTAAAAAAAATACATATGGCTTCCATCTAGCTTCTATATCGCTTGTTTCCTGTAATACTGCCCAGTTCCCGCCGCTATGTTGGCCAACCTGTTTTTCAGCCTATTCTCGTATCAAATGAGGGTAGATTTGTTAATTAACGAGATGTAGACGCAATTAAGTGTTTTTTGTTTTGCCGACAAAAGGGCACTTAAAAAAAGATTAGAGTAAAGGTTAAATGGTTAAATACTTGAAGGTACAATTAAAGTAATACCTTTGTATTTTAATGGTTGAGGGAATGGGAGGAAATCTTGGGAATCATGTTGTAGGCGATGCGGCTAGCAACCATCACTATTTTGATTTCATTTTCCATGTATACGCTCAATATCATGCTAAACGTGGCCTTTAGGTCTTGTTACCTTAGGCTCTGTCTACCCCGTAAGTCATAGTAAAATAAGTGTTTACATTCATTATATATTATGAAACTTTATTGATTGCTTTCAAATGTTACAGTGACTTGAAACATAACCGATGATTTAATGTTTTTTTTTTGGTTTGGTATATTTAATACACACTAGGTTACATAAAAATATTTCCATTTTTATAAAAATTATAAACATAACTTAAATGCAACAGTGAGTTCTGATAAAACAATTATGGTACCTACTTCTCTGTTCTTAAATAACTTCCTACATTTGTACATTTATTTCGTTTCCGGCTTTTAGCAAGTCTCATTATTATTTTAAAACATCAAAAAACGTGTAGCGATCTGTGTAAAAAGCGTAAAACGAAACGTTCATTAAAAAGTTGCGAAAATAAAAAATAATGACTGACTGGCTGGTAAATATGAAAGCGTAGGGTAAAAAAGAAAAAAGTTAAGATGGCGGGAACGCGTTCTATTTTTAATCTTGTGTCAATTTTGCTTTTTTCGCGGCTTGGACAACCGTTGCAGCGATACTGAGAGAAACTACATGTTTTGAAATAATCTACACGTATACCTAGCTACTAATAATTATAATATGTAATTATTATACTTAGAGGTAAAGTGTGTGAGTTTGTGACTTTGTAGGGGTTATTCTCTGGATTTACTGAACGGATCTTGAAAATTATTTTACCAATAGAAATATTTTCTTCCATGCTGGTCTGGGAGAAAGAAAAAACATAGAATTTACCGTAAAACCGTAAAAATCTTGATTCATTTGATAGTAGGTAGGTACATATCATTTGAAAAACAGCGCATACTCTCGTCCCTGGTCAGCAGTAAATGTTCCACGGGAGTTTGTAATTGTGTCGTACAGACACATCATTCAAACAGATGACGCTTAGCGACAAAAATCGCATAGTAACAAAGGTCACGTGACATCTAGTAACAGGTAGAAAAATTCGAAGACTACCCACCTGCTATGGGTGGTGTAGGGGTATAGCACGCGTCACGGAATGACGAGGATCTAGGTTTGATTCCCCGCCATAGCTTTACTTTTTGGATTTTTCTGTGTTCAAATTTTCACTGACATTTAGAAAGCACTTTTGTGTCATTAAGAAATTTTTGTTACAAAGCCAGTTTTGTGCAAGAATTATAATTTAGTCAGTATTTAAATTATAATTATAGCACAAAACCCGTTCTTATAGTTACAGGGTGTCCATAATTCGCGGAACGGCGTGAGTACCAGTCCTGCCCCGTATCTAATTAACGTGTGGTCACTCGTTCCCGTGAAATTCTTTTGTAATGAGGGTTTTAGGGTCCCACGCATATTTTAAAAATATTGTATTTTAGTACTACTGCATTATCGTGTTTGTATAGGTATATATTTTCCTAAACGATATTAAGGTACCTACAGTCAAGTGTAATAATATGTATCTAGTCAAAGTTTCAAAAATAAGTACACTCTTACACCGGCGTAATAAGGTCGTGGGACATATTTTTGAGAAGTTCGTATCGCTACTTATTTTTGCACTTGACCGTACCTGGTTTGTATAGTAGTATAATGTTATGTATGTATAAATTATAACTCTTTATTGTACAAAAAACACCTTTATTTTACAGGTTACAAGATGAGCAGATGTACAAAAGTGTCCTTATCCCTTAAAGCGAACTCTTCCAGTTACCCTTCAGTGGCAATTAGCTTTAAAAATCTAAAGATTATGCGATACCCATGCAGGACTATACTAAATGGAACATAAGTAAGTAAGCAAGTAAATGCTTTATTGTACAAATATAGAGAAGCAGAGACAAATCACAAAAAAAGACCTTAAATATATGCACAAGGCGAACTTATCCCTATAAGGGATCTCTACCAGTTAACCTTTGAGTAAATGAGAGGAGCATTAAGCGAGAGACCGACAAAGAGTGAGTTTAAAATATCCATATAGTGAAAGCCACAATAGAGCGTACATCTCAAAATACAACATAAGTTTGTATGTAGTGATTCATATTTCATAAATAAATAAACAAATATGGCCGGCTTATTTGAAAAATAATAAGCTTTACTCATACTTATGTCCTGTCAATCGTTCAAAGGTTAACTGGAAGAGATCCCTTGTGCATTTGTGTTGTCCTGTATTCATCTTTTCCCTGTGTTTTATGTACAACTAGCGACCCGCCCCGGCTTCGCACGGGTGCAATAAGTGTTTCTCTACTATTATGCATGTATTATACATAAAAACCTTCCTCTTGAATCAATCTATTAAAAAACCGCATCAAAATCCGTTGCGTAGTTTTGAAGATCTAACCATACATCGGGACGGGCAGACAGCAGACAGTGGCTGTGTTTTATACTGTGTAGTGACAAAGAGTTACACATACGTACATATACATAGGTCTTAATTTTGTAGAATAAAGATACTATTTTATTTGTACAGAACCCTTCAATTCGATCCACGCAAGCGTCGACTAAAAAGTTCTTAAGCACAAGAGGCTTTGGAATAAAAAGAGTGCAACGAACAGGCATCGTAAAATAAAGAACAATGTAGAATGAAGATTTATAACACCCTATATATAAACGTGCATATAAATTTTATAAGTATTAAAAAAATAATAAAATATCTATAAGTAATAGTGTGATAAGTGAACGTGCTGGTGTGAAAGAGGACATAGTGACTAGGATAGAAAAAAGTACGCTTTGTTGGTGGAGTGTGAATGGTTACGTTGGGAGGGGAAGGCCTAGACGGACGTTCCGAGACCAAATAGGAGACGTTTTGGTAAAGGTCAGGTCAGGAGCACCCGAAGCCGACGAGCATGTACGAAAGGATTGATGAATGTGGATGAAGCGAAAGAGGTATGTCAGGATCATAGCAAGTGGAACAAAGTAGTCTCTGCCTACCCCTGTGGGAAAGAGGCGTGACGGTATGTATGTATGTAATTAAAAGCATTAAAAATAAACGTACCTACTAACGGTTCAATATTTTGCCCATAATCTATACAACATTACGTTATTGTATACTTCAATACAATCTAGTTAGTTCATAAAAATAATTTTAAAACATAGTAAAATAATTGGCATAATGATGCGTAATCACCACAGCCCAAGGACACCCGCAACACCACAGGACTGCACATGCATTGTCAGCCTAGAATACAAAGTGAAAATACCCTTCCAGTTATTTCACCTACCGTCCCACTCTACGCCGGAACACAGCAGCGCAGGCACTGTTGCTCCGCTAACTATGACACTACCACCTCCACCTACACTACAACCTCATGTATGTCTGTATGTGTTTCTGTCGCAACAGTGTGACCGGAATGACTGGTAAAGGACTTGGGTGTGCCAATCCGAAGCCATTTTAGGAACACGCTGTAGATTGCAAGTGGCTTGGTTCCAATCTTTATTATTTAAGCTGACCTGGCGAACTTTATTCCGCCTTAAATTTGAAAAATTCCACTGGTTTGGGCTGTGCTATCCCGCGGGAACTATGCAATTTTCCGGGATAAAAACTATCCTATGTCCTTTCCCGGGACTCAAACTATCTGTATACCAAATTTCAACTAAATCGGCCCAGTGGTTTAAGCGTGAAAAGGTAACAGACAGACAGACAGACAGAGTTACTTTCGCGTTTATAATATGTATGTATGTATGTCTGTAAACTCTTTTTTGCACATAAAAATTAAAAAATACCGAAATACACAGAAAATAGTACAAAGGCGAACTTATCCCTAAGAAGAATATTAGTAAGGATTTATTTATCTTTTGATATATAACATGACAGTTGACACCATAGCGTTACTTAAGATACTTAATACATCATTCCGTACATAACGTACATATCACGTCTTTGTCCCTTACGGGGTAGGCAGAGTCTAAGGTAACAAGAGCTAAAGGCCACGTTTAGCATGATTGTGGGCGTAAGGATGAAAAGGGGAATCAAAATAGTGATGGATCTAGCGGCATCGCCTATAGCATGATTCCTAAGATTTTCGCCTATTCCCTCGATGGGCTTTTACTATCTGCGCGGGAAGAGAAACAACTGGTACATTCTATGCTTTTTCTTTACCCCAGACTATACTACATACATGCATAAATCACGTATCCATCCACCACGGGGTAGACAGAGCCCAAGGCAACAAGACCTAAAGGCCACGTTTAGCATAATGGTTGGCGTACAGGTGGAAAGGGGAATTAAAATAATGCAATATAATATAATAATCACTACATAGTATAAAACAAAGTCGCTTTCTCTGTCCCTATGTCCCTATGTATGTTTATATCTTCAAAACTACACAACGGATTTTGATGCGGTTTTTTTAATAGATAGAGTGATTCATGAGGAAGGTTTTTATGTATAATTCTACGCAGACGAAGTCGCGGGCAGAAGCTAGTGCAATATAATATGCAATAATGGGGCATAATGCTGAGTCGAATACCTTTTCGGCATCATCAACTCAGAATGTTTTTGTATTAGTTTAAGAGTCTGTGTATTTTTTGATGTCGAATAAAGTTATGTCTATGTCTATGTCTAAAATAGTGATGGGTTGCTAGCATCACCTATAACATGACGAGTGACGAAACAGTGGATTCACCTGATTTTTTTTTAATGTGTAATATTTTTTGTGACGAATAACGGTATTTTTGTGTTTTAAATCATGTAGGCAGCAATATGTTGTTATTTTACAACTAAAATCGTTTCATCCACCCACACTGTGCAACGACCTTTACAACCAAAAATGGACACACAATAATGACAAAACAACCACTCATCACACAACACAACTGTAACAACGCAGCGTAAGGTTGAATTTGAATTGCGTCCTCTTTTCTCGACTGCATTTATAAATTTGTTGATCCAAGATAATAATGCAGTTGCGGAATTATACGTTGAATCTTAAGTGATTTGGATAAGGTTCAAATTGTGACTAATTTTTGTTTAGCAGCCGTATTTGTAGTTGCACACAGCTTCCTACGTTTGACACCCACCATATGTAAAGGTTGATTCATAAGAGCGGGTTTGTAAGAATTATACTTGAAGATTAGCACATCTTAAGGACATTTTTATCGTTAAAGAATTACTAAGAAAATAGACATTTCTGTATTTAAAAAAAAACCATACTCTTCTGTTTTTCCGTAGGTATTCTGGAATTCCCGTATCTCGAATTTTGTCACTACTTACATATATATATATATCACGTCTTTAACCCTTACGGGGTAGACAGAGCCTAAGGTGACAAAACCTTAAGGCCACGTTTAGAATGATTAAGGGCGTATAGCTGGAAAGGGAAGTGGTTAGTAAAGAAGTAAGTAAGTAAATGCTTTATTGTACAAATATAAAGAAACAGATACAATTCACAATAAAAAACATTAATATATGCACAAAGATGAACTTATCCCTAAAAGGGATCTCTACCAGTTAACCTTTGAGTAGATGAGAGGAGCATTAAACGGGGGACCGACAAAGTGTAAGTTTAAAATTCCAGATAATGAAAACAACAATAGAGCGTATATAAGCGTATAGAAGTACCGTTATGCACCGATTTTGTTTATAAAAAACCTCTCAAATTGTCTCTAATTTAGTGTTAATTACGTTCCTTACTAGTTCCGCTCTCGTAAACACAAACAAAGGGAGTAGAAACAATTGAAATGTAGACGCAAGAAATAAATCATTCTTGCGATACTTTTTACCTAAGAATAGCTTTTGACCGCGACTTCAACTTTAATTTATACCTTTACGTTACGCGGTCCTGAGAAAAATGGACAGACAACAAAGTGATCCTGGCTGATTATGTAATAAACAATATGTTTTTAGAAATAACCGACATAATAAGCTGTCAAAAATTTGTCTCTTTTTTAGAACGGAATTCTAATATGGAGTTTGTATGGCCTTTGTGACAAAGTCACATGTAATATCGGATCTCTTCCTAATCGCTGACTAATTTACTATAATTATTTCAAAATAAAGTCAGTAAGTACAAATATAAAGAAACAGAGACAAATCACAAAAAATACATTAAATATATGCACAAAGGCGAACTTATCCCAATAAGGGATCTCTACCAGTTACCTTTGAGTAAATTAGAGGAGCATTAAGCGAGGGACCGGAAAAGAGTGAGTTTAAGTTTTTCTAACCACTAGGCCATCCGGCCGTCAACAATAGCACACACAAATACAGAATAACACCGCCAAACAAACTAATTGAACTAGGCGTAGATTAAACCAGCCTCACATTACCTCGCAAAACTGTTGACCTTTTATGTGGACCGATATCGTCAGGTTTTTCCTCTATAAGCTGTATCGTATTTCACAACACTAGCAGTTGGAATTGTTCGATGAAATAGTGTTGTCACGAACAGATTTGACCTCGCCACGATCACGATATACCTATCTATACACTGCTATAGCTGGCGGCTCAATTACTGAATTTTTGGATAAAGGAGCGACCACACCGCTGCGTATACGCACTGACGTGTCGCATGCGTCACGTTCTCACCGTTTATTCATACATTTTTATTGGGTGAACGCAAATTGACGTTTTCTACGTATATCGATTAACCAGCTTCTGCCCGCGACTTCGTCTGCGTAGAATTATACATAAAAACCTTCCTCTCGAATCACTCTATCTATTAAAAAAAACCGCATCAAAATCCGTTGCGTAGTTTTGAAGATATAAGCATACATAGGGACATAGGGACAAAGAAAGCGACTTTATTTTATACTATGTAATGTAGTGAAGTGATAGTGATAAGTGAGGACAGATGGCGCTTGGTGACCAAAATTCGCATAGTATCTAACAAGGTCACGTGATCACTTTTTTCTAGAATTTTACAATTTTGGAGATCTTACTCAGAATCGTTTACCCTATCGATCCTTATACAAGAAAAAATGTGACCCACAATTTCCATTCCGGTTCGTCACTTTTGAAAGTGACGAACAGGAAAAAAATCCGTAGTAAAATCTGGGATACATTTTTTCTTGTATGAAAATCGATAGGGTAAACGATTCTGAGTAAGAAAAACACAAAATTGTAAGTTTTTGAAAAATTTTCATGGGATTTTTTTTTGGACAACGCTCTACACACACACACACACACACACACACACAAATCACGTCTATATCCCTTACGAGGTAGACAGAGCCTGAGGTAACAAGACCTAAAGGCCACGTTTAGCATGATTGTAGGCGTTTAGGTGGAAAGGGGAATCAAAATAGTGATGGGTTGCTAATCGCATCGCCTATAACGTGATTCCTAAGACTCGCCCATCCCCTTGATGGGCTTTTACCATCTGCGCGTGACGAGAAGCAACTGGTACATTCTATGTTTTTTCTTTGCTCCCAGACCAGCATGGAAGTAACGCTCTAAAGTGTGTTAAAATAGACATTACGAGTCCACACTGCATTCTGTTACAAAAAACGTTATGTTTAATATTTTATTCGGCCAGTGGTACGACTTCGCGGTCCAAATGTTACAGTCAAACCGTGAAATACGCTATGAATATTAATAATGCAATCGTATACTATAGGTACGTTCGCATTACAAACCTTATCTTATCAATTTTTCACATGCTACCTTAGCCTCTGTCTACCCCGTAAGGGATAAAGACGTGATTTATGTTTGTATATGTATGTAGGTACAATCATCACTATCACTACATAGTATAAAACAAAGTCGCTTTTTCTGTCCCCAAGTCCGTATGTATGCTTATATCTTCGAAACCACACAACGGATTTTGATGCGGGTTTTTTTAATAGATAGAGTGATTCAAGAGGAAGGTTTATATGTATAATACATGCATAATATACCTTGCGAAGCCGGGGCGGGTCGCTAGTACCTTAATAAACAACATGGGAAACGGAGACAGTTACTAGGTATTTTTATATTTTACTTTTCAAGCGGTAACTGTAAAATCTAAAACAAATCACTAATCTAAGGTCACGTGACAGCTAGTAACAGATAGAAAAATTCTAAGGCTTACCCACCTGCTATGGGTATAGGGCTATAGCACGCGTCACGGAATGACGAGTTCCGGGTTCGATTCCCGGCCATAGCTTTACTATTCGGATTTTTCTGTGCTCTAATTTTTAGTGTCGTTTAGAAGTTTAAATACGTCCAATTGTTTCACATAAAACTTACTCCTTCCAATTGGCATTGTTCATTTTTTTAAGCTGTGCTTTTTAACACCTTTATTTGATAAAATGGACTATTTCAAGCAACTAATTTGGATATTATCCTTTTACGTAGCTTTGTTAATAAATAATAAATATTTTTTCGCTGTTTGATAATTCGTGAATTTAGACAGAATCCCAATCGCCTTCGTTCGGCTGGCTATAAAAAACGGCTTTGTCTATGGTTTTGTAGATTTGACAGTGACACGTGACAGGTGCCATAGGTAAACTTTTTTTTTTCATTTTTGTGGCAAACATTCGATGCTGGATTCTGTCTAAAAACCGGGTCATTCGGTAAAACAAAGGTTCAAAGTACTTTTACAAAAATATCTGCAATCATAAAGTATTTTTGAAATCGGACAAGATAAATCGGATAATTGATGGTTTTCGAATTGGAGCATACTAAAAAAAATGAACAATGCCAATTATACAATGCCTGCTTGCGAGATAGTGGTACTTCACTGACGTCAAGTAACTAAGCAGTCAAGTCATCAACTACTTAACCGGCATGGCGAATCTATTGTGCCATGTAACGTGTTACATTTTGCTCAATTTCATAGTTCATTGACACGTAGTTTTTGCATGTCTACTTTTGGCGATGGCTCTGCCAAAGACGTAACTAGCGTGTTTATCTTCTACTATATAAAAATAAGTCGGGTTTTCCTTCCTGACGCTGTAACTCCAGAACGCACGAACCGATTTCCACGGTTTTGCATTCGTTGGACAGGTCTCGGGCTCCGTGAGGTTTACAGCAAAGAAAATTCAGGAAAACAGCATAGTTCCCGCGGGATGGCGATAAGCGAATTCTGCGCGGACGGAGTCGCGGGCAACAGCTAGTTTTCATATAAAAGTTCTCAGGTACCCCCTTATTCAACATTTTACTTGAGGCCTTTAGGTCTTAGGCTCTGTCTACCCCGTAAGGGATACAGACGTGATTTATGTATGTATTTTACTTGCTATAAATTCATAAGATTTAAAAATAATTTCTATAATTTCACTAACTGTAATATAATAGGCAAATGCCAGCTTTTGACCTTTAGGTTTTGTTAGGCCCTGTCCACCCCGTAAGGGATATAGACGTGACTAGTGTATGTATACAAAAACAATGCACTTTCACACCTAAAAACATCTGAACCGATTCTAATGAAATTTAGTACGGAGGTACAATCAGTACAAAACAATACAGAATCAAAGAACAAAGTAGACAATAGGCGGTCTTATCGCTTAATAGCGAACCCTACCAGACAACCAATAAGAGAAATAAGTTGGAGACAGTTAAGTAGGTGGTAGAAACAAATAGACAGGATAAACGCAGGGATAATAAAAACAACAATACCAACATAAATATAATACATAGCTAAATAAATCATCATCATCATCAGTCTATATTAGTCCACTGCTGGACATAGGCCTCCCCTAATGAGCGCCATAGCGCCCTGTCTTCAGCTTGACGCATCCAGCATCTGCCTGCAGTCTTTCGCAGATCGTCATCCCACCTGGCCGGAGGGCGTCCTACACTACGTTTGCCAAGTCGCGGTCTCCACTCAAGAACACGTTTACCCAGCTAGCTTAGTAGTTTAGCTAAATAAATGAAATAAAATAATACATACATACACTATAAGCTAGAGGTCCTGGGTTCGAATCCCGGTAGGGGCAGACAGTTGTATGATGAATACGAATGTTTGTGCCCGAGTCTTGGATGTTGTATGTATTTAAGTATGTATTTATCTACATTATATAAGTATGTTTATCCGTTGCCTGGTGCCCATAGTACAAGCTTTGCTTAGTTTGGGGCTGGGTCAATTGGTGTAATTTGTCGGAAGATATTTATTATTATTATTATTATTAATACACACATAACATTACTGTATAATACTTAAGATAAAATAAATGTGAGAATTCTTTGTTTCCCCGACCTCCGACGGGCCGCGAACATCGCCATATGGGGCAGCTAAGTGATTGAACTGTAACAACCGTTACTGACGTGATTCATTGGCAAAAATCATTATACTAATTACGCGTGGGCCTGAGTAGGTTGACAGGCGCCAAATGGTATTAGTTAAAAAACCGGCCAAGAGCGAGTCGGACGCGCACCGAGGATTCCGTGCAAATTCGGCAAGAGAATATCCCCCTTATTCATAAACGGTCTATAGGCTTCTGCTAACTTAGCGATCGTTTGTCCTTATCTGTGAAAGGTAAATCCCATCAAAACAAAACTTGTAAAAAAACCAACTCTCGCAACTCAGTCCATCTACCGTAAAAGGTTGGGAGATCCATGTAATACCAAGTCGGTTAATTTATTCAGTCCCTACTAAAGAGACCTCCTGTCTTAAGTTATTACGTAATTAGCTAACCTAACAACATATTATAATGCCCATATCAAAATTAAAAATCGTTTATGTTATAAATAAATAAATTGACTTGGCATTCGCATTAACCAATCAATTTAATATAATCTGTATTACTTGTGAGAAAAATTGTGTTTTATACATACTATATTAAATTGATGGTTTAATGCGAATGTCAAGTCAATTTATTTATTGCCATTCCATTTCGTCACTTTTTTAATATGGTAGGTACGGAACGTGACGCTCAGGAAAAAAAATCCATAGTAAAATCTATTCATCAGCAAGGACCCTGCCCATTGCCGCTTCAGCGAGCTAATTCACTGGGCTATATCGGTGATTTGTTCTTCTACGTATCTCATTTCTAATGTTATGTGTACTATAGAATACAGATAGTTTTACCTTTCCCGAAAGCCATGTGAAGGAAGCTCATACATAACATGAACTTGACGGCCGCCATTTTGTTAACACACGTCACTGTCACTCGTCACTTGTCACTGGTTCTGAAACAAAAATAAGTGTTAGATTTCTAAACATACGTACATACACACATACACAAATCACGTCATTATAAAAAGCGAAATAAAAGGCTGGTTGGAATAAGTATCCATGTGTAATATTCTGTTTGTGTTTCTGTATCAGATAATAAAGGTTTCTTATTCTTATTCTTATTATGTATCTCATACGGGGTAGACAGAGCCTAAGGTAACAGGTACCTACATATTTTATTTAATTTGATTTAATTTGATCTAATTTATTTATTAATTTTGAGACATTTAATTTTTCACTTAATATTTTATTTAATTTTTTGTAAATTCTATTACGGATAAAATCATTTCATTTCATTTTTCATTTCACTTCATTTTCATTTCATTTCATAACAGGCCACATTTAGCAAGATTGATGGCGTATAGGTGGAAAACGGAATCAAAATGGTGATGGGTTGCTAGCCTCATCGCCTATAACATGATTCCTATTTTCGCTAAAGCTACATAGCTCCAGCCACGTGGCACGCGCCGATGGTTCGGTGGTTAGGCGCGTGCGCAGCAGACCGCGACTTCGATTCCGACAGAGATAATTGCTAATTATTACCCGCGCGGTCCAGCGATTTGATTAATTAATTGTTTACTATAGAGCGACCGCTTAAATGAGGCCTCGCCTGCGGTGCGGGGGCGCGGGGTGGGACGACAAAGAGGGGCGAGAGAGGTGCGGGTTACTCAGCAATTGGCTACTTCCCAGGCTTCGGCATTAATCTACTATTGTCTTCATTTTGACGACTGGATAGCCTAGTGGTTAGTGACCCTGACTATGAAGCTAGAGGTCCTGGGTTCGAATCCCGGTAGGGGCAGACAGTTGTATGATGAATACGAATGTTTGTGCCCGAGTCATGGATGTTGTATGTATTTATTTTGTCTACATTATATAAGTATGTTTATCCGTTGCCTGGTACCCATAGTACAAGCTTTGCTTAGTTTGGGGCTGGGTCAATTGGTGTAATTTGTCCGAAGATATTTATTTATTTTTATTATTTTTTAGTATCTATGAGTATATATATGATTTCTTTTGCCAAATATTTTTTTTATAATATTGTTGCATTTTGCTGTTCCGAGACCAAATAGTCGGTTTTGGAAAAAGGTCAGGTCAGGAGTACCCGAAACTGACGAGCGTGTATGAAGAAATAGGATAGGATAGTCAGGATAGTATGTATGTATGCCGGTATGTATGTATGTATTTTGTTGTTCGTGGGTTTTGTTTTTTTCTTTAACTAACCCGCTATAGCACCCCAGCATGAGCCAGCGCAGGCTGAAAACCAGCGCTGGCAGCTTCTTCCAGCAATTGGCTACTTCCCAGGCCTCGGCATTAATCGACTATTATTATGGCCTGTTTATGTGTAATAGTGCAGTTATGCGCCATTTATATGGCCAGTGGGGCTGTAAACGAGACAGTAGCTATAAATATACCACTATACGACTAGTTGAAGTATTTTTATTGTTTTTCAATGCTTGTTTGCGTAATTATTATGTACATATTATTCATAGTATGTATGTAAAGTAAAATAAAATTTATTTTATAAAATAGAAATGAATTACAATATTAGCCTGTATCACGGCAGCCGAAATACATACATATATGTATGTATGTATGTAAGTGTCCAATATAAAATGACCTGACACTATATACTTTGCTTAAAAGGAGGGCTCTGAGCTGCTAACATATATACATAAATCACGTCTTTATCCCTTACGGGGTAGACAGAGCCTAAGGTAACAAGACCTAAAGGCCAAACTTAGCTTGATTGTGGGCGTATAGGTCAAAGAGGAATCAAAATAGTGATGGGCTGCTAGCCACATCGCCTTAACATGTTTCCTAAGATTTTCGGCTATTCCCTGCTCGAGAAAAGAAGCAACTGGTACAATCTATGTTGTTCTCCGACCAGCACGGAAGTTGCACAATAAATCGAATAGGTTATTTATTTATGCTCAAGCATTTCAACAACCTTGACTGAAAGAGAGCGGGGTCGCGGGTTCGGACCGGCGCGTGTCCAAATATTTGTATAGATTAGTGGATGCCCAATATTTGCACGCCTGCTTCGGTGTTTGCTCAGTTTGGGTCTGCTCTGTAATAGGCTTCAAGATGAGCACAGCCCAGTGAACGTGGAGATGTCATGACAATAATCTTACTAAAACCGTAAAAGTAAACATAAAAAATTAAGAAGTAAAATTCTTCTTCATTTGATAGTAAGATAAGATAAGATAAGATAAGATAAGATAAGATAAGATAAGATAAGATAACGTTTATTGCCATTAAAAATAAGAAATAAAAGAAATACAGACTTAACTTAAGAATTAACATTACATTTTTAATCATTTTTAATTAATTTTATATTAATATTTGAATTACAAAAAAAATTAAACTATGATAAAATCTAATTCTTTTTATAGTTAGGTATATTTATTTAGTTTTAAGTTTTGTATATTTAGTTAACTTTTAGATTTTATCATAGTTAAATTTTTTTTTGTAATTCAAATATTAATATAACATTACATTGTTTTGTTAACAAATAAAATTTTGTACACATGGCAAAAGGAGCAGGCTCAGCTTATGCTGCGCTTACGCAGAAGCTGTCAGCGCTGGTCAGCCTGCCCCTGTGGCTCATGCTGGGGTGCCGAATATAGCGGGTTAATTGGCGTGCGAAAACAAAACAAAACCCACGAACAGCAAATTGCAGATATACATTCAAAATTATCTAAAGAAATCAAAAACTAAACAATAATAATAAAAGAATAAGTAGTAACAAAAAAAAGACAAATTAATAAACTAATTCAACATAATGAGAACTACACCGAACTCAATAAGCGGTAGTTAAATAAATAAATAAAAGAAATTTTTATTTACCAATACACGAAAAAAAGTACATTATCAAAGCATTAGGCACATACAAGTATTAGGTAAATAGGAGAGGAGACTCAGCAGGCATGTTGGTTTTCAGTCTCCAACCTCATTAAAACTAACTTAAAATCTAACTAAGCTAAGGTAAGGAAGGTTCTTTGTAATTGCAGCTACTTTGTTATTGTGTTTGCAAAATAATGGCTCCTATATAACTAGATAGTACCTATCATTTGAAAAACAGCGCCTCCCTGGTGAGCAGTAGATGTTCCACGGGAGTTTGTAATTGTGTCGAACTCCTTTACTTTTCGGATTTTTCTTTGTGTTCTGGTTGCGTCGTTAACAAATGACAATAAAAACATTTCATTTCATTTCGTTAGCGATAGCGTCACTTATACATACAAACATAGATGCATACCTACATTAATCACGTCTTTATCCCTTACGGGGTAAACTTGACGGCAACAATTCAGTAGTTACACATATTTGACACTTCAACGTGAACGTGTTCAAAACGCTGTCATGCTTGCTATATGTTAAACTGGATTACTCGCTATCTCTATGTACTACTATCATTTCTAACATATTTACAAACTTTAACGGTCGGGCGAATTATCGTCACGCTCTGGTACTTTGTTTACCGGACTATTAACCGTTCGTATTCAAATTCAAACCACCGTTTCATATCATTACATCACGCGTAAGTTAGTCCGGGTAAATTATGTTTAGTTGACGTTAGAAAAACGTAAGAGCTAGTCATGTTTTTAGAAGTTTTTAGAAGGCTTATTAAATTTAACTTGCTAATAACATGTTATTAATTTTCCGTGGCTTGAAATTTTGAATATAATTTATGTCGTTTCATAATTAATTTTATTTTTATACTCTGACAACGCCGTGGTAGCCTAGTGGTTTGACCTGTGGCCTCTCAGAGGGTCGTGGGTTCGAATCCTGTCGCACCTCGGAGTTTTTTGGAATTTATGTGCGAAATTACATTTGAAAGCCATGAGCTTTTCGGTGAAGGGAAACACCGTGAGGAAACCTGCACACATCTGCGAAGCAATTCAATGGTGTGTGTGAAGTTCCCAATCCGCGGGCCCGCGTGGGAACTATAGCCAAAGCCCTCCAATAAATGGAGAAGGCCTGTGCAATGAGGCACGCCGAATTACGCGATAATTTATAAAAAAAAAGACTACTACTACATTGACTACAGTAGATAGACTACTATTTTACATACAATTACTACAGTACATTAGTACTGAAATTGTAGCTAAACGGAATTAAAGGGGGTTATATTATATTATTATACTCTTACAACTTCATGATTGGACGTTGTCCCACTCACCTCTCCACCGAGCGTTGACTCTCTTAAACGATATCCTGGACAGTGACACTAGTCTGGATTTGTTCTTTACCTCTGAGTCGAGGTTTCTTGCATCGGCCAGCCGGCATTTGGAGTCAATAGTGACACCGAGCTCAATAAATGTATAACATAGATATTTAGTTTATAAGTTCTATGTATTCATTCTCTTTTCTTGTTATATAATTAGCATGTGTGGCTTGTCTGTAAGTGTTAATTATGAGATTAAATAAATAAATAAATAAAATAAATTGCTTCCTTTTTTTGCTTGAAAACTTAATTGATTTAATAAACAAACTACATTATATTCCAAATTATTAAAACTTTATGACATTGCCGCTCTATTGGTTATATGCTCGATGGTCACGCAAAATCCTCGACTTTAAAGCGCTGCTATTAAGCGACCAGTAACAGTACGTGACAGATGCGATTGTTTCAAGGCATAGAACAAACAACCATAATAGAGTGGAAATGTAAGTAAGTAAGTAAATGCTTTATTGTACAAAAATAAAAAACTGAAACAGAAAAACAGACACATTCACAGAAAAATGAAAATAACATTAATATATGCACAAAGGCGAACGTATCGTACTTTTTTCTGTTTTGGTTGTTATAATGTGGTGTTCAATAAAGAGTTATTGTATTGTATTGTATCCCTATAAGGGATCTCTACCAGTTAATCTTTGAGAGGATGAGAGGAGCATTAAACGAGGGGCCGACAAAGTGTGAGTTTAAAATTCTAGATAGTGAAAGCCACAATAGAGCGTACATATCTAAATACAATAAACAAATCATAAAATAAACTACTAAATATCATTACACACATGCATACATACAAAATACAATAAGAGTCATACATCGAAATTGCGCTTACTGCTCTCTGATTGGACAGCCGAAGGTCAAAAAGGAAAACAAAGTTGAGAAAACAGCTATTAAGTATGATCAATATGGATAGTTAATGTTTAGTCGTTGTGCTGCATAGTGAGTCAAACTCGACTTATTTTAATAAAAACCAAGAAGTATCATCATCATCATCATCATCATCTCAGCCATTACAAGTCCACTGCTGGACATAGGCCTCTCTTAGATCTCCAATAAGACCGGTTGGAAGCGGCTTGCATCCAGCGCGATCCTCCGATCTTAATGAGGTCATCGGTCCACCTTGTGGGTGGACGTCCCACCAAGAAGTATTATATAATCTTAATTAAATAAAGTTTGTTCCATGTAGAAGATAATATGAAAATAATCGACAAAAAATTGCGTTAGTACGGTATAAGACGAAAAAGACTGATGTGTTGCCACAACTGTATAGCCCTTTTTACCACTCTACTTGGTTATTTACTCTATGTTTCAAGAAGTCTTTGTTCTTATTTAAGTGCTAAGAATTAAGCAATGTCCAATACAGGCTGTATAACGGTCGCAAGGCAGCTCTTAAACAGCTTTAGCAATACAATGCAGTATAAATACTGTTTATTGGACACGGCGTAAGCTAACGGCATGATGAAGGTACAGTAGGGCCATGAAAATGTTAAGCGTATTTAGAACCTTGTTTATTTAAATAAAAAAAAAATCAAACGATAAATCGACACCTGACATGGTAATGTATTTATATACGCCCACAATCATGCTAAACGTGGCCTTTATTAGGTCTTGTCACCTTAGGCGCTGTCTACCCCGTAAGGAATAAAGACGTGATATGTATGTGTATTAAAGAAAAACGTAGAACGTACCAGTTGCCTCTTTCCCCGCGCAGATCGTGAAAGCCCTTCGAGGGAATGGTTGACAATCTTAGGAATCATTATTATAGGCGATGCTAGCAACCCATCACTATTTTAATTCCCCTTTCCACCTATACGCCCACAATCAAGCTAAACGTGCCTTTTAGGTCTTGTTACTTTAGGCCCTGTCTGCCCCATCAGGGATAAAGACATGGTATGTACTATAAAACGTCTCAAACTTGTGCTCATGGTATATACTTACCCGTTATTTGATTCAAACGTTACAAGACAAACAAACAATAAGGTCTGTGACAAAATATTTGACATGATGACTGTATCGATATTTATGCCTTCGACTGTACCTATTAGGAAAATACTTCCATTTGTGTTAGGGTCGTATAACACCTGCATATGCAGCGGTGCTAACACCAAAGCCTGCCTAAAGGAGTTAAGGAAGCTTTAAAACAATGTTACCCGCTAAGTCGCGTTGAATAACTTTGTTTTTATGCAGAAAGTTTTATTTATTCATTTTATTTGTTGAACAGTCTTCTTCTTTTTTAATATGGCCCCATCGATCCGAAGATTTCGCCAATGTCAAAGTAATAAAATTATTCAAAAATCTTGTGACAAAAATGTCGGCAACGTTGTACGGTAGAGCACGGTCAAAAGACCCCTGTCGGGCTCTTAGCCAACGGATAACGATATACCTCAGAATCTGTCAGGAAATCATTAACCGATGCCCCGGGTGCACCGGACCAAGCACTGCTCTTCCTCTCGGACGGATCCAAAAACGAACCGCAGCTCTTGATCACACGCGGAGGTAACCCGACTCGCACCACGATAAGTTTAAGCCATCATTGACAGCTGTCAAACAAATAGTGTGGTATGAAATAGTGATTAGGATAGGAAAAAGTATGCTTAGTTGGTTTGGTCACGTAGAGCGGATGGATGAAAGTGCACTAACTAAACAGATCTATAGGGGGAGTGTGAATGGTTGCGTTGGGAGGGGAAGGCCTAGACGGACGTTCCGAGACCAAATAGGAGACGTTTTGGAAAAAGGTCAGGTCAGTACCTGAAACCGACGAGCATGTATGAAGAGGAATGTGGATAAAGCGAAAGAGGTATGTCAGTCGTAGCAAGTGGAACAAAGTAGTCTCTCCCTACCCCTGTGGGAAAGAGGCGCGACTGTATGTATGTATGTGTCAAACACAAAAGCTAACGCCCAAATTAAAACTTATTACCTAATTAAAAAGCCTTGGAAAACCTAGTGGTTTGACCTTTGGCCTCTCAAGTTCTGAGTTTTTCTGAATTTATGTGCGATATTACATTTGAAATTTACCATGAGCTTTTCGGTGAAGGAAACATCGTGAAGAAACCTATACACATCTGCGAAGCAATTCAATGTGTGTGAAGTTCCCAATCCGCACTGGGGCCGCGTGCAATCCCTCCCATTCTAGGAGGAGGTCTGTGTCCAGCAGTGGGATGTATATAGCGTACAGATGAAGATGATGACGTAATTTTGCAGGACAACAGACCTTACCTAGAGATTAGTCACTTCTTATTTGAAGATATGTAAAAACTTATAGTTTTAGAAGCTCACAAATCGAGCCTTCGTCTCAACTTTCAAACACTTTAAGCACTTACTGTATTTAAAAAATGCGCATATCCACACTACACTGTCACCTGTGTAAACTGAATCTGTTTGACGTTTAAAACAAGATGGCGACCGGCGCGCGCGGCGGTTCGCGAGCGACTGGGTAGCCTCAAGGTGCGCTTGCCTTGAATACCTGATGATTTTGTAAGGCTGCGTCTGCAGGCGTTATACTCTGAAATTCCATTTTCGTTTCGTGCCGTTTCACTCACACTAATATTTATTAATTTTAGAGCGAGAGGGTGTGATACCATTTTCGAAAATCGAATTTCGGAGTAATTCCATGCTGTCTGGGAGCAAAGAAAAAACATAGAATGTACCAGTTGCATCTCTACCCGCCCAAAAAAGTCCATCGAGGGAATGGGCGAAAATAATAGGAATCATGTTGTAGGCGATGAGCCTAGCAACCCATCACTATTTTGATTCCATTTTCCTCCTATACGCCCACAATCTTGCTAAATGTGGCCTGTAGTGTAGGTACCTGTTACCTTAGGCTCTGTCTACCCCGTAGGGGATAAAGATGTGATTTGTGTATGTATGTGAATTTCGGAGTAGCTCTCTGTACGCGGCCATAAAGATAACACATTGCTTCTCGGCTAATTCGGCTTCGTAGAGCGTTGTCTCGCTCTAACTTATCAGGCCAATGTCTCTTTCTAAAGACCGAAGTGGCCGGGTACTACGTATGAGCAGGTTTTTGCTTTTCTTCCTTTAAAATAAAATTAAACATTAAAATCGAGTACCTAATAAAAATACTTAAAAAAAAACAATTTTACACAAATCACGTTTTGATCCCTTACGGGGTAGACAGAGCCTAAGGTGACAAGACCTACAGGCCACGTTTAGCAAGACTGGGCGTATAGGTGGAAAATGGAATGAAAATAGTAATCAGTTGCTAGCCGCATCGCCTATAACATGATTCCTATGATTTGCACCAGCACCGATTTTTACCAAACATTATTATATTACCTACTATTTTTGATGAATTTATTTAATGTACCGACACGAACATTCTACTGATTTATTATATGTATACAGATATAGATAATTTTAAGACATAAATTATGTAATAACTAGCTGTTGCCCGCAACTTCGTCTGTATAGAATTCGTTTATCGTTATCCCGCAGGAATTACGCAATTTTCCGTAATAAAAAGTAGCCTATGTGTTATTCCAGACTATAATCTATCTATGTTCCAAATTTCATCCAGATCTGTCCAGCCGTTCCGGCGTGAAAGAGTAACAAACATCCAAACATACTCACAAACTTTCACATTTATAGTATTAGTAGGAAGTAGGATTTATTAATATACAAACTATTAAAAACTAAATAACAATAAGGAACACTAAAACTAGGAAAGTTGATTTAAAGTAAATTATGTTAAAAATCATTTAAAATTAACCTAAAAAATGTCCCCCTGTTTCGTGCCTGGTTCAAAGTTTCCCATCATGCTGGCCGCGTTGCCTCTTTGTATTGCAATGGCAACCCTTTGAACCAGCCACCACATAAATACATACAATGTGAAGAAAATTAATACACATTTTATTGAATCAGGCGTTACTTTGCGGAGATCCATTTCAATGAACAAAAAATACTTAACTTGCTACCTACTCCGCTACTCACATGCAAGATGACCAAATACATAGTCATTCAAAGGTTAACTCGAAGATATCCCGTTAAGGCATAACTTCGCCTCTGTACATCTGTTTATGTCATTACCTGTAAAATGTGTTCTGTACCTGGAAAAAGGTCAGGTCAGGAGTACCCGAAACCGACGAGCATGTATGATATGAAGAGATTGATGAATGTGGATGAAGCGAAAGAAATATGTCAGGATCGTAGCAAGTGGAATAAAGTAGTCTCTGCCTAACCCTGTGGGAAAGAGGCGTGACGCTATGTATGTATGTAGGTATGTATGTACAATTATTATACACACAGTACTAGGCCATAAAGATTGCGCATAGGTCTTCTTTCGGCTTCGTAGAGCGTTGTCTCGCTCTAACTTACATTTGTTTGTAGTGTATATTGACCAATCAGAAAGCATCTTTACAATCCATCGACATTACGCGAGAATAAAGTTCGAAGTCAGCGTTAAATGCTTTTTGTGTAACAAAAACAACTTAAACGACAAAGTGCGTTTATGTTCATTATACTTTGTGTATTCAGTTTTAGAGTGCACTCTAGCTTGACTAGGTTTTAAGTAGTGTCCGACCGAAATTTCGGTTTCGGCCAAAGGTTAAGTTTCGGCGAAATACAGCCGAACCTTTTGGACGCGCCGAAAAATACAACATTGCGCTTTCGCTGCCTTAGTTTTACAGTTAATGTAACATTTTCACTTTTTAAAGTACCTAGTTTAATTTAGACCCAGTGTCTACCTATGACAATGTTAAAATTACTGTCTGAGTAAGTCTAACACCAGGGCAACGTTTTATGAATATTACCTGGAAAGAACGATCCACTGACATTTTATTTAAAAAAAATCTAATACATACATATATCACGTCTTTATCCCTTACGGGGTAGACAGAGCCTAAGGTAACAAAACCTTAAGGCCACATTTAGCATGATTAAAGTCGTGCGCGGGAAGAGAAGCAACTGGTAAATTCTATGTTTTTTCTTTACTCCCAGACCAGCATGGAAGAAATTTCTAAACGACATTGAAAATTAGAACTGCCAGTTGGATGCCATCTGACCAACGGGCTGGTGACCTTGGACCCAATCTTGGCCACCAGTCTGTGACCGCCTTCGACCATCTGTCGTCGTTCCATCTTGTCAAGTGCCCCGCCCATCGTCACTTCATGAAACTCTACTATGTTTTATACATACATACCGTCACGCCTCTTTCCCACAGAGACTATATTGTTCCACTTGCTACGATCCTGACGTACTTCTTTCACTTCATCCACACTCATCAATCTCTTCATACATGCTCGTCGATTTCGGGTCCTCCTGACCTGACCTCCTTCCAAAACGTCTCTTATTTGGTCTCGGAACGTCCGTCTAGGCCTTCCCCTCCCAACGTAACCATTCACACTGCCCATATAGATCTGTTTAGTCTGTCTACTTTCATCCATCCGCTCTACATGCCCAAACCAACTAAGCATACTTTTTTCTATCCTAGTCACTATATCCTCTTTCACACCCGCACGTTCCCTTATCACACTATTCCTTATCCTACTAATATTATAAATGTGAAAGTTTGTGAGTATGGATGTTTGGATGTTTGTTACTCTTTCACGCCAGAACGGTTAGACAGATCTGGATGAAATTTGGAACACAGATAGATTATAATCTGGAATAACACATAGGCTACTTTTTATCCCGAAAAATTGAGAAATTCTTGCGGGATAGCGATAAACGAATTCTATGCAGACGAAGTTGCGGGCAACAGCTAGTATATTGTAATTCTTAGTTTAAATGGGTTTGCTCCATATAGAAGATAAAATAAACAATCGGGAAAACCCTTACAAAGTGTTAATAATGGTATATGTCAAAAAAGACATATGTAGTGCCACATTTATATAGCTCTTATTACCACTCTAATTAGTCATTTACTCTTTGTCTAGTACCCACAGTACAAGCTTTGCTTAGTTTGGGGCTATTTATTTATTTAACCCATTGCCCGTTACCCGACACACGCTTCGCCGGTTTAGAAGAGCCTGTTCACAATTCCGCCGTGGTAGCTTAGTGGTTTGACCTATGGCCTCTAAAGCAAAGGGTCGTGGGTTCGAGTCCCGCGCTCGCACCTCTGAGTTTATGAGAATTTATGTGCGAAATTACATTTGACATTTACCATGAGCTTTATGGTAAAGGAAAACATCGTGAGGAAACCTTCGCACACCTGCGAAGCATTACAATGGTGTGTGTGAAGTTCCCAATCCGCGGGCCCGCGTGGGAACTATAGCCCAAGCCCTCTCATTCTGAGAGGAGGCCTGTGCCCAGCTGTGGGTATATAGGCTGGAGATGATGATGATGACAATGATTAGTTACAATTCGCCGGCTCTCAAATTGTTACCTTAGGCTCTGTCTACCCTGTAAGGGATAAAGGCGTGATTTATCTGTGTGTGTGATTATCAGTCAGCTAGTAACCTTAGTCCTTCCATGCTGGTCTGGGAGCAAAGGAAAAACATAGAATGTACCAGTTGCTTCTCGTCCCGCGCAGATGGTAAAAGCCTATCGAGGGAATGGGTGAAATTCTTAGGAATCATGTTATAGGCGATGCGGCCAGCAAGCCATCACTATTTTGATTTTCCACCTACACGCCCACAATCTCAAACTTGGCCTTTAGGTATTGTTACCAAAGGCTCTGTCTACCCCGTTAGAGATAAAGACGTGATTTATACTCAAACAGTTTTACCGTTTAAATATCGAAAAATCACACATTTTAACTGTATCCCGGCAATAACTTGTATAGTATGTATTAGTATGTTTGTCTGTCCATCCTAAAAACCAGTTGGGGTCAGTGAACTCCGTTTGGACAGTGCAACCGGGTCTGGTTTTAAATAATACTATACTTATAAATAATTAAACGCAACGCGGGTCAGGTTCGACTCTACAAGTCTTAGGGTCTGTTTCACAACTCTCTGTTAAGCTCCAGTTAACTTAAGTGTCAGTTATCTATGATTCCGTCTTTATTTATTTATATTATGTACCTATGTATGTAAACGCTTTATTGCACATACAAATTAAAAAAATACAGATACAGAGAAAATAGTACAAAGGCGAACTTATCCCTAAGAAGGGATCTCTTCCAGCTAACCTGATACAGAAAGGAATAGTTTACAAGAAAAAGGCAAGCAGTCATTATTATGCGCAAATAAGTATTACTACTACAGTACTACAGTAGTACTATAGCCCAAACCCTCCAATACACGGAGGAGGCCTATGCCATGAGGCACGCCGAATTACGCGAATTTAATAATAATAATAATTAAAAAAAAAAAAACAACAAAACATACTTACTGAAATTGTAGCGAATTCGGAATAAAAGGGCTATAATAATAATAATAATAATAAATGTACCAGTAGCATCTCTTCCCGCGCAGATGGTAAAAGCCCATCGAGGGAATAGGCGAAAATCTTAGGAATCATGTTACAGGCGATGCGGCTAGCAACCCATTACTATTTTAATTCCTCTTTCCACCTATACGCCCACAATCATGCTGAACGTGGCCTTAAAGTTTTGTTACCTCACGCTCTGTCTACCCCGTAAGGGATAAAGACGTGATGTATATACTATATATGTATATACTAAAATATTCAGACATTAAATTTAAGCGCCTGAAAAATTAATTATAGCAATCACTTTTACGTGAGAGAATTCATGCCCGGACAAAAGTGTAAGTAACACTTTTACGTAATTTTTCACATACAATTTTTCATCGTAATAAACATACATACATACATACATACATACATACAAACATATCACGTCTTTATCCCTTGCGGGGTAGACAGAACCTAAGGTAGCAAAACCTTAAGGCCACGTTTAGCATGATCAAGGGCGTATAGATGGATAAGGGAAATCTAAATAGTGATGGGTTGCTAACCGCATCGCCTATAACATTATTATTTCTAAGAATTTCGCCCATTCCCTCGATTGGCGTAACTATAACGTCTGGGGCCCGCGGCAAATTCGTCAGTCCTTCCTCAATATAAAGAAGTGCATCAGCGTCCCTTCTGCGCTCTAAACCAAGCCAGTTCGGGACCCCTGGCATTTTGCCACCCCTGCCACCCAGTTACGCCGCTGGTTAAAGGTGGCGTCAAACGAGGCAGTCCCGGGCTGCATCGACCCACTGCAGATGCGCCTTGCCCCCTGCAACAGCGTGGGAGACCTAGTGATGTCACCAGACTTATCGACAAGGTATACTCGCGTATATTTTATCTGTGTATCGTTTCGTGAGTCATAGACGGTTCTGGCTGAAAATCAGTGCTGCAAGTGTCTAACACCTCAGCGTAATGCTGAGCCAGCGACCGTTTCACTTTTGCGAAGACACACAACGCTGATGATCTATTTTTTTATGTCGTATGTTTTTTTTGTTTTACCTTGTTTATTTTCTATAAAATTGTGTATGTTATCTTATATTTGTGTGTCTTGCAAAATGGAATAAATTTCTTCTTTCTTTTCTTTCTTTCTTTCTTTAACCATTTTCTTCCATGCTGGTCTGGGAGTAAAGAAAAATCATAGCATGTACCAGTTGCTTCACTTCCCGCGCAGATGGTTTGCCCATCGAGGGATTAGGCGAGAATCTGAGGAATCGTGTTATGAGCGATGCGGCTAGCAACCCACCACTGTTTTAGTTTCCCTTTCTACCTATACGCCCACAATCATGTTAATCCCTACTAATCCATACTAATATTATAAATGTGAAAGTAACTCTGTCTGTCTGTCTGTTACCTTTTCACGCTTAAACCGTTCGACTGATTTAGTTGAAATTTGGTATATAGATAGTTTGAGTCCCGAGGAAGGACATAGGATAGTTGTTGCCCGCAACTTCGTCTGCATAGAATTCGTTTATCGCTATCCCGCAGAAATTACACAATCCGTTCTTAGAGGATGCCTACGTCATAGTAGCTTTATGCATGCAAAGTCTCAGCCCGATCGGTTTGAAATTGACAAAGTTTCATACAAACTTTCATCCCCTATTTTATACCCTTGGGGGTAGAATTGATCAAAATCCTTTCTTAGCGGATGCCTACGTGATAACATCTACCTGCATGCTAAATTTCAGCCGGATCCGTCCAGTGGTTTGGGCTGTGCGTTGATAGATCACTATGTCAGTCAGTCAGTCAGTCAGTCACCTTTGAGTTATATATATTTAGAAGAAGATAGAAGATCTGGAACCAACTTCCTGCTGCAACATTCCCTGAGCGGAACAATTTAGGGATCTTTAAAAAGCGAGCCTTCCTATTCTTGAAAGGGCCGGCAACGCACTTGTGATTCCCCAAGTCTTGCAGGTGTCCCTGGGCGACGGTGATTACTTTCCATCAGGTGACCCGTCTGCTCGTTTGCCCCCTCTTATGTAAATTTCTAAATGTCGGTGAAAATTAGAACAGAAAAATCCGAAAAGTAAAGCTATGGCCGGGAATCGAACCCGGATCCTCGTCATTCCGTGACGCGTGCTATACCCCTACACCACCCATAGCAGGTGGGTAGTCTCCAAATTTTTCTACCTGTTACTAACTGTCACGTGACCTTTGTTACTATGCGAATATTTGTCGCTAAGCGTTATCTGTTTGAATGATGTGTCTGTACGACACAATTACAAAAAAAAATCCCCTCCCTCTTATGTAAAAAAAAATATATATATTAGAACACAGCAGCGCAAGAACTGCTGCTTGGCGGCAGGATTAATAAGATGGCAATAGCGATCCGGATATCCGCAACGTGTAAATGATCAATGATCAGTATTAACATTGACGAAGACAAATTGACACGAACCGAAATATCCTTTGAAAAAGGGCGTCAATAAATTTCCATGTCATTCTGCAAAAAACACGGCCATTTTGTTTATTATAAAAAATGACCAGTCATTATTTACTAGGTGACATTTTTGTCAGTTATTTCTACAGCGGTACAGTCGGCTTCAGAGTAAACCATTCCAGTAATTAATTTCAGTAAGTTATAAAAAATTGGAAATCAGTTGAATGTTGTGTTTAATATAAATTGTCTTCCATGCTGGTCTGGGAGCAAAGAAAAAACATAGAATGTACCAGTTGCTTCTCTTCCCTCGCAAATGGTAAAAGCCCATCGAGGGAATAGGCGAAAGTCTTAGGAATCATGCCACAGGCGATGTGGCTAGCAACCCATCACTATTTTGTTTGCCCTTTCCTAAGCTAACAAGACCAAGGCCACGTTTAGCATGATTGTACGTGTATTGGTGACTAGCTGTTGCCCGCAACTTCGTCTGCATAGAATTCGTTTATCGCTATCCCGCAGGAATTACGCAATTTTCCGGGATAAAAAGTAGTCTATGTGTTATTCCAGGCTATAATCTATCTACCTACTTTCAACATGAAACTACCGTGAGACTCAATGATAATTACACATAAACGGATAACTCACGTATAAAAACTACTTAGGACGTAGGACTTCGAAATAGTCCGAAACATGTCGAGCATCACTCGACTTTTTATACTTGAGTTATCCGTTTATGTGTAATTATAATCTATCTATGTTCCAAATTTCATCCAGATCTGTCCAGCCGTTCTGGCGTGAAAGAGTAACAAACATCCAAACATACTCACAAACTTTCACATTTCTAATATTAGTAGGATTGACACTATTGATTACTTACCATTTATTGGCGATAATCTTAGGAATCATGTTATAGGCGATGTGGCTAGCAACCCATCACTATTTTAATTCCCCTTACCATCCTTACGCTCACAATCATGCTAAACGTGGTCTTTAGGTCTTGTTACCTCAGGCTCTGTCTACCCCGTGAGGGATAAAGACGTGATTTATGTATGTATGTATAATAATAATTATTATAGAAGTTACAGTGAATTGCGTGGCTCCAGGAATCCCGATAATGTAGCCGCGGAATTACACGATCTTTGTCGATTTTCGCCAAGTATCGATATCGGCATAAAATCGCGATGGCCCATCACTAGCCATCCTGTTACCGCTTACGTCACAAGCGTACTTGACCCGCTATTGTGTCTGTTACCGCAAACACGTTCGTATTACAACGGCATAATGTTGGAAGTGGTTTGAGAGTCCGTTTGTCTAAGTAGAACAAAGGATTGTGTTAGTCCAACATTGAAAAGACATTACACATACATACACATATACAAATCACATCTTTATCCCTTACGGGGTAGACAGAGCCTAATGGCAAGACCTAGGCCACGATTAGCATGATTGTGGGCGTATAGATGGCAAAAAAATGGAATCAAAATAGTGAAGGGTTGCTCCTCATTGCCAATAACATGATTCCTATGATTTTAGCCCAATCCCTCGATGGGCTAAAATCATAGGAATAGCTGGAAGAGAAGCAACTGGCACATTCTATGTTTTTTCTTTGCTCCCAGACCGGCATGGATGGCGATAAAATCGAATCCTATCTACTAATATCTATATGGGGAGTGTGAGGTTACGTTGGGAGGGGAAGGCCTAGACGGACGTTCCGAGACCAAATAGGAGACGTTTTGGAAAAAGGTCAGGTCAGTACCCGAAACCGACGAGCATGTATGAAGAGATTGATGAGTGTGGATGAAGCGAAAGAAGTATGTCAGGATCGTAGCAAGTGGAACTAAGTTGTCTCTGCCTGGGGGAAAGAGGCGTGACGGTATGTATGTATGTGTGTATCTACTAATATTATAAATGCGAAAGTTTGTGACGATGTGAGCTAGCGTATATGTTCCTTCTTCACGCTAAAACGACTGGGCGGATTTGGATAAAATTTGGAACGAAGATAGCCGGTACCCTAGATAAAACATAGGCTACTTTCTGTACACACCACAATCCCACAATCCCCACAATCTTGCCCACAATCTTGCTAAACGTGGCCCGTAGGTCTTGTTATCTTAGGCTCTGTCTACCCCGTAAGGGATAAAGACGTGATTTGTGTATGTGTATGTATGTACTTTCTGTAGGCATAGGCGTCTGAAGCCTCGAAGACAAATATCGCATATGGACATTTTAATTGCGACGAATTTGTCGCAATAAACACTATCGTGGGCTGCGAGTCGGTTTCCTCCGCGTGTGGTCAAGAGCAGCGGCTTGTTTTCGGATCTGTCCGTGGGGAAGAGCAGTGCTTGGTCCGGTGCATCCTGAGCATCGTTTAATGATTTCCTGGCAGATTCTGAGGGATATCGTTATCCGTTGGCTAAGAGCCCGACGTACGAGTATGTCTTTTAACCGTGTTCTACCGTACAACGTTGCCGACATTTTTGTCACAAGATTTTTGAATACTGATGTATTTATTACTTTGACATTGGCGAAATCATCGCATCGATCGATGGGGCCAAATTAAAAAAAAGAAGAAACACTATCGTGCTACGCTTTTTGAGAGTATCTCGCACTTGACAGCCATGACAAATAATCGCGACGCGACAAGCTATCTCGCTGCACGTCGTGCTACCGGTTCGCGACAGCATTATCTCGCGCTTCTATGTCGCTCTCGCGTAAAACGTGCCATGTGGTGCTAGCCATGCTGGCCTATTTTTTGTGGTCTTGGCTGGGGTTGAGAGCGTTAAGGAGTATGGAAAGTGTATTTCTGAAAGATAGAATAAGGTTTTTTTTTTTTTTTTTTTATGTGAATAGGAAGGCAAACGAGCAAGTGGGTCACCTGATGGTAGGTGATCACCACTGCCCATAGACACCCGCAACCCCGGAGGGATTGCAGATGCGTTGCCAACCTAGAGGACTAAGATGAAATGCCTCTTGTGCCCGTAATTTCCCCGGCTGTCTTACTCTCCACACCGGAACACAGCAGTGCAAGCACTGCTACTTAGCGGCAGGATTAGCGAGTAAGATGGTGGTAGCGATCCGGACGGACCTTGCACAAGGCCCTACCACCCGCGAACGTACAGTGTGATAAGAGAACGTGCTGGTGTGAAAGAGGATATAGTGACTAGGATAGAAAAAAGTATGCTTAGTTGGTTTGGGCATGTAGAGCTGATGGATGAAAGTAGACTAACTAAACAGATATATATGGGGAGTGGGAATGGTTACGTTGGGAGGGGAAGACCTAGACGGACATTCCGAGACCAAATAGGAGACGTTTTGGAAAAAGGTCAGGTCAGTACCCGAAACCGACGAGCATGTATGAAGAGATTGATGAATGTGGATGAAGCGAAAGAAATATGTCAGGATCGTAGCAAGTGGAACAAAGTAGTCTCTGCCCCTACCCCTATGGGAAAGAGGCGTGACGGTATGTATGTATGTATGTTGGCTGGGGCAGAGCTCTAAAAATAAAACAAAAAATTATAAGGCTTCACAACTCCGTGACCCCGTGTCAAATTAACGATTTTACCTCATTGTATGTTAATATTTTATTGAATTCTTGTCCTGTTCTTAAGTAAGAAACCTATAGTTTATAAAAATTGGCACTGGTTTATTATTTATACGCACGCACCTGACGAGTTTTTCAAGGTCTGCCTTGGTTTTGGAATTGGAAACAATGGCCGTTCATACTAACCCTCTGCCATTGAGGTCGGATTTTTGTAAATATTCCACTGAGGTGTATTCTAAAAAACGTGCATTTTAATCACTACATAGTATAAAATAAAGTCGCTTTCTCTGTCCCTATGTCCCTATGTATGCTTATATCTTCAAAATTACACAATGGATTTTGATGCGGTTTTTTAATAGATAGAGTGATTCAAGAGGAAGGTTTTTATGTATAATTCTACGCAGACGAAGTCGCGGGGAGAAGCTAGTTAATTAATGAAAATAGTGACGAGGACGATTGAGTCGAGCCTTTCTTTTGTTACGATGCACTGATGCTAGAAGCTTTAGTTAAATATATGTTATAGTTAATTAAAATTGCTATATTAAGTAAAAAAAATTAGGTGTCTCTATCTTATAAGCAATCAATTTTTTTTTGAAAAATGTCAACATAATATCTATTTTAATTTTTTTATATGGAATGTCATGCAGCTTATATAGTGACATATTATTTGTCTTAGCTAAGTGTATTATATGTATGAAGCACGAAATTATTCGTTCCATTAAAGCGGAGATATTCACGAAAATTCATTTATCTAATTATTTTCCTCAAAAATAAGACCGATCAAAAAACCGACCGATAAAAATAAGATCGGTTTACCGATGTTCACTTTATTAATGTTGTGGCACTCCAGGTCTACACCTTATTATGTATAAATACTATGCTTTACTATGTGACTGTTTGTTGCCTAAATAAATAAAAAAAAAAAAAAAAAGAAGAGGAGAATGCTGAAATTTAGTATAGCACTTACTAAAGTCGTCACCTGAAAAAAAACAAGCGGAAAGGCTATTAAGGCACAAGATGTTCCCTTACTCTGACTTGGCCTTTGTCATAATACCTTCTTTTACTTTCTTCATTTTCGAAACGAAATGTAGTGTTCTCGGGAGAAATTACCCATTTCACCCTCGAACTATTGCCCAGAAATAACTCTGGTGAAATGAGTCAATTTCAACCCTTGTTTATCAAGGACTAGCTTCTGCCCGCGACTTCGTCTGCGTACAATTATACATAACAACCTTCCTCTTGAATCACTCTATCTATTAAAAAAACCGCATCAAATTTCGTTGTGTAGTTTTGAAGATATAAGCATACACAGGGACATTACCGGCCGGTACCGCCGCAAACGCTACGTCCCGCAATTTTTAAATCTGTAATATCTTCGAAAATATTCATTTAAATCATATGCTGTAAAGGGCCATATAGATCTATATTAAATCAATAATGTATTTAAGGTATTCAATTGAAGGATTAATGCTGTATTGGTTAAAATCGCTTCGAAAGTTAGCCATTATTTGTCGTAAAAAGTAAATGACAAAAATGTTTTATTGTGGGATATCCATAAGAGATAGACATATATCATCGCGGAGTTTTCTGTAGACCTTTTCTATGTGTACAATACTTAGTACATTGTTTTGATAAATCTCGTAGGGTTCAGCCTGCGTTTGCTATGTAAGCGGAAAAATTGTAATTATTTACGACATCACATTAGAAACCTCAAAAATAACAGTACTTCTCCACTATTTAATGGATGTTATTACACATATAAACCTTCCTTTTGAATCACTCTATCTATTAAAAAAACCGCATAAAAATCCGTTGTGTAGCTTTGAAGATATAATCATACATAGGGACAGAGAAAGTGACTTTATTTTATACTATATTGATGATGATGATGAGTAGTGATAGTGATGATAGTGATAGTGATGATACTCACACATGGATAAATACAATTAAAATAGGTTTCAAATCATAACAAAACTGAATTACATATTTTAATATAAAAACTAAAAATTAATTGATTAATTATTTTTTTAACTTTACTTAAATACTATTTTGAATGTAATTAGCTATGTTCGAATTAAATGATTTATTATTATTTTTATTATTTATCCGAGTTTTAAGTTAAGGTACCTATTCTATTAATTGTGTGTGTGTGTGTGTGTGTGTGTGTGTGTGTGTGTGTGCGTGCGTGTGTGTGTGTGTGTGTGTGTGTGTGTGTGTGCGTGTGTGTGTCTGTGTGTGTGTGTCTGTGTGTGTGTGTGGGGTCGTTTTTAGGGTTCCGTACCTCAAAAGGAAAAAACGGAACCCTTATAGGATCACTTTGTTGTCCGTCTGTCCGTCCGTCCGTCTGTCAAGACCCTTTTTCTCAGGAACGCGTGGAGGTATGAAGCTGAAATTTATATCAATTACTCAGGTCTACTGTCCCTTGAAGCTGTGAAAAAATCAAACTTCTAAGCCAACGCAATCAAAAGATACAGCCGTTTATGCCGCAAATTTCCGCAAATTTTCAACTCTCAAGGGAATCAAAACCTACAAGGTAGTTCCCGTGAACGCAGAATCTTGAAATTTGGTATGAAGGTAGGTCTTATAGCACAGATTAAAGAATAATTGCGAAAACCGTAAATGTGTATGTATGTCTGTATATAGCAATGACCAATATAAAGTAACCCCACACTGCGTACATTTTGCTTTGGAACAGGGCTCTGCTTACACTGGTTTTAGATATTTATAGATAATGATACGGAACCCTCGGTGCGCGAGTCCGACTCGCACTTGACCGGTTTTTTAGAGACAAGTAACCTAACCATCTAACATGCACTGACGTAATGAGACGAATATCTACATATAAAAGGCAAAGTCAGTTTTTTTTTACGCCACTTACGTTCGAGAATCCACGTAAGTCTAAGATATAGAGAAAAGAATGAGAGTGGTAAAATTTAATACCATTAGTATTTAATACGATTGTTTCAAGGGTTTTATTAAAAAAGAAAAATACAAAAGGGGAATTAAAAACAAATTAAACTATGATAAAATTAAAAACGAATTAAACTAAACTAAAACTAATCTATATCTATATACGTATAATAAAATCGTTGAGACCAAAAAATCAACAACCATTGAAGATTAAAAAAAAACCGACCAGGGTGACTTAAAATCGGTAACTGAACATATTAAAAACAATTTTTTAAATTTTTGTTTGTTTGTTTGACTGAGCATCACGTTAAAACTACTGAACGGATATTGATGAAATGTTCACAAATCGATTTCAACAAATTTAGAATAGGATCTAGGCTACAGAAATTTTGGAAAATTTTGGAAAAAGGGGGTGAAAAGGGGATTAAAGTTTATATGAAAAAAGAAAATTAGATTATTCTAGAATCATGAAACTCAGAATAAATACTAAGTAATAAAAATAAAGAAATACATGTTTTAGCATTTTTTTAAATCTCATTCAGAAACGCAAAAAGGAGGGTTTTGTGTTTAAAATTAATTATCTTCATACACCTATTCAATAAAAACCAATGAAGTGTAATCTTTTAAAGTTGCTATATAATACTTCCAATTTAATACAGGTAAATATAATTTCTCAGTTTTCTTGAAATTTGATTTTTCAGGTGATTACGCACAAAATAGCGGAACTCAAGAAAATCAGCTTTCCTCGGTATAAGTAGTTGGTAATAATTACAAACAAAATAATACTACGACGAAAATCGATAGATACGAATGTACATAAGACATATAGCCGGAAAAGTGTGTCAATTTTATTGTGAATAAACATTAATAAAATAGGTAGGTACCTAGTAACATGCTGTAGGTACCTACAGGTATTTTTTCAACGAAGACATTTTTGTCAAACCTAAATCAACCTAAATTGGCGTCCTAAATTGTTTTCTTAACCTAACACCTAAAGTTCAATATGTAATACCGTTACTTTATTTTTATTTATTGCGCCATTATTCACAACGCGTTCGGTTTTTGAACGCACTCTTATTTGAAAACCTGATATTATTATGAGGGCGGCGTGAAGCGCTTGGCTGGATGCTCTTAGTACCTTTGCCTAAAAAAAGAAAAATCAAAAGGCGCGTTTACGCCTGCGCTACGAACATGTCAGAATTTTATTGTGAAAAGTTGGTGCTTTTAGTATGAATCTGACAGCGACCGAACCTAAACTAATTCGCATTAAGACGTCATGGTAAGGCCCCTGTAGGTAATTAATTTGTAGAAAGATAATAAGTGTTAATAATCTGTAACTACCTACTTAAACCAAGAAAATAAATTGAAAAAGCTTCTGCTAGAAAAATTTGAGTCGCAAAATACTAATTAAAACGGATTAGTAAATGAATTGTTAGTCGTAAGGTAAAAACAGGTAAACATTTATGTATTATTTGATTAGAATAGATTTAATTATTTAAATTAATCAGGGTACAAATGTCGTTAAAGTGAGCGCAGTATTCGCCAATAAGCGTCATAGTTTGGCGAAATTAATAGTGATGTAACTAAAACTGTAAGAAACATAAACAAAACTATAAATAAAGCTATTTGTAAAATAAGGTACCTATAAATAATTGTGATGAGTCATTAACCAGTTTACACCTGTTTTTTTTCAAGATTCCGTGTCACCAATTATTATTTCATGACGTAGGTAATTCTAAAAGTATAGTTTCGTACACACTTTCAGTGGTTCACGTGACGAAGTTATTAATAGTCATAATAATAAAATAATTTTGATATCGGGAAAAGCCGTGAAGTATCACAAAAAACACACGCGGACGAAGTCGCGTGCAACAGCTAGTATAAAATAAAATAATTAAAAAAGGATGTTTTTTCTTTGCTCCCAGACCAGGAAGTAAGCTAAAATTCCCGAGTTATTTAAAACTGTCAAATTTTCTGTTGCAGTTGTGGCTAAGATGCCTCCGAATTCAGAAAGACCAGAATCGATTCATGATGAAGAGGAACTAGAGCTGGTGGCTCCCCAAGCTGCTCCGAGGAAGTACGAACTGGTCTACTTCAATGTGATCGCTGGTCTGTATTGGCATGTCGCTGCAGTGTATGGACTCTATCTCTGTTTTGGAGCGAGATGGCAGACGCTTGTTTTCTGTAAGTATCGTGTCGGCCAAGAAAGTGTTTTACAATGTTTACAAGGTTTTTAGTTACTATCAAATGAATCAAGAGTTTTTTGCTTCTTGATTTTTTATGTTTACTTTTACGGTTTTACCGTTAGAAATTAAGTTAAGATACAATACACAAGAAAATAAAAATAATGTTAATATACGCACAAAGGCGAACTTATCCCTATAAGGGAACTCGATCAGTTAACCTTTGAGCAGATGAGAGGAGCGTTAAACGAGGGACCGACAAAGTGTGAGTTTAGAAATCCAGTGAAAGCCACGATAGAGCGTACATATCTAGCAGAGTGAACTGTGAAGGATTTGGAGTAAGTTTTGGAAGATGAAGGACAGGCCAAAAGGAGATTAGCATTCGACCGTAGCCGATGCTGGCTACCAGCAGCCAAATAGCTGAATCGCTCGAAAATAAATTTCATTTAAATTTAAAATAAATAAAATTTCTAAACGAAGCCGAAAATTAGAACACAAAAATCCGAAAACTAAAACTATGGCCGGAAATCGAACCCGGATCCTCGTCATTCCGTGACGCGTGTACCCCTACACCACCCATAGCAGGTGGCAAGCCATTTTTTTTTATCTGTTACTAGCCGTCACGTGACCTTGTTACTATGCGAATTTTTGTCGCCAAGCGTCATCTGTTTGAATAATATGTCTTTATTATTTAGATGTAGCTTTTTTATTTATTAACTTGCAGTGTACGTATGTATGTATGTAAGTATGTCTGTACGTCTTGTGACTCAACTTTAAGGCAGATATTTTCATTCGATTGAGCTGAGATTTTGCATAATTGTGTTAATCAGATGACAATACAATAATCTGGTATGTAGTAGAATTCGTTTCGAGACCAAATAGGAGACGTTTTGGAAAAAGGTAATTTCAGGAGTACCAGAAACCGACGAGCATGTATGAAGAGATTGATGAGTGGATGAAGCGAAAGAGGTGTCAGGATCGTAGCAAGTGGAACAAAGTAATCTCTGCCTACCCCTGCGGGAAAGAGGCGTGACGGTATGTATGTATGTAGTAGAATTCTGGTGGTCTGGTCAGGACACTCAGGACCGTCTTCGAAGGAGGGAACTCTTCAACGGTTGGTCCGGTTTACTTGACATTTGGTACACATTTGTAGGGCGGATGACAATGCAAGTACAGTCAAGTAAATAAGGGGTACTCCAAGTAGTGCTGAAAATTTGAAATTTGGTATGAAGGTAGCTCTTATAGCACAAGTAGTGAAATTAATCAAAAATTGTTTTTTGTCTGTTTATGTAAGTAACCAATATAAAATGTGCGCACACTGCCTATATTTTGCTCGGGAGCAGGGGTCTGTTAACGTTGGATTCTTATGGAGTTTGTACGGAGTCCTTGATGCGCTAGTCCGCCTCGCACTTGGCCGGTTTTTTCCAGTTCCTGCATCAGAAAATTTACATACAATAAGGCTGAAGAGAATAACAAAGGAAATAAAGGGGTGCGAGTCGGGTTACCTACCTCTGCGTGTGGTCAAGAGCTGCGGTTCGTTTTTGGATCCGTCCAGGGGGAAGAGCAGTGCTCCGTCCGGTGCACCCGGGGCATCGGCTAATGATCACTCACTTTGACATTTACCTTTCTCAGATAAGGACAAACGATTGCTAAGTTAGCAACCTCAGAAGACCGAAACGTTAGCCATTATTTCATTAACTGAACCTTTTTGTTCCAGCTTTTATCACCTACTTCCTCAGCGTCTTGGGCATCACTGGTGGTGCCCATCGCCTCTGGTCCCACCGTTCTTACAAAGTCAGTCGACCTCTCGAAGTCTTCTTGTTGATCTGCCAAACCATGGCCATGCAGAACTCGGTCATGTCCTGGGTCCGGGACCACCGTCTTCATCACAAATACGCCGACACCGACGGTGACCCTCATAACTCCACCAGGGGTTTATTCTACTCCCATTTTGGGTGGATGGCAGTTCGGAAGCACCCAGAGGTCACTAAGAGGGGCAAGACCACTGAAATGTCTGACATTTACGACAATCCTTTGTTGCAGTTTCAAAAAAAGTATGTACTAATATTATAAACTCTGTCTATCTGTCTGTCTGTTACCATTTCACGCTTAAATCACTGGTCTGATTTAGTTGAAATTTGGTATACGGTTAGTTTGAGTCCCGGGGAAGGAGATAAGAAGTTTTTATCCCGGACAATTGTGTAGTTCCCGCGGGATAGCGATTAGTGAATTCTGCGCAGACGAAGATGCGGGCAATAGCTAGTATTTACATACACACACTTACGTCTTTATCCCTTACGGGGCAGACCGAGCCCAAGGGTAACAGGGATTGTGGGCGTATAGGTGAAAAAGGGAACTAAAATAGTGATGGTTTGCTAGCCGACGTCTAGAACATGATTAATTTCTAAAATTTTCGCCTATGACTTCTTTGGGCTTTTATATCGGCGCGAGAAGAGCAGCAACTGTTTACATTCTATATTTTCTTTACTCCTAGGCCGGCATGGAAGACCTTGTTAACTGTGTTGTCTTAAATAATGTATTCGTATATACCTATGAAATTTCTAAATGTCTATGAAAATTAGAACACATAGAAAAATCCGAAAAGTAAAGCTATGGCCGGGAATCGAACCCGGATCCTCGTCATTCCGTGACGCGTGCTATACCCCTACACCACCCATAGCAGACACCTATACCACATACATATACCTATGCTCAATATCTGACGCGGGGTAGGACGACAAAGGGGACCTCTCTCGGTCGTCCCACCCCGTGCCCCGCACCGCGCACATCTATAGCCATTCTAGTATCAAATTCTTGTGTTTCAGGTACATCGGCCCACTGAATATTCTCATCGGACTCGCTCTCCCCACCCTCATACCCATGTTATGTTGGGATGAGACCTTCAGTAACGCATGGCATCTATGCCACCTTCGTCTCGTCACCAGCCTCAACGCGATTCTTCTCATTAACAGTTTAAATCATGCTCACGGCCACAAGCCTTACGACAAGAGCATCGCAGCAACCAACTACAACGCCACTTCCTTGATTTTAATGGGGGAAAACTTCCATAACTACCACCACGTCTTCCCCAACGATTACCGGACCTCCGAACTGGGGAACACCTTTTCCAATTTGACAACGATGTTCATAGATTTTTGCGCGAGGCGCGGATGGGCGTGGGATTTGAAATCGGTCTCGGATAGCGTTGTGGAGAAGAGGATGGTGAGGACGGGGGATGGGACGAACTTGTGGGGGGAGGACGGTCGAGGTCAGGAGGTGGAAGAGTCTCGGTAGCCATGAAATGGTCTCTGGTGCTTGGGTTGATGAGATGCTGTTTTACTTGTGGACTTGAACTGCGTTGATATGGACGAATAAAATAGATATGTTACGTTATGTGTTTTAATTGATCGGTAGAATGGTGATAATGACTGAAGCTAGAGGTCCCGGGTTCGAATCCTGGTGACAGGCAATGTTTGTATCCGAGTGCTGGATGTATCCGTTGCCTAGTACTCATGTACAAGCTTTGCTTAGTTATTTGATACAACAAGGAAGGCAAACAAGCAAGTGCGTCACCTAATGGTAAGCGAGCACCACCACCCATGGACACTCGCAACACCAGAGGATGGGAGATGCGTTGCTTTTGAAGTGGTTCTTTATGTCAAAAGAAGGCTGCATAAAATGGCTTTTTATCCTCTAGTGCAGTAAGGTCCTCTGTAGCGATAAGGCCGCCTATTGTTACCTTGTAATATTCTGTATACTTTTTTTCTGTTTTGGTTGTTATAAATATGTGGTGTTCAATAAAGAGTTATTGTATTGTATCGTATTGTATTGTGCATTAAGTAATACACAATACACCTTCATTTTTTATAGATACGTTTTTATGAGATGACGTTATTTATGTTTTAATTTAATTAAAACTTTTAGTCATCTAAATTCCAATTTAAGATTAATAAGCGTAAATTAATATACATAAAAAGTACGTAGAAAAAAAATAATTGTAACTTGGCATTAACCTTTTCGACGCCAACGACACATATATCGGCACCGCAGGCTCAACGCCAACGACCTATATACACGTCCGTTACTTCAATGCAAAAGCAGCCTTTATTAATTGGGTTTAGGTTCAACTTAAGGCATCGCAATAAAGATGTCTGGCGTATGCGTGACGTCTCTTGTATTTGACGTGGCGGCGAAAAGGTTAAGGATCTCCGACTATAGTCGAATAATAATATCACAAAATAAAAAAAAAACTGTAGCGGGAAACAAATTATTTGTCGAAACTGACTACAGTCGAATATCACAACTTGAAAAAGAAATTGTGGCGGGTGCAAATTATTTTTCAAAACTAGGCGAATTTGTTGTAGTGTGGTTGAAAATCTGTCAAATTAATCCAGATTATACAACATATCTACGAGTTTGATTGCGATGTAATCGAAGTGAAAACCAATATAAAACTCTAGCATTAAACCGATTTTACCCTCGACGCCCCCATCAAAAAATATCGTCGGGTGAGAATACGTTTGTGCCATACGCCTCATACCTTGGTTTACAGGAGAGCGAAATTAAACAAAAACTTTAATTTTAGGTTAAGTTATATTTTATTGTAAATTTAAACTTAATGGTGAAAAAGGTCCAATAATGTGCTATTCCTAGTACAATATACATACACTTTGGGTTATGCTATTAATGAGATTTTTGCAGTTTTATGATTGCTATATCCATTTTTGATGAATGGTTGTTTATCGCATGATGTATGATATGACACAAAAACTTCGATATGGCACAAGATGTTTCAATACTTGTGATTAAATTTATACCACATCCATAATAAATAAATGGTTTTTACTAATTTTTGTTTTAATATTTTAGAATCTTGTGTAATTTTCTGTTTTAACATGATTTCATAATAAGATTTATCGTCTTTAGGCATGAATTTCAACATAGAATGTCCGATTTTTTTTGTTTGTAATTTTGTTAACGTTTTTTTCATTCGGAATTGGTTGTAACACTAAGACTTCATCATTCAAAATGTTTATTTTTGACCTGAAAGGATTGTCAAAACTGTAAATTATATCTTTTATTTTCAAATAGTGTACATGTGTAAAAGTTTTGGCAATGATGCCTAACTGAGAACTAGTTTTTTTTATATTTATTCACGTTGTAGGAAATTGTTTTTAATAACATACAAAAACAAAGTTTGAACGTACCTGTATTCATTATCTGTTATAATAAGCGGCGAACTAAATTCTCCATCAGACGATTAAATATCAATAATTTACTAGCTAGCTATAGTATGACTTAATCACGCAAACTACAAGGTAAGGTGCATATTTTTCGTATACTACCACTTGAAATGCCACTCACTAATATAAATAATCATTACGAATAAAGTGGGTATTTGAAATTATATAAAACTAGCCTTCCGTCCGCAGCTTCGCCCGCGATGAATTAATTTTCCCGTAGGAAAAGGTATTTTCCCGCGGTAAAAAGTAGCCTATGTCACTCAGTGATAATGTAGCTTTCTAACGGCAAAAGAATTTTTGAAATCGGTCCAGTAGTTTCGGAGCCTATGCAATTCAAACAAACAAACAAACAATCAAATATTTCCTCTTTATAATATTAGTATAGATAAAATGTAGGTAATTGGGTAGACTGGAAGTGCATATGGCACAAAATCATAAAAGATCATGTCGTTTGGCACACTGTTTACTGGAGTTTAAGCATACTTTTGTGTCATATCCGGATATAGCACATTTTTGTGATCACTATTTATCTCGAAACATGGATATGGTATAAATTACATGCTATTTCCTCAGTAAAAAATGAGAATTTTGACACAACGATTCGTGCAAATATTTACTCGTGATCTGAAATATTAAGCTTTACTCCAAATCCATTTTGGTAAAAAATGGATATGGCACAAACGTATTCTCACCCGACGATATACGTTAATAGTAGATTAATGCCGAGGCCTGGGAAGTAGCCAATTGCTGGAAGTAGCCAATTACGGTATGTATGTATGTAATATAATATCTGTGCAAAAATATTTACATAAATACTAATGTTATGTAAATGAGATGCACACCGAATAAAATACTTACGAAAATGAAAACTTTACATACATATCACATTGGTATGGCAAGGACTTAACCCCGAGTCATATCAAATTAAAAAAAAAGTTGAAAGTTGAAACAACAGCCTGTCGATTTGCCGGTATACACGTGTTGTTTTTCTTGGATTTTTTGTTACCTACTCTGAGATTTCTTTTGTCAACTGATAAACGAAACAAATTCCGCAGCTTTCTTCGATTTCTTTTCGATTGATTGTATTATCTCCTGTTTTGTGCAAAGTGTTAATTACCTATGATCACTAATTATTCAATGTGACACAATTTATATTCGACTAGCTTCTGCCCACGACTTCGTCCGCGTAGGATCGGAAATTTCATACAAACTTTCATCCCCTATTTTATCCCCTTGGGGGTAGAATTGATCAAAATCCTTTCTTAGCGGATGCATAACGTCTACCTGCATGTCAAATTTCAGCCCGATCCATCCAGTGGTTTGGGCTGTGCGTTGATAGATCACTGTCAGTCAGTCAGTCACCTTTATATATATTTAGATATGCCTCCTATAAGACGAAGCAATTTAGGTAGAAGAACCCGAAATGCTACAAACCAAACTAATTACCGATCTAATCATACTGCACAAGAACGTGACGACCGAATTCAAGGATTCTGAATTACTGCTTTCTTCTTTGATTTTTTGGCTTGGAGCGTGAGGTAATTTTTAAAGTGCGTTTCATTTCTCTTGCTTTTTCTTTTCTTTCCTGTTCTATTTTCTTTAGTTGCTTCGCATTCTGTAAATCTTCTAACCTACTTTTTTCCGGTGTATCAATGTAAATTCTGGACGTTCCTGTACGTCTAGCACGAGAGCGCACAAGAGTCGCGTCGCGCGCGAGATAGATAGTCTTTTTCTCACTGTTCGTTTTAGAAAGAGACGGGTAGTTTTTCCCGCGCGCGACGCGACTTTCGTGCGTTCTCGTTCTAGCCGAGCTGGTTGCCTTTCCTCCGTCCTCTTTTTCTTTTTCTCTGCTGTAGGATAAAGACGAATCATGGCTGGTGTAACAGGACTTGGTTTTTCCTGCGACCTAGAAGTCTGATACTGAACTTCAAGTATTCGAGGAGGAGCTATCCGACCGTAAATAAAACGTCTTAGCCATTCTAGCGATCAGTTAAAACATACCTATCTATTTTATTCGTCCATATCAACGCAGTTCAAGTCCACAAGTAAAACAGCATCTCTCATCTCAACCCAAGCACCAGAGACCATTGTGACTATGGCTACCGAGACGCTTCCCCCCCCCCTGACCTCGACCGTCCTCCCCCCACAAGTTAGTACCATCAGCAGTCCTCGCCATCCTCTTGTGTTTCTTTGGCTCTGTCTACCACGTGGCTTATGTATACACACACACACACACACACACACAAATCACGTCTTTATCCCTTACGGGGTAGACAGAGCCTAAGGTAACAAGACCTACAGGCCACGTTTAGCAAGACACTGAGGGCTTAGAGGTGGAAAATGGAATCAAAATAGTAATGGGTTGCTAGCCGCATCGCCTATAACATGATTCCTATTTCCGCCCATTCCCTCGACGGGCTTTTACCATCTGCGCGGGTAGAGAAGCAACTGGTACATTCTATGTTTTTCTGTGCTCCCAGACCAGCATGGAAGTAAGACATTAATTGGCGAATTTAGCAATTTTTAATGAACATTCACAAAGAACCCCAAAAATAATATTTTTTATTTACAAAGCTGAACTTTGCACCGCAGCTGAATTCAATGAAATAACTGCATAAGATGAGGAAATATCGATAACTAGCAGTTGCCGGCAACTTCGTCTGCATAGAATTCGTTTATCGCTATCCCGCAGGAATTACGCAATTTTCCGGGATAAAAAGTAGCCTATGTGTTATTCCAGACTATAATCTATCTATGTTCCAAATTTCATCCAGATCTGCCCAGCCGTTCTGGCGTGAAAGAGTAACAAACATCCAAACATTCTCACAAACTTTCACATTTATAATATTAGTAGGAAGTAGGATTATTTGACAGATCTTTTGTTTTTTCGGTCGGACGGCGCAACCTTTTGTTTGTTGCAAAAACATTCATATTTTTATCGTCAATGAAGATAGTGGTTACATTTCACTTGCTAAAGTGCTTGAGTTTGAGTTGCCTTCTGAGCCTCTAGTGTAAGTTACCGCATTTAAAAAAAAGTTCATTTCAGACAACAGCGTTTGGTCCATATTTGTTAATTATTGTTATTGTTAATTAAAATCGCATATTATAATTAAGTATGTATTAAATATTTTTATAAAAACGTCTCCATGTTGGTCTGGGAGCAAAGAAAAAACATAGAATACACCAATTGCTTCTCTACCCGCGTAGATGGTAAAATCATAGGAAATGGGCGAAAATCATAGGAATCATGTTATAGGCGAGGCTAGCAACCCATCACTATTTTGATTCCATTTGCCACCTATACGCCCACAATCTTGCTAAATGTGGCCTGTAGGTAACTGTTATCTCAGGCTCTGTCTACCCCGTAAGGGATAAACGTGATTTGTGTATGTATGTGTTTAGATTTATTTTAGTTTTAGTTTAATTAATTTACCTTGAAATACATTTATATATTAATTTTTATATGTAAGTAATTTACACATTATGTTTATAAGTGTTTTGTAACTAAAAATAAATACTTAATATAATATATTAAATATCCTTCCATACACCAATCACGTAGACGTGATTGGCGATAAAGATATCACTTACGGGGTAGACAGAATCTTGTTTTCAACGGAGAGGAAATCTTTATTGATGCCCAATGCACGGGGATGCCTAGTGGTATGTAGGACTCTCCTCCGAAGGTAACCCAAACTAAAAACTCTCCGGCGTTGTCTCAATCCGGTGTCCGGGGACGCAGTGGGATGCCACTAGGGTTTGACCACAAACGCCCCCCCGGTGGCCCCGGCTTCCGCCAGGACCGCGTCAGGAAGGGGAGGGCCCGTGGGCTTGTCTTCCCATAGACGATGAGACCGTGCAATGCGGGTAGATAATGACAGCGTAGACAGAGCCTAAGGCAATAAGACCTAAAGGCCACATTTAGCATGATAGGTAAACATAAAAGTTGAAAAGAGAATCAAAAAGTGAGGGGTTGCTAGCCGCCTATTATTAATAATAATAATAATAATATAGCCTTTTAATTCCGAATTCGCTTCAATTTCAGTAAGTATGTTGTTGTTTTTTTTATTTATTATTATTAAATTGTCGCGTAATTCGGCGTACCTCATGGCATAGGCCTCCGTGTATCGGAGGGTTTGGGCTATAGTTCCCACGCGCGCCCACTGCGGATTGGGAACTTAATACACACCATAGATTTTCTTCGCAGATGTGTGCAGGTATCCTCACGATGTTTTCCTTCACCGATAAGCTCATGGCAAATTTCAAACGTAATTTTCGCACATAAATTCCGAAAAACTCAGAGGTGCGCGCCTGGGATTTGAACCCACGACGCTCTGCTTGAGAGGCCACAGGTCAAACCACTAGGCTACCACGGCTTTTAGCCGCCTATTAAGCACCTACAAATATTTCGACACATTTTCCTTTTCAGTTACTATCAGGATGACTCCTTCAGGAACGCAGGATTCCATTTATCCTGAAGAGGAGACCATGGAGCTGGTAGCTCCTCAAGCCAGTCCGAGGACGTACAAAGTGGTGTACCTAAATGTCCTTGTGTATGGGTATTGGCACATCGCTGGGTTGGTTGGACTGTATCAGTTCTTTGGAGCCAAATGGCAGACAATCATGTTCAGTAAGTGTTGACAGCATGGCATATGCATTTCAGAGATATTGACTTATAGTCAATATCAGTCTTATAGCCATGGATCGTGAATTTTAACTTAAGTTATCAAACTTCTTCACAACTAATTTGCGAAATCACTATCACTACATAGTATAAAATAAAGTCGCTTTCTCTGTCCCTCCCTATGTTCCTATGTATGCTTATAATATGTTCAAAACTACACAACGGATTTTAATGCGGTTTTTTTTATAAATGATTCCCATGAGCTTAAAAAATGGTACCAAAATTAGAAAAAAACTTCACATTATTTGGAAAACCGTACTTTAGAAGATGATGGTGGTTACTGTGATTTTCGATTATTTTAACGAAAAAATGCTTTCCGCAGCGGTCTCTTAAAACTTAACTAAAAAGAAATGTCAATAAGCATCAAGATGACTTAGTTATACATACAGTCACGCCTCCTCCCATTGGGGTAGGCAGAGACTACATTGTTCCACTTGCTACGATCCTGACATACCCCTTTCGCTTCATCCACATTCATCAATCTCTTCATACGTGCTTGTCGGTTTCGGGTAGGTACTCCTGACCTGCTCTTTTTTTCAAAACGTCGTCGTCATCGTTGATTTAGTTCTACCCAAGAAAATTTCATTTTAATTATACAAAAGTGAGTTAAATCTGTTTATGAAATTATGATTAAGTCTCACGGTAGTTTCATGTTGAAAAAATCTCATTGTCATTAATGTTTTTATTAGAAGATACCGCGATCCTATGACACCAGTTGTCTTTGGTTGACTTATTCTGCTTTTTAGATTTTTTTTTATAAAAAGTATCCTATGTTACTTCTAATACGTCCAAGAACATGTGTACAAAATTTCATGATGATTGGTTGAGTAGTTTTCGCGTGAAACCGTAACGAACAAACTTACATTCGCATTTATAATATTAGTAGGATTGTGATTATCCAGGCAAGAAGAAGGGGAATAAGTTTGTGAAAGTGTCTGAAAAAACAGCCACCCGTTGACCAATTCTAATTTTGTTTCAGCTCTATTCACGTACTTCCTCAGCGTCTTAGGCGTGACTGCAGGTGCCCACCGCCTCTGGTCTCACCGGACTTACCAGGCCAATCGACCTCTCCAGGTCTTCCTAATGCTCTGCCACACAATGGCATGCCAGAACTCTGTCATTTATTGGGTCCGGGACCACCGTCTCCATCACAAGTACACTGACACTGATGCCGACCCCCACAACTCTACCAGGGGTCTGTTTTACTCCCATTGTGGCTGGATACTGGTGAGGAAGCACCCGGAGGTCACCAAAAGAGGAAGGACCATAGATATATCTGATGTCAACAGCAATCAGGTGTTGAAGTTTCAGAAAAAGTGAGTGTACGATTATTTTTCTTTCTATGTTCGCTTGGCTAGGCATGATTTTGAAAAACATGAACCAGTAGGTTTATTTTCTTCTTCTTCCTCTTCTTCTTCTTGTTTGTGGCGTTTCAAGTCGTTATAGCGACGACAACTTCGCCAATGTCAAAGTAACAAAAATGCGATTAAAAAATCTTGTGACAAAATGTCGGCAACGTTGTACGGTAATGGTCAAAGACCCCCTCCCCCCCTGTCGGGCTCTTAGCCAACGGTCAATGATATCCCTCAGAAACTGCCAGGAAATCACTAGCCGAAGCCCAGGGTGCACCGGATCACTGCTCTTCCCCCCGGACGGATCCAAAAAGGAACCGCAGCCCTTGACCACACGCGGAGTAACCCGACTCGCACCCCAGGTTTATTTTCTAACTCGCTCGCAATCGCCATCGTGTTCATTTTGACAGTTCTTGTATGAATGCGATAGCTAGCTGATTCCGATCCCAATTGTCAGCCCATACATGAACTGTCAAAGTGAACACTATGGCGATTGCAAGCGAGTTAGGTAATAAGCCTATAGAAACAAATACTATATAGATCCGTAAGACGCTACGGAGAGATCTGAAACATGGTCTCATTGTAGCGTGTAGCTATTTTGAATGTCTTGATCCCACTGTATTGCCAAGCAGTCTAGCAGTAAGTAGACGACTGTTACTAAGATTTGTTTTGCTTTGCTATTTTTGCGCTATTTGTGGATGGCTGCTAGCTACGTGTCTGACGTTAGAAACATCTTTATTTAATGCCACGACTACTTATGAAGTATCGTCAGCAAAGGTTAAATACCTTCCTCCTCCTTCTTCAACCTTTTTCTACCCAATGCTGAGTAAAGGTCTCTTCCATAGCCCTCCAATTGCTGCGGTCTTGGGTTTTCCGCATCCAGTCCTTCCCCGCTATTTGTATGAGGTCATCGGCCCATCTTCTGGGCTGTCTCCCCACGTTTCTGCGCCCAGTCCTTGGCCTCCACTCCAGCACCTACCTTACATCCAAGGTATTAACGTTTAATATATTTGTTTACAGGTACATCTTACCAATGACCGTGCTCCTTGGAATAGCTCTCCCTACCCTCACACCCGTGTTATGTTGGGGCGAGACCTTCAGCTACGCGTGGTATCTATCCCACCTTCGTCTTATAGTAAACCTCAACGCCACGTTCCTAATTAACAGCGCAAACCATGCCTTCGGCCATAAACCTTATGATAACCAGATAACGGCTACCAACATCCCTGTTCTTACTTTATTAGCTGTAGGGGAAAGCTATCACAACTACCACCACGTCTTCCCCTGGGATTATCGGACCTCTGAACTGGGGAATACCTTTGGGAATACTACTACGATATTCATAGATTTCTGTGCGAAGCGTGGGTGGGCGTGGGGTATGAAGTCTGCGTCGGAAGACCTTGTGGAGAAGAGGAAGGTGAGGACAGGAGATGGGAAGAAAATTGGAAGGGACGGGGAGAGGTATGAGCGAGGGTCTCAGGAGATGCAAGATTTGGGAGGGTGGGGGGAAAGGGAGAGCAAAGTTTCTCAGAAGACGCAAGATTTAGGAGGATGGAGAGAGGGGTATGATAGAGGGTATCTAGGAGGGTGGGGGGAGAAGGATGGTCTAGTCTCGTTAGGCTCAAGGAAGTCATGATGTTGGTATTTGAGGAATTCGATGAGAAAGGAATGGTGTAAATGCTTAGTGTTGACGACGGAAATGGTTTAATAACACAGACCAACACACACAAAGTAACTAGGAGCCTAATACGGAACAGCTGTTTATGCTAGGAACCTGACAGCAACTGTCATGGAAGTTGATGTCAGCACAAAAGAAAGGTATTTTAAAATTGGAATATACACTATTGAAGTAGTTAATATACAAACTATGAACTAAAAGGAGGCTCCAACTTAGTTAGAAAAGTTGAAATGGAAGGACAGACAGATAAGTAGTGTGTTGATAGCAACAGACGTAATTGATTTTACAAGTTTTTTAAATTTTCAAAATTCAAAATCAAATCAAAAATCATTTCCATTTCAGTTTTCTTTTTTTTTCGAAAGTTCAATTTTATGGACAAAAGAACTAATTAAACTATGATTAAATTAAAAAAGAAATAAAAACTAAACTAAAACGAATCTTAAAATAAAATAATTAAAAAAGGAGGGGCCCCCGTGACATAGTTCCACAGACGCTGGCAGCATTCCCCCTTTGGACAGCGATACTAACACGCTGTCCAAGGAAGCTGCCAGCTCTGCGGTCACCCGTAGCGTCTATTAGCCTCTTCGAAATGTCTTTGAAGAGGCTAATAGCGCTCCCAACGGAAGTAGTTTCAAGTTTTTAGAATTATTCCTACTTGTAGTGTTTGAATTGCCTTAAAAATTACTGTCAGCCAAAAAAATGTATTTTTTTTAGCAAAAACTTACTTAAGCTTTCCATACACCCGCTTTCGCTCTCACGCACACATTGACGCGTATGCAGACACGTGTTTACCACAAACAAAGCTTACGCCCCATCGTGAATTGCAAGATATAGTGTATAGTTCCCACGCGGGCCCGGTGCGGATTGGGAACTTCACACGCATTAAATTGCTTCGCAGTGGTGTGCATGTTTCCTCACGATGTTATCCTTCACCGAAATGATCATGGTGCGAGCCCGGGCTGAACCCACGACCCTGCTTGAGAAAACAGTGCATGGATACAATTACTAGGTACACGCGCATATACAGACGCACACACATAGGTAGGTAAGTTTTCAGGTATTTCTAGAATTACGTCACAATGTCGGAAAGTGTGTGCACGTCCCAATCAGTCATCAGCAAAACCCCCCGTACCCAGTGACAATGAACTTGGTGTTTTCCAATCAGCTCGTTTAGATGATCTCTGCTAATTATTTGAGTTAGCCTGTGGTCTAAGTTGAGAGCGGAAGCGATGCGCATTCAATTTATACAAAATGCCTTAGAATTTTTCCGGAACTTTTGTCTGTTGCCCACTACTTCTGCATAGAACTCGTTTATCGCTGTAACGCGGGAACTACGCACTTACTCGCTAGTCCTGCCGCTAAGTAACAGTGCTTGCACTGCTGTGTTCCGGTGTGGAGAGTCAGACAGCCGGGGAAATTACGGGCACAAGAGGCATTTCATCTTAGTCCTCTAGGTTGGCAACGCATCTGAAATCCCTCCGGGGTTGCGGGTGTCTATGGGCAGTGTTGATCACTTACCATCAGGTGACCCACTTGCTCGTTTGCCTTCCTATTCATATAAAAAAAAACTACGCGATTTTCCGGAACAAAAAGTAAGCTATGTGTTTTTCCAGACTATAATATATCCTTGTGCCAAATTTCAGCTAGATTTGTTCAGTCGTTCTCACGTGAAAGTGTAACAAACATCCGTCCATACTCTCAAACTTTCGCATTTATTTATACTCATTATATTTGTAGGATAGTAAATTTCGGCAAGTGCTAGGATTGCTTTGATAACACTCCTGTAAATATGTATAATTGGCATTGTTCATTTTTTTAGTATGCTCCAATTCGAAAACCATTCCGAGGAAAACCATCATTTATCCGATTTATCTTGTCCGATTTCAAAAAAATACTTTATGATTGCAGATATTTTTGTAAAAGTACTTTGAACCTTTGTTTGACCGAACGACCCGGTTTTTAGACAGAATCCAGCATCGAATGTTTGCCACAAAAATGAAAAAAAAAGTTTAGCTATGGCAACTGTCACGTGTCTCTGTCAAATCGACAAAACCATAGACAAAGCCGTTTTTTTTATAGCCAGCCGAATGAAAGCCATTGGGATTCTGTCTAAATTCACGAATTATCAAACAGCGAAAATATATTTATTATTAATTAACAAAGCTACGTAAAAGCATAATATTCAAATTAGTTGCTTGAAATAGTCCATTTTATCAAATAAAGGTGTTAAAAGCACAGCTTAAAAAAATGAACAATGCCAATTGTATTTTTAGATTCAAAATTAAGCCGCCCTTTTGACGCTGTGTCACTTTGAACATCATCCAAATGTTGACTATGTTTTACCATACCTGTTTAAAAAATAATGTGGTACTAATCCATAAGAAGTAAGTTATTTTGTATTACTAACAATCTATGCACACTGGTGTGAAATAAAGTCATTATTATTATTAAATCTGTTGCGTTATTTCCGAAACTACCCTCTTATTATTGTTTTTTCACACAATCTCAGCAAATTAATTAGGTCATAATCATAATCCAGTGTATATAGACGTCCCACTGTTGGGCACAGGACTCATCTTAGAAGGAGAGGGCTCGGAGTATAGTTCCCACGCACGCCCAGTATGGATTGGGAACTTCACTTACACCATTAAATTGCTTCGCAGGTGTGTGTAGGTTTACTCACGATGTTTTCCTAATTAATAAAATAACTTTATTGGTAAATCCAACATAATTAAAATATAAACTTAAGCTACCTTAAAATAACCTAGAAAAATAAAACTTATGCTAAATAAAACTTGGCGCGGTCTCCACCTGTCGCGGTGTCAATGAGTGAATGTAAGGTGTTTTGTGAAGCTATGGAATCCCAGGCCCGTTGAATTTTGGGTCGAGATGGAAAATTTGGGCTCGGTCCAGCAAGCCAGGCATTTGAGGCTTCAACCAAGCACGCAATCTCACAGTTTGTAGCTGGTGAGGCTTTAAGGATTTTTCCTGCGAGATCAGAGGTGCTATGGATTGACGCAATTAAAAAAATATAATGTAAACGATTTCGTTGTTTTGGGTTCATAAAAATGCAAGGTATGAATTCGGTGTAAATCTTATGACTTGGACAGCATTTTAAAATCAATAATGAGTAAAATTGTGACACAATGTTGTGTAATTTATTTTACTTTATGGTCTTACGTATATTAAGAATGATAAGCTTTCTAGTATAATTTTATTTAGAAAAAATAAAAATAAACTAATTCTATGGAAAATTCTGTCAGAGAACTGAAAAATTCCATAAATAGCCAACTACGTACGGTGTTTCCGTCTATTTTTACGCCTTAATTCATAAAATAAAGCGGTTTTTCATTGTACTTTTCACATACATACGTTAAAACACACAAAGAGACATGACATGTGCACTTCTAGCTTAATCACTCTACAAACTAAAAATCGTTCGAATTTACGTCTAATTCTATGACCATTAGAGTCTATGGTCAGTAACATTGAAAACAAAAAAGAAAATGGCGTGTTTTTCCAACAACAACATCGAAAAAAGCATCTAAACAACTAGAAATCATTCCATTGTCACGCTTATTGCCTGTAAATAGAGTACATGGTTAGTAATTTTGTATGCAAATGTAAAATTGGAAATATCGTATATAAATTGATCTCTTCGACGGATTTGAGACAATAACAATTGAAACTTGACTGAATAGTATACGAATATAAAAATCAAAATGGCCGCTGTCAAATTCGTGTTGTCATTTGTGGTGATTTGCGTTCTGCTGCACGTAAGTCATTTATTTTTCACTATCATCATCATCATCACTACTTAGTATAAAATAAAGTCGCTTTCTCTGTCCCTGTGTCTGTATTGTTATTCCAGACTATAATCTATCTATGTTCCAAATTTCATCCAGATCTGTCCAGCCGTTCTGGCGTGAAACAGTAACAAACATCCATCCATACTTTACATACTTTCGCGTTTATAATATTAGTAGGATAGACAAGCATTTACTGATCGTTCGTTCTATTGCAGCTTGTCGCAGCCCAACCGTGGGGAGGGGGCCCTGGTTATGGTGGTGGCTTCGGCCGTTGGGGCGGCGGCTACGGGGGCATCGGCGTAGTCGGCTTCGGTCGTCGCTTCGGCTACGGTTACGGGGGCTACTACCCCCCGCCCCCACCGCCCCTCTTCTATCCACCGCCTCCCTTCTTTGGATAAGAGCATCGGTTGCCTCTTCATAGTATACTGTGTGTTTCGATGGAGTATCGATAGTTTGAGTAGACAGTATCGATACTTTTTGTACTACAATAGTATAGATAGTGTGGATAGTACTGATACAATTGACTTTTAATATTAAGTACACAAACTATTGATAGTTTACAAATCCAACCGTCGAAAGCGTTCATTTAATCGACATCATGTTGATGAATGGCAGTCTTCGACGGTGCGGTTTAATCGGTCTTTTTTGTCACGAAATTGCAAAATCTGGAACGAGCTTCCCGCTGAGGTCTTCCCATCGAGTTACGACCTGGGTGCCTTTAAGAGACGAGTGTACAATTTTCTGTAGGGCTGACAACTGACATTTGTTTCAGTTGTACCTATCGATACTATCAATAGTTTTCGTATTTTCTGAACAACACTATCCATACTGTTGTTGCTTACGGAGCCTTGCCATGACATCTTAATGCGATTTAAATCCGACTCTGTTCAAGTTTTAGCTGTCATTGTTAGTATGGATCTGACAGCGAGACACCTAAATTGAATCGGAATTGAATCGCATTAAGACGTCATGGTAACCCCCTAAATAGTATTGATTTAAGTGAAATATCTATACAGCAACCATCGGTACTTTTCGACTGAAAGTATTGACTATCAATTTTACGGCAACTATAATGATGCGTGGTGGCGGTTACTAGTGACTATGAAGATGGCTTCGCTCGTGACATTGACTACGATTACTGTGGCTATTTGACTACTATCTACTGCTATCTAAATTTTCTCTCGCGAACTCTCCGGCTGTGGAATAAACTCCCAGCCGATGTTCTCCCGGGGACTGTAGTATGGGGTTTTATAAAAGGAGTGTTAAAATTTATATTTCCTTGGACTTGTAAGCGTCCATAGGCTACGGCAGCCGCTTACCATCAGGCGGGCCGTACGCTTGTTTGCCACCGAAGGGGTATAAAAAAACCGCCACCGCCTTTCTATGGGAAAACAATGTAACCGGCATTTGATCAGTGATAAAGTGATAATTTATTCTATGGTTCATAAATCATGTGTGATGTTTTTGACAACTTTTTTCCTAATTAGGGTGTTTTGTGAGTTTTTTTTCGACCCCTAGTATTAAAATCACGTGTTTTTTTTTGGATATGGAAAATAGGTAACGTTGTAAATAAGTAAAATGTAAGTGTGAAATAAGTTTTGTAGAAATTATATAAAACAATGTGTGATTTAGGCTAATTGATAAATTTGTGTAGTTATTTGTAAATATGTGGCAATGGATTTGTTAGATGTACCAAATAAAAAAATGCAATTTGAATTAATGACTTTTTCTTTGGCTGTTCAATACTTGTACCATTTAGGGCCTAAATAAGTTATTTTATGGCGATCAAATCAATTCCAAAAAATTTTTTTTTTTTTACTTTTTGCGATTTTGTGAAATCGAATAAAATAATTTGATCAAATATTTAGAGTCGGCTCAATTTTTGAAGTGAAAACTTCTTTAGCGGCGTTGTGCACTTTGTGGGATGGGTAAAAAATGTTAAACTCGCGTCAGGTCACCTGACCGTCAGACCTATCGATTCTCATACAAGAAAAAATGTGTCCCAAAATTTTCATTCCATATCGTCACTTTTTTTAAATATAGGTAGGCATGGAACGTGACGAACATGAAAAAAAATCAACATTTTTTCTTGAATTAATCGGTAGGGTAAACGATTCTGAGTAAGAAAAACCCAAAATATTTAAATTCTGGAAATAATGTACAAATGTGGCCTTTTTTTTGGAAAAAGCTCTACAATGTCGCCATAGTGAAATTGCGAGAGAACCGGGGAAAACCATTTACATTATTGAATCTATACTTCTTGCTTGTTTTTGTTTTATTCAGAAGTTTGGGTATTGTTATCTTACGCTCCATGCTGGTCTGAGGACCAACGTCTTTGGCTTCTAGATAGGCGTTGCCAGAATTGGCGTTGAATATGGGATTGTTTCCCGTTTAGTGGATATCCACGATTTCCAAAATTCCCCAATTTCGAATTTATCCCAAAAAATTTGTAGGGTACAAAAATTTTGGGATACTTCTTATGTTACGAGGATTTGAAATAAGAACTACACTGCTGACATAATTTATATAATTATATAATTAACACATAATCATTTATTAAATATACGAGTCACATCATGAGGACCACATAGTACCTAATGATAACAATATATACTCCACAAGTGAATAAAATGGACTTAGGCCACTTACCAGTTTTATTTTTTATAAAAATAAAATGGTCGAAAAAAAAAGATATCTCATATCTTTAACAGCAACCAGAAGTTTGGCAGAAAAATATGTTTCATTTAAAATTTATCAACAATCTCAGAAAATAGTCACCTCCGTAGTCTTAGGCTAAATTTAATAACTGACCAAGAAACAGTGATATTTCATAAAACGTGAATTTTACAATCTAACTTTTTTTATTATTTATTAAAAAAACATACTGATATGTATATACCTAGGCACCTAGCATAGTTTGATTTTAATGTTAAAAATAAGCGAAAAAAATGTTTTATTTTACATTTTACTCTAAAGAGCTGCTTATTTTAGAAATATATGATATGTATTTAATTTTATAACATCAATATTAGAACTATATATAGATATAAATGCCTCAGCCAGTAGGATATGTATATGTTTCAATTGTTGAAGACTTAATTTTAATTTTAAATCTAATTTTTAACAGTAATTATTAAACATGGAAATCTAAAGACGCAATTTCATGACATTCATAAGAATAAAATATTAAACATTTATTATTAATTTTAATCTAAACCTACACATGTATAATGAACTAAAATTTTGTTGTTTCACTCTCTACCTCTTTTTATTTTTTTTCTCTAAGCCTCAAAAAGAAAAAAAAGGGAGCTAAATCGGAGACCATTTTTCGTTAGCAGGTTTTTCTTTATTTTTATCGACACGAGTTTTGTAATAACGCCCATTAAAGGATAAAATTATACCTTTTTTAAGGTACTTAAAACATTTTTTTCAGCAACTGTCTCATGTCTGTTATTCAATGAAAGAGAGAGCTACACGCCAGAGCGAGAACGACATGTTTCTCTGTAACGAAAATTATAACTATATCCCTTACATTGATTGGTGTTAGCTTTATTATTTAAATATTACAGAGGTTTTAATGTACGTTATTTCAAAATTAAGAAAAAAAAAGTTAAGAGCCGTTTATTGTAAAAAAAAAGAATACAACTCTTAAAATTTCGTTTCCTTTTTAAACAAAAACATTCCAAATCACGACCGCGAAGCAAATAAATGAAACAAAAGAAAATCTTTTCCTCCTCAAAATCCCGCGTATCAAAACTCTTTTTATAAAGTCGTAATAGTACAACAGTTTCCTTAGAAAATCGATTTATAATCGATTACTTTCGTAGAAAAAAAAACACACCTCTAAATTATCTCAATGATAAAAAATAATTTCTAAAAATCAAAACACAATAAGTAAAAATAAGTCAACCCGTTTGACTGGCATACTCAAAAACATTTGAATTGAACAAAATAACTCCTTTCTTAAAATCGTGTATTTAATAGTAAATAACGGACTTAAAGTTCACATTGTGGCAAAACGTCCGAAGTTCGTTTTCAAAATAAAAAAAAGTTAACATTTTGCTCTAAAACAGCCTGGCTGAATACCACCGGCCAGTAATAAAAGTTAAAAAGAAAACATTGACAGCTGTCAGTGTCGGGCTGACGTTTCAAACTTTTATTTGCTTCGCGGCCGCGGGTCCAAATCGCGCTTAATGCAGTCTGTAGACGCCGATGCGCTTCTCACCGGCGGTGTGCTGCACGAACTCGCGAATCTGGTCGGTGGCTACCGGACCGATGCAGACCAGGGGCTCCTTGAAATAGCCGCAGCTCTGAAAAAAAAAACATAGAAGATAGAGAAAAGTCTACCCAAAGAAATCTTTACCCATATTTAAATCTACGTTGAAAGAGCGCTATCTACTTCTTCTTCTTCTTTTTTATTTGTGGCGTATCAAGTCGTTATAGCGACGACAACTTCGCCAATATCAATGTAAAAAAAATGTTATTAAAAAATCTTGTGACAAAATGTCGGCAACGTTGTACGGTAATGGTCAAAGACCCCCCTCCCCCCCTGTCGGGCTCTTAGCCAACGGTCAATGACATCCCTCAGAAACTGCCAGGAAATCATTAGCCGATGCCCAGGGCGCACCGGACCAAGCACTGCTCTTCCCCCCGGACGGATCCAAAAACGAACCGCAGCTCTTGATCACACGTGGATGTAACCCGACTCGCACCCCCACTATCTATCATCTTGTGCATGAACATTGGCTGAATGACATTGTTGTTCATTATTCCATAGTCTCTTTGACTTTAAAAAAGTTAAAAACAAATGAAAATCTGTCCAGTAATCCGATTTATCGTCAGAAAATGGCGCCTGCAATGTAACTCGGCCGTCAACAATACCCTTCGTGTTCTGTTACTTAAAATACAATGACGACATTTGCGACAATGTTTGAGAAAAAGTTAATTTATTTCGAACAATCCTTTAAAATTATAACCCATTATAAAATCAAACAGGCAACTAAACATTAATAATTAAATCAAAAAAGGCTGTTACACCGCTGCGGCCGGATACAGGATGTCCAATATCCGGGAACGGGGTTGGCCGGATATCCGGTCTGGAGAGTAAATTTGGAGCGTCGTTTTAATTTTATATACTTAACCCTGACCTTTGGGGTGCGCTCCCATTAAAACGGATAGGTAAAGTGCAGAATTAAGAAAAATCCAGCCAAGTGCGCGACGCCACGAGCAGGGAGGGTTCTGTGTTGGCACTTTTCTACTTCTCCAAGTACATTGCCTTTGTGCATGTATCTCAGTGTTTGTCAATTGTATTTGTCTTGTATATTTTGCACAATAAAGAGTTTTACATACATACATACATACATTTTATAAGTTGACTATTACTCGTTAAATTGTAAAGACAACCTAGCTATGATAGTTTCTTTAAACTTCGATAAACAAAAAATATTTACCTTGCTACTCCGCTACTCACGCGCAAGATAAACTTAGGCTCTGTCTGCCTTGGGATAAAAACGTGATTTGTGTATGTGCATGTGTATGTATGTATTATGTACGATAAAGAGTTATACGTACATACATACATACATACAACTGTTTAGCTGGCAAGGGGCGGACATTTGACCTAAACGATAATTAAAACTTTAAAGCTTAATATTTCGTAAACGGATCCCTGAATTGAAAAATTGTATTTCCAAATTGGTTTACCTATAAGCAGTGACGATCCCTAGCGGAGAATTAATTTAATTGTACCTAATTGTTTTATTATTATTGCTTTTAATTTCCACAATTTTGTAATATTCATTTGGTTTGTATTATTTAATTTAATTTTAACTCTTGACGATTTCAATCTAAATTCTCGTAACTTGACAATGTACAATTTATGATGTAATTTTTATTGAATGTATCACACAATATTTTTGAACGAACTTTCCAAAGACATTCCATTCTATGGCATACTTGTCTTATGTCCTGTCAATCGTTCAAAGGTTAACTGGAAGAGATCCCTTTTAGGGATAAGTTCGCCTATGTGCATGAGTGTTGTCCTGTCTTCATCTTTTTCTTGTTTTATGTACAATAAAGAGTTATACATACATACATAAATGGGAAAAAAATCCCCATTTTACATGTAGGTACTACACTAAAAAAAATTAAGATTTTACTTTAGGTATTACAGCTTTATAGTACTAAGAATCTCTAAGCTAAGCCGCGGACAGACAGACAAACAGACAGATGAACATGGCGAAACTAAGGGTTCCTTGTTGACTACGGAAGCCTAGAAACACTGAATGACAAATTGTCATTTGACATCTGTAACACCTGCAATGTATAATGATATACAGAAGTACCGTTAACCGGTGACTGACAATTTTGGTGCTACTTTGATCGTTTTAAAATGGCTATAAAATCGATATTGTCCGTATGCGGCAGAGTTGGGCGTTATCTAGATAATTTCTTATTTAGATAATTTCTTATCTAGATAATTATTTCAAATAAATTTATTCGAAGATAAATTCAATCACAAATAGTGCGTTGACTTTTTTATTTAGATAAATTATCTAGATAAAGATAACCGACCTCGTTTGTTATTGAAGTAAGCTTATAATAATACATGTATATCTAATGCCACGTCGGGTCAAACCGTCACACTGACATTCATCTTTTATTTAAAATCCCGACTCATTTATCTAGATAAAAATGAAACTGATCTAGATAAATTCAAGATAACAAATGACGGATTATTTAGTTACTTCAAATAAAAGATGATTTAGTTATCTTTCCGGTTTTTCGTAAATAGAAAATTTTTGCCCAACTCTAGTATGCGGTGAATGTTTGGTATGTAGCAAAGGAGATTCGATGAAGACATTGGAAGCAGTAAACCCAAATAAAAAATAATTATTTTGTCATTACAACTGCTTTTTAAAATCACCCCGTAAATCAGTCACCCAGTTTTTTTTTTTTTTATATCAATAGGAAGGCAAACGAGCAAGTGGGTCACCTGATGGTAAGTGATCACCACTGCCCATAGACACCCGCAACCCCGGAGGGATTGCAGATGCGTTGCCAACCTAGAGGACTAAGATGAAATGCCTCTCGTGCCCGTAATTTCCCCGGCTGTCTTACTCTCCATACCGGAACACAGCAGTGCAAGCACTGCTACTTAGCGGCAGGATTAACGAGTAAGATGGTGGTAGCGATCCGGACGGACCTTGCACAAGGCCCTACCACCCGCAAAGTTTACGGATGTCATCATTTTCGTAGGCTGACTGTACAGAATAAACAAGTAAGTATGCTAATTTCTTTTAACTTCACAACGAAAAAACTTCAAAGAGACAATAACTCGCTGTCGACTTGGAGAAACCTCTTGATTTAATCTGCAAAAGTTTGTGCGCAAATATTTAATCGCGGGGACTCTGGGGATTTCTTTTCTGGCCGACCCTCAATTTAATTGTACTTGGGTATAATATTTAAAAGTTTCTTTCTATCTACATTCATATCATAACCCTACGATAATTATGTTCAAATGGCTTACATTAGGAAACCTTTATCTGTGGTTGTATTATAATGTTTACATTAGAGTATCAATATCGATACTCTAATTACATTCAAACTTCGAACATCTTAAATAATACAATCTCTATGTCTTAGAATTTAAGAAAATATATAAAACTAGCTGTTGCCGGCAACTTCGTCTGCATAGAATTCGTTTATCGCTATCCCGCAGGAATTATGCAATTTTCCGGGATAAAAAGAAGCCTATGTGTTATTCCAGACTATAATCTATCTATGTTCCAAATTTCATCCAGATCTGTCCAGCCGTTCTGGCGTGAAAGAGTAACAAACATCCAAACTCACAAACTTTCACATTTATAATATTAGTAGGATGGTCTGGGAGTAAAGAAAAAACATAGAATTTACCAGTTGCTTCTTTTCCCGCGCAGATGGTAAAAGCCCACCGAGGGAATGTCAAAGTCTTAGGAATCATGTTATAGGCGATGCGGCTATCCATCACTAATTTGATTTCCCTTTCCACCTATACGCCTTTAATCGTGCTAAACGTGGCCTTAAGGTTTTGTTACCCTAGGCTCTGTCTACCCTGTAAGGGATAAATACGTGATATATGTATGTTTGTATGTGTCGGTCGCTTCATCTGTTCCGAACTTTTGAAGAACAGAAAATGTTACCTACCTACGTATTTTAATGTGTAAACGTTTATTAGTAGAAAACTTATGATATGAATGCAGATAAAGTTACATGTGACTGCACATAATTTGGAATTAAAACACTCGTGCAATCTTTATGAAACTCACCTTCGCTTCGTTTCATAAAACCCCACCCGTGTTTTAATGGCCCTCATTATGCACCAGCCACATAAATAACTAGTTGTTTACGGAGTGTCTTTGAATTACTCTGGAATATTCTAGTAGGTGAGTTAAGCTGGGTACTCATCTACGAATAGTAACCGTAACTATTGCAAGTTACACTGTAACGGTTACAGTAACCAAAAACTCTAGTGTGGACACGGCTCGCTGGCATGCTTGCTGCAGCAACAGTTGTACAGTCCCTGAGCTCCTAGAACGACATTCAGGCTTCTGGCGATAACGACAACGATGATGATGGTTATAATGAAGATAATGAAGTACCTACCGGTTGTTTTGGCGGTGAGGAAGATGATAGTAATGGTGACGATGATAATGACGATGGTAAAGAAGTATCAGACCTAGCGGGTCTTCTGGTGATGAAGACGGTGACAATGATGGCGTTAGGGATGATGGTGATGAAGTATCAAACCTTGCGAGCCTTCTGGCGATGCCGGCGCTGCATGAGGCAGCAGAGCCCCCGCGTGATGTCGCACTCGCTGGAGGCGGCGCAGTCCTCATTGTACTGCTTGCGACCGGCCGTAGGGGGGCGGCACACATGCATCTCGCCTGTACAGTAAAGAAAGAAAGAGAAACATATATTCACACACATTCGATACACGTAGATATAAAACAAGGAGAAATACAATATACTAAGGAATAGTACCGATATGGTGTAAAAGGGACAACGCTGTTTTTCAGTGGGAACCAGTTAAAATTATAAAATTAAACACATACACTGTGGCGACACGAACGCCAGTGGAAAGCACTTCACAAACAAGCTGACAAATACACGGAAGTATGTATGGCAACACTCGATCAGTTCAATCGCATTAAACCGAAACAAGTCAAGCCAAACGTTGATTTGGCTATTGCAGTGAGTTAATTATCAATTTCAATAGTTTTGATATTGTAATGCATCACGTAACCCTCGATAAACCATAATACAAGCTAAAAGTAACAAAACATTCCTATGGCTAGTAGTCGGGTGAGAACACAGTCCGGCCCATAGGTACCGCCATTCCTTATAAAAAAGTTTAAAATGATCAGTACATTTACATTAACAGTACATACACACACATACATAACATCGAACTCCACTTCACTATCCATCTAATCAGCCAACATGCACCCACTGCTGAGTAGACCTCTTCATTTTCACGCCACTTTGCCCGTCCCCGTGCCAGTCTCACAGTATTCCACCCGAATGCCAGATGTTATCTGACCAACGAGCTGGTGCTCTGCCCACCGACCTTCGACCCAATCTTGGCCAACTCTGTGACCGCCTTCGACCATCTGTCGTCGTTCCGTCTTGCCAAGTGCCCCGCCCATCGCCACTTCAGTTGTGTTATGCTAGTACCAACATCCACAACTCTAGTCCCTTCTCTGTGGGCTCAAAGTTTCTCATCGAGCTATGGAGAGAGCTATGCTTAGGGTTCCTTTGCGAGATCGAATCAGAAATGAGAAACACGTAGAATAACGGTTACTGACATAGTCAAGCGAATTAGCTCGTTGAAGTGGCAATGGGCAGGCCATATAGCAAGGAGAAAGGGTGGTCCGAAAGGTTCTAGAGTGGAGATCGCGGATCGGCAAGCGCAGACATCCACCAACATTGATGGATGACCTGTAGGCTTAATAACTAAGTCGCTCGCAATCGCCATCGTGTTCATTTTGACTGTTCTTGTAAGAATGTGACTGCTAGCTGATCCCAATACCAATTGTCAGCCCAGAAGTAAAGTAAGCCTAGTCAAAGTCGCGAGTTCACGGTGGCAAGCCGCTTCCAACCGAGGCAACTGGAGGTACGGGGCCTTATGTCCATATTTATATGATGACGAGCCTCCATTTGCCTATTATCCAACAACATCGCTAAGTTCACAATGTCACCAACTAAGCTATGACGTCCTACGCTGCGCTTGCTGATCCGCGGTATCCTCTCGAGAACCTTTTGGCTCCAACGACCATGTGTTCTCTCCTTTCTCCCCTCTTCTGTCCCCTCTTCTGTGGACTGGAGACTTACCTGGTACAACCTCTTCGCAGATCAGCCCAGCTTCGCACTGGTTCTCGCGGTTGCAGATCTCTCCGAGCTTGCGGCCGGCGAAGGCGGGCAGGCAGCGGCCGCCGTCGTCTGTTGACAAACATTAAATTAAACATATACGTGCATACATTTTTTTTCCTTTCTCATTTTTCTTTATTGTGGCAATCTGTAAGCGATCACAATGAGCCACCTTTTGTCTATTATTTGTGCTTGTCGACCGAGGAACACTCCATCGAGCATCCCATCAAGAGCTGCTGAACTTGCCTGCTAGGGCATGGATACTGTCATTACCTACCTGCATTGCACGGTCTCATTGTCTAAGGGAAGACGGGCCCAGCGTACGGGCCCTCCCCTTCTTGGCGCGGTCCTGGCGGAAGCCGGGGCCACCGGGGGAGGCGCTTGTGGTGAAACCCTAGTGGCATCCCACTGCGTCCCCGTCACACCGGATTGAGGCAACGCCGGAGAGTTTTTAGTTCGGGTATACCCCCACATATCCCTAGGCATGCCCGTGCCTAGGGCATCCATAAAGATTTCCTCTCCGTTAAAAAAAAAAAGGGCATGGACACTGTGTCTTTCAATTCTGGAGTGTTGCACACTTCCTGAGTTCCTGAGCCCTGTAGTTTCATTGCGAGTTGATTTACATGGTTCAGCAACCTGGCCTGATATGATTTGCTGTGTTTGACAATTTCTTGCTTCACCGTACTTACTGATTTTACAAGTCAGTGTATTAGTTTGTCACTTTATAGAATGTCTAGCATTGCTCTCAGTGATTTATTTTGAAACCTTTGGAGTATTACGTAAATCACGTCGTTGTCCCTTACGGCGTAGACAGAGCCGCAGAGCAGTAACAAAGAACAAACACTGAGATACAGACGGTAAAAGCCCATCGAGGAAATGGGCGAAAGTCTTAGGAATCATATTGGCGATGCGGCTAGCAACCCGACACTATTTTGATTTCCCTTTCCACCTATACGCCCTTAATCATGCTAAGCGTAATAACTAGACTCCCAATCACGCTCAAAAACTGTCCGAAGCAAAAGTCCGAACACGCGTCTATTGTTCAGAGTTTTGGTTCAGTTGTGTTTCGACCGCGCTTTGATAACAATGTATATGTCTCTTTCGCACCGTAATCTTACTATTGAGAACAAAAGAGACAGGCAGGTTTCCAGCGCGTGGCGTAGTGTCATTACTTCTCACGATCCTACGCCATTGATATTAAACATTACTGCCACGAAATAAGGTGTAAATTTGAACGAATATGCTAATGTTATCTGTCTAAGTCGATGTGTTGACACACACAACACATAGACAAAGCAACTCGGACGTTTCTTGAGGAACCTTTGTTAGCGACTGAGAGTCTAGTTGTTTATTGTAAGTCAATGATTACCATAGACTCTGTCTACCCCGTAAGGGATACAGACGTGATATATGTATGTATTAGATTGTGTTTAGCTTATTTAGTCATTCAACGCCCTCTCAAACAGGCTGAAATATTTACTTCTAAATTAAACTTAGCACATTCGGGCGGAGGCTTACTGGGATTACACAGGATGTTCTCATTAAGCTTATGCCTGTTAATTTATGTACAGGATGATTTGGGATTACCGGGTTGTTGTTGAGGTTGTTTTTATTTGCCTTCACATTTGCCAAATCGGAGTATTTTGAGGAATTTGTCTGAAAATTGTAAATTTTCGCGGACGTGATTTTTTTGCGATTAAATAGGTTTATTTTGATGTTTGTTTCAAGCAGACTTCAAAAAAGGTTAGATTCATTATTTCGACTCATGTTTTTAGGGTTTCGTATTCTAAATAACAAAAAAAAGACAAAAATTAAACCGAAAGTTAAACTAGAAAAATCAAAGCCAGTCAATTGTAAATCCGACTCCCGCTTTGGGAGTTCCGTTCGTACAAAGTTAATAATTATCTTAATGTTGCTACTGCCTCCCAAACTAGCGTTATAAAACGTTACTATCAAATGAATCAAGAAATTTTTATTTCTTGATTTTTATGTTTACTTTTACGGTTTTACCGTTAGAAATTGAATTCCTAAATGTCTATGAAAATTAGAACACATAGAAAAATCCGAAAAGTAAAGCTATGGCCGGGAATCGAACCCGGATCCTCGTCATTCCGTGACGCGTGCTATACCCCTACACCACCCATAGCAGGTGGGTAGTCTCCGAATTTTTCTACCTGTTACCAACCGTCACGTGACCTTTGTTACTATGCGAATTTTTTGTCGCTAACAGATAACAGATGACGCTTAGCGACAAAAAATTCGCATAGTAACAAAGGTCACGTGACGGTTGGTAACAGGTAGAAAAATTCGGAGACTACCCACCTGCTATGGGTGGTGTAGGGGTATAGCACGCGTCACGGAATGACGAGGATCCGGGTTCGATTCCCGGCCATAGCTTTACTTTTCGGATTTTTCTATGTGTTCTAATTTTCATAGACATTTAGACATTTTTTATAAAACGTTGTATAAAGTTTTAAACATTATTTTTACAACATTTACATGCCTGGTAACTTTACAAATTACAACAAAATGTTATGACGCGTTAGTGAATATTATACAGTTTTATAACGTTATGCAACACTTTATAACGTGTGAGAGCGTTATAAAACAAACGCTTAAAACAGTTTTAAAATTTAAACGTGTTCAAAGTAGCATTCAGCGGAGACGCCTTCAGAGTGTAGTTAAATCTTAATTACGTTAAAAACCTCTCAGGGCAGACTTAATTAATGTATTTAATTAAGCGGACTGATAATTTAGTCTCGACCTCACGGATAAATTAATTTACTTAGTTACGAGTAGGTACGCTGTGTTGAAACGGAATTTTGGGGCATTCATTCTGTATTTTTGTCTGGATTATTATTTTACGGCACTCTACGGGCTGGACCGACGGACGGCATTTGAACTGCTAACCAACTGCAAAATGGCAGTTCGTGAAACTGCAATACGACTGCGATAGAACTGCAATACAGTTGTAATTCAATTAAGATTACAGTCGTACTGACGGCATTATGACCGGCTTGCAATCGGCGTGGGGAGAAAGGAGCGCACGGAAACTGCAAGCGGACTGCAGTCGGTTTGCTGTTTTGATGCAATTACACCAACTGCAGCAGAACTGCACTCAAACAATCGAATCGAATTGTGTATGTAAAAAAATAACTTTTTGGTTGCTAGACTTGTCCGTGTCCATTTTGAAGTGAGAAAGACAAGATGGCGTCCGGATGGTCCCCACCGTAGAAAGAGAAAACCATATAAGAAAGAGAAAACTAGAATGTGGCATGTGAACGAGACACGCGTGCCACCTTTACGCGGAAAATCGCATGTATAAACGTCAAATTCAATTTGACGGTTCGAGTAGCAGAATGATTCTGCCAGAATCAGATTTTCTCGAGTGTTCCGCTGCCATCATTTAGATTTTCCATCACGAAAACCTTAATCCCATTCAGCAGAGTTCATTTTGCAACGCAGTAATTTTAACGACATCTGTTGTGCAATGGCAGAATTATTATTTAGACATCTGACATTTTCGGAGTGTTATATTCTAGCTACCTACTTCACGCACGGAATGACGAGGATCCGGGTTCGATTCCCGGCCATAGCTTTACTTTTCGGATTTTTCTGTCTTCTAATTTTCAGTGTCAAATTTAATGTAAGTACAGTCAACAAAGGTACAGTCGGCAAAAACACTTGTAAGTAACCTATTATTTTATTGTCAACCCAGTATTTGGAACTTTGTGATTAGAATTCGCCGCAAACAGCCCTTGGGACGAACTGTACAAATCCGTCAAACTTTGAATTAATTAACTGAAACATTTGAACCAAACTTTATTAATTACAGCTCTAAATAAATTGTGTACGAGTCTCTACTATGAAGTTTGTGCTGAATTAATTAATTTAAATAAATAGAGGGAAGTTTAGGATTAAATTCATCGCAATGTCCTTAGTAATCGTAATATAGAAAATCTAATAGTTCACTTTTCTACTACGAATAATAATAACTTATTATTATTATTCGTATTCGTAGCTTTTCTAACTGAAATATAAAGGGTCTCGTAAAACCATGCTGGTCTGGGAGCAAAGAAAAACATAGAATGTACCAGTTGGTTCTCTACCCTCGCAGATGGTAAAAGCCCATCGAGGGATGGGCGATTATAATAGGAATCATGTTATAGGCGATGAGGCTTGCGACCCATCACTATTGTGATTCTATTTTCCACCTATACGCCCACAATCTTGCTAAACGTGGCCTGTAGGTGTTGTTACCTTAGGCTCTGTCTACCCCGTATGGGATAAAGGCGTGATTTGTGTATTATTATTATTCGAATCCAGGATTCAAACCCACGACATTCTGCTTGAGAGGCCACAGGTCAAACCACTAGGCTACAATATAATACAATACAATAACTCTTTATTGAACACCACATAATTATAACAACCAAAACAGAAAAAAGGTAAACAGAATATTACAAGGTAAAAATAGGCGGCCTTATCGCTACAGAGCGATCTCTACCAGGCAACCATAATGGACTGGAGAACAGAACAGATCTGAGCAGGTGGTGCAATTTAGAATATATATTAGTATACTAAGTACTGAAATACATAATATATTAAACATGAAACACACATTTATAATAAATACCACTACCACTGCTTTCAAATCTGAATTTAATAGCATGTAATTAATCAAGAAAATGTCACGAAGTCAGTGTATGTTCGCATGACGCATAGAAAATGGTTTTCCCAGAAACATAATATGTTTATGCAAATTTACACCCACGCCGAAGCGTCAAGCGTGAGTCGTATGCAGTGGCGTAGCTAGGTAAACAAGGGCCCTGGTGCAAATAAAAAAATAGGGCCCTACAGTAATAGGGCCCCTTTTTTATTTTTAGTATTTATTTGATAGTAATCTAAACTGGTTACGTTTTAATAATAATAGTTCGATCGAGATTTTCTGGTAAGGATTCGAGGGCCCTCTGAGCTTGAGGGCCCCGCACTGCCCCGCCTAGTCCCTAGGTAGCTACGCCACTGGTCGTATGTATGAGTTAGTATGTAAGTCACCTTCAGAATTAGCAAACGCATTTTAGTCCACTTTCAGCGGTTGGATTGTTACGTATTGTTTGGTACATACATACAAACATAAATCACGTATTTATCCTTTACGGGGCAGACAGAGCCTAACGTATTATACCTAAAAGCCACGTTTAGCAAGACACTATGGGCGCATAGGTGGAAAGTGGAATCAAAGTGCTGGGTTGCTAGCCGCCTCGCCTATAACATTATTCCTTTGATTTTCGCCCATTCCCTCGATGGGCTTTTACCATCTGCGCGGGAAGAAGCAACTGGTACATTCTATGTTTTTCTACATACATTGCAAATAAATAAAAAGATTGTAAATACTTAGTTATTTTTACGTTGTTCACGAATATTGCACATGTAATGTGCCTACGGTACGCTAAAACGCGTTTAAAAATACAGAAAAATATGCAAATTCCTCAGTTGGCGTGTTTCTGCCTACTATGTACTTCCATGCTGGTCTGGGAGCAAAGGAAAAACATAGAATGTACCAATTGCTTCTCGTCCCGCGCAGATGTTAAAAGCCCATCGAGGGAATGGGCGTAACCCTTAGGAATTATGTTACAGGCGAAGCAGCTTGCAACCTATCACTATTTTGATTCCCCTTTCCACCTATACGCCCACAATCTTGCTAAGCTATATAGTAGCTCTTATTACCTTGGGCTCTGTCTACCCAGTAAGGGATAAAGACGTGATCTGTGTATGTGTGTGTATGTATATGTAGCAAACGTGATTATATATTACCTACGTCGTGAAACCCGATACCAGTCCGCCTTTGTGCATGTATCTCAGTGTTTGTCAATTGTATTTTGTCGTGTTTATTTTGCACAATAAAGAGTTTACATACATACATACATACCAATTTGTGTACAAAACCAATTTGCAAACATGACTTACTTTTACCGCTAATGGATGGACACAATCATCTATGCTAGGGGCCTTACCATGACGTCTTAATGCGACTCAATTCCGATTCAGTTTAGGTTCGCTTGCTGTCAAATACATACATTATATATATAACGTTTTTATCCCTTACGGGGACTGAGCTTAAGGTAACAAGACCTTAAGGCCAACCTTAACATGATTAAGGGCGTATAAGTGGAAAGGGGAATCAAAATAGTGATGGCTTGCTAGCATCGCCTATTTATAACATGATTCTTGTGACTTTCACCTATTCCCTCGATGGGCTTTTACCAAGCGCGGGAAGAGAAGCAACTGGTAAATTCAATGTTGTCTTTACTCCCAGACCAGCATGGATGAAATTCGTGCTCATCACACAAATATACCAGGTGATAGCTACTGGTAGTGGACTGTATAAACGTGAATGGAGGATGATGGAAACACTAAAACGTATAAGTATTTAATTATTGAAGCAAAACACGGGACGTACAAATTGTGGCACAAGGCAGACTGACAGTGTAAAATATTGACATTATATAGCCAGTATATAGCCAGTAGCCAACACCAGGATTCGAACCCTTGTTTCGCAGCCAGGGTCACCACCAGAGTTGTCACATATTTGAAATACTTGTATTTAAAATACAAATACAAAATACAAAATACGTATTTTGGATTTTGTACTTAAGTACTTTTTTTTAAAAGTATTTTGTATTTTATTTGAAATACTATTCGAGACGTATTTTGTATTTGTAAAATGGTTTGTAAAATACAAAATACTTTTTTATTCTAAGCTTCATTTTTTTAAAGCATTCCGCGATTCAGTAAAAACAAAAAATGGCCACTAGTGGCGCAGCAGCTTTGAAAGTCTATGCGCAAAATGACAGATGAAACAAAACGCATATAAAACCTGACCAATAATATATGAGGGACCCCTCTTGACAATCCTCAAAGTCACTGTTACGTTTTACGTTTTACAGACGCAACATGTCAGATGCTCTTTTTGAAGAGCTTGTGATTTTAAAATCTTTAATAAATAAAGAAAACCAGTAATTTTACCATAAAGTATTTTATTTCAATAAAGTATTTTGAAAATACATATTTTGTATTTAGTATTTAAATACAAAAGGCAAAAGTATTTTGTATCTTGCATTTGAAATACTATATTAAAAAAGTATTTGCATTTTGTATTTAAATACTTTTCGAAAAGTATTTTGTACATCTCTTGCTTAGTTGGTGGTGACTCACCACCAACTAAGCCAACCGCGTCGTATAGTAGAGAAGATTGAGGCGTAGTAATCAGAATAAGGGTCATTTTGTTGATACATATTTTAGTTGGTTATTATGTTAGGTGTTAATCAAATAGAGTGCACGTGGAAGCCGAGACAGTGTGACAGCCGCGCCTTGTTTTGAGTAATTAGAAATGGTCGTTAAACTCTATACATACATACATACCGTCATCTCTTTCCCACAGGGGTAGGCAGAGACTACTTCGTTCCGTTGCGGGTGGTAGGGCCTTGTGCAAGGTCCGTCCGGATCGCTACCACCATCTTACTCGCTAATCCTGCCGCTAAGTAGCAGTGCTTGCACTGCTGTGTTCCGGTGTGGAGAGTAAGACAGCCGGGGAAATTACGGGCACAAGAGGCATTGCATCTTAGTCCTCCAGGTTGGCAACGCATCTGCAATCCCTCCGGGGTTGCGGGTGTCTATGGGCAGTGGTGATCACTTACCATCAGGTGACCCACTTGCTCGTTTGCCTTCCTATTCATATAAAAAAAAAAAAAAAACTTGCTACGATCCTGACATATTTCTTTCGCTTCATCCACAGTCATCAATCTCTTCATACATGCTCGTCGGTTTCGGGTACTCCTGACCTGACCTTTTTCCAAAACGTCTCCTATTTGGCCTCGGAACGTCCGTCTAGGCCTTCCGCTCCCAACGTCATTCACACTCCCCATATAGATCTGTTTAGTTAGTCTACTTTCATCCATCCGCTCTACGTGACCAAACCAACTAAGCATACTTTTTTCTATCCTAGTCACTATATCCTCTTTCATACCCGCACGTTCCCTTATCACACTGTAAACTCTATGGAACAACGATATAGGACAACAAGATTGCGAAACAAATTTCCCTTCAAAAAATCTCCTGAAATCTTTGCTGATAAACAATGGAAAGCATTTTAAACAGAGCTTGGGAATCTTATTGCTTTTTTTGCTTCGTTTCCCGCGCGTAAAAGCCTATCGGGGGAATGGACAAAAGTCATAGGAACCCGTCACTATTTTGATTCTCCTTTCCACCTATACCCCTTACGGGGTAGACAGAGCCTATGGTAACAAGACCACGGCCACGGTTAGCATAATTGTGAGCGTGTAGGTGGAAAGGGGAATCATAATAGTGATGGTTGCTAGCCGCATCGCCTATAACATGATTCCCAAGATTTTAGCCCAATCTCCTCGATGAGCTTTTACCATTTGCGGCAGAGAAGCAATTGGTACATTCCATGGTATTTCTTTGCTCCCAAACCAGTATGGAAGCACCAATAATAATAATATGAGTTAGTGTGATATTGATCCATTTGTTTAATTCGTTGTTGCTATATGGGCTAATGTGACAAAATGTACGAAGTCCGTTGTGAAAGCAACTTATGTGATTGACTGTACACATGCATGACGTAAAAATGAATATTTCAACACATCGCCTACCCTACACATATCACGACATCGGGAACCAATCAGCACCGATATCACGTCATCTACGGCTGCTCTGATTGGTCGAGACTCTCGGCGAGAGTGCGCACCATCATCGAGGATTCGCCTTCACCTCACAGCGCCGATACGCACACACATTACCGATTTTTTGTTTTATATAAAATTTTAATTCGAGTCACTACATAGTATAAAATAAAGTCGCTTTCTCTGTCCCTAAGTCCCTATGTATGCTTATATCTTCAAAACTACACACCGGATTTTGATGCGGTTTTTTTAATACATAGAGTGATTCAAGAGGGAGGATTTTATGTATAATTCTACGCAGACGAAGCCGCGGGCAAAAGCTAGTTTAAAATAAAAAAAGGCAAGGTTTTATTTTATTTATTAACGCGGAAATTACGTGACAGCAAAAAGCTGTCAATTTGTCACAATCATTTACGACTTGAACATCTCCGTGGGGTGCTGTAAAAAACTCATCATAAATTCTCAAAACATCTTCGCAATGTGCTAAGGAGATTACAGAATTCACTTTAACAACTTCAGCGTAAGAGGCTGATGTTTTATTTAAAAGCTTCTACGCCTGAACCGAGGCTAAATTAACTTACATAAAGCCTAGTTAAGTGAATTATGTACGAGAGATGCTGCCACGGAGATGTTTCCTTTTTGACACGACACTGCTGTCAATAGACGAGTAGACTACAAGCCCATGGAAAAAACATGTGAAATGAACCAGCGTGAATGAAGCTTAGAAGGGTGTTACTATATCATAAAACAACTCTGAGCGCTATGCCGTCTTTTCTAAGCGGTACATTTATGGAATTTCTCAGGTACAAGACAAGTGAGGAATTACGACTAATTCTGGGGTCCTAGTGAAAAGGGGTATAATTCTGAGTTTTCTACGTAGCTATTTTAGACTTAACCCCTTTTACAATAGAATAGAAAATGGTTTTTCATTTATATCAGACTTATCCCCCTTTTCACTAGGACCCCAGAATTATTAATTTACGGCGTTTTTATAGCTTATAGATGATTAAAAATAAATGTCGAAAAACCTAGTGCCGCTTTAAAGTGGCGGTGCCGGAAGTTAGTGCATTTTTTTTTCAATGTATGAGAAAAAATCTGTACCGCTCAGAAATGACGTCATAGCGCTCAGAGTTATCTTATGATATAGTAACAGCCTTGTAAGCTTCATTCACGCTTGTTTTTTTTTGTCCATGGGCTTGTAGTCTAGAGCGTTTTCCAAAAAAGTCCACGTCAACATTTTTTTCAGAATTTAAATATTAATAAGGCGTTACTTTGCGGAGGTCCATTTCAATGAACAAAACAAATACCTTGCAACTCCGCTACTCACGTGCAAGATAAGCCAATGGGGTTTGCATGTGTAACAGTTGTGCTCATTAAACTTTGATAATGATCCAGTAGAGGGAATAAACGCGTCAGTGTTTGTGTGGTGTAGATAATTAAGTTTGTGGGATTTATATGTGTTTTATGTGGCATTAGTGGAGGGATTATATTTCACACAGGCTTGGTTATCTTGCACGTGAGTAGCGGAGTAGCAAGGTAAATATTTTTGTTCATTACTCAGAATCGCTTACCCTATCGATTCTCATACATGAAAATAAGTGACCCAGATTTTAAGTACTATGGATTTTTTCCTGTTCGTCACGTTCCATACCTATAAAAAAAGTGACGAACTGGAATTGCATTTTGGGATAGGTAGTCTTTCTTGCGACACAGCAGGTAGCTCTCGCATGCACTCGTGCTAGCGTTCAGGTGGAGCCTTCATACCTGTTCCAAGCAGTTCTGGAGGCGTACTTTTCTTACGGACGAAGTGCAAACTCTTTACGAGTACTCCCAGCCCCTAAAAGGCACGGAAACTAGTCAAAACCACTCTAGCGTTGCCCTCTTGCCGGGTGTAGGAAGGTGGGATCCCGAAGGTTCGAGCCAACGACCTCAGCTGCCCCGGCTTTCGTCATTGCTACTCGCGCCAAGGAAGGAGTCGGAACGCTTCGACCCCTACAGAACCGTGCGAGCAGGATCCCTGAGGATTCCAGTACCCCGCAGGTCCCACTAGGGCAGGGGTTCCCAACCTATTACCCGCGCCTCCCTCAAGTTTACGCTAAAATACTACGCCCCCCTTGTCCCAACTCAACTACGATGGAAATGAAACAAACGATCTACAACCTAGGTTCCTAACCTGGGGGTAATTAGCCCCCCCCCCCCCCCCCGGGGGTAAAATCGGTTTTTCGCGGGGGTCATGAGCTGGTTGGCTGGATGATTTCCTTGCCTTAACAATGAATAAGCGGGTCTGTGAGGGGTAAAATTGTGACCCTAGTTAGGTCGTAAGGATAACGGAATTGCAAAGGTTAGGAACCACTGATCTACAACATGCTATTAATGATTAGCAAGAACATTGTGCTTGCACTTTATTAATAAATTTATGAATTAATAAATACCTAAGCCGCTCGTCTCGCCCCCCGTTGGATTACCCTACGCCCCCCAATAGGGGGCGCCCCACTGGTTGGGAACTCCTGCACTAGGGGTTCAGGCGACTAGCGAACCGCGGCTTTGAATGCTTACCTGTCTCAAGGCACACGAGGCCGCGGCAGCACTCGCCGTTGGTGGAGCAAGGGGCGCTGTAGCAGTGGGCGGGTTCCTCCACAGCGTCATCGATGCGGTTGCTCTCCAGGGCTTCGGCGTAGGCCTCCTCGGGAGCTACGTCCTGTTGAGTACGATATGTTTTAAAGAACAAAATAGTACATTGTGTATTAGGGTGCGGCTCCACTGAGGCGGAGACGAGCGGAGCGGAGAGGAGACGTGTGGGGATCGACCAATCATATTACATGAAATCCACATCGCTCTTCGCGCACATCTCCGCTCTGTAATATGATTGGTCGATCCCCACACGTCTCCTCTCCGCTCCGCTTATCTCCGCCTCAGTGGAGCCGCACCCTTAAGGGCGGTAAGTAAGGAATTACGATCGAGGCTCTATTAGAAGTCCGAAGTCGAGGACTGAGGGCTTTCTGAGTCGAGGTTCGTAATTCCCGTACCCGTGAGACATACAATGTTTTTCATCACATTTGCGAGTAAATAAATAAAATTATGGGGTAGAAAAACCGCGTGCCAGAGACGCGGCGTTTGGCCAGGCGGGGCCGCGGGGGGGGGGGGCTGTTGTCGAGGCAGTGGTGGGCTGCTGTGCGCTGCAGGGTAACGGGCGCAGGCGTTACTTACCGCCCTAGGGTTTCATGGCAAGACAAAAGCCCAAGGGTTTTAAATGGGGCGTTACGGCCAAGTTAACCGTATGTTTTGATACCGTTTACAAGCAAGTGAGATGAAAAATCTTTACCTTGCTACTCCGCTACTCACGTGCAAGATAAGCAAGCCTATGTGAAACATATATGTTTTTCGTGTAATCCCTCCATTAATGCCACATAAACACATAAATCCCACAAACTTAATTATCCCTTACACCACACAAACACTGACGCGTTTCGATCCCTCTACGGGAGCATTATCAAAGTTTAATTAGCACAACTGTTACACATGCAAAACGTCGTACTGGTTTTCACACAGGCTTGATCTTGCACGTGAGTAGCGGAGTAGCAAGGTAAAGATTTATTTGTCCATTTGAATAATGAACATACATACACATACATACACAAATCAAGTCTTTATCCCTTACGGGGTAGACAGAGCCTAAGGTAACAAGACCTACAGGCCACGTTTAGCAAGACACTGAGGGTGTAGATGTGGAAAGTGGAATCAAAATAGTGATGGGTTGCTAGCCGCATAAATAATGAACAGAAACATTAAAGGAGCGATCACACCGCCGCGTAACGCAGTGACGTGTCGTAGGCGTCACGTTTTCTCATCGATTTTTCATATATTTTGTTGCGTAGACCGTCAACATCTTTTACGCACCGGTGTCCGCTACTTGGAAACTACCTTATGTTTTTTCTTTGCTTTTTTAGGGTTCCGTACCTAAAGATAAAAAAAATGAGATCCAAGGACTTCACTGTCCGTCCGTCCGTCCGTCTGTCACCAGGCTGTATGTATTCCTATTGCCGCTATAAAAATAAATACTAGACACCAGAATAATGTATGTATGTCCGTATCCTATCCTACTAATATTATAAATGTGAAAGTTTGTGAGTATGGGTGTTTGTTACTCTTTCACGCCAGAACGGCTGGACAGATCTGGATGAAATTTGGAATACGCCTACAATCTTGCTAAACGTGGCCTGTAGGTACCTGTTACCTCGGGCTCTGTCTACCCCGTAAGGGATAAAGACGTGATTGTGTATGTATGTATGTGTATACAAAATGTTACAAAATCCGGAAACACACTTCGTTTTAGAGTTCAGTCCGCCCGTCTGACCGCGGCTTTACTTTTTTTCAATACGAGTATAACATTACCACTCTGTTGGTTACTTTCTCAATGTACTCAACCACCTTTGGTCCCCTTTAGAATTCGTTTTCAAACACCTTTCCCGGAATTACATTTACCAAGCCCTTCGATCTAAATCAAGATATGATTCGGGCAAACCCTTTTAAGGAAAACCCACGCCATCTTGCCTATGTAGGGCAGCTGTATAGTCAGGGTAAAAAAGATTCATTTAAAGTCTTTGCTTGCACCAAAGCAATTCAGTCTTGCCAGCGGCGCACAACTACCCTCGTTTTCATAGTATTTTTTATTATTGTCAAAGAGGAAGGACTATAAACTAGTCCGAAAAATGTCGAGCATCACTCGACTTTTATACGTGAGTTATCCGTTTTTGTAATTACATTAGTAAAAGTATAACCACTTTTGAGAATTTTGATTTTTAATTTTAATTTTCTTTCTTCCAGTCCTAACTCTGACCTTGGTGAATGAAATTATTGACTTTTACGAAAGTGACCATAAGGTATATAGAATGTACCAGTCTCGTCCCGCGCAGATGGTAAAAGTCCATCGATGAAGGCGAAAATCTCAGTAATCATATTGTAGGCAATGCTATCACTATTTTGATTCCCCTTTCCACCTATACGCCCACAATCATGCTGAACGTGGCCTTTAGGTCTTACCTTAGACTCTGTCTACTCCGTAAGGGATAAAGACGTGATTTAAGCATGCATGTATGTAAAAACTGATTTCAGTATTTTTAAACTTCATAGGTACATCACTCTTCATACATGCTCGTCGGTTTCGGGTACTGACCTGACCTTTTTCCAAAACGTCTCCTATTTGGTCTCGGAACGTCCGTCTAGGCCTCCTCCCAACGTAACCATTCACACTCCCCCTATAGATCTGTTTAGTTAGTCTACTTTCATCCATCCGCTCTACATGACCAAACCAACTAAGCATACTTTTTTATATCCTACTCACTATATCCTCTTTCACACCCGCACGTTCTCTTAGAAATATTTAACTAAAATGGCTGATGACGGTTTTCGTGCTCGACTGTACCTACAGCTATAGGGGTTGTACTACGCCGCTGAATTGGGGAGAGCTGGGAAATTCGGGGAATTCGTGGCATCATTTGTTTAACGGTATCTTTTGTTCGTGTAATTTATGGACCGTTTTAGGATCGAGAGAGTTCTTGAGTTTGTTGATGACAGTATTGTTAAATTAAGTACCGAATTAGTTAATCCCCACGCGACTGGGATAAGAAAAACAGTATCTGAGGCTTTTTGAAAGCACACTCGAAAGTGGTATATAGCTTATATCTCCAAAACTACAGCTTTAGCCAAAGTTTTGACTAGTTCACAAGATTAATGAGAGCTGTGATTGTTTTCTATGCTACTCGTATTTCAAATTCACATTTTTATTAATTTATATAATAAGTAAATACAACATAATTAAAATATAAACTTAGGCTACCTTAAAATAACTTAGTTAAATAAAACTTATGTTAAAAATTAAAATAAATTTGGACCCTTAGGTAGGGTCCCCATGACGCAGGCAGCATTCCCGCGTTGTATCGCAATTGCGAGTCTTTGTGCAAGAAAGCTGCCCGCGCGAGGGTCGTCTGTTGCCTCCCTCAGGCGTTTGCTTAGGTCTAGCGTCTTTCTAGTGGTATTTTCACACATGTGCTTTCAAAAATCGGGCCCCTGCTCAAATGTGTACAAATAATCTCAACAAAATGTTAAGATGAACACGATGGCGATTGCGAGCGAGTTAGACAATAAGCCTTCAGTTCACATAGCATAGCCCCATATTTTTATTTGCACCTTAGACCCTTGGTTACCTTTTTTTTTTAACGTGTGGAAAATGCGCCTTATGCATCTCCGCGCTCGGGGCAGCAACGGGGGTATGACAGGCTCTCCAGCTCGCCGCTGCCTTCCCTATGGAAGGAGGGGAGAGGCCTACCGTCTAAAAACACAGACGTTCCCTCCAGGCCTTGAACTGCGGGCTTTGCGGGCGCACTACGGTGACCACCGCAGACCCTTGGTTACCTAGCTTTGCTACTGATTACGAGTAAGTCAATCTCGGACTTTGCTAAAGGGTAAAAGATGGACGCTAATAATAGCGTGGTTATTTTAACCGGCAAAGGTTACTGTTTTCAGTTCAGTGCTTAATTGGTGTTGCCCTTTAACCTATCATCCTTTGGTGTAAAATCTATTTAGGGTTAGTTATTCTTGGAAAGGTTTCGTCTTACGACCGAAGACGTTTATAGATGTGAAATTTGATTTTCTAAAATGAGGTAATACTATTCATAGGTACACACACACACACACACACACGTACTACACACACACACACGTACACGTACGTGTATGTGTGTTATTTATTTTATTGATTTACACACTTTTCCTACACAAACTTATTTGTGCTGATTCCGGTCCAACGCGTTTGATGCAAAGATGTGAAGGGTTTGGCTGAAAATCAGCGCTGTAGTAGGCACCTACTGCAGCATAATGCTGAGTCGAATACCTTTTCGGCATCATCAACTCAGTATGTTTTTGGATTAGTTTAAGAGTCTGTGTATTTTTTGATGTCGAATAAGGTTATGTCGATGTCTACTGTGTAACTATTTCTACATACACATAATTACATATATCGCGTTTTTATCCCAGACAGAGCCTAAGTTAACAAAACCTTAAGGCCAAGACTAGCATGATTAAGGGCGTATAGCTGGAAAGGGTTATCAAAATAGTGATGGGTTGCTAGCCGCATCGCCTGTAACATGATTCTTAAGATGTTCGCTGCTCATTACCTCGATGGGCTTTTACCAGCTGCGCGGGAAGAGAAACAATTGGTAAATTATATGTTTTTACTTTACTGCCAGACCAGCAGGAACTAGCTATTTCTTTTCTTTTTATTTTGTATTATTTCTTGTGTTTTGAGTACGTACTTTCTATGTTTTTTCTCTACTCCCAGACCAGGATGGAAACAAGACTGGGAAACTGGAAGACTGCTGACTGGAAGAAATCCCTTAAAGGGATAATTCCACTTATGTCCATGTATCTCAGAGATTATCAATTGTTTGTTGTCTTATATGTATTGTGCACAACAAAGAGTTTACTTAGATACATGCAATTATATTGTGAATATAAATGTTTTTTTAAGGTATAATGATAGAGACAAACGAGCAAGCGGGTCACCAGATGGAAAGTAATCACCGCTGTCCAAAGACACTTACCATGGCGTTAAATGCTTATGACCAATAGAGACTTTATACATCTCTACTATAGACCAATAACATTTAAGGCTCGGGACCTTATACATCCCTTTTATAAATGTATTTAATTTAAGTAGAATTTAAGTATTTTTACTGTATTTTTTAAAGAAATTACTTTCTGCCAAGTTTCTTGCGGCGCATTCTTCTTGGCAATGATGGTATTTCCAAATGCGCCGGTAGTTTCAAAAAAGACATATGTAAAAGAGCCCTTGGCGGCCAATTTGCAAAAATTAAATTTTGATTTGATTTTTTTTGATGATTATTTTTAATCGTTTTTATGGCTACGCAATAACCAATATAAAAAGACCTGACACTGCCTACATTTTACATAAGAGCCCAACACTGTTTTTTTTAATTAACTTGCCGAATTTGTGTGGAAATCTCGGTGCGCGAGTCCGACTTGCACTTGGCCGGTTTTTTGATGTCGGTCGAAAAGGTTACATCTTAGCTAAAGATAAGCTGCGGCTAATTAGGTATTCCTTCTGTGAAAGGGTATGAAATCTTGATGGGGGCTCGCATGGAGTACACTAGGGCAGTCCCTAAGGTCCTCTACTCCCTTTGTTAATCTACCCTAAGGGTTAATTTATAATCGGGTAAAAGGTTAAAATGTTTCCAATTACCTTAGCCTACTGCCACCCAAAGTCAAATTTTGGTTGTTGGATTTTCAATCTAGTGTCATTCGTGTAAAATTCAAATTTTACTTTGACAGATGTCCTTTATTTGGGACAGGAGGTTAAAGAGGTTGACAACAAATCGTTAAAATTTATGTTAGCTTAAGCAGAGTCTTAAGTCTTAAGTCTGGAGCGAGGCTGCCTCTAATGGATAAGCGACTATTTACGAAACATACATACATACATACACACCGTCACGCCTCTTTCCCACAGGGGTAGGCAGAGACTACTTTATTCCACTTGCTACGGTCCTGACATATTTCTTTCGCTTCATCCACAGTCATCAATCTCTTCGTACATGCTCGTCGGTTTCGGGTACTCCTGACCTTTTTCCAAAACGTCTCCTATTTGGTCTCGGAACGTCCGTCTAGGCCTTCCCCTCCCAACGTAACCATTCACACTCCCCATATAGATCTGTTTAGTTAGTCTACTTTCATCCATCCGTAAATCTATTTAATAATAATGATAATAAGAACTTTATTTCACCACAGAAGTTACAAAGTGCATAACAATAACACATTGTTATATAGAGATAGGTAGATGACATTTTATGCGGTAAATGAAACAGCGGCCTTCGCACTAGACTCAGGGTCTGTATCGCGAGTGCCAAGTGAAGTAATTAAAACACAACAAAGTGTGTGTGTGTGTGTGTGTAAATGTATTTGACGTCTTGGTAACGTAGGTACATATATTTATCCGTAGACTGTACCGTTCCAATTTTAACAAGGACATATCCTACTAATATTATAAATGTGAAAGTTTGTGAGTATGTTTGGATGTTTGTTACTCTTTCACGCCAGAACGGCTGGACAGATCTGGATGAAATTTGGAACATAGATAGATTATAGTCGGGAATAACACATAGGCTACTTTTTATCCCGGAAAATTGCGTAATTCCCGCGGGATAGCGATAAACAAATTATATGCAGACGAAGTTGCGGGGAACAGCTAGTTCATTATGTAAATTACCGGGTAAATACAACATTTAACTAAGTTTTGTGTGTGTGTGTGTGTGTGTGTGTGTGTGTGTGTGTTTACGTAAATGTATGTTTAAGTTACCTGTCCATAGGCGTAGTGCCTGTAAGGTCCGCGCCCATAGCCCAGATTGGCCAACATGTCGGAGCTGAAGCGGTTGAAGAGGCCGCCCCAGCCGTGGGCGGTGGCCAGCCCGCCCAGGATCAGCAGAGCACTAATAGGCATCGCGTTACTGAAAAAAAAACAGTTTTAGAATTCCATATCTAAGGAACAAGGGTGTCTAACACCTCAGCGTGATGCTGAGACAGCGACCGTTTCACTTTTGCGAAGACACAACGCCGATGATCTATTTTTATTGTTTATTTTCTATAAAAATGTGTAAATTGTCTTATATATATTTTATTATGTCTGTCTTGCAAAAAGGAATAAATGTCTTTTTAATTTATTTCTTTCTTTCTATATTGAGTTATATAAGTTTTTAGTTGAAAAAGTATACTCTACTCAAGATTATTTAGCGGAAAGGCTGTAAATTTGCATTTAGAATAATATAATATATTTTTGAATCGTTTATTTGTGAAACATAGGTATAAAATATACAGGTGGAAACAAAGAATAATAATAGTAGGTATCACTATGTTTTGCCAGTCCAGCATACAAATATCAATGTCATATTAGTATTATTATCATATATTATCATATATAATGCAGATTGAAATCGAAAAATGCATGCCATCCATTATATTGGCTATTTGTATGCCTCACGGTGCAACATAGTGCTCCTAAATATACGCATAAGATCTCTGTATATGTATGTACTTGCCTATGTTTTGTCAAATAAATTAATTTTAATTTTAAGTTGAGTTTGCAATGTTAACCGAATTGTCACCTGTCACCGACCATTGTCATTTGAAATAGGTGAGATAGACAAAGGAAATAATATTTATTATCATCTTTATTCCCGGGTAAAACCGGGCGTTGAATAAAATATTTCCCCGGGCTTTCTGACCCGGGATTCTCGGCATTATGACGTCATTAGGCCGAGTCACGTAATTTACAAATAGAGCAAGATTTCCAGGACTTTACGGTAATCGGGATCTTGATAGACACTTTCCGCCCTCGGGTAGTAATAGTACATTGTTGACCTTTGTGGAAATCTAGTATTATTTTGGGGCAAAGCAAAATATAATCCTTACTGCTAAATTATGGTGTAGCTAAACAAAGTCGTTCGTACATACATGCATCACATCTTTATCCCTTACGGGGTAGACAGGGCCTCAGGCAACAAGACCTACAGACCACGTTTAGCATGCATGTGAGCGTTTATAACATACCTAAGATTTTCGCCCACGCCTCGACGGGCTTTTACCATCGGCGTGAGAAGAGAAGCAACTCATTGGATGTTTTTACCACGCTCGAGTACTTAATAAATGTTCATGACCTTAATTGACGTTTGTGAGTGCGACGTCCAGTCGCGGGCGTATAGATCGATACCATAATTATTGTAGCATAAAGATGTATAAATGTTTTTGACGTCTTGGTGACGTACATAAATATATTTACGCCGTAGACTGTACCTTTCCAATTTTAACAGAAACATATTCATTATGTAAATTACCGGGTAAATGCCACATTTAACTAAGATTTGTACGTGTGTGTGTGTGTTGTGTGATTGTATGTATGTATTTATGTATGTAAACTCTTTATTGCACATAAAAATTTTAAAAATACAGAAATACAGAGATAATAGTACAAAGGCGAACTTATACCTAAGAAGGGATCTCTTCCAGCTAACCTGATACAGAAAGGAAAAGTTACAACAAAAAGGCAAGCAGTCATTATTATGCGCAAATAAAGTAGTATTAATACTTAATAAATTAACAACTAAAGTACATTATAAAAACCATAATAAAATAATATATAAATAACGGACTAAAATTTAACCAATAAACTTACATAAAGACTATCATCATATCATCATAAATATCATCTATTGTCATAGCGTGGGCGAACCTATTCGCCACTAACATTGTAGGTATTTATAAAAAGTAATTCGGGCTGCGTTGTTTTATTTCCAAATCAAATTTCACTCACAAAGGACATAAGTACAGTAATTCAAGTTCCACTCAGCTCGTTAAGTTCAAAGGTGAAAGTGATTAAGTGTGAAATTCTCGGTTTGACGCCCTTGGTGTTTAAAGTGCTATTGTGTACCTACGTTGCGAGAAGTACGTTCAGAATGTATGTATGTATGTACATACAGTTTACAACTCTTTATTGCACGTAAAAAATTTAAAAATACAGAAAATACAGAGAAAAAAGTACAAAGGCGAACTTATCCCTAAGAAGGGATCTCTTCCAGCTAACCTAACCAGAATTTTGGTAAAGAGCTTTTTAAGATTGCTAATTAGGGCATTTTTAAAACTCCGACGCAAAAACAGGGCTGTTGATGACGTCAATGTCTGTGTGTCTGTGGCATCGTAGCTCTCAAGCGGATAGACCGATTTTGATGCGGTTTTTTCAATCGAAAGCCAGTTTACTTGCGATGGTTCGTAGTCATGTTTGGTAAAAATCGGGTGTTTAATTTGAAGAGTATCAGCTATTTTCCAAATAATATAAGGCATTTGGTATAAAATTGAAATACATTTTATACTATATACAGTTATACATATACTATATACTATTTACATTATTACTATGTTGTAATTTTTAGTTGGTATTTGGGTTCCCATCTGTAAACTATTGTGATATTTTTTTTTTCTGTTTTTACCTTTTTTTTTATTCTGACCGCTTCATAATGATGGTAACCGTTTTTTTTTTATATTTCTTGGCTGCCACGATACAGGCTGTGCCTAGTGTGGAGTTATTGTATTTTCTAACACTGTATTTCGTTTCTATTTTGGAAAATAAATTTTACTTTACTTACTTTACTTTACTTTACTTCCATGCTGGTCTGGGAGCAAAAGAGACAAAACAGAGAATGTACCAGTTGCTTCTCTTCACAAGTAAAAGCCCATCGAGGGAATGGGCGAAAGTCTTAGGGATCGTGATACAGGCGATGCGGCTAGCAACCCATCACTATTTTGATTCCCCTTTCCACCTATACACCCACAATCATGCTACACTTGGCCTTTAGGTATTGTTACCTTAAGCTCTATCTACCTCGTAAAGGCTATACACGTCATTTGTGTATGTATAAGCATTATATAACAAAAACAAATTTACATTTCCTTGAAGGACAAAAAACTCCTTCGTAAATTCTGTCCTTTCTAGGATTCAATCTTAACTCCCTAGGGCGTTTTTTACCCCTCTCAATGGCACACCAGCCAGTAATAGCGTTTACATTTTCTTTTTTATTCAGAATTGTCTACATTATCTTAATCGGATATAACGCTTGATACTTTTTATGGCCGACCTACCCAACGTTAGGAGTGCGCGGAAAATTGCGTTTTCCTCCCTAGGGAGTTTCGCTGTTTCGTAGCGTTGGTTTACCTCGTGGTTTTTAGGTTAGAATTTAGGTCACAGAGTAAAAACAAGTATGAAGTCATCGCTATGTTCAGTTATCTTTTATTTTGTTTATTTTTCTTTTGCTATTTGTGTATTACATAGCAAAAAAATACATAAATCACGTCTTTATCCCTTACGTGGTAGACAGAGCCTAGGTAACAAGAACTAACAGCCACGTTTAGCATGATCGTGGGCGTATGGATGGAAAGGGGAATCTAAACAGTAGTGGGTTGCTAGCCACATCGCCTATATAACATGATCTCTAAGATTTTCACCCAATCCCTCGATGGGCTTTTACCATCTGCGCGAGACGAAGCAACTGGTACATTCTATGTTTTTCTTTTCCAGACCAGCATGGAAGAAATAATGAATGAAGCATAGTAAATCAATAATCCATGTTTGTTTAATTATGACAATTATAATTTTCCAAGAAAGTTATGAAGTTTCAAATCCTTAACGACATGAGTGTGGTGATTTAGAAGAGAAAAATACAAATAAATAAATATATATACTAGCGACCCGTCCAGTCTTCGCACGGGTGCAACCAATGTTCCTCTTCTATATTATACATGTATACATATAAAACATCCTCTTGAATCACTCTATCTATCAAAAAAACCGCATCAAAATCCGTTTGTTTATAGGGACAGACAGACAGACAGCGGCAAGCTACTTTGTTTTATACTATGTAGCGATCATATAGTTACGTAAGTATACAGTCATCATGTTATAGGCGATGCGGCTAGCTACCCATCACTATTTGAGCTCCCTTTCCACTTGCTAAACGTGGCCTTTAGGTTTTATTACATCAGGCTCTGTCTACCCCGTAAGGGATATAGACGTGATTAGTGTATGTGTATGTATGTATGTATAACAATCATACAGTCAAAAACTACGCAAATAAACGATAGTAATCTCAATTCTTCATAGACTAAAAAGTTATAAAATTTTCTTTTTATTACATAATTCCGCCTATGTCCCACTTCTGGGTACATGCCTCCTCTGAGGATGAGAGGGCTCACGCTATAGTTCCCACGCGCGACTTCACACACCATAGAATTGCTTCGCTGGTGTTCGTATGCGGGAGCTAAAAACTTACTGCATTCTAGCCTCATCAGTTTTAATACGCACAAATTCTGCTGATCTTTTTTTTTTATATGAATAGGAAGACAAACGAGCAAGTAGGTCACCTGATGGTAAACGATCACCACTGCCCATAGACACCCGCAACCCCGGAGAGATTGCAGCTGCGTTGCCAACCTAGAGGACTAAGATGAAATGCCTCTTGTGCCCGTAATTTCCCCTTCTTACTCTCCACACCGGAGCACAGCAGTGCAAGCACTGCTACTAGCGGCAGGATTAGCGAGTGAGATGGTGGTAGCGATCCGGACGGACCTTGCACAAGGCCCTACCACCCGCAAAATCTCTAGATAGAAACACAAAAAATAGCCATGTTTCCTCATGAAGTTTCCCTTAGAACCTTCAAAAAGAAACAGTAACAAAACATACGTGTTACGTCTTTGTTACCGCGTATTATGTTATGTCATAGAATTACCAATAATCCCACGGCGTACAAAAAACCAAAACTATAAAAAAACTATCCAAAAATAAACACTTTACTCGTAACTACATAATTGACTATAGAATCTAGAAACGAAGACTAAATATAGTACGGGGGCACGATGTCCAACTCACCGAGTCATCGTGCTTCCTGGCTGACACTCTCTGCTGAACTGAGCAGTGGATCCATACGGCAAGGTCTGCGCAGCGCATAGGGCCGGGTACATAGGGGGCGGAGGGTAGCGCCGATTTTTAGTGCGGGGTGCGATTTCACGGCGCGATTATGGACTACAAGCTGCCTGCGACTTCATCTGCAAATAGTTTTTCGCTATTCCGCAGGAATCACGCAATTTTCTTCTTCTTCTTCTTCTTATTTGTGGCGTTTTAAGTCGTTATAGCGAGCGACGACAACTTCGCCAATGTCAAAGTAACAAAAATATGATTAAAAAATCTTGTGACAAAATGTCGGCAACGTTGTACGGTAATGGTCAAAGACCCCCCTCCCCCTGTCGGGTTCTTAGCCAACGGTCAATGATATCCCTCAGAAACTGCCAGGAAATCATTAGCCGAAGCCCAGGGTGCACCGGATCAAGCACTGCTCTTCCCCCCGGACGGATCCAAAAAGGAACCGCAGCTCTTGACCACACGTGGAGGTAACCGTCCCCCGTCTTTGATCATTACCGTACAACGTTGCCGACATTTTGTCACAAGATTTTTTTTTTCTACTTTGACATTGGCGAAGTTGTCGTCGCTATAACGACTTGAAACGCCACAAATAAGAAGAAGAAGAAGAATAAGGGGGTTAGTCTTAAAACCAATGTTGCCAACCTAACCGCGCCCTAGCTCCCCGCCCGCGTCACACTCACAGTCACCGGAAATGGCCAATGGAGCCTCTTTTTTTTTCTTTTATTCGTTAAACGCCATAGGGAGGACGGCCGTGCAAATAAAAGTAATGAAGGGATGTTAGCACAGTTAGGACACGTTCTTTGCGCGGTGAGAATATTAAAAAGTTAATGTAAACTTTATTGGCATCGTCTGTTTTTAGGTGTTTTTTTTTTAATTTACGGCATTGGTGTTCCCGATATAAATTATGATACAATTAAGTACTGCTCGCGGCTTCGCCTTCGTCCCTGCTTTTTTAAAATGTTTTCTCACCGTTTATACCTTCCCTGGACTTCCACAAATACTTCAAATGAAAAATTTGCCAAATTAATTCAGCCGTTCCCGAGTTTTAGCGAGACTAACGAACAGCAATTCATTTTTATTAATACAGAAGATAGATAGGTAAATTATAAAACAATTTTTTTTTTTAATTTTTTTCTAATTTTTTTTAGTTCGAAAATTTGCGAAAACTCCGAAGTCTGTCGTCGCCTCTTACACTATAATCTTCTATACATAATAATAAAGCTGAAGAGGGTTGAAAGTCTTTACATGGAAAATATTCAAAAAAATTGGCTGGGGATACTTAGAATCGATAACAGAACACCTTCCAACAGGTTTTAGAATTTTGCCTCTTTGTCTGAATACTTGCGAGCGTGCGTGAAAACGACTGAACGGATTTTGATGCATGCAAACTTTACAAATCTGTTGAGAAAATCGCCGGCCACTTTTTATCCCGGAAAATCGCATAGTTCCCGCGGGATAGCGATAAACATGTCAATTGCTAATTCTAGGCGGAAAAAGTCGCGGGCAAAAGCTAGTACCTAATCTATAACATCGATACGAAGTGCTAAAATCTGACAAATGCGTGTCGCAAAAAGTCAATGTCTAGCAACAGACATACATACATACATACATATATTACGTCTTTATCTCTAGCAATCTGCGTAATAATGTCCATTAAAAAGGGCAAGATGTAATAAACCCAATCCCCACTAGGCCCGCTCACGGACTTATGGGCCAAGCCCTCTCATTCTGAGAGGAGGCCTGCGTACAGTAGTGGTACTGAAATTGAAAATTAATTTTTAATTTTAATTATGTAATTTTAAACGTATATCACCCAATTGATTACCTGAAATAAACGAAATCTATTTATTTATTTATTACATAACAATTTTCTAACAATACAAAAAAGACGTCACGTGTAATAAAATTCTGACAAACGATAATTCGGCGAAATATTGCACGTGTACGTATAACCCGAAGTTTCATGTTTGGCTTTCCCAATTTGTTTTCTAATATATTCCAAGTATACGCAACTTCACTGTATTTTTATTAAAATAACTTCTTATATAACCGCTCTAGAGCTGGGACTATTTTCGGCCAAAGATTTTCATAAAATCATCCAATAAAAAAATCTTAACCAAAATCTACATCACGTTATAGGCGATGCGGTTAGCACATCACTATTTGGATTCCACTTTCCATAGACCCAAAATCATGCTAAACGTGGCCTTTAGGTCTTGTTACCTTTAGGCTCAGTCTACCCCGTAAGGGATAAAGACGTGATTTGTGTTTGTTTGAAACCTTAATGTTAAATTTCTAAACGACACTGAAAATTAGAACACAGAAAAATCCGAAAAGTAAAGCTATGGCCGGGAATCGAACTCGGATCCTTGTCAGTCCGTGACGCGTGCTATACCCCACAGCACCCATAGCGGGTGGGTGAGTATTCGAATATTTCTATTTGTCACGTGACCATGTTACTATGCGAATAGTGATGGGTAGCCGCATCGCCTATAACATGATTCCTAAGATTATCGCCCATTCCCTAGATGGGCTTTTACCATCAGCGCGGGAAGAGAAGCAACTGGTACATTCTATGTTTTTTCTATACTCCCAGACCAGCATGGAAGGAATGAAGAATGGAAGGTTTCAAAAGGTATGGCGAAATGGCGGCGAGGTCTTTGTTAGGGTCTGCTGCGGCTAGCAACCCATCACAATTTTGATTCCCCTTTCCTATACGGCCACAATCGCGCTACACGTGGCCATTAGTTCTTGTTAGCCTGGGCTCTGTCTACCGCGTAAAGGATAAAGAAGAAGAATTATGTTTGTATGCATTTCCAATGGAATATTCACGATCGTTGTTTAAAAATCGGCCGTCAATTCGCCGATTTTTTCGGTTAAAATATTAAAGGTATACTATTCTCTCATTATCCTGGCTAAATTTGCCGCGGCTTAAAGGCTTTGCTTGCATGATATACTGTTTATTGCACCACACTATATAAGCATTTTCAAACGGAGTTCATTCACCTTTATTTCATAGCAAAATATACGTTATCTATCTCGTATAAGTATTGGAATTTATTCCTTCCATGCTGGTCTGGGAGTAAAGTAAAAACATAGAATTTGCCAGTTGCTTCTCTTCCCGCGCAGATGGTAAAAGCCCATCGAGGGAATGGGCGAAAGTGTTAGGAATCGTGTTATAGGCGATGCGGCTGCAACCCATAGCTATTTTGTTTTCCCTTTCCACCTATACGCCCTTAATCATGCTAAACGTGGCCTTAAGGTTTTGTCTACCCCGTAAGGGATAAAGACGTATTGGAATAGTACATTTCAATGCTAGTGCGGAAAGTATGACATTTCCGCGCGTGTACCTATCGAACGACGTTTTTTAATACAATTGCGAAAAAAAAATACAATACAGAATAATGTATGTATTCTTCTTCTTTTTAGGGTTCCGTACCTCAAAAGGAAAAAACGGAACCCTTATAGGATCACTTTGTTGTCCGTCTGTCCGTCCGTCCGTCTGTCAAGACCCTTTTTCTCAGGAACGCGTGGAGGTATGAAGCTGAAATTTATATCAATTACTCAGGTCTACTGTCCCTTGAAGCTGTGAAAAAATCAAACTTCTAAGCCAACGCAATCAAAAGATACAGCCGTTTACGAGTATGCCGCAAATTTCCGCAAATTTTCAACTTTCAAGGGAATCAAAACCTACAAGGTAGTTCCCGTGAACGCAGAATCTTGAAATTTGGTATGAAGGTAGGTCTTATAGCACAGATTAAAGAATAATTGCGAAAACCGTAAATGTGTATGTATGTCTGTATATAGCAGTGACCAATATAAAGTAACCCCACACTGCGTACATTTTGCTTTGGAACAGGGCTCTGCTTACACTGGTTTTAGATATTTATAGATAATGATACGGAACCCTCGGTGCGCGAGTCCGACTCGCACTTGACCGGTTTTTTTTTTAATATGGGGCCCCATTGATCGCTGCTATGATTTCGTAAATGTCAAAGTATAATAAATACAGTATTCAAAAATCTTATGACAAAAATGTCGGCAACGTTGTACGGTAATACGGTCCTAAGACCCACTCCCCCCCCCTGTCGGGCCCTTAGCCAACTAGCCAACGGTCAATGAAATCCCTCAGAAACTGCCACGAAATCATTGGCCGATGCCCAGGGTGCACCAGACCACGCCCTGCTCTTCCCCCCGGATGGATACAAAAACGAACCGCAGCTCTTGACCACACGCGGATGCAACCCGACTCGCACCCCTTGTTATACCTTATAATTATCATTAACACCAAATCTCATGTTTTTTGTGTTTTTTCTGACATTTTTTTGCTGAAAGATACCGTTCTGTAGCCAAAGGCCTAATGCTTACAAACATTCGTCAGTCACCTAAAAAACCAATAAAACAACTCCGCGGGTATAAATAGCAAATTTATTCAACAAATAATTTACAACAACAGCTTCTCCAATTCGACCAATATGTTCGTTATCAACTTGATGAGACCGCTCAACAACCCCGAACTATCGGTCAGCCCTGTCAACAACCCGATAACTAAATTCAACACCTGAGACACCAGCCCCAGCAACAACCCTGGTGCTGCCAGCACATTAGACCTGAACAGCGATATTAGCACACTAATATACAAAAACAAAACAGAAGCGAGATCAGTCAAAGTAGCGTACAATAATGGCAAAGTGCAACCAAAGTAGGGTAGGATGGCGGGGGTGAGATTTTGCACAATGTTTGATAAGTTGTTGAGATTGTTGATGAGATTGATGAGGAAGGGGATGAGGAGGGCTGCTAGTTGGTTGGCGATGGGTAGAACTACGGCTATCTCGTCGAAAGCTAGTTGCATTGCTGAGACGGAGTAGCATGGTATCATCGCATCGCCGCTTGGTACCTGAAATTGTGAGTAAGTGAGTAAGTAAGTGAGTGAGTGAGCGAGTAAGTGAATAAGTAAATATTGTACAAAAAAATAATAAAGAGTAAATTTATAATTATAGACAGTGAAAAAAAATGTGCTACCAGTGGATATGCCAGATTAAAAATGAAATCAGGAATGATATGAATGAAATAATAATATGCAATATAAAATTCGTAATAATGATCTGGTGATATAATTTCGTTTGATATAATTAGGCTCATTTTAGTCTCATTCTTTCTATCGACTTTGTTTCGTCCTATTTGATGTTTTATGATTGAAAAATATCAAATTTGGGTACTGTTTTTGTTTGTTGTTTTTCCATGAAACTATTTTTGTTTATGATGCAATCACAAAGTGTGCTTATTTTATGAACACAAACAGACATACATAGCTCATAAACAAATATTTCGCGTCTTAATCCCTTACGGGGTAGACAGAGCCTAAGGTAACAAAACCTTAAAGCCACGTTTAGCATGATTAAAGGCGTATAGGTGGAAAGGGAAATCAAAATAGTGATGGGTTGCAAGCCGCATCGCCTATAACTTGATTCCTAAGACTTTCGCCCATTCCCTCGATGGGCTTTTGGGAAGAGAAACAACTGGTAAATTCTGTTTTTTCTTTACTCCCACACCAGCATGGAAGAAAGTGGTGAAACAGAACCTTGAAGAGATGGCTGCCAACCTTCAATAGTGAAGTCGAAATGGCACTATAAGAAGAAGAAGATAGACTAAACTAAAATAATACTAACCACTAGCACCACAGCAAGCGCGGCTAACAGATAACGCCAGTTCATTTCGAAAACTAACACTAAAATAATGAAAAACGGTTTTAGTTAAATAATAAAAATGCATCACTATATAAACGTACGTTATCAACATATTTGTGTTTCAAAATGCATTTTGAAACTGTTTTAGTATGTATCAGTTATATAACATATATTATGTGTAACTAGTACACAATGTTAAGGATTCTTTGATATTTCGTAATTATTTGTTAATTCAAAATCAGTAGGAAATATCGATTACTAATGATAAACATTGATAACGAATATATGTAGCTATGGCTATATTGTCACACAAAAACATGCAAAAATAATGCATGGATAAAATCGACTGTTTCAATCCATGATGTAAATGTCCCACAATTTTTATTTGTCATAATTCATACATACATAACATACATAATTCACGTCTTCATCCCTCAGCGCCTAAGGCAACAAGACTAAAGGCCACGTTTAGCATGATTGTGGGCGTACAGGTGGAAAGGGGAATCAAAATAGTGATGGGTTAGCTGCATCGCCTATAATAGATACCTAAGATTTTCGCCCGTTCCCTCGATGGGCTTTAGCATCGCGGGAAGAGAAGCATCTGGTACATTCTATGTTTTTTCTTTGCTCCCAGACCAGCATGGAAGACAGCTATGTAGAAGGTAATATCTCGTAAACCCGAAACCAACGAGCATGTATGACAGATTGATCAATGTGGATATAGCGATAGAGATACCTCAGGATCGTAGCAAGTGGAACAAAGTAGTCTCTGCCTACCCCTGTGGGAAAGAAGAGATGGTACGTATGTAGAAAAGTCAATGAACAAGAATGACCTAATAACATTGACCTAGTTTGCGTGGTGGCATTAACAATAATTTATGCTGATTTTGATGACACTCAATTAACAAGCACGTACGGTTTAAGCTGAATCGCGTACATCCGTTAGAACCTTGTCAATTCAATTTTGTACACTGTACGGTCAAGTGTAAAAATAGGTAAGTATCGATATGAACTTGTCAAAAATATGTCCCACGACCTTATTACGCCGGTGTAAGAGCGTATGGTACTTATTATTGAAACTTTAACCAGATACATGTTATAACACTTGACTGTACATAGATGACTGTGTACTCTGGCATTTTTGGGCATTTTCAAAAACACCTTTGACTTTTTTTTTAAATAATGTCATTTTGGGTTTTTCTGTATCAGAATTATTAGCACTATTTATTTTTGTAAAGAAAAAAGTGTCTATTGTTTTTTTTACAGTTTTGTGACACTATTTTCATACGATTTATATGGGGCGTCACAAAACTGACACGAAAAAGTAATATTGTTGGAAAAAGGGTACACGTTTTTTTTTAAAATGCCCTTTTACGTTTTTCAAACGAGATAACCAAAGGTTTAGTATTGTAGCGTAATTTTACAAGCTTTTAACTAAAACCATAACTATAACTAAAACATAAAATGGATCAGTTGCATCTTTTACCATCTGGTAAAAGCCCACCGAGGGAATGGGCGAAAATCATAGGAATTATGTTATAGGAGACAGCAACCCATCACTATTTTGATTCCATTTTCCACCTATACGCCCACAGTCATGCTAAACGTGGCATTTAGGTCTTGTTACCTTAGGCTCTGTCTACCCAGTGAGGGATAAAGAATGTAAATTTCGAACATGCTTTTGTATTACATGAGGCTACCCCTAGATGGCGCTGGCTACCAGATATTATAACAACTTATTTCTATTATTGGTTGTCTGGAAGAGATCGCTATTAAGCGATAAGACCGCCTATTGTCTACTTTGTTCTTTGTTGCTGTATTGTTTTGTACTGATTTGTGGTGTTCAATAAAGAGTATTTATATTGTATTGTATTGTATTATATAGCATGAAATGGAGCTAAACGAAGTCGGTGGTCTTGTTACATTAGGCTCTGTCTACCCAGTGTGGTATATGGACGTGTTTTTTGTATGTGTTTTTTCCTATGTCAAGGTCTCCAGTTATTGGCCCAATAGAAAATTATAAATATAGATAATTAAACATAAGCATACACACATATTCAGATAACATACCGCGACTTATCAAGCCATTATCATTTTACATAAGTTTTTTTAGAAATGTAACACATTTTGAAATGGTTCATATAAATGCAGTGTATATGTTTTTTATATAAATAGTGTTCGCGTTTTTCGGGGAACGGTTATTCGGTAAATATATTTATTATAATTTAATAATGACGTTCAAAATCGTGTCGCTTTGTTTAGTGGCTGTTTGCCTTTACACGGTGAGTTTGGAAAAGTCATACATATTACATACATAAATCGGTGAAGGAAAACATCGTGAGAAAACCTGCACACACCTGCGAAACAATTCAATGGTTTGAAGTTCCCAATCTGCTGGCCCGCGTGAGAACTATAGCCCAAGTCCTCTCATAGTGAGACGTATGAAGGCTGCATACATAAATCACGTCTTTATCCCTTACGGGGTAGACAGAGCCTAAGGCCTAGACCTCCTGGCCACGTTTAGCATGATTGTGGGCGTATAGGAGGGAACCAAAATTGTGACGGGTTGCTAGCATCGCCTATAACATGATTCCTATGCCCATTTCCTCGATGATTGTGGGCGTATAGGAGGGAACCAAAATTGTGACGGGTTGCTAGCATCGCCTATAACATGATTCCTATGCCCATTTCCTCGATGATTGTGGGCGTATTGGAGCATTTTCAAAAAACGTGTACCCTTTTTCCAACAAGATTACCTTAATTTCCCATACAACTTTTTCGTGTCAGAATCGTATGAAAATAGTGTCACAAAACTGTCAAAAAACCAATGGACACTTTTTTCTTTACAAAAATAAATAGTGCTAATAATTCTGATTCAGAAAAACCCAAAATGTCATCATTTTGAAAAAAAAGTCAAGGGTAAAAATGTTTTTTTGAAAATGCCCATTGGTGGAAAGGGAATCAAAATAGTGATGGGTTCCCCCGATGGGCTTTTATCATCTGCGCGGGAAGAGAAGCAACTGGTACGTTTGATGTTTTTTCTTTACTACCAGACCAGCATGGAAGAATATAAGATATTGATACATACATATACCTATATTAACTAAGATGTATTAGATTGGCAACAACCAACTAAAAAGCACAACAAAGAAGCACAGATGTTAAAATGTGGGTTGAGCCAAAACATTTTGCACTTTTGAAATATCGACGGAAATAAAAACTATACATCTTATTCTATACTAGCTTCTGCCCGCGACTTCGTCTGCGTGGAATTATACATAAAAACCTTCCTCTTGAATCACTCTATTTAAAAAAACCGCATCAAAATCCGTTGTTTAGTTTTGAAGATATAAGCAAAGCATACATAGGGACATAGGGACAGAGAAAGCGACTTTGTTTTAAACTATGTAGTGATTTCATAAATTTAATCTAACCACAGTTAAATGCTATTTAATTTTCAAAAATAACATCCTTCAGATGACTTGCGTCGCGTCGTTGGTATTACTATAATCGACTTTTGAAAAAATTACACACACACACACACACACACACACACACACACACACACACACACACACACACACAAATCACGTCTTCATCCCTTACGGGGTAGACAGAGCCTAAGGTAACAGGTACCTACAGGCCACATTTAGCAAGATCGTGGGCGTATAGGTGGAAAATGGAATCAAAACAGTGATGGGTTGCTAGCCTCATCGCCTATAACATGAATCCTATAAAATTACAACTTTGAAAAAATACCCGTAGTATGTGGCGAGCTTTTGATTTTACTGAAAAGCTTTAAATAAATAAATAAATTCGTATGTTCAAAAGTAGAATAGAATAGAATAGAATAGAAATAAATAAATAAATTCGTATGTTCAAAAGTAACCATCGATGCGATGATTTCGCCAATGTCAGTATTAAAAATATATTCCAAAATCTTGTGACAAAATGTCGGCAACTTTGCACGGTAGAACACGGTCAAAAGACCCCCCGTCGGGCTCTTAGCTAACGGATAATGATGTCGCTCGGCGACCGCCAGGAAATCATTAACCGATGCCCAGGGTGCACCGGGCTAAGCGCGGAGGTAACCCGACTCGCACCCCAAAAGTAATTTATGAACTGCGATAGAATTAAATAAACACTCAATTAATTATAATAAACGAAAAATATAAATGTGTTACAAGATAAATTAATTGAACTAATTTTATTGAATCAGGCGTCCATTGCGGAGGTCCATTTCAACGAACAAAACATTTACCTTTTACACGACGACTGGTACGACGTTGGTTTGTATGTGTAACAGTTGTGCTCATTAAACTTTGATAATGATCCCGTAGAGGAATCGAAACGCGTCGAAACGCGTCCGTGTTTGTGTGATGAAAGGGATAATTAAGTTTGTGGGATTTATATGTGTTTTATTGGCAGCTGTGGAGGGATTGCATGAAAAACATATACATGTCACACAGGCTTAGTTATCTTGCACGTGAGTAGTGGAGTAGCAAGGTAAATTTTTTGTTCGTTAATTGAACTAAAACTAAAATAAATGTAAAAACGTACTCCCCCGCGGCTTTGAGCTAAAGATGTATCTGTTTGAAATCGAATCTTTATCTAGAAATTACAACAACCTCCTATTATATAATAACAACGTAATTCCATTGTTATTTCCCTAATCTCAGATTATAAACTCGCCTGTGTTCCATTATCGTTGACGATAATTGCAAGTGTCGTCTGGGATGTCTCAGTGCTGTCTATTATTTTAATGTTCTTTGTTACCAATTAGAAGTATCTTGTTACTATCGCGAAATTTAATCTAACCAAATTCCGATTGTAAATCCTTACTTTTTTACCGCAATCCAGCCAGCTGTTTGGTATTGTACAGTTTTACTTCCATGCTGGTCTGGGAGCAAAGGAAAAACATAGAATATACCAGTTGTCACCTATACTAATATTATAAAGAGGAAAGATTTGATTGTTTGTTTGAATTGAATAGGCTCCGAAACTACTGGACCGATTTTAAAAAATCCTTTTACCGTTAGAAAGCTACATTATCCCTGAGTGACATAGGCTACTTTTTAGCGCGGGAAAATACCTTTTCCTACGGGAAAATTAATTTATCGCGGGCGAAGCTGCGGACGGAAGGCTATAAGTTATAGGTCATTTATTCGATTCCGTTTATTGATTCCGTTTTCCACCTATACGCCTACAATCTTGCTAAATGTGGCTTGTAGGTACCTGTTAGTTACCTTAGGCTCTGTCTACCCCGTAAGGGATAAAGACGTGATTTGTGTGTGTGTGTGTGTCATTTATTCGTGCTTCTCGTCCCGCGCAGATGGTAAAAGCCCATCGAGGGAATGGGCGTAATTCTTAGGAATTATGTTATAGGCGATGCGGCTAGCAACCCATCACTATTTTGATTCCTATTCCCACCTATACGCCCACAATCTTGCTAAACGTGGCCTGTAGGTCTTGTTACTTTAGGTTCTGTCTGCCCCGTAAGGGACAAAGATGTGATTTGTGTATGTATGTGCAAATTTCTAAACGACACTGAAAATTAGAACACCAAAAATCCGAAAAGTAAAGCCCCGAACCCGGATCCTCATAACTCCGTGACGCGTGCTATACCCCTACACCACCCATAGCAGGTGGGTAAGCCTTCGATTTTTTCTATCTGTTACTAGCTGTCACGTGACCTTGTTACTATGCGATTTTTAGTCGCCAAGCGTCATCTGTTTGAATGATGTTTCTGTACAACGCATTACAAACTCCCGCGGAACATCGCGTGGGTTAAAAAACATACCAATATGATGAAATATAAATAGCAAGTAACACTAGCGTTTCATTAACTAATTTTTATCTCGTTTATTCTTTATAGATAACCGTGAATCATATCATGCTATTAACATCGTCATTTTACGCTAACTGACGGGGTATACCATGCTGGTCTGGGAGCAAAGAAACATAGAATGTACCAGTTGCTTCTTTACCCGCGTAGATGGTAAAAGCCCATCGAGGGAATGGGCGTAATTCTTAGGAATTGTGTTATAGGCGAAAAACAATGAACCAGTTGCTTCTCTTCCCGCGCAGATCATAAAAGCCCATCGAGGGAACCCATCGCTATTTTGATTCCCTTTTCCACCAATGGGCATTTTAAAAAAAAAACATGTACCCTTGACTTTTTTTTTCAAAATGATGAAATTTTGGATTTTTCTGAATCAGAATTATTAGCACTATTTATTTTTGTAAAGAAAAAAGTGTCTATTGGTTTTTTGTCAGTTTTGTGACACTATTTTCATACGATTTATATGGGGGTCACAAAACTGACACGAAAAAGTTGTATGGGAAATTAAGGTAATCTTGTTGGAAAAAGGGTACACGTTTTTTTGAAAATGCTCCAATACGCCCACAATCATGCTAAACGTGGCCTTTAGGTCTTGTTACCTTAGATTCTAGACCCTGTAAGAGACAACTAACAAACAAATTTCAAGGATACACATGGATGCATGTTAATATTTCTTTTTAAATCAGTTATAACAACAACATCTTCTCTTCCAGGTACCGGTCACAGCTTCATTCCAATCCGCAGCGCAACTCCCCGCCGTCTATCCCCTGGTCAATATTCTCCTCCCCCTCCTCAACAACGTCTACAACCTCCTCCTCTCCCTCCTCTCCATCTTCGATACCTTACCGCCTTCCATCAGCTGCCTTATCCCTATTGACCTGTCAGCGTTGGAGACCAGTCTCCTCAAATTGTACTCCCAAGCGTTGGCTATTGTGAACTTCCTGAGGAGTCTTCCCGAGTATGCAGTGGGAGCTAATCCTAGCACTCCGCCAGCTGGTGTCGCTAACATGCAAGGCTTGTTGTCGACGCTGGTGTCTTCTATCACAGCGGTGGCTGACGACGTCCTCGTTGGCATCGGCGGTGGTCTGCTGCCTGGTCTACTCAAGCTCGTCGTTGCTGTCGTGGAAACCCTGCTTCAACTGCTTGTTTAGTGATGAGCTGAGTATAAATGGGACGTGTTATTTAAATAAATGTTAGTTCGTTCTTGTTGTTTTATTCACGACGGACGGAGAATGGAGACGTATATGCTAGTGATGCAAAGTCGATAGTTACCTTATCGATACTTTTAATTGAAAAATGTCATAATTGTTATTATTGAAAGCTTTATATTAACTTGCAACGTGTGTATGTTTGTCCGGGTGGAATCTTGCGACTCAATTTTGAAGCAGATATCTTCATCCGATTGAGCTGAAATTTTGCATGCTTGTGTAAGTCAGATGACAATACAATAATCTGGTAGTTGAATTCTGGTGGTCCAGGGAGGGAACTCTTCAACGGTTGGCCTTGTTGACTTGAAATTTGGTACACATAAATATGTAGAACGGATGACAATGCAAGTAGGTACAGTGTGTGGTATGTGTGTACCTATGTATATTTTGATATTCAAAAAGTATCTATTTTTATTACCTTCTATGGCTAGGTTAATGAATTATCGCACGGGGTGATTGTTAAATACATACATATATGACGTCTTTATCCCTTACGCGGTAGAAAGAGCCTAAGGTAACAAAACCTTAAGGCCTCGTTTGGCATAATTAAGGGCTATAGGTGAAAAGGGAAATCAAAACGGTGATGGGTTGCTAACATCGCCTATATAACATGATTGGTACACTCCGTATAATTCAACATAATCCAACACCAGAAATAAAAGACACTACGAAAACTTTACTAACGTCTTAACCTAATCGAAAACTAAGCACCAAATAAATTGAACCAGAAACAACTTTTACCTTATATTATACTATTTCAGTAACAAAATTAGCTGAACTGAAACCTCCTAAACTCCATTAACACATCGTTTTACACATCAAAAACAACGCTCAGCCCAATTTAAATCTTGTGAGCCAAGCAATACAGTTGGAAAATATTCCAGGTCGAATGTTGGCCGCACCTGTAAGTTGGTGCTGGGTAGTGAATGAACGTCATAGGGGGAATGATGGGGGAGGGGGAGGGAGACCTCCATTGAGCAACGGTAGGTAAGAATGGTTAGTACATTGATCCCTTTTGTTGGGATATAGTGACGTAATACCTCTGTCTCGTTTTTATACAGTACTAGCTTCTGCCCGCGACTTCGTATGCGTAGAATTATACATAAAAGCCTTCGTCTTGAATAACTCTACCTTTTAAAAAAAACCGCATAAAAATCCGTTGTGTAGCTTTGAAGATATAAGCATACATAGGGACATAGGGACAGAGAAAGCGACTTTGTTTTATACTATGTAGTGATGATTAACCTAGCCGGCCACGGGACACTCAAAAACGAATTTAATACTTATACCATATCATTATCATAGAGTTAGGCAGATACTTTGTTTCAGCTACGACGTTTTTCGCCATAGTAATTCAGACGTTACGCGGACGCGTCCACGATTTATTGCTACAGTAATTCAGACGTTTTACGATCGCGCTCGCGACGTTTTTTCGCCATAGTAATTCAGACGTTACGCGAACGCACTCGCGACGTTTTTTCGCCATAGTAATTCAGACGTTACGCGAATGCGTTCGCGACGTTTTTTCACCATAGCAATTCAGACGTTACGCGGACGCGTTCACGTTTAACTGCTATAGTTCATCGGACGTTACGCAAACGCGTTCGCGACATTTTCACGCTATAGTAATTGAGACGACACGTCACCTGTTTGTATTTAACCACCTACGTAAATGAGGGATGTTATAACTTGACGACAATGTCTCTCTCTCTCTCTGTGTGTGTGTCTGTCTGTGGCATCGTAGCGGATTGACCGATTTCGATGCCGTTTTTTTCATTTGAAAGCAAGTTTTCTTACCTTAGTTCTTTGCCATGTTACGTAAATGTTTTTTTTATATTTTTCGTCAAAATTTCCGTTAGACCCTCTGTGAGCGGGGGCGTTAGCTACTCTATGCTTATTTTGCTATTACTGTTTATTTTCTCCATTTACTGCGGCGAAGTGGCGTTTTATGTGTTAAAATAACGGTCCATGTTCTAGTTTTAGTGCGGGCGTGTCAGCAAACAGTGCACCGTCTGTTTATTCTGCTATGTCATAGAGTAATTTACTGACAGTGGTGTAATTGTGTCGTACAGACACATCATTCAAACAGATGACGTTTACCGACACAAAATCGCATAGTAACAAGGTCACGTGACAGCCAGTAACGGGTAGAACAATTCGAAGACTACCCACCTGCTATGGGTGATACAATACAATACAATACAATAACTCTTTATTGAACACCACATATAACAACCAAAACAGAAAAAAGGTATACAGAATATTACAAGGTAACAATAGGCGGCCTTATCGCTACAGAGCGATATTCTCCAGGCAACCATAATGGACTGGAGAACAGAACAGATCTGAGCAGGTGGTGCAATTTAGAATATATATTAATATACTAAGTACTGAAATACATAATATATTATACATGAAACACACATTTATAATAAATGGAGATATAAATAGACACATGGGTGATACAGAAAATTGTTAAAAAAAGCGTTCGTGTAGTATTTAAATTCATTTTTGACCTAAACAAAAGTTGTTAATTTTGTTTTGAGTATTTGACTTTTAGACTAATTATTTGTTCATTATTGAATAGCATATATAGAATTGTAAGTTAACGTAAAATAAAAAAATAAGTCATAAAGTCTCCTTCTGTGGACTGTTATGCGATGTTGTATTTTTCTCGCCAAGTCATTAAAATTCATATTCACTACGAATGTGCCGTACATTTCATGGCATGCGATGTACAATATATTCAGTTAGCCACTACTGGTAATATCTAAAATTATACTCATCTGCGTTCATACAAAAAGTTAATATACTACCCGTTATATGTTTTTGAGTCTGTCTGTATGTACATAAGGTCTGAAACTCACAACCATATTGTTTTTAGTAACAATGCCACGTGGAAGGGAGAGAGAAATCCTTTCGGAGGTGGAGAAGAAAAAACAGTGTAGAGAATTGTATGTCCACAGGAGGAGATGTCACTTCTGTGTACTTTTTAGAATATTATTTTTACCTCTTAAAATAGCAAATATGGCGAAAATATTTAAATGGGATAAATCATGTTATTGTTTTGCATTATGTAAACTCAAAATACGTTAAGTACAATATACCCTACCTACTATTTAAAAATAGATGTTTGTTATCTTCTGTGGACAATTTAAGTCTCTCCTGTGGTCGTCCAAAAACTAATTACTTCTTTTTATTCTCAAATTTAAACACTGATCTTTGTCTTTATTTTTATATAAGTGCTTATAACACAGTCAAACAATAAAATAAGTTTGATTGTGATCTGTTTACTTTTTATTTTTTATAATTTCGTTTTCCTTAATTCTGTATGACCCACATACACACATAACTAAAAAAAAGCTACAAGATTCATGCACAAGATGACAGATAGTGCTCCTTCAACATAGATGATGGTGATGTAGGGGTATAGCACGCGTCACGGAATGACGAGGATCCGGGTTAGATTCCCGGCCATAGCTTAATTTTCGGATTTTTCTATGTGTTCTAATTTTCAGTGACATTTATGTTTTTTTATTTAGAGTGGTAACTTTGACTTTGTAGCTGTGATGGTGAAAACCGACCAAGTGCGAGATGGTCTCTTCACCGAGGGTTGCACAAGGTTTATATTTCTTTGTTACCTGATGAAATATATCGTGACATATCAAGATCAGATAGTATGTAACACAATCTAGCGATACAACTTGCATATATAATCTGTTGCATAGTTATATCACGTATTATATTAATTGTTACGGAGATGGAGTAAAGTTTTTTTTTGTGGCAGAGAATGAGTGAAAATGTCGACTGTTTATTTGTTATGTTTGTCTGTTACTGTGGTAAGTTAACTATGTTTTCGTCTTCTCCAACCTATTGATCTGCTGTGGGTGGTTGGTATAGCTCGCGTAATGACGAGGATCCGGGTTCGATTCCCGGCCATAGCTTTACTTTTCGGATTTTTCTGTTCTAATTTTCAGTGTCGTTTAGAAATTTATATAGGTACGATTATACAAATTATTCTCAAAAATGCTACCCCTCAATTTCTCATAATCTACATATGTTTTTCATGCAATTCCTCCCTCCACTACTGCCAATAAAACACACAGTAACAGTTGTGCTCATTAAAGTTTGATAATGATCCCGTAGAGGGATCGAAACACGTCAGTAAGTGAGGTGTAAGGGATAATTAAGTTTGTGGGATTTATGTGTGCTTTATTGGCAGTATTGGGAGGGATTGCATGAAAAACATATATTTCACACAGGCTTGGTTATCTTGCACGTGAGTAGCGGAGTAGCAAGGTAATTTTTTTGTTCATTAATCTATATGACACGGCTGTGTGGACTCTAATTCCTTTATCTAGCCCTGAGATAAACAAAGAGTTTAAAAATAAAATAACTAAAAACAACAACGAGCATTTTGACATGAACACTTTTTTTTTGTTATTCGCAACAAATAGTTTGCTGCCGGAAAAGAAAACAAATCTTCGTTCTTGTCACGAATTGCAACCCTGTACAGGGGTGCGAGTCGGGTTACCTCCACGTGTGAACAAGAGAAGAGGGGGAAGAGCAGTGCTTGGTCCGGTGCGCCCTGGGCAACGGCTAATGATTTCCTGGCAGTATCTGAGGGATATCATTGACCGTTGGCTAAGAGCCCGACAGGGGGGGAAGGAGGTCTTTGACCATTACCGTACAACGTTGCCGACATTTTGTCACAAGATTTTATAATTAATTTTTTTACCGACATTGGCGAAGTTGTCGTCGCTATAACGACTTGTAACGCCACAAATAAGAAGAAGAAGAAGAAGAACCCTGTGCAGAATCCAATTTTATTGCCCACTAGCGGGTGGTAGGGCCTTGTGCAAGGTCCGTCCGTATCGCTACCACCATTTTACTCGCTAATCCTGCCGCTAAGTAGCAGTGCTTGCACTGCTGTGTTCCGGTGTGGAGAGTAAGACAGCCGGGGAAATTACGGGCACAAGAGGCATTTCATCTTAGTCCTCCCGGTTGGCAACGCATCTGCAATCCCTCCGGGGTTGCGGGTGTCTATGGGCAGTGGTGATCACTTACCATCAGGTGACCCACTTGCTCGTTTGCCTTCCTATTCATAAAAAAATAATAAAAAAAATAGCTACTCTGTTCCTTGAGGAAATACGCACGTGATTTTATTTTGAAAGTATTAGGTTTTGGTTTTAGGTTTTGTTCCCTTAGAGTCTACCCTGTAAGGGATAAGAACGTGAACTATGTAGGTATATTTCTTATTACTACTCTATTTGGTTATTTCATCTATGTATTTACCTTACCAATTTATTATTTCTTAGGAAAGTAACTTTACGAGATAACTTATTTTTCTAAAAGTCAGTTTCAAATATTATTCTTAAAGAGTTTTTGGTTACAGTACATACAAACATACATACATACCGTCACGCCTCTTTCCCACAGGGGTAGGCACCACCTGCTCAGATCTTTTCTGTTCTCCAGTCTATTATGTTTGCCTTTTAGAGATCGCTCTGTAGCGATTAGGCCGCCTATCGTACCTTGTAATATTCTATATACCTTTTTCTGTTTTGGTTGTTATATGTGGTGTTCAATAAAGAGTTATTGTATTGTACTGTATTGTAAGCAGAGGCTACTTTACTTACTTTACTTTACTTTGGTTACTGTAGTGAGCAACAATTATGATGATGATGATGATGATGATGGAATGGCCAATGCTAAGTAATTACCTTTATTTTTCAGGTGACAGCTAATCCAGTGTTCCAGAGGCTACCAATACAGTTGACACAAGCATGTCCGTCTCAAACGTGTCCAACGCAGTCGGTACTGTCACAAACATGCCCGACGCAATCATGTCTACCACAGATGCCATCTCAAAGCCAACCGTGCCTGCCAAAGACATGTTCATCCTGCCAACCATTTTCAACATTGCCAACTATGCGCACACCGTGCCAATCCTGCCAAAATAACCTTAACTTAATGCCATTAATGGCACGCCAACCAAATTGCCAATGTAATCAGCCAGTTCAGAATGTCAACCAGCCAGCCAACCAAGAAGTTTTGAACCAAATGGTGTTAAGTAAGATACTAGGGCCTCAATTACAAATGATGCTCAATCCGAATCCTAAAGTGTGCAACCAGTGTGCACCAAAAGCTAAAACTGAAGTTGTGCCCAATATAATAAACAATTATATTATTATACCACCCGAATATTTTAAAACGAATGAAACGACAGTTAATAAGAACGAAGAAGTTGTTAGAAAACTCAAAGGTCGTAGAAGGAATCAAAAAGAAATGGCTAATGATGAAGATCTGGAATTAAATGATGAATTACTTGGTAATGTGCGACATTTTGGAGAACTAAGTAACGGTGCTCGAAAGAAATGTCCGTGTGAAAGTGATTCTGGAATAAATGAATTGAATAATGCACGAAGTGAAATCAGACACGATGGCGAAAGCAACCAATGTCCGTGCGCAACTCAAGTATTAAATGAAGATAAATCTCGACTTTTACTTGATAAAATTAGTAAGTTTCTTAAAAACACAGTAAATCAACGTAATAGCAATAATAACCAAGATGTTTTATTGGAAAAAACAACAAATATACAAAATAAGGCTGCCGAAGCTACTCACAGACGTAAAAGTCCTAGAGTAAGGACTTTTGAAGAAGCAATTATTAAAGATTTTTGCAAAAAGAATCCTAATATACCGGAAGAAATTGCTTGGAGCTTGCTTATGAATATCAAACGACACGGAAAAAATCAGGATATTTCACATCAATATCCATTTGGATATTATCTTCAAATGTTAAATCAGAATAACCAAGTAAAAGGCAGAACACAGACTGAAAGGAGACAGAAAGACAGAAGACAAAAGCGACCGAAGTCTCTCAGATCTCGACAAAGACATAAAAATAGACAAGAAGAAGAACATATGCAAAGTAACAAAGAATCGTGTGACACTAGTGAAAAAATATTGGAACTTAACCCAACTGTGGTCAACATAGAAACCGAAACAATCACTACGGAGAAAATATCAACTACAACTGATAACAAAGTTCAAGAAACTGCACCTAAAAAGGCTTCGGAAACTCAAATGGAAACTCCAAATGATTTGATCGATAAATTAGAAAAAAATAAAGATAAGTTCGTTAAACTTAATGAAATTGAAACTACGACAATGGACTACAATAAACGCGTTGAAACATATCCCGAATTGGGTAGAGAGGACAAAGTTCCTACAGTCTACGATAATGGTGTAGATTACTATCCAGATTTCCGAAGCGACAATATTGGATTCATAACAAGTGATGAGGAGCTAGAAAAATATCATTACACAACTGACAGAAACGGTGTAGCTGGAGAAAGAAATCACAAACAAAGGTACGTGGGTTCAGAGATTCGTTCTCACAATCGTTATAAAATAGATGACGAGGAATACTCTTTACCAACTGTAGGAGAAAGCAACGAAAATTCAGATGAAACAAACGAAAGTGTCGAAATAAAATTCCGTGCTCCCCCTTCTTTGGAGCAACCTGATTTTGAAACCAGACAGATCAATAAATACTGTGCTTCTGAAGAAATTGATGAACAATTTGTTGCAGATAAAGCTTCAGCATACTTTGGTAAAAAGGCAAAAACACAAGAAAACGATCTGCAGCCCGTTAAAGTATTTTCTAAAGACAACAAAGGTAGGACCAGCGTAGAAACTGTGTTTGGACACTCGAAAGTGGTGAAATATGGTCAAGATGTGGAAGGGGCTGGGTCGTCTCCAGTTATTACCTACTATTTACCAGAAGAGGCGATTACAGAAGATCGTATACAAGTGCCTGATGGTGTCAGTGGTGTGGTTGTGGCCAAATCTATTCGGAATCTCAAAGAAATTTGGGAATAAATGGCCAAAGACATATCTGTAACTTTTGGTGTATGACGGATTTAGTTGAAGAATTTGAAGATGGGAATTGAAACAACTTGTGTGGAAAGAAAATCAAAATGCCATAATAAAATTTAAGTTATTTTATTTCAATGCTACATTTTTTCTTTCAATAAATTATTTGAAAATTATTGTGTTTTTATCCTCTGAATTAGATGTCGCAATGTAAAAAAGATAGAAACATTGGAGCTTTACCATTACATCTTAAAGCGATTCAATTACGAACCATAATTGGATCGCATTGAGACGCCATGATAAGGCCCCTGTATTCTAAATTTCACTGAAAATTAGAACACAGAAAAATTCGAAAAAGCTATGGCCGGGAATCGAACCCGGATCCTCATCATTCCGCGATGGGTGCTTTTACCCCTTCGCCCACAGCAGGGTTACCTATGGAATCATTCGATGAAGATCCAGGATTGATTCCCGGCCATAGCTTGACTTTTAAGATTTTTTATGAATTCTAAGTTTGCCTGGTCTGGGAGTAAAGAGAAAACATAGAATTTACCAGTTGCTTCTCTTCCCGCGCAGATGGTAAAAAACCATCGAGGGAATAGGCAAAAGTCTTAGGAATCGTGTTATAGGCGACGCGGCTAGCAACCCATCATTTTGATTTCCCTTTCCAGCTATACGCCCTTAATCATGCTAAACGTGGCCTTAAGGTTTTGTTACCTTAGGCTCTGTCTAGACGTGATATAAACTGTAATAATAAATACAAAAGTTGAGACGTAAAGTTCATGATTCATTGATAATAATGTAACAAAAAATTCATAAACATGAATTCACCAAATAACAGAGCAGGATGTTTGAACAGTAATATAAATAATGATTCTTCACAAATATAAGGAAATCAAAGAGGTTTTTCCTACGCAAAAGGAAAATGCTTTTGTTCAGTATCATGCTACCTATATTGCTTAAGGCCCTTGTTATAAAATGATTGGGAAAGAAAATGAATTTGCCATAATATAACCTTATTTTAAATGCGATAGTCTGTCTTATCTCTTCAGGCTTAAACTTCTGAACCGACTTACACTAAATTAGGTATATCGTCTCCGTAGAGCGAAAAGTCACCAAATCGCAAAATTTCCAAAATTGAGTTAAGAATGTCATCAAAATCATATTTTTTTTCTGCAAATTACAGTCTTATTACCGTAGCCATAAGTGCCATAGTTTTGATTTTAAAAAGTTATAAAAATCATTAAACACATATTTTGTAATCTAATCATAAGGAAAGAATTGCCTAATTTATTTAGTTACTTTTAGTCTCTGTTAAACCTTAGTAATGTATACATCTAAATCGACTTAGTGTATTTCTCCTTTAATACCAAATTCTTTTATCAATAACTATTTATTCGTTAAGTAACGAAAACTACTTAGTTACTTTCAGACTAAAATATTTGTTGCAAATCGTGAAAGCCTTGTTGGTTTCCTTGGTGAAAGCCCAGGTTTCAGCAACATAGGTGGGCACCGGTAGAATGCTCCCTGTCAAATATTCTGTCCTCAGAGATTTGAATTTTGAACGCAAAATACAGTTTCGCGTAGGCTGCTCACATTATCGTTATTCGTCTAGGAAGCTCCTTTTAGTTTGGTTTTGTTTGCCCATTCTGATCTTCTGGCCTAGGTGTAAATACACGTAACGTTTTCTCTACTTGTTCTATGGTTTGGTCGATGGTTATTTGCCATCCTTTCCATCTACATTTGTCATCATCTTGGTTTCATACAAATTCATTTTCAAACCGACTTGTAGGTAGGCCTCACCTCGCTCCTGAATCATTATTTGCAATTCCTCCGTGTTATCTGTGACAAGAACTAGCTATGTAATCTGCCAATCTTGGGTTATACAATCTAGCTCCTGCTATATTTAGACATGTTGCTCCCTGAAAGTTTTCTAGGACTGAAGTGAATTAGTATTAGTTCCGTTGATTCAGTTAGGACTACTTTCATAATTTTGTACATCGATGATCTATTCGAGCATTTTGCAAAGACTGAACAACTACCCACGATTCCGTACCTGTAGAATGTCTTCCTGTAATCAATAAATGTAATCCATAAACACATCTTGTACTCAGTTATTTTTTCGATTAAAATTCTCATTGTGAGTATGTAGTCCACGGTGCTGAATCCGCGTCTAAATCCAGCTTGTTCGACAGGCTGGTAGAAAACAATCTTGTTCTTGTCGGAGACAAAAGCCAATGACTAACTACTGCCGCAGTAAGGTTAACGAACAATGATGTCGGTGATGATACTGTGGCACTAGTACATGATTACGTATATCTGAGGCATGGTCTACCGTTTGGCCGGGATAGAGTCAAGCGAAGGAGATCGCTAGATGAATCCAGCTTGGATGGGCCGGCTTCAGAAAAATGGAAATAATGTTGAAGGCAAAGTTACCACAATGCCTTAATACCAAAGTATACCAACGTGGTTCTGCCTTTTCTTTCTTACGCATCAGACACATGGAAGCTCTTGAGAAAGCAAACATACACTAACTAAAAGTCGCAGAAAATACCATGAAGCAAGCCATGTTAGAGATCTCACTTCTCGACCACATCCCCAATTCCGAAACTCGAAAACGAACTATAGTTGTGGATGTCGGAAGCAAGATAACACAGCTGAAGTAGAAATGGGCAGGGCATTTGGCAAGACGGACCAACGAGAGATGGTTGAAGGCGGTGAGAGATTGGTCGCCAAGATTTGGTCGAAGGACTCGAAGGTTAGTAGGCAGACCACCAGCCCGTACATCAGGTGACATCTGGCAGTCGGTTGCAAGCTATGGATGAAACTGGTGCAGGACCGGGAAAAGTAGCGTGGAATTGAAGAGGCCTTAACGCAGCACTGGGTGTTCATGGGCTGATTAGACGAGAAGAAGTGAAAAAAAAATCATTATTGGCAAAAATCGTCATTACTCTTCTATATACAGTGCGATAGTATTTAAAAATAAATTTGGGTCCGTCTTGCTGTCTCAATCGATCTTATGGGTTTGATATTTGAATCGGCCGATGGTAAAGAAACCCGAATGTTGTTCTAGGAGCTCACGGACTGTACTTTATCATTATTAGCAACAGGCGTCATTGTCGTCTCTAAGCATTGTTGCTGACAATGATGTGGCCAACAATGACGAATTCTAGAAAATGTTACTCCGCAATGAGAATATGTAAGTTATTACAAAACGCAAGACGTCACAGAAGATGGTGGAGAATATTGTGACTGTGTGAGCAACTGTTTGTTTAATTTTCATTATGCCGTCTTGTTTTTATTTTTAATAAACTTAAATTGCATTTTCATTACTGTGTTAAATCTTAATCCTTCACAAACGCAAAGTAAAATAATAAAACAATATACGTAGAGAATTACTTAATTCTGCTTTAGTAACTTTAAATTAAGACGTACTATAACTACATTGAATTAATTCCTTGTGTAGGTAGCTGAAAATAAGCGAAAATTCATCAAATTCATTCTAAAAATCACTAACTCACAATTAAGATATATTGTTAGAGGGAAAGAACCAATTACATATTAAATAATGAAATATCTCTAAAAACAGTTAACTTAATTGTACTTAAGCAATTGCAGCATAGACTTTGGCACATTTTCTATTAGATAAGACATTAAAATCGTAAAAATGTATTACCAAAAACCAGTTATGATTTTTTTTTTATGTAATCCCTCGTATCTCAAAATGGCTAAAATGCTATTTGGTGACTTTTCGCTCTACGGAGACGATATAGTCATGATCCCGATGGAGGGAATAAACAAATAAATATTATTATTATTATTATTGTTATTGAATTATAGGCGAGCAGCAGAGTTGCAGATGTGCCTATCTCATAGTCCAAGTTTAAGTTTAAATCAGTCCAGTATAAATATCTAAAAGTTCGCTAACACTTCACTCATTAAAAATTCTTTGATTTTGTGTAACAAGCCAAGCGCCAAGCCTATTTTTGAAGGTATTCAATGACGGAGCAGTAACAACACTTTCGGGTAGAGCGTTCCAAGTCCCAACAACGCGATTGCTCAGGAGGTAAGCTACGTTGGAGTTTGATGTGGTGCGTACAATCTTGAGGCTGTGACCTCGGCCGCTACGGCTGGCAAGGTTCCTTCTAAACAAGTCGTGAATGTCTGGGAAGTTGTACTTGTATGTTAGTATTTTAAAACATTCAATAAGATCACCTCTTGCTCTTCGTTCCTTAAGTGTCGGCAACTTCAGCGCCATCAGTCTGTCTTCATAGGAGAGCCGTCTTAAATTATAAGGAATCTTTGTAGCTCTTCTCTGTACACTCTCAAGAAGATCCTTAACAAAATAAGGATTCCACACTTGAAAGGCATACTCTAGCAATGGTCGTACATAGGTTTTGTATATCTTGACAAATACCTCGACTGAGATACATTGAAAAGATCTTCTAATAACGTACAGAAAAGAATTAGCCTTCTTCACAATACTATTTAATATCATGGATGGAAAATATCATGGAACAGTTCACACAAATTGACCTTGTCCCATAGTGAGCTCTAGTAAGGCTAGTGTTATAACTACTAGACACCAATATAGGTACATACCTATATAGACAAATACATAGGTACCAGTGGCGTAACTATAACGTCTGGGGCCCGCAGCAAATTCGTCAGATGGGGCCGATGATCGAGGGAATGGGCGAAAGTCTTAGGAATCATGTTATAGGCGATGCGGCTACCAACCCGCCACTATTTTGATTTTCTTTTCCAGCCATACGCCCTTAGTCATGCTAAACGTGGCCTTAAGGTTTTGTTACCTTTGGCTCTGTCTACCCCGTATGAAAATCATCAATCAGCGGTGAAAACAGGGTGAAATTAACTACGAAGATACGAAACCCTACGGGTAACACAATTTATGCTCTATCTGAATATTTGCTACTAACTTTTTTGTAGTCGTTAAAATTAAGCAACCTAAAACGCCAATTCTTTGCGGCGTAGCCGCGGGCAAAAGCTAGTATGCATGAAAACAGAAAGTGTGTTACAATAAAGCCCATCGAGGGATTGGGCGAACATCTTAGGGATCATGTTATAGGCGATCGTCTAGCAACCCCTCACTGTTTTGATTCCCCATTCCATCCATACGCCCACAATCATGCTAAACCTGGTAAGGTGCTACCTTAGGCTCTGTGTACCCCGTAAGGGGTAAAGACGTGATTTATGTATGTATATTACAATAGCTGCGTACTGTGATGATGCTGATGATGATGACGGTGATGATGAGACTGTGACGAGGTGTGTTCAGATGCAAAGCGAAAAACACCTTGTGATTTCGGTCGTTTGTCGACATGAGAGTGTGAGAGAGAAAGAGAGAGAGAGAAAGAGATTTATACACATTTGATACACACTTATACATGAAAACTGTTTTTAAATATTTATAGGTTATACAAAAAAAAGGCGACCAACTTTTTAAACATACATTTTTTATTTACATTATGTTATAATTTACAACTTAAAACTAAATAACACTGTGACAGTACATCAACATAAACATAAAAAAATAAGTTTCAATGATTTTCATTTTTCCAAACGTAATTACCTTGTTTTTTGTTATGTTAACTTAAACACTTAATTTTATTAAGTCATACTGGCTTAAGTTAATACAGATTTAATAATTAAATGGCTAACTCAAGATCATCGCATGAGAACGCTTCGACTAGTTTCGGTCTTTCCCCAAGACCTTCTGCAGAGGCACTTTCACGACAGCGGCATACACTGCACTAAAACTTCCCGTCATCTAATCCTGAGTTAGCCATTTAATTTAGATAAAATTACTCTTATCTTTCGTTTCCCTATCAATCACTTTGACATTTGTTCCTTCCAGACAGAACAAACACATTATGTATGTGTAACAGATTCGCATGTTAACGAATTATGATGTTATATGTCATTATTAGTATGCTGGCACATAAATGACAGTCGAATCACCAGTTGGTGATGAATATGAAGTTACTGATGAAGAAAATGGAGTAAATGGATCGCAATAATCAGAATCAGCAGTTGAGAAGAATATTCCCGAATTAATAGGTATTATTTGCGAATTTGATAAAGGAGGTAGATATTCATTGCATGCTAACGGTATTTTAGGTAGTGTTAAACGCGGTGAGCTTGCAGATGAAGATATTACATAAGGCGCCAATGATTCAGCTATATCTAGACATAGAGAATCATCAGAAGGCTCACATTCAGTAATAAGTGTGTAAGTGTTTACTGGGGGTAAGTTTGAAGGAGAAGACGATGGTGAAGTTTTCGATATTAATGTTGACATAATATTTTGAGTCAACGCATTTGCAATTGAATTTAAAGATGAACATAAAGATGATGAAGCCGTGCTAACTTGTGGCAGAAGAGTTGATAATAAGGGGCTCATTGTATAGGGAGAAATAACCGGTTGATAAGACGCGTATGGCGTAAATGAAGATGTGCAAACCGTTGGTAAATTCGACAGAGTAGATAAAACGTTTTGATTGTCGGGTAAGGATATCGTGATTGGTGAAGTTACGCTGTTTAAAAATGACACCTGAGGTAATGATTGTATTGGCTTAAAAGTAGTAACCGGCGAGTTATTAATACTCAATACATTATTTGATGAAACCGGATTATTAATATTACAATTCAGTGAGTTTAATAAATTTTGAAGATTGTTGCATGAATTCGGATTGATAATAAAAGGTTGATTGAGGGAATTTTCGGTATTGGAAAATAATGTTTGACCAATGTTAGGAACAGATGGTGCTAAATTTAACAAAGATATTGAAGGGTATGTACAGCTGTTGTAATTACCTGAAGATGCTGAATTTACTGCATTTGATGGAACATTGTTTAATGTTTCTGATTTAAATTGGGAAAGAGTAAAAGGCATTGAAGACACATCTTGTAATGTTACAAAGTTATTCGATCTAAGGACTGAGCCAGTGTTTTGTACTGAAGGTATCGTCTGTATCGAAGGTACATTGTTATTTGGTGCATTTTGGGAGGTTAATGTGTTTGTAGGTGTGACTGTTAGTGAAGCTTGAGGAGATTTGAACGCAGTTAGATTTAATAGCTTAATTCCTATATTGTTTGGGAATGTAACTAAATTATTATTTAAGGGCTGTTTGCAAGTAAAATCATTATTTTGAGAAGGGATGCTATTTATAAGTTGAGTATTAGGTATTTGACCATTAAGATTGTTATTATTAGATTTTACTTGTGAATTTTCAAGGTTTATATCTGGTTGATTATTGTTAGTATTTATTTTGTTATTATTAAGAGTGAATGTTGCCATATTGCCGAATTTTTGTGGATTTAAATTATTAGTATAAGCAGTTGGTGTCATTTGAATGCAGCCAACATTGCTATTGCTATTTTGATTAATTAAGTTAATTTCATTATTTATAACTTCTTTATTTTCATTGTTAATACAACTTTGTGAACCAATAATGTTACGTTGTGGTTTTATTGACAGAAGTTGAGGACATCCTTGATTATTTTGATTGCGATTTAAAGCTTTGATATAGTTTAACTTGTTTAAAGCAATATTTAAATTTTCACTGTTTACAATTTGAGGTTTCTGATCGCCTTTTGCAATTTGCTTTGGAATATTAGAATCTCGGCTTTTTAAAGAGTTGGCGAGATTATTATTATTGATAGTTTGTTTATTAAGTGGAATTGAGATTAATTGAGGGCAGCCTTGGTTATTGTTTTGATTTTGTGAAGATGCTGTCTTTAAATATTTATAAGCGTTAATATTGCTTTTCAATCTTTCTAATTGGTCAACCTTGTTTAAACTAATTTCAGGACTATTGATATTTGGGGTTGATAAGTTAATATTGCTTGATGGGTTTATCTCAATATTATCACTTGGACTTATAACTTTGTTATTACTAAGTGGGATAGTTTCTACTTGAGGACATCCTTGATCATTATTTTGATTCAGATTAGAAGCTTGTGAACTTGCTTTCAAAGGTAAAGGACCAACATTTTTTAAATTATTTACTACATCACGAGAATTCATAAAATTATTATTTATTTGAGAGACTTGATTTGGTGAAATACTTCTTTGAGGAATGTTTTGTGAAACAACTGACTTTGCAGGAGACGCTGAAATTGGTCTTGTATTACATTTAAGATTATTCGAATTCTGTGATCCCGTAAAAGTAGATTCAGTTGAAGAATCAACGTTGTCATATAAGTTTATAGAATTAGCGGTATTTGCGTTACATGAAGATGAATCTTGTGATGTAAAATATATGTTTTTCTGGTTACGTAATACAGACGCAGGGTTACTAATTACATTCCTTTGAAGTAAAGGTTTTGATACAGAGTTCGTGTCATTAGAAGATAGTGATACTATATTGTTATTGTTTATTAGTTGCGACGCAGTTTTCTGTGGAAAATAAAGTCCGGTTTGAACGGAGTTATAAGTATTTTCATTAAAAACTGGTGAACTAGATATTGGCGATGAAAGTACATTTAAATTACTTGCAAGTCTTAAATTATTGGACAATCTATCACGTGGTGATACAGTCGGACTAGACGAAATTCTTGATGGAGGTGATGAAATAATATTTGAAGATTGTGAATTTAGGTTATTGATAGAATTTGTTGCTAAACTTGACTGGGATGTTCTTGCAGAAGAGCCTGGTGTTGATTCACAATTACAAGCATTACTTGATGCCTCAGAATTTTTTGAAACTCTGTTAATTTTTAATGGTCTTAACGATACAATTTTTGTATTTCTTGCTTCTCTCTTAATATCAGCTGAACTAAAATCTAAGTTTGCGTTTGGAGCAATCACAAAAGTAGATGTTATAATAGGATTAGATAAGCTTGTAGACGACAAGTCATTTGAAGTTACATCTTTGCGTAAATTGCTTGCATCTAATTCTTGAGATGTTTTCAGAATTTCATCCGATGATAAATTTTCTGTATTTGATAATAATAAATTTGTTATAAGTATATTCTGAGATTCATAAAGTGCTTCTTCGCTACTTAGAGAGTAAGTTCTGTTTGGTGAAGTATTATGTGATGATAAATCAACGCTAGGAACGTTTGGCGATGAGACAAGAAGCTTGACACTTCCCGGTGATGTTGGAACGAATGTTGATGTTGAACGAGCGGTGCCAGAATTAACTGGAATTAAATTAACACTGACTGGTGATGATTCTTCGTTAGATAAGTTTTCAGCTGATGATTTTAATGATGTTATCGATGATATACTTGCAAACGGTAATCCACTGACGGAACTGCTTGTAAGTATCTGCAATTTAGAAATAAGTTTTTGTCAAAAATTTCATTTTTAATGTACGTTTTTTGCTTACTACTTGCATATGAACTTTATATATGAACCAAATTTTAAGTCAATCGAATCAACCGTTGAAGAATTCTCTCCTGCGGAGACGATCCTGGCTGGGTTACCAAAACTCCACTACAAGATAATTGTATTGTCATTCTACTTGCTCTAGTATGCAACATTTTAACTCAATCAATTAAAGATATCTGCTGCAAAATTGAGTCGCAGGTCGCAAGATTCCATCCGGACAAACATACTTACATACATACATAGCAAGTGAAATAAAAGCTTGTTATAAAGGGAATTAGGTGGGTTTAAATTGGAACGTATACTTTTTTTTATAGTAGAGACGACATTAAAGAAGGTCTCTCAGGATTTTTTATAATATTTCATCAGGTTGCGTTAGTTAGAGACATTATTTCTGTAAAAAACTTAAACCAACCGCTTATTTGAAAAGCAGAAATTTGCATTAAAAATGTAGTGACTCTATCTCTTTCCCAAATTTTATCTAGGGACCTCACCATGACGTCTTAAAGCAATTCTTCTTCTTTTTTTAATATGGCCCCATCGATCGATGCGATGATTTCGCCAATGTCAAAGTAATAAATACAGTACCCAAAAATCTTGTGACAAAAATGTCGGCAACGTTGTACGGTAGAACACAGTCAAAAGACCCTGTCGGGCTCTTAGCCAACGGATAATGATATCCCTCGGATACTGCCAGGAAATCATTAACCGATGCCCAGGGTGCACTGGACCATGCACTTATCCTTCCCTCGGACGAATCCAAAAACGAACCGCAGCTGCAGCGATTCAATTCCAGACCAAAGTTGGATCGCTCGCTGTCAGATCCGTACTAGAAAAAATGTCAATGTCAATGTCAAAATGACAGCTAAAGAATTGGAATGGAATCGCAGCAAGACGTCATGGTAAGAGCCGAGATCGCAAACTTTTACATTTATAGTATAGTAGTATGGCATCTTACCAGATAACTTTGAAATAGTATAAGAACTGTATCATAAACCGACACCCCCATTCTGCACACTAAAACTGAACGGCAATGGCGGAAAATCCAAAATCACTTATATTTATAAATACTTAAAACTTATATCTTTTCCTAAGTTATCTGTAAACATACAAAATAACTGGGTAATCATTGCAAACATTATCGAATTCACGATAATTATTTTACATAATGATTCTATGTAATGATTTCTAACAATAATTATGTCATCGCAAGAAACGTTTTGTGAAGATGAAATACCGTAGCATAATGCTTCATACATACATACATACATACATAAAATCACGTCTTTATCTCTTACGGGGTAGACAGAACCTAAGGTAACAAGACCTAAAAGGCCACGTTTAGCATGATTGTGGGCGTATAGGTGGAAAGGGGAATCAAAATGTGATTGGTTGCTAGCTGCATCGCCTATAAGATGATTTCTAAGATTTTTACCCATTTTCTCGATGGGCTTTTACCATCTGTGTAAGAAGCGAAGCAACTGGTACATTCTATGTTTTTTCTTTATTCCCAGACCACTTAAAGCTTCCCTTTGACATATTAACAAACAGTAAACCATTTGAATCACTACATAATATAAATACCTACTTACATAAATCACGTATTTATCCCTTACGGGGTAGACAAAGCCTAAGGTAACAAACAAGACCTAAAGGCGACGTTTAGCATGATTGTGGGCGTATATGTGGAAAGGAGAAAGCAATATAAAACTTATTCTGAAACGTATACTTCCTTCCAAGCTGGTCTGGGAAAAGACATAGAATGCACCAGTTGCTTCTCTTTCCGCGCAGATGGTAAAGCCCATCGTGGGAATGGGTAAAAATCCTAGGAATCATGATTATGTAATCATCAATATTTTGATTCTCCTTTCAACTTATACGCCCACAATCCCCCAGGCTCTGTCTACCCTGTAAGGGATAAAGACGTGATTAATGTATTATTATAATGCCAGAATGATACCATAATCATTATATAACGTTTATTTACTATTTCAACATACGTTTTACAGTTAGTTAAGTAATTGAGTTGACTATTTTGAAATAATATAATGAAATTCCACCGTTTTGTAAGTTATGACTTTATTTTTACCCAACGATAATCAATTATGACACATTTGGCTATTTTTAATTGTTTAAATCATTTCTTAATCATAAAATATACTATGTCGTTCTACAATTCCAGTGATACAAATAGATAAAAATTGTTGCCTTTGTGAGGTATTGATAACCAATTTTGAGCAACTATGTCAGTATCGCGTTTCAAAATTGCCCGCTCGAAAATATATAAATAAATCTACAAACAAACTAAAACTATTGTTTACTTGACGCTGCTCTGGCATTTTTTTTTGTCCTCAAAAAAAATAGTACCTATCTAATATGAGTTTCCGTATCGTCGTGCTAGCTTGTATACAAGCTTTGTGCTTACAGGTAATATATACATACATAAATCACATCTTTATCCCTTAGGGTGAACAGAGCCTTTTTTTTAACGTAGAGGAAATCTTCATGGATGCCCGAACTAAAAACTCTCCGGCGTTGCCTCAATCCGGTGTGATGGGGACGCAGTGGGATGCCACTAGGGTTTCACCACAAACGCCCCCCCGGTGGCCCCGGCGCCCGCCAGGACCGCGCCAAGAAGGGGAGGGCCCGTACGCTGGGCCCGTATTCCCTTAGACAATGAGACCGTGCAATGCAGGTAGGTAATACAGTAGACAGAGCCTAAGGCAACAAGACCTAAAAGGCCACTTTTAGCATGATCGTGGACGTATCTAGGTAGAAACAAAATAGTGATTCTATAGCATGATTCATATAATTTTCGCCCATTCCATCGGGCTTTTACCATTTGCGCGGGAAGAGAAGCAACTGGTACATTCTCTGTTTTTTTTGCTCCCAGACCAGCGTTAGATACAGGTAATTGTTGGATTGTCCCTTTGTCTCGGACTTATCGTTGTCGAGAACTCTCTCTTTAGAACTCCACAGTGATAGTATATTTTAAAGTATCTTTTCCCCGCGCCTTCGTCCGTGCAGATGCCGTCAGAGTGACATACCCCTTCAGCCACTCATGTCTTCAATTATTGACTCTTTATTCTGTATCCCGTCCTTTTATCCCAGAGGAAATTTGAAAAATCCCTTCATTTAGCTAAAAATCTTTTTGTTTTTCAGAGTTCCTTCACACAGCCTATTAACTGTGGCTGCACAAGCCAAGTTCTGACTGACACGTGCGTCCAGAACCCAGTGCTGGTGAACCAGCCCGGAGTACTCACCCAGTCCAACATCATTGCCCAGCCAAATATCATTGCCCAACCGAATTTCAATGCCCAGCCGAGCTATTTGGCCCCGTCACCATGTGGAGTCGACTATATCAGTCAGTACGCAGTGCCTACCGCACAGGGAACTACTATTATCCAGGTAAATTCTGCTGTTTTATGTTTTATGATTGCCCAGTCGAATATCATTGCCTAGCGAAGCTATTTGGCGAGACCCCGTACCCCCACGTCAGATTGGATGAGAATCAAGCCCCCTTTCCCACCCCCTAACTAACCTAATTAATGCCCTTTACTTTTATTGCAGGATGGTTCCGTAGCCAATAACTTAGCTAACGCTCTGCAGCTGCTCATCGTCAGTAATCTGCTGTCTAACACTTTACCTTGCAACGAACTGGTCAATCTTGGTGTTTCACAGCCCGCATTGCAAATCGCTCAACCAGGGCTGCAAATCGCTCAACCAGCGTACCAGATCGCTCAACCAGGCTTGCAAATCGCTCAACCAGCGTACCAGATCGCTCAACCAGGCTTGCAACTTGGTTGCGGGTGCGGTTGCGGATGTGGCGGCGGTTGTGGATGTGGCGGCGGTTGTGGATTAAACTACATTTTATAATGAAATTATAACTAATTTTTGTTAATAAACGATATTGTAATTGAAATTGTGTAGTTTTTTAATATGAAAACCCGCAACACGAAAGTGAAGTCTGTGAGCTCTTAGAATTCGGATTTATCTTGCTCTCACTTACTATTATGGGTTTGATACTTGAATCGCTCAACCAGTTTTGCAAATCGCTCAACCAGCCTTGCAAATCGCCCAACCAGCGTACCAGACCGCTCAACCAGCCTTTCAACTTGGTTGCGGATGTGGCGGCGGTTGTAGATTAAACTAAGTTTTACACTGGAATTGTAACTAATGTTTGTTACCTAAACGATATTGTACTTGAAATTGTGTAGCTAGTTTTTCTAAAGTGCAAAAATTAAAAAAAGTTTAAAATGAGCCGATAGGTATCCATCGTAACCCATAACCTGAAAGTACTTTCCGTAAGCTCTTAGAATATTATTCGGATTGGTCTTGGTGTCTCACTCGCTACCATGGGTTTGATACATGAACCGTCCGGGTGAGAGAGACAGCAAGACAGACCCGAGTGGGATTCTAAGACCTCACAGACGGTATGTATGTTGCCAGCTTGTAAAACTAACATATAACGCCATTCATGATCCATACGTGTCACTATAAAGGTCTCCCCTCAGAAAGAGAGGGCTTGGGCTATTGTCCCTATACGAATTGAGGCTACCTTACTCAACAAACTCTAACACTGCACTAAGCACTGATGCGTGGCGGCAGCATTTGAGGGAAAGATGGTGGTTGCCGAGCGATTTAAAAAAAAGTCTACATGAATTTTTGTTTAGAAAATCCAAATATAAATATTGGAGCGCCCGCTGTCAGATCCATACTAGAAGTGTCAAAAATGACAGCTAAAATGTAAAATTGAATCGGTATTGAATCGCGTTAGATACCATGGTAATGCCCCTGGAGGGTTACCACCATCGCTTAATACAGGGGTTCCCAACCTATTACCCTATGCGCCTCCCTCAAGTTTATGCTAAAATACTACGCCCCCCTTGTCCCAACTCAAGTACGATGGAAATGAAACAAACGATCTACAACATACTATTAATGATTAGCGAGAACATTGTGCTTGCACTTTATTAATAAATTTTAATAAATACCTAAGAGCGTCGCGCCCCCCGTTGGATTACCCTACGCCCCCCAAGGGGGGCGCGCCCCACTGGTTGGGAACTCCTGGCTTAATACGTGCCAAGTTCTATTCAGTTCTGCATAACTGTTTCTAGCTTGCCATCCTATATCATAGAAGCATATCTATTTTAATTTGCTATACTTTTTTTTTTTTCATGACTTTTGGATCCTAAGTCCTTCAGTCGGAATTTGCCATACAACGTGGCAATGCTGCCAGCCTTCTGGGCACTCTCCCCATAGGCGGCGATTTGAGAGATTTTTTTTTATCTTTAATTTAATAATAGTTGTAGCTAGGTTTAAGTTATTTTTAAGTTTTGACTGTTTTTTATTGTTTTCTTTTTCTTTTTCAATAAACTACATTTAAATTTTAACATTGGGTTATTCTTCAAATGCGATACCTACTTAATGATAAGGCAAATATTGAATAACAATGTTTTTAGTTTCGAATAGTACCTAAGTAAGTAAGTAAATGTTTTATTGTACAATAATATAGAGAAACAGATACAATAAAAAAAAATACAAAATGGCTTGGAATATTCCACGTAGCTATCACAGCGGAAATATGAAAACAAGAATATTTATAAATCTTTTTATTCGGTCATATCAGAAGACAAAATGTATAGAGGTAGGTTCGTTAAACTCTTTAATGTCAAAATGAACAAAACAAATACAATTCGCTAACACTAAGATATATGCACAAAGGAGGATTTATCTCTTTAAGGGTTCACTTCCAGTCAACCTTTGAGTAGATGAGAGGATTATTATATTAGGGACGGACGAGGGACGAGTGTGATTAAGTAAAGTGTGAACTGATATGAAAAATGTACACATAGAAGTACAAAACAATCCTAATGACATAAAAGTACTTCATAGTTGAGTACGTGTTAAAATACATGAAGTTATAATGGCATAATTGGATCGAAATACATAACTGTTCAAAATATATAATACAATTTTGTCAGAAAATGGCAACATAACGTGAATTAGCAATGCATCAAGTTACTAAAATTTGCGAAATTTTCTAGTGGAATGTTTTGAATTTAAATTTATTATTTATTTATGGTAACATGTATCCACAGTATATCATTATTACTTGTTTAGACTGATTATCCAAAGAAACTTTTATAAAAACACATTAAATTTATAAAAAGTTTTTTAAATATTCCCATTCGAACTTGTAGAACTTATGTGAACTTACCATAAATTCTCGTGAAAGTTTCTGGAAAATTCTGAGAATATTCTTGCTATTTTGAGAACGTTCTGCAACTTGCACATTGCTTCACAGGACTATTATGAAATAAACCTAACTTAACCTAATACTTTTATCGGAAATCACATTATAAAATACATATTTTTAACCATTATGTATTTTGACTCATTATACATTTTATACATACATTTTGACCCGCACCCTTCACAATTACTTAAAGCACTTTAATATAAAATGGCTTGAGCGTCATGAATTTATATGAACTATATATCACATAATATAAACAGCTTCAATAAGAGCAATGGTGAGTATGAGTATGGTGAGAATGAAGTTGACAAAATACCTTAAGGTGGGTTACTAGAGCCCTGTAGGCTTTGGCATTTGGTATTTGATTTGTTTGGTAAGTTGATCCAGTAATTGATTGGTAACTTGATCCAGTAATTGATTGACAATGATCCAGTAATTGATTGATATTGATCCAGTAATTGATTGCTAACTTGATCCAGTAATTGATTGGTAACTTGATCCAGTAATTCATTGATATTGATCCAGTAATTGATTGACATTGATCCAGTAATGGATTGTTAACTTGATCTAGTAATTGATTGCTATTGATCCAGTAATTGGCTGATATTGATCCAGTAATTGATTGCTAACTTGGTCCAGAAATTCATTGATATTGATCCAGTAATTGATTGGCTACTTGATACAGTAATTCATTGATATTGATCCAGTAATTCATTGACATTGATCCAGTAATTGATTGGTAACTTGATCTAGTAATTGATTGGTAACTTGACCCAGGCTTTATTGTTCTGTTCAAACACATTGTCGTGTGATTGGTTGTAGCTGACCTTTGATGCAAAAAGAGGGAAGTTATAAAATTGACGTTAATGTCTGTGTGTGTGTCTGTCTTGGTATCGTAGCTCTCAAGCAAATGGTCCGATTTGGATGCGGTTTTTTTCATTCGAAAGCCAGTTTCCTTGTGGTGGTTTTAGCCATGTTTAGTAAAAATCGGTCGTGAAATTTTAAGAGTATCAGCTCTAAAATTAATCAGCTATAAAATTGTGGCAACACTTCTGTCTTTTTCGACATATACATGAAACAGATCCATTGATGTAATTAGGATATTCACTGATTTATTTATTCAAATTTATCCAGTTTTATTCTCTACGACAAAATCGATCATAAGCTGCTTCCTCAACTTCATTCCTTTTGCCTTCGGCTGGCCAATCAGAGTACAGTAATGCCCAATTGTATGGTTTTTCACTCTATTAAGTTGTTTGCTCTATGATTATATTTAATATACTATGTAACTTAATAATGGTGCTTAGTAGATGTAAGAGAGGCCATTGACGCAGCCGCAAGATGGGACTGTTGGTACAACGAGCTCGGGCGAGCTGGGCAGCGTGTTGGACAGCAAGTTGGACACCAGCAACAGCTGAAGTGTGTTGGCCAAGTTGTTGGCTACGCTGTTGTCCTGAAAATAAAAAATGTAAGTGTTGATAGATTAAACATAATAAATACAAGGGAATAAGAACAGACAAATCCTAACTTAGTCTGAGAGCAAAGAGAAAACATAGAATGTACCAGTTGCTTCTCCCGCGCGTATGGTAAAAACCCATCGAGGCGATGGCCATAGAAATCGGTCATATCTTTATCGCTTGCGGGGTAGACAGAACCTAAGGTAACAAGACCTACAGGCCGCGTTTACCATGTTGCTACCCGCATCACCTATAACATGATTCCTAAGATTTTCCCCCATTCCCTCGATGGGCTTTTACCGTCTGCGTGGGACATTATATAAAGATGGAATAAATTGATGATACGAAAGGTGTCTGTGAATTTAATTACTCAGACAAAATTGGCCCTTTACATTCTAGTTTTCAGGAATACACAGCCCCTGAGATAACCAAAGTATACATTTAGCCACTCGCTTAATGCACTTTAGCAATTTTCCACTAGGTACGTAATAATTTAATTTTAGAAAGATACCCAACGCCAAAACACACCACGGTGTACGAATATTATCTAATGATGAAATAAAGTCAGGAATTAAAACTGTGTGACCCAAAACGACACCCTGAGGAACACGTAACTCGAACCTGAATTTCGCTGTAGAATCTCTCTTCATTATTATATTATTTATTCAAAGAGACTCATTACGTGTGAATGCATCGGTAAAAGGTTCATTTACGCCTTGCTCCGTATTTTCTTTCAAGAAATGTTTGAATTCAGATTGTTCAGTCAACTAGAGATTACAAAGATTAAATAAAAACGTTTGGATACGACACTCTTTTGTTGTTGCTCTCATACCGATTTGTAACAAAATCTGAGGTAATAGTTGGAAGGACCAATCTCGTTTGCTGACTCGGGATATCAGCAAATTTGGCGTGCAAATATGCATTACAAAAGGATTTTTCAAATTTCCCAAGTGATAAATGCAACCTTTTTTTAACGGAGAGGAAATATGGATGCCTTAGGCACGGGGACGCCTAGGGATATGTGGGACTCCCTCCGAAGGGGTATACCCGAACTAAAAACTCTCCGGCGTTGCCTCAATCCGGGGTGATGGGGGCGCAGTGGGATGCCACTAGGGTTTCACCACAGACGCCCCCCGGTGGCCCCGGCTTTCGCCAGGACCGCGCCAAGGGTAGGACGCGTACGCTGGGCCCGTCTTCCCTTAGACAATGAGACCGTGCAATGCGGGTAGGTAATGGTCATGTAGCGACCCTAGCGCCACCTAGTTGGCCTCTACATAATTACTACGACGCACGAGTAGCTAGCGCCAGTTCTAATGACAGCTGTCACACCGTTCTACATCACGCCAACGAAGTTTCTCAACGTGGTTGCGTAAATAAAACTTCCAACTATCTTCCTCTGGACTTCGGTCCCAGGCATACCACCTGCCTAGAAAGAGATCTCTCTATTGTGGCACTCCCCACAGTCACATCCAAAAAATAGTCTTACAGAATGCACGTTCGGAGTTTTCTTAAAATAGGTAGAGTCCATTAATTTTTACTACTTTAACAATAAAAGGACGGGATAAAAAATAAAGAGGTAATTGAAGACATGAGTGGATGAAGGGGGTATGTCACGTCAGAACGTTATCTACGTGGGCAAAAGCTAGTAGCTTATAAAAAAACAACTCCGAGAGTGCAGGCAGAAGTGAAGACTACACACACGCTCACTCACGCAAGCGCCCAGCGCCGCTTAAACGACCCAGCAACTCTCCCTCCGTCTTACGAATTTTCGATCAGGTCACATGTCCTGACGGTCACGAGACCTGACGCGAGTTTAACATTTTTTACCCATTCCAAGTCCACAACGCCGCTAAAGAAGTTTTCACTTCAAAAACTGTTTACCTGGATGATGTTAGTGGAAGGCAGAGCGTACTGCCCATTTATTATGGCAGGGGAGACCACGTTGGAAGCCAGGGATGGGATGACGTTGGCGTAGGCTGGTTGGTTGAGCAGGAGCTGGTTGGGAAGGATGTCGACGCCCCCGCAACCGCAGCTGGGGATTATGTTCTTGATGTACTGCTGAGCAGCGATGACCTGGAAATCAATGAAATGAAAAAATTTGAAATGAAATAATTTGAAATGAAATAATTTGAAATGAAATAATTTGAAATGAAATAATTTGAAATGAAATAATTTGAAATGAAATAATTTATTTTGCTTTAGACATGGTAAAAATGTCATCTAGTATTTAGTGTTAATGTCCAGCAACACGTCTAACCAAATTTGAATTAGCACATTTTACAAAGTTTTCATTTTTGTCTTATCATTATGAATGTTACTATAAATTATTAGTATTGGAGTTATTTATTTTAAGTATTCTTTGATTGAATAAAGTGCTTTGTCCTTAAGCAATTGAAATTATTTAAATCTGAATTTGCTTCGGGGCAATTCAGCTATGTTCCTAGGCAACTTGTTAAATATCCGTATTGCCATTGGGAAACAGTTTCAAGGAATGTTTAAGGCGGCTTTTCCATACAAACGTCCGTCCGTGCGTTTGTAGAACTTTATTCGAATGTTTTATATTCAGAATAAGCCAATTGGAGGGTCACAGATACATTTATTGAACCTTCCCTCGAGGCATACAGACGAGTACCTAAATAAAGATAGTCTAACAAAAAATTTGATTCGGAGAAAGGGTATGAAAGTTAATTGAAAAAAGTAGCTATGAATGTTTAAGTATTTGAATTGATAAAATATATCAGTGGAACTAAATTCACAAAAAGATTTCAAAGAATTGTATTTTGTGGAGATATTTTTACAAATTTGGTGCTAGTTATCGAGATTATTATCCTTGCGTTTATCCTGTCTATTTGTTTCCGCCACCTACTTAAACTGTCTCCAACTTATTTCTATTATTGGTTGTCTGGTAGAGATCGCTATTAAGCGATAAGATCGCCTATTGTCTACTTTGTTCTTTGTTTCTGTATTGTTTTGTACTGATTTGTGGTGTTCAATAAAGAGTATTTGTATTGTATTGTATTATTTTTGTTTTTTACATGAAACGGGATTAAATTTCTAAACATAATTATTCAAGTAATACTTACATCAAAGATGGCGAACTGAATGCAAACGATGACAACAATTTTGGAGTACATGTTTGCGGTTTAATTTTCGGTAGGATAAAAATTTAATTTCAAATGATACTTTTAATAGAGCATTGGGTATATATAGCTAATGGTTAAGCAAAAGTAGATAAACATAGTAGCATATACACCTAATCTATCCTACAGATAAGATAGCGTAGGTTGCTGAATATTTTCAAATAATTTTCGAGCTTGGCTACTTTATCACAATTGCGTATTTGTTTATCAGTAAGTAATACTAAGCTTTGGGAATTTTGATTAAACTAAACGACAATGAAAATTAGAACACATAATCCGAAAAGTAAAGCTATGGCCGGGAATCGAACCCGGATCCTCGTCTTTCCGTGACGCGTGCTATACCACCACCCATACCAGGTGGGTAGGCCTTCGAATTTTACTAGCTGTTACTAGCTGTCTCGTGACCTTGTTACTATGCGAATTTATGTCGCCAAGCGTCATCTGTTTGAATGATGTGTCTGTACGACACAATTAGAAACTCCCGTGGAACATCTACTGCTCACCAGGGACGAGAGAAGGCGCTGTGTTTCAAATGATAGGTACTATCAAATGAATCAAGAAATTTTATTTCTTGATTTTTTATGTTTACTTTTACGGTTTTACCGTTAGAAATTAAATTTCTAAATATCACTGAAAATTAGGACACATTGAAAAATCCGTAGAGTAAAGCTTTACGGTAAAACCGTAAAAGTAAACATAAAAAATCGAGAAATAAAATTTCTTGATTCATTTGATAGTACAACCTATGGTACAAAATCCTCAAAACTGAAAAACTAGTATCTGTAGTATTGTATTTGTTTCTTTATAATGTTACCAAGACGTCAAAAACATCTATATCGTCGGTGGAAAGGAAGAACTGCTAAAGCGCCAAAATGGCATTCGTGGGAAATGAATTTCAAAGTTTTTTTTTTCGAAAAAAAAATCATATCTATTTTAATATTAATGTTACGTAGTTCAATGTAAGAAAGATAACGTTGCGTTTTTTTTTTTCTTAATTTACAGATCATTTGTAGGTACCTAGGTATTATAGAAAGGGAAATAAGTGTCGCTTTAGCAAAAGTACTCTGATTAGAAAGAAAATGTTAGTAAGGTAAAAATACTAATCTACATCAGATTGAACAATCCAATTCATCAAAATATGCTAATACATGGCTAGTGCATGTTTTGTAGTAAACGAAAAACGCTAAGTTACTTTACAATGTGTTAGTATCGTAAAGGAAAAACTGCTAACAAATGATCTTTCGCTACTTGCTTCATAGAGTAAAACTGCTAAGGAATCAAAAACGCTGCCTATGCATAGAGGAAAATTTGCTTACACGTGCAAATCGAATTAAAAAATCCAAAAACTAATACTAACAGTTAAGAATAATCATACTTTCTTACGTTCAAACTACTAACAAATGGAAAAGGACATTAAGTCCGTGTTAGAAAAGAATGCTTATTTACCCTAATGACATAAATAAAAGTCGTAGAATGACACTAACGTGGTATCTAAGACTATAAAATCAAGGCTCTTATACAGGTAGGTTGCCTCTGTTATTGCGTTAACGTTATCAATGAATAAGTTTAAGTTTAGTGAGTCAGGGGATACTCATCTTAAGTGCCTGTCCGGTATGTAGAGTTTAGTATACGGGTATGCGACCCCGGCCTCCCCTAGCTACTACAGTTGCTTCATCAGTCTTCCATTGCTGTAGTATCCTTTTAAACCCTGTCCTACCTCAATTCTTCACCCCTCTCCACCTTTCTATCCTACCTCTTCCCTTTTCTAGCCCTCTCCGCCAATCTAAGGTCTGCCGTGCCGAGAGATGCGTGACTTAGGGCGTGCCCAGTCTTAAGCGTGCCAATTCGCCTGGGGGACCAGGCGATTCCCTAATAATGGATTGCCTTATCCTGGTATGCGGGGCTCTGCCAGGACCGACTTTTATCCCTTGCTACTCGTGGGAACGACATGACACCATTTCATTTAGTTCAAAATGATGATCAAGATGGCGGTGACGAGATTCACAACCCGTCACGTCGCGCTCATCACAGGGGTGAGAAGTGGGCTACGGAGAGCCGCTTCGCTACTTTGAATGTAAGAGGAGGAATGCAAGACAATGTTGATGAAGTGTGTCAGATGATGAATGTTAGGCATATTGATGTTTTGTGTGTGAATGAAACGAAGCGGAAAGGATGTGACACCACCAAACATGGAACCTATATGGCATATTGGTCTGGCGCCAATCAAGGCAAGGGGAGTCAGGGAGTTGGTGTCATACTTTCCGCAAGAGTGGCTGAGTGTGTGATTGAGTTTGAGTGTGTAAGGCCCAGGCTTTTGTGGGTGAGGCTGAAAGTTGGACTCACTCGTATCTTCGTTCTCGGCGCATATGCACCGACGGATGTGGGATCGAGTGGGTCTGTAAAAGACAGCTGAACGTGAAGTGTTCTAAGATAGTGTGAGACATATTGCGAGTAAATGCAAGGAGAATGAGATGATCATCATGCTAGGTGATTTAACGGATGGGTAGGTAAAAAGCGTAACGGATATGAAAGAGTGCTTGGTGCGTTTGGTGATGAACGAGTGAATGAAAACGGGAAAAGTGTGCTTGAGGTGTGTTTGGAGTGGAATCTTTGCGTGACAAACACAATGTTTTCAAACAAAAAGATCCATATATACACAAAGGAAGAAGGAAGTGCGAATAGTATAATTGATTTTGTGATCGTGGATGAAAGATTGAGAAATAAAGTCAGTGACACTCGTTTCGTTTCGTTTCGTCTGTTTAAACCCCTAAACGTTAACCAATTTTGACCAATTTTTGATAGATATTTATGTTGTCAGCTAAACCCAAATTATGTTTCTACGTTTAGTTAATATGGCATTGATGTTGTGTTGGCTAACAAGATATTAAAAATTACGAGTATTTAGTTAAAATTAGTTAATGTTTCGAGGGTGGCAAAAGTTATTGTAACTTGTATGAATAGGTCTCATTTTAGTTTGTATCTTAAGTAGGTATACACGTATCTTTAGTATCAGTATTACAAAAGAAACTATAAATATGCACATTAATAAACTAATTTAAGTTAGCTTGACACCTAAAACTAAAATCCTTCATCTACATCATTAACACTTTTTAAGTTATTAGGAACTTAAAAGTACCTAATACCTCTTTATTAAATGTTTTAATATCACTTTAACAGAAACCTGCTTTAAATAATTATCTTTTATCACAACAATTTGTATGAGATCCTAATATTTACTATATTTGCTGCGGCTAAACGAAGAAACTCGACTTCTCCCGACTGGATCTGAGTGCGCCGGAGTGTGCTTAAATCGCGCGAATGTTAAATGCATGTTCGTATTTAATACTTAAACAACCATAGTTTTTCAATATGCCATGGTATAAAATTGCTAAAGTTGATTAATTGATTAGTTGATTAGTTGAAATAATTTCTAATACAGATTATAACATAAAACTTCAAGATGTTATTTTAACTAAACTCTTAGAGTAATAAAACATTTAGTAAACGAGAAATTGCTTAAGTGCATTCGTAATAATATTTTGAATGACGTCGTTTTGCTAAAGCGCCAACCAGTTTCAAACAACAGTAGTCAAAAATTACTAACTGACCAGTGAAACATAAAAATCGATAAGCTTAAACTACTAAAGTAGCAATTCGACTAAAATCGAAACCAAGGAAAATTGCTTAAGTAATGTTAATGTAAATAATGTGTTACTAAACCGACTTGTGCTCAAAAAAGGCCGAAAACATGTTGCTTTAGTAGACGTAAAAGCCGGATTTTAATCAAAATCCCCACATTTTCAGAATGCTTAAGCGCCAAAAAAGTGCTCTGATTGCTACGAAACCTACATAGATCGACGCAGAAAAAAAAATCCAATCGAACTGCATATAAAACTCATTTTGACCAAAATGGCGCTTTAGCAGTTCTTCCTTTCCACCGACGATATGTTATGCCGCATACAATGAGGTCGGAGACATATAATAATATATTTGAAATTATAGCTGTTAATGTTTGTTTTTACTAATTGCCACTAAAGGCAAGCATGTATAATTAGTATGCCTAGAATAAATATTCAATAGAGTGATATCTAAATGTTAGATCATAGATAATTCCCTGCTGGTTTGGAAGTAAAGAAAAAACATAGAATGTACCAGTTGCTTCTCTTCCCGCGCAAATGATAAAAGCCCATCGAGGGAATGGGCGAAAATCTTAGGAATCATGTTATAGGCGATGCGACTAGCAACCTATTACTATTTTGACTCCCATTCCATCTATACGCCCACGATCATGCTAAACGTGGCCTTTAGATCTTGTTGCCTTGGGTTTTGTCTACCTGTAAGGGATAACGACGTGATTTATAAGTATGTTTGTACGTCTTCTTCTTCTTCTTCTTCAACCTTTTTCTACCCAGTGCTGAGTAAAGGTCTCTTCCATAGCTCTCCAATTGCTGCGGTCTTGGGTTTTCCGCATCCAGTCCTTCCCCGCTATTTGAATGAGGTCATCGGCCCATCTTCTGGGTTGTCTCCCCACGTTTCTGCGCCGTCCTTGGCCTCCACTCCAGCACTTTCCTACCCCATCTTCCATCAGATCTGCGGCATATGTGGCCAGCCCACTTCCACTTCCTTTGGGCTATGATTTTCGCAATGTCAGTAAGTCTTGTACGTATATATATATGTAATCTTCTACTGTGTTGGTTGAACACTCGATGTGCGAATATGCGTCACTCACATTTGTATACAATGCAGTTTTGCCATAACAGCTATATATCGTATAATTGCAACGCCGATATTTAATTATTTGCGATATTTTGATGATTCATTCTTTCTTAGTAGGTTACCTGATCACAATTTCGCCAATATTTTTTACGTACTTACATACACATATCACGTCTTTATCCCTTACGGGGTAGACAGAGCTTAAGGCAGCAAAACCTTAAGGCCACGTTTAGCATGATTAAGGACGTATAAGTGGAAAGGGAAATAAAAATAGTGACGGGTTTATTGGTATGTTTACAAAAATCCAAGTCTACCTTCCATTCATTCATTCTGTTTCAATACCTTCATTCATTCACTCAATCATTCGTTCAGTGTCTGTATGTTTCTCTCCGCACCTTTTAATACAAATCGTTAAACTGTTAACACGTATTTTCACTTTTGCCGCACCCACCTATACCAATAGGGTTGCTAGCCGCATCGCCTATAACTTATAATTCCTAAGACTTTCACCTAATCCCTCGATGGGCTTTTACCATATGCGCGGGAAGAGAAACAACTGGTACATTCTGTTTTTTCTTTACTCCCAGACCAGCATGGTTTTTTTTATACGAGACTAAAGCCTTTTGTAGCCTATATGATGTCCCACAGCTGGGCCAGGCATCTCCTGACCTCCACAACCGGTCTGGTGCAATATCAGACCAGGGGCTTTGAAGGCTTTGATGTCTTAATATGATTCAATTCCGACACAGTTTTCAGATTTTTCTATGTGTTCTAATTCTCAGTGTCTATAATCACTACATAGTATAAAATAAAGTCACTTTCTCTGTCCCTATGTACCTATGTATGCTTATATCTTCAAAACTACACAACGGATTTTGATGCTGTTTTTTTTAATAGATAGAGTGATTCAAGAGGAAGGTTTTTATGTATAATCCTATGCAGACGAAGTCGCGGGCAGAAGCTAGTAATAATAATAATAAAACCTAGTCGTTTCGGTGTACGGTCTAATAGCGAAGAGCCTTGACCGTCACCTTAAAAGGCTCTCGCTAGGTGGTTGGGTCAAGGGCCAGATACAGAAGGCGGTACTCCTGGACACGGCTCGGATAGTCAGGAGGTTCCTGTCTCTGTCGCCCTGACCACCGGTAGCATAGTCGCCTCGCCGCCGGCGGCACCCTAGGTTAGGTTTCTATAATGTTTTTATATTAGAGATAAAAATAAATACCTATACAGAATAATAATAATATAGCCTTTTTATTCCGAATTCGATACAATTTCAGTAAGTATGTTGTTGTTTTTTTTTATTATTAAATTGTCGCGTAATTCGGCGTGCCTCATGGCATAGGCCTCCTCCATGTATTGGAGGGTTTAGTGTATATTATTATGTAAACAAAAAATATTAAGAATCCATCAGTCATGTTTGAATAGACAGCACAATAAACTCACACATCGATTAGCATAAATAAAATTTATTATCACAACACAAATAAATAACTTAATCAACTATTAAAACAATGAGAACAGGTCTTTGCTGGTGTTATCATTGGCCATTATCGACTGGTATGGCGACTGGAAATCGGCTTTCAAATTCTGAGGACCATACTGAGCGAAGACGTCTTTGGAATAGCTGTTGGAAGTAGGAGTCAGGGCTTCATATGGAGACATGAGGCTATGCCCGTTTCTTGGATTTGGTGGTTGGGTAGGGCTAAAAGGTCCCATCATGGAAGCTGGCATTGTATCACCAAAACCTGATCCAGCCAGAAACTTTGAATTAGGAGGGGCGAAAGGTTGATTCTGAGGAGGATAGTTGGGGTCTTCCGGGAAGTACCCTTGTTGGTTGGGTTGTGTGTATGCTGGTTGACTCTGTGGCGGTTGTGGACTTTGAGATGGGTACGGTTGGGAAGATCCTGAAGTAGCTGGAGGTTGGGAGGGCTTTGGTTCAGGGAAGTTAGGTAATTTAGGGTCTGTAGAATCCGGTGGATTTAGTAAGTTTGTTAATATTAATAGGTGTAAAGCGATGGCTAAGTTGTTAAGGACCGTTGGGTCGAAGGATGAGGTCTTCTGGCATGGCATTTTGAATGGTAAGCTTGGCATTGGGAATGGTGCTAACGCGTTCATGGGTGGTGGTGGTGAGCTCATTTGTGACGGGAGAGGAAGGTTCGAGAAATTTGGTAAATTCGGCATATTGGGTGAAGGTTGATTTGGGAAATTTGGTAAGTTTGAGAAGTTTGGGAGATTAGCGAAATTTTGGAGGTTCGCTAAATTAGGTAAGTTTTGAAGGTTAGGCAGGTTAAGTGACTGACATGAACTGAGGACAGATGATAAGCTAGGATTGGGGTATGACATTGGTACACTGGGCATGTTGGGTACAACGGGTCTTATGGGACCCATGTTTCCCATTTGGATGTACTTTGACATGGAAGCCGGCATCTGAGCGGTTATTATCTGAAAGAAAAAGTTAATTTTTACTACAAACTGGCCAGAGTCAGAAATGATGGAATAAAAAAATCAGTCAAGAGCATAGTAGTAAAGTAAAGAATCGAGTCTCCTTTTTCAAAATCGGCTAAAAAAGAGACACTGATTCTCACACTGACTAGGCGTGAATGATCTTGGCACGACTAGCACAACTGTGCGCGAGATAGTCTTCTTTTTCTTACTGTTCGTTCTAGAAAGAGCTGGTAGGCCTATCTCACGCGCGATACAGTTTGCACTCGCTCTCGAGCTAGCCGTATTGATGTGATAAGCCATACATATGACAATGCAGTGGTGCAGAAAGTACTTGGTCAACTATACCTAAAGACGAGTATACCAACATGACGTCTTAATGCGATTCAATTCTGACTTAGTTCAGTTTTTGGCTGTCATTATTAGCATGGATCTGACAGCGAGCTAACCTAAACTGAATCGGGATTGAATCGCATTAAGGCCTCTGAACCAATTTGCGATCCCCTATTTAAGAGCGAATCCATGCCAGGTACTAATTCTCTGTATTTATTTCATTATGAAAAAGTCTTTAGATTTGATACTGTCATAATGACATATAATTTTACACAAACTCTACTGTACCTTAAAAACAAACCATTGTACTACGCAGATTTTGTAAAAGCAAAGAGTCATTTTGACTCAAAGTAAAACTTCAAAATGACAGAATACCCACTGTTTATCTTTACATATAGATTTTCTTATCGAATACAAATGTATTTCAGTATGTTTTTATTAATCTAAAAAATCTATTACACTTTTAATTATGTCATAGGCATTTATTTGTATTATTTACACAATCCTTTATCTACTCTGTTAATATTAACGGTCAACACGATTTTGTAAATTTTATTGATCGCTCCTCGATAAAAAAGCTGTCGATTAAATATTTCTAAGAAATTTATTAATTAAAATGATTGCGCTGATATTTGTAATAGTAGATTAATGCCGAGGCTTGGGAAGTAGCCAATTGCTGGATGAGTACCTTGATTAAAAACACTAACCGCAGGTGAGTGTTTTTTAACGTTACGAATCCAGCAATTCCTCTTCCAAGCTGAGGCAGATATATTTTGTTCCTCAAGAGAAAATGAAAATAAATTTTGAACTAAACTTCCTCGCAACTTAGGTGGTTTACACGTTCCCGCTTTTTTTCTTAAGGTTTTTTATTTCAGCTGTCACCGTAAGCTATTTGAGACCTTGATAAAAACGTTAGATTCGAGCAAAACGCGCACTCCTCGGCCATCGACTTGGCTGTATGACTTTGTTGTTCATTATTCCATAATCTCTTTGACTTTAAAAAAGTTAAAAACAAATGAAAAACAGTCCAGCAATTCGCTCGCTGTCAGATCCATATTAAAAATGACAGCTAAAACCTGAACTGAATCGGAGTTGAATCGCATTAAGACGTCAATGCAAATGCCCCTGTTATTATAATATATATAGCTGAATACCCACTGACTCACTGACTGACTGACTGACATGCTGTTTTGAAGAACCCGTAAGAGGTAAGGCTCGACTCTATACACCGTCGTATCAGAAATGACTCCACGACCACCAGAAAAATACGAAATCGACCTGAACGTGGAAATTGACTTGACACATGGGGCGGTTTTCCGCAACGGCTCGACCTATCGAGTTTGTCCGGAACTAAAGTCGCTCAGAACAGCCGGCCAATGGGTGAGCCGGTCCAATATTTTTCAAAATGGCGAAAACAAGATGGCCGCCATACAAAATTGAAACGCGAATATCTCAGAGACCAGTCGAGATAGATGGGTGGTGCTCGACCAAATGTCATTCAGAGTTGAGGGGGAAATCTGACTAAGCAATTTTTTTTCCAAGATGGCGGATTCAAAATGGCGGCCAAAATTTTTTTTACTCCGATCAGACTGAAATTTTGCATCCGGGGCTCTTCGAGGCCACAGATTCAAATGGCATACTTTTTTTTTCGTTTCCGCCATTTTCCAAGATGGCCGCCATACAATGTAATTTCTGTATCTTTGACCTGTTGTTTTGAGGAAACCATAAGAGTTGGGGTTCGGCTCTATACACTTTCGCATTAGAAATTATATTAAAAGTACGAAAAAAATGAAAAATTGACCTGAATGTGGAAACTGACCTGACACATGGGGCAGCTCTCCGCGATGAATTGCTTTATTGAGTTTGCCCGGAACAAAAGTCGCTCAGAACAGCCAGCCAATAGGTGAACCGGTATTTTTTTTTCAAAATTGCGAAAACAAGATGGCCGCCATACAAAATTGAAACGCGAATATCTCAGAGGGCAATCGCAATAGGTGGATGGTGCTCGACCAAATGTTGTTCAAGGTGGGAGTAGTAATCTGATGACCCAAATTTTTTTCCAAGATGGCGGATTCAAAATGGCGGCCAAATTTTTTTTGAGTCCGATCCGATTGAAATTTTGCATCCGCGGCTCTTCAAGGCCACAAATTTAAACGCCATATTTAATTTTTCAATTCCGCCATTTTCCAAGATGGCCGCCATACAAAGTAATGTCAGACTCATAGACTCACTTGTGTTGTATAGCAGCTTTTAGAGATAGGGTTCGACTGTGTATACGATTGCATAAGAAATTTTATCACAAGTAAAAAAAAAATACAAATCCGACCTGAACGTGGAAACTGACTTGACACATGGGCCAGCTCTCCGTAACGACTTGCCCTATCGAGTTTGCCTGGAACTAAAGTCGCTCAGAACAGCCAGCCTATGGGTGAACCGGTATTTTTTTTTTCAAAATTGCGAAAACAAGATGGCCGCCATACGAAATTGAAACGCGAATATCTCAGAGGCCAGTCGAGATGAATGGGTTGTGCTCGACTAAGTGACATACAGGGTGGTAGGTTACCCTCCGCGGTCCCCGCGGGGGCCGCGGCCCCCATGCGAAATACTTTTTCCAAGATGGTGGTTTCAAAATGACGGCAAAAGAATGTAGTAAAAAACGTTAGAAATATTTGAAAAAAATACAGGGTGGTAGGTTACCCTCCGCGGTCCCCGCGGGGGCCGCGGCCCCAACAATAGGCTGGCAGGGTACCCTCCGCGGGTCCCGTGGGGCCCGCGGCCCCAACAATAGGCTGGCAGGGTACCCTCCGCGGGTCCCGTGGGGCCCGCGGCCCCCATGTGAGATGCTGTTCCCAAGATAACGGCCAAAGAATAAAGTAAAAAAAAAGGTGAGAAATATTTGAAAAAAAAACAGGGTGGCAGGGTACCCTCCGCGGGTCCCGTGGGGCCCGCGGCCTCCATGCGAAATGCTTTTCCTAAGATGGCGGCCAAAGAATATAGAAAAAAGGCTAGAAATATTTGAAGAAACAATAAGCTGGCAGGGTACCCTCCGCGGGTCCCGTGGGGCCCGCGGCCCCATGTGAGATGCTGTTCCCAAGATAACGGCCGAAGAATAAAGTAGGAAAAAGGTGAGAAATATTTGAAAAAAATACAGGCTGGTAGGTTGCCCTCCGCGGTCCCCGCGGGGGCCGCGGCCCTTATGCGAAATACTTTTTCCACGGTGGTGGTTTCAAAATGACGGCCAAAGAATGTAGTAATATTTGAAAATAGCACAGGCTGGCAGGGTACCCTCCGCGGGTCCCGTGGGGCCCGCGGCCCCCATGCGAAAAAAATAGGATGGTAGACTACCCTTCGCGGCCCCCGCGCGAAATACTTTTTCCAAGATGGCGGATACAAAATGGCGGCCAAAGATTAAAGGAAAAAATGTTATAAATGTTTGAAAAAAAAACAGGGTGGCAGGGAACCCTCCGCGGGTCCCGTGGGGCCCGCGGCCTCCACGCGAAATACTTTTTCCAAGATGGCGGATACAAAATGGCGGCCAAAGATTATAGTAAAAAATGTTAGAAATATTTGAAAAAAAACAGGGCGGTAGGGTATGAATCACTGTTTTCAAAGTGGCGGTTTCAAAAAGGCAGCCAAAGTATATAGTAAAAAAAAAAAAAGGTTAGGATTATTAAAACAAAACAGGGTGGCAGGGACCTCCGCGGGGCCCTCGGGGCCCGCGGCCCCCACGCGAAATACTAGTTATAATATATATAGCTGAATACCCACTGACTCACTGACTGACTGACTGACATGCTGTTTTGAAGAACCCGTAAGAGGTAAGGCTCGACTCTATACACCGTCGTATCAGAAATGACTCCACGACCACCAGAAAAATACGAAATCGACCTGAACGTGGAAATTGACTTGACACATGGGGCGGTTTTCCGCAACGGCTCGACCTATCGAGTTTGTCCGGAACTAAAGTCGCTCAGAACAGCCGGCCAATGGGTGAGCCGGTCCAATATTTTTCAAAATGGCGAAAACAAGATGGCCGCCATACAAAATTGAAACGCGAATATCTCAGAGACCAGTCGAGATAGATGGGTGGTGCTCGACCAAATGTCATTCAGAGTTGAGGGGGAAATCTGACTAAGCAATTTTTTTTCCAAGATGGCGGATTCAAAATGGCGGCCAAAATTTTTTTTACTCCGATCAGACTGAAATTTTGCATCCGGGGCTCTTCGAGGCCACAGATTCAAATGGCATACTTTTTTTTTCGTTTCCGCCATTTTCCAAGATGGCCGCCATACAATGTAATTTCTGTATCTTTGACCTGTTGTTTTGAGGAAACCATAAGAGTTGGGGTTCGGCTCTATACACTTTCGCATTAGAAATTATATTAAAAGTACGAAAAAAATGAAAAATTGACCTGAATGTGGAAACTGACCTGACACATGGGGCAGCTCTCCGCGATGAATTGCTTTATTGAGTTTGCCCGGAACAAAAGTCGCTCAGAACAGCCAGCCAATAGGTGAACCGGTATTTTTTTTTCAAAATTGCGAAAACAAGATGGCCGCCATACAAAATTGAAACGCGAATATCTCAGAGGGCAATCGCAATAGGTGGATGGTGCTCGACCAAATGTTGTTCAAGGTGGGAGTAGTAATCTGATGACCCAAATTTTTTTCCAAGATGGCGGATTCAAAATGGCGGCCAAATTTTTTTTGAGTCCGATCCGATTGAAATTTTGCATCCGCGGCTCTTCAAGGCCACAAATTTAAACGCCATATTTAATTTTTCAATTCCGCCATTTTCCAAGATGGCCGCCATACAAAGTAATGTCAGACTCATAGACGCACTTGTGTTGTATAGCAGCTTTTAGAAATAGGGTTCGACTTTATACACCATCGCATAAGAAATTTTATCACAAGTACAAAAAAAATGCAAAACCGACCTTAACGTGGAAACTGACTTGACACAAGGGCCAGCTCTCCGCAACGACTTGCCCTATCGAGTTGGCTCGGAACTAAAGTCGCTCAGAACAGCCAGCGAATGGGTAAGCCGGTGTTTTTTTTTTCAAAATCGCGAAAACAAGATGGCCGCCATACAAAATTGATATCTCAGAGGCCAGTCGAGATGGATGGGTTGTGCTCGACTAAGTGACATACAGGGTGGTAGCTTACCCTCCGCGGTCCCCACGGGGGCCGCGGCCCCCACGCGAAATACTTTTTCCAAGGTAGTGGTTTCAAAATGACGGCCAAAGAATGTAGTAATATTTGAAAATACAACAGGCTGGCAGGATACCCTCCGCGGGTCCCGTGGGGCCCGCGGCCCCCATGCGAAGTACTTTTTCCAAGGTAGTGGTTTCAAAATGACGGCTATAGAATGTAGTAATATTTGAAAATACAACAGGCTGGCAGGGTGCCCTCCGCGGGTCCCGTGGGGCCCGCGGCCCCCATGCGAAGTACTTTTTCCAAGGTAGTGGTTTCAAAATGACGGCTATAGAATGTAGTAATATTTGAAAATACAACAGGCTGGCAGGGTACCCTCCGCGGGTCCCGTGGGGCCCGCGGCCCCCATGCGAAGTACCTTTTCCAAGGTAGTGGTTTTAAAATGACGGCTATAAAATGTAGTAATATTTGAAAATACAACAGGCTGGCAGGCTACCCTCCGCGGGTCCCGTGGGGCCTGCGGCCCGCATGCGAATTGCTTTCCCCGAGAGAGCAGTCAAAGAATGAAGTAAAAATAGGTTTGAAATATTTGAAAAAAACAGGATGGCAGGGTGTACCCTTCGCGGCCTCCACGCGAAATACTTTTTCCAAGATGGCGGATACAAAATGGCGGCCAAATATGATAGTAAAAAATGTTAGAAATATTTGAGAAAAAAACTGGGTGGCAGGGTATCCTCCGCGGCCCCCACGCAGAATACTTTGGTGGCGGTTTCAAAAAGGCGGCCTAAGTATACAGTAAAAAAAAAAAAGGTTAGGATTATTAAAACAAAACAGGGTGGCAGGGACCTCCGCGGGGCCCTTGGGGCCCGCGGCCCCCACGCGAAATACTAGTCTAAATATAAATCAGCTTCAATTTCAATGCGATTGCTGTCAAATGTAACCTAATTATCATAAATATTTTATCGAAATTTTGCAACTGGCAATTATGTCACTTCCATTGCAGTTAAAGTAAATAAAAAGGGGACTGTTGCCACTTTATTATCTTTTGTTCAAAATGGCGTCGAAAATAGTGGTGTTCGTTTTAGTTGTGACCGTTTATCAGGTAATTTTTTTGCAAATTTTGAAATAAATCGGTAATTATTAATGTTAATAAGTGGCTTATCTAAACGACACTGAAAATACACATAGAAATATCCGAAAAGTAAAGCTATGGCCGGGAATCGAACCCGGATCCTCGTCATTGCGTGACGCGTGCTATACCCCTACACCACCCATAGCAGGTGGGTAGTCTCCGAACTTTTCTACCTGTTACTAGCTGTCACGTGACCTTTGTTACTATGCGAATTTTTGTCGCTAAGCGTCATCTGTTTTGTACGACACAATTGCATACCGTCACACCTCTTTCACAGTAGGAGAATACTTTGCCCCACTTGCTTCGATCCTGACACCTCTTTCGCTTCATCCACATTCATCAATCTCTTCATACATTGCTCGTCGGTTTCGGGTACTCCTGAAATGACATTTAAAAAAATACCTTATATGTATTATTTATATATTTCAGGTTCAATCGCAGATGATCTACTTCCCGAACTCTCAGTCATCATCAGCAGCATCAAATGTAATTATCTCTTTTTTCATTATACAATGACAAGCTGTTGCCCGCGACTTCGTCTGCAAAGAATTTGTTTATCGCTATCCCGAAGGAATTACACCATTTTACGGGATAAGAAGTAGCCTATATGTTATTCCAGACTATAATCTATATCTGTTACAAATTTGCGTTTGCAGACGTTAGCCAAACGTGTGGAACTGGCATTAAGGAATAAATACGTGGTTTATTTAAATGTGTATATAAACACTAGCTTCTGCCCGCGACTTTATCCGCGTAGAATAAGACTTAAAAACGGATGTCGATAATATATTCTGCAATAATCATTTACGTTGTGACTCTGATCAGCTACAATGCAATTTTCCGGAATAATAACTAGACTATATGTTAATCTAGTGTTACGCTTTCTCCGTTCCAAATTTTATCCAAATCCGTCCATTCGTTTCAGCGTGAAGAAGGAATAAACGTACACACTCTCATCGTCACATCCATCCATCCTCACAAACTTTCGCATTTATAATACTAGTATGAAGATGTACAGTTTTTGTGACAGGCTAAATCCTCTGCCGCCACTTCACCAGCTTCGTCCAATTCTCAAGCCACATCCAATGCGCAAACTACGTCTCAGCCACAAAAGGTATGTACCGTAGAGCTGCCTTGATGAGGCACTTAGATTTGTACGGGTGATCGTGTTAAAAGTGTTCCTACTCAAACTGATGTAGCATAAAGCCCAAGCTACTAAGAGTTAAGTAAGTAAGTAAGTAAGTAAGTAAATGCTTTATTGTACAAATATAGAGAAGTAGAGACAAATCACAAATAAAAAAAGACCTTAAATATATGCACAAAGGCGAACTTATCCCTATAAGGGATCTCTACCAGTTAACCTTTGAGTAAATGAGAGGAGCATTAAGCGAGAGACCGACAAAGAGTGAGTTTAAAATATCCATATAGGTAGTGAAAGCCACAATAGAGCGTACATCTCAAAATACAACAAACAATTCATAAATAAACTACTAACTATCATTAAACTCGTGCATACATACACACTAATGTATACCCACAATACACATACAATATTTAAGGAGAAGGTGTGAGCCACATCTTCTTCAAGCCCTCCTTGAATGACGCCACAGAGGTAGATTGCCTGATGGAGGTCGGTAACCGAGTTAAAATGCAATCTTTAATATAATTTTGGTTTTTATTCAACTTGGAACATATATTACAAGGAATAACAACATTAACGCTTTAAGGTTAGGTCCAAGCTGATCTGAGAGCCGTCGGAAGTTCCAAACAAAATATTTTAAAATATCGAACGAGTGTTCGATATACGGAACTTGAACTAAGTCTCAATGCAGCCAGCAACAGAAACCTGCCAGTATAAAACTAGCAGAACCTATTCCTACAGTACCTACACATATACGGGAGTGAATCCGTCTTCTGTCTGATGATGAGGAGGATCCTACCGACCGATTGACGTTTAAAAAGTTCCCTCCTGCGGAGACGGTCCTGGCAAGCCACCAGAGTTCCACTACCGAATTATTGTATTGTGTTGACTTACACAAGTATGCAATACGTCATGAATGTGTTACCTACACTGCGAAGTAGGAACGATACAATTCGTGTAGCACATATTGCGCACCAATATAGATAACCAAGCAAATGATGGCAGGCCATATTTCCAAAATAAGTTTCTGTGAAAATTTTAATTTTTAGCACAAACTTTTTGGCTGACTGCTACTTTGTCGCCCGTACTTTATGTGTATTTACCAAAATTCAAGTCAACCGGACCACCAGAACTTCTCTACCAGTAGCTATGCAAAATTTCATTTTAATCGGTTAAAATCTGTTTCAAAATTGAGTTGCAAGAAACACCCGGAGGACATACATGGCAAATTAAATAAAAAAAATTGTAAAAATCGGCACGCTTGCTTGAAGCCATTTGCATTGAACACAAATTGTGATATGCAATCTAAGGTATATATCTGATATCTGTATGCGCACTTTAGAGCCGATCTTAGAGGTGGACCCTCCACATGAAGTCATAAGCATAGGTACCGTGTTCTTTTGTGGTTTTCAATAAAGTATATTTTCTTCATCGGCATGCTATTCGGGTACATCTTGCACGTCTTCAGAGAGAAGATTAAGTTGTCACAGTGGTACCTTTTGCTATGGCTGTGGAAGTTGGCGCGTCTCCTACAGGATCTTTCTTTTTCACATGACTATTCTTTTGGTTGCCATTATTCTTGTTTCTTTTCTTGTATTCGAAAGTCTATAATTACGGAATTTAATTCGTCTGTAACATTTTTGTAATGTATCATTTATTTTACTTATTTACAGTTTCCAGTCCAACCGTCTAATCCTAACAAGGGCATAAAAGCATCGCCACAACTACAAATTGTAAGTACCTACATAAAAATAATAAAAATAGTCTTTTATATGTTTATTCATTCTTAGAAAATGTAGGTACCTACTAAAAAAAATACACTACTAAGGACTAAGTACTTAATGTATAGTTTGTTTCATTTAAAATGACGAAAAGTACTTAAAACCAACATCTATTGTTTAATTGTTATCTTCAAGTGGGGTTGTTGCATGCAGGTAGTCGCAAAGTATACCGTGAACAAACAGGTACCTACCGATACACCTGCATAATTGTTTTACAACCCCACTTGAAGTTACCAATTAAACAATAGATGTTGGATTTATGTACTTTGCGTCATTTTAAATGAAACAAACTATACCAGTTGCTTCTCTCCAGATGATAAAAGCCCATCGAGGTAATGGGCGATCATGGGAATCATTCATGAGATCTGAGAAATTCTTTATTTTAACCACCTACGGAATATAAAAGTACAATTGCATTCTTTTTTTTAAGGTACCAGGCCAAAAATGCAACTTACAAGCAATTCCAGTGACGCAAGCACAGGTAATGAAATAATACATGAAACAATATATTGACATACCAGTATCACGATAGTATTGATCGTCTGCCACGCCTTTTATAACTTTTAATGTTCCTATTGTTTATAATTTCCAGGGTCACATTACACATAATTCACAGCAGAGAGGTCAAAACCAGAACTCTGGATTTAACATCCCCAGGGTCATCCAAGCGTCACCATCACCAAAACCAACACAGGTATACATACTAAACTTACGGTCACGCCTCTTTCCCATAAGAGTAGGCAGAGCCAACTTGGTTCCACTTACGACCTCTCATACCTCTTTCGCTTCATCCACACGCATCAATCTCTTCCACGCTGATCTGGGAGCAAAGTCTGAGTCTGAGTCTGAGTGTAAATGATTTCCTCTTGCAAGATAACTGTATAATGTAAGCAACCCAAAAAAATAATAAATTACAAATGTACAAAATGTACAAATAGCAGAGTAAGCAACCTATTGTCTCTGTGCCACCCAATGTCATTGTTATATCTACTTATTCTTTTTAAATAAATACATTCTATTCTAATCTAAAGATTGTCTAAGTGACAGGGTTTTAGTATCACAATCGAGCATTTCCATAATTCACTTACGAATTCTGACTTAAATATTTTCGCATTTTGTTCTGAACTCTTCAAAGAATATAATCAATCAACACATCACCTTTGATTTCCAGACATCACCAGCTAAGCTGATCCAGCCTTGCGCCACCGGACCATCCGTCATCACCTCTCCAGTGTCGACCATCACCGTCCCCCCTTCTGCAACAACCACCACCATCATCGACAACTCTTTAGCCAACTCCTTAGCCAACGCCTTACAGATGATGATAGCCAATGAATTCATCAATTCCGCTATCAACAACAACATAATCAAAGACGGCGTTCAGATTCCTGTTGTTGAAACTGTTGTGCCTCCGTTCGACTTGGCAACATTTCTGCAAGGTTTGAACGCACAACAAATCCAGCAAGCGCCTTGTCCAAGCGACCAAATTCCAATAGATACACCACAACAGTACGATTGGACAGCAATTCAGAACTTCTTGAACAAGAATGGAATAGAAGAGAAGCCTATTGAAGCGCCAACAACAGACGCATCAAATTTGATTAGTTACCCTCAACAGTATGATCAAACTGCGGAACCGATCAGCCAACAGCAAGCTACAACAGGCAATCAAAGTCCACTAAACCCATCAGATCAGAGTGGATATAACAGTGCTCTAGAAACCCTAGCAGCTTACCTGGGCTGTAATGTTTCTGACGTCTGTTCTAATTCGTATCCAAGTGTACCTCAGTTCGCGTTTCCAGATGAAATACCAGCGCAACTGATATGCAATTATGGATATATGCCAGCGACTGTACCTGTCGTTAGTTTCAGTGTGCAACCTGTAACGGGTGAAAATAATAACTTTATTGTTGGTTGCCAGTGTTAAGTAAAAGTTGGATTGTAATGTATTTTTTTTAGAAATAAATTTAGGATAGTTTTTTTTTTTTTTTTTTTTTTTTTTTTTTTTTTTTTTTTTTTATATGAATAGGAAGGCAAACGAACAAGTGGGTCACCTGATGGTAAGTGATCACCACTGCCCATAGACACCCGCAACCCCGGAGGGATTTCAGATGCGTTGCCAACCTAGAGGACTAAGACGAAATGCCTCTTGTGCCCGTAATTTCCCCGGCTGTCTTACTCTCCACACCGGAACACAGCAGTGGAAGGACTGCTACTTAGCGGCAAGATTAGCGAGTAAGTATAGTGAAAGGAGTATTATTGAATGAAGGTTTTTACTGTTCCTCTCGTTGAGTATGTTGTGTTGGGTGTGTTATGGTATCCTACTTGCGCGATTACTTCATTTTTGCGAGGCTGCGTTAGCTCCATCTTGAAATTATTCATTTTCCTAAAACATTTTCGGTCAAATTTCGAAACGACACTGAAAATACACAGAAATATCCGAAAAGTAAAGCTATGGCCGGGAATCGAACCCGGATCCTCGTCATTGCGTGACGCGTGCTATACCCCTACACCACCCATAGCAGGTAGGTAAGTCTTCGAATTTTTCTATCCGTTACTAGCTGTCACGTGACCTTGTTACTATGCGATTTTTTGTCGCTAAGCGTCATCTTTTTGAATGATGTGTCTGTACGACACAATTACAAACTCCCGTGGAACATCTACTGCTCACCAGGGACGAGAGAAGGTGCTGTTTTTCATATCATGGGTACCTACTATCAAATAAATCGAGAATTTTAACTTCTTGATTATTTTATGTTTACTTTTACGGCTTTACCAAATCAATTAGTTCCACGCTGCATGCACACTTTCACTCACGCACAACTCCATGCACCGCATCGCGCCTAAACAATAATGTTTGGACTGCTATGGTCGCCATGTACGGGTGGTGGTGCTATTGGAGAACTAGTGAAACGAACAAAATGCTGTTTATTTAGTCACTAATCTATGCTTTTAAGCAATATGTATTTTACAATACGTATACTCGCATAACTCTACGTCACCACTACAATTCGGCTAGGATGTCAATTGACCGGATCGTAAAATGTGACCAAAATCCATTGAAATGACGAATGATAACATTGACAGTTAGGGTTGGCGATGGTTCTTAATTGATTCACTAAAATATTAGTTAGGTACTAAAATAATACAAATAACTATTATTTTACTGATTCTTACTAATTCTTACCTACTTCAATGAATTTGGCTCGCATTTTACGATCCCTGGACATGACAAAAGGAATATACTAAATGATTTACACATAAAGATGATGCTGGTCTGGGAGTAAAGAAAAACCGGTCAAGTGCGAGTCGGACTCGCGCACCGAGGGTTCCGTATCATTATCTATATATATCTAAAACCAGTGTAAGCAGAGCCCTGTTCCAAAGCAAAATGTACGCAGTGTGGGGTTACTTTATATTGGTCACTGCTATATACAGACATACATACACATTTACGGTTTTCGCAATTATTCTTTAATTTGTGCTATAAGACCTACCTTCATACCAAATTTCAAGATTCTGCGTTCACGGGAACTACCTTGTAGGTTTTGATTCCCTTGAGAGTTGAAAATTTGCGGAAATTTGCGGCATAAACGACTGTATCTTTTGATTGAGTTGGCTTAGAAGTTTGATTTTTTCACAGCTTCAAGGGACAGTAGACCTGAGTAATTGATATAAATTTCAGCTTCATACCTCCACGCGTTCCTGAGAAAAAGGGTCTTGACAGACGGACGGACAGACGGACAACAAAGTGATCCTATAAGGGTTCCGTTTTTTCCTTTTGAGGTACGGAACCCTAAAAACATAGAATGTACCAGTTGCTTCTCTTCCCGCGTAGAGTCATTCGGGGTAACAGCACGCGGTGGGTAAAAGTACGCGGTGGTCCGATCTCCGACAGGGGTGAGGGGGCCGAGGTCTGTGTTTGTAAAACAGAGTGGCGCTACTGTCGCCGTTTAGGAGCCACGGGCCGCGCCGACGCAATCTAAGTACTGGTCGCGACACGTCGCCGAATACTTGTAGCACGCTTATTTCGTTTAATTTTTGAGCCACGGAAAAGTGTGCTGTAGTTAAATGAATAGCTCTGTGCCAGTAAGTATACTATATTTCTATTGTTCATTTAATGTAGTTTTTATGTAAGTTTATCATATTCGTAAAAAGTATTTAACGTGTGTGTTGTGACTGATTATTTGGTATATTTGCCGATTGGGGTAAGAGTACGAGATTAATAGTACGCACGCGTACGTTACCCCCGTTGCGTACTTATACCCAAATGAAATAAAAATATCAAAAATTGTTCAATCTTTCAGAATACACCAAAATGCCGAGAAATTACATAAGGAAGGCCCCTCAGCGGACCCTCATCTCAGATGACCAAATAATGAAGGCGAACACATCGGGTCAAGAGTACGCATTGGAATAGTTTTCAGTTAAGCCTATGTAGGGCTAAAACTAATTAATCTTGATGGAAAATTTTCTTAAATAGTGAAAATTTATTGAATATTCTACAGATTTAATATCATAACATGCCAATTATATAATTCTTTATAGGTCTGGGAGGCCATCAAAAAAAAATGCGTGCTCTTGACCCGAATGACTGCGTACGTTTACCCCGCGTGCGTAACTTTACCCTAAGACTTGCGTAATTTTACCCACACATCGGGTCAAGAGTACGCATTGGAAAAGTTTCCAGTTAAGCCTATGTAGGGCTAAAACTAATTAATCTTGATGGAAAATTTTCTTAAATAGTGAAAATTTATTGAATATTCTACAGATTTAATATCATAACATGTCAATTATATAATTCTTTATAGGTCTGGGAGGCCATCAAAAAAAAAAGTGCGTGCTCTTGACCCGAATGACTCTACATGGTCGCGTGAATGGCCCATCGAGGGGGCGAAAATCTGAGAAATCATTGTTATAGGCGATGCAGCTAGTGACCCGTCACTATTTTGATTCCACTTTCCACCTATACGCCCACAATCATGCTAAACCGCCCTGTCTACCCCGTAAGGGATAAAAACGTCATTTATGTATGTATGAAATGTCTCGGTATAGCCGCGAAAGGCGCCGACTCAGCATGTGCTGCCGACATTGCTGCCTCAGCGCTAAATATTCTGTTGGAAACACCAGTGTCCGAGTTGACGCATATAGAATACTCTAAATTTCCATTCGATACATATATGTACATACATATATATATCACGTCTTTATCCCTTACGTGGGAAGAGCCTAAGGTAACAAAACCTTAAGGCCACGTTTAGCATCATTAAGGGCGTATAGGTGGAAAGGGAAATCAAACCATTAGGTAGTGGTGAAAAATTGCGCAGTATCACTATCCCTACATAGTATAAAATAAAGTCGCTTTCTCTGTCCCTATGTCCCTGTGTCCCTGTGTATGCTTATATCTTCAAAACTACACAACGGATTTTGATGCGGTTTTTTTAATAGATAGAGTGATTCAAGAGGAAGGTTTTATGTATAATTCTACGCAGACGAAGTCGCGGGCAGAAGTTAGTTTAAAATATAATGTAGAAGAAAATTGGTGTTGTCATTTTGAAGTCAAGGGCGCCAATAAATAAAGTATGTCTTATTGGTTGTCTGATAGAGCTATTAACCGATAAGACCGCCTATCGTTTACTTTGTTCTTTGTTTCTGTATTGTTTTGTACTGATTCGTGGTGTTCAATAAAGTGTATTTGTATTGTACCGTACCTACTTTCAGGAACTTACACTAGAGTAATTTGAATATCGATTTCGACCACGCTTATAGTGTGAAATGGAATTGTACAGGATTGATTGAAGAAAAACCACGATTATGTCGTAAGTCACCGATGCGGTTCCGAGTGTGCCACGCTAGTGTCCGTGTTACTCGATAATTCCATTATTTAGAATCAATCGTGGTGTAGTTTTACATGATTAAAAACATTGAATTCTTTCTGTACATATGCCGTGGCCTTGAGTTCTTGTTACCCTTTTTTATGGTGTGGAAAATGCGCCATGCATCCGGATTCCCTATTAGGTCGTCTATGTGAGGCGTTACGGGAGCACTCGGTGTCACCGCGACCCACGACCACCCCGGGATGGGGTTCCCTCTTCGCGGCACCTGTGCAATGCAGATTTGGGAATTGAGTTCTTGCTATCGTAGCCTCTGTCTACCCCGCACGAAATAAAGACGTAATTTGTGTATATTTACATTCAAGACTTATTTTGTGACCGAAAACTTACACTAAGACATGACTAAGACTAAGTACCAACTTACTGCTCCAAAGAAAAAATAAAATAAAATCAGCATTCCAGTTAAAATAATTTATTAAAAAATAAACTAAGTACTTAAATTAAATTAACAGCCCAATAAACCTGAAAATCTATACGGATTAGACACAGACACTGGTGAAATAAAATCGCTGCTAAACACGCTAGGCGAAATCACGTTAGGGGAAATCACGCTAGGGGAAATCACGCTAGGGGAAATCACGCTAGGGGAAATCACGTTAGGAATAGCTCTAGGTGAAATAAAGCTAGGGGTTACTCCGTTACCACAACCACAAGGCAACACTGCGTTGACATCATTGCAACCACAGCCATTGGTGTTCTGTAATAAGTTACAGACGATCATCAGCTGAAGGGTATCAGCTAGATTCTGACAGACGCTAGGCGTGCAGTCGGTGGTGATGATGTTCTGTGATGAACAGGGACTGTTGATGAACCGCGGCTGGGTGATGATGTTCCGTGGGATCCTTGGGCTTTCGATGATGCCGCGGCCGAATTGGCGAAGGCATTGTGATGATACGAGCTGAGAACGAGATTAAATAGTGATCAATGTTGGAAATTGAAGACCTTGTGGTTATGACGAGATTCCTTAAAACTATGTGTTTGGCATTAAAATAAACTAGTAAATATATTGAAACTAGCTCTTTGTTCCGCCTTAAATTTGAAAAATTCCAGTGGCTTGCTATCGCGCGGGAACTATGCAATTTTCCGGGATAAAAACTATCCTATGTCCTTTCCCGGGACTCAAACTATCTGTATACCAAATTTCAACTAAATCGGCCCAGCGGTTTAAGCGTGAAAAGGTAACAGACAGACAGACAGACTTATATAGACTTATAGACTTTCGCATTTATAATATTTGTAAGGGTGTACGTATTTAGATACCGAAAAACGGGGTGAGTAGGGTCAATATTGAAGTTCATACCTCGATAAAAAAAATGTAGCAAGTTGATTTTTATATGCTTTTATATTAACATGTCTTAGTCTCCACGCTGGAACATAGCTCCCCAAGCAATGCTTGGCGGCTGGATAAGTGAGACGAATGAATAGAATGTATCTTACCTGGTACTGTACAGCCGATAAGAATGAAATTACAATAATTTTGAGCGCCATTTTTTTTCCAACCGTTATACTACTCTAATTCCTATTAAAGTGTTTAAAATTATTTAAATACGCTATATTTATCATTAATTTATCATTTAATCATTTTTTTAATTATCTATTAAGTTACATTGTGTACCGTAATGTGCAATGATGGCAAGTTTCATTGCTCTAGTCAAATCTAATTATGTAAAAGATTCCAAGTGTGTTGATATAGATAAAGTCGTACTAATCCTACTAATATTATAAATGTGAAAGTTTGTGAGTATGGATGTTTGTTACTCTTTCACGCCAGAACGGCTGGACAGATCTGGATGAAATTTGGAACATAGATAGATTATAGTCTGGAATAACACATATGTTACTTTTTATCCCGGAAAATTGCGTAATTCCTGCGGGATAGCGATAAACGAATTCTATGCAGACGAAGTTGCGGGCAACAGCTAGTTTTGATATAAGCTTGTTACATTATTACACGATTTAGGGCTTCTTTTTCTATTATTTTTTGTTATCCCTTAATGGCGGCCGTAAGGCTAGCGCCAATGTCAGTTTAAAAGACAAGTGTGCGGAAAAAAAAAGACAAAATGTCGGCAACGTTGAACGGTGATACGGTCAAAGACAAAGGGGGTCTTAGCCAGCGATCAATGATATCCCTCAGAAACTGCCAAATCATTAGCCGATGCCCAGGGGGCAGCGGACCCAGCACTGCTCTTGTCCCCGGACGAATCCAAAAACGAACCGCAGCTCTTGACCACACGCAGAGGTAACCCGACTCTCCATTAAGTTTCAGTTATCTGTTATATCTTCTGCCCGCTACTTCGTCTGCGTAGAATTATAAACAAACCTTCTTGAATCACTCTATCTATTAAAAAAAATTGCATCAAAATCCGTTGCGTAGTTTTAAAGATCTAAGCATGTTTTTACTATGTAGTGATGATGATATTATCTCTGTCTGGTCCGTAGTAATAAATGGAGACGGGAGAGAGTGGTTGGTGAAACAGGCCATTAGAATATAAAATACAATAAAAACGACTCTTTTTTTACCACATTGTAGGCGACACGCCTATTTAAGCAGCTACGTGTTACAACCTTTTTATTAAATTATGCTATTTTGGCTCTGGCCGCAAATAAACTTTGCATGGAGCGCTGAAAGAAAAAAAACAAACTAAATTTTATTGGTCGTGTCATTGCTCTTGACAGCGCTGTGTATTGAATTTTCAATATAATTTCAATTGTTTTATTTTATTAGTTTCTACAGTCTACACACATAAAAACCTAAAGGCCAAGTTTAGCATGACTGTGAGGATATAGCTTGGACAGAGGAATCAATATAATTCGTAAGATTTTCGCGCATTCCCTCGACGGCATTTTACGATCCAAAAGAGAGGTTAAATTTCTAAACGACACTGAAAATTAGAACACAGAAAAATTCGAAAAGTAAAGCTATGGCCGGGAATTGACCTCTGATCCTCGTCACCTGCTACGGGTGGTGTAGGGGTGCACGCGTCACGGAATGACGAGGATCCGGGTTCGATAGTAAAATGTCTTGATTTATTTGATAGCAAATGTTAGTTGGAAAAATCCAACAATTACCACCGATCTGAAGCTAAATAAAACAACGCGTATTCTCAGACATTTAATAAAACTATCTATAATATAATTGGTGCCACACATGGTGACAAACCAGGGCACAACGGTGTAGCCAGAGCTGAACAGCTATACGGACTACAGATAGGCAGGGCCGCAGACGAACAACCACCACAGCATTTAGGGCAAGGCGCGAAAGACTTGGCAACCACAGGCAAGCCTCCAGGCAGGTAGCCCAAGCCGCATGGCAACTCAGGCGCTAGAGGCGGCAGTATCAGCTCTTCGTTCAGGCCAAAATTGACGCACAGGGACTTCGTTTTCACGCAAGGCTCTCGAGGGACGAAAGCCGTTACGAAGTCAGGGCATTCCTCGTCGTATATGAGGTCGTAAGGTAGGATGTCGCAGTCTGAGTAGTCACAGCTTATGGGGTAGCAGGGTGTCACTTTTGTTTCTTTTTCTGGTAGTGTTTCTTCGAGTAGATCGCTGACTATGAATAATTGGATGGTGTCGATCAGAGATTGGACTATTGCGCCGTCTACTGCGGGTGGTGTGGTGGTTTGTATTGGTATGATGGGTTGTATGGTTGGTTGTAGTGTAGGAGCTATGGTTGATGGTTGAGGTAACCGGCGTATACAGCGGCCGGATGCTACCTGTAAAGAATACGTATTTGTTAAGTTGTTGTGAGAGGAGGCCCAGCAGTGGGACATATTAGGCTGGAGATGATGCTATTTGCTACATAGACAGACGGACAAAAATATTCAGTTTTTAATACGTGTTCTGTTTCTAATCCAGAGTGAATAGGCTGCTACATCATCTGGTCTTTCCATCACGTGTGATAAAAGTCAATCGCTGGTCAGTTTATAATAAATAAAATCACGGTTCATGAGATACTGGTGAAAAACAAACAGATAGAGAGACGGACAGTGCAGTCTTATGAATAGGGTCCCGTCCCCCCCCATCTGACAAATCTGCGGCGGACCCCAGACGTTATAGTTACTCCACTGCCTCTGGGGGGTTACAATGACGTGTTAATGCGACTCAACTCCGATTCCTGAACGAAACCTGAACTGATTCGGAATTGAATCGCATTAAGACGTCAATGTAACCCCTGTGCCCCGTAAGGGATTAAACCGTGATTTATGGTATGTATAAATAAATAAATAAATATCTTGGGACAAATTACACCAATTGACCCAGCCCCAAACTAAGCAAAGCTTGTACTATGGGTACCAGGCAACGGATAAACATACTTATATAATGTAGATAAATACATACTTAAATACATACAACATCCATGACTCGGGTACAAACATTCGTATTCATCATACAACTGTCTGTCCCTACCGGGATTCGAATCCAGGACCTCTAGCTTCATAGTCAGGGTCACTAACCACTAGGCTATCCGGTCGTGTGTTAAACGACTTACACCAACAAGAACAGCAACAACAGCCAATGTGTTCCAACCCATCTTGCCAGCTTCCAACAAAATGTGAATTACCAAATAGATGTCCTACTTTAAATACAAAATGCTCCATTATCGTGGGGCTCAGAAACGTTGGTATCGGAAAGTGTTACTAACCCAGTTACAGGTTGAGAAACGGAAATTTATGAATTGCTAAATAATGCGTGTGAATTTGAAAGGAATGGAGCAGATATGTTTATTTGTAGCAAAAAATCCGGCTCAAACCAGTTGAAGTTTAAAGCCGTTTTGCAGAAAACAAACGAATATCACTACATAGTACTGCCGTGCAGATTTTAAAACGCAGTAAGTGGCATTTTGAGTGATTTCTGTTTATTAGTGATTCAGAATCAGTGCATCGAAACGCACACATGTATGTAATCGGTTTTTTGGTCCGGAGCCTCCTTCGAAGCCTCTACGAGCAGTATGTCAAAGTGCTCAGTAAATAATGCACCGTAGCACTAACCAAAATGCAGTAAGAAACAACTTACTTTATTGGAACTGTAAAGATACAATTTACGCGTATCTGTAAGGACCATTTAAAATGCAGTGATTAGGCAACTTACTCTTAGTTAGTCAGTAATTATTGAAAAATAAAAATAATGTATTCTATTTAAATCGCAGTATGCGTCAAATTTACTGCGTATTACTCTGTAAATGAAAGTTTTTTTTTACTTTGTACTGCGATTTTCACGGCGGATAAAAGTTTAACTGCTCTTTGATCGGTATTTGCTAATCGTACGAATATAAAAGTCTACAATCTAAATCGCAGTATACGTTCAAAATCAATATTTTTTAATTTTTATGTTGCGTTTCTGGCCTTACTTACTGCATATTATTCAGCAATTCTGCCGTGCAGATTTAAAACGCAGTAGGTGCAAAAATGCTGTTCCGAGATAAACGCAAAAAACTACTTCAAACTTCGTTTTTTTCGTTATTTCGAAGAATTTTGCTAAATTTACACTAACTATAGCGTAAATGTTACAAGGATTATTTACAAAAAAAGAACATCCTCAGACTTATATTACGCATGAAAGGAGGTTTTTAAGAAAATCTGAGCTAGGTGCACTGTTTTAAAATAATAGTGTTTACTTATATATAAAAAAAAAACAAAACAATTGTGACCCAAATTAAACAAGGAACTTAGTTCTGAGATCAGACTTAATTAATAACATAATTATTCATTCTTTTAAAATCTTAAAAAATATATGTACCATGAGATCAAAAATCTAAATCTTCGAAATATAATCAACTGTCACCACATAGCACGACGTGCAGCCCGAGTCCCGGTCACAATTTTTTTATGATAATTTTTTTTATTTGATTTTATATGTGAAGTTTTAATAAGCTAAAGCTTAATTTTTCTAATTGTGATGTTTGTTTTTACAAGATCATGTAGATTTTTTGTATCTTAGAATGATAGGTAAAAAACTTAAGTAATTAATGCTGTACCCTTTCGAAATTCTGCATTTGATTTGCTGTAAATTCCTTTTTTATATCACATTTGCAAGTGGAACTTTACTTAAGTTTTTTTTTACCTATGCTTCTAAAAAAAATATATAGATAGATAGATAGATTTATTTATCACCCTTTTAAAAATACAATTAAATGACAAACATAAGTAATTCACAAAATGATATAATTACAATAACTTAAATTAAATTAAAAACAAAATAACAACAAACAAAAATAAAGCTTAATGAAATGCCAATGTAAATTCACAAAAAGATCGTCATGGGTACATACAAAGAGAAAATAATAATAATTTAAAATGTCAAATAATAAAAATATAAAACCACAAAATGTGGAAATATTATCAGAATATTATAGGTGTGGTACATATATTTAAAAAAACAAACATGAATGAATAATTATGTTATTAATTAAGTCTGATCTCAGAACTAAGTTCCTTGTTTTATTTAGGTCACAATTGTTTTGTTTTTTTTATGTAAGTAAGCACTATTATTTTAAACCAATGTACCTATCATTGATCTCAGTAAGGCAGGTTTAATTATACGTAAATAAAAAGTTATAGAAACAGTGAAACGTTATGTATTATTTTGACTTTATTCTCAATTAAGACTGAAAGTAATTTAAAGTTTGTAATGGTAATCATTCATTATTAGCCACAAATAAAATGTTATACAATTAGTTGTATTATTACATAATGATGGTGACTTATGATACCGATAAATAAATATTATAGAATGTGAAATTTACTCAGTCATTTTTTACATTTTTACGTTCAATTTTCTTACAATAAGCAGTAAAATAACTCGTAGCATTTCAAACGAGTGCTACATTCTAACAAAAATGCAGTAAACATGATGACCATACTGTACTTTACTCTGCAAACACGATTCAACTATTGCAGTATCAAGCTTTTATACTGCATATTATTTGGTATTCTAAAAGATTTTTAGTAAAAATATGTCTGCAGTAACAGCTCAGATTTTCTTAAAAACCTCTCATGCGTAATATAAGTCTCAGGATGTTCTTTTTTTTTGTAAATAATCCTTGTAACATTTACGCTATAGTTAAAGTGGAAATTTAGCAAAATTCTTCGAAATAACGAAAAAAACGAAGTTTGAAGTAGTTTTTTGCGTTTATCTCGAAACAGCATTTTTGCACTTACTGCGTTTTAAAATCTGCACGGCAGAGTAGGATTAAACAAAGTCGCTTTTCGCTGTCTGGACCTATGTATGCTTAGATCTTTAAAACTAGGCAACGGATTGTGATGCGTTTTTTTTAATAGATAGAACGATTGCTGCAAATCTATCTGAGATTTCAATTTTGATGTGGGTCATTCCATTTTCGCGGGTGCAACATTTACACGCCTGTTTTAGTACAACCTAATTAAATAAAAAACATTTTTAATTAAATTAGCCTTTAAAATACTACATTTTAGTATGCCTACTTTATATTAATTAACAAAAATGTTAATATGATATTTTAAAAGCCAGGAGAAAGGTTCAAATTGCCATCGCGGGTGCAGCAAATTTGTGCAATCGTTCTCTCGAAAATTAGAACATTTTTTATTACAGCACATAATTAGTTCAATCCGGCACAACATTTTAACTTGAAGATAAAACACGTCATACAAAAAGTAGATTGCCTACTGTGCAATTTGTAATGCCTATATTTGATAATTTTATTATTGCTATGTCAGATAGCAAGTAGGTATGTTAACATGTTGCAGAAACTGGTGGAGAGGTTTAGGTAACTTCTTTTCGATAATATTAAATTAAATATTTAAATAATAAAACTATTTCATGCCAAGAATGCCTTACATCATTCAGGACAAGAGCTGATAGGTATTCTTCAAACTGCTGGACTGATTTTTAACCTGGCTAAGAACCACCCCAAGGAAACTGGCTTTCGAATTAAAAAAACCGCATCGAAATTGATCTATCAGTTTGAAAGCTACGATGCCATAGACACGCACACACACAAACACAGAGAGAGATAGAGAGAGAGAGAGAGAGAGAGAGAGAGAGAGAGAGAGAGAGAGAGAGAGAGAGCGCGAGAATTATAACACCACACTTTTTTTGCGTCGGGGGTTAAAAATCACATAATAACCCACGGGACAGCGATAGGCGAATTATGGACAGACGGAGTCGCGCGCAACAGCTAGTCGGTTATATAATTGGGATTGTCTATTTTTTTACAATGTATAGTAAATCGAAAACCATTTCGAGATAAATGCTTTTTAAATCGTTTTCTGTATTTACTTTATTTTATTTTGCTATAATGAATTTATTACATGAAAAATAAGCAATGACCTTCATTTGACATTCCCAGACATGGCGTAGACGGTCCAAAATGTACTTTATTTGCAAAGGTTACAAATTCTATGCTATTTACGCGTGTATTATGCTACGGAGTTCAATTTGGACCCGCAATCTGACATTTCATTCATCTTATGACAGATGACAAGCAAATGGGCAATCTTGTTACTGTCATTCTTGTTTTTTCCACCGTTTACTTTCATATTGTTGTATTATAGTTTAGATTTAGAAGCACTTTCGGTAGATAATTAGGCAAGAGTGTAACCACACAGCGATGTGCTTTGCTCACATGAAAGATTTTACGCTAAATATTTTAATGGAGAGCGAAAATATTACGTTTGTCGGTTTACTTTCGCCTACTGAGTTTACTGTCTTATTTCCGGGTCCTGTTTTGTCTCGATCATACCTGGTATGTGTTTATGGACCTTACTGCTTCGCGCAGAATGTTATGGTATGTATAACGATTGTGAAAATATAAAATTCATAGGAGAAGATCGCGTAAATCTTCCTGTGTTATTGTTGAATCATGTTGACATTGATACTAATGACAGTTTGCCAACTTCACCACAGATAGAAAAGACGTTGATGGCGGAGGTTCACATACGTTTTATGATCAATTTATCCAATAAGCAGATGTGTGACACCGGCAATGGAAACTCTGACGTCATCAACCAAAATACTTTCAATAATTAATAGTGAAAAAAATACCGAGTTATATGAGAAAATATTGAAATTGGTTTCTTATAATTGACTATTCTGCACAAAAAAAATATAAAAAGGATAGGTATTTTTTTTTAGACAATCCCAATTATGTAATACCTATAACACAAAATGTAATGTACTCGGGAAATGAAGTGAAAGAAGTGAAGCTAAAAAGTTCAATGAAAACTTAAGTAATTTTTGACTCAAAATTAAGGCACCCTTGTTCGAGGTTGGTTAACACTAACAATGGTAAAAATATCTAATATTATTATAATTAAAGTTCCTCTCCAACTGACATTATTTCTATATTGTAGTAACATCTTATCAAACATCAATACGTGTCGTGTGTGTCAAATTAATAATAAGCCAATTTTAAAATTTTTGATGTTTAAAATAAAATATATCCCCCAAGACACCGAAACTTGCAAAAGATTACGCTTCTGCCTCGTTTATTTATAGCCTCATGTCCCCTCTGATAAAGATAAAGACAACTATGCTATGCAATACTGCAAAAATCTTTAAAGTATTTTTAAATTGTGAAAAATGTAAAAAAAACAGCCTTTTGTGGTGTATTACAGTCAAAGCAATTATTTATGTTATTACATATTATTATACGGAAATGTGGACGCAATTTTCTTTCCAATGAAAAAAACTGTCAATAATAAGTATTTACTGTTCTTGAAAAGGCTTGCAAATAAATAAGTTGACCTACATTTTGTAAAAGTATATAAAGTTACTTTCATAATCAGAAATAGGTGACCTAATGAACTTACAAAACAAATTAGCAGAAATTTAAGCAAGACATGAGATAAAATAGGTTACGTATGCATGGACTTTTCATGTAACAAAACCTATATATACATGGAAACTGCAAGTATTTCCTGTTATTATTTTTCGTATTGTTACATAGCTCTTACTTTTTCAAAAATGCTACCAAAGATTATGTTATTTTTAAATTTACTAATAGTAAAGGTAATAATAGCTTTTTATTTACCAAAATATTATTGTGCTCCAACATTCGATATTCAAAGTTCGTTTTCCCGCTCTCACTAACAGTCAATAATTTAAGAGCGAGGGCGACGGTATAGTACGCATTTCAAGTTTCGAATTTTGGAGTAGCATTTTTATTTATGCCAATATCTTGATGTAGCGTTCAATTTTGCTTTTTTGTTCAATATGGTATATTATCACAAAGGTCTCTCTATTGTATCAATTTATTGAATGTTTTTTTCTCTTGTTTTCTAGATGGTTCTCTCACAGATGGTCTACAGTACACCAACTTACCCATATTCAACAGCTGTGTCATCAACACAAAGTTATCTCTCCAGTTCATCACCTTCTGCATCTATATCGACTGCTGTGCCAGTGTCATCGTCTCCAACAACTTTGGTGTCATCACCTCCTACTACCGTATCCGCCATACCTTCAAAAGCACCTCAGCGTTCACCATCTTGTCCACCAGCAGAAGCCAAAGCATATTTCCTCCCGGGACCCATCCCTGATCCAAAAGTAACAATACTCTCTGATATGCCATCAGTTCTAGAAGGCAAACCTAGACTAATCAGTTCAGACAACATCATTGAACTAAATAGAGCTACCGACCCTGGTTTCATAGAAGTGATAGGTAAATTTTGTGAGCCAATGAATACAAAACTTCAGGGAGATGGGGAAAAACCAGTGCTGCCAACAGTTAAAGAAAATACAGTGTCGCCAGTTAAAAGGCTAACTATGGCTTGTAGCAATAATGAACCGGTTTCAGGCGCTGAAAATTGGTCTTACATACAAAATGAACAGGTTATCTGCCCTGGTGTTTCGAAAATAGATGTTGTGCTGCTAACACCGGCGTTAGCAGAGAAGAAAATTAACAATCCAATTGAGTTTGAAGGACTGTTAGATGGTTTTTTTAGTTATTTGGAAGTATAAATTGTTACAATTCTTAATGAACATCCTTGAATGCTTTTCCTGTTTTGTTCTTGATGATCTTGATTAGTTAAATTTGTTATTGAGTCGAGTTTTGTTGGTTATTTTGATGATTGTTAATTAAACAATTAACTGATTGTTTGATTTATGTGGAGAAGAAGTGCCTAATAGTCATAGCTGATTTGCACTTGTGGTAGCACTTTAGCACGGTTTATTGTTGAATTTGTTGATTTGTAATTACTTAGAAAAAAATAAAGTTTTTCGTAAAGAACTGATTACTTTTATTTCATACATACATACATACATAAATCACGTCTTTATCCCTTACGGGGTAGACAGAGCCTAAGGTGACAAGACCCAAAGACCACGTTTAGCATGATTGTGGGCGTATCGATGTAAAGGGGAATCAAAATTTCATTATTTGTGTTATACGTAATTAATATTAACATGCTACTGAGTAAATAAATTAGTGGCAAAAATTATATTATAATGCATCATTTCCGTCAATGGCTGTATAAGTCTGGTTTCCTTTGTCTACACTTGGAAGTACGCAGAAATCTAAAAAAAACATGTTATGTCACTGTCACTGTCACAGTCACATTTATTTTTCTAATGAAAAAGTTCGGCTCAGCCTTGTTTTCGTAAATTTATTGAAATTTGGGTGGATTCAACGAATTTTATAACACAAAATTATCAAAATGGTGGAAGCGCAGAAGTTCAGGATAGAACAGGAGATGACCAACCTAGTAAATGAACTGGACAAAAGTTATTTGCGAAAAATGCAGGTACGTTTGAGGTTAGGACCTTATCTTAGTAATATTATGCAATAGCGCTTAGATATTTTTAAATGGGTTATCAAGTTGCATAAGTAAACAGCTATGTATCTGATATTATTATTGGCATACATCTTAAGTTGATAAGTCAACAAAAAAATGTATTTTTATTATAGTTTTGACGTCCTGGAATTTCGGTTCAAAAATATCCCTATGTACCTATCTATGACCACACTTCCCGTTATAATAATCGTCCCGTCAGTGCTATAGGGCAAGCCAAATTTGGGGCCCCATAGAGCTACGGGCCCAGGGCATTTTGCCTTTGACGGCTCTGGCTGAAAATCAGTGCTGCAGGTGTCTAACACCTCAGTGTAATGCTGAGCCAGCGACCATTTCACTTTTGCGAAGACACACAACCCGGATGATCTATTTTTCATGTCTTTTTTGTTGTTTTTTTTCTATAAAATTGTGTATATTGTCTATATTTGTGTGTCTTGCAAAAAGGAATAAATTTCTTCTTTCTTTCTTTCCATTCCTGCCGTCACAGAGTTATACCATTAATGTTACAGGAACATGATAAACAAATGGACCTATATGTGACCAACTTCGGAGTATACATTTTTAAATTTCAGACACCTCTGTAAAAAGTTGTTCGTAGTTATACATAGTGTCAAATTGAGAACCTCCTCCATTTTTTTTGTCTGTTAAAAATTGGTTATTCGTTACAATTAAGTGTTTATTAAATAGTTGGTTAATTAGTCAATAAATGTCTTACAGGGAGACATGCACCGGTGTGCAGCACGTTGCTGCGATGACCAACAGTCCTCGTTGGAGAGGGTGCATGGATGCATTGACAACTGCACGGGGACACTTAATCAGGCCAACAATTATGTGCAGGTGTGTATGATTATCAGGGCTTCGAGCCGGTGCCGAAAGTACTGGTAAAAACAGTATTAGGTGCTCTTCCAAAAACATTCACTTTTCACTGGTTTTGACGGGCTTCGTGACATAAATTATAATTTCTTTCTTACCTGTTAAAAAGTGATCTCCTTCATTAAATTATTGCAAATATGGATCATTTTGCAATTAACGTGAACGCTTCGAAAGCGGTTCATTTTCCGACCAAAACGGAACTGCATAGCTACTCGACATGATAGTTATTTATCTATACTATCTATACTAATATTATAAAGAGGAAAGATTTGATTGTTTGTTTGTTTGAATTGAATAGGCTCCGAAACTACTGGACTGATTTCAAAAATTCTTTTGCCGTCAGAAAGCTACATTATCACTGAGTGACATAGGCTACTTTTTACCGCGGGAAAATACCTTTTCCTACGGGAAAATTAATTCATCGCGGGCGAAGCTGCGGATGGAAGGCTAGTAATTAATAAACTACTGGATTCAAGATTTAAAACAAAGAATAGCGAAACTAAGTTACACATGCTACGATCAAAGTATTTGCACAGGCTTTAAAACAGGCTGTTTTATTGCTTACAGAACGAGATCAGCCACTTCCAGAACAGGTTGCAGCGTTGCGTGATGGATTGCAACGACCTGGCCCGCGACAGGCTTGGACCGGACCCTGGGCAGGACACCGTAAGTTCAGACGCAGGTTGCAAGTAGTCAGATGGAAATAAAATAATAATAATATCTTGGGACAATTGACACCAATTGACCTAGCCCCAAACTAAGCAAAGCTTGTAATATGGGCACTAGACAAGGGATAAACATACTTATATAGATAATAATAATAATAATATAATAATAAAAGCCTTTATTCGCTGACCAACATACATGCTCTTCTTATAAAAACAGTAGTATTCTTAAACCTAGTATAATTTACATAGCAAAATAATTATTTGTCAGGTTGTTTGTCGACATAGGCCTCCCCCAATTTTTTCCACGTCTCTCTATCCTTGGCACACCTTCTCCATCCCTTTGGCAAATCATCCTCCCATCTTTTGACTTGACCTCTTCGTTTTCGTTTCCCGTTCCTCGGATACCACTCTATTACATCCTTAGTCCATTTTCCTTTGCTAGTTCTCATTATATGTCCAGTCCAGTTCCATTTAAGTTTTCTTATTTTTTGTATCACATCACTAACCTTTGTTCTTTTCCTTATTCTTGAAGTTGTCCATTGATCTCGTAATCTTATGTTAAGCATGCTTCTTTCCATGCTGCGTTGACATATATGACATAGATAAATACATACTTAAATACATATTAAACATCCAAGACTCGAGAACAAACATTCGTATTTTTCATACAAATATCTGCCCTGACTAGGGATCGAACCCGGGACCTCAAGCTTCATAGTCAGGTTCTCTAACCAATGGGCCATCCGGTCGTCAAAAGATGGAAATGAACATAAAATTGTTACCTTGCTACTCCACTACTCACGTGCAAGATAACCAAGCCTGAAATATATATGTTTTTCATGCAATCCCTTCCACTACTGCCAATAAAACACATATAAATCTCACAAACTTAATTATCCCTTACACCACACAAACACTGACGCGAAAATCTCAGCCCTTATTAAAGTTTAATGAGCACAACCTGAGGGTCTGCATGTGTAACAGGTTGTGCTCATAAAACTTTGATAATGATCCCATAGAGGGATCGAAATGCGTTTCGATTAATTTAATTTTAGTAATAAATTTTTAGTATATTATCTTTAAATACAGGTATAAAAGGCGCGGGGACTCCGTTCGTTGCCTGGCAACGGCGAGTCAGGGCTCTCTTACTACACACCCAACTCTTGTGATATTTCGTGATTTTTGCCGAACCACTCCCCCCCTTTCGGAGCCTCACGTGACTGGATGGCCCCTAGACGTCCACAATCATGCTAAACGTGGCCTATGTTCTGTTCTTCAAAAGAAACAGCAACGCTTCTAAGATCGCTACTTAATCCGTCTATTTGTCTCTCTGTCGGTCCGTCCGTCTGACTGTCAAGAGTCTTTCACGACTGGTCACGTCGGTCTTAAACACGTAGGTTTCTAATGTCACGCAATCAAAAGATAAGTACTTTTGGAAGATAGTCATCAATTTATTTTTATGTCATTACAGATTAACAGAGCTACAATAGACTTCGAGAACTGTGCTGTCAAGTGTGTTGACAAGCACATGGGTCTGCTGCCTAGCATGATGAAGACCATGAAGTCTGTCCTGGCCAGCGGGAAGCCGCCGCCGATGAGGAGTGAATGAGACAAAACATATCGCTAGATGTAAGGGGATAGTGGTGCCGCAAAATCGATAGTTTAGAAGATAATTTTAAACGAAAGATGCCGTACTATCGATGGTATTGTACAGAAAGTTACGAAAACTATTGATACTGAAATAAAGGTTACGTCGTACAACGTAAGGTTACATATTCGGTACTGCCGATAGTGTTAACAGTTTATGTAATACAGAAAAGCAATTGTATGTGTACTGTCGATAGTTTATTCGAAATCAAGGATCAATAGGTACTATCAATAGTATTGCAGTCTATCAAAAATATAGATATGGTATTGTACACATACATAATACATACATACACAAATCACGTCTTTAACCCTTACGGCGTAGACAGAGCTTAAGGTAACAAGACCTACAGGCTATGTTTAGCAAGACACTGGGGGGAATAGTATTGTAGCCTACCAAAAATATCGATAGTGTTGTAGTCTACTAAAAATATCGATACCTTCGATAGTATTGTAGTCTACCAAAAATATCGATACTATGGATAGTATTGTAGTCTACTAAAAATATCGATGCCTTCGATAGCATTATAGTCTACCAGAAACATCGATAAGTACCATCGATAGTATTGTAGTGTACCAAAATATTGATACTTTCGATAGTACTGTAGTCTACCAAGAATATCGATACTATCGAAAACTATCGATACTATTGTCTTTGCTCAAGCTATCAATAATAGTACTAGTCTACCGAATACTATCGATATGGACTATCGAGCGGCAACACTACCGAGGGAGCCAAACTAGAATGCCACTAAACTACCACCGTAAAATCGCTCTTATAAATCGTGCGAAAAGCACATATATCACGTCTTTATCCCTAACGGGGTAGACAGAGCCTAAGGTAACAACCTGCGAAATTTAATCTAGTTTTAGGGTTCCTTACCCAAAGGGTAAAAACGGGACTCTAAGGCTCCACTGTCGGTCTGTCTGACACAGCTGTATCTCATGTACCGTAGACAGTTGGGATTGATGATGTATTTCTGTTGCTGCTGAAACAACTAAAAGGAGAATATTATTGTCTGTCTTTGTATGTAAGTAAACAATATGAAAATGACTGCCTACATTTTTTGCTTAAGGGTGTAAGTTATCTTTCTAATTTTTCTACTTCACTGTAAAAACTGTACATACTTAAAAAAATAAGGGTTTGTTTCACCACTCTCCGTAAAGTCCCTGATATCTTAAGTGTCAGTTATCTATGGCTCCCTCCTTATTTATTACTACGAAACACACAGAGACGACATCATAGGTAATTTATCTTAGCTGAGAATGGTGAAACGGCCCCTAAATCTAACGAATTATTTTTAAAAATCTTACAACAATTTACCGCGAGAGAGTTTGCGATTGGCTACCCGTTCGAGTAAACCTTGATGAAGCATGGATTGGTCCGAAACATGTCGGACTAACCTCAATTACAAAGACATACACACGCATAAATCACGTCTTTATCCCTTATGGGGTAGACAGAGCGTTTTAGCATGATTGTGGGCGTAGGTGGAAAGTGGAATCAAAATAATGAATGGTTGCTAGCCGCATCGCCGATAATATGATTTAGTAGACCCATACGAAAGAACAGACAAAAGATTTTTTTAATGGTTCGACTTGTTCCTTCATGACCGGTTTAGTGGTTTGTGGCTTTGACTGCGTAGCTAGAGGATCCAGGTTCGATTCCCGTGACGGACTTAATTTTGTATGAATTGGTTTCTTGGTAATTGCTGGAGTTATGAATGTTGCATTTTGTATAAATTAGGTATGTTATACTTTAATAATAGTGGTAATTGTTGTATACAAATGTATAGTTAAATATAGAAGAATAAAATAATTATTATATTCTTTTGTTTTCATTTTCAATGCCAGTTTGTTGTTTTTTTAATAAAATATTGAGGTGACATGTAGCCTGTGTTGTTCCAGAGATATAACTATTTATCTACCAAATTTCATGCAAATATGTGTGGCCTGTTATAACGACAAAAATTTACAAACATACAGACATACCTATATAATCGAGATATGGTCACAAAGTTTCACATTTATAATATTTTATTATTAGGAAAAGTAGGGTAAATATTATGTTGGACATAGGTACATACATAAATTACGTCGCTCCCTTACGGGGTAGACAGAGCCTAAGGTTGTTACCTAAGACGTAAAGGCCACGTTTAGCGTGATTGTGGGCGTATAGGTGGGAAGGAAAGGGGAATAAAAAATAATGGGTTGCTAGCCGCATCGCCTATAACTTATCGTCTAATCAAACCTTTGAAACTATTTCGAAATAATTAAGTGTTATGGGTTACTTTGTTGACAAATTGTATATTTTTATCATGATAAATATTTATTGTAATAAGCTGATATACAAACCGATTTTAAATTTATCTATAAGTTACAAAATAGATTTTAGAAATAAGGGTAAAGTTGCAATTTCTTTATCATTTTAACTATTTAAACAGTTTTTTTAAAACATTTTGTGTAGTATTATAATATTGGATACGATGTTTGGCCAAGTTGTATTATTTTATTTATTCTTTGCTTATAACGTAAGTATTTCTTTTTTACACACACACACATAAAACGCGTCTAAGGTCTACAAGTCTAAGGCTATTAGATAGTGTTGGGTAGCTAGCCGCAGCGCCCGAAACATTCGTGCCCATTCCCTCGATGGGCTTTTACCAAATGCACGGGAAGAGAAGCAACATAACTATTATGTATAAAATATATAGCCCAAGGCTTACTCACCTGCTATGGGTGGTGTAGGGGTATAGCACGCGTCACGGAATGACGAGGATCCGGGTTCGATTCCCGGCCATAGCTTTACTTTCGGATTTTTCTATGTTCTAATTTTCAGTGTCGTTTAGAAATTTAAAATATATTAAAATTTTGAAATAGTCTTTATTTTACCTTACAATGTCCTGATTATGTAAAGTTATGTTCGGGGAACAAGCGATCTTTGTGGGGGTTCAGTCGAAGTAACATCAGCATGCGAGCGTCTGCTGAAATATTTAGCAAAAATGCTGGGAAACGTACAAATGTTTTTAGCTAAACATTTTTTTTTTTTCAGGTCCAAGGTCAAGCCATACCAGAATGCAGTACCATAAGCCTGCCTGCAGGTCTACCGTCATCCCTAAAAGCCCTCCTAACCTTGGCAACCGGCCCTAGCTTACCAAACCCTACCATCAATTACAAAAAAATTTGCTCCGAACCTAATTATGGCTTCGTACAAGCCCCAATCGTACCCCCTTGTGGGTGCTACAACACGGCCATAGGGGTCCCCAACCCCGTAATAGGGGTGCAAACCTGCGGTTGCAATTATGGGGCCTGTGGATGCGGTACCCCAGTGATTGGTAACCTCTGTGGACGGACCACCCCATCCGTGGGTCTCGCGACTACGTGTGGCTGTTCCGACCCCACTGTGAGAATCCTCGATGGTTGTCCCAATTGCCAATCGGTGTACAGCTACAATCTTCCTTCGCTAGGAGTGCCGTGTGGATCTTTAGGGTTGTCTTATGGGTACGGTGTCGGGGTACCAGGGCTCCTTCCCCCCATAGGGTTGCCTTGTGGTTACTCGAGCACTCTTTGTGGGCCCTGTGGCCGCCCAATCAACCTATGCACCTGTAACAGCGGGTGTCCCAAACCTTGTGCTTGCAATGGGCCTTGTAACTGTCCTGGCAACTCATGCGGTTGCATAGAGGTACCCTGCGGCCCTCCAAAGATGAAAACCACATGTACATGCGTGACTCCTACCGTGGAGACGCCTTGTGGCTGTGCCCAAGGCAAGCCCACGTGTGCGTGCGCTACCACGGTAGAAGTGCCCACTTGTGGGATACCAATGGTCCCACCCTTTGCCCCTGTGATTGGATGCACGAGATATTTGAGACAGGTAGTTGTGCAGCCGCCTTTCTTGTAGGTTTACGTATTTATTTATTATGCAATAAATTATTGATGTGATTTTGCTGTATTATTTGGGTTGATATTAATAAAAAATACGACGGTCAAGAGATGCGGTTCGTTTTTGGATCCGTTCGAGGGGAGAGCAGTGCTTGGTCCGGGGCACCCTGGGCATCGGTTAAAGGTTTCCTGGCAGATTCTGAGGGATTTATCCGTTGGCTAAGAGCCCGACGGGGGGTCTTTTGACCGTGTTCTACCGTACAACGTTGCCGACATTTTTGTCACAAGATTTTTGAATACTGTACCTATTTTACTTTGACATTGGCAAAATCATCGCATCGATTGATGGGGCCATATTACAAAAAGAAGAAGAGTAAGCTGCAGCAAGGAAATAACACACACACACACACTCACAAATCACGTCTTTTCGTCTTTATCCCTTACGGGTTAAACAGAGCCTAAGGTAACAGGTACTTACAGGCCACAATTTAACAAGGAAATAATTTGGTAATTAAACCCCTTTTCGGCAGAATGCTGATGTGGGAGGCACCTAACACCGACGCGTACTCCATCCAACATAAAAACACTACGGGGTCACAATATAATTATCATAAAATATATTTATAACCCCAAGAACCCCCCCTATGCTCTCTGTGAAACTTGACCCTCTTCCTCTTCGCAGAGACGTACCTAAGTTCTCTTTGCGTGTTCTACAGGATTTATAATGGGGAGTGCTCCGTTGAACTTTTTAACCTCATCCCAGCTGCCAAGTTCCATCACCGTACTACTCGACACAAAAGTAGTTTCCACCAACATCACCTCGATAGTTGGTGCTCCAACACCGTGCGATTTAAGCGGTCTTTCTTGCCCCGTACGTGCAAAATTTGGAATGGGCTGACGGCTGGGGTTTTTCCAACTGGCTACGATATGGGTACCTTCAAGAGGCGAGTGTACCATTTCTTGCAAGGCCGGCAACGCACTAGCAGTCCTATTGGTGCTGCAGTTGTCCATGGGCGGCGGTGATCACTTACCATCTGGTGCACCGCATGCCCGTTTGTCGGTTTTAATATGAAAAAAAAAAAAAAAAAAAAAAAAAAAAGAACAAAAGCCAAAAACCAACGCTTGCTACAACGTTGTCAACAGAATTACTAAACCGTGATGAGAAAGTGATTGAAATATCTGCCATTTCGTTTCCAAACAATCCTACTCCTACTAATATTATAATCCCGAAAGTTTGTAAGTATTGATGGATGGATGTTTGTTACTCTTTCACGCCGGAACGGCTGGACATATCTGGACGAAATTTGGAACATAGGTAGATTATAGTCTGGAATAACACATAGGTTACTTTTTATCCCGGAAAATTGCGTAATTCCTGCGGAATAGCGATAAACGAGTGTGTCATATTTCGACCTAAGTAGGTATTATGGAATAAGATTTTTTAATCCCTTTCTCATCCCGGTTTAGTAATTTACTTGAGTATTAGGTTTTCCTTTGTTTTAAGTACGAGACAAAGAATCATGCGGGTGACCTTTTGGAAAACAAATGTATGAGTGTTATCTAAAGTAGCACGGAAAAGTCATTAGGTATACACATACACATATACACAAATCACGTCTATCCCTTACGGGGTAGACAGAGCCTAAGGTAACAGGTACCTACAGGCCACACCTAGCAAGATTGTGGGCGTACAGGTGGAAGATGGAATCAAAATAGTGATGGGTTGCTAGCCTCATCGCCTATAACACGATTCCTATGATTTTCGCCCATTCCCTCGATGGGCTTTTACCATCTGCGCGGGTAGAGAAGCAACTGGTACATTCTATGTTTTTTCTTTGCTCCCAGACCAGCATGGATTAGGTATTACAGCCAAAATGTATGTATGTATAAAGTATGTTTGTCCGGGCGGAATCTTGCGACTCAATTTTGAAGCATCCCTATATCTTCAACCATCATCATCATCATCATCATCAGCCTATGTTAGTCCACTGCTGGACATAGGCCTGCCCTAATGAGCGCCATAGCGCCCTGTCTTTAGCTTGACGCATCCAGCATCGGCCTGCAGTCTTTCGCAGATCGTCATCCCACCTGGCCGGAGGGCGTCCTACACTACGTTTGCCGAGTCACGGTCTCCACTCAAGAACACGTTTACCCCAGCGGTTGTATCTTCAACCGATTGAGCTTAATTTTGAATACTTGAGTAAGTCGGATGACAATACAATAATCTGGTGGAAGAGTCCCGGTGACCCGGCCAGGATTGCTGCAGGAGGGAACTCTTCAACGGTTGGTCTGATTTGACTTCAAATTTGGTAAGTAGGACGGGATGACAAAGCAAGTAACAGTCCGCAAAAAGTACAGTCAGCAATTGCTCCAAATTGAGTTGCAAGGCACATGCATACATTACAAGTTAAATAAAAACTTGTAATAAAAAAACCAACTGAGCATACTTTTTTCTACCCTAGTCACTATATCCTCTTTCACACCCGCACGTTCCCTAATCACACTATACCTTATTCTATCTTTCAGTGATACACCTTCTATACTTCTTAACGCTCTTACTGCATTTATTCTACTTTCATGCTTCTTTTGCCATACCTAAGTTTCGGTAACGTACATTAATGTTGAACTAGCACGTATGTATTGTACCTACGTAAGTATATTTGTCAAATATCTGAGGATATAGTGACTAAGATAGAAAAAAGTACCTATGCTTAGTTGGTTTGGTCACGTAGAGCGGATGGATGAAAGTAGACTAACTAAACAGATCTATATCGGGAGTGTCAATGCCTTGGGAGGGGAAGGCCTAGACGGACGTTCTGAGACCAAAGGAGACGTTTTGGCAAAGTTCAGGTCAGGAGAGGAAACCGACGAGCATGTATGAAGAGATTGATGAATGTCGATGAAGCGAAAGAAGTAGGTACCTACTATGTCAGGATCGTAGCAAGTGGCACAAAGTAGTCTCTGCCTACCCCTGTGGGAAAGAGGCGTGACGGTATGTATATGTATGTATTGTAATAAAAATACATCGGAATAGGTAGGTATGTAGGTAGTATTATGTAGGTACATTTCGTCCATGATTTGCTTACAAAGCAAATTAATTAGGTACGTATCTTATTACGACATTGTATTATACACATTCTTAATCATCATTAATTAAAAAACATAGAATGCACCAGTTGCTTCTCTTCCCGCGCAGATGGTAAAAGCCCATCGAGGGAATGGGCGAAAGTCTTAGGAATCATCGCTATTTTGATTCCACTTTCCACCTATACGCCCACAACCATGCTAAACGTGGCCTTAGGTTTTGTTACCTTAGGCTCTGTCTACCCCATAAGGGATAAACACGTGACATATGTATGTATGTTAATTATACTATAAAACTAAGCACCAGTGCATAAAATAGTTGCATAGTTGCAAAGAATGAGTCATACCTAAATCATGCCTACTTGTGACCCACATTTCAAAGTCATGACGATCGAACGTTGCGACAGCGTTCTCATTATACTGATTTTTACCATCTGCGCGGAGAGAGAAGCTGGTACATTCTATGTTTTTTCCAGCGTAATAGGTTATCTATACCTACTAATATTATAAAGAGGAAGGATTTGATTGTTTGTTTGTTTGAATTGAATAGGCTCCGAAACTACTGGACCGATTTCAAAAATTCTTTTGCCGTTAGAAAGCTACATTATCACTGAGTGACATAGGCTACTTTTTACCGCGGGAAAATTAATTTATCGCGGGCGAAGCTGCGGACGGAAGGCTAGTGGGACATAAATGTTTCGTATCGATACTTTTATTTTATTTTATTTTTGCAAATTTTATAAAATAACACATGACATTGTGTTCTTGCGAATTAAATCATTTCATTTCAACGTTTGACTTCGAGTTAATTACAAAAATCCAGCCTCGGAAAAGCAATACCCAATTCCCTGAAACTGTACAGTTCAATCGAAATCGAAATTCGCAATTTTTCTGTCGTCACGTGCCATAGACAACATTAGTGGAATTCTTTATCAAATGACACAACTACAATCTACACCATCAATATCAAAGGTATCAACAATAAACCAGTTGTAATATCTTTTGAAATATAGTAAAGATAAACATTTTATAAAAGGACTATAGTATCGGTGGTACTCACATGCGTATAATAGCTTTAAAGAGGTAAGTAATTTTATCCTTAACCTTGTAAAACTTGACACAATTATTATCTATACTAATATTATAAAGAGGAAAGATTTGATTGTTTGTTTGTTTGAATTGAATAGGCTCCGAAACTACTGGACCGATTTCAAAAATTATTTTGCCGTTAGAAAGCTACATTATCACTGAGTGACATAGGCTACTTTTTACCGCGGAAAATACCTTTTCCTACGGGAAAATTAATTTATCGCGGGCGAAGCTGCGGACGGAAGGCTAGTATCTTATAAACTGGCTAACTGACTGACAGACAGACAGCACACAGCCTAAACCACTAAAGCTACAGACTTGATATTTGGCTGAGATATTCCTTGAGCCATCATGAAGTTATCATAAAGGGGTGCGAGTCGGGTTTCTTCCGTGTGTGGTCAAGAGCTGCGGTTCGTTATTGGATCCGTCCGGGGGGAAGAGCAGTGCTTGGTGCACCCTGGGCATTGGCTAATGATTCCCTGGCAGTTTCTGAGGGATATCATTGACCGTTGGCTAAGAGCCCGACAGGGGGGAGGGGGGTCTTTGACCATTACCGTACAACGTTGCCGACGTTTTGTCACAAGATTTTTTTGTATATTTTTGTTACTTTGACATTGGCGAAGTTGACTTGATACGCCACAAATAAGAAGAAGAAGAAGAATATCGTAAAGACGGGAATCTTGTCGAGCAAGTAGGTACTGATAACTGGTAACTGATAACAAAATAAAGCATTTACTTACTTACTTACTTACTTAAAATATTTTCAGTATAAAGAAAACATAGAATGTACCAGTTGCGTCTCTTCTATGGTAAAAGTTAGTGAGTACCTACTGTAGAGACTCCTTCTTTACTCTTTGTGGAATTCGAATCTTAAATATGAAATTTAAAAATAAACTAGAATTCGAAACAAGAGGAAAGTCAGAGTCTGCTTAGGGCTTCCATTGGAAGCAGATGTATTGATTTAATAAACTAAATAGATAAATAAAATACTGAACTTATATTCAAGAAGATGCAGTTTAATTAAAATAATAAATAATATATTGTGCCGTAAGGGATAATGATGTTATTTATGCATGTATGTATATGCTGTGTACGTATAAGTAGCAGGAGTATATCTGCAGAAATTATAATACCAATGTGACCAGAGATAAATCTTAATGTCACGTTTCTTACAGCAAATTTATCTCAGCAATGAGGGTATTTCCGAAATACAGTTACACACAATAAAAAGCCCTTAGCTTCGATTTGATTTTGACATTTATTTTCAGAAAAATGGGGCTCCTCGGACGAATAGTGATCGCCTTGCTCCTATCAACACCAGCCCTCTGCCAGAACCCTTCACGCAAAGGCCTAGCCTCCATCCTCCAGAACATCCTCACATCAAACCCTCAGATCCTCAAAATGGGGTCCAACAGACAGCTGTGCGACTACGGCTACGAAGCACCAATAAAAACAGTCCAGGGACAATACGTAACCAACTTCCCAAGCCAGAGGAATCCCACTGTGATCGAGATGCCGTACCCTCAATCTACACCATGTTACCAGAGTCCAGTTCCAGTTCAACAGCCCGTGGCATCAGTTCAGCCTGCAGTGTGCCAGCAAGTGCAGACTGTCAGTCAGCCTTACCTACCGCCTGTATGTCCAAGCCCTTACGTGTCTCCAGCGGCGTTGGTGAATCCCTTCTTGCCTGCAGCGTCGCCTGTGTCAGCTATGGCTCCTCCTACTTCAAATTTGTTGCCTTCAGTGATTCCGAGCATCAACAAACATCATTTCTTGAGAAAAGTGCCGTTCCCGCCACCTTGTATATAGTTGTGTGTGTTAATTTATTGTATGTGTGAGTAGAAATATACCGATAGTTGAATGCGCTTGTATTTTATTGTTAAATTTTGACACTATGGAAACTGCAACTGAATTAAGAAGAATGAACAATTAATGAATTCTGGGAAATTCTTACGGGATGGGAATTCTGCAATGGAAGCGAAAACGCGGATGTACGCTAGTCTTTTATATTTAGCAATAGCTATAATGCAATTGTGTACGAATGTAACATATCTATGAAATTCCTTAGAATTACCAAATTCAGATAAGAGTAAGCTACATAAGGAAACAATATTTGAAAGTAGGTTAGTATGTTTAGAAATACAAAATGAAGGGGGCATTTCTGTTGATTTGTGCCTTTGTAGCGCATGTAAGTATATTTGACACAATATTTCCCTGTAAAAAAATATTTACCTTGCTACTCTGCTACTCACGTGCAAGATAACCAAGTGTCTGTCTGAAATATACATGTTTTTCATGCCTCCCTCCACTACTGCCACAGAAAACACTATAAATCCCACAAACTTAATTATCCCTTACACCACACAAACACCATTGTGTTTATAACACATACTCGTATATATTTCACACAGGCGTGGTTATCTTGCACGTGAGTAGCAGAGTAGCAAGGTAAATATTTTTTATTCATTAAAATGGACCTCTGCAAAGTAAATAAATAATAAATAACGCCTGATTCAATAAAATATACAATATTTTCCATTCATATTTTAAAAAACTAGCCAAGCGCGAGATGGATTCGCGCACCGAGGATTCTGTACAAATTCGGCAAGTGAATTTGTAATCCAGTGTTAGTAGAGCCGTGCGGCTGCGCAAGGTAGGCAGTGCGATGTTGTTTCATATTGGACAGAGACAAAAAATTCGCTGTGGTTTTAGCCAAAGGGTAAAAACGGGAACCTATTACTAAGACTTTACTGTCCGTCTATCTGTCTGTTACCATCCACCGCGATAGCTAGACAACTGAATATCTCATAGATTATGTATTTATGTGGCCGCTATAACACAAATACTAACTTTTGATGTAAATTTACAATGTAAAATGACCTCGCACAGCCAGCATTTTGCTCAAGATCACGAAGTTTTATATTCACTTGCTGATTTTTTACGAAACCCTCGGTGCGCGAGGTCGACGCCCTCGCCAGTTTTAATTTACAGCAGTAAACCAAGACTTTCTAATTTTTACAGATCCATGCTCAAGCGCAGTGTGGCTGCGGCTGCTCTCCTCTACGCCCCCTCCCCCTCTGCCCACGTACACCCCCTCAACGCCCCTTGCCTCCTTGCCCTCGTCCTACTCCCTGCCCGTCTCCATGCCCGCCTCCCCCCAAATGCCGTCCTACAGCCCCTTGTCGTCCTTGTCCCCGACCTCTCCCACGTCCGTGCGAGAACCCACCAATAGTCGAAATTTGCGACTACAACCAAGCTGTGTTACCTCTGATTCAAGCACCGATACTTACACCTCCTCTTCAACAGCCTCTAGTTGCTTACGAAGCGTGTCCCCAGCCTCTTCCTTCTTGTAACTGCCCTGCACCGCCTACTTTACCAGTGTCCCAGTTGTACCCAAGTTTCTCTCCTATCATACCCCCTTATGTCCTCAATTCGGGGATAGGTGTCTCTCCGTGCTTGGGAGGTGTAGCTGATTTGTCTGTGCCATTGTCTCCAGTTGGTTTGATTAACCCCTTCTTGCCGGCTGCCTCGCCTCTGTCGGCATTAGCTCCGACTGTGTCATCTTTGTACCCCCCTATTAACCCGTGTGGTTGCGGATGTCACTTCTTGAAGAAAATTCCGATCCCTCCGCCTTGTATTTAATTTTAAATTTTAAGTTCGTTCATGGAAAGTGCTCCGACAAGAGCCTGGCTCTTAAGTTTAAGAAGTTCGTTTATTTGTTGAGACTTTTGTTTAAGTGTGATAAGATTAATATAATTATTTGTTTTTTTAAAGTTGTGTTTTATTTCCTTGTTACTTTTTGATTTTCCCTAATGACTAATGCTCTTGAGGTTTTCTTAAACATACTGTGTGATATAAATCTTATACATATAAACTAGCTTCTGCCCGCGACTTCGTCTGCGTAGAATTATACATAAAAATCTTCCTCTTGAATCACTCTATCTATTAAAAAAACCGCATCAAAATCCGTTGCGTAGTTTTGATGATATAAGCATACATAGGGACATAGGGATAGAGCTAGCGACTTTGTTTTATACTATGTAGTGATAGTTAAGAAAGTCGTGTTAGTTACACTATTTATAACTCGAGAACAGCTGAACCGGTTTGGCTGAAAATTGGTGAGGTAGCTTAGAACCAGGAGACGAATATAGGATACATTTTATCCCGATTTTCCCGCGGGATTGGAAAATCCCGAAATGTTGTACCAATAAAGCTACATTACATTTGGCACCTACATAATATTATTCCTTGCTTAGTATAAAGGTGCACTGCAAAGGAATTTTTCAAATTTCCCACGGGATAAAAACACGAGGTAAATAATTAAGACTATAATTAGTAGATAATATTCCTAGAGGATCACGTAGGTGCTCTAAGAAGGGATTTTCCGAATTTCCCGCGGCATAGGAAATAAAAACTTTATACTTGGAGACATGAGTGGATGGGGTATGTCGTCGGACGAAGTCGCGGGCAGAAGCTAGTTGCTAACAAATCAGTACCCACTTGAGAAGTACGCATCATTTCCCTATTACCGCACTACGCACGCCCGACATGTTTCGAACCACTCCGTTGTCCTTCATCAGTAAAAGCACTCACATGTCAAACTTCGACCCCGACTGATGACATTAATTCAGACCACTTCTTGGTAATCATTTCGCAACTTATTTTAAATTATCTAACAATAATTATCGTCAAACGCAAGAAAATACGCGTTCGTCTATTTCTATTGTTAAGTAACACAATTAAGAAATATGCTTTTACTCCTATCTAGTTTTCTAATAGATTAAAAACACCTTACTCATAGATCATAATGATCATGATAAAATGAATACGTAGATAAAAAGATACATAAATGTATGTGACACAGAGATTTTCTCTGCAGGCTGAAATAAAATTTCACGAAGATATCACTTACTTAATTCGAAAATGAAATCAATTGCATTACTTATGGAATTTTTATTAATACACGTAAGTACTTAATACATAGCGGCACTGCTTTTTGAAATAACAATACTCAAAAAGCTATTCTAAAGTGGTAAAAGAATCGTTTTAAAAAAAGTACATAGTTAAGGAATTAATTATAACAAAAATTAATTGATTCCTTTGAGTTACGACCGTTTCACCTTTATTCCATTGCAATAAGGGTGAAAAAGTCTGAAACAAAGGAATCAATTAACTTTTGTTGTAATTAAAGACGTTAACTATGTCCATGTGTTTTAAAACTTTGCGAGTGCTGTTACAAAATTACAATTAGACACTGGACAAAAAGTAAAGTCAGTAAAAAAACCTTGATCTAAAATTAAATTTTTAGGTTAAGTTATTTCTTGTCATTATTGATTCATTGATAATTTTTCACCTTATTTTCTTAATTTCAGTATGCAGTCGGTCAATACATACCTAGTATGTCACTTATCCAGCCAACGTTGCTGCCAAAACTTACTTTACAAAACATTTTGAAAACCCCAGAAGATAAAGTCGTTGAACGCATCCAAAACATGTCTGTTATGAACGCACCGAAGAAACTGCGAGCACCAATCATGAGCCGCGCATTTCAGCCAATAGCGGCGCCGAAAATTCAACCAATGGGAGATAAATTCAACATGGCGGAGCTATTCAAGAAATCAGCGTTGAAAACTTTGATTTCAGCCGCAGATATTAGATATAAAATGGCGAAAGCCTACGATTTTCCTTCTAGAAACAGAAACGATTTGATAAGAAATAGTAGAGGGTATTAAAAATGTGTGAATGAACTGACTGCCATTAAGTGAATTAAGGTTTATTTATTATTTTGTACAAATAAATATTTTTTTACCAAAATTACCTACGCAAGCAGATTTTTTTACAATTATTTACTCCCCCCCCCCCCCCCCCACCCTCTTCAGCAAAAGTAAGAAAACCTCTTAAATGCTTACGTAATCATTGGTACCTATATGCATTTTTCTTTTAATGGATTCTGTTATATATTGATTCGTGAGCAGCAGTTCGAATCGAAACTGCTGACGTAATCACCATATCGACCCCCCCACCCACCATGTCATCAAAAATAAGCAAAGCAAAGATCCCCCCCACCCCCTCAAGCGCTTACGTAATACTTGAACCCTCCCTTAAGCACTGTCTAGCCCGTAAGGGATACAGACGTGATTTATGTATGTCACTACATAGTAAAAATCAAAGTCGCTTTCTCTGTCCCTATGTATGCTTATAATATCTTCAAAACTACACAACGGATTTTGATGCGGTTTTTTTTAATAGATAGAGCGATTCATGAGAAAGGTTTTTATGTATAATTCTACGCAGACGAAGTCGCGGGCAGAAGCTAGTATTAGATATTTTGAAGCGTGTACGGTCCCGCCGGTACGCATGCCGTTGCTACGCTATCCCTCCTCTATGTCGTACTATTGATCCTATCCTAAAAATAAAGGACGCGACCTTGGAAATATCGCGACCTTCTCAGGGACGACCTTGCCTGCCAAGGGCAGACATTGACCGCGGCGGTAGCGCCCTATTTATAGGTCTGGGCTCCAATTCTTGGTATCACAGAACCATGTCTGAGAGGGATAGAGCAGACAACCGAAATAGAGTGGAAACGTCATAAATCGATGTACACACGGCAATATAATCAGGTAAGCACCTACGCACGCTCGCGCCATATCTAGCCTGCTTACCGAATAGCTTTGCTGTGTGTACATAGGGACATACATACATAAATCACGTCTTTATCCCTTACGAGGTAGACAGAGCCTAAGGTGACAAGACCTAAAGACCACGTTTAGCATGATTGTGGGCGTATGGATGGAAAGGGGAATCAGAACAGTGATTTTATCATTATCAGTGAGATCCTATAATTGGCTGTGTTGCTATTTCAATTCCACATATTGTTGTAAGCTGTTGGTTCTCCTTAAGTAAATAAACATACACACATACACAATCACGTCTTTATCCCTTACGGGGTAGACAGAGCCTAAGGTAACAGATACCTACAGGCCACATTTAGCAAGATTGAGGGCGTATACGTGGAATGGAATCAAAATAGTGATGGGTAGCCGCATCGCCTATAACATGATTCCTATGATTTTCACCCATTCCCTCGATGGGCTTTTTTTTGCTCCTAGCTCTAGCATGGGAGAAAATAAATAAATAAATAAAATTCATCTAACTAATATTATAAATGCGAAATGTTTGTGTCGATGTGAGTGAGTGTGTATGTTTGTTAATTCAATCATCACGTTGAAACGACTGGACGGATTTGGATAAAAGTTGGAACTAAAGCTGGTGTCCTAGATTAACAAAGAACAAAAAAGCGACAGATGACAAAATAAATTATTTCTGGTTCTGGTTCACAACATACATACATTCATAAATCACATCTTTATCCCTTACGGGGTAGACAGAGCCTAAGGTAACAAGACCTAAGTGCGGTCGAAGAAACTGAATCCCGTGGAACCTTTCTCATACACTCTAATATTATAAATGGGAAAGCTTGTGACTGATAATGTAAGTGAGTGTGTATGTTTGTTCCTTCTGCACGCCAAAACGACTTGACGGATTTGGATAAAATTTGGAATGGAGATAGCTGGTACCCTAGATTAAAATATACACTAGTTTTTATCCCGGAAAATTCCATAATTCCTGCGAGATAGCGATGACAATGACAATTACTAATACTACGATGGCGAAGTCACAGGTAGAAGCTAGTTTACCAATAACTTCTTTGACAGGTGTAAAGAAAAAAACACAATTCACAAAAAAATTATCGATATTTGCTCAAAGGCAAACTTATCCCTATAAGGGTTCTCTACCAGTTAACCCTTGAGCAGCTTTAAACTAGGGACCAACAAAAAATGTGTTGCGTGAGCGTATGGTAAGTCATGCTGACATTTGCAATGAAAAGGTTCCACATAGGTATGCGATTCAGGGGCCTTACCATGACGTCTTTCTGCCTAGTTTCTTGCGGCGCATTCTTCTTGGCAATGGTAGTTTCTAAAAGACATGTAAAAGAGCCCTTGGCGGCCAATTTGCAAAAATATTGATTTTGATTTTTTTAAACCTAAAAATAAGTAACGTTACACATATAATTTTTATAGGTAACATATTCAATCTTAAACATTTTTTATTATGCAAGAGATCACAACTATTATCCTAATTTAATTAGCACTGTTTGGTATTCTATTTTTATATTATTTATCACAACCTTTAAGTATTTTCTTTATTCCATGAACTCCCGTAAGGAATACGGACACTAGTCTATGAGATAGGTTTAAGTTTATTAACAAAATAAATGATAATTTTCTTCCTGCGATATACACTTAGGAATTCTTATAGCTATCTGTTCTGTTATGTAATTAAATAAATAATCTAAAATATATTTTGTCTCAGGCCTCTGTTACCTAATATTTTAGATTATAGCAATATTTAATCTTGATAGTAAACGTACGCACTGATAACTCAACTATATAATTGAAGGATATGTTTTTATTTTAATAAGTTTTTTTATGTTTAGCAAAATGGTTGTCAGATCAATTACGTTCTTATTTGTGAACATTTTGTTGAATCAGGTAATTATATTTTTATTCATTTATAAAATATCTCAATAAATCATATACATACACATACACAAATCACGTCTATATCAGTTGCGGGGTAGACAGAGCCTAAGGTAACAATACCTATAGACCACGTTCAGCATGATTGTAGACGGATAGGTGGAAAGAGGAATTAAAATAGTGATGGGTTGCCGCATTCCCTTGATGGGCTTTTACCATCTGCGGGGGACGAGAAGCAACTGGTACATTCAATGTTTTTCCTTTGCTGCCAGACCAGCATAGAAGTCAATAAATCAATTAGTAATAAATTAAGTTTATTTCATTTCAGTATGACAAGGTTCTAAGTACGCTGAGCATTAATTTACTAATGTTAAGTAATATATTAATATTATTTCCACAGAGTATAAATGGACAAATAATACCTATAGGCGGAGGGTGCGGTTGCCAACAAATGCCGGTGCAACAAAATTTGCCAATCAACAACTGCGGCTGCAATGCCAACCTACAACTAACCAATCTGCCAAATGGCATCATAGCCAACAACCTCCAGCTAGCAAAACACATGCAAGCTAACGTGCCATGCGGCTGCATGCCGAACAACTTACAACTAAGCAACAATTGTAATTGTAACATGCAGAATTTACAAATGGCAAACTTTGGAAACGGCTTAGTTGCCAACGGCTTGCAGATGGCCAACTTGCCGTTGTCGCAAAATGATTTACTGGCATTACTCAATGGCATATCTGTGCCAAACTACCAGAGTGTACTACAGTTAAGCATGCAAGCTCTTCTGAACCAATTAGGCAATAATTTCCCAGTGAATTGCCCCTGTGGATGCCAATCGAACTTGGCACAAGGTGGTTTAAGTAACAACTTGAACATCCTTAAAGCTTTTAACAGCATGCAAATGGGTGTGCAAAACCCGCCGTGTTCGTGTGCCAATGTGCCAATGGTGAATGGTATGAATGGCATGCCATTGGCTGGCACGCAGGACATTGTTCTAAACAGCCCGGGTCCGTGCCAGTCGTGTGCCAGTCCTAATACTATGTCGTTCACGGTGTACCACTAAACGGTAGTTTTAATTTATTTAATAAATTATTTATTCTTACCTTAATAGCTGTTTTATTTTTGTTAGTAACTAGCGAACCTGATATTACGCGTATATTTGTAGGAACTTGTAACTTGTCCAATTTAATTGTTGTATAGAGCAGGGGTTCCCAATTTTTTTGTGTCAAGGAACCCTAATTGATTACATTTTTCCTAGCGGAACCCTTCTTTGATAACACATTAAAATAGGTATAAATGAAAAACAACATACAGATCAGTGCGCGCGAACAACGTTGCTCACCGCACATGAAAATATTTTTTACGGAACCCTTATTGCCCTTCCACGGAACCCCAGGGTTCCGCGGACCACCTTTCGGGAACCGCTGGTATAGAGGGCATAATCGATTGAGCCAACATGTCAAAATGATTGTTTGTGGCATAAAGGTGTATAGATGTTTTTGAAGTCTTGGTAACGTACATTATATATTTATGTCCTTGGCTGCACATATGTGTTTGTTTAAAAAAAACTTTCTTACAAGTTTTTTGCGGCGCATTCCTCTTGGCAATGATGGCGGTTTGAAACCGTATTGTAACATTAAAGTCAATGTTCCATTCACCACGACGATAATATCATATTATATTTGTTATTGTAATTCCTTAACGTATGTGTCCTTAAAGTTGTAAGATCAATACTCATTTAGATACGTTTGCCAAGACGCCCCTAGATAGCGCTGTACGGTGCGCCGTGAATCCTAAATCGCGCTATTAAGATTTTTCTTGGAAACATGACCTTCCATGTACAAATTTGATATGTACACTTGGGATTTGAAGCCTGTCTTTTACTCAGAGCCCTCGGCGGCCTATTCTAAGAAGAAAGAAAAACTTTACTTCACCACGGAAGTTACAAAGTGCATAACATTTTACAGGACACATTGTTACTCGTACATAGAGATAGGTAGACGACATTTTATGCGGTAAGTGAAACAGCCTTCGTACTAGACTCTGGCTCTGTATCGCGAGTGCCAAGCGAAGTACTAAAAACACAAGAATAATTAGAAAGTGTGTGTGTGTGCACTTGTGCGCGTGTGTGTGTGGCTACACGTAAGTACCTGTAAGGAGATCCTCAGTACTTCCATAGCCTTTTTAACTTAACAGCAGACAAGTCTTGGATTAGTAACAGTTTTGCAAATTTTGTTGTGAGCGTTTAAGTGGGAATAGGAAGGCATATGTTTGGCAAAAGTACATTAATCTTATTAGTTACTAGCTTCTGCCCGCGACTTATTCTGCGTAGAATTATACATAAAAACCGTCCTCTTGAATCATTCTATCTATTAAAAAAACCGAATCAAAATCCGTTGTGTAGTTTTGAAGATATAAGCATACATAGGGACATAGGGACAGAGAAAGCGACTTTATTTTATACTAGCTTCTGCCCGCGACTTATTCTGCGTAGAATTATACATAAAAACCGTCCTCTTGAATCACTCTATCTATTAAAAAAAACCGAATCAAAATCCGTTGTGTAGTTTTGAAGATATAAGCATACATAGGGACATAGGGACAGAGAAAGCGACTTTATTTTATACTATGTAGTGATGATAGTGATAGTGATAAGTTTATTCGCAAAATAAACCTTGGATTTTGACAGTGAAGAGATGGTAGAGCTAGAATACCTAGAAGTATTAATAAATAGAAGCGTTGCAAGTTTAGCTGTTACTTAAAGTATTTCTAGGAACATTATTCTTTGAAATAGACAATGCAGTTGCGTGATTCAATTGTGTTGAAATAGTGGATGAACAAATTACGATTAGGAGTGGAGTGAAAAATATAAATTTCAATAGAAATATGCTTTGTTTTGTGAAACTGTCACCGTTTGAGTTGGTAATGTCGGGAAGCGAAGTAATCATTTTTGTTGCTTGTCTATTGGTAAGTTAAGTTACATTATTTTATGACATCATAAAAACTATTTTATTAATCGAAAAATTCTAAAATTTTCAACTTTGAAAAAACACCCATTCCATGCTGCTAGCTGAGTAAAGACAACATAGAATTTACCAGTTGCTTCTCTTCCCGCGCAGCTGGTAAAAGCCCGTCGAGGGAATGGGCGAAAGTCTTAGGAACCCATCACTATTTTAATTTCATTTTTCACCTATAGGTACGCCCACAATCTTGCTAAATGTGGCCTGTAGGTATCTGTTACCTTAGGCTCTGTCTACCCCGTAAGGGATAAAGACGTGATTTGTGTATGTATGTTGTGTTATAGCTCTACGATTTCTGAGTAAAACGGTCTTGATAACGGACGGACACCAACACCCTATGATGGCTCCGTTTTTTTTGACGTTTGGAAACCTAAAACCAATAAAATTGACTAAGAATCTTATTTATTCCAGATACACAATGTCACCGCTCAGGGTGACTTCTTGTCAGGACCCTTCAGCATGGCAGGGTCATTTGCTGAAGGCGGCTTCGGATCATTTGCTTCAAGCGGTTTTGGCCCATCTAATTTCGGTGGCATATTGAAAAACGAACCGGGTACAAATTTCGTTGGATCAATGGTAACAAGCACAATAGACGGCGTTACAGAAATAACACATAAAGTTACTGATGGAGTTGTGTCTGTAGTAAAAAAGGCTGGGGATTTACCAGATAGCAAAGTACCTGTAGTAAATGATATAGTAGAGAAAGTTGTACCAGAGGTCATAGAGCAAGTTACTGACGATCTGAATAAAGGTGTGGGGGTAGAGAAAATTGTTGATAACGTTGTTGGTACAGTAAGTAATGTTGTAGATGATGCTAATTTAGGTAAACTAGTTGGGCCTTTGCTCTTGAGAGTGTTGACGAATAGGACGGCGTTGAGAGCAATGATAAGGGTTTTGATTCTTGTGATTCGGTTAGGATTGTTGTAATTTCAAAACAACTAATGTTAAATGTGAGTTGCACAAAGTTTAACGGTAACTTTAACCGTAACCGACGTTTATGACGTATGTTTGTCAGAAAACATATGTCTAACATAATCGTCGATATAGATGACGTTCTTCTTCTTCTTCTTCTTATTTGTGGCGTTTCAAGTCGTTATAGCGACGACAACTTCGCCAATGTCAAAGTAACAAAAATACGATTAAAAAATCTTGTGACAAAATGTCGGCAACGTTGTACGGTAATGGTCAAAGACCCCCTCCCCCCCTGTCGGGCTCTTAGCCAACGGTCAATGATATCCCTCAGAAACTGCCAGGAAATCATTAGCCGAAGCCCAGGGTGCACCGGATCAAGCACTCCTCTTCCCTCCGGACGGATCCAAAAAGGAACCGCAGCTCTTGACCACACGTGGAGGTAACCCGACTCGCACCCCTAGATGACGTTATTGCTACAGTAACTTGGTCTTGGTGCAACTGACATTACTGTAATATTAAAACTTTGTGATGGTAAACTTAATAAAAAACTGAGAAATGCGAATTATTTTATTTTCCTCGTGACTTTATCTTTCTACTGTCGATTACGTTAGGAGAATAGAAAGTATGGGTACGGCATATGGTAGCGAAATATCTTGTCACACATACAACCAGATCTTTTACTTAAGATTGTCTCTTATGGCATCTTTGTGTTTTCTTGACCATGGGGTCAGATAACGTTGTAGGACTGTACGATGCAAATTTAACTAACAGTTTGACAGTCGACAACGCTAAAGCGCAAGCGTATGCAGAAATCGTAACAAAAACACATGGAATCGAATCTCATGGTACTGATAAGATAATTTGCGGGTGGTAGGGCCTTGTGCAAGGTCCGTCCGGATCACTACCACCATCTTACTCGCTAATCCTGCCGCTAAGTAGCAGTGCTTGCACTGCTGTGTTCCGGTGTGGAGAGTAAGACAGCCGGGGAAATTACGGGCACAAGAGGCATTTCATCTTAGTCCTCTAGGTTGGCAACGCATCTGCAATCCCTCCGGGGTTGCGGGTGTCTATGGGCAGTGGTGATCACTTACCATCAGGTGACCCACTTGCTCGTTTGCCTTCCTATTCATACAAAAAAAAAAAAAAAAAATTCGGTGAAATAATGTAGGTAACGTATGTATGTAAGTATTATTGTCCGGGTGGAATGTTGCAATTCAATTTTGAAGCTGAACTTTTGCATACTTGAGTAAGTCGGATGACAATACAATAATCTGGTAGTGGTGTTCTGGTGACCCAGCCACTATCGCCGCAGGAGAGAACTCTTCCACGGTTGGTCCGGTACTTGAAATCTGGTACACACTATATAGGACGGATGATAATGCAAGACCAGTACAGTCAGCAAAAATAGCTTGGATAAAAAGATTTTTATGACAAAAACTTATTTAGTAGGTAGTCGGTGAAAAAATAAATAGCTACTCAAATTGTTGACGACAATGAAATGAATGATTGACCGACTTGACATTGACCCGACTAATTAGTGTTAATTAATTAAAATGACGTCTATACTAGGTTACGTAATGTACGTAGTTAATGTTCGTAATGTACCTACTAGATATTCATGTAACCAAATATCAATTGTTTGGCTAAACGTGTTGCGCAAAATGGGGAACAAGGTAAATGCTCTATTCATCTGATCAAAAGACAACACAGACCACAGCCTTTTAGTCACCATATAAGCTTGTACATACATACATACATACATACCGTCACGCCTCTTACCCACAGGGGTAGGCAGAGACTACTTTGTTCCACTTGCTACGATCCTGACATACTTCTTTCGCTTCATCCACATTCATCAATCTCTTCATACATGCTCGTCGGTTTCGGGTACTCCTGACCTGACCTTTTTCCAAAACGTCTCCTATTTGGTCTCGAAACGTCCGTCTAGGCCTTCCCCTCCTAACGTTACCATTCACACTCCCCATATAGATCTGTTTAGTTAATCTACTTGAAGAAAATAATACCAGCGAGTACTTAGATGGTTATAATGTTCCAAAAAGGTACAAAGAGCGGGTCTTAGACCCGTTAAAAATAAATGAAAGGAATGTAGCGTGCGCCCAGTGCTGCGGCGTGGTTCGTAGTGTCAGTCCGCGGGCGCGAGCCGCGCGGGGGGCGCGGGCGGCGAGGCGGCCCGACCGGCGCGGGGTGCGCGGGCGGCGCGGCGGCGTTAACATGCTGCCGGCCTTGGAACGGACGGTTCCAACAGTGGGACGAGTCGGTTGAACGCTCTCCTGAGCGTCCCTGAAGCGGTGAGCACGTCTGCAACACGTGCCACTCCATCGGTGCCTGGGTACAGTTGCGTGATCCGTCCCAGCATCCATCGGTTTGGTGGGATCCGATCGTCTTTGACGACCACCGTTTGGTTGAGTTGGTATCATAATATCAGTATGATGAAGGAAACCGGGACCTGAGAACCATAAAGAATTATTTTTTAATTGCTGAGCGTTCAATCCTCGTGAACCTATGTCAGCAGGGTTTTGGTCTGTGGGTACGTGGTACCAATCACATGCGTCCGTGCTATCAGTGATTTCAGTAACTCGATTAAATACATATTGTTTAAGTTTGGATTTTGACATTTTTATCCAGGCTAATACGATGGTGGAGTCACACCAATAGTACTCAGATTGAAACTGTAGTCTAAGTGAAGCCTTAACCTTTTTGAGAAGCTTGGCAGCTAACAGCGCGCCCTCTAGTTCTAGGCGGGGTATGGTCACATTCTTTTTGAATGGGGCAACTCGGGATTTAGCCATAAGTAAATGTACATGAACCTCGCCCTGTGTGGATACGCTGCGCACGTAAACACACCCTGAGTACGCGTGGATTGATGCATCACTAAAGGTATGGAGTTCTATTTTAACATGACCCTCACAAAGCACTCGGCGTGGTATTTGAATTTGATTTAGGTAAGACAGAGTGCCTAAGAAGTTATTGAATTGAATTTGAAGGTCAGTTGGAACTTCCTCGTCCCATGCACATTTATTTTTCCATAATTTTTGAAGTATTATTTTTGCTTGTAATAAACATGGGTTGATGAGCCCCAGAGGATCGAAAACCTGAGCGACAGTGGATAGTACGGAACGCTTGGTTGATTTGTTAGGTGTGTGTGTGACAGTGTCTGATGTCGATGGTGAGAATGAAAGATAGTCACTATGACAGTTCCAATTTATACCTAATATTTTTACATTAGGTTCATTTTTAATAATTAACAAAGGAATGTTTTGAATTGCGTCATCGTCATGTATGTCTTGTAGTATGTCTGGATAATTTGAACTCCACTTTCTTAAATGAAATTGAGCGCCTTTAAGTTGGCGATTAATTCCTTTACTAACGCTTACTAGTATTTTTCTGTCATCGTGACCTGTCACTAGATCATCAACATAAAAATCGTGTAAAATGGACTTTCCTATTAATGTATGTATGTTCATTTCGTCATCATGAAGTGATGAGTTTGAGTTTATGTAATTATGTCCCAACTGGGCAAGACATCTAGTTGCTAGAAATGGCGCTGAGGCAGTACCGTAGGTAACTGTGTTCAACTTGTAAATTTTAATTTTTTCAGTAGGGTTGTCACGCCATAATATTTGCTGTAATGATCTTTGATTAGGGTTAACTAGAATCATTCTGTACATTTTTTCTATGTCTGCCGTGACAACATATTTATACTGTCTGAATCGCAAAAGTATACTTATAAGGTCGTCTTGCACAGTTGGGCCGATCATTTGTATATCATTGAATGATAGCTTTGAACTGGTAGCCATAGAGGCGTCAAAAACTGTGCGAAGTTTTGTTGTCAGGCTGTTATCTCGTAGAACACCGTGATGCGGCAAAAAATAAGATGGTTCATTGTTGTTAAATGTTAAATTTTCTGACATATGGCCCAGACTTATGTACTCGTTCATGAAGTCTATGTATTTATGCTTAAAAATTGAATTTTGACTGAATTTACGTTCCAATGCAAGGAATCTCGCTAGCGCCATCTCGTAAGAATTTCCTAGAACCTTAGGGGATTGTTTTAGTGGAATATCAACAACAAATGCACCGTCAGACTGACACGTAGTAGTTTCTGTAAATATTTTTTCACATTCCAGGTCATCCTTAGAGAGACGACGCGGATCATTTAAAGATTCACATTCGAAATGAATATCTAATTTATGTTGCAGCTCAGTATCAGAATGGTGTATAAAATGGCAATGGACTGTATCATCATTATTAGTAGCTATATAAGAGTGCGTAGCTTCGCTTCCGGACTCACTCGAGTTGTGCATGTTGAATGAATGTTTTTTATTATTGATTGATTTAGAGTGAGTGTTATGAGGCGAGTGTACAGCACCCGAGACTAACCAGCCTAACTTTGTTTCAGATAGAACCGGTTTATTTTTTCCTAAAGGAATATTGTTGTTTTGAAGTACCTCCCAGAAGAGGTCGCTCCCCAACAACATCTCCACCTCCGACGGAATATAGAATGTAGGATCTGCAAGGTGGATGTGATCGGGGATGTTAAATGTGCTATGGTCAACTTTATGTGTAGGTAATAATTGTGTGATAGCAGGAACAATAAAGCATTGGATTTCTTTATTGTATCCGCTTTTTGTGAGTGATAGAATATTTACGTTACAACGTTTAGTGATTTGTGAGTGTTGGTTATAAAGACCTTGAATTGATACTTGTGTTTTCTGAGCAGGAATATTAAGCTTTTTATATAATTTTTCGGTAACAAAACTGGAAGTACTGCCGTTATCAATTAATACGCGTACTCTGTGATATTTACCGGTGTCATCGGCGACACCTATAATGGCGGTGGACAGCAAAACAGCTGATTGGTGTGCACATGACATAGTCACATTTACTCCCGGCATGGGTGTGTGAAGCTCTGGTTGCGTCACACTTTCTGATGTAGGCAAAACCACACATTGAGAAGTAGCTGGTGATGCAGTAGCCTTGGATTTATAATTTTCTTCCATGTGTAATAAGGAGTTATGTTTTTTGGAGCAAATGTTACACGGACCGAGAGTACATGTGCTTACGTCGTGCCCTTTACGCAAACAATTAATGCAAAGTTTCATTTCCTTCGCCTTCTGTAATCTAACCTCCCGCGGAAACGATTTGAATCTATAACATTGATAGATAGAATGGTTACCGTTACATAAATGACATGCGTATTTTACCGAAGTAGGCGACGCAATAAATGTTTTTTGGCGGTTATATGTGATATCACTATGTCTACGTTGTGGTTGGCGCGATGAATGTTGTGAATGTTGTGAATGTTGTGGTTGTTGTTTGTGTCGTGATTCCTCCATGGTTTCCAGCAGATTAGCGCGATCTTTAATAAAAGTGTTCAAATTTTCAAAGGTTGGTATAGTTTTTATTCTATTGCGTTCTTCTTCCCATTCGCGAGCAGTGACCGAATCCAATTTGCTAGTAACCATGTGTATGACTAACATATCCCAATGTTCCACAGGTAGCTTCAACGTTTTTAAAGCTCTTAGGTTTTTATTAAACGTGTCCATCATATTTCGCAATAACCTTGCCGATTCACGGGGCAAAGGTTCCACATTAAATAGTGACTGAATGTGATTATTTATAAGAACTCGATCATTTTGGTATCGATCGCAAAGTAGCTGCCAGGCTATGTCATAATTTTCAGCAGAAAGATCAAGTGATTGAATGATTAAGGCTGCACTGTCCTTAAGTGACGCTCGTAAGTAATGAAATTTATGAATTTTTTGAATAGACGCGTTTTCGTGTATAAGTGATGTGTAGGTATCACGAAATCCTAACCAATCATGATAGCGACCAGAAAAGGAAGGTAAATGGATAGTTGGTAATTTAAGGGTCGGCCCACCTCTAGCGATGGCGGTACCAGAACCCGTCACCTGAGATAAATCGTCGCCCGCAGATGCAGTCCCGAGTTTGTTGTTGCTCAGCAACTCCTCTGCAGCAGCGATTGCAGTGCAGAAGTCGTCGTCAAAGCTGCGTCGTTCCATCAGTTCCTTTGACTCATCACCTGGAATTTCGCATAGTGATTCTATGTCAGTCTGCACATTATTAAATTCGTCATATACGGGTCTTATTAGATCCAATCGTAATGACAATTGTCTTGTCTGCAGGCTGCTAAGCTTTTCGCACGATAAAAGAGTTTCTAAATGCTGTTTAAATATTGTTAGTTTAGATTTAAGCGTGCCTCTTGATCGTTTTAGTGCCTTTGCATCCATTTTCCAAATGAAACACTGATGAAATGTGCTAGAATGAAATGTATAGGTAGGTAGGAACCCAATGTAAAATAAAAAATAATTAAAGTTGAAGGTTGAAATAAGTGAAGTTAAGGAAAGAAAAATAAGTAAGTTTTACTTAAATTTTAAATGCGAGCAGAAAATCACGCCAAGCGAATTAAGCGAGCGAACACCAAAGCCCCGTGCAAAGTCACGTAGGCACGGTCGTTGACCCGTCAGCTGTGCGCTAGCTCATCCATCCGCTCTACGTGACCAAACCAACTAAGCATACTTTTTTCTATCCTAGTCACTATTATCCTCTTTCACACCAGCACGTTCCCTTATCACACTATTCCTCATTCTATCTTTCAGTGATACACCTTCCATACTTCTTAACGCTCTCATTTCTATTGCATTTATTCTACTTTCATGCTTCTTTTGCCATACCCAAGTCTCGCTACCGTACATTAATGTAGGAACGAGCACCCCTCTGTAAGCTTGTCCAGTGTATAAATATGGAATCGAGGCGCGAGCTGCATTTGGCATGCCTTATTTATAGAGTTGCTTATGGTAAAAAACCCGTTCACTTATCGGATAAGTTGTCTTGGTACAGGGATATGCATAGATGCCATGTCAGTCTCACAACTAGGTCCCAGGTGCAAATGAAGTTGATAGTCCCAAAGCACCAGTCAGCGGGTTTCAGGGGCGGTTTTAGATATGCGGCCTCGAAGGTGTGGAATGATTTACCACCCCCAATCAGATTAAGTACTTCATTGTTAAGTTTTAAAAGACAGGTGAAAAAGATTTTATTCAATAAGCAAAAATGAAGGCCCCATGTCGAGAATTTCCCGGTTCTGGATCCCGCGAATAATATTATGTTGTATTTGTATTAGTATAGTCCTGTAATTTATTGTATACCTTCGTACTTAATGATTTTCCCGTTTTATTTTATTTGTTGTCGTTTTTTTTTTTAGTTTTAGTTTTTTGTGTCAATTTGTCACCTCGTAGTTATAAATTCAAAAATGTTAGTTTTAATTTTAATTTTTAATTCGCACCTGGCAGGACTGTAGGAGTAATAAGTCAGGGTGTCGGCTGAAGACCAGCGCTCGCGTCGCCCTCGGGACCGGCACCAGCAGCTTATGCTGACGCCGACACCTTTTGTCACAAACCGTCTGAATATTTTTTACTTAATTTGTAGTTATAATTACACATAAACGGATAACTCACGTATAAAAGTCGAGTGATGCTCGACATGTTTCGGACTATTTCGAAGTCCTTTTTCCAAGAGCGCTCGCCCCGGCGGCAGCGATACGAACACTGCGCGCCAGCGCTCTGCTCGCGCGGCTGTTCGACGCAACTGACAGCGGCGCACAACTACCCTCGTTTTCATCGTCATTTTTATTATTGTCAAATGTCGGGCAGCACACAACACTGATCACGTCACTCCGTAAAGGTTCGCTCACACTCACCGTTTGGTCAATATTTAAAACAGTTTTCCAACTCGGGGGCACTGACCATCCACTATCCCGGTTGAAATTGGGATACCGACTTATATCAATGGCTTCACGTACTTTCCGCGGAATGAAAAACTTTTCTCTCGCCAGTACGGACACCTTATCAAACCTGACTAATGCGTCGAATCAGATTCCATTGAATGTTCAGCTACAGCAGACCCCTTGTCATCCTGTTTCTTCATACTGCTCGGCTTCATTTCTGTTTGTTCGTTTATGTGTAATTATGATTGAGTCTCACGGTAGTTTCATGTTAATTTGTAGTTGTTGTAAATCTGTTTTTGTGGCAATAAATTGTTATTTCTTTCTTTTCTTTCTTTCTTTCATATTCCAGCCAAATCCAGCCGCTGCCGTTGCCAGAGAAGCACAGAAGATAACACGCTGTGCCACATGCTTGTCTGCTTGTCTTGATGTCAATCCGAGTGCACCTTGATCACGTAGCGGTCACCAATATGTTTGGAGCACTAATTAACTTGACAATGGCCTAAACTTTACCGCAATTACTATAATTTCTTATGGTATTACTTCTTGGGGTAAGGGAGCGCTGGAGCTTCACAGAGAGCTTAGTAAAAGATTGAGAGGCAACAGGCGACCCCCGCGCCGGCAGCCTTCTCGCGCAAAGAATCGCAATCGCAGTTCAGCGCGGGAATGCCTGCGTGATGGGCACCCTGCCAAGCCCACCTCTCTTTTACAATTAATTTTAAAGTTTATTTAGTTATTTTAATTTAATAGTAGTTTTAGTTTTGTATTTACATTTTATGTATCTGTTTTTTCACACTTATATGAAATAAATCATTAGATACCCTCTTATTTAAATATAAATTACTTTTAAGTATGTTGGCGTTGTTCGTGTCCGTTTTGAAGTGTTAAATGCAAGATGGCGGCCGGGCGTTCCCAACCTCGCCCATTATATCCTGCGTCAAGTTGCTAGTGCCAGTGGCAACACCATCAAAAGGAGAAAATTGCAATAATTCGAGGCCATATCATGCGTGGTCCAAAATACGAGCTATTGCTGATTATCTTGCAGGGGAATCCAAGGTAGACGAAACTCAGGAAGGAGAACATCTTGGCTAAACTAAAAATGTCCGCTGACAAAAGTACCCGAACGTTATTTAGAGCCCCAGCTCCCAGCCCCAGCCTTAGATGACGTCTCAATGCGATTCAATTCCGACTCAGTTCAAGTTTTAGCTGTCATTTTTAGTATGGATCTGACAGCGAGCGAACCTAAACAGAATCGGAATTGATTCGCATTAAGACGTCATGGTAAGGTGCCTGTTGTGTCGAAGATTCTAGCTAGCAACCCATCACTATTTTGATTCCCCCTTCCATCCCTACACCCATAATAATGCTAACGTCTTTAGGTCTTGTTACCTTAGACTCTGTCTACCCCGTAAGGGATAAAGACGTGATTTATGTATGTTATCCACTTGCCTGTTTTCCTTCTTGTCATATAAAAACTTACGTTGGTTTTAATAGTGTTTTTATCAAAAGGCAGCTGGCCAAATTTTCGATTATTTCATGACGTGTATGAAATGGAACAAAGGCACTAAGGCAAGGCTGTATGATAACATTATTATTGTATATAAATCTATTCAATTACAGTTCGGGTCACACAACAAAAGTGTGTTGAAATAAGTTGTCATGATTAAGGTTGCGTTTGTGCTAGTGGTCCAGGGATTCTTAATTACGGTGAGTGCATCAGAAAAATTCTAAACGACACCGAAAATTAGGACACTGATCAAAATCATACCGTGACGTGTTAACAATTTACTTTTAATGGAGAAAGAGATAGATACTCAAGAATATTAACTTTATTTTAATATGTACAACTTAATCAAACAATGGTCTTCTTAATAGTTATTATCTTGAACGAAGAACGAAAAAAGCCCCGTGCCGGCTTGTGCTTCTCGTTTTATACTCCTCAGTGGCGCCCTCTGCGATGTCGCCCGAGAACTCGAGCTTGCCTCCAACGCGTATTATTGGCGCGCGACCGGTGTTGCCAACACGGCCATGCTGCGCGGTGTCAGCCCCTGACACCTCTTACAATCATCTGTGCTTCCTGAAAATACATAACGTTATAACATTACATTTTGCTATGTGGGTAGGTAAGAGTATAAGGAGGACTCCAGTTAACTGAGGTCATTAATAACGCACATAACACAATTATTACCATCATCTCATATTGTGGACATTATTCACATCAAAGCGACCACTCGCACTTAAAGAGCCTTCGCTTCACTTAAGAGACCGAGTTGATCAACCTGATCACAGTCTAAGGACGTTACTTGCACTTAAAGAGCGATACGCTTCACTTAAGTGTACCAAGTTTACTCCTTTATGTATACATGAAAATATGGATAGGTAATACATTACCCTATGTGCAATATTAAGATTATGTTCTGGGGATAACACAAACAATTATTTTGTACAACCAGATTAATTATTGTGCGTCAATTATAATTTCTATTATTATTATTTTTTTTTTTACAAAGTAGATTTTTTTATTTTTTTTATTAATATTTTATTATATTTAACTGTGAGTAATAACCATTTCCACAAAATAATGTTAAAGTTAAAAGATAAAATCCAATTAATCAATAAACAAATTTGAACGGCAGTCATTTATAAACTATTTATAACTAAATATATTATCAGCAACTACCCGTCCTTGCCAACACGCGGATTAAGTACTTACATTTATTATTCGTGAGTCCATTCATCAATTCGAATCCACGGCTTCATATTTTCAGCCGCAGCCGTGCCCTTATAGTGCTTACTACTCCGTTCAGTGCCTCGGAGATCCGTCACCTCGTACCTATCGTACCCTAACACGCTAGAGACTCTAAATGGCCCTTTAAAGATAGGCATTAGCTTCGTGCTTTGGCCGTCATTACTCTTACTTTGGATTTTAATCAACACTAGGTCGCCTACAGAGTAAATGTTAGCTTTAGTTCGAGAGTTGTCAAAGCGTTTTTTCTGTTGGACGGCGTTGGCTTTAATATTTTGGTCGACTTTATTTCGCAAATCAGATACGTCTGTCAAGTTCCCATTATCAAGTTCAGACGACATCATATTATCATTATCGGTCCTTAACCGATATCCAAAGAAAACTTCACTAGGGACTGCCTTAGTAGTTTTGTGGATAGTACTATTAAGTCCTTGTTGTAAAATTTTAATGTACTTATCCCAGCAATCGTCGTCCGTATTAGCACCTAACGTTCGCATGGCATTTAAAATCGTCTTGTTAAATATTTCTACCTGTCCGTTAGAACGCGGCATACCCGTTGCAACGGTATGCAAGCGAATATTTTTATTTTTGCAAAAATTTGAAAATTCTTTTGATGTAAAACTAGTGCCTGCATCGGTAATTATTCGTCTAGGGTTCCCAAACGTTTTAGAAACATGTTCCAACTCCTTTATTACTTCAGTCGCGGCAGTGGACTTTACCGCGGAAATGAATACAAACTTTGTAAAAGCGTCAACGATGACCAACAAATATTTGTTTTTATGCTTTGATGTTACAAATGGACCCAAGTGGTCCATGTGCAAGGTATGGAAAGGTTGGGCAAATTTAGGTAGTGGAAATAATGTCCCTTCCTTTGGACCACCCTTGTTTTTGAAATAAATGCAGTGTATACAGTTTTTTATATATTTCTTAACAGTGTGTCGTACCCGCGGAAACCAATATAAACTTTCGATGCGTTCAACCGTTTTATCTACCGAAAAATGGCCCAGGTCGTCGTGGTTACTCCTAATGATTTGCCAAATACATTTCTTCGGTACCACCCATCGACGACCTCGGGTTGTTCTTCGGTACACTTTACAACCTAATAATTCGTATTTGCTAAAAACATCTTTATTGGCATCGGCTTGTCCTGACTCTAGTATGTTTTTGATTTTAACCAATTCCGAATCCTGCATTTGAACTGTCAACAACCAATCTGCTTCAGTTATGGCTAAAATAGACTCACGTTCCGATTTTTCTCCGGATGGCACGGGGTTTCGACTTAACGCGTCAACATGCTGCATGCGAGTACCCTCTCTATGAAAAATCTCGAAAGAGAACTCTTGCGTTGACAGTACCCACCGAGCAATCCGGGGAATTATGTCCTTTTTATTTAACGCATATCGCACTGCATTACAGTCCGTTATGATTTTAAACGGAGAACCTAACAAATATAACCTGAACTTTTGTAAAGACGCGACAATCGCTAGCAATTCTAGTTCGAAAGAGTGGAAACGTTTTTCATCGTCAGTTGTTTGCCTACTGTAAAAATGCACCGGTTTCTCGCCTTCAGGAGTAACTTGCATGAGAATACCGGCTACACCTTCTCTACTTGCATCAGTATATAGAATATTTTCTTTTGACGGATCAAACATAGACAGAACACTATTGGTCGTTAATTTATCTTTTAAGGTTTGAAAAGCTTGTTCGTGTGTGTTGTCCCACACCCAAGCATTGTCTTTTTTCAACAACTTCGTCAGTGGTGCGGATAACATAGCACAATTTTTAATAAATTTTCGGAAGTAACTGATAAGTCCTAGAAACTGACGAAGTTGATGAACGGTCTTGGGTGTTGGAAAACACTTCACAGCTTCCACTTTAATGTCATTTGGCATAACAGTGTTCGGGTTAATTTTGTAACCGAGAAACTCTATCTCCCTTTTAAAAAAATGGCACTTTTTTAAATTTAGCGTTATACCATTTTCACGGAAGATCTGCAATATTTGTTTCAATAATTGAATGTTCTGTTCGACCGTTTTGGTTACTAAATACACGTCATCTAGATAAACAATTACGTTGCCAAACCGAAGATTGCCCAGCACTTTGTTCATCATCTGCTGGAAACACGATGGTGCATTTACTAACCCAAACGGCATTCTTAAGAACTCGTAGTGTCCGTCTTCAGTAATAAATGCGGTTTTTGATATAGACTCAGCGCACATTAATATTTGGTAGTAGCCGCTTTTAAGATCTAAGCTCGTAAAACATTCGCTACCCTGAAGCCTATCCACCAAATCTTCAATACGCGGCATAGGGTATTTGTCTTTCACCGTCACTTTATTTAACGCGCGATAATCTATGCATAGTCGTTTTTCCCCGTTTTTCTTGTCGACTAAGAGTGCGGGGCTGGCGTAAGGTGAATTACTCTCTCGCACAATATTATTGTCAAGCAATTCATTCACCATATCACGTATAATTTGTCGGTTAGAGTGAGAGGATCTAAACGGTCTACAATGGATAGGACGCGGATCGGTCACATTTATTACCATCTCGTGATTATTTACCTTGCCCAACTCTGTTACATTCCTAGCTAAACAGTCATTATATTCTCTAAATAACTTAATAAGCTCGGCGTGATGCGAGTCAGCGTCAATTTCGGCTTCACTAATGTTATCGCAAAATTCGGTAAATTTCTTAGCGTAATCAAACTGTAAAACGTCACCTATACGCGAATAAATTAAATCAGGGCGTTCCGTCACATTCCGTCCAATCAAGATGTCACATCCTATCAAATCATCTATCACATAAAAGTCCACTTTCTCCATGCACACAGAATCAAGTTTCAAATTAACATTAATCACATCAGTAACGATTTTTGTCGAATGCTTCGAAAAACCTTGCAAAGTCACAGGGGAGGGTAGTTTGACTGAGTGCAACCCGTGTAATTTTGTCAGTTTTTCTGAAATTAAAGAACAGCTACTGCCGGTATCGACAAATGCGTCGTGAACCAAAACATCATTCAAAACTACCTCCTTTACAAATTTATTCCGAGCATTTGAAGAACAGACAAATTTAGTTTCTTGTTTTTCTGACTTTTGTTCCGCTTTAACATTTTTATTATGGTAACAAGCGGATTCTACGTGCCCTCTTTTCCCGCAGCAATCGCACTTGATATGGCATTGACTGCGCTTATGATTACCCCCGCATGTGAAACATTTCATTACCCTGCGGTTATTTATTTGTGACTTAATTTCAGTAACGGGAGCGGAATCTGGTGAAACGACCCTGTTCATTGCTGGATTTGAAGTTGAATTATTTGTATTATTGGTCATATTGGTGATAGATTGAGTTTGATTTTGTTTGGGTATTGAATTATTAGGCTGTTTCTTTGCCTTATAAGTTCGGCCATGTAGGGCACTAGCTAATTGATCGCACGACTTAAAACTACTTGTTTCTATAATTCCGTCACCAATATTTCCAAGAATTATTGATATGATATCTAGTTCTGAAAAATTGAGTCGTAGTCGGTCAATCCTACATTTTTGGTCAAAATAAAATTCGTATAATGCCTGATTATCGGACGGTTTGCGTTCTATTACATCCTTTAATAGTTCGAACATGTTTCTTTGAATTTGAAAGCTACTTGATAATCTGGTATGCCAGTCGGACCACTTCCACGTAGGCCATTGATTATTGCTACGTAACAAAGAATCGTACCATGTCTTAGAGGGACCTTTTAATTTATTTAATGCTTGATACCGTGTTGTATCATCAGACCATGAAAATGTTTTTGCATATGATTGAATTATGCTAAGCCACGCATCAATGTCGTCTTTCAAAGGGTCGAACTCAGGTATAATATTGTTCAAAATAGTTGAATTGGTTTGACTTACAGTTTCGGATCCCTTTGGCCGGGAAGTTTTTGCCTTACTTGTCCGGCGACTTTCCCGCGATGTCTTCTTTCTACGTTGAGGCGGTGGAGGTGACGGGGTCCTAGCACTCGTACTTGAGCTACTTGAGCTACTAGAACTACTGGACGAACGAGCACGTCTACGTTTACGGTTTTTACGTTTACCCATCGTTGGTACGTGGGGGCGTCCCGCTTCGGATGTTAACAATTTACTTTTAATGGAGAAAGAGATAGATACTCAAGAATATTAACTTTATTTTAATATGTACAACTTAATCAAACAATGGTCTTCTTAATAGTTATTATCTTGAACGAAGAACGAAAAAAGCCCCGTGCCGGCTTGTGCTTCTCGTTTTATACTCCTCAGTGGCGCCCTCTGCGATGTCGCCCGAGAACTCGAGCTTGCCTCCAACGCGTATTATTGGCGCGCGACCGGTGTTGCCAACAGACGCGTGTTGTACCCCTACACAAATTTGGTACTATGTAGGTTGACAATGCAGGTAAAGTCACCAAAAAAAACTTGCGTTAAAAACGAAATTCTTAAAAACTTATTTATTTAAATACTAACCTAAAGTGTAGTGATGAATGCATGTATGTATAACCCTTTATCGTACACAAAAGATCCACGAATGGGTCGAAGTGTATCCGTAAGGACCCCTAGATTAAGATAAGATCCCTAAAAGGGATTTTATGTTGTGTTAAGTAGTATCGTTTCCATGCTGGTCTGGGAGTAAAGAAAATGTACAAAGTGGTAAAAGTCTTAGGAATCATGTTATAAGCGATGCGGCTAGAAACCATCACTAATTTGATTCCCCTGTCCACCTGCCCACAATCATGCTAAACGTGGCCTTTAGGTCTTGTTATCTTAGGCTCCGTCTACCCAGTAAGGGATAAAGACGTGATTTATGTAAGTATGTAGGTTAGTAAGTATTCATTTTTTAACTTTTAATGTTCGTAATTATGTAAGTTGGCCATTTAATTTTTAGTATTTGTAATCTTGACTGGTTTTATGATTGCCCAGGCTTTTCCAGCGGGGCAGTACGAAAGGAACGATGGAGAAACTAAAGCATTTGATATGATTGCGTTAAAACCAGCATTGGAGGGTCTAGATGAATGCGAAGAAACTACAACAGCCTCAGGCCTTGTTACTTCACCAGGAAATCTAGAGAGTAAGCTATTTAACATTATTACATTACTTCCAGTTGCTTCTCTTCCCGCGCTGATTGTAAAAGCCGGAGGGAATGGGCGAAAATCTTAGGGATCATGTTATAGACGATGCTGCTAGCAACCCATCACTATATTGATTGCTTTTTCCATTTATACACCCACAATCAAACTAAATGTATTGTGACCTTTAGGTTGGTTTACCTTAGGCTCTGTCTAGATACAGACGTGATTTATGTATGTATGTATATTTATTTGTTACCTTGAGTAATTTGTGTGTTTTATTTACGGTACTTTTTTATGTAACTTCTAGGTATTAATTAGATGTTTTAACAATGAGATTTTACAGGAACCCAAGAAATTTCAGAATCGCCCGCCATCTTTTCAGAAACAAAGGAAAATAAAGACAATAATTCAACAGCGTTAGTTATTGACGAATTAGTTTTAGCAGACAGTATTCCTGCAGAAAAAGGAGAGAAAATAAATCAAACACTTTTTATAGTTGATAAGCTGGTTGATTCAAATTTGGAAAAAGTAGAAGAAACATTGGCGCAACCATCTTTCGAAAATGACAATTTGACGATTAATATATATTCAGCAATTCCCGACTTAATGCAATTGGAATTGAAAATGGCATCTGAATTACTTATTATTAAAGATACAATCGAATCAGAACTGGAAAAGACACGTAAGCAGATAAGATCGGCAGTTTTGGAAAGCAAAGCTGCAGCAAAACCTGAAGTGAATGCTACAAAATTATCAACGAACACAGGAATAGTCCTACTAGAAAAAGAAACAAAACCAAATATTACAAAGACAGAATCTTTCCTTGAACCAGAATCAGATGATTTTAATTTAACTATGCAAATGAAATCCAAACCATTGCAAGTCGAAGAAGAAGTAGAAGCAAAACTTGCAAAAATAAACGATGTTATAGAAGCAGAGTTGGCAATGATAAATTTATTTGTGGAATCAGAATTGGCACTGACGGAAGCTCTTATACAATCAGAAGTAGATAAAGTGAATACTTTTGTTGAGTCCAAAATTAATTCAGCTTATTTAGAAGAGCCAGAAATGACTGAAGAGTTAACAATAGAAATGCCAATAGAAGGTACGGCCGAATTTAGTGGCATTGTTCCTGCTTCAGGAAGAGCCATAATTTTTGGAAGTACTGGATGTAAGTAAAAGGAAACATTATGATGTTTTGTACCGTTTTGCTTATTTATTGTATTATTTCTTCCATGCTGATCTGGGAGTAAAGAAAAAGCATAGAATGTATCAGTTGCTTCTCTTCTCGCGCAGATGGTAAAAGCCCATCGAGTATACGGGCGAAAATCTTAGAAATCATATTACAAGCAATGCGGCTACCCATTACTACTTTGATTCCCCTTTTCATCTATACGTCCACAATCATGCTAAACGGGGCGTTTAGGTCTTGTTATGCATGTATGTATGTATGTATTTACTATAATAACATGGTTTCAATATTTGTAAACATATTTTTTTAGATAATCCAATTTTCGTCACATAAAGTGCTTACTAATATTAAAAACTGTTTCTTCATTTTACTTTAACTCAGTTTTCCTTTTCTAACTGATATCATCGAAATTGTATTCGCAGCGTATCGAAAATAATAAAGCATAAATAAAGATTGTCTAACGATTTTTATTGTAAAAAACAATGAGACAGTAAAATAATTACCGAATTTTCAGATACTCCAATCCTGCATGTTTTAGAGAAGGCTGAAGAAAATGACACTGAAGAAGTAGCAACACAAAGAGCAGCAGCGCCAGTTACTGACGAAGTGTTCACTGGAACAGTGCCAGTTTTTGGAAGAACTTTACTATTTGGAAGTACTGGGTGTAAGTATGTTATAGATATGGATATAATAAAGTAATGTGATTTATGATCGTTCTAAGCATTTTTTAATTATACATAATCACGCGATGTTTTTTTTCCAGTCTTGCACCCTAACCTCGCACCCTTAGAGAATACTCCAAAGAAGACTGAAGAGTTTCCGAACGCAGTCCCAATATTAGTAGAGTCTGTTCCAATTAATACTGAATGTGAGTATGAATGTACATTATTACAATAAAATGAGGAAGTAACCAATAGAGCCAATGAACTGAAATGCTCAAAATATAGTCAACATGTTTTGAATAGGTTAACTACATTTAAAAACGAACGATTGAACGATTTAAAAAAATGAACACATTAACAAAAAGAAAACAAAGAAACATTGCTGAGGCAAAAGGGACTCCGCATAAGGCGAAGCCGTGTGTTGTGTATTTAACGATCACGTTCAATTTTCAGATGATCCATTGTTTCCCTCAAATCCATCTGTAATAGATAATGTCGAACCGCCATCAGACCCCGCACCAGGCGGTTTACTTCATCCTTCCTAATGCGAACTGATAGGGAATGGAATTCGCTCCCATCGTCTGTATTTCCGGACAGATACAATCTAGGGCTCTTCAAGGCTAGAGTGAATAGGCTATTACTGAACCAGTGAGTTACACCTTTGGCCTCATCTGCACCTTCCACCAAGTGAGATAGAGGTCAATCACTGGTCAGTTCGTAATAAAAAAAAAAAAAAGATAGTAAAAAGTTGCATGAATACAACAGTACTAAGAATAACTTTCTTTTAGATGAAGATAAAGCACTGAATATCCCTGATACAGGTAACTATTTTTTGTATGAAGTTATTATAACAAGAACAAATAAAATAGCAGGCAAAGATAGGATTACAAAAGCAAACGATAGAGATACATGGATAGGAGGCCTTTTACTCGTAGAGAAGTCCTTAATAAAGATTAAACACACATTTATTTTATGGGAATGTTTAAATTAAATAATAACTATGCATGTTAAATGAAATTGGTATTGTGAAAAAATGTTATTAAGGAAATAAATGAGGCTTATTATTATTATTATAACAAGTAAATAACATTGAATGGAATTAAAAGACAAAGAAGTGACCTTAGGCAATGAAGTAAAAGGAGTTAGTAATAATTTTGCAACGAAATCTGATTATTTCGAGAATACTATAACAATAGGCATTAAACATAAACTTTCTGTTACAGATGATCTTATTCCTCAAGCAGATAAATTATCAAGAGAGCATACCGAATATAAACACAAAGAAGATGTAAAAGAAGAGGTAGCTGTTGTTAAAGGACATGCTGAATTTAGCGGTACTGCTAGATCAGCTGGCAGGACTAGACTGGTTGCAGAATTTGGATGTAAATAATTTACTTGTTCATCTGCTAAGCCAAATAGAGTGCACATCCCCTGTCCCCTGTTCGCCTTTGTGCATGTGTGTTATCCTGTATTCATCTTTTTCTTGTGTTTTATGTACAATAAAGAGTTATACATACATACATACATACATACACATCCAAGATGTCTCAAAATTATTCCCGAACATTTCAACGGGTTAAATCAACTAAATTGTGATACACGCCGGTTGATCGACGCCTCAGGGGACCCAAGAGCTGGCGTGTATTTATCCCAGCGGATCGCACTTGCGGTCCAAAGGGGTAATGCCGCCAGCGTCATGGGGACTCTGCCGCAGCCAGTGGGATTGGACGGGGTTTTCTTTTTATCCGGTCTGCCGGCCGGGCAAAAACAAAAACTTGTCACGACGTGTCATATTTACTAAGTTGTATTTAGTTAGACTCCGCCCTATCCGAAACTATCCAAAACTTTTATGTCGGATTCGGTTACGGTTACGGATATTTTTTATTTCGGATATCCGATAGTTTCGGTTACGGGTATGGATATTGAAATGTTATAGATATTCTAGTTTCAAACATTTTAACTTAAAAAGTCATGCAAATATAAAGTGGTAACACCGCTACAAAGATATTTCATTAAAAGTTTTGATTCAAAATTTTGTCTCTTGGCGTGGTTCAATTTGAAGATCGAACAATATATGGAATACACATACACAAATCACGTCTGTATCCCTTACGGGGTAGACAGTGCCTCAGCAAATTTATTTTTTGTCTTATTTTCAGGTCGTCCATTAATGCCGACCGCTGAAACGCCTGATGGTAAAAAGTATTTATGGATTGCTAAAAGGCCTACAACAATCAATGGTAAAAACATTCCCAATAATTTTTTGTTGGTATACCTAGCAGTGGCGTAGCGTCAAGTATATCAGAGGGCGAAGGGAATTTAACTAGCCTTTTCCTCTAATTCTGCACAATAAAAGTGCCCAACTGCCTTAAAATAGGCAAGCCATTGTTGGTGGTAGGTCCTTGTGCAAGGTCCGTCCGGATTATTACCACCATCTTACTTGCTAATCCAACCGCTAAGTAGCAGTGCATGCACTGCTGTGTTCCGGTGTGGAGAGTAAGACAGCCGGGGAAATTACGGGCACAAGAGGCATTTCATCTTAGTTCTCTAGGTTGGCAACGCATCTGCAATCCCTCCGGGGTTGCGGGTGTCTATGGGCAGTGGTGATCACTTACCATCAGGTGACCCACTTGCTCGTTTGCCTTCCTATTCATATAAAAAAAGCCGGTGGGAATCGAGTTCTATGGACGCCACGCCACTGATACCTAGACTCACAGTAAAGTGTGGAAATTGGAAGTAGAAGAAGAAGACATTTATTGAAAGAATACCTTGTGCAAGCACCTTCCGGTCTGCCATCATCTGACTTACCAAGCAGCAGTGCTAGCACGCGTTATGTTCCAGCGTGAAGAGTAAGACAACTGGTAAAAACACTGGCACATGAGTTCTTTTATACAACAAGTTAACCTGATGATAAGAACACCCATGGACAACTGCAACACTAGAGGATTGTTTATACGTTGCCTGGAGGGCTGGCGTTGATACTTATGTAACAACTAGCTGTTGCCCGCGACTGCGTCTGCGCCTAATTAAGTATAGCCTGTGACACTCACGAAAACTGTGGCTTTCTATTGGTAAAATAATTTTCAAAATCCGTTCTGCAGATCCAGAGATACAACGTCAGAAACTCACAAACTGGTCTGATTTTAATGTTTTTATTTCAAACTTCAAAGTTGGTCAATATACATTAAAAAACAATTGATTTTTTCCATTCAAAGAAGCAATTGTTTTTATTTATCATTAAAAAGTTATAGATTTTCCATGTTGGTCTGGGAGTATAGAAAAAACCGAATTTACCAGTTGCTTCTCTTACTGCGCTGACGGTAAAAGTCCATCGTGGGAATAGGCAAAAGTCTTAGGAATCATCACTATTTAGATTTCTCTTTCCACCTATACGCCCTTAATCATGCGAAACTTGGTTAAGGTTTTGTTACCTTAAGCTCTGTCTACCCCGTAAGAGATAAAGACGTGATATATGTATTAAAAAGCAATTAAAAATAATTTTTTTTCAGCACCTCCACTGGTTTCAAAAAAACCAGAGCCCACTGGATCAGAATTTCCAAGAAACTTTCCAGTTTCCAAATTTTCCCCGGATTTCCCGGAAACAGTAATTATGGATTCGACGAAGAACTACGAAAGACTTATCGAAGATTACGAAGCGTTGGGTGACCATGAAATCGATCATTTCGAAGGTGGTGCTCCGGTCTTAGGTGAAGTCTTCTTCGAGGGGAAGGCTCCTGCATTTGGATCTGTCAGAATTACAGGGCATAGTGGTTATTAAGCTGCTGAGAACCGCTAATGACCTGCAGCAGCGCCACTCTTCACACACACGATCGACGTGCCTGTTAGTGAAAGAGAAGAAACTATTCCGCCAGCACGGCGCACGTGTGAACTCTTAGAAATAAGAAATAAAAAAGTTTGGATTATTTTTGTAATCTTACTCCTTAGTTAATAACTCGTCTGTTTAGTATAAGGATTTAACGTGAGTAACTAGCAGCGGCAGATAAACTCTGCTGAGTTTTTGCCCGCTGTCATAAACATTTAAAATGTATATTATAATTTGTTTTCAATAAATAAAAAAAAAAAAAAGTTAAATTTCTGAATGTCAGTGAAAATTAGAACACAGAAAAATCCGAAAAGCAAAGCTATGGCCGGGAATCGAACCCGGATCCTTGTCATTCCTTGACGCGTGCTATACCCCTGCACCACCCATAGCAGGTTCAGGTTCGATACCCGGCCATAGGTATACTTTTCGGATTTTTCTGTGTTCTAATTTTCACTGACATTCAGAAATTTAATTTCTAATATAACGGTAAACCGTAAAAGTAAACATAAAAATTCTTAATTCATTTGATAGTTACTCCTTAGTTGTTTAAGTAATGAATATGACGGAATTGTATTTTTAATTGCAAACCACTATGTCAAAAGAATAAAGACATAACCACTTTATGAATTTTTTTTAATGAGACTTTTTTGGTATTTCGCTCCATTTTTAATTTCCATGCTGGTCTGGGAGCAAAGAAAAAACAGAATTTACCAGTTGCTTCTCTTCCCGCGCAGTAAAAGCCCATCGAGGGAATGGGCTAGTCTTAGGAATCACGCTATAGGCGATGCTAGCAACCCACCACTATTTTGATTTCCCTTTCCACCATGACGTGGCCTTAAGGTTTTGTTACTTTAGGTCCCTAAGGCAGGGGTTCCCAATCTTTTTCAACCTGCGGCGCAGTTACAAGTTTAGTATTTTGTAACGGCGCCCTGCCTTAGCTAAGTTGTATTGTTGCTATATTATTTACCGATGCGAGGGCTCAAATAGGTACCCGCGAATATTTGTGGTTTCGGATAATGATAGAACTCACGGCGCCTCTCTTTACTTTCCACGGCGCACACTTTGGGAACCCCTGCCCTAAGGGATAAAGACGTGATATATGTATGTATGTATGTAAAAAGAATACCTCATTCGCAAGTAATTTTACCGGTGAAATGACTATTTACGAGTCTACGAATTACCTATCTACAAAGTAAAATTTGATAACAAAACCAATTTTCAATCACGTATTTTCATTTCTGTGTGTTACATAATGACACACTGACACAGTTACAATATAATAAATTATTGATAATTGTTTCGTATAAAAAAGACATTTGTCAAGTGAAAGAGTTCAGTTCGCCGACAATGAGACGTCCTTGGTACGCGGTGTTATTTTGTGTATTACTAATTCAGGTAACAAACTTTATTTTTTTAAGAATCGCAGCAGAAATTAAATAATTTGTAGCTACCAGGTTCATAACTAAAATCTTCATGAAAGTAGAATAAATGCAAGAAGTGAGAGCGTTAAGAAGTATGGAAGGTGTATCACTGAAAGATAGAATAAGGAATAGTGTGATAAGGGAACGTGCGGGTGTGAAAGAGGATATAGTGACTAGGATAGAAAAGTATGCTCAGTTGGTTTGGTCACGTAGAGCGGATTGATGAAAGTAGACTAACTAAACAGATCTATTTGCGGAGTGCGAGTGCGTTGGGAGAGGAAGGCCTAGACGGACGTTCTGAGACCAAATAGGAGATGTTTTGGAAAAAGGTCAGGTCAGGAGTACCCAAAATACGAGCATGTATGAAGAGATTGATGAATTGGATGAAGCGAAAGAAGTCAGGATCGTAGCAAGTGGAACAAAGTAGTCTCTGCCTACCCCTGTGGGAAAGAGGCGTGACCGTATGTATGTATATGTTCATGAAAGCATGAGTCGCAATTGCGTACTTGTCTTACACGTGTGGTGACATACCTACTTATATCCTCATCATCATCACATCATACTTTACATTACTTCCATGCTGGTCTGGGAGCAAAGAAAAAACATAGAATGTACCAGTTGCTTCTCTTCCCGCGCAGATGGTAAAAGCCCATCAAGGGAATAGGCGAAAATCATAGGAATCATGTTATAGGCGATGTGGCTAGCAACCCATCACTATTTTGATTCCATTCTCCACCTATACGCTCACAATCTTGCTATACGTGGCCTGTAGGTCGTGTCACCTTAGGCTCTGTCTACCCCGTAAGGGATAGAGACGTGATTTGTGTATGTGTGTATGTGTATCATCACATCAGCCATAGGACATCCACTGTTGGACATATGCCTCCCCCATAGGCCTCCAGTAGCCTTGGTTGGAAGCGGCTTGCATCCACCGTGAACTTAAACTTACAATACTAGTAATAGAGAGCCTCGGGGGAGGCCTATCTCCTCCAGTGGACGTCTTTCGGCTGACATGATGATGAGTTAGTGTGGGTGATTGTTACTCTTTCACGTCAGAACGTCTGAACCGATCTGGATGAAACAAGGATAGACTATACATTGGAATAACTCATAGGTGACTTTTTATCCCAATTTTCCCACGGGATGAAATACTCATTATTCACGTGAGCGAAGCCGCGGGCAAACCTAGCTCTAACTGACATTATATATGAAATTTGGAACATAGATAGATTATAGTCAGGAAAACGAGGCCAATTTTTATTCCGAAAAATTGCGTAGTTTCCGCGGGATAGCGATCAATGAATTATTTGCAAATGCAGCAGCAATTATACTGAGGGGGGTCAGAATAGAATAGAATCATTAGCTGTTCGGTTAAGGAAAACATCGTGAGTAAAGCTGCACACATCTGCGAAGCAATTCAAATTGTGAAGTTCCGTGTCCAAAGCAATCTGAGAGGAGGCCTGTGCCAAGCTGTGGGACGGGGATAGGCTGAAGATGATGATGATGATGATGATGAATAAAGTAGGGTGGCCAACGAGCAAACTGATCACTAGATTGTAAGCGAGGACCTCATCTTATGGACACTCGCAACACCAAAGGATTACTGATTCGTTGCCAAACTAGAGGGCTGAGAAATAGCTCACGTGTCAGTAATTATACCTTACTCTAAGTTGTAACTTAACAGCGCAAGAACTGCTGCTTGGCGGTAGGATTAGCGAGTAAAATGACAGTTGGTATCGATCCGGATAGACCTTGCCCAAGGTCTTACCACCAGCAAAAATTTAACAACTTTTCCTTTTCAGAGGGCTACAAGCCAGCAAGCCTCCTGTCAATCGGATCTCTACCTATCCATAGATGATCTGTTAAGAGCTATTGGCAATGGGCAACTCAATGTCAACCAACAAGGAAACATAGGCCAAGATGTCTGCGGCTGCCAACAAAATGCCAACCAAAACTCCTGTGGATGCCAACAAAACCTATTAAACCAGCCATTCCCCATTTCCAACCAGCCTTCATACGGCAATATACCTTCGTTCCAGCCAAGCTTCCAAGTAAACCAGGGTGGATTTGGTTGCCAACAACCCTCGATTCCATTTCCCAGCCAGCCTAGCCTTTTCGGCCAGAGCTGTGGCCAACAAAGCGTTTCTTTAAACCAACCCTTTGGACGCCAACAGCCGTCAATTCCTTTCCCCACCCAATCTGCACTTAGCAGCCAGAACTGCGGATTCCAACCAAGCATTCCACTGAACCAACCGTTCGGATGCAGTCAACCGCCAATTTCTTTCGGTAACCAACCTATCTCATTTGGTTCACTGAGCCAACCTGCATGCGGAAACCAAATTAGCTCTCTTAACAATTTATGTGGATATCAACCCTTGTCTCTGAATCAGCAACGGTCTTCTCTTACTTCCCAGCCGACCTCACCAAGCCAATCTTATGGCAGTCTATCACCAGCCCGACCGTTCAATCTGCAACGTGGTTCTAACAACCAGAAACCTTCTATACCTACGTTATCAACCAGAGGTTTATCGTCTCAACAATGCCAATCTCAATCGCAATCTTCCAGCCAATGCTCGAGTGAGTCGCAAAACGCCAATATTGTAGATGACAATATTGGCATTGGCAATCTAGTCAATATTGGCAGTAGCTTTCCCAGTATAATACCGAACGCCTTGCTCCAAGCGCCGCCGTTTGGCATATTCTTTGAAGGTGATAGTCTAATAATAGAGGGCGCTGTACAAGTGTGTGGGAGTTTGCCGTTCAACAGTGCAGTCCAGATCTCGGGAGTGATGCCTGCATCAGGAATTGGCAACGTACAATACGTCTGCAACGACGGTTGCCAGCTTTAGCTTAAATAAATAAAATGTTTTTACTGACGTGCAAACTTTTATTTAGTACCTTTTCTATTAATAATTATTTACTTCTGTGAGACTTGATGAAAACTACAAAATAAAAGGTGAACGCTGGCTGAGTCCTTAAAATTAGTGAACCGATGAGGTCGAAACTAGTCGGCTTGTCTTAGTCTTTTTATTGCGGGGGAGTAGAGGTAGAACTAATATTTTGTGTATTTACTTGCTGCCTATGCGTACTTAAAATTTCTAGCTCTGCTTGCTCTAAAAGTAGTTACGTTATATTTTTAGTCATAATATTTCTCCTTTTTTTTGGTAATTTGCTATCGTATTTTTTTAAATTTTTTTCTATCTTTCCTGATCCCACTACAGGGAGATCCGGGGTTTGCCTATAATTGTTTATACATACATAGATGACACGTCTTTATCCCTTATGGGGCAGACAGAGCTTGAGGTAACAAGACCTAAAGGCCACGTTTAGCATGATTGTGGGCGTATAGTTGGAAAAGTGAATCAATATAGTGACGGTATGCTAGCCGCATCGCATTAGTGTTAATTGTTTAAACTAAGTAACTAAACGACAAATAATCTGTAACGTGCGACAGTTACAGTTACAGGGGGGTTTCCATGACGTCTTAATGCGATTCAATTCCAATTCAGTTGAGGTTCGCTCGCTGTCAGATTCTCACTAAAAATGACAGCTAAAACCTTAGTAGAGTCGGAATTGAATCGCATTAAGACGTCATGGTAAGGCTCCAGGGGGTTATCATGACGTCTTAATGCCATTCAATTACAATTCAGTTTAGGTTCCCTCGCTGTGAGATCCTTTTTTTTTTAACGTAGTGTAACTCATTTACGACTACCCCCCGGGTGGTTATGCGGGGCTCTCTCCCCCGTCCTCTTTCCCTGCGGAAAGGGGAGGGGGGAACATACCCACTAAAAACACATCGGCATTGACCACTCGCCGGGTTAAGGTAGGTGCCGTGGGATCCTGAAGATTCGAGCCGACGACGCCCCCCGTCGCTGTGAGATCCTAAAAATGACAGCTGAAACCTGAATTGAGTCGGAATTGAATCGCATTAAGACGTCATGGTAAGGCCTCACCTCGCAAATGAATACCCAGCTTAACTATGCGCATACCATATGGTTTAGGTATAACTGTCATTATTGCTGAATAAACAAAATTCACATTGCACTGACTATGGCTTTCCTTAACATAATAATTATATTTCATAACATGATTTCATTCATCGCTGATACATAACTAAATGAATTTGGATCAAGTCACGTTTCAATTTCTTCACACGATATATGAATTAAGAAATGTATATGCTTTCATACAAAAACATACCTTAAGAACGGTTAACAATTATACTATGTTGTTTTTATCGATGTTCTCTCTAAAAACGTGTAGCAGGTACTAAAAAAAAAGTTGGGTAATTTTTTATCTGAAATATCATATCTTTAATAAATATAAAGTTTTTAGTATATAAAGCACAAATGATATCGATCAGATTATTCTTTCATCTGTTTTCATGCAGTAATCATGAATTATTTACATTATCTGTTTTCAATTATTTTTATTCAGGTAAGCACAAAGAATTGTATAATGATATTTTAGTGACATGCATGTACAAAATATATGTTTTACAAAATACCTATATTATTAAATGGAATACTTGTTTTTTTTCAGCAAACGGCGGCTCAGATTTTAACAGTCGCCGGTAACAATTTCATTCCTAACCTCTACAACCCAAATATTGGATCCAATATGCCACTGACAGCTGGTTTGGGGCTTGGCAACGGTATTGCCTTGGCCAATGTTGGCCAAACTGGAACAGTCGACCTAGCCAATATCCAACGTAATACACCTACTGGCAATATTGGTAGCAACTTGGAAAACTTTTACATACCAAACGGCATCGCAAACCAAGCATTCGCCAACAGCAACACCGTTGGTAGCTCGAATATTGGTGCTGCCAATAACTACGCTAATATTGGTCAAGCCAACAACGTCGCTCGCAACAATGCCAATGTAGTAAAAGTGGAAAACGCCAACGCCAATGCGCCTTGTAGTAACAATGCCAATGCTGTGGTTTCTAACTATGCTAACGTTGTGAAGCCTCCTAGAGATTATGGCATTGAATTTGGAGCTGATGCTTTGGAAGTGAATGGCAATGTGCAGGTGAGTGGCAGGATGCCATTTAGATCCAATGTAGCGGTACAAGGTTCTATGCCAGCGCAAGGCCAAGGTACTGTTTCATATAAATGTGATAAAGCCAGTTCGGATGACAGTTAAACGTTAAGTTCTTATAATGTAATTTATTTTGTGATGTGGTCAATAAAAAGTAAGTTAAATAAAAATATTTGCCTTGTTTTTATCCTTTGTTTGAATATTTCATAGAATCAGGGGTTACTTTGCGTAGGTCCATTTACCTTGTTACTCCGCTACTCACGAGTAATTTCAAGTGAGAACCGGAGTAGCAAAAAACCTATTTAATACAAGGTTTTTTGCTGAAAATCAAGCCATTATGCTAAACGTGGCTTTTAGGTCTTATTGCCTTAGGCTCTGTCTACCCCGTGAGTGATTGATTTTGTGAGGTGATTTGTGTTATATTTGGGTTGACGTCCATTTTAAATTAGGTATATCAAATTACAATTCAATCGGACCTACTGTTGAAGAGATCCCTCCTGCGGAGACGGTCCTGGCTGGGTCACCAGAATTCCTCTACCAGACTATTGTATTATCACCCGACTTACACAAGTGTGCAAAATTTCAGCTCAATCGGTTGAAGATTATACATACCCATACACAAATCACGTCTTTATCCCTTACGGGGTAGACAGAGTTTAAGGTAACAGGTACCTACAGGCCTAATTTAGCAAGATTGTGGGCGTATAGGTGGAAAATGGAATCAAAATAGTGATATTATGTTCCTAGCCGCATCGCCTATAGCGTGATACCTAAGACTTTCGATAATTCCCTCGATAGGCTTTTCCATCTGCGCGGATAGAGAAGCAACTGGTACATTCTATGTTTCTTTTCTCCCATCCAGCATGGAAGAAGATATCTGCTTCAAAATTGAGTTGCGATATTCCACTCGGACATACATACAATTATATATAAATACATACATTGCAAGTTATAAAGCTTGTAACTGGTAAAATAGTAGTGGATCAGTAACACAAGAAAAATAGCGATATGATACGTCCAGACATTTTTCTTACACGCTGCAAGTCTGAGAGAACCCAAAGACACTCTTATTTGAAAGGCGTAAATGGTTCTTTTTCTTTGACACACGTTGACAGCTGTCAAAATTTTCGGTGTCTCAGTTATTTTAGCTCCAATCTATTCTAACGTAGTTAGTATATAATAATATAGCTTCTGCCCGCGACTTCGTCCGCGTAGAATTAGACTTAAAAACGAATTTTGATAGTATATTCTGCAATCATTATTTACGTCGTGATTCTAAACAGCTACAACGTTTGTCATGTTTATCGCTATCCCTCGGGAACAATGCAATTTACCGGGATAAAAAGATGCCTATGTTTCAATCTAGGGTACCAGCTAACTCCATTCCAAACTTGATCCAAATCCGTCTAGTCGTTTCAGCGTGAAGGAACAAACATACACACTTACTCACATCCACACATACTCACAAACTTTCGCATTTATAATATTCGCGTAACGCTATCCCGAGGAAACTTTGCCATTTTCTGAGATAATACTACCCTATGTCCTGGCATAGTACTGAAACTATCTTTATATCAAATTCCAATTGAATCGATTCAGTGGTTTGGGTGTGAGAGCATAACAGACAAACAGACCGCGTTTCTTTCGCATTTACAATATCTGTACGCAATAGACGGTGCTGCTCTCCAAAAAATAAAAGAATACATTATGTACACAAATTACGGCATAGACAGAACCTTGGGTAACAAACCTAAAACCCAAGTTTAACGCGATCTTAGGCGTACTCGTATAGGTGGTAAGGGGAATCAAATAGTGATGAGTTGCTAGCCGCATCGCCTATAACATGACTCCTAATATTTCCACTTCCACCCATTCTCTCAATGGACTTTTAAGATCTGTGCAGGAAGAGAATCAGCTACATCTTCTTTTCATCAACATGGAAGAAATAAAATAATAGTTAGAATTTTCAGTATTTATTGACATTATTGTAATCACTGATTGCATTCGCATCCGCACGGATCCACCACAGACACTAAGCCACCAGCTGGCACGTGCCCTTCGAACATCACATAACCAATAACTGGCACATTGCCACACACCGCCGTAGGCCCGGCCACTGGCAACTCGCCTACAATCGCCAAATCTCCGTACCCAGCCTGTGGGCTACTGCCTTGGAGAATATTGTTGGCATTGTTGACGCTAATGCCATTGGATGGCACATTGCCTACTAACACGTTGCTTGGCGCGCCAAGGTTGAGGTTAAGGCCGGAGCCGGAGCCAATGTTAAGGCCGTTGGCGTTATTGAGGCATATGTTATTGGCGTTGAGGCCACTGGCACTATTGCAAAGGGATAAACCGTTGCCATTGTTAAGGATTAATCCACTGGCGCCGTTGTTAAGGTTCACTCCATTGGCATTGTTGCTAAGTGTGAGTCCATTGGCACCGTTGCTAAGACTAAGACCCAGGTTGCCAAGGTTGCCAAGGTTGATCGCTTGATTGGGTTGGCAACCGCATCCGCATCCGCCAATTGAAATTTGACTTACGGCATTCTGTAAAAAGAGATTAGAAATTTATTTCTCACATTATTGCAGTTGAAGCGGTGTAGTTCAGCAGATACATCGCTGTGACAGAACTACTGACGGTACCATACCTGTATGAAGCACACCAGGGTACAAATCACGATTATTTTAAACGCCATTTCCGTAAACTTATTAAAACAATGGCACACAAATGTATATGACCCCGTTATATACTGTTGGTTGACACAACAGAGTTACATACGGGTTTTACATAACAATGACATTGATTTCATGTAATGTCTGATAAGGTTGTGATAGTGTTAAGAAATGTTGTGACATGGTTATCGGTTCTGGAAAGCCATTTGGGAAAGAGCGGTGTCAAGGCCGGCACCAAATTTTCATTAGAAGAAGAAAGATGAATACAGTTTTCAATACAGTAAAGTTGCTCTAAAAGTGCCCTGTTTTGGCTGTTTTCCGTGCGAAAAGTTCGTTGCGCAATAGTGCGATTTACTTTTCTATTTTTTTTTTATTTGTACTTGTTCCAATTCACGACTACTTACCGAAGTGTTATTATAATGAAACTACCGTGAGACTTAATCATAATTACTCATAAACGGATAACTCAAATGTCGGGAAGCACACAACACTGATCACGTCACTTCGTAAAGGTTCGCTCACACTCACCGTTTGGTCAATATTTAAAACAGTTTTCCAACTCGGGGGCACCGACCATCCGCTATCCCGGTTGAAATTGGGATACCGACTTGAAAACGAGGGTAGCTGTACGCCGCTGTCAGTTGCGTCGAGCAGCCGCGCAAACAGAGCGCTGGCGCGCAGTGTTCGTTTCGCTGCCACCGGGGCGAGTGCGCCAGGAAGAAGGACTGCGAAATAGTCCGAAACGTGTCGAGCATCACTCGACTTTAAATACGTGAGTTATCCGTTTATGAGTAATTATGTTATTATAATGTTAGTTACCAAGACGCAATAAAACTAAAAACTAAACCTATTCATGCAACGATTGCATAAAACACTATTATCTGACACGGACAAAACAAAAGATTTGTTTGTAAATAATACGTCAGTTACTTTTTAGCACGCTTTTATTAAATAAGTAAGTGTTACTGAAAACAAGAGCAATAAGAAAAATCTGAAAAGTCAAGCTATGGCCGAGAATCGAACCCGGATCTTCATCATTCCATGACGCTCTCTTTTACTCCTAAACCACCCCTAGTAGGTGACAGCAGAACATGGAAATTATGCGTATATACTAGGGATGTTACGGATATATAATTGTTACCTTGTAATATTCTGTATACCTTTTTTCTGTTTTGGTTGTTATATGTGGTGTTCAATAAAGAGTTATTGTATTGTATTGTATTGTATTGTATAATTTCGGATCCGGATATGGATATGGAATTGGTAACATATAATATCGGTTTCGGATACGGTTACGGATATTTTTTTATTTCGGATATCCGATAGTTTCGGTTACGGATATTAAATTTTTAAGGAACTGTAAAACAAACGCGCGCGCGTCTGGTCTGCCGGCCGGACGAAAATAAAAACTTGTCACGACGTGTCATTTACTAAGTAGTATTTAGTTAGACTCCGCCCTGTCCGAAACTATCCAAAACTTTTATATCGGATTCGGTTACGGTTACGGATATTTTTTTATTTCGGATATCCGATAGTTTCGGTGCGGATATGGATATCCATAACAACACTGGTATCGTATTCGCCATTCTTAACAACCGTCACAAAAAGGGGTGTTTTAAGTTTCACGTCAATATACATATCTGAATGTGTCTGTCTGACTGACTGTGGCATCGTAGCTGTCAAACGGACGAACCAATTTCGATACGTCTTTTTCATCGAAAGCCAATTTCCTTAGGCTGATTCCAAGCTATGTTTGGAAATATTCGGTCCAGTAATTTTTGCGTGGGTGGTTTTTAAATCATGCTCATGGCCTTTAGGTCTTGTTACCTTAGGCTCTGTCTGCCCCTAGCCCCGGCGTATAGGCTGGGCCGGCCGGTGGGCGCACGCGGTGACACCCTCATGCTCCCGCGGCGCTCCCCAAATGGCAGAGAGGGAATACTTTATAGGCTCTGTCTGCCCCGTAAGGTATATTGACGTGATTTATGTATGTAATTTACGGTTATAACGCCTTTGTGAACAAACCAATTTAATTAAACAAAAATACCTCGCTACTCCGCTACTTACCTGCAAGATAACCAAGCCTGTGCGAAAAATATATGTTTTTCATCCAATCTCTGCCTTACTTAAACTTAAACTTAACTATCACCTACAGCACACAAAAAGCCCATCGACAGATTTGGCGAAAATCTTAAGAATCGTGTTATATTAGGCGATGCGGCTAGCAAGTAGCAACCCACTTATTCTAACTATTTAGATACCTCTTTCCACCTATACGCTCACAATCGTGCTAAACGTGGCTTTTACATCTTGTTACTTTAGGTTGTCTACCTCGTAAGGGATACAGACGTGATATATGTATGTATGAAAATTTTATTGATTTTTCACGTGATTTCTGGTTAAGCCCACCGTAACTTTCATTCAAAATTAAAATCCAAAGATTCCAGTGTTAATGTTTGTATAATGGATAAGACTAAAATAAACAACGAACTAATCATAGCGCCTTTATTTCAGAGGTTTAAGAAAAAGTAGATTTCAGGTTACGGAATCAGACGCAGCTGCAACCGCACTGTCCGGAGATGGATACGGAGCCGGAGGCCGGCACGGTGCCGCAGAACGACACATCACCTATCACCGGAACTGCCCCGGTCACGACGGTGTTCCCGGTCGCGTCGACGCTGCCGCAAACACCCACTTTCCCGGTGCCTTGCCCGCCGTAGCCGCCGCTGCAGCTGCTGTAGCTAGAGCTGCTGCCTCTGCTGCCGTACGCGCTGCTGGAGCCCAGGCTGGCTTGGCTGACGCTGATGGCGGGCTGGCTGATGCGGCCGACGCTGAGCGCGCGCGAGCCGCCACAAAGCGCCTGCCCGAAGGCAGACTGAAAAAACATTCACATTTGAAAACTAGGTAAGTAAAAAACTATGATCATAAATAAACGTTACGCCAGTTGCAAATACAATAATAAATATGATGGAAGTTATAGTCTACCTGGATCAAGCAAGCCTGGACGCAAAGGACCAATACGGTGAAGGGAGACATGTTGAAAGTTTGTGTGTTTCACTGTTGTAGAAACTGTAGCACTGAGATGACAGTCTAAGGTTTTTATATAAAGGAGGCAGCCTTGAAAGACGAAAATAAAGAAGTGATAACATTGTTAACGTTTCAGGTGCTCAAGTAAATAAAAAAGGAATTTTGTTGATTATAATTTAACGTGGTTAATCTTCAAATTTTTACAATACCTATTGTTTACTATCACTCGAGATTTGGACCGGTCCAAAATTATTTCATTTAAAAAGGGGAACGACACTCTAAGAGCCATTCCAGTGTGACATTCACTAAGAACCAATCAAAATGGCATTCAAAGCTATCCTCTTCTTCGCTTCCGCTCTCTTCATCCAGGTAACAATTGGCTTTTTTAACTATTATTGTGTCCAAAAGTTTTACGTAATTGAACTACGGTTACTTAAGATGTAGCTGTTCCCTTGCAGTGTATCTCTGGGCAGATCTGCCGGCGCATCAGCGTGCCGAGCTGCGGTTCAGGGAGCTCCAGCTACAGCGGCTCTGGATCCGTCTCCAACAACGGAGGCTCCCTGATCGTGACCAGCGTCGGCCCCATCGCCCCCTCTGGCATCGCCGTCGCCTCCGACCTGTCCCTGTGCGGAAGCCTGGATGTCAGCGGAGGACTGCCGTTCCTGAGCGCCGTGGCCTTCGAGGGCGAGTTCCCCACCAGCGGCTCGGGCTCCGTCTCGTACGGCTGCGGGGACGGCCCCATCGCCATCACGCAGGAGCTCGGCAACCCCAGCGGCAACAACGTCGCCTGCAGCTCCGGCCTCACCGCCGCCTCCCTCGGCTGCGGTTGCGGACGCTAATAAACATCTACCTTGACTTTTATGACTTCCAAATAAAATTATTACCAATTTACGAAGATACTGTTTTGTTTTCTGATCACTAGTCTACACTTCTCCATTATTATAAAGAGGAAAGACTTGATTTTTTTTTGTTTGCATTGAATAGGCTCCAAAATTACTGGACGGATTTTCTTGAAATACCTTCGTCAACTTCTGAGACTTTTTTCATCTTTGGAAGATTTATTTACTTGTACCTACCTATATTTTATTATAATGTTAGTTACCAAGACGTAATAAAACTGAAAACTAAACCTATTTATGCAACGATTGTATAAAATACTATTATCTGACACGGACAAAACAAAAGATTTGTTTATAAATAACACGTCAGCTACTTATTAGCACGCTTTTATTAAATAGTAAGCGTTACTGAAAACAAGAGCAATAAGAAAAATCTGAAAAGTAAAACTATGGCCGGGAATCGAACCCGGATCTTCATCATTCCATGACGCTCTCTTTTACTCCTAAACCACCCCTAGTAGGTGACAGCAGAACTTGGAAATTATGCGTGTATACTAGGGATGTTACGGATATATAATTGTTACCTTGTAATATTCTGTATACCTTTTTTCTGTTTTGGTTGTTATATGTGGTGTTCAATAAAGAGTTATTGTATTGTATTGTATAATTTCGGATCCGGATATGGATATGGAATTGGTAACATATAATATCGGTTTCGGTTACGGTTACGGATATTTTTTTATTTCGGATATCCGATAGTTTCGGTTACGAATATTAAATTTTTAAGGAACTGTAAAACAAACGCGCGCGCGTCTGGTCTGCCGGCCGGACGAAAATAAAAATTTGTCACGACGTGTCATTTACTAAGTAGTATTTAGTTAGACTCCGCCCTGTCCGAAACTATCCAAAACTTTTATATCGGATTCGGTTACGGTTACGGATATTTTTTTATTTCGGATATCCGATAGTTTCGGTGCGGATATGGATATCCATAACAACACTGGTATCGTATTCGCCATGCTTAACCACCGTCACAAAAAGGGGTGTTTTAAGTTTCACGTCAATATACATATCTGAATGTGTCTGTCTGACTGACTGTGGCATCGTAGCTGTCAAACGGACGAACCAATTTCGATACGTCTTTTTCATCGAAAGCCAATTTCCTTAGGGTGATTCCAAGCTATGTTTGGAAAAATTCGGTCCAGTAATTTTTGCGTGGGTGGTTTTTAAATCATGCTCATGGCCTTTAGGTCTTGTTACCTTAGGCTCTGTCTGCCCCTAGCCCCGGCGTATAGGCGGGGCCGGCCGGTGGGCACACGCGGTGACACCCTCATGCCCCCGCGGCGCTCCCCAAATGGCAGAGAGGGAATACTTTATACGCTCTGTCTGCCCCGTAAGGTATATTGACGTGATTTATGTATGTAATTTACGGTTATAACGCCTTTGTGAACAAACCAATTTAATTAAACAAAAATACCTCGCTACTCCGCTACTTACCTGCAAGATAACCAAGCCTGTGCGAAAAAGATATGTTTTTCATCCAATCTCTGCCTTACTTAAACTTAACTATCTCCTACAGCACAAAAAAAGCCCATGGACGGATTGGGCGAAAATCTTAAAAATCATGTTATAGGCGATGCGGCTAGCAACCCATTTATTCTAACTATTTAGATACCTCTTTCCACCTATACGCTCACAATCGTGCTAAACGTGGCTTTTTCATCTTGTTACTTTAGGTTGTCTACCTCGTAAGGGATACAGACGTGATATATGTATGTATGAAAATTTTATTGATTTTTCACGTGATTTCTGGTTAAGGCCACCGTAACTTTCATTCAAAATTAAAATCCAAAGATTCCAGTATTAATGTTTGTATGATGGATGAGGTTAAAATAAACAACCAACTAATCATAGCGCCTTTATTTCAGAGGTTTAAGAAAAAGTAGATTTCAGGTTACGGAATCAAACGCAAGCGCATCCGCACTGTCCGGAGATGGAGACGGAGCCGGAGGCCGGCACGGTGCCGCAGAACGACACAGAACCTAGCACCGGAACTGCCCCGGTCACGACGGTGTTCCCGGTCGCGTCGACGCTGCCGCAAACACCCACTTGCCCGATGCCTTGCCCGCCGTAGCCGCCGCTACAGCTGCTGTAGCTGGAGCTGCTGCCACTGCTGCCGTACGCGCTGCTGGAGCCCAGGCTGGCTTGGCTGGCGCCGATGGCGGGCTGGCTGATGCGGCCGACGCTGAGCGCGCGCGAGCCGCCGCAAACCGCCTGCCCGAAGGCAGACTGAAAAAACATTCACATTTGAAAACTAGGTAAGTAAAAAACTATGATCATAAATATACGTTACGCCAGTTGCAAATACAATAATAAATATGATGGAAGTTATAGTCTACCTGGATCAAGCAAGCCTGGACGCAAAGGACCAATACGGTGAAGGGAGACATGTTGAAAGTTTGTGTGTTTCACTGTTGTAGAAACTGTAGCACTGAGATGACAGTCTAAGGTTTTTATATAAAGGAGGCAGCCTTGAAAGACGAAAATAAAGAAGTGATAACATTGTTAACGTTTCAGGTGCTCAAGTGAATAAAAAAGGAATTTTGTTGATTATAATTTAACGTGGTTAATCTTCGAATTTTCACAATACCTATTGTTTACTATCACTCGCGATTTAGACCAGTCCAAAACTATTCATATAAAAAGGGGAACGACACTCTAAGAGCCATTCCAGTGTGACATTCACTAAGAACCAATCAAAATGGCATTCAAAGCTATCCTCTTCTTCGCTTCTGCTCTCTTCGTCCAGGTAACAATTGGCTTTCCTAACTATTATTGTGTCCAAAAGTTTTACGTAATTGAACTACGGTTACTTAAGATGTAGCTGTTCCCTTGCAGTGTATCTCTGGGCAGATCTGCCGGCGCATCAGCGTGCCGAGCTGCGGTTCAGGGAGCTCCAGCTACAGCGGCTCTGGATCCGTCTCCAACAACGGAGGCTCCCTGATCGTGACCAGCGTCGGCCCCATCGCCCCCTCTGGCATCGCCGTCGCCTCTGACCTGTCCCTGTGCGGAAACCTGGATATCAGCGGAGGACTGCCGTTCCTGAGCGCCGTGGCCTTCGAGGGCGAGTTCCCCACCAGCGGCTCGGGCTCCGTCTCGTACGGCTGCGGGGACGGCACCATCGCCATCACGCAGGAGCTCGGCAACCCCAGCGGCAACAACGTCGCCTGCAGCTCCGGCCTCACCGCCGCCTCCCTCGGCTGCGGTTGCGGACGCTAATAAACATCTACCATAACTTTTATGACTTCCAAATAAAACTATTACCAATTTACGAAGATACTGATTTGTTTTCTGATCACTAGTTTACACTTCTACACTATAAAGAGGAAAGACTTGATTTTTTTTTGTTTGCATTGAATAGGGTCTAAAATTACTAGACGGATTTGAAAAATATTTCCTCATTGCAATCCTACATTATCATCAAATGAATCAAAATTTTACTTCTTTTTTATTAAACAAAAATTACATTACTTCTTGATTATTTTATATTTGTTTTTACGGTTTTACCTGTTAAAAATTAATTTTTAAACGACACTGATAATTACAATACAAATATATCCGAAAAGTAAAGCCACGGATCCTCATAATTCCGTGATGATAATTCCGTTATGATTGTGTTCATTTTATTTCAAACCCATGGTTATTATGATGTCAAAAATATGAGTTATTTATGACCCATATGGATAAATCTCGACTAGAGCAGCATAAGGTCTGTATGATTTCTTAATTTTTCAGGAGAGCAGAAATAAAATTGATAAAATGATTTTGCTTATATTATTCAATTATCATAGTTAGGATCACGAAACTTTTTTCATATTTGGAAGATTTATTTACTTGTACCTATAATTTCATGTAGTTAAATTATACATATTTATTATTGTTTCTTCCATGCTATTCGCAAATATTATTTATTTTATAAAAAAAAATGTTCTGAAACGATTAACGAGGTTTAGGCATTATTTCTATGTCTGCCTGTTGGCGAGAAAAAAATTTGTGGCTCTTTAAAAACTTGAAATTTTGTAAATAGTAATTTTTGGCTCTTCCGACTCAAAAGGTTGCCGACCCCTGCTCTAGAGGGTCCCAGACAACGCCATTGTATTCGAGTTTACTGCGTACAAGGGCAGTTCTCCGAGACAAGCTGTTTTAGCTGACTTCGGTGGCAAATTTTTCTACTAACTTTTTTAATGTATCACCTCAAAATCTAAATACAGGCCTAAATTTAAAAAATATTAGTACTAAAGGCCTTCTAGTAAACCTGTTAGTTAGTAAGATATTTAAATTTAAACAATCACCGAAATCAAACATACTCACCGAAATCAAAATTCAAAAGACAGTGCCACTTAAATCAAAAAGGTTCCAGTGAAATCAACTTGATAATGATAAAACGCATTTTAACTATACCAAACACGCTTTAATTACAAAAAAATATATTTAAAAAAAATCATACAGTAATTCTTACATAATTGCGAAAAGCGGGATGGTTTCAAAAAACACATTCTTACTTAACTTGCTTAAATGCCTCCAGCTTCAAATGTGCCAGAGTAACTAAATAAGTAAGAGATAAGTAAAGAATAATGATTTTTGAAGTCTCTCATTGCACCATAGTTTCAAACAATAAAAAGACATTCAAAGAAATTTAAGAATTAGGATAACAAAATTCCACAATCTCAACTTTTCTTCAAAAGAAAATAATTCGTCTATCCTATCTAGGCACTTGGATCCTCATTATGGTAATCAGTCTTCGGTTAAAGGGAATATTTAAAAATAATCGTAAAATTTCTTTCATCTCTTCTGGGATATCTTTTCCTATTTTTCGCTTTGTATGCCTCGTAGAGTTCTGGATCACTTGACGAAACGTATATTTTAATCTTTCTGGAGCACATACTATATTAATTTTCATATAAATCGATTCAACCGTATAAAAAGCGTAAACAAGCGACAATTTGACTGAGAGATGGACAGACATACTTCTTTAATTTTATTATGTGCGTGCAATAAGTATTCGTGCAGAAATAAAGAATATTTTAACGTTTTTCTAAAATAAATATTGATAGCTGTGGTGGCTTTATTGATTTCGGTAGCAGTTTTATTGACTTCAGTGGCAGTTTTCTTGATTTCGGTGACCCAAAACCCCACCGAATCCACTGAGATCATTGCCACCGAATTCAAAATTAAACGTTTTTTCCAAATAACAGAAAATATAGGAATAGTACTTACAAGAGCCACTTAATAATGAAATCACATACCCCTAGAGATGACTTACTTACTATCAAACTACCAATAGAACTAACACTGAAAAAATTAATTGCCTCACCGAATTCAACAAAACACGAAACCAAACCCACCGAACGACGAACATTACCTCGAAAAATTTGGCGCTGAGTTGTGAATCGACTTCCGCTCTCGCCAGCAAACACGGCACATCTGAGGCTACCTACACGCGCGTCGCGAGATTCCTGCTATGTTTCTTTGTTAGGATGCCGGCGCGTTTCGTAAACTCCACCGAGTTCAAACGTTACCCTCGGACATGGGGAAAAATTGTTTTAATTGAATGAATTTAAATGATATTTTTTATTAGTGTGTATTATATGATTTATAAACATGTTTTGTATATAGGAACCCATTTGAGACCAGGAAATAAAATTCGTATCTTAAGATATAATTTTTTTTCTCCGCTCATCTGCGTAGGGGACACTACCACCGAATGTCAATTTTTAAATGTAATATTTTTTTCTTTAGAGTTGGAAATAACTATGGAGTATTTTAATAGTTCTCCAAGCGGGACTGAGCCTAAAGTATATGTCTGATTTTTTTCAGTATTATCTAGCGACGAAATCTATTATTTTTTGCCCCGGACACGTAAAAATGCCACTCCGGAGAACTGCCCACAAAGGCGTTGCACAAGACAATAGGGACAGCTACACTCTGAAATTGTGAGGCCGCGCGCATGATGAAGCCTAAGGCTTATTCATGAAAATGTCTAATAAAACCTCTCATAAAATGTGTAATACTAGTTATGCCTAAGTTTTTATTAGTGGCACACTTACCGTGCTCGGAGATGGTATGAAGTATTTTCACATCAGGGTTCTAGAAAAAGAAACATGTTTTAAACGCTCACTCATATTCATAAAAATCAAGAAGTAAACATTCTTGACTCATTTGATAACTATCATTTGAAAAACAGCGCCTTCTCTCGTCCCTGGTGAGCTGCAGATGTTCGACGGAAGTTTGTAATTGTGTCGTACAGACACATCATTCAAACAGCGGCCAAAATCCGCATAGTAACAAGATCACGTGACAGCTGCCTAGTAACAGATAGAAAAAATTCGAAGGCTTACCCACCTGCTATGGGTGGTGTAGGGGTATAGCACGCGTCACGGAAGGACCAGGAGCTTTACTTTTCGGATTTTTCTGTGTTCTAATTTTTAGTGTCGTTTAGAAAATTTTCTCACTCGTATTCTTCCCACATGCCACTCCAGTCATGATTTTCAAATAAGATTTGATACATTACGGTACAGACTTACAGGACGGTATATATAGTAAGCTGTTGCCCGCGACTTCGTCTGCGCAGAATTCGCTTATCGCTAACCCGCGGGAACTATGCAATTTTCCGGGACAGAAACTATCCTATGTCCTTCCTCGGGACTCAAACTATCTATATACCAAATTTCAACTAAATCGGTCGAACGGTTTAAGCGTGAAAAGGTAACAGACAGACAGACAGAGTTACTTTCACATTTATAATATTAGTAGGGATATTTGTTGATGTTGGTTAACTAAATCACAGTAAATATCGCTTTCTCAAATGATCGCCATGAAATCATACAGAAGGTACATACATACATACATAGGTAATATACCACGTCTTTATCCCTTACGGGGTAAACACAACGCCTAAGGTAACAAAACCTAAAGGCCACGTCTAGCATGATTAAGGGCGTAAAGGCGGAAAGGGAAATCAAAATAGTGATGGGTTGGTTGCTAGCCGCATCGCCTATAACATGATTCCTAAGACTTTAGCCCGTTCCCTCGATAGGCTTTTACCATCTGCGCGGACAGAGAACCAACTGGTACGTTCTATGTTCTTTCTTTGCTCCTAGACTAGCATGGAAGAACACAATACATACGAATACAGAAAGTGATTATATATAATCAGCTTTTAGGAACATAAAATAATATTTTATTGTAAGGTCTCAGAAGTTAGCGAAGTCACTTCAAATCGGTCTAGCAATTTCAGAGTCTAAAAAACAGTTTTTCTCCTTTATATTAGTGTAAAATTGTAGACTAGTGATCAGAAAACCAAACAGTATCTTCTAAAATTGATAATAATTTTATTTAGAAGTCATAAAAGTCATGGTAGATGTTTATTAGCGTCCGCAACCGCAGCCGAGGGAGGCGGCGGTGAGGCCGGAGCTGCAGGCGACGTTGTTGCCGCTGGGGTTGCCGAGCTCCTGCGTGATGGCGATGGGGCCGTCCCCGCAGCCGTACGAGACGGAGCCCGAGCCGCTGGTGGGGAACTCGCCCTCGAAGGCCACGGCGCTCAGGAACGGCAGTCCTCCGCTGACATCCAGGCTTCCGCACAGGGACAGGTCGGAGGCGACGGCGATGCCAGAGGGGGCGATGGGGCCGACGCTGGTCACGATCAGGGAGCCTCCGTTGTTGGAGACGGATCCAGAGCCGCTGTAGCTGGAGCTCCCTGAACCGCAGCTCGGCACGCTGATGCGCCGGCAGATCTGCCCAGAGATACACTGCAAGGGAACAACTACACCTTAAGTAACCGTAGTTCAATTACGTAAAACTTTTAGACACAATAATGGTTAAAAAAGCCAATTTTTACCTGGACGAAGAGGGCAGAAGCGAAGAAGAGGATAGCTTTGAATGCCATTTTGATTGGTTCTTAGTGAATGTCACACTGGAATGGCTCTTAGAGTGTCGTTCCCCTTTATATATGAAATAATTTTGGACTGGTCTAAATCTCGAGTGATAGTAAACAATAGGTATTGTGAAAAATTGAAGATTAACCACGTTAAATTTTAATCAACAAAATTCCTTTTTTATTTACTTGAGCACCTGAAACTTTAACAATGTTATCACTTCTTTATTTTCGTCTTTCAAGGCTACCTCGTTTATATAAAAACCTTAGACTGCCATCTCAGTGCTACAGTTTCTACAACAGTGAAGCACACAAACTTTCAACATGTCTCCCTTCACCGTGTTGGTCCTTTGCATCCAGGCTTGCTTGATCCAGGTAGACTATAACTTTCATCATATTTATTATTGTATTTGCAACTGGCGTAAAGTTTATTTATGATCATAGTATTTTGCTTACCTAGTTTTCAAATGTGAATGTTTTTTCAGTCTGCCTTCGGGCAGGCGATTTGCGGCGGCTCGCGCGCGCTCAGCGTCGGCCGCATCAGCCAGCCCGCCATCAGCGCCAGCCAAGCCAGCCTGGGCTCCAGCAGCGCGTACGGCAGCAGTGGCAGCAGCTCCAGCTACAGCAGCTCTAGCAGCTGCAGCGGCGGCTACGGCGGGCAAGGCATCGGGCAAGTGGGTGTTTCCGGCAGCGTTGACGCGACCGGCAATACCGTCGTGACCGGGGCAGTTCCGGTGCTAGGTGATGTGTCGTTCTGCGGCACCGTGCCGGCCTCCGGCTCCGTCTCCATCTCCGGACAGTGCGGTTGCAGCTGCGCGTAACCTTTTTCACAATTGCAAGACGAGCTTCTTCAAACTTCTGGAATAAAAGCATTTTTTAAAGATATCGTTGTTTTCGTTATATTCAAAAGTACTTATACAGTCAGCGTCAAATAGTTCGTGACACCCAAAGTAGCCAAATAGTTTGCAACAAGTCACTGTTACAGTTGAAATAAGGTCGTGTTGCTAACTTTTTGGCCACTTTGGGGGTCACGAACTATTTGACGCTGACTGTACTTACTCTAATTTGGTTAGCCACTAACTGTATCTCTTGATACACTATACATTATAATGGTTCACTACTTACGCAAAAGATCCACGAATGAGTCGAAATGTATCTGTAGGGACCCTTAGATTAAGATGGTTCACTATACTATAATGACTATAGCGTACAGTCCGTGGGTAGCATTTTACCGCCTGCTACGCGAGAGGAAATTTCCAGCCAGATTTCTGGCCAGAGGAAATCGTAAAATGGTGAACACACCTCGGGCAGTCATGAGGAAAGCGTCTGCTCGCATGTTTATCGCAAAATGGTGAGCAATTGTGTATGTTTGTTCCTTCATCACGCTGAAACCACTGGACGGATTTGGATACAATTTGGAACGGAAATAGCTGGTTCCCTAGATTAAAACATAAGCTAATTTTTATTCCAGGAAATTGCATAGTTCCAGATAAACATGTCAAAGGTCGTGGCTGCCTAGAGTAACGTAATTAATTATTGCAGAATATACTCTCAACATTAGTTCTTATGCCTAATTCTACGCGAACGAAGCCGCGAGCAGAAACTAGTTTTTCATAAATGATTACCTGTTTATCCGTTTCCTAGTATTCATACGGTCCAAGCTTTGCTTAGTTTAGGACTAGGTCAATACTTAACTTGTCAAATGCAGCAGAATAGTTATCTATTTCTTTTACTATTTATCTTGTCTCTTCTACGGCATCAGAAAATGGAATAACATTTTTCTTCTTAATTTCCAATGTTTTTATTATTTTATTTTCAATTATGTTAGTAAAATCATTGGCAGCTGCAGCGGCACTGTCCGGAGATGGAGACGGAGCCGGAGGCCGGCACGATGCCGCTGAAGTCGACGGCGCCGAGCACCGGCACGGCGCCGACGACGACGGTGTTCCCGCCCACGCCGATGTCGCCGGCCACGACCACCTGGCCGGTGCCGGAGCCGCCGTAGGAGCCGCACGACGCGGAGCGGACGGAGCTGAGAGCAGCATTGCCCAGGCTGGACACGCCGATGTTGCTCGCGCTGAGACCAGAGTTGCCCGCGCTGTAGCCAGCGTTACCCAGACTGAGCTGAGGCAGCTGGGAGTAGGAAGCCTGGCCACAACCACCACACTGCTGCTTGCTCATCACGGACTGAAAAAGATACGTAATCGTTTAACAGCTTCCGACAATTTAGATAAATTAAAGCATAAATAAAAACATTATTGTATTGTTAAAGACCGTGTCGCCCCTAGCTACCTTTTCTAACCATTTAAATTGACACGTGGTGCGAGTCGGGTTGCCTCCGCGTGTGGTCAAGAGCTGCGGTTCGTTTTTGGATCCCTCCGAAGGGAACAGTGCTTGGTCTGGTGCACCCTGAGCATCGGTTAATGATTTCCTGGCAGATTCTGAGGGATATCGTTATCCGCTAAGAGCTCGACAGGGGGAGGGGTCTTTTGACCGTGTTCCATCGTACAACGTTGCCGACATTTCTGTCACAAGTTTTTGAATACCGTATTTATTACTTTGACTTTGGCGAAATCATCGCATCGGTTGATGGGGGTGAAGCGGATAAAAGTAAGTGGACTGTAGTTAAAAATCTATCTCAATGAAAATGCAGTTCCTCAGCTCAAGACTTGAACTATAATCACTTACAGGGTGGACAAAGCCCAATAAGTGTACATTTTAGGAGCTGTCAGCCCCTTAAGTCCCGAGTGGCAGTTACAGAAGAGAGTAATATCTTTTTTATGTGTTCCTGTTCATGACGACCCTCATGTGAAATGTATCTAATATAAGATATAGGAGGTATGAGAGAGATTTAAAACATATTCCAAAGGATACATACACACATATTTAAATCAAGTCTTTATCCCTGACGAAACTAGACAGAGCCTAAGGTATCAATAATGTGATGATTGTTTACCGGTAACTGTTAAGTTTCAGTCCATCGCTGGGCAAGCCTGCGGCAGAGTCAGCATCCCGCAACCCAGCTGCGGCAGCTCCACCACCGTCTCCAACAACGGCGGCTCCCTGATCGTGACCAGCGTCGGCCCCGTCGCGCCCGCCGGCATCGCCGTCGCCACCGACCTGTCCCTGTGCGGAGACCTGGGCCTCAGCGGCTCCCTGCCGTTCCTGAGCGCCGTGGCCTTCGACGGCCAGTTCCCCATCTCTGGCTCGGCTTCCGTCTCGTACGGCTGCGGGGACGGCACCATCACCATCACCCAGGAGATTGGCAACCCCAACGGCAGAAACGTCGCTTCCAGCTCTGGTCTCACCGCCGCCTCAATTGGCTGCGGTTGCTTAGGCAAATAAATCCACATTTTTTCTTCGACGTAGAAATAAAGAGTTCTTCTTAAATTTCCTTTTTTTCACTTCATACCCCACTAAGCAATGTCATCTATCTTCTTTGTACTGATGATAAGTCATTGATATTAAAGCGCACGTCAAAGTCACCGAACAATGGCTGATAAAAAACAAAATGGCGTCTTCTTTAACCTCGACATTAGAATCATCGATGGAGCTACACATAATAATTGTAATCCAGACTATATAGGTCTCAGTGTTGGGCACAGCTTCTCAGATCGATAAGGCTTAGGCTATAGTTTCCACGCAGGCCGAGTGGGGATTGGGAACTTCACACACACCATTGAATTGCTTTGGAGGAGCTGCTTATTTTTCCAAATCATCATCATCATCATCATGCCAGCCGAAAGACGTCCACTGCTGAACATAGGCCTCCCCCAAGGCTTGCCAAACAGATCGGCACTGCGCCATCCGCATCCAACGCGTTCCCGCTACCCTCACCAGGTCGCCGCTCCATCTTGTTGGAGGCCTACCTACACCGCGTCTTCCGGTCCGCGGACGCCACTCGAGAACCTTTCGGCCCCATCGGCCGTCAGTTCTACGGGCGATGTGCCCTGCCCACTGCCACTTAAGTCTAGCGATTCTTCTAATTTAGCGACATAAAGATAACAATCACGTTTGAGGGAATTATTCACACAGAACAAAAGACTCGACTTTGCGGGTTGAGCACGTTTCTTGTACTAAATACTGTTATGTGTAAAACATTTTGCTATTGTCATCAGTAATGTGAATTGTAACAGTTAGTTCGAACGCATTGTCAGCTTAATTTTTATCAAGTGAACGTGACACGTTACTTACTGTCAAGTGATTTAGCATGCTTTTATTAAATAATAATAATAATTATCTTGGGACAATTGACACCAACCAAACTAAGCAAAGCTTGTAATATGGGCACTAAACAACGGATTGCTTATACTTATCAGTGGTGGATTTACAAATTTTCAAGGTATAGGCTGAATTTTTGCCGCCCTTGCAAAATCTGTTGCAGACTTCTTAAAATTTTTATTATGAGGTGAAAAAAAAAAGGTCATGCCCCAAATTTGCCGCCCCCAAAATCTGCCGCTCTAGGCTCGAGCCTTCTCAGCCTTATGGTAAATCCGCTACTGATACTTATATGGGTAAATACATACTTAAATACATATTAAACACCCAAGACTCGAGAACAAACATTCGTATTTTTCATACAAATATCTGCCCCGACCGGGGATCGAACCCGGGACCCAAATACTGGCTGTTGCTTCCGGGAACTACGCAATTATCCGGGATAAAAAGTAGCCTTTGTGTTATTCCAGACTATAAATCTATCTGACCCAAATATGAACCAAATCTGTCCAGCCTGTCTGGCGTGAAAGAATAACATACATCCATACGGCCGTACTTTTTTTTTCTTTTCGTAATGTCCGTACCTACTTACAAACTTTCGCATTTACAATATTACCAAAATGCCATGTAGTGACTATATATTGAATCCTATCAATATCAAAGGAAACAAAAATACATACATACATACATAAATCACGTCTTTATCCCTCCAGGGGTAGATAGACCTGAAGGCGACGTTTAGCATGATTGAGGGCAAATCACTACATAGTATAAAACAAAGTAACTTTCTCTGTCCCTATGTCCCTATGTCGCTATGTGTGCTTATATCTTCAAAACTACACAACGGATTTTGATGTGATTTTTTCAATAGATAGAGTGATTCAAGATAAAGGTTTTTATGTATAATTCTACCCAGACGAAGTCGCGGGCAGAAGCTAGTCACTATCACTACATAGTATAAAATAAAGTCGCTTTCTCTGTCCCTATGTCGCTATGTGTGCTTATATCTTCAAAACTACACAACGGATTTTGATGCGGTTTTTTTAATAGATAAAGTGATTCAAGAGGAAGGTTTTTGTATATAATTCCACGCAGACGAAGTCGCGGGAAGAAGCTAGTGTAGTATAAAACAAAGTCACTTTCTCTGTCCCTATGTCCTTAAGTCCTTATGTATGATTATATCTTCAAAACTACACAGCGGGTTTTGATGCAGTTTTTTTCATAGATAGAGTAATTTAAAAGGAAGGTTTTTATGTATAATTCTACGCAGACGAAGTCGCGGGCAAAAGCTAGTAAATAAATAAATGCTTTATTATACAAAAATATTTAATTTATTTTAATTTATTGGAAAGGAGTGTTAGTAAGACACACAGGAGATAGTCAAGTCAGATGTTGACTCGCCAGATAAGCTTACAACTATACAAGACGGTGAACATCCTCAACTACTCCAGACCTTCGAATGTGACATTCATTTACCACATCCACATCCACATTGGCCGGTAATATACACGGAACCGGTAGCCGGTACATTACCGCTGAAGTACACCACGCCCAGAACCGGTACTGCACCGGTAACACAAGTAGTCCCATCAGCTAACACGGTGCCGGTAGCAGCTACTTTTCCAGTTCCGATGCCACCGTAGCCGCTGCTGCTGCTGCTGGCGGTGGAAGGGCTGGCGATGGAGGTAGACTTGGAGGTGGAGATAGGGTTGAGGATGGGGATACTGCTGGAAGGGGTGGCGATGGAGATGGACTTGGAGACGGAGATAGGGTTGAGGATGGGGATACTGCTGGAAGGGGTGGCGATGGAGATGGACTTGGAGGCGGAGATAGGGTTGAGGATGGGGATACTGCTGGAAGGGGTGGCGATGGAGATGGACTTGGAGGCGGAGATAGGGTTGAGGATGGGGATACTGCTGGAAGGGGTGGCGATGGAGATGGACTTGGAGGCGGAGATAGGGTTGAGGATGGGGATGGGGCTCGGGCTCAGGTTGATGCCGCCGAGGCGAACGCTGCGGGGGCCGTAACAGATGCCTAACGCCGACTGAAATAGGAATTAATTCACATAAGGTCTTTATCACAAGTTAGACGGAGCCAGGGTAACAAGGGGGCGATCAAGTGCTACGTAAGCGCTTGAGGGGGGCGGGGCTTTGCTTTGCTTATTTTTGATGACATGGTGGGTGGGGGGTCGATATGGTGATTACGTCAGCCGTTTCGATTCGAACTGCTGCTCACGAATCAAAAATGCATATAGGTACTAATGAATGGGATACGTAGGGACGACATGTCTTGTACAGTTGAGGGCATAAATATAGATACTCACATCTTGCCAAACTGAGTCCTCAACCATATTGCTTGTGGCATAAAGGTGTATAGATGTTTCTGACGTTTTGGTAACGTACATGATTATGCCATTGACTGTAATTCAAATGTGACCAACTTTTAGTGGTCGGATTGGCTTTAAATTTAGTACACTTATACCACGCCTATCGATCGATGTCATCGACCAACATTGATCGATTACGACCGATTAGTGTGGTATCTTTGGCTGATGGACGGATAAACCAATCGATCGACAATGTTCAATACTATCGATCGATGAAACTATCCATCGACGTCGACTGTTCCATTCTACCATCGATCAATAGGTCTAGTAGAAACTATCGATCGACGTCGACTGTTCCATTCTTCCATCGATCGATAGGTCTAGTAGAAACTATCAATCGACGTCGACTGTTCCATTCTACCATCGATCGACGACCAATCGATCGGTGTGATAGCGTTGGTCTAGTAGAAACTATCGATCGACGTCGCCTGTTCCATTCTACCATTGATCGATAGCTCTAGTAAAAACCATCGATCAACGACCGATATAGGTGTGATAACACCCTAAAGTAGAATGGATTACTGCAAATCACTACATAGTATAAAACAAAGTCGCTTTCTCTGTCCCTATGTATGCTTATATCTTCAAAACTACACAACGGATTTTGATGCGGTTTTTTTTAATAGATAGAGTGATTCAAGAGGAAGGTTTTTATGTATAATTCTACGCAGAAGAAGTCGCGAGCAGAAGCTAGTACAGTATAAAAGCTTGTAATAAAAATACGTTAAATTTACCTGGACTAGGCAAGCCTGGATTGTGACAACCAACAAAGCCAAGGGAGACATTATCAATGATAGTTCTTTACACACCAAAACGAAACTAATGACTTGAAATTGCACTTGGACTTTTATATATACTTAATTCTTCAAAGGAATTCATAAAGAAGCTGATAAAGTAGGTACGTGAATAACCATTTTGAGAGTTATCGAAAGCGTAAAGCTTTGTCATTTTTGGATAATGATACATTATTATATTTGTACGTGCAATATCAGCGTTTTCCTGGAATTCCTTTTTAATTTGTATCGATTGTTTGTTTTTTTATTGTCTTATTAACTTGGAATGTCGATGGAGATAAATAAAGTTTGTATATAAGCTGTTCGTGTGTTCGAAGAAATCATTATTTTCAAAGCGCTCCAAAATGGATTCCAAGGCAATTCTCTTCTTCGCTTCTGCTCTCTTGATCCAGGTAATTAGTAAATAGTTACATTATAACTCTTACTATAGTCCATTCCAGTCCATTATAACGCTTTTGTAAACAATCAAGTCTTCTTCTTCTTATTTGTGGCGTATTAAGTCGTTATAGCGACGACAACTTCGCCAATGTCAATGTACCAAAAATATAATTAAAAAATCTTGTGACAAAATGTCGGCGACGTTGTACGGTAATGATCAAAGACCCTCTCCCCCTTGTCGGGCTCTTAGCCAACGGTCAATGATAACCCTCAGAAACTGCCAGGAAATCATTAGCCGATGCCCAGGGTGCACCGGACCAAGCACTGCTCTTTACCCCTGACGGATCCAAAAACAAACCGCAGCTCTTGACCACACCTGGAGGTAACCCGACTCGCACCCCAACAATCAAGTCCCCCAAGTTCATATAAAAATTAAATAATCATAGTATGATTGTTATAAAATGTCGTGAAGTGTCTTTATCCCTTACGGGGTAGGCAGAGCCTAAGGTAACACGACCTAAAGAACACGTTTAGCATTATTGTGGGTGTATGGATGGAAAAGGGAATATCAGTGATGGGTTGCTAGCCGCATTGCCTATAACATGATTCCTAAAGACGTTCGGGCTTTTACCATCTGCGCGGGAAGAGAAGCAACTGGTAAATTCTACGTTTTTCCTTTACTCCCAGACCAGCACGGAAGAAACATGGGAAACCTAGATACCTATTAAACAGTGGGCACTAGTGAATAGTGCGGTTTTGCCAGGGAAGGCAGCGTGTAGTGTACTAATTGTGGTGCACTACCCCCCCCCCCCCTCCCACTGCCTAACAAAAGCGACCCCTCACTGGCAACTTGGATATCAAAACACGTTATGATGATACCCAAATATAAGACGACTGTCCTTCAAGTGCTCTCTCTTGCAATGTATCTCCGGACAGGTTTGCCGGCGCATCAGCGTGCCAAGCTGCGGTTCAGTGAGCTCCAGTTCCAGCAGCTCTGGATCCGTCTCCAACGACGGAGGCCCCCTCATCGTGACCAGCGTCGGCCCCATCATGCCTACCGGCGTCGCCATCGAATCCAACCTAGACTTGTATGGGGAGCTTGACGTCAATGGCTGCCTCCCTTACCTCACCGCTGTCGAGTTTGCTGGTGAATTTCCTACCTCTGGTTCTGGTTCTGTGGACTACAGCTGTGGTAGCAACACACCAGTCAGCATCACCAGTGTCTCTGGTGGCGGTGGCTGTGGCGTCTATTAAGTGACTGTGATCCAAATGAACAAAAAAATTTTCCTTGCTACTCCGCTACTGACGTGCAAGATAACCAAGCCTGTGTGAAATATATGTTTTTCATGCACTCCCTCTACTGCTGCCAATAAAACACATATAAATCCCACAAACTTATTTATCCCTTACACCACACAAACACTGACGCGTTCCGATCCCTCTACGGGATCATTATCAGTACGACGTTGGTTTGCATGTGTAGCAGTTGTGCTCATTAAACTTTGATAAGGGATAAAGACGTGATTTGTGATTTGTGTGTGTGTGTCTTTTGCAAATGACAATTAAACATATGCATAACAAGCGACTATGAAATAAAAATTACGAACCCACTTTTGTTTTTTTTTCATATACATACAACACCTCTTTCCCATAGAGGTAGGCAGAGACTACTTTGTTCCATTTGCTACGATCTTGACATACCTCTTCCGCTTCATCCACATTCATCAATTTCTTCATTACCTACTCGTCGGTTTAGGGTACTAACTCTTGACCTAAGTCGGTCGGCACGTAACCCCGGCTCGTAGGCGCCGGGAACGTGGGCCGCTGCGGGGTCTGCGAGGAGTCAACCTCTATAAAAAATCAAACGGTCACAGGGCGGGGGATCCGGAACCCGTACTCACCGGTGCCGTTGCCATCTGCCCCATCCCGGGGCGGCCAGTGGGCGTCGCGGTGTCACCTAGTGCTCTCGTAACGCTCACAGTCCATGGCCAGGAGGGAACGTGTCGGATTTTAGACGGTAGGCCGCTCCCCTCTTTCCATTAGGGAAGGCAGGCGAGCTGGAGAGCCCGTCATACTCCCATTGCTGCCCAGACCGCGGGAATGCATAAGGTACATTTTAAACACGTTAAAAAAAAAGGGTAGGTACTTACTCTTGACCTGACCTTTTCAAAACTATCCCAATTTAATCACGGAACCTAGGCTTTCTGCTCCCAACGCAACAACTCGCATTCTTTTTCATCCATCCTCGGTATGAGACCAAACCAATGGCACATAAACTCGCTTGAACTTCACGTACCTACATAATCACTTAGACAAGTCGAACAAACCGAAATTACGATTGTACCATCCTTTTCTCGAAGCTATTCAGGCCCTTTTTAACTTCCTGTAATTTTTTGCTAGCTCGCATTTCATTTATGTTCTACTAGCTGTTGCCCGCAACTTCATCTGCATAGAATTCGTTTATCGCTATCCCGCAGGAACTACGCAATTTTCCTTGATAAAAAGTAGCCTATGTATTATTCCAAACTATAATCTATCTATATTCCAAATTTCATCCAGATCTGTCCAGCCGTTCTGGCGTGAAAGAGTAACAAACATCCAGACATACTAACAAACTTTCACATTTATAATATTACTAGCTTCTGTCCGCGACTTCGTCTGCGTAGAATTATACATAAAAACCTTCCTCTTGAATCACTCTATCTATTAAAAAAAACCGTATCAAAATCTGTTGTGTACTTTTGAAGATATAAGCATACATAGGGACATAGGGACAGAGAAAGCGACTTTGTTTTATACTAAGTAGTGATTAGGATTTAATTAACAGGTCATTTACACATTGACGAGATATAAAAAAAAGTTAACAAATGAAATAACACAAACACGCTGGCAGTTAACAGTTTACTTTTTAATAGAATTTATGACAACGGATCGGATAAAAAAAGCTTAAGTTCCAAATTCAAATTGCGTTCAAAAACTTCAATCAATGGCGTCTACAACAGCATCCAAGGGAGGCGCTGGTGAGACCAGATTTGGAGGCAACGTTGCCGTAGGGGTTTCCGATTTCCTGGGTGATGCCGACGTTGCCATCTCCGCAGCCGTACGAGACGGCGGCAACGCCGCTGGTAGGCAGGGTGGTGCCAAACTCAACAGCGCTCAAGAACGGCAGGGAGCCGGTGAGGGCCAGGTCTCCGGCGAGAGCCAGGTCGGTGGCGACGGCGATGCCGGAGGGCGCGATGGGGCCGACGCTGGTCACGATGAAGGAACAGTCATTTTTGGGGATGGAGATGGGGCCGCAGGGTTTAGGGGGAGGGAGTCTGCCGCAGGCTTGGCCAGCGATGGACTGGAAAGCAAATAATTATTAATAGAATCTGGTTAGTATAATGTCTTTGTGGCTGAAGAGTATGACGAAATTGAATCGAAAGAAAGGAAAACTTGGAAGTTTTTTCTCGGCTGGAATGTCTGTTTCCCGTTTAAGTTCCATTGGCCAAATTAACTTGATACATACATACATAAATCACGTCTTTCTCCCTTACGGGTTAGACAGAGCCTAAGGTGACAAGACCCAAAGGCCACGCTTAGCATGATATGATAGCATTAACTTGATATTTGATATTTATAAAGCATAAACGACAATGCGAGTGCAGCCAACAAAAACACAGTCAGCAAAGAACACATACACAAATCACGTCTTTATCCCTTACGGGGTAGACAGAGCCTAAGGTAACAAGACCTGCAGGCCACGTTTAGCAAGACACTGAGGGCGTAGAGGTGGAAAGTGGAATCAAAATAGTGATGGGTTGCTAGCCGCATCGCCTATAACATGATTCCTATGATTTTCGCCCCTTCCCTCGATGGGTTTTTACCATTTGCGCGGGAAGAGAGGCAATTGGTACATTCTATGTTTTTTCTTTGCTCCCAGACCAGCATGGAAGTAAGAAGTCAGCAAAGAAACTGCATTAAAATGCTTTATTTTGGACCAATTGCTATTTTGATAAGTTACGTGTGTGTCAAAAAAGCCGTGGTAGCCTCGTGGTTGACCTGTGGCCTCTCAAGCAGAGGTTCGTGAGTTCGAATCCTAGGTTCGCACCTCTGAGTTTTTCGGAATTTACGTGCGAAATTACATTTGAAATTTGCCATGAGCGTTCCGGTAAAGAAAAACATCGTGAGGAAACATCCACACGTCTGCGAAGCAATTCAATGGTGTGTGTGAAGTTCCCAATCCGCACTGGGCCCGCATGTGAACTATAGCTGCCTCCAATAAATGGAGGAGGCCTATACCATGAAGCACGACGAATTACACGATAATTAAAAAAAAGCTGCAGTATGTTTTTGTGAATAGGAAGGCAAACGAGCAAGTGGGTCACCTGATGGTAAGTGATCACCACTGCCCATAGACACCCGCAACCCCGGAGGGATTGCAGATGCGTTGCCAACCTAGAGGACTAAGATGAAATGTCTCTTGTGGCCGTAATTTCTCCGGCTGTCTTACTCTCCACACCGGAACACAGCAGTGCAAGCACTGCTACTTAGCGGCAAGATACTTATATAATAGGTTATGTACTGTAATTGTAGCGAAACGGAATAAAAATGGCTATTACTTAGGCTAAACATTGCAAAAACTAAACATACCTGAACCAGGAAGGCAGAAGCGCAAAAGACGATGACCTTGAACATGTTGCTGTAGTATTCCGTTTGCACACAGACCTTGAATGAACATCCAACCACAAAACAACTTTATATATTAAACGCCCTACGAATATCTCAACTATTTCACAATCATGATTGGGGTCATTCACAAATGACCTGATTAACGCATATAGGTGACAAACAGCAATATTGTAACATAGGGAGATATCAAATTGTACTATATTATCATCAAGAATTCATACACGTGCTTTTTCACACATTCGCAACAGTTTCTTAACAGTTTGGCCAATATAAAAGCGTGGGTAGCCTATTCGAAAATCATTCTATTTCTCGGAAGAAACAGGACACTTGAAGCCATGTCTACATTTGCAGTCTTTGCTCTCTTCGCCCAGGCTTGCCTGGTTCAGGTAAGGCTAACTTTTATAAAACTCCGAACGACCTTCAGTCAAAAGTAAGTGATCAAAATCAACGTGTGTGGGGTGCGAGTCGGGTTACCTCCACGTGTGGTCAAGAGCTGCGGTTCCTTTTTGGATCCGTCCGGGGAAGGGCAGTGCTTGGTCCGCACCCTGGGCATCGGCTAATTTCCTGGCAGTTTCTGAGGGATATCATTGACTGGCTAAGAGCCCGACAGGGGGGAGGGCGGTCTTTGACCATTACCGTACAACGTTGCCGCCATTTTGTCACAGGATTTTTTAATTATATTTTTGTTACTTTGACATTGGCGAAGTTGTCGTCGCTATAACGACTTGATACGCCACTAAGAAGAAGAAGAAGAACGTAGCATGTCGTGCCAGATATAAGTCATACCAAAGTGTCAGTTTTAAATGAAGTTTTAATTAGTGTGTGTAGTACTTCCATGCTGGTGTGGGAGCAAAGGAAAAACATAGAATGTACCAGTTGCTCGACCGCGCAGATGGTAAAAGCCCACCAAGGGAATGGGCGAAATTCTTAGGAATCATATTATAGGCGATGTGGCAAGCAACCCATCATTATTTTGATTCCTTTTTCCACCTATGCCCCTACAATCATGCTAAACGTGGCCCGTGCTAATTTTAGCAGGTTGAATAAGCTCGATTTGTCTTCAAAATGTAGTCCCACCTTGAAGCGGTACACTTAGAACATTGTTTGTATGTATGTATAACTCTTTATTGTACATAAAACACAAGCAAAATATGAATATAGGACAACACACATGCACAAAGGTGAACCTTATCCCAGCCAGCCAGCGGCTAGTCCTATCAAGAAAGAAAGAAAGAAAGAAAGAAAACATTTATTCATGACATAATAGTTACTAAAAACAAAAAAAAGAGGTAAAAAAAATATAAGGACATATATCACGAAATGGTCCCATCTCAGCATAATGCTGGCCTTGCAGCCAGCGCTGGTCTTCCGATGGGACCATCAAGTGCTACTGTAAGCACATATTAAAACCACCATACTATCACTATTTTGATTTCACTTTCCACCTATACACCCTTAATCATGCTAAACGTGGCCTTAAAGTTTTGTTACAATTGCGTTCTTCTGATGGCTGTCAGGACACAAAACAATCATCAGCGTCATTTCACTGTAATTACCTTTCCTTTATGTATTACAATGTACTCATTCTTTTCTCCAGTCCGTTCTGAGCCAGCAGTGTGGTTGCGGCCAGATATCCTACGGAAGCTTCGGATCTTACGCTCCCCCTCCCCTCAACTTGGGAACCGCTAGTTTGAACCTCCCCTGCTCAAGCAACCTTGGCAACATTGGCGTATCCAGCCAGGGCAGCGCTCTCCTCAACTCAGTCAGCTCGGCTTCGCACGGATCCTACGGAGGAATTGGCAACGGGGAGGTGGCCGTGGTGGGTGACATCGGCGTGGGCGGGAACACCGTCGTCGTCGGCTCCGTGCCGGTGCTCGGCGCCGTCGAGTTCAGCGGCATCGTGCCGGCCTCCGGCTCCGTCTCCATCTCCGGACAGTGCGGCTGCAGCTGCCACTGATTCTACCAAACGTTAAAAATAAATAAAATATTCAGTTGCAGTTATACGGACTTTTTCATTTACATTTAAGAAATCATTGTGCCATACACAAATCACGTAACCTACGGGGTAGACAAAGCCTAAGGTAGACATGTAGACCGCGTTTAGCATGATTGTGGGCAAATAGGTGGAAAGGGGAATCATTTTTTTTTCTCTTCGACGTTGGAGACCATCTCCAATTAATTTATTTGACGGTGGTGGCGTTTTACACCTCCACTGAACTTATTTTTTTTTTGTTTTGACTAGTAGAGATTTTATACGTCTCTAGTATAGATTAATATAATTTAAGGCTCGGGGACCTTATACATCCCTTATATAAATGTATTTAATTTAAGTAAAATTTAAGTATTCTTACACACACACACACACACAAATCACGTCTTTATCCCTTACGGGGTAAACAGAGCCTAAGGTAACAGGTATCTACCGGCCACAATTAGCAAGATTGTGGGCGTATAGGTGGAAAATGAAATCAATATAGTGATGGGTTGCTAGCCTCATCGCCTACAACCATGATTCCTATAATTTTCGCCCATTCCCTCGATGGGCTTTTTACCACCTGCGCGGGTAGAGAAGCAACTGGTACATTCTATGTTTTTTCTTTACTCCCAGACCAGCATGGAAGAAAATAAGTGCATGGATGGATGTAAGTATTCTTACTGTATTTTATTTTGAAAAAATGACTTTCCGCCATGTTTCTTGCGGCGCATTCTTCTTGGCAATGATGGTCTTTCCGAATGCGCTGGTAGTTTCAAAAAGACATGTAAAAGAGCCCTTGGCAGCCAATTTGCAAAAATGTTCATTTTCACTTTCATTATCATTTCAATAAAACTAGTATTTTAAAAATATATTTTTTAATTTGAATATTTAATCGTGCTCTCCAATTTAATTGATTGCGCAGCGGCAACCGCCGAGCTCAGAAGCGCTGAGACCAGCGCTGGAGGCGGCGTTGTTGCCGTAGGGGTTTCCGGTCTCCTGGGTGATGGCGATGGTGCCGTCCCCGCAGCCGTACGAGACGGCAGCCGAGCCGGAGGTGGGGAACTGGCCGTCGAAAGCCACGGCGCTCAGGAACGGCACAGCACCGCTGAGGTCGAGGTTTCCAGTCAGGCCAAGTTCGGTGGCGACGGCGATGCCGGCGGGCGCGATGGGGCCGACGCTGGTCACGATCAGGGAGCCGCCGTTGTTGGAGACGGTGGTGCAGCTGCCGCAGCTGGGTTGCGGGATGCTGACTCTGCCGCAGGCTGCTTGCCCAGCGATGGACTAAAAGAATTAAACATAAACAACCGTTAGCATAAACTGTATGCTTTCATAATTTGTCAGGAACGCGCATTTCATTGTTTGCTTATACACAAAATTCTCGCTGAGTTGCAGTTAGTTTGTCATACGCTGTGACAGCATTTGCTTCACGACCGAGTGTGCTACTTATGTTAAATAGCTAGAATTACTCCATACGAGAAAAAATAAGAGGTCAAAAATAGCTAAATTGAAAACACTGCTGACTCTTTCGACTTTTTGTTACCATCAGAATTAAACCACTTATTGGACACTAAGGAACAAAAATGCAGGCAAGATGGATTTTTAATCCATTTTTATCATCTACCCCGAGTTCCCGATAAACGAACCCAAAACCTCGAGCTTCTCAGTCAAGCTTTAACCACTTGGCTATACGGTCGTAAATTTTGTATGGAATCCATCATTTGTCACATACCTGGACCAGGAGGACAGAAACGCAAAGAACAATAGCCTTGAAAGACATTTTTATGTTTGTAAGTAAACACAGAATGAAACAATAAACCTCCACTCAACTTATATAGCATGAAAGGCTAACTATCATAACCAGTTTGCTAATACTGTAGCCAGTTATTCTAAGAACATAACTTTATACATAATGAAAACAAATACAACTAACAATTAAATTATGACATTCAAATTTGATAAGAAGCTGAACTGTTTGCTATCGGGTATAGTGAAACGGTCATGTTCTTTCTCAATTATATATGTATATAACTTATTATCTTTCTCAATTGATATAACATTGACATCATTAACCTATTTCTTAATGATTATTCTTCAGGTATAAAAAGGTGAGACGTCCTTTTCGAAAATCATTCCATTACTTTGTGGGAATAAGAAATTATAATCCGCAATGTCGCCTTTTGTTGTTTTAGCTCTGTTCGCTCAGGCCTGCCTGTTCCAGGTAATTTGTGAATACTAATTAGATTTTGTTAATTCATTTGTTTTCTTCAAATTAGGGTTTTGTACCCAAATGATTCAGATGGAACTCTATCCGTCAATCCGTCGATCTATCTGTTCTGCTATCACGTGGCAGACCTATATCTTTGGGACCGTACACTAATAGACACTGCAAATTTGAAAGCAAATTAGGTTAGGCTTTCACATCATCATCATTTAAGAGTAATTAATCAGCTTTTTTTTGACAGAGGAACTGCCATTAAAATTTACAACTTCATGGCACAAAATCTTCATCAAATTTAACACGACTCCCAAACGAGGAACGCGTCTTTCCGGAATCCTGTATTGCAAGTCTGAGTCACACATTTCTGATTATATTTATTTGTCTTAATTTTTGCAGTCTGTGATGAGCCAGCAGCAGTGTGGAGGTTGCGGCCAGGCCTCCTACTCCCAGCTGCCTCAGCTCGGTCTGGGTAACGCTGGCTACAGCGTGGCCAACTCTGGCTTCAGCGCCAGCAATATCGGCGTGTCCAGCCTGGGCAATGATGCTCTCAGCTCAGTCCGCTCCGCGTCGTGCGGCTCCTACGGCGGCTCCGGCACCGGCCAGGTGGCCGTGGCGGGCGACATCGGCGTGGGCGGGAACACCGTCGTCGTCGGCTCCGTGCCGGTGCTCGGCGCCGTCGACTTCAGCGGCATCGTACCGGCCTCCGGCTCCGTCTCCATCTCAGGACAGTGCGGCTGCAGCTGCCAATGATTTTGTTAACAAAACTTAAATTAAACAAAATTCGAAATTATGATGAAAGTTTTATTTTATTATCCGATACCTTATCAAAGAGAGTTTGGTTAAACCAACTATTTATTGAAATATTACAGCACAGTTTTAGGACACCTCGTTTTAACCATGAAAGACATACATAATGTCGTACAAAATCCTTACCCATCGTATTATATCTCGGATATGTTCATATTTCGTCCATGCTGGTCCAGTTGCTTCTCTTCCTGCGCAGATGGTGAAAGGCCATCGAGGGAATAGGCGAAAGTCTTAGGAACCATGTTATAGGCGATGCGGCTAGTAACCCATCACAGTTTTGGTTTCCCTTTCCACCTATACGCCCTTATTCATGCTAAGAATAAGAAAGAAGAATAAGGTGCTGTATGTATGTACCTATGTATAATCGTATGTATATATTATGGTATTTGGCATGCTACTTGAGTCAGACTCGTATACAGGACGGCATCATTCGGAAGTAGTCGTTCACGATGGGAAAGGATTATTATTATTGATTACGTCTGCACGTGTTATGTTTTGTGATTTGTCTTCACACATTTGTCGTTTTCTTAAGTTTTTCCAAATTTAATTTCTAAACGACACTGAAAATTAGAACACATAGAAAAATCCGAAAAGTAAAGCTATGGCCGGGAATCGAACCCGGATCCTCGTCTTTCGCATACTAACAAGGTCACGGGACAGCTAGTAACAGATAGAAAAATTCGAAGGCTTACCCACCTTGTATGGTGGTGTAGGGGTAGGTAGGTATAGCACGCGTCACGGAATGACGAGTATCCGGGTTCCATTCCCGGCCATAGCTTTACTTTTCGGATTTTTCAGTGTCGTTTAGAAACTCAGATTTGCTGTTCGAGATTTTACAGGCGCTCATACAAGTGCAGTCAATTTACTGTGTAATAATGCACGCCCTGATAATTCAATCCCCCTTATAGTCTGTACAAAGTATGTATGTATGTATGTAAACTCTTTATTGTGCAAAATGAACAAGACAAATACAATTGACAAACACTGAGATACATGCACAAGCTCTACAGTACTCTACAGTAGGTTCATAGCATGAATGAATTTTTAATAATTATGTATTTATTATGTCTTTTTGTTTTCAATTTTAATACAAATCTCAAACAGCACGCTCAAAATAATAAAACAAACTCATTTTCTTTATCATAGTTTTAATTGCCTTTAATTACATGCTTATCTTTAACCTCTGTTAAAGACAAGTGAGTCCCATTCCCGGTTCTAGCTACTCTCTTCAGAATAACACTTCGATCCACCTTCTTCATATCATAAGCCCAACCAATCCTAGCAAAGAAATCAATAACCGTTGTCGTCAAATTGAACGTCTCATTTCCAAATTCAGCCGCTCTGTAGTCCCAAGGGAACGTGTGATGGTAGTTGTGAAAGCCTTCGCCAAGAGTCAGGAAGATAGTAAGCTTGTTTTCTCCAGGCTGGATATCCCTGTCATATGGCTTGTTACCCCACATGTGGGCTGCACTGTTGACGAGACAGATGAAGTTGAGGCTTAAGACGAAACGTAAGATGTTGAGGTGCCAGGCGTTGGTGAGGGTCTCGCCCCAGAAGTACATTGGGAGGTAGGTCGGGAGCACGTAGTTTACCAGCGTGAACCAAACGGCAGCGTATCTGGGGGGCAAGAGCGAAACATAAGTCCCTGGACTGGTATACATTTGATAATACAGCAAATGATGACTTTGGCATTTTTAACCCTATGTATAGAAGCTTTGGTAAGATCGCGTTTTAGTCTTAAGATGTACACACACACACACACACACATACACACAAGCCATTTCTTTAAGTTGAACCGTTATTTTGTTAGCTACGTATAAGTGTTGTACTCTTTTCGTAAATAATTAACATAAATTAATTAAATGGCTTCCAATAAACAAAAAATAAAAAGGAGGGAAAACTAAATTGTTCAAAAACAACAGGCTGGCATATCAAAGTGCAAAGTGCTATTGGAGTGCAAAGGACTATTGTAAGGATTATAGGAACAAATAAAAAACAATCATTATAACAAAGTAAACACCAGAAAAAGAGGATGTCTAAAAATATAACTAAACTACTCTTAAAGCAAGCCGAGCCAGAAATTTTAAGTAGCAAGTGAAAACACTAAATATTGGTTATATCCCTTCTCCCGCAATCCCTTCTTCCCCGTTTCACGGTACATTTAATGTATTTTCTTTGCTCCCAGACCAGCACGGAAGCTAACAACGTTCGTACAGAGCTGAGTCTTCGGGTGGTCGCCACTCGAGAACTTTCTACTCCATCGGTCTTTGCAGAAATATACAGCAAAAGCAAACAAGATGATATTCCTCCCCCTATCCAAGGAGCGTCAAGTAGTTACACCTTCAAGCGCAAGCTGAAGGATCACTTATTGACGCTCCAAAAATCCTTACAATAGTCCTCCAGCACTTTGTACTTTTATATGCCAACCTGTTTTTTTTGAACAATTTAGTTTTCCCTCCTTTTTATTTTTTGTTTATTGTAAAATATTTCATTAATTTATGTATTTCTTTAGTTACACATAAGTCGGGTTCTATCTATGTATTGCATTGTTTACGTAAAAGTTTATGGAATATGTAGTAGGTATATTTTATCTGTGTATCGTTTCGTGAGTCATAGACGGTTCTGGCTGAAAATCAGTGCTGCAGTCTAACACCGCAGCGTAATGCTGAGCCAGCGACCGTTCCACTTTTGCGAAGACACACAACGCTGATGATCTATTTTTCATGTCTGTGTTTTTATTGTTTTACTTTGTTAATTTTACTATAAAAATGTGTATATTATCTTATATTTGTGTGTCTTGCAAAAAGGAATAAATGTCTTCTTTCTTTCTTCTTTAAAACACTTACTTTCTCTGGAAGGCAAGGACAGGATTCGCCATTATGTCAGACATGTCAATGGTAGCGCCTCTCCTTTTGACCTCGGGGTGCTTTTCACACAGCAGCCACCCAATATGCGAGAAAAAGAAGCCTCTTGTAGCATTATGGGGGTCGGCATCTGTGTCACTATACTTGTGGTGCAACCGATGATCTCGCACCCAGTTGTAGACGGAGTACTGTCCGGAGAAGGTCGCTAATATCATCATAATGATGTGGAGAGGCATCTTGGCCTTGTAGGTTTTATGGGCGTAGAGTCTGTGCGCGGATGCCGTTATTCCTAACACGGAAAGTTCCGTCATTATTAATGCTGTAACAAAAAAGAAGAGTTGGAGCCGAATCTGCAAGCTGTTACACGTTGGGATGAGAAGGAATTGCGGAGGGAGTAGGGATAGAAATACATACATACATTAATCACGTCTTAATCCCTTGCGGGTTTGACAAAGCCTAAGGTAGAGCTAAAGGCCAAGTTTAGCATGATTGTGGCCGTATAGGGAAAATCAAAATAGTAATGGGTTAACTGCCTTAGGTATTGATCACGCCGGAACACAGCAGCGCAAGCACTGCTGTTTGGCGGCAGAGTTATTAAAATTCTTTCATGCTGGGCTGGGAGCAAAGAAAAATTATTGTACGTACCAGTTGCTTCTCTTCCCGCGCAGATGGTAAAAGCCCATCGAGGGAATGGGCGAAAATCATAGGAATCATGTTATAGGCGACGCGGTTAGCAACCCATCACTATTTTGATTACTTTTTCCAACGTGGCCTGTAGGTCTTGTCACCTTAGGCTCTGTCTACCGCGTTTGTGTTTGTCTGTTTGTGATTATTAAAATGGTGGTAGCAGTCCCGACAGACCTTGGCCGCTTCCAACCATTTTGTAACTATACCTACTGGCGTACAATTTAATTAAAAAACAAAAATTAAAATAAAATCGAGGCTATTCCACCAAAGTTCAATTAGTTGCACGTCAATTAACCTGTTCATGCATAATTAAAAACCAATTAACCGTATCAGCATATTTTAGTATAATAATGCGATGAAAAACAACAAAATTAGTTTTTCTTCCACGCTGGTCTGGGAGCAAAGGAAAAACAGAATGTACCAGTTGCTTCTCTTCCCGCACAAATTTAATGGTTACTTGCCATCAATTATCCTTCATTTTCCTCACATTATCATACAGTCCACACATCGTACGCTTCACACACATATACATATTATATTATTATTATATCGACAGAGCCTTTTTTTATGGTGTGGAAAATGCGCCCTATGCATACGCCCGGTACGGGTTTACCGGGGGTATGTGAGGTTCTCCCGCGACGGCAGGCATACCCACTAAAAACCTCACGAATTCCCTATTCAGTCGTATCTGAGGCATTACGGGAGCACTCGGTGTCACCGCGACACCCCACCACCCCTGGATGGGGTTCCCTCTTCGCGGCACCTGTGCAATGCAGGTTTGGGAAGACCCGCCCTCCCCCGCTGGTGCCGCTTGGATTTTTTATAGAGGTTGTCTCCTCGTGGCCCCTGTCTTGAAAAAGACAGCGGCCCAAGTTCCCGGCGATATCGACAGAGCCTGAGGTAACTAGATCTAAAGGCCACGTTTAGCATGATTGTGGGCGTATAAGTGGAAAGGGGAATCAAGATAGTGATGGGTTGCTAGACGCATCGCCTATATTATAACGCGATTCCTAAGATTTTCGCCTATTACCTCGATGGGCTTTTCCCATTGGCGCGGGAAGAGAAGTAGCTGGTACATATTATGTTTTTTCTATGCTCCCAGACCAGAATGAAAGGGTGTTGTGACGTGACTTACAATAGAAGATAGTAGCCCAGCTAGCTGAAGTGACGGCTAAATACAGTCCATAGACGGCGGCGGCATGCCAATATCCGAATGCAAACACGTTGAAATGAGAAATCTTGAACTTGTGGCCGTCTGCCTGCGGCGCCACTAACTTTGGAAACGATATTTCTGTCTCAGTAGTGTCTATAAGTTCTTCCCGCTCTGCTACGTAAGGAGCCATTTTGAATTCTGAAACAAAATGAAATGCAAGATATTGGTAGCTCTTTCATCCACAAGTATGACTGCAGCGTATCGAAAATGTTTATTTTCTGATTTTTGTTTTAAGTTACGTACTTATTTATTTAACAAAAAAATTAAAAAAAAAACCGACTTCACGAAAAGAAACTATTTCAAAACAAACAAAAAATACGCAATAAAAAGAAAAAAAATGCATATTCTTCTACAACTTAATAATCAACTTACTTTTTCTATTTATCAATATGTAGGTGCAATCTGTCTAATGTTGTTACAATTATTGTTATTTCTGGAGTCGGTGTCAGCCAACGTAGGCTTGTAACTACATCAAACCTGGAGGCGCCAAACGCCTCGTACGGGGAGGGACGGGGGCGAGTCCAACCTTGTACCTGCTGTTCGCCCCGGGCGGGGAACGGAAGGGCGAGCCTCATGCTGGCAGCGGGCGAAAGCCTGCCGTCGAAGCGGTGCGTTCCGCAAGGGACGCGATCGCGGAGCGGAGTGACCTCGGTCATTTTCGGTCGACACGTAACCTGGTCCGCAGGGCCGGGACCGTGGGCCGCCTCGTCTTTTTCAAGATAAGGGGGCCGCGAGGAGTAAACCTCTATAATAATCCAGAGGATGACGTGACCTCGGTCACGGTCGGACGGCACGCAAACCCGGTCCGCAGGGCCGGGACCGTGGGCCGCCTCGTCTTTTTCAAGATAGGGGGGCCGCGAGGAGTAAACCTCTATAAAAATCAACAGGGCGGCGTGATCTCGGTCATGTCGGCCGTCACGTAACCCCGGCCCGCTGGCGCTGGGAACGTGGGCCGCTGAGGGGGCTACGAGGAGTCAACCTCTTTAAAAAAACAGACGGTCACCGGCGGGGGAGGGCGGGGAATCCGGAACCCGCATTCAACGGTGCCGTCGCCATCTGCCCCATCCCGGGGCGGCCAGTGGACGTTGCGGTGGTCACGGTGTTCGCCCGCAACGCCCGCAGTTCAAGGCCTGGAGGGAACGTGTGTGTTTTTAGACGGTAGGCCTCTCCCCTCCTTCCATAGGGAAGGTAGCGGCGGGATGGAGAACCCGTCATACCTCCGTTCGTGCTGCCCCGAGCGCGGAGATGCATAAGGCGCATTTTCCACACGTTAAAAAAAAAAAAAAAAAAAAAAAAAAAAAAAAGGCTTGTAACTACATACATAGTTATAGGTGAGATGTGCTTGTGTATAAAAGTTAATTTGTAAAAAAATATCTATTAAATATCTAATTGAGTATCTTAAATTAAATATACAAAACTATTCAGTAGGTAATCTTTAATAGAAATCTATTAAAGTATTCTGGTATTATTATTGTAGTGTTTCCTTGGCTAATAATTTTAAATGAAGCCTGTTTAAAACTACAAATAAGGACAGAGAATACAATAGAATAAAATCGTTATTTTCTTAGAATAAGTAGACCACAAAAGAATGATACAATTTATTTATGTTTGTATGCAAACTCTTTATTATGCAAAACAAACAAAAAACAAAATCAACTGACTAACACTGAGAAACATGCGCAAAGGCGGGCTTATCCTTTTAAAGGTTCTCTTCCAGTCAACCTTTGAGTGCATGAATGGAGTATTATTCTTCAATAAGAAAGCTTATTCTGCTAGCATGCAAATATTAACCAGGTCACAACAGATCAACAAACATTATATTGACATCATAATAGATTTTTCGTTTTAGCAGTTTTCACATAACTTATTATTATTAAATGATACGGGGTAAACGAGCAAGCGGGTCAGCTAATGGAACGTAATCACCGCAGCCCATAGACACCCATAACATAGGGAGTTAAGAGCGTGTTGCCGGACCTTTAAAAAAAGAGGCTCGTTTTTTGAAGAAAATGCAAATATTAAAAATTAATTGCGTCTAAAATTAAATGGCAGCTGTTGCATGCCATATGGTAATTTGATAAGTATCATACACATTGTTCAAAACTACATGAACATTAGATTTTATTTATGGTTTTATTGTTTGTCTACGGTTTATGTTCTTTTTGTTTGTCATTCTTATTCTTTGATTCTATGTAAAATGACAATAATAAATTAGTGTTCTATAAACACAACATTTTATTTGATGGACCCACGCATAATCCTATATAGTATTAAAAGCCACGGCCATACACGTGGCTGCGTCGGATACACACATTACATTGTTAATTTAAAAAAAAATGAACTTTTAAGACATTGCAAAGCCTTGTGTCATGTACCTGATATAGTTTGTTCTTAAGATCTTACTGTATGAAAAAGAACATAAAATTCTATAAATGAATATAATACAAAAATTTAATTACTTACATAAAACAGCCTCCTTTGCAATTATAAATATTTCAGACACCAACCACAGGAGAAAACTCTTAATGAACTAAAAATCAATTATGAACTAGTTCGGGATTATTTTTACAGGAAAAGGTAATTAGTTGGTCCTAAATGTCAGTCACAACTGCCTTCCGCGCCTCTCAAAACATTATTTAAGCAGTTGGGAATATTTAAATCGCTTCCCTTTGAGTATTAAACACGTCATAGAAAACAAACAAAGCAAGTGTGACTCGCTAATTGTTTTTCTGGGTTCCATTGTCAAAATAAAGTTCTACGGCCTGGTGAAGAAAAAACAAAGAATGTACCCAGTGGCGTAGCTAGGTAGCCAGGGGCCCTGGTGCAATTAAAAAATGGGGCCTCACTACTATCTAACTACTACCAAGTAAAAATATTAAATATTACTTCTGGTAAGGATTCGAAGGCCCCTGTGCTTGAGGGCCCCGGGCACTGCACCGCCTAGTCCTTAAGTAGCTACGCCACTGAATGTACCAGTTGCTCCTCTTTCCGCGCAGATGGTAACAGACCTTCGAGGGAATGGGCGAAATTCTAATGAATCATGTTATAGGCGATGCACGATGCGGCTAGCAACCCATCACTACTTTGATTCCTCTTCTTCTCCTATACGCCCAGAATCATAAGTGGGGCCTTTAGGTCTTGTTACTTAGGCTCTGTCTACCCGTTACCTACCTGCATTGCACGGTCTCATTGTCTAAGGGAAGACGGGCCCAGCGTACGGGCCCTCTCCGTGGCGCGGTCCTGGCGGAAGCCGGGGCCACCGGGGGGGCGTTTGTGGTGAAACCCTAGTGGCATCCCATAGCGTCCCCATCACACCGGATTGAGGCAACGCCGGAGAGTTTTTAGTTCGGGTATACCCCTTCGGGGGGGAGTCCCACATCCCGCGACGGCAGGCATATCCATTAAAAACCACACGGATTCCCTATTCAGTCGTATGTGAGGCGTTACGGGAGCACTCGGTGTTACCGCGACGCCCCACGACCACCCCGGGATGGGATTCCCTCTTTGCGGCACCTGTGCAATGCTGGTTTTGGGATAGGAGTCCCACATAACCCTAGGCAACCCCGTGCCTAGGGCATCCATTAAGATTTCCTCTCCGTTAAAAAAAAAAGGCTGTCTACCCCGTAAGGGATATAGAAGTGATTTGTGTATGTGTATGAAAGCCAAGCATAAGCCAACAAAAGTCATTCAAACAGTAAAAATGTTACTTTCTGTACTCTAAGTTCACATTAATACCCAAACACAAGGTGCAGCAGCAAATTTGATCGTGTAAATGTGAAGTTGTTTTGTCGGATCGATTTAGTACCACGATTAAAGAGAGTTGGTTCCACGTAGGGTAAGTCACATAGCTATTGTCCACCTATATATATATCTTAGCCCCTTTTATTTCGTTCTGCCACAATTGGCATTGTTTTTTAGTATGCTGTAATTCGAAAACCATTTGGAGGAAAACAACCAATTATACGATTTATCTTGTCCTATTTAAAAAATAGTTTACGATTGCAGATATTTTTGTAAAAGTATTTTTGACCTTTGTTCGACCTAACGACCCGGTTCTTTCGCAGAATCGAGCATTAATTATTATGCTTGCCACAAAAATGAAAAAAAAAAGTTAAGCTACGGTAATTGTCACATCTACATCATAACATTACATTCCTACACAATCTACAAACGTTAGAAATAAAAGCTAATTTACAGTATAAAACTGTGAAATACACAAAGGATATTAATGAAAAATGTTTTGTGCTGGGGTGCAACAATGATTTGAACAAAAGCCAAATAAAATCGAAGAGGAGAAAAAGAGAAAAGAGAACATTTGCGGAAGGAATGGTGTACGCAGGCTAATGTGGAATATTTTAAAGTTTATACGATATATTGTTGCGAATACCATTTTAATGTAAGTAGGAGTCGGGAAAGATGTACAGGGATCAAATGTTTTATTCTGTGGTCAAACGAACGAGAAAAGCAAAAACAGCACTGAAAACAATAACAACACCAACGGACGGAACGATTCGAACACATTGACGTTGACATCACACACACATTCACAGTCCTATGACGATGACGTATAGACAAAACCGTTTTTTTTTAAATTACTGAACGAAGGCGATTGGGATCGTGCCAAACTTATCAGATTATCAAACAGCGAAAAAATATTTATCACGACATAGTCACTACATAGTATAAAATAAAGTCGCTTTTTCTGTCCCCGTGTCCGTATGGGACCGTCCATTAATCACGTGATCTTTTTTTAAGCATTTTAATCCCCCCTCCCCCTTGGTGATACATGGTGAGGTTTAAGACTACCCTCCCACCCCCCATTCAACATCACGTGTATATTTCGTATCTACAAAAAAATCTTAAATTTTTTAGAACTAGAATTGTCTTGCGCGCGCGTGTTGAATTTATATATTAATTTGGTATCGTATATGTCATGATATATTTTTGTGTCATTTTACTATAATACATGTAACTGTAATTTAAAAATCGCGCGTTTGAAAAAATAATGAAAAAATAAATACACGTGATATCTTACTACACCCCCCCTCCCCCCTTGTGACATTTCGTGATTTTTGTCAAACCCCTCCCCCCCTTTCAAGCCTCACGTGATTAATGGACGGCCCCTATGTATGCTTATAATATCTTCAAAACCAGTCAACGGATTTTGATGCGGTTTTTTTAATAGATAGAGTGATTCAAGAGGAAGGTTTATATGTATAATACATGCATAAATATGCCGTGCGAAGCCGGGGCGGGTCGCTAGTTATTAATAAACAAAGCCACGTAAAAGCATATTATTCAAATTAGTTGCTAGTGATGGCCACAGGTGACCCTAGGGCTGGCGCTTACCTCTCTCAGAGGCTAGGAATAGCAGTTCAGAGAGGCAACGAGGCCAGCCAGGTCGATGCCTGTGCCGGAATATTTTTACGACATATTTAGTTTTAGTTTTAGTATTAGCCTGTTTAAGGTTATTTTTGTTTTTGTACATCAATGACCGTTATGATTTCAAATTAACCACAAAATTCACATCAAAAACCCTCCGCGGTTACCTCCGCGTGTGGTCAAGAGCTGCGGTTCGTTTTTGGATCCGTCCGGGAGGAAGAGCATTGCTTGGTCCGGTGCACCCTGGGCATCGGCTAATAATTTCCTGACAGTTTCTGAGGGATATCATTGACCGTTGGCTAAGACCCCGACGGGGGTTGCCAACGTTGCCGACATTTTGTCACAAGAATTTTGAATTATATTTTTATTACTTTGACATTGGCGAAGTTGTCTTCGCTATAACGACTTGATCAGCCACAAATAAAAAGAAGAAGAAGTACACCAAATACTGCATAAATACAATTTATTTTTTTACATTCATGTAATAAGAGCAGAATATCATAACTAATTTAAAAAATAACCTTCAAGCAAATTAAGTTCTTTAGAATTTTTTAAAAATATTTACCTGTTTCAGTAACACGTTCATTCATGTAGACAAAATCCCTCACTGTTTTTCTTTAAGTGTTGCCAATCGTCAATTTAAATCGATTGTAATAATAACTACAGACCGAGCTAGCAGATTCTAATTCAGCTATAATAACAAAGCGAACATCTGGCAATGCTTTGCTTTATAAAATATTTAACTTACATAACATAATGTTGAATACTTCTTAGAGTATCCGCACATAATTTACTGGGTTCGCAGGACCCGGTAGCGACTGTAAGCGTTTGAAATAAGGGCGCGACTACTTAAGTGTTGTGGACAATCATTGTCAGTGGGCAATAATTCCCTGGTTTACCCTACTTGTGGTTCTGGCAGAACAGCGTTGTGCTGCCATGGCGGCAGCACAATGCCAGCATTTTTCCGGGACAATTTCATCTTTATGTGTAGGTAGGCGCGCTAAATCTTTACCCATATTTAAAACATTGACATTTCATTAAGCTTTATTTTTGTTTGGGTATCATCGCATAAAACATGATTCCTAAGATTTTCCTCTCGATGGGCTTTTACCATCTGCTCGGGCAGATAAGCCTGTTTATTCATTTCCCACACCAGCATGGAAGAAACAAATCAACCTACCTGATTCGAAGAACTTAGACTTCGAAACTGTCGCAAAAAGTGGCTGTCAGCTTATCTCCGATCTGTTACGTAGTTACAAATCCAGCTTCGGTTATAGATAAACTGAGGTTAACCAATGTACTGGTGTCGTTAAATATTATACCACCATGGAGTTTTTGTACACGTTTCTAGTTTTTCCCACTATTTAGGTATATGCATGATTTATCGTATGTAGAAGCGTGTGAGACGGATGTCAAAGTAAAATAGGTACAATTTTAAAACATGTCAGCCTACGCGAACACGATCGAAAGGCTGGGGTGTACATAGAGGCAACAACCTGTTATAACAGAAAAACGTCATGCAATTCATATGAAATAAAATTACGTGAGGGGTGCCTAGGTTACAATACAACAATACAATACAAATACTCTTTATTGAACACCACAAAACAATACAGAAACAAAGAACAAAGTAGACAATAGGCGGTCTTATCGCTTAATAGCGATCTCTACCAGACAACCAGTAAGAAAAGTAAGTTGGAGACAGTTTAAGTAGGTGGCGCAAACAAATAGACAGCAGGATAAACGCAGGGATAATAAAAATAACAATACCAACAAAAATATAATACATAGCTAAATAAATAAAATAAAATAATACATACATACACACATAACATTACTGTATAATACTTGTGATAAAATAAATGTGAGAAAGTAACAATGAAAAATTAGAAGGCCATACAACAGAAAAGGATTTGATCAGAAGCAAAAAGAAAAGATAAGGTACTAAAGACAGGGAGTGGATTAAATTAGTGATAAATAGTGAGATTTGAGTCCCTGCCTTAACCAAATATACAAAGGAATAAATAATCCTTTATTATGTTAAGTGGCGTTTCTGAGTGTGAAAGTTAACCTTTGCCTTCTCGCTTCTTCTTTCTGCGGTAAAGGTACAGAATAAGTATAGTTTTTCCACTGATTGCTTTCAAAATCGATATTTGAAGATTCCAGTGGTCCCCAACCATAAATCCGTTATCAAAAATTGAAAAAAAAAGAACGCCATTTTGAAATATGTAGATTTTGGGCCGATTGCTTTCAAAATCGATATCTGACTATCCAAGTGGTCCACAAACATAAATCCGTTATCAAAAAGAGAAAAAGTGACCGCCATTTTGGAATTTTTCGTTTTTTGACCGATTGTTTTCAAAATCAATATCTGAAGGTCCGAGTGGTCTCGAAGCCATGAATCCGTTGTTGAAAATTGAAAAAGTGGCCGCCATTTTTAAATCTTTAGTATCTGGACCGATTGAGTAGGTATATGAATGCTTGTAATAAATTAAAGAACATCTCAATCTGCAAAATTAACAAAAACTCGTGAAATGCACGAACACGAGTTATTGTTTAGTACTTACTTATTTTTATGTTGGCATTATGATTTTTAGGTATTTTTATCTACTTCGAGCGCAAATGAAGGTTAAAAAACACATTATTTTCGATGTTTTTGGAAATTTTTTGCTATTTCATACTCAGAATCAACGATAGGTACTACTTTGCATAGAATATGTAGGCACATTTACTTCATTTCTGTGAGTTAGTTGTAAGTAAGTAAGTAAATGCTTTATTGTACAAATATAAAGAAACAGATACAATTCACAAATAAATAAAAATAACATTAATATATGCACAAAGGCGAACTTATCCCTATAAGGGATCTCTACCAGTTAACCTTTGAGTAGATGAGAGCAGCATTAAACGAGGGACCGACAAAGTGACAGTTTAAAATTCCAGATAGTGAAAGCCACAATAGAGTGTACATATCTAAGTACAACAAACAAAACATAAAAAACTACTAAATATCATTACACACCATGCATACATACAAAATACAATGTACACACATAATATCTAAGGAGATGGTGTGAGCCATATCTTCCTCAAGCCTTCCTTGAACGACGCCACGGAGGCAGACTGCCTGATGGAGGTCGGTAACCGATTCCACAGCCTAACAGAGTGAACTGTGAAGGATTTGGAGTAAGTTTTGGAAGATGAAGGACGACAGGCCAAAAGGAGATTATAGGAGGAGGAGTTGTGTGTACTAAGAAAGTTTTTTTTTAAATAAAGACGTCAAGCGTGAGTCGGATTTAAGTGTTTGGTGTAGGGTTTCTTGCAATGCAATCTGGCAATGCTTTGCTTAGTAAAATATTTAACTTGCATAACATAATGTTGAATACTTCTTAGAGTATCCGCACATAATTTACTGGGTCCGCAGGACCCGGTAGCGACTGTAAGCGTTTGAAATAAGGGCGCGACTACTTAAGTGTTGTGGACAATCATTGTCAGTGGGCAATAATTCCCTGGTTTACCCTACTTGTGGTTCTGGCAGAACAGCGTTGTGCTGCCATGGCGGCAGCACAATGCCAGCATTTTTCCGGGACAATTTCATCTTTATTTGTAGGTAGGCGCGCTAAATCTTTACCCATATTCAAAACATTGACATTTCAAAAAGCTTTATTTTTGTTTGTTGTTATTTTGTTTTAATTTGATTTCAGTTATTAGTATTATTATGTATATTTATTTTTATATCTAGTTAGGTTTCTACAATATTCATATAAAAAGTAATAAAACAATATTAATAGGTAGGTACAAAATATGAAAACATTATAAAAACCTAACCTAGGGTGCCGCCGGCAGTGAGGCGGGGCTAAGCTACCGGTGGTCAGGGCGACAGAGAGAGGAACCCTCTGACTATCCGAGCCGTGTCCAGGAGTACCGCCTTCTGTATCTGGCCCTTGACCCAACCACCTAGCGAGCGCCTTCTAAGGTGATGGTCAAGGCTCTTCGCTATTAGACCGTTCGCCGAAACGACTATCGAGACAGTGATCGTGGAATCAATTATTATTATTACTTTTTTATTACAATTGACAATCCCTTTGTGAATTACTTATATTTCTAAATGTCGGTGAAAATTACTTACTAATTACTTATGTTTGACATTTAATTGTACTTTTAAAAGGGTAGCTAAAAAAAAAGTACTATGTTGAAGGAGCACTATCTGTCATCTTGTGCATGAATCTTGTAGCTGGCTTTCTTAGGTATGTGTGTATGTGTATTTTATACCTCCATTTATTATAAATGTGTGTTTCGTGTATTAAAATATAAACTTAGGCTACCTTAAAATAACATAGTAAAATAAAACTTATGTTAAAAATTAAAATAAATTTGGACCCTTAGGTAGGGTCCCCATCACGCAGGCAGCATTCCTGTATTATGTATTTTCACTACTTAGTATATCCTGCTAATATTATAAACACAAAAGTTTGTAAGTATGGATGGATGGATGGATGTCTGTTACCAAAAGGCCACGTTTAGTATGATTGTAGGCGTATAGGTGGGAAAAGGAATCAAACTAGTGATGGGTCGCTAGCCGAATCGCCTATAACATGATTCCTTAGAATTTCACCTATTCCCTCGATGACCTTTTACCATCTGCGCGGGACGAGAACTGGTACAATCTATGTTAATAATCAAAACAACAGCTAATAAATCAGGTGGGTAATTTGTTCATGTTTTATTGTTGTGCTATTCGTATTGTATTGAAAACTATGCGCATTTTAATTACGAGTACGTCATTATCGATTTGCTTAATTAAGTCGGGGACTTAATCAAATTTAATTACGCGACTAATCAATTACAAAGATTACGGTTCAACTTTTTGGGATTCCACATAAATAAAACCTTATCCCTTTTTTTTATGTGAATAGGACGGCAAACGAGCAAGTGGGTCACCTGATAGTAAGTGATCACCATTGCCCATAGACACCCGCAACCCCGGAGGGATTGCAGATGCGTTGCCAACCTAGAGGACTAAGATGAAATGCCTCTTGTGCCCGTAATTTCCCCGGCTGTCTTACTCTCCATACCGGAACACAGCAGTGCAAGCACTGCTACTTAGCGGCAGGATTAGCGAGTAAGATGGTGGTAGCGATCCGGACGGACCTTGCACAAGGCCCTGCCACCCGCAACCCTTACAAGCTTTAGGCTTACAAACCCCCTCATTACCTACCTGCATTGCACGGTCTCATTGTCTAAGGGAAGACGGGCTACGAGCCTGCCCTTGACGCGGTCCTGGCGGAAGCCGGGGCCACCGGGGGGGCGTTTGTGGTGAAACCCTAGTGGCATCCCATAGCGTCCCCATCACACCGGATTGAGGCAAAGCCGGAGAGTTTTTAGTTCGGGTATACCCCTTCGGGGGGGAGCCCCACATAACCCTAGGCAATCTCGTGCACACACACACACACACACACACATTTTATGTTTTATAATATTTTTCCTTTTCAGATTCAGATTTTTCTTTTTTGTTTTGTATTCACGTAGGGGCTGCGATGTACCACATCAAGGGGCCTTTCTGTAAACCAGCGCTGAGCTCTCGAGCCCAGCACTCGCTGAGATTGGTTCCCTTTGCTAAACTTGTGTACTGTTACTTTTAAGTTTATAGCATGTCATTTTTGTTTCAATATGTACCTTGTCTAGCAATAAAGATTTTTTTTAAAGTAGAATTTAAGTATTCTTACTGTATTTCATTTTGAAAAAATGACATTCTGCCAAATTTCTTGCGGCGCATTCTTCTTGGCAATGATGGTCTTTCCGAATGCGCTGGTAGTTTCAAAAAAGACGTGAAAGAGCCCTTGGCGGCCAATTCGCAAAAATAAACCTTTGATTTTTTGATTTGATTTGCCGATTTTTGCGACTTGCACTTGATCGTTTTTTTATTGCAATTCATTATTTTTAAATGACCACAAACTAGGTAGGTAACATCGTATATGCTGACAAAAAATAATGCCGACGATGTAGTTAGTTTTTGACAGCGTAGACAAAATAAATTAAGAAGGTCAAACCACCATTTCAATTTGCCGTGATATTTGTTTAAAATAGGCTATTAATATGCAAGCTTTACGAGTAGGTACACTTCAACTGAACGTAGTTTAATTTTAAGGGTTCAAAAAAATACAAAAAAAAATACTAAGACTCCACTGTCTGTCTATCTGTCTGGCTGACACTAGGCTGTATAACAGGAATCGTGATAGGTTGAAATCACGTCTTTATCCCTTACGGGGTTGACAGAGTCTAAGGCAACCAGACCTAAAAGCCACGTTTAGAATGATAGTGGGTGAATAGAGGGAAAGTCCAGGCGGGGGGAGCGTTTTCACCCATTTGTTGTCAACGCACCATTGGCCCGCACGAGGCGGTTTGCTTCATCCTTCCTTATGCGAACTGCTAGGGAATGGAATTCGCTCCCATCGTCTGTATTTCCGGAGAGATACAACCTAGGGCTCTTTAAGGCTAGAGTGAATAGGCTATTGAACCAGTGAGTTACACCTTTGGCCTCATCTGCACCTTCCACTAAGTGAGATAGAGGTCAATCACTGGTCAGTTCGTAGTAAAAAAAAAATGTGGATTCAAAATAGTAATGGGCATCGCCTGTAGAATGATTCTAAAGATTTTCGCCCATTCCCTCGATGGGTTTTGACCATCGCGGGAAGAGAAGCAGCTGTTACATTTTATGCTCTTCTTTTGCTGCAGACCAGCATGGAAGCATGAGGTAGAAGAACACTTAAACCAAAACTACAAACGCTGAATTTAAATACATATTTTATTTCCTTTTATCAGTTTCTGCATCGGCACCCTCCTAATTGCGCCAGGGTCAGACCGGAGCTGGACGCTGCGTTGCTGCCGCTCGGGTTTCCAGACTCCTCGAGGATCACGATGTTGTCACCGCAGCCATAATTGACAGACGCCGAGCCAGAAGTCGGCAGGGTGCCTTGGAGAGCAACTGCGCTCAGGAACGGCAATGATCCAGTTACTTGGACTTGGCCTTCCATACCTAGTTCAGCGAGGACAGAGACCCCATCAGTGGAAAGGGGACCGTAGCAGGTGATTGTGAGAGGACCACCAGTGGTGGCTGTCGCGGTTTTTGAGAAGCCATAGTAGGAGTTGCTGTTGGAGCTGGAACAGCTTGAGGATTGACGGGAGCCGCAGGTTTGGGCTGAGATGGACTGGAAAGAAAACAAAAGATAAATGAACATGCTGTTAAGGCCAAGCGCCTGACGCCCGTATCGCCAGGCCGCCTCGACGTAACATCGCGGGGAGAGCGGAATCGCGCCCGGCCGTCAGCTGTTCGCTGAACTCACTTCGCTCGAGATCTGTACGCTGCCGCATCCTTGTCGCGTCGCGCTAGCACTTGTTTATAATTTATAAGTTCGATCCTAAATTATATTACATTTTATACAGTCCGCTTATTATTGAAGGAACCATCAAGCCTAGATTACCCCTCTAACGTGTACTAGGGATCTAGACATCAACATATGGTCCTTCGAACCGGCTCCTTCTTTACTGGCTTAAGCACCAGTAGTAAAATAATCTCCTCATCGTTTTTATGAGGCACAGTGCTTCTAGATTTTTAATGTATTTCAGCAAACTTGAGGAAAATTCCACATCTAAATCGATCCAGTTGAGAGCTACGACGCCACAGACAATCAGAGATACAGAGAGGGAGAGAGAGAGAGAGAGAGAGAGAGAGAGAGAGAGAGGGGGGGGGGAGAGAGAGAGAGAGAGAGAGAGAGAGATTAAGAAAATATGAGCAGTAATACTGACGAGCGAAAATAAAAAGGTCGTTTTTCTCAGAATTTTGCATGGAGAGTAAACCCCAATAGGTGTGTGCGTCACTTACGCCGCAGCGCTTTGTGATGCATTCGGGAGTGACGAACTGGAGGAGGACGAGCTAAGGGATATCGAACTTAAAGATGTCCTTATGCAGGAGAGTAAGAAGATTCAAGGAGAGTTGCTGTGTGGGGGCGCTGCTGGGACAGTAACCGGCGGCTCCAAGGGGAACTGGGCTGAATGATCGCCGAAAGGATCGACAGTCCACCTGACACAGCTAGGCGTCCCCATAACATCATCAACATCATCAACCCCAATAGGTTATGCGTTTGACATAATTTATTTCGTATGTATTTCTGTTTGCTCGTAACTACTCAACAGCTCAACCAATTTTGATACACATGATACCTGATCAGATTTCGTCTTTATGACGTCTTTGAAGATTAGTTTTAGATTAACTCATGTATATCACCTGTTTATCACAAATGAATGACTATTCTATACTATTCTCATTATTTTTCATTTTGAAGACCATTCCGTGTCATTTTTTAATAATTTAAAGTTTGTTAGTAAATTTCTCAAAACACACACACACACACACAAAATCACGTCTTTATCCCTTACGTGGTAGACAGAGCCTAAAGTAACGACCTAAAGGCCACGTTTAGCGTGATAGGTGGACAGAGGAATCAAAATAGTGATGGGTTTTCTAGCATCGCCTATAAAAGTCATGATTTCTATGCTCATTCCCTCGAGGGGTTTTTACCGTCTACGCGGGAAGAGAAGCAACTGGTTTTTTTTGTTGTTTTTTCTTTACTCCCAGTATGGAAGCACTTTCTCAGTATATTTTTAATCAGCTTTTTCTACATGTTAATTACGCAAAATACACTTTAATTACCTGCAAGATCACAGCCTGAACACACACGACGATGAATACTTTTGCGTACATATTGATTTTTTACTTCAAATCCCTTTCTCCGAATACTACAACTTTATATATTAACATCGTTTTTATAATGGCCACATTGCTCAAAGGTTTATCAGTTATTGTTTCGACGCTTACTTGCTCAAGTTTCAATGATAAAGTGACTTTCATATAATGTTTCTTCAAAGTATTTTTATTTATTAGGCAACGATGTAGCACCTATTCGCCCACCATCTTACCTGTACCACCATTGTTACCTGAGGCTCTGTCTACCCTGTAAGAGATAAAGACGTGATTTGAGTATGTATGTCTTTATCCGCTATACGTTGTTTATATGTAGCTATAAGCCCTGCCATAAAATGTACCAGTTGCTTCTCTTCACGCGCAAATGGTAAAAGCCCATCGAAATGGGCGTAAATCTTAGGAACCATGTTATAGGCGATGCTAGCAACCCATCACTATTTTGATTCCCCTTTCCACCTATACGCGTTCCCACCTACACGCCCAAAATCAAGCTGAACTTGGCATATAGGTCTTGTTACCCTAGGTCCTGTCACCCCGTTAGGGATAACGACTTGATTTATGTCTCTGTATAAGTTAGTGTTAGATTAGTACAGTCAATTATTCGGCCGAATTAGGCAAGATAAATAAGTATAGGGGTCTCAGCGCCGAATGTAACTTTGTCCCTTTCGGTGTTGACCCTTGGTCCGTGGGGTCTTAGCGCTATTAGCCTCTTCAAAGATATTCCGAAGAGGCTAATAGACGCTACGGGTGACCGCGGAGCTGGCAGCTTCCTTGGACAGCGTATTAGTATCGCTGTCCAAAGGGGGAATGCTGCCAGCGTCTGCGGTACTATGCTACGGGGGCCCCCCTTTTTTTAATTATTTTATTTAAAGATTAGTTTTAGTTTAGTTTTTAATATAATCACAGTTTAATTTGTTTTTAATTCCCCTTTTGTATTTTTTTCATTAATAAAACATCCAGTAACATCTTATTTTTGATACTAGCTTCCGCCCGCGACTTCGTCTGCGGAGAATTATACACATAAACCTTCCTCTTAAATCGCTCTATCTATTAAAAAAAAACCGCATCAAAATCTGTTGTGCAGTTTTGAAGATATAAGCATACACAGGGACATAGGGACACAGGGACAGAGAAAGCGACTTTATTTTATACTATGTAGTAAATAATGATGACTATGTAGTGATTTGTAAAGTGAATATTTCCAATCTTTCCACCAATAACTTACACTTTTCCATTTATACCTAGTATTTACCTGTATAATCATACTATTTATATGATGAAACAAAATGTATATTTAAGTAATAATCGGTATGTAATTAATCATTCTGCAACCTAACCTGACCGATAAAGATTATGTATTTCAATATGTCAAGTTCATATAAACTTGGTAATGGCACGTACGTGTTGTATGAGAATCATACACGGGAAAGACGTAATTTAACGACCGGATAGCCTAGTGGTTAGTGACCCTGACTATGAAGCTAGAGGTCCTGGGTTCGAATCCCGGTAGGGGCAGACAGTTGTATGATGAATACGAGTGTTTGTGCCCGAGTCATGGTTGTTGTATGTATTTAAGTATGTATTTATCTACAGTATACAAATAAGTATGTTTATCTGTTGCCTGGTACCCATTATTACAAGCTTTGCTTAGTTTGGGGCTGGGTCAATTGGTGTAATTTGTCCCAAGATATTTATTTAGTTTATTTATTTATTGTAATGCAAAAGTAGTAACAAAGTTACATTAACCAGGGGCCTTACCATGACGTCTGAATGCGATTCAATTCCCATACAGCTTAAGATCGCTCGCTGTCACTGTCTGTTCGTGTAACTTTCATTTTCAGTGGGTCGGGGTGCGAGTGGTCCTCCGCGTGTGGTCAAGAGCAGTGCGTAATCCGGTGCACCCTGGGCACCAGTTAATGATTTCCTGGCAGATTCTGAGGGATATCATTATCCGTTGGCTAAGAGCCCGACAGGGGGGAGGTCTTTTGACCGTGTTCTACCGTACAACACATAGAATGTACCAGTGGCTTCTCTTCCCGCACAAATGGTAAAAACCCTTTGAGGGAATGGGCGAAAATCATAGGAACTATGTTATAGGCGATGCGGCTAGCAACCCATCACTATTTTGATTCCACTTTCCACCTCTACGCCCTCAGTGTCTTGCTAAACGTGGCCTGTAGGTCTTGTGACCTTAGGCTCTGTCTACTCCGTAATGGATAAAGACGTGATTTGTGTAATGTATGTAGAAAAAGAAGAAGAAGTACAGGGTCTGACAGCGAGCGAACCTTAACTGAATCGAACTCCCCCGAGGGTTATCATGACGTCTTAATGCGATTCAATTGCGACTCAGTTCAGATTGTAGCTGTCATTTTTAGTATGGATCTGACGGCGAGCGAACCTAAGCTTAACACGTGGTAACCACCCTGGACGCGAAATTGATCGAGTTGCTGGATATAGCTCTGAAATCTAAAGTCGAGGGGGAGACCTTTACCCAGCAGTGGGACAGAAGAATATAAGTTGATGTAATAATGATAATTTCTTCTATGCTGGTCTGGGAGCAAAGAAAAAACACAGAATGTACCAGTGGCTTCTCTTTCCGCGCTAGGTAAAAGCCCATCGAAGGATTGGGCGAAAATCTTAGGGATCATGTTATAATAGGCGCTGTAGCTAGCAACCCATCACTGTTTTGATTCCCCTTTCCATCCATACGCCCACAATTACGCTAAACGTGGTCCTTAGGCTCTGTCTACCCGGTAGGGATAACGACGTGATTTATGTGATAATTAATTTAGAACACTTGAAACAAATAATTAGTAATTTCTTTTTATTAAACATACTTAACATAATTCAGCAAGTAATATGGTAAAAATAAAAATAAAACAATTATTTCAACTTTTTGGTATCCAAACAATAATCAACCTAAAATCCTTTTCTAAAAAAGTTAGCACCACCTTTGACAAACGAAGTCTTATCTAACGTATTTGGCTAACCCTCATTTGTGCCTAAAAATTATCTAGTTAAAGTTCCTTCTAGATCTTTTAATAATATAGCTTCACTTTTCCACTCTCGCTTCACGACGTAACATCATCCTCTTCTTTAACTTCTTTTTCTTCTCCAACTCCATCTGCAGAATACGAACCATCTCCAGTCTTCCCCACCCTTCGAACCACGGAATCATGATCAACAGTCTTCAAATCATAAGCCCAACCCACATACGAGAAGAAGTCTATAAACTGTTTAGTCACATTGAATGCATGGTTTCCTAATTCAGCCGCTCTGTAGTCCCAGGGGAAAACATGATGGTAATTATGGAAGCCTTCGCCAAGAGTAGCCAAGGTCACTGCTGGGTTTTCAGTGGACATGATGAATTTGTCGTAAGGTTTGTTGCCGTAAGCGTGAGCTGCACTGTTGATGAGGGATACGAAGTTGAGGACCAAGACGAAACGGAGAGCCATTATGAAGAAGGCGTTGTTGAAGGTCTCACCCCAGAAGTACATTGGGATTAGGGTGGGAAGCACGTAGCAGAGCAAAGTGATCATGGGGATGGCGTACCTGGAATACAAAACAATACACTGAGTTGTGACCAGACGCCTCTAATGGTGTAGGCAAGCAGAGTTTTTCGGAGGTTTGGTCGGGAGTCCTGTTGGTTTAGTGGGGGCTATCGTTTCTTTCCTCGCCAGTTGGCGCCACTGTTGACTAAGGTCCAGAGGTATTTATAAGATCGGCGCCGAAACAAAATTTAAATCTTGAATTTCATTAAGTTTATTAATTATAAAAAAACTATCATCGTATCGAGTGGCTATGCCACAATGTTGTGCAGTTCTGTTTTGTTCCAAGCGTTCAGATTCATCGGCAAAATCCAGATTTGCGATAATTTCACGAAGGAGATCACTTTTCATCAGGTAAATGAAAGATATTATAATTTATGTCACGAAGCCCGCCAAAACTAGTGAAAAGAGAGAGAGAGAGAGAAACATTTATTTACACACATTCGATACAAAAGAAAAAAGAAAAGAAAAAAAAAAAAAAAAGAAGAAAAAGAAAAGTGAATGTTATTGGACCTCAAGTGACACTAGCAACTCTAGTGTAAAATTCACTCGCAATAGCCCCCATTTCCAATAAAATTATGACCAATAAAAGTACTTGTCTTTATTCCCTACAGGGTATACAGAACCTATTAAGGAAACAAGATTTAAAGACCACATTTGGCAACAATTCTATAACACGTTGTAAGACTGAAAATTATTTATTAATGATTGCACGACCTTATAGTTCCATCTCCGTTTCGCCAACGGACTTCCAGGCGGGGGGAGCGTTTTCACCCATTTGTTGTCAACATACCATTGGCCCGCACGAGGCGGTTTGCTTCATCCTTCCTAATGCGAACTGCTAGGGAATGGAATTCGCTCCCATCGTCTGTATTTCCGGACAGATACAACCTAGGGCTCTTCAAGGCTAGAGTGAATAGGCTATTACTAAACCAGTGAACACCTTTGGCCTCATCTGCACCTTCCACCAAGTGAGATAGAGGTCAATCACTGGTCAGTTCGTCGTAAAAAAAAAATATCTATGGTAAAATCTACTCACTTTTTCTGAAACATCACAACAGGATTGTTCAAAATATCGATCATATTTATAGTCTTTCCTCGTCTTTTGATTTCAGGGTGCTTCTTCACTAGCAACCATCCGATATGGGAGAAGAAGAATCCTCTGGCAGCGTTATGAGGGTCAGCGTCTGTGTCACTGTATTTGTGGTGGAGTCTGTGATCCCTGATCCAGTTGAAGGCTGAATACTGGCCGCCAATGGAGTTGAAGATGATCAGGATGATTTGGAGAGGCAGCTTCGCTTTGTAGCTCTTGTGGGCCCATAACCTGTGGCCACCGGCCATTATTCCCATTAAAGAGGCCACCAGGAGTAAGTATGCTGGAAGAAAAAGTAAGTTTTTGATAAAAAAATATTTTGAATGTCAAAACAAAAGACGCGCGGTTGCTGAGAGCGCTCTACTCGAAAAATATTGTAAATGCATCGATTATATGAATCATGGCTAGATACATACATACATACCGTCACGCCTCTTTCCCATAGGGGTGGGCAGAGACTACTTTGTTCCACTTGCTACGATCCTGACATATTTCTTTCGCTTCATCCACAGTCATCAATCTCTTCATACTTGCTCGTCGGTTTCGGGTACTCCTGACCTGACCTTTTTCCAAAACGTCTCCTATTTGGCCTCGGAACGTCCGTCTAGGCCTTCCCCTCCCAACGTAACCATTCACACTCCCCATATATGTATATCTGTTTAGTTAGTCTACTTTCATCCATCCGCTCTACATGCCCAAACCAACTAAGCATACTTTTTTCTATCCTAGTCACTATATCCTCTTTCACACCAGCACGTTCTCTTATCACACTGTTCCTTATTCTATCTTTCAGAGATACACCTTCCATACTCCTTAACGCTCTCATTTCTACTGCATTTATTCTACTTTCATGCTTCTTTTCCCATACCCAAGTTTCGCTACCGTACATCAATGTTGGAACAAGCACCCCTCTGTGGACAGCCAGATCTTAGGTCTTAGGTAAAAGAATAGCGGAAATAGAGTAAAACACCCTGTACGATAAATCTATTGGAGTAATAACCATAGCCATAGAAGCTAAATAAAAGTAAAAAAAATACTAAATTATAAGTATACCAGCAACTTAATTAAATAAAAGGTTAATAAATTATAGCTTACTTGACTTTACAGTGAATAAATGAAATGGAATTAAAGTATGTTTGTCCGTTGCAACGATAGTGCAACGAACTACGCTACTCAATACTATTGTCTATTATGTTAATGTTAATTAGGATTTAATTGTCTGTTAACATACACCTGTATACATATTAGTAGAGACCGGATTATATGCATTTGCATATTTGCATATGCATTTGCATATTTAAGGCATTCTCAGCGGTAATTGCATATTTTACCCAAAATCTAGTTATGATGCATATTATCGATACATTTACAATATTTTTCCGAGTGCGAGCACTCACCCTGCGTTTCAAAATGCGATAAAAGTGATAATATCGCGAATTCGACCAAATTTAATTCAAATTCTGCCCAGTTACCTCAGTGGATGTGGAGCGAACTTTTTCCACATACAAAAATATTCTGAATGATCGACGACACAATCTTACCACTGAAAATTTGGAAAAATATTTGATTGTTTACGTTTATAAAAATTTTAAATAATTTTAGTGACATGTAATGTTACTGTAGGTATCTACCTATTGTCGTCTATAAAAAATAACTTACTAATTGTATGCTAATTTTAAATTAAAAAAAATAAAGCTTAATTTTCTCTTTTTTTTGGGTTCCTAAAATTTATCATTTCATTTTGCATATTTTGCATATTTTGCCAATTTTCGTGCATATTTCAAGCATTTTTCATGCATATTTGCATGCATATAACGAGCTTTTTATGTTGCATATAATCCGGTCTCTACATATTAGTATATCATATACATATTTATCTTTTTCTTGTGTTTTATGTACAATAAAGAGTTATACATACATACATACATACATAATTTATTTATTTGTTTATTGTCAAAACTTATATTCTTCACAAGTCATTAGCATTCTTAAACACCCGGCGACTGACAAAATCGATAGCAAAATTTTAATGAGACATACACATTCACAGATCACGTCTTTATCCCTTACGGGGTAGACCGAGCCTAAGGTAACAGGTACCTACAAGCCACATTTAGCAAGACTGTGGGCGTATAGGTGGAAAATGGAATCAAAATAGTGATCGGTTGCTAGCCTCATCGCCTAAACATGGTTCCTAGGTTTTCGCCCATTCCCTCGATGAGACGTTCGGAAAAAAACATGATGTTAACAAGTCGGTTCGATTCCCAGACAGAGCAAGTAATTTTTAGAATATCTTCGAATGCTGTATTACTAACTTTTAAAAATAACATAGTCTTCTTTCAGCCAAATATTCTATCTTCGCAATTTATGTTAAATAGTTCGTGACACCCAAAGTGGCCAAAAAGTTAGCAACACGACCTTATGGGATGGCCCAGTGGTTAGAGAACCTGACTATGAAGCTTGACGTCCCGGGTTCGAACCCCGGTCGGGGCAGATATTTGTATGAAAAATACGAATGTTTGTTCTCGAGTCTTGGGTGTTTAATATGTATTTAAGTATGTTTATCCGTTGTCTAGTGCCCATATTACAAGCTTTGCTTAGTTTGAGGCTAGGTCAATTGGTGTCAATTATTGTCCCAAGATATTATTATTATTATTTTTGTATATTTATTTTTATCTCAAGTTAGGTTTTTAAAATATTCATATAAAAAGTATTATTATTATTTCTGTATATTTATTTTTATCTCAGGTTAGGTTTTTACAATATTCATATAAAAAGTAATATAACAATATTAATACAAAATATAAAAACATTATAAAAACCTAACCTAGGGTGCCGCCGGCAGCGAGGCAAGGCCTAAGCTACCGGTGGTCAGGGCGACAGAGACAGGAACCTCCTGACTATCCGAGCCGTGTCCAGGAGTACCGCCTTCTGTATCTGGCCCTTGACCCAACCACCTAGCGAGAGCCTTTTAAGGTGATGGTCAAGGCTCTTCGCTATTAAACCGTTTGCCGAAACGACTATCGGGACAGTGATCGTGGAATCAACAGGCCACATGGCGGTAACCTCGTGAGCCAAGTCAAGGTACTTGCTGACTTTGTCCTTCTCGGCCTTCACGAGGTTCACGTCATGGGGAATCGTGATGTCTACGAGCACTGCCTGGCGCTTCGATCGATCTATCAGCACGATATCAGGTTTATTGGCGACAATAGTCCTGTCCGTGATGATAGATCGATCCCAATAGAGCGTGACACGACCATTTTCAAGAACTGGTGCAGGTATGTACTTATAGTAGGGCACTTCGAAGTCCACAAGACCGAATAAAAGAGCAAGTTGCTGGTGAATAATCCTGGCTACAAGGTTATGTCTGTGCAAGTACTCGCCGTTAGCAAGACTAGAACAACCAGAAATAATATGCCTGAGTGACTCTCCAGGACGGCGGCATGCCCGACAAATGTCGACCGTACCGTCCTTCAGGATATATCTCCGGTAGTTATTAGTCATGATAACTTCGTCCGCTATTGCACAGGCAAAACCTTCGGTTTCCCCGAAGAGATCCCCGAAGCGTAGCCAGTTCACCGACGCGAGCAGGTCTACATCGGGCCCCATGAGGGCCTTATAGAACCGCCCGTGTAGCTCCTTACTCTCCCATTCAGTCTTGCGATCCTCGGTGCTCCATACCTTAGGTCTACGCCAGTTCTCTTTTGCCAAGGTGAGAGGGGTGAAGGATTTGTCCACCGCCACTACATCACGATTCATCCCACACTCGTTGTTCAGGAAATATTCCCTAAGACTGTACACCTCACGGTTGTGGAGGTCCTGGGCATTTAAGAAGCCACGGCCTCCACATTTCCGTGGGATGTACAGTCTCATAACAGACGAGCGTGGGTGTAGCATGCGACGCGTAGTGAGAAATGAACGAACCCTTCGATCCAGGGCATTCAGCTCAGTCTGATTCCACCTTAGTATGGCAAAGGAGTATATGAGCAGGGGCATCACCCAGGCGTTGAAGGCGCGCACCTTGTTGCCTCCTGACAAAAGACTATCGAGTACTTTTGTCAGGCGCCCAAAGAAACGCTCCCTCACCATCTGTTTGATGTCCCTACCTTCAATACCCAAGGACTGTGACATACCAAGATATTTGTAGGTTTCAGTTTCGGAGATAGATCTGAGGGACATTGTCTCAGAAAGTTGTAAGTTCGGTGAATTTACAACTTGCCCCCGCTGCACATGTATGACTGCACACTTATCTACACCAAACTCCATTTTGATGGCATTACTGAAAACTTCTGTTGTTTTCAATAACTCCAACAAGTTGTGGTTGTTTGGTGCAAATAGCTTAAGGTCATCCATATAAAGCAGATGAGAAATGACCTCACCCCCTCTCCGGAGCCGGCAACCTAGCCCTGAATCCGCCAGCAAAGTACTGAGCGGATTCAGTGCTAGGCAGAACCATAATGGACTTAGACTGTCACCCTGGAAGATCCCGCGCTCAATCCTTATGAAGTCCTGCGGACCAGGAGGGTCATCACTGCCACCCGGTTGACGAAGGACTGTGGTCCACTGCCTCATGCACGCGCTTAAGAAGGATCTTAAAGCTGCATCAACTTTATACAGCTCTAAGATCCTCCTCAGCCATGAGTGAGGCACCGAATCATAGGCCTTCTTGTAGTCAATCCAGGCAGCAGAGAGGGACCCTCTGTTCTGCCGGACTCGTTGGCAAATAGTCATGTCTATGAGGAGGAGCTCTTTAGTACCACGGGACCCAACCTTACATCCATTTTGAGCGGGGGCCAAAATGTCGTTAGCAACGATGTGCGCGTTAATTTTTGCTCTCAAAATGGATGTAAGGAGTTTGTACAGTGTGGGTAAACACGTAATGGGTTTATAGTTTTTCGCTTCCATGGTACTACCGGACTTATAGAGCAGGAAGGTTATACCGGTTGTTAAAAGAGGTGGTAGGGAACCGAGCTCGAGGGTTTGCTGGAATTGCATTGCCAAACGTTCATGTGAGCAGCGAAACCACTTCAGCCAGAAGTTGTGCAATCCATCCGGACCAGGACTTTTCCAGTTCTGGGCTGTCTGGATAGCACAACTAACGTCCTCGGGGGTGATGGTAACAGCGCCCATAGGTTCGATAGACTCACACTTACGTTCAACAATATTCATCCATTCACCCTCGGTGTGTTCGATGGGCGACGACCAGATACTACGCCAGAAGTTAGTCATAGCAGTAGTATCCGGCAGTTGTCCGTCAGACACACACTGGTCGGCTCCCTCCCACTTCCGATATACCTTCCTTTGGTCACTCTGGAAAAGGCGATTCTGCTGGAATCGGTCCACACGCTCTCTGTAGCGACGAATACGGCTTGCCCATGCATAGACTTTCTGCTTCAGAAAGTCTATGCGCTCCGTGACACAGGCCATATAATCACAGGGTCTAATACCAGTCCCCGCGAAGGCCTGGTTCACAAAGCGCATGACTCGGGGGCGGTTATTGCCCCCCCTGAAACAGATCAGCTTTGCGATGAGAGTCCGAAACGAACCTATACGCCGCTCAATCCGTAGTTGCCATGTAGGGACACCATCAGCGGTCCTAGGTGCACGATCAGCGTCCGGAAACTTGATACGAGCAACACGGCACGCTGTGATGGCCCCACAGTACATGATTGAGTGTGTATCAGTTAAATCTTCGCTAGCCCGTATGTACGGGTCTAGCTAAGCGTCAAGGGCTCCCACTAGCGCTAGGTTACGCCTATTCGTGGGCAAGCGTGGTAATCGTGGCCTAGATTCGCGTGCGAAGCGATACTGCGTTATTGTCTCCTCCAAAGCCCTCCTCAATTGCTCATCGGTCTGGGTACTCACTGAGTGGTCCGCATGACCATCCACGTCGGTATCGGGACCGGCCCGCGTCACCCCCGGTGCCAGGTCGAGTGCGGGCACCGGGGCCGGCGATGTGGCGGGAAGGTCCCGGGCCGAGGTGGAAGCCGTACGGGCAGAGAGCACTTCCAGTCGCAGTCTATCAAGTGTCAAGTCATCCAACATGTTGTTGCGCCGGATGACCCGCACTTGATCCGATAGCCGCTGCGCAGTCACGGTGATGGTTGGTTCGAGCGCCTGAAACAGAGGAAGCATCCGGGCACAGTACCCGGATAGATTAGTTCCTCCCTCTGTCGCCCCAAAGTACGCTCGCATGCAGTTCTCATTTATCGGTCGAGTCCATCGCATGCGACGCACTGTACCACCGGTAGCGGGAGCCGTGGGCGGGGCAGGATGCCCCGTAGGCCCCAAGCGTGCCGGCAGCGTTGGGCGTCCTCGCCGCGCAGGTGGTCGCGGCGGCGGGGGCGGCGGCCCGCGCTCTCCACTGGACCCGCTGGTGTCGGCCGCGGTGGCGAACTCATCGCCCGATGACGGCGGCGACGTTGACGAGTCCGATGATGAGGCGGGCGGTGGTGGTGGGCGTGCGTTTGTGACCGCTGTATTTCTCTTTGACCGCGTTATCATAACATTATAACATTTTTGTGCCTTTTTTAATTGCTTCAAGGCAAAATATACGTTTTAAAACATATAAAATTGTTGTAAAAATTGTGACACGCTGTTGACGTTGTCAGCGGTTTTTTTTTATTATTATTATTATTATTTCAACTATAATAGTGACGTGAATAATAGGACCGCGATAAGAAGGGGAGGGCCAGTAAGTACGCTGGGCCCGTCTTCCCTAAGACAATGGGACCGTGCAATGCAGTTAGGTAATGGGGTAGACAGAGGCTAAGGTAACAAAACCTTAAGGCCACGTTTAGCATGATTAAGGGTTACTGCTACCACTTAAAGTATCCAACACTGCCTTTTCCCTAACCTATGAAATGAATCAATAATTTTTATTTCTTGATGTTTATGTTTATTTTTACGGTTTTACAGTTAGAAATTAAATTTCTAAAAAATCCCGGCTATAGCTTTACTTTTCGGATTTTTCTGTGTTCTAATTTTCACTGACATTCAGTTTTTTTTTTACCCTAACCTCTCCAAACTTTTATGAGCTACTTACAAAAGACTATAGTTGCCCAATGGGCTTGCGTGCAGAGGTAGGCTCCGTACACTGCGCATGCGTGCCAGAAACCGAAGACGGCCACATTGAAGTACGACACTTGGAACCTCCAGGAGTCGGCCTGTGGGGCGGCTAGCTTGGAGAATGCTTTGTCGTTCTCTTCTAGAAGCAACTCTTTTTGTGTCGCTTGAGGAGTCATTGTACTGGAAACAAAAGAAGTCTTTGACAATAATACACACATGTGAGCCGTGAGCTTTATGAAATGAAATGAAATGGGGTTTGGCTGAAAATCAGCGCTGTAGTAGCATAATGCTGAGTCAAATACCTTTTCGGCATCATCAACTCAGTATGTTTTTGTATTAGTTTAAGAGTCTGTGTATCTTTTGATGTCGTTGATAAAGTTATGTCTATGTCTATGTCTAAATCAAATCAAATCAAATGTAATGTAGTGAAATGTAATGTAATGAAATGAAATGAAATGAAATGTAATGTAATATAATGTAATGTAATGAAATGAAATGAAATGAAATGAAATGTAATGTAATGAAATGTAATGAAATGAAATGAAATAATTTATTTTGCTTTAGACATGGTAAAAAAGTGATCTAGTATTTAGTGTTGATGTCCGGCGACTCGGCTAACCAAATAAATTGGCAGACATTGACTTATTTTCTAAAGTGGATTTTTAGTAGTTTGAAAAAAAAAAAAAAAAGTTTGAATTAGCACATTTTTTCAATGTTTTATTTTTTGTCTTATCAAATTATGAATGTTACTATAAATTATTAGTATTGCGGTTATTTATTTTAAGTACTCTTTGATTGAATAAAATGTTTTGTCCTTAAGCCAAACGTGCTAAACGTGGCCTTTAAGTCTTGCCTTAGGCTCTGTCTGCCCCGTAAGGGATAAGGACGTGATTTATGTATGTATGGATACTTTCTTTACAGAACCTTAAAATTTTCTTGAAAGTTTCTGGAAATTTCCGAGGATATTCTTGCTTTTTTACTATCTGCTACTTGTACATTGTCTTCGGTGAGTCATGATTCACAGATATTGGAAAAAAAAAACTTACATTTTGCCGACGAACGTATGTAGGCACAGCTATTTGCTGACAAGTATTTTCCAATTAACTGTTATAACGTGCCTTTCATGTATTTTATTATTTATTGTAATTCTTATGCTAATTTGCAGTGAGCTAATGAATCATTTGTTTATTTAATATGACTATTGTACGGCGGTATTGTATAGAAAAAAAATATCAGATTCGTTACGCCTCTATTATGACAAAGTAAGTGTTTTTAACCGACCTAAACAAAAGAAGGGTTCGACGCTTCAGCGCGTACGGTCGGCCAAATAAGTGATCTACCACTTTTAATAGTTTTAATCCAACTTCCTATTAGATTACAAGCCCATGGACAAAAAACACATGTGAAATTAACCAGCGTGAATGAAGCTTAGAAGGCTGTTACTATATCATAAAATAACTCTGAGCGCTATGCCGTCATTTCTGAGCGGTACATTTATGGTACATTTATGCGTCCACAATCATGCTAAACGTGGCCTTTAGGTGTTGTTACCCCGTTCGGGATAAAGACGTGATTTCTGTATGTAATAATATGTATCTAGTCAAAGTTTCAAAAATAAGTACCATACGCTCTTACACCAGCGTAATAAGGTCGTGGGACATATTTTTGAAAAGTTCGTATCGATACTTAGTTTTGCACTTGACCGTATGTGCATATTCCATAGTAATTGAGACGTTTACGTAAACGTGTTGGAGACGTTTTGTTCTGTGAAATACTTACCTAATCCCGAACAAGCAGAAAATAAACTAAAAACTTGATAATTATAAAAAAAAGTCTTACGTACCGTAAAGCTACGTACCGTCGTTATTTCAGAAGGCTTTCACAGAATGAAATTCACCAATGAAGTTCCTGATATAGACACCTCTCTTTTTTATGTCTGTCTCTAGGTAACACATACGGGCTGATTACAGAAGCAGCGGTTATTCAACTTCACTACATAGTATAAAATAAGAAAGAAAGAAAGAAAACTTTTATTCGTGACATATAATCGTCATCATCATCTCAGCCATTACAAGTTCACTGCTGGACATAGGCCCCTCCTTTAGATCTCCAATAAGACCGGTTGGAAGCGGCTTGCATCCAGAGCGATCCTCCGATCTTAATGAGGTCATCGGTCCACCTTGTGGGTGGACGTCCCACGCTGCGCTTGCCGGTGCGTGGTCTCCACTCGAGGACCTTTCGACCCTATCGGCCTCCTCTCAGAATGAGAGGGCTTGGGCTATGGTTCCCAAACGGCCAACGGGCCCAGCGGATTCGGAACTTCACACACACCATTGAATTGCAGGGGTCCTCACGATGTTTTCACCGAAAAGCTCACGGTAAATTTCAAGTGAGATATCGCACATAAATAAAATTGCTTAAAACTCAGAGGTGCGAGCCCGGGATTCGAACACACGACCCTCTCGTCGAGAGGCCACAGGTCACCACTGGGCTACCACGGCTTTTTTATTATTAATTTAATTATAACAAGTTATCTACCGATAACCGATTTCTTCCATGCTGGTCTGGGAGTAAAGAAAAAACATAAGATTTACCAGTTGCTTCCCTTCCCGCGCAGATGGCAAAAGCCCATTTAGGGAATGGGCGAAAGTCTTGGGAATCATGTTATAGGCGATGAGGCTAGCAACCCATCATTATTTTGATTTCCCTTTCCTATACGCCCTTAATCACGCTAAACGTGGCCTTAAGGTTTTGTTACCTTAGGCTCTGTTTACCCCGTAAGGGATAAAGACGTGATATATGTATGTATGTATGTATTTACCGATTCTCCATACCGTTCCGTTTTTAAACCACATGTACTTACCAGAGTACTAGAGAATTAATTCTTATAACGACTGTTAGTCACCCTGTATATCAGACATATCATATAAACATTATGTTATGATAATTTGAGGTGTTAAAATTTACATCATACACGAAATAAACATATACAGGGTGTCCCAGAAAGTAGAGTCAAGCGAAAGTCCTGACGTAGAGCAACTCAAGGGGCACCCGAATCACCCCCATGTATGTTCCGCGATTTTTCGTAGTTTATGAGTTATGGCCTTTTTTCACATTTTCTATTAACCTACGACCACGGAGACAGTTTTGCTCACTCTGACTGCAATAATTGAGATAATTGGCTGTTTGTTTTTTTAACGAGTAGCTGAATAGTACGTGCATGTATTTCATTTAAAAAAAAAACAACATCGTTGACCGTTTGGGCAAAAAAAAATATCGAATCACAAAAAGTGACTAAATTTTGACTGTAGTTCAGACTTCGAAGGCTGATTACAAAAAAAACTAGCATAACTTTTTTTTTTCAAAGCATGTTTAAAAACTGCCTTATTTTATTGACTTTTTACCCTATTAATTTTATTGATCTATCATTAAGGGATCATGCTAAAAAAAATAATCAAAACGTACTTCATCCGTAATTTTCACTTTTTCTAGTAAGGCCAAGTACAAATCTGAAATATTTTTTAATTTTCATTTAATAGCCTCGGAAAATCAGTGGTCAGTATTATTGTTTTGCACCAAGAAGTTTTTCATGCTAAATCCGGAGCACAAACCTAATTTCAGATTTGTACTTGGCCTTACTAGAAAAAGTGAAAATTACGGATGAAGTACGTTTTGATATTTTTTTTTGGCATGATCCCTTAATGATAGATCAATAAAATTAATAGGGTAGAAAGTCAATAAAATAAGGCAGTTTTTAAACATGGTTTGAAAAAAAAAAGTTATGCTACTTTTTTTTGTAATTGGCCTTCAAAGTCTGAACTACAGTCAAAATTTAGTCACTTTTTGTGATTCGTTATTTTTTTTTGCCCAAACGGTCAACGATGTTGTTTTGTTTTTAATTGAAATACATGCACGTACTATTCAGCTACTCGTTAAAAAAACAAGCAGCCAATTATCTCAATTATTGCAGTCAGAGTGAGCAAAACTGTCTCCGTGGTCGTAGATTAATAGAAAATGTGAAAAAAGGCCATAACTCCTAAACTACGAAAAATCGCGGAACATACATGGGGGTGATTCGGATGCCCCTTGAGTTGCTCTACGTCAGGACTTTCGCTTGACTGTACTTTCTGGGACACCCTGTATATGTATGTTATCATACACTTAAAGAATGACAGCAATTTTGTATTTAACTTTTTTGCTAATGACCCCGGTAGTCAAAAAAACCGGCCAAGTGCGAGTCGGACTCCCGCACCGAAGGCTCCGTACTATGGAGTGCAAACCGGTTAACCGAAAAACCGGTCAACCGGACTTTTTTGGTTAATGAAAAAAAACGGTTTTTGGGGACGCTAAAACCGGATTAAAACCGAAAAAAATATAAATTATAATAAATTGATTATTTAGTCCTATATAATGTGTTGGCGTTGTAAATAATTGTAATATATTTTTATTGTCTATCGTTCTATTATTCCAAGTTGTTTTTTTTAATGCGTGTTTCTAATGTCACTACTTGTCTGTTGGTCTTAATATATTTGTCACGTCAGCTGCTTTGGTTTTACTTCTGCTCCTTTACTGCTAAAAGCTATCGAATCCGCTTGAAAGTAAAATTGTTTTGTTCAATATTCTGACTTATTATTATATTTTTACTATCTATATTTTACAACATTTCAAACGCATTTTATTAATATTCTTGACATCTGAAAGTTTCAGTAGATCAAGACAAACTTGTTTTATTTCTGCTTAACTAACGCTGACTTGTTTAGTTTATAAACTAAGCAATACTTTATTCCATGAACCAAGAACGTCGAGATATAAAATGATTATTTAAGTAAAATTGAAGAAAATAATGGAAACCGGTTAAAAACCGGGTAACTGGTTAAAACCGGGTAACCGGTTTTTAATTCTGTAATACGGTTAAAAACCGGTTTTTTCATCTGTACGGTTTTTGCAATCCCTACCCGTACAAAACGACAAATCCTACTAAATATACAAACGCGAAAGTTTGTAAGTATGGATGGATGTTTGTTACACTTTCATGTAAAAACTATTTAATGGATTTAGATAAGATTTGGAACGGAGATAGCTGATACTCTAGAATAACACAAAGCCAAATTTCATCCCGGAAAATTGCATAGTTCCCGCGGGATAGCGATAAACGAATTTTTTGCAGACGAAGTCGCGGGCAGCAGCTAGTTATTGCGTAATTTACTACCAACATCCTTAAGCCTAACTCTACGCAGACGTAGTCGCGGACAGAAGCTAGTGAGCATATAATCCAGTGTTAGCAGACCCCTGCCGCCTAAGCAAACTGTAGGCAGTATGAGGTCATTTTATATTATATCACACACACACACACACACACACACACACATTTGCAGCTATCTATCTATTTATTTTTACTATTTTTTAATTTCTAGTTGGTATTTGGGTTCCCATCAGCAAATTATTGTTTTGATTTTATTTTTTCTATTTTTACCTCCTTTTTTTTTGTTAATCAGACCGCTTCATAATTAATGGTAACCGTGTCTTTTGATATTTCTTGGCTGCCACGATACAGGCTGTGCCTAGTGTGGAGTCATTGAACTTCCTAACATTATGTATTTCGTGTCTATTTTGGAAAATAAATTTTACTTTACTTTACTTTACTTTATCTCTCCACCCATTCGGGAATCAAGAACCCCGGCAACCTTTTTTTTTTATATATTAAAACCGACAAACGGGCATGCGGTGCACCTGATGGTAAGTGATCACCGCCGCCCATGGACAACTACAGCACCAATGGGACTGCTAGCGCGTTGCCGGCCTTGCAAGAAATGGTACACTCGCCTCTTAAAGGTACCCATATCGTAGCCAGGTGGCAGAGCAGCTGGAACTGCAATGAGTATGATAGTACCTATGTACAGTTAGTATGTTAGTATATATGTAGGACCAATCTTGTAATTTGACGTTAACTGTATAACTTGGTATATTTATTCATGAACAATACAATAAAAATTAATACAAATTAAACTATTAAATTAAAAACTAAACTAAAACTAATCTTAAAATAAAATAATTATAAAAGAAGGGGCCCCCGTGGCATAGTTCCACAGACACTGGCAGCATTCCCCCTTTGGACAGCGATACTAATACGCTGTCCAAGGAAGCTGCCAGCTCTGCGGTCACCCGTAGCGTCTATTAGCCTTATCTTGTAATTGAGATCTAACCGACTTCAGTGTTCGGATTGACTTGAAACTTGGTTTAAGCCAAACGGTGTAGGTTTGGTGCTTTTATGTAATTACGCGTCATGTTATATTACTTTATAGTAGACTAGCTTCTGCCCGCGCCTTCGTCTGCGTAGAATTATACATAAAATCTTCCTCTTGAATCACTCTATCTATTAAAAAAAACCACATCAAAATCCGTTGTGTAGTTTTGAAGATATAAGCATACATAGGGACATAGGGACAGAGAAAGCGACTTTATTTTATACTATGTAGTGATTTTCCGTCGTTATCGTCACTCAAAAGTGTTGCGGCAGAAAACCAGCGTTGCGGCCCCCGTCGCAGCATCAGAGGATATGTCGTGTCCGATACTGCACCACTGGACCAAAGTGCATGTTACCAAAAGCGCCTGGTAACAATTTTTGTAGAATTGATTTGTATGTATAATACACCACCCTCGTGTACTCTTTATTGTACATAAAACACAAGAAAAATATGAATACAGGACAACACACATGCACAAAGGTGAACTTATCCCTAAAAGGGATCTCTTCCAGTTAACCTTTGAACGATTGACAGGACATGAGTATTAAGCAAGAGTAGACACACAGAAAAAGTAAAAGAACCGATCGAAACCTAAAATAATCCTAAATGTCTAAATTTTAAATAATGTAAGATATAATAATAAACTACACATAATAGATAAATACGATAAACTAATACACAATAAATAAAATATACTAAATAATATATAAATATATACATACACACACAAGTTACAAAACACTTCACATTCATTTAAGAGGATCCATCGAGCCAATACGCCTTCAAGCGATTGCGCAGGGTAGCAACAGTATGCGATAGTTAAATGCTGTAGTTAAATGTATACTTTATATAATAAGACTAACATTCATAGAATAAGCCACGTACTAACACAATAATGTATGAGTCATGTAGTTGCTCGAAATAAATAAATATTATTATTATTATTGTGCTGAGCCGCAACCTTTTTGACGCTAGACAGCGACGCACTAATTGTTATTTTTCCTTTTTTTGTTTTGTTTATTTTTAGTTGGGGCTGTTGTTGTCCTATGCGTCAAATAAATGTATTTTCTTTTCTTTTATTTCTTTCTTTTTTACATTGACAGACATAAAAAATATTCTGTTGCTAAAGCGACCATAGAAATACATCTGTGAAGATTTCTACTTAGCTACCACAGTTCATGAGATACAGCCTGATGACAGACAGACAGACGGATAGTGGAGTCTTAGCAACAAGGTCCCGTTTTTGCACGCGCATTGCGTAATGACGAAAAATGCAATTAAGCCGGGATTTTACAACTTCTTTTTTTGTTGCTGAATATGAAAGGAAAAAATAACAAAGAGACGTAACTAGGTAGGTAATAAAACTGACCGAATTATGGCTCGTGTACTGGAGTGATTGTGAACATGGTAAAACAGCATTACACATAAACGGATAACTCACGTATAAAAAGTCTAGTGATGCTCGACATGTTTCGGACTATTTCGTAGTCCTTTTACCAAGAGCGACGAGCGAGTTTTTTGACGATGAAAACGAGGGTAGTTGTGCGCCGCTGTCAGTTGCGTCGAACAGCCGCATTATTCGTATCTTTCATACAAATATCTGCACCGACCGGGGATCGAACCCGGGACCTCAAGCTTCATAGTCAGGTTCTCTGGTCCATCCGGTCGTTCCAATAATAATCCAGTAATTTTATTTCATACTAGCTGTTGCCCGCAACTTCATCTGCAAAGAATTCGTTTATCGCTATCCCGCGGGAATTGAGCAATTTTCCGGGCTAAAAAGTAGCCTATATGTTATTCCAGACTATAATCTATCTATGTTCCAAATTTCATTCCGATCTGTCCGGCCGTTCTGGCGTGAAGGAGTTACAAACATCCAAACATACTCACAAACTTTCACATTTATAATATTAGTAGGATTAATTGTATGGAGTTTCCGTTCTATCAGGATGTTGACACCATGTACACCCCAGCCTTTCGATCGTGTTCGCGTAGGCTTACATGTTTTTAAATTGTACCTATTTTATTTTGACATCCGTCTCACACGCTTCTACATACGATAAATCATGCATATTACTAAATAGTGGGAAAAACTAGAAACGTGTACAAAAACTACATGGTGGTATAATATTTAACGACACCAGTACATTGGTTAACCTCAGTTTATCTTTAACCGAAGCTGGATTTGTAACTACGTAACAGATCGGAGATAAGCTGACAGCCACTTTTTGCGACAGTTTCGAAGTCTAAGTTCTTCGAATCAGGTAGGTTGATTTGTTTCTTCCATGCTGGTGTCGGAAATTAACAAACAGAATGTACTAGTTGCTTATCTGCCCGAGCAGATGGTAAAAGTCCATCGAGGGGAAAATCTTAGGAATCAGCAATGCCTTTTTTTCATCTTTAATTGTTTATAACTTTTGCAATTTTTAATGTGCTAATACACTCTTTTGGCACATTTTTTTAGGCGTCATTCCGGATCCAATGAGCTATCGCACATAATTTTAAGAGCAGTATCTCTATTTTAGACCATTTTGAACTTGTCGGCTAGAGTGAGTGTGTATGTTTGTTCCTTCTTCACGCTGAAACGACTGCTCCAATTTGGATCAAATTTGGAACGGAGTTGGTTGGTACCCTAGATTAAAACTTAGGCTTGTAGCGACCCTAGCGCCACCTAGTTGACCTCTACATAACTACTACGACGCACGAGTAGCAAGCGTCAGTTTTAATGACAGCTGCTGCTGTCACATCGTTCTACATCCCGCTAACGAAGTTTCTCAATGCGGCGGCATGAATACAACTTTCAAGTCTCTACCTTCGGAGTTCAGTCCCCAGGCATAACGCCTGGAGAGAAATCTCTCTATTGTGGCACTCTCCGCAGGCTACTTTTTATCCCGGTAAATGGCATCCCATCAAAACAAAACTTGTAAAAAAAACCAAGTCTCGCAACTCAGTTCATCTACCGTAAAAAGTTGTGAGATCCATGTAATACCAAGTCGGTTTATTTATTCAGTCCCTACTAAAGAGACCTCCTGTCTTAAGTTATAACGTAATTAGCTAACCTAACAACATATAATGTCCATATCAAAATTAAAAATCGTTTATGTTATAAATAAATAAATTGACTTGGCATTCGCATTAACCCATCAATTTAATATAGGTAATCTGGATTACTTGTGAGAAAAATTGTGTTTTATACATGATGGTTTAATGCGAATGCCAAGTCAATTTATTGCCTGAACTGCTTCGAGAAAAGGATGGTACGGCCGTGCCGCTTTTTTTGCTCGACTTGGCGGGGGCACTGCCGTGCCCCCAGATAGTTCCCGCGGGATAGCGATAAATATGTCAAAGGTAGAACTGCAGAATACACTTTCAACATCAGTTCGTGATCAGAAGTCGTGGGCAGTAGCTATAGACCGGCCGTTTAAATGAGTCCTCGCCCGGCACAGGGGCGCGGGGTAGGACGACCGGGGGGTGGGAGAGAGGTGCGGGTGGGTAGTGCGCCTGCCGCCCGCGCCTCTGTCGGCTCCCGGGGTCATCTCACCCCGCGCCTCAGCACCGCGCGGGCGAGGAACTCATTTAAGCGGTTGGTCTGTACTAAATAAATACTAATGAAATTTGCGTAGGTACGTTACTGTCAGCGCCAGCGCATGTTTTTGTTTGTCTCATACTTTTTTATTGTACCTAGTAACTTTTTGCGTGTTACAGGTTAAAGTAACCTTCTACAGATCGTTACATTATATTTCTATTATTTTTTCCTGTCACGTCAACTAGTGAACAAAAGATACGAGGTCGTACCATGGCTCAGTTTAGGTTTTAGTTGTAATTTTTAGTATGAATCCGACAGCGACTGAACCTAAACTGAATCGGAATTAAATCGCTTTAAGACGTGGTAACTCCCATGACAAGATCCCTGTTCATATTATTATGTGGATGTTGATTAACTTTCCTCGCATGAAAAACCCATATTCAAATGGAAATCATTGGACACTCGTATGAATGCCTACATGATCAATGGGGACTATCGTTTCTCTGCTCACCAGTTGGCGCCACTGTCGACTAAGGTCCAGAGGTACAGCTGTCAAAGGGGACTTTATAAGATCGGCGCCGAAACTAAGTTTGAAATCTTGAATCTCACCAACTTTATTAATTATAAATAAATAAATAAATAAATATCTTGGGACAAATTACACCAATTGACCCAGCCCCAAACTAAGCAAAGCTTGTGCTATGGGTACTAGGCAACGGATAAACATACTTATATAATGTAGATAAATACATACTTAAATACATACAACATCCATGACTCGGGCACAACCATTCGTATTCATCATACAACTGTCTGCCCCTACCAGGATTCGAACCCAGAACCTCTAGCTTCATAGTCAGGGTTACTAACCACTAGGCTATCCAATCGTCAAAAATAACTATCATCATATCGATAGCTATGCCGCAATGTAGTGCAGTTCCGTTTTGTACGGAAAAATGATGGCTAAGATTTTCGGCCATTCCCTCAATGGGCTTTTACCATCTGCACGGGAAGAGAAGCAACTGGTGCATCTGGTAATCGTACGGCTTAAAGAATATCCCTGAAGAACGGAACCATAGAGACGACTGACAAGAAAAAGTTGACTGACCCATTTGAAAGAAAGAAAGAAAAAATATTTATTACCACTAACAACCATAAAAAAACATCAAAACACAAAAACAAAAATAAAAGGATTAATTAGTGGTATGTGGTTCGGCGTCAGCAAATGCTGCCAGTGCCAGCTCGCATGAGCGACACTTCAGCGCTGTTTTTCAGCCGGAACACATACTGCTCGCTCCAACAGTTGGGCCCTTACACCACAAAATAGGCTCACTCACAAAATACATTTTACATAATAACAAATTAACATTTGATTTATGTTCTTGGTTATGTTTTGTTTATTTTTAGGAATACTATGGTTCCTGAACTGCCCAAAGAAGCAAACTTTCGGGATGACGAGAATCTGGTGGCTCCTCAAGCCGAACCCTGGAAATTTCAGTTGTCTTACACCAACATCATGCTCTTCGGGTACTTGCACTTGGCTGGTGGCTACGGACTATATTTGTGCTTCACGGCTGCTAAATGGGCTACCATTTTTTTCTGTAAGTACATACAAACAAGTTTGGCAAGTAAATCTAAATCTAGTGCTAGCCGAGCCCTGCTCCTAAGCAATATATACAATACAAATACTCTTTATTGAACACTACAAATCAGTACAAAACAATAAAGAAACAAAGAACAAAGTAGACATCATGCCAATACTAGTACCAGCACCAACAACAACACAATAGCAGTATGTTTTAGCAGTGCCAGTACCAGTAGACGATACCAGTGTGAGATACTTCTATGCTGGTCTGGGAGCAAAGAAAAAACATATAATGTACCAGTTGCTTCTCTTCCCGTGCAGATAGTAAAAGCCCGTCGAGGGATTGGGCAAAAATGTTGGGGATCATGTTATATAGGCGATGTGGCTAGCAACCCATCACTGTTTTGAGTCCCCTTTCCATCCATACTCCCACAATCATGCTAAAAGTGGTCTTTAGGTTTTGTTACCTTGGGCTATGTCTACCCCGTAAGGGATAAAGACGTGATTTATGTATGTATGTATGTATGTGAGATCATTTTACATCGATGACTTACCTGGTGATCGCCTTTGTGCATTTGTGTTGTCTTGTATTAATCATTTTCATGTGTTTTATGTACAATAAAGAGTTATACATACACAGACACATAAAACAACTAGATTTTTAGATTTATTTCATTGACTGTCTCCTACGAGCTACCTTCATACCAAATTTCAAATTTCTTACTGAAAGTAACCCCCATTTTTTGGGAGCACGGCAGTTTGTATGGAAACTGTTTTTGTAATGACTGTATCTTTTGATTGAGTTGACTTAGAAGGTAAATTTTTTTACAGCTCCAAGAGACCATACATCTTCGTAATTGCTTACAATTTCAAGCTAGTATCTCCACGCGTTCCTGAGAAAAAGGGTATTAACAGACGGACGGACAACAAAGTGATCTCCTTTTTCCTTTTTAGGTACAGAACCCTAAACATAAAACTCTATAACCATTTTTCTGAAGTTTTGCTTTCCTAAAGACATGTAACACCCTCAACATGAAACTACCGTGAGACTCAATCATAATTACACATAAACATCACTCGACTTTTATACGTGAGTTATCCGTTTATGTGTAATTACATGTAACACCCCTTCCAGCAAAAAGGTGGAGCGGTAGGAAGTTCCTACTAGGAACATGCTGGACCCTGATGAAACTCATGATGTGGGTTCCTGTTTCAGCTGCCATCCTCCTGGGCGCTTCTGTGTTGGGTGTCACGGCAGGAGCCCACAGACTCTGGTCCCACAGGAGCTACAAGGCGAAGCTGCCTCTCCAGATAATTCTGATGCTGTTCAACTCCATATCAGGACAGTACACGGCATTCAACTGGGCTCGAGATCATAGGTACGCAATTATTTGCTTTGAAAAATAGCTTCATGAAACGCGTTCCTTTGCCGAGGTCCATTTCAATGAACAATAAATATTTACCTTGTTCACCGCTACTCATGCGCAAGATAACCAGGCCTGTGTGAAATATATGTGCTTTTCATGCAATAGCTTCCACTACTGCCACATATAAATCCCACAAACTTAATTACTTATCCCTTACACCACACAAAAATTGACGCGTTTTGATCCGTCTACAGATTCATTTTCAAAGTTTAGTGAGCTCTGTTACACATGCAAACCAACGTCGTGCATCATCAGTTGAAAGACGTCCACTGCCGAAAATGACCTACCCCAGAGAACGCCATAAAGACCGGTCTTGCGGGGTCCTCATCCAGCGAAATTCCACGACTTGGTCATCAGTCCATCTTACGAGGAGTTGTCCTTCGTTGCGTCTTCCCTAACGCGGTCTTCCCACCTTGCGTCTTCAAACCTAACTCCAACCACCTGACCTACCCACTGCCAATTAAGTGTGATTCTTTGCTTCAGGCTTCATCACAAATACAGTGACACGGACGCCGACCCGCACAACGCGACGCGTGGCTTCTTCTACTCGCACATTGGCTGGCTGCTGGTCGTGAAACACCCCGAGGTCAGGAAGAGAGGCCAGGATGTCGACGTCTCCGACCTTCTCAGGAACCCGGTGCTGACTTTTTAGAGGAAGTGAGTGTTTGCTGTGTGGCAGGACCAATTGCAAAGTCCATTTAAATCGCACTATCTCTCGCTCATCTGTAATCAGTGCGTACTCTTCTGTGTCCATAGAAGAGAAAACCAATTAGAGTGTTAAGAGTTATCCAATTATGGTAATGCATCAGTCTTTTTTGACTGACGCCATACTAACACAATGTTTCCCGGTGGGTTTTACTTTATCTTCTGCATGAAGCAATCCCATTATTTTAAGTATTTAGGATTTTGATTATATTATTATACACCCCCTTGCAAAAAATCGGGTTTGGTTTTTCAGATTTTTAGGCTTGAATTTTAAGCTTAGAAAGTAAGTTTTCATGCACATAAAACACAAAAACCATGGGTGCCCGTTTATTTGCAAGGGAGTGTATTTACTTTTTGGCTTTTATAAAAATAATCGAGTTATATTCACTATGCTGCACAACAAACTAAACATTATCTAGCTATCCATGTCGATCGTATAACAGCCGCTTGTTCAACTTTATTTACCCTTTTAACCTTCGGCTGACCAATCAGAATGCAGCTATCGCCAATTTCTGCTTGGCGTAATTATATTTCATATGCATTGTATGACGCTTCCACTCTATTAGGTTCTTTGCTCTATGGTTACGCATTTCTCTGTTGTGTCGGACTATTATCTTATCAGACAGGTTAGGTATCTTAACGGATTATGGTCTTATTAAACAACCAGTGAATTTCCCGTTACATGAGATTTTCCGTCTTATCTCGTATTTGCAATCTTTTGGTTTAACAGATGTCCAGTCTATGGGAGGTAGTGCTCACTTGATATAAAGTGACCATTCTCGTTTGTCCTACTATTTCGTAAACAAGTAAAAGAAATAGTTTTCGTGTGATTTTGCCCTGAATTTTTCGATAGGAGTCAACTATTTTTGTTACTTACAATACCCCTTATTAATAAACGCTCTGTAGGCTTCTGCTAACTTAGCATTCGTTTGTCCTTATCTGTGAAAGGTAAATGTCCAAGTGACAGATAAGGACAAACGATTTCTAAGTTAGCAGAAGCCTACAGAGCGTTTATAATATAAGGGGGTCTTTGTCGTGCAACAACCTGCCCTTACAGAGATTCGAACACGGAAATCTAAATTCATAGTCACGACCACTAACCAATTTGGCGTTTTTCCTTAAACAATGATAGGTAATCGCTTCTATGAACATTATGATATTGATTTTGGTGTTATAATTAAGATATTATTATTATGATGATAGATATTAAGAGATGGTTATAAGTGATGTTGTATATATAGATGATTGTAACGATAACGAACGATAATAATTGGTACAGTCAAGTGTTCTTCCATGCTGGTCTGTGAACAAAGAAAAGCATAGAATGTACCAGTGGCTTTTCTTCCCGCGCAGATAGTAAAAGCCCCTCGAGGGAATGGGCGAAAATCATAGGAGTCATGTTATAGGAGATGTGGCTGTGTGTAGCGACCCATCATTATTTTGATTACATTTTCCATCTATGCGCTCATAATCTTGCTAAACGTGGCCTTTAGGTCTTGTCACCTTACGCTCTATCTACCCCATAAGGGATAAAGACTTGATTTGTTGTGTCAAGTGCAAAACTAAGTATCGATACAAACTTCTCAAAAATATGTCCCAAGACCTTTATACGCCGGTCTATACCGTGGTAACTAACTTAAAATTTTGACTAGATACAATATACACAGTCATGACTGTACCACGAACCGTGAACTTTTTTTTTTTTTTATATGTATAGGAAGGCAAACGAGCAAGTAGGTCAGCTGATGGTAAGTGATCACCACTGCCCATAGACACCCGCAACCCCGGAGGGATTGCAGATGCGTTGCCAACCTAGAGGACTAAGATGAACTGCCTCTTGTGCCCGTAATTTCCCCGGCTGTCTTACTCTCCACACCGGAACACAGCAGTGCAAGCACTGCTACTTAGCGGCAGGATTAGCGAGTAAGATGGTGGTAGCGATCCGGATGGACCTTGCACAAGGCCCTACCACCCGCAAACTTTCTTAAGTTTGCTGGTTGATGAAGCCATATTGCTAAAACGTTACACTTTTACACATCTTCCATCCTATTTTGCAGGTACTCCGTGCCCTTAATAACAGTCACCTGCTACGTCTTGCCAACTGTCATCCCGATGTACTTCTGGGGCGAAACCCTCACCAACGCCTGGCACCTCATGGCGTTCCGCTTCATCGTCGGCCTCAACTTCGTCTCTCTCATCAACAGCGCTGCCCACGCCTTCGGAAACAGGCCCTACGACAAACACATCATGCCGACGCAGAACATGCTTGTAACCCTAACCACATTGGGAGAAGGCTTCCACAACTACCATCACACCTTCCCCTACGATTACAAGGCTGCGGAACTAGGCAATAACAAGTTTAATCTGACCACGAAGTTCATTGATTTCTTCGCGTGGATTGGATGGGCGTATGACTTGAAGTCGGTGAGGCATGATGCTGTAGTGAGGAAGGCGGAAAGAACTGGAGATGGTTCGTTGTCTTTTGATCTAAAAGCTATGGATGCTTCCGAGGGTCGGAAGGTGCTTAAAAGCGGTTAGAGTCACACGGCATACTGTTCCACAGTATTATCAGCCTAATACGCGGTCAGCCCATTGACTTACAATAAACAACTAGACTCTCAGTCGCTAACAAAGGTTCCTCAAGAAACGTCCGAGTTGCTTTGTCTATGTATTGTGTGTGTCAACACATCGACTTAGACAAATAACATTAACATATTCGTTCAAATTGACACCTTATTTTGTGGCAGTAATGTTTAATATCAATGGCGTAGGATCGTGAGAAGTAATGACACGACGCCACGCGCTGGAAACCTGCCTGTCTCTTTTGTTCTCAATAGTAAGATTACGGTGCGAAAGAGACATATACATTGTTATCAAAGCGCGGTCGAAACACAACTGAACCAAAACTCTGAACAATAGACGCGTGTTCAGACTTTTGCTTCGGACAGTTTTTGAGCGTGATTGGGAGTCTAGTTGTTTATTGTACGTCAATGGGTCAGCCGCTCTAAATTTGAAAATGGCACGTCATCTCAAAATGCTGATTCTGTTCCTTTTGCCACGCCTACGCACTTTTGTTTATAGTCTAAGAAATATGTACCTATACGGAAAGAGGTACCTATACAATTTGAAGAGCAACGGAATCCGTCTAGTTAGTATGCCATACTATCATTAATAATTAATTGATGTTTGTTTTAAAGAAAGTTGTAGTGGAGACTGATTTTATGAAAGTATTATTAGTATGAAAGAAGAACAAAAGAAGCATGAAAGTAGAATAAATGCAGTAGAAATGAGAGCGTCAAGGAGTATGGAAGGTGTATCTCTGAAAGATAGAATGAGGAACAGTGTGATAAGAGAACGTGCTGGTGTGAAAGAGGATATAGTGACTAGGATAGAAAAAAGTATGCTTAGTTGGTTTGGGCATGTAGAGCGGATGGATGAAAGTAGACTAACTAAACAGATCTATACAGGGAGTGTGAATGGTTACGTTGGGAGGGGAAGGCCTAGACGAACGTTCCGAGACCAAATAGGAGACGTTTTGGAAAAAGGTCAGGTCAGGAGTACCCGAAACCGACGAGCATGTATGAAGAGATTGATGACTGTGGATGAAGCGAAAGAAATATGTCAGGATCGTAGCAAGTGGAACAAAGTAGTCTCTGCCTACCCCTATGGGAAAGAGGCGTGACGGCATGTATGTATGTATTATTAGTATGTATGTATAACGCTTTATTGTATAATAATATAAACCACATTAATTTAACAGATATTATTAGGTATTTAAAAATGATAACACCGGGAACACAGCACGGAATCCGTCACCAAACATTATAATTGTATTTTTTTTACTTTTTAAAAATAGTCAATTGTAAAACTGAGATTTTTGAGAAATACAATGACTTATTTACAAAGGTCAAGCATTTTTACTTGTACACTGTATTCACTATTCTTTAATAGGCACAGTGGCGTAACTATAGTGTGGCAGGGGTGGCAAAATGCCAGGGGCCCCTAGCTCTACGGGGCCCCGAACTGAGTTGGTTTAGAGCACAGAAGGGACGCTGATGCACTTCTTTATACTGAGTAAGGAGCCCCATCTGACGAATTTGCCAGCCCCAGACGTTATAGTTACACCACTGAAATGGCACCTATAACAAAAGAATTCGATCACATGTGTTTACAAACTTGTTGGGAAATTAAACGAGATTAAATTGATTGTAAATCGTGAACTGCTTAGTTTTGATACTTTTTTATATTTTTTCTAATCGTTCTGTTTTTGAAGTATGTATGTATGTATGTATGTAAACTCTTTATTGTGCAAAATAAACAAGACGAAATACAATTGACAAACACTGAGATACATGCACAAAGGCGGACTTATCCCTTTAAGGGATCTCTTCCAGTCAACCTTTGAGTGGATGAAAGGAGTATTATATTAGGGATGGACGAATGAGTTTAAAAATTGCAAACACTGAGAGCCACAATACATAACTTTACCGAATATAATACATAAACTCCTAAAACCTACTAGTCAATAAACTACTTTATACTACCTATAATTATATCAATAGAATATACTACATAAAATAAATAAAGAGCACAATAAACAAAGGAATATTATCGTTGATTTAAGAAGATGGTGCGAGCCACATCTTCTTCAAACCTTCTCTGAACGACACTACGGAGGGAGATTGCCTGATGAAGTCTTGTCATTGCATTAGTTGTAGTTGTTATCAGTAAAGAAGCAGTTCAGTTTCCTGGTGTTCTTACTTGCTATCGAATTATCCTTCATTTTCGCCACATTATCATACAGTCCTCACATCGTACGCTTCAGTATCTACTTAGATACTTGAATAAGGCTACAGTTTGTTTCTTTGTGTGTAAAGTTCTTCTTCTCATTCCTCTCCTACATTGGAGATTAGACAGCATCTTGGCGATTCTTACTTTGGAAGGGGCTACTTTAAATGTGCAAAGAATTGGTAGGTAAGCATTACTGGAAAACCAGTCGCGACTTTCTTTAGCACGATTACATCAAATAGTCCACCCAAATGAAAATTATGGACAACTTGAAATTATGAAAGAGGATTAAAACATAACACATGTTTCAAATGAAATCATTGTATTTCATAGTATAGTTAGTTAGGATTCAGTTGCAACTGCAGCCGCACTGTCCGGAGATGGAGACGGAGCCGGAGGCCGGCACGATGCCGCTGAAGTCGACGGCGCCGAGCACCGGCACGGCGCCGACGACGACGGTGTTCCCGCCCACGCCGATGTCGCCCACCACGGCCACCTGGCCGGTGCCGGAGCCGCCGTAGGAGCCGCACGACGCGGAGCTGACGGAGCTGAGAGCAGCATTGCCCAGGCTGGAGACGCCGATGTTGCTCGCGCTGAGACCAGAGTTGGCCACGCTGTAGCCAGCGTTACCCAGACCGAGCTGAGGCAGCTGGGCGTAGGAGGCCTGGCCGCAACCAGCATTGCCCAGGCTGATCTGAGGCAGCTGGGAGTAGATCGGGCCGCAGCCACCACATTGCTGCTGGCTCATCACGGACTGAAAAAATTAAACAAAAGTCAGCAACGATGTGGTTTCACAGACAAAATAATGTTTGACCACTTAAATTCCTACTCCTTATTATTCCCGTATAACTTTTGAGCGTTATGAATTTCGGAGGTCAGCTGGATTTTTTGCATTTCTATAATTTATACATTTTAATGGACCCAAACTTACTAAGCTACATTTTATCGACACGCCGTAGCAGAACGTTCAAGCAACTATGATTTTTTCAGGCATAATATCACATGACAAAGAGGTTATTTGATACTATTGTAAAGGTAACCTTTGACATAGAATTGATTTTAAAAACTTTTATGCCGAGGAATGCAAAGCGAAGAAGCAAGTGAATTAGTGGGTAAATACGATACTTAGTCTAGTTTGGAATAAAAACTAAATTTTATTTGTTCCTATAGCCATTTTGGAAACAGGACTTCACATCCATAAAAAGGGCAACATATGAAAAATAGTAAAAAAGAAAAAACTTTTCAGTCTTTTTCGGAACACTACGCATCATTTTTGTATTTACCTGGATCAGGCAAGCCTGGGCGAAGAGAGCAAGGACAACGAAGGGAGACATGGTTAATTAGTTTCTTGTTTCTCGAAAGAAGTAAGACTGGTTTGACAAAACATTAGTTATCCTTTTATAGCAAACGCTGCAGCAAATATTAGCAAATAGGTCAAACATACGAAACTATTACATAACAATAAATATTTTTATTCACTTCGATTCCTTATCACTGCAACTATATTGCACTTGATTCTGTTCTGTACCAATCCTTTATCAAGTTGCATGAACTTAATTGTGAAACTGATGAGGTTATTTCCTAGTTCGCTATATAAACTGGGCTGGTGCCTCTATCGCCATTCTACGTTTGTTTCCAAACTAAGAAACTTCCAAAATGACTTTCAAAATCGTCGTCCTGTGCGCCGCTGCGTTCCTCGTTCAGGTATTAACGAATTAAGAAACTACTAGGTGTTACCTACGACTCGTGTCCTTCGGGAACTATGCTCATTTCTGGGACAAAATATTAATTACGCCTTTATCCCTTACGGGGTGGTCGGAGCGGTAGCAAGACCTAAAGTTCACGTTTGGCGTGATTGTTGGAGTATAGAAGGAAAGCGGTATCAAAATAGTCATGGATTGCTAGCCACATCACCTATAACATGATTCTACACGTCCAGTTTATGGAACCTGCTTATTCCGTTAGTTTAGCTGAAGATAATTAAAATCGACGTCTGCATTAATCATATGGTACGAAAGAATGTCACATCGTCAGCATTAACTCTATGAGATTACTAAGTAATTTTTCTTTTACAGTCCATCGCTGGGCAAACCTGCGGCAGAATCAGCATCCCGCAACCCAGCTGCGGCAGCTCCACCACCGTCTCCAACAACGGCGGCTCCCTGATCGTGACCAGCGTCGGCCCCATCGCGCCCGCCGGCATCGCCGTCGCCACCGACCTGGCCCTGGGTGGAGACCTAGGCCTCAGCGGTTCCCTGCCGTTCCTGAGCGCCGTGGCCTTTGACGGCCAGTTCCCCACCTCCGGCTCGGCTGCCGTCTCGTACAGCTGCGGGGACGGCAACATCGCCATCACCCAGGAGACCGGCAACCCCTACGGCAACAACGCCGCCTCCAGCTCCGGTCTCAGCGCTTCTCAGCTCGGCGGTTGCGGCTGCAATAAACGTTACTAGACTGTTTAAATACTCCATGAGATATTTAATAAATCTTTCTGATTCAATTGATTTATTTTTTTAATTATATAACCCTATACGCTATCTGCGTCTGTGATGATCATTTGTGCAAATCGCTCATAATCTTCTTCATGCTTATTTAAACATTGCAGGTATGTTTAAAGGAAAAACAAAATAGAAATAGTCAAAAATCATCACAATTTGTGGCTTGTAAATTCTGAATTATAATGTTGACGAGCTCTTTCTTCTTATGTAGTTCGTTAACAAAATGTACAAAATAATTTCCTTTTGTAGTAAAAAGTAATCTTCTGTAGTCTTTGACGCGATCACGATTATTCTTGACATAGTGTAGGTACAATCATCAAAACATTTCCAAAGATATGTACGTACAAATTTTATATAAAAAGCCAGCCTTTATTTTCATTTGTCAGTATTTTTTTTTAAATCGCTTACGCCCGCGTAAAAGCATTCCCTACTTATTTATTTCTACGAAAAGATGTATAATAATGATTCATTTCGAGGTTGTGTAATCAAAACTGACATGTATGTGTGTAAACCATTTATTGTGCAAAATAGATATGAAACACATACAGGTTACTAGGTTCTTTGTCTTTACTGACGTATGCACCCAAATAGTATTTATTTCTTACGGGGTAGACAGAGCTAAGGTAACAAGACCTGCAGGCCACGTTTAGCAAGACTGGGCGTATAAGTGGAAAGGAGAATCAAAATAGTGAGGGTTGCTAGCCGCATCGCCTATAACATGAATCTGCGCGGGAAGAGAAGCAACTGGTACATTCTAAGTTTTCCTTTGCTCCCGGATCAGCATGGAAGTGACTTATTTAGGATGACCGTACAATTAGTCTACATAACTATTCTTAGGTACCTAAATCAGATTATCTACAGCCATTGTCCGTCCAATGCTGGATGTAGGCCTCCTTCATATTGAGCCAACTTTCGCGACCCTGGGCTTCCCTCATCCAGCCACTGCCAGCGGTCAAGGTCATCCGTCCAACGCATCGCAGGGCGTCACACACTACGCTTTCCCAAACGTGGCCTCCACTCTAGGATACGTTTGCTCCAACGGTTGTCAGTTCTATATTTTATATCGACGTGTATCGAATATGTGTAAATAAATGTTTCTCTCTCTCTCTCTCTCTCTCTCTCTCTCTCTCTCTCTCTCTATAAAATCAGATTAATAAAATAAATAAATAATATCTTGGGACAATTGACAACAATTGACCTAGCCCCAAACTAAGCAAAGCTTGTAATATGGGCACTAGACAACGGATAAACATACTTATATAGATAAATACATACTTAAATACATATTAAACATCCAAGACTCGAGAACAAACATTCGTATTTTTCATACAAATATCTGCCCCGACCGGGGATCGAACCCGGGACCTCAAGCTTCATAGTCAGGTTCTCTAACCACTGGGCCATCTGGTCGTCAAAATATAGGTTAATCTGGAAATTAGCTCATAGAACCATGAATTGAATGCCACCAGACATGTAGGGTAGGCTGACGATCATTCTGCAGCACACTCCTCGCCAAAAAGCGGGCTCCCGAGCCTGGCGTTGATGCTGACCCGAAGATGCAGTCCGGTGAAGTTAGCCGAGATACGATAGGGAGTGTTGCTTAGGGCGGGTCGACCTTTGCGTGGTGGGGTTGCTCCGGGGGCCTCCTGGAGGAAAAGTATCCTGAGGACTGAGTTCCCCGGGTGACCGAAGGATTGATGTCCTTCGGTCTTTTCCTGGCCTCAGTGAGGCGAGCTATCCCCCCCCTCTCAATCGGACATCGGGTGGCGGATCGGGGGATCCGTCGCTCGTACCAGATGTCCCGAGGTTGTTTTTAATTTAATAATAATATATTTTTTTTAAATATGAATAGGAAGGCAAACGAGCAAGTGGGTCACCTGATGGTAAGTGATCACCACTGCCCATAGACACCCGCAACCCCGGAGGGATTGCAGATGCGTTGCCAACCTAGAGGACTAAGATGAAATGCCTCTTGTGCCCGTAATTTCCCCGGCTGTCTTACTCTCCACACCGGAACACAGCAGTGCAAGCACTGCTACTTAGCGGCAGGATTAGCGAGTAAGAAGGTTGTAAGGCGCTCCAGGTGTTTCCGGAGTGCCTTAGCCGGAGTAAGTGGGGGGGGGGGGGGGGGGGCTGGGGGGCACTAGCCCCACTGAGGTGGGCCCGTAAGGGCGATACGCTGGGCGCCGTGGATGTCTGGTCTTGCTCCCGCAGCCCCTACCCACGCGTGATGTGGAAACACCGGTGAGTTTTTAATGGGTAGGCCCCCACTAGGGGGGAGGGTCCCGTACACCCCTCGCGTCTACCCCCAAGGCGCGGGGACTGCGTAATGCATTTTCTCACCGGATAAAAAAAGGGAGTGTTGCCATCGTCATCTCCTCGTAGTCCTTATTCTAACAATATTTTATCACTTTATAATTAATTAATTACATAATTTCTTAAAGTATTAAACTCAAAGTACAATTTGATTGTTAAGAAATATTGATAGGTAGGTACATTATTTTCATGTGCATAATTAATAAGAAAAATGTTGTGATTATAGTTCATAGAATATGTGAACTCAAGAGATAATTTGTTGTTACAGTTGATTTTGCAATAAAAATGTGATTTGACATAATAACCGTGTTTGGCGTCAGTCCCTATCACGTCTCATCAGTCCCTAGAACACTAATTTAAAAAAATCATAAATTTCTCTAAAAATATCAAGTAAAGTGACTGGCCCTTTTAGATGCAGCAAAGTCGATGTTATACACACAGCATAGAAAATAAACTGAACTGATTTTTAACTAAAAGAACCACTTTCAAAATTAGGTCAGAAGTAACCCAAATTTCAGATAACCACCCATATAATAATTTATTTATTGAATTTATTTATAACTAGCTGTTGCCCGCAACTTCGTCTGCATAGACTATAATCTATCTATGTTCCAAATTTTGTCCAGATCTGTTCAGCCCTTCTGGCGTGAATGAGTAACAAACATCCAAACATACTCACAAACTTTCACATTTATAATATTAACAGGAAACAGGATTCAACACGGCAAATACTGTTTAATGTAGTTTTGAAAAATGAATACCCAAATCCTGACACAGTAACCCGCATGGAAATAAACACAGGAATTCAATCAAATTAGCAAGATTTATTGCAGATGTCATGGTAGAGTATTTAAACAGTTCAGTAACAACGTTGACTGCAAGCGCTGCTGCCGCAACCGCCGAGCTGAGAAGCGCTGAGACCAGCGCTGGAGGCGGCGTTGTTGCCGTAGGGGTTGCCGGTCTCCTGGGTGATGGCGATGGTGCCGTCCCCGCAGCCGTACGAGACGGCGGCCGAGCCAGAGGTGGGGAACTGGCCCTCGAAGGCCACGGCGCTCAGGTACGGCAGGGAGCCGCTGAGGTCCAGGTCTCCGCACAGGGACAGGTCGGTGGCGACGGCGATGCCGGCGGGCGCGACGGGGCCGACGCTGGTCACGATCAGGGAGCCGCCGTTGTTGGAGACGGTGGTGGAGCTGCCGCAGCTGGGTTGCGGGATGCTGACTCTGCCGCAGCTGGGTTGCGGGATGCTGACTCTGCCGCAGACTGATTGTCCAGCGATGGACTGAAATATAAGGGACTGTTACTAATTTTTCTATTAAGTCTACAACATGGCGACCAAAACGCATATGTTGACAAGAAAAGGTTGAAAGTCTGCATTACGAGATGTTTATTTACAATCATCATCATCTCCAGCAGATACGTCCAACTGCTAGGCACAGGCTTCCTCTAAGAAGAAGAGGGTTTGGGCTATAGTTCCCACGCAATTTACAAACAAATAACAAAAATTATCCTATTTCATCAGCTAAAGATATGTCAATACTTTAATTTGTACCTAACATTATTTCAAGTCTGTAAGAATATAAGAAGAAGAATTAGATACTTTTTCTACTGCTGGGACGAATGGGCTTGGGTTACAAAAGAATTCTTGTTTTATACTAGATTCACCGTTTCGTTCCAAATTTTACACGTACGGGAAACTTTTAGAAAACAAGGTAGAAGGTGACCTATGTAAATATCTTCAAAATGTATGTATGTGTGTATAACTCTTTTTTTAACATAAAATACAAGAAAAATAAGAATCTAACGGGACAACACACATGCACAAAGGCGAACTAATCCCTAAAAGGGATACTGCCAGTTAACCTTTGAACGATTGACAGGACATTAGTTTTAAGCAAGAGTAGACACACAGAAAAAGTAAAAGAACCGATCGAAACCTAAAATAATAATAAATATAATAAAATATCGGTAAAAGTCTAGCTCAAAAAATGTTAGTTGCAAATTAAATACCTGAACCAGGAACGCAGCGGCGCACAGGACGACGATTTGGAAAGTCATTTTCAAGTTTCTTAGTTTGGAAACAAACAGAGAATGACTTCGGAAACACCAACCCGGTTTATATACTAAACTTGGAAAACCCTACGATAGTTTCTCAATTTAAAGTTCAATGTAAGTTTATGATAGCAATGGAGGATTGGTACAGAACAGATGCAAGACTATTGTTTGCCCATATGCTGATAATGATTCAAGTTTCACTTAATTAAATTCAAAAATAAGTGATAAATATTCTTTTGTGCAGCTGTCCCATTGGTCAATCCTAGCAGTTGTTGGTATAAAAGGATAACTGAGGTTTTGTCAAACCAGTCTTACTTCTTTCAAGAAACAAGAAACTAATTTAACCATGTCTCCCTTCGTCGTCCTCGCTCTCTTCGCCCAGGCTTGCCTGATCCAGGTAAATACAAAATATACATAATTTTGAAGCGTTTAGCGTCCTGCTATTGTTTCTTCTATACAGGTCTGGGAGCAAAGAAAAAACAGAACATACCAGCAGCCTCTTTTTCTGAGCTGATGGTGTAAAGTCATCATGTTGTAGGCAAGCCATAAACCAAATTTTGATTCCCCTTTCCATCTTTACGCCTCCAATCCTGCTAAACATGGCCTTAAAGTCCTGGTACCCTGGTACTCTATCTATTCCAGAAGGGACAAAGACGTAACTAATTTGCATGTATGTATGTATGAAAGCATCCTTCTTTCTCCATGTGCAAAACTCTTCCATCATTCAAGCTCCGCGACCAAAAGTAGGTTTTATATTAATGATTCTGTTGTCTTTGTAGCTTTTGTATTTGTTTTCAAAGTTTTAGCTTTGGAAATGACAGTGGACGATTTTGAACCGTTTTTCATTGCACTTAATTATAATTATAGTGCAAAAAAACAAAACAACACGTACCTAATAGTTGTTTTGGTTATGATAAAACGATAAAATGAATTAAGCGCTAATTGTTAGGTATTTTTAAAGAGTGTTTAATGTCGAAGCACGTTTATTCAAAACAGCAGAGCTAGCAGTCTTAGTATCTACGCAATCATTTGCCAATGACTTAACTAGGTCAAATTACATACATATACACAAATTAAGGATATACATCCCTCACTGGAACAAAACTTATCCGATCTTACTCGAACGAGACGATCGATATAAATTTTAAATTTTGAATTTGGAATATGCTTTGATCTAAAGAAAGAAGTAAAACTGAAAACAGGTTGGAGACTATGACAGCCTCATTAATCAAAGATCCATGACTTTTTTTTTCCTCTTAAGGTAACCATTATTATCATATAGAAATATGTACCTAGTCAACTGTCATCGATACTATGTGCATTCACATGACGACCGTATGCATTTTTACTATTTCTTTTAGTGACTTGTGAATAATATTTTTCAGTCCGTGATGAGCCAGCAGCTGTGTGGTGGCTGCGGCCCGATCTACTCCCAGCTGCCTCAGATCAGTTCGTGCAACGCTGGTTGCGGCCAGGCCTCCTACGCTCAGCTGCCTCAGCTCGGTCTGGGTAACGCTGGCTACAGCGCCGCCAACTCTGGTCTCAGCGCGAGCAACATCGCTGTGTCCAACCAGGGCAATGCTGCTCTCAGCTCAGTCCGCTCCGCGTCGTGCGGCTCCTACGGCGGCTCCGGCCCCGGCATGGTCAGCGTGGCGGGTGACATCGGTGCGGACGGGACAACATGCGTCGTCGGCTCCGTGCCGGTGCTCGGCTCCGTCGGCTTCGGCGGCACCGTGTCGGCCTCCGGCTCCGTCTCCCTCTCCGGACAGTGCGGCTGCAGCTGCCAATGATTTTGTCAACGAAACTAGAACAACCTGTATCATGACTTATTTCGAAAATATACATAACTCTTTACATTGAAAATTGCATATTTTTAAACCTACATTTTATAAATATTTATATCTGAATATAATTATAATGACTACAGATGGCTCTATTGAAAGAATCTTTGCTTTTGCCATAAAATTAGGAAAGGAAATGTAGAAGAGAAAAAAAAATACAGTATTTTGATTTTCAGGGATCAGCTCAATATTTTAATTTTGGATCACCGGGAAAATTTTGTTTGCGTTTTTTCTGAGAAATAAATTAAAATGAAAACAAATGAAAGGAAATGGCACGAAACGAAATGAAATGAAACCACTGATCAACCAAAGATCTGGAACCAACTTCCTGCTGCAACATTCCCTGAGCGGTACAATAAAATTTAGGGATCTTTAAAAAGCGAGCCTTCCTGTTCCTGAAAGGGCCGCCAACGCACCTGTGATTCCCCAAGTCTTGCAGGTGTCCCTGGGTGATGGTGATTACTTTCCATCAGGTGACCCGTCTGCTCGTTTGCCCCCTCTTATTAAAACTGAATCGGAATTAAATGTAAGGAAACGAAATGTTAATTTAAGTTTGATGAGCAGGGTGTTAAAACATCAGACACACTTAGCTAATATTTTGATTGTAAAATTTTCAAATGTCACGAAATGTTTATTACAAAAACTCGAAAGTATATGCTTATGTAATTTTTTTAATAGCCTAATTATAGTGTCCACTGCTGGGCAAAGGCCTCCCCTCCTTCCACTCGTCCTTGTCAAGAAGAGCATGCTCCTGCGCCACCCTTTTCGATATGCATCCTAGTCGTCCCGCCATCTCCTCTTTGGCCTAAGGCTTGGATTAATTTGGCTATTATTATAAAGATCATAAATAAATGAGTAGTTACAGTTGATTTTGCAATAAAAATGTAATTTGACACATAATTACCTACTGTGTTTGGTATCAGTCCCTATCACGTCTCATCAGTCCCTAGAACACTGATTTTAATTAATCATAAATTTCTCTAAAAATATCAAGTAAAGTGACTGGCCCTTTTAGATGCAGCAAAGTAGACGTTATACACACAGCAAAGAATATAAACTGTACCGATTTTTAACTAAAAACACCACTTTCAAAATTAGGTCGGAAGTTATTGAATATCTATTGAATTTTAATTACACATAAACCTTCTCTCGTCCCTGGTGAGCAGTAGATGTTCCACGGGAGTTTGTAATTGTGTCGTACAGACACATCATTCAAAACAGATGACGCTTAGCGACAAAAAATTCGCATAGTAACAAAAGGTCACGTGACAGTTAGTAACAGGTAGAAAAATTCGGAGACTACCCACCTGCTATGGGTGGTGTAGGGGTATAGCACGCGTCACGGAATGACGAGGATCCGGGTTCGATTCCCGGCCATAGCTTTACTTTTCGGATTTTTCTATGTGTTCTAATTTTCATAGACATTTAGAAATTGAATTTCTAACGGCAAAACCGTAAAAGTAAACATAAAAATCAAGAAATAAAAATTTCTTGATTCATTTGATAGTGAAGGCAAATACTGTTTATGTAGTTTTGAAAAATGAATACCCATCCTGGCACAGTAACCCGCATGGAAATAAACACAGGAATTCAATCAAATTAGTAAGATTTAATGCAGATATCATGGTAGAGTATTTAAACAGTTCAGTAGCAACGTTGGTTGCAGGTGCTGCTGCCGCAACCGCCGAGCTGAGAAGCGCTGAGACCAGCGCTGGAGGCGGCGTTGTTGCCGTAGGGGTTGCCGGTTTCCTGGGTGATGGCGATGGTGCCGTCCCCGCAGCCGTACGAGACGGCAGCCGAGCCGGAGGTGGGGAACTGGCCGTCGAAGGCCACGGCGCTCAGGAACGGCACAGCACCGCTGAGGTCGAGGTCTCCGCACAGGGCCAGGTCGGTGGCGACGGCGATGCCGGCGGGCGCGACGGGGCCGACGCTGGTCACGATCAGGGAGCCGCCGTTGTTGGAGACGGTGGTGGAGCTGCCGCAGCTGGGTTGCGGGATGCTGACTCTGCCGCAGCTGGGTTGCGGGATGCTGACTCTTCCACAGGTTTGTCCAGCGATGGACTGAAATATAAGGGACTGTTACTAATTTTTCTATTAACTCTACAACATGACGACCAAAACGCATATGTTGACAAGAAAAGGTTGAATTACGAGATGTTAATTTACAATCATCATCATCTCCAGCATATACGTCCCACTGCTAGGCACAGGCTTCCTCTCAGAATAGTTTGGGCTATAGTTTCCACGCAATTATTAGTATTAATTAGTATTAGTTATTAATTATTAGTAATTAGTATTCCTCGTTATTATTAATTTTGACGATCTCAACAGAAACACTTATATGTGTGACATGTATCCATATATGGGCAATGTAATGTTTTTGTTGATAAATAAATAAATCTAAATCTAAATCTAAATCAATTTACAATCAAATAACAAAAACAATCCTATTTCATCACAGCTAAAGATATGTCCATACTTTAATTAATAACATTACTAGCGACCCGCCCCGGCTACGGAAGGTATATTATGCATGTATTATACATTATAAACCTTCCTCTTGAATCACTCTATCTATTAAAAAAACCGCATCAAAATCCGTTGTGTAGTTTTGAAGATATAAGCATACATAGGGACACAGGGACAGAGAAAGCGACTTTATTTTATATTATGTATTGATTTTAAGGCGATAAGAATATAAGAAGAAGAATAAGATACTTTTTCTACTGCTGGGACGAATGGTCTTGGGTTACAAAATAATTCTTGTTTTATACTAGTGTCACTATTTCGTTCCAAATTTTACACGTACGGGAAACTTTTAGGAAACAAGGCCTAGAAGTTGACCTATGTCAATATTTTCAAAATGTATGTATGTGTGTATAACTCTTTATTGTACATAAAACAAGAAAAAGATGAATACGTGCGCAAAGGCGAACTTATCCCTAAAAGGGATCTCTTCCAATTAACCTTTGAACGATTGACAGGACATAAGTATTAAGCATGAGTAGACACACAGAAAAAGTAAAAGAACCGATCGAAACCTAAAATAATAATCAATATAATAAAATATCGGTAAAGAAAAAAAATTTCATTATAGCTCAAAAAATATTAGTTGCAAATTAAATACCTGAACCAGGAACGCAGCGGCGCACAGGACGACGATTTGGAAAGTCATTTTCAAGTTTCTTAGTTTGAAAACAAACAGAGAATGACTTTGGAAACACTAACCCGGTTTATATACTAAACTTGGAAGACCCTACGATAGTTTCTCAATTTAAAGTTCAATGTGTTTCTGATAGCAATGGAGGATTGGTACAGAACAGATGCAAGAATACTATTGTTTGCCCATATGCTGATAATGATTCAAGTTTAATTCAATTAAATTTAAAAATAAGTGATAAATATTCTTTTGTGCAGCTGTCCCATTGGTCAATCCTAGCAGTTGTTGGTATAAAAGGATGACAGAGGTTTTGTCAAACCAGTCTTACTTCTTTCAAGAAACAAGAAACTAATTAACCATGTCTCCCTTCGTCGTCCTCGCTCTCTTCGCCCAGGCTTGCCTGATCCAGGTAAATACAAAAATATACATAATTTTGAAGCGTTTAGCGTTCTGCTATTTGGAAAATGCGCTTTATGCATCCGCCCAGTACGGGTTTACTAGGGGTATGTGGGGCTCACCCGCGACGGCAGGCATACCCACTAAAAACCACATGGATTCCCTATTCAGTCGTATGTGAGTTATTAGAAGAGCACTCGGTGCCACCGCGACGCCCCACAACCACTCCGGGATGGAGTTCCCTCTTCACGGCACCTGTGCAATGCAGGTTTGCGAAATAAGGGTAGCAGAGTCTAAGCTAATAATGCCTAAAGACCAACTTTAGCATGATTGTATGACTAAAGATGGAAAGCGGAATCAAAATAGTGATGGTTTGCTAGCCGCAGTGCCTATAACATGATTCCAAAGATTTTCGTTCATGATCTCGATGGGCATACTATTTGCGCGGGACGAGAAGCAACGGGTACATTCTGTTTTACTTTGCTCACACACCAGCATGGAAGTGACAGCGTCACGTACTGAGGGTTTCAAATTACTTGTAGTATTTATTTTGTGGTTCTATAAGTTTACGAACATAATATTTTCAAATATGACTCCTTCCAACGGGAACTACCCTTGAGTTTTGATTTCCAAGGTCCCTTTGAGTTTTGACCATTTTCAATTATTTTATTTTGATGAAACCGCAGCCTTTAGTGATTCATATAAATTTCAATTATGACAGATAGACAGACAATTATCACGTTGCGATGGGAGAAGGAAGGAAACTCGAGACATGGATGGAGGTTGTTATTTATTTAAAATTTACAGCACAAAATGTGTCTTTGAAATGAAGATACGATGGTCACAGTGTCCTTTAGAGATATTAATTAGCTAGTGTTCAAACACAGCACAGCACAGGTACCAGATAGTAGGATAAGCACTGGATTTATAATTATACTAGCACATTTAGATGGCTTTGTGAAAGTCTTGCGGTATAATTTGATATGTGAGTACTTATTGACTCTAATAGATCTCATTTGGCAATGTCAGTTATAAAGGATCGAACGAGACGATCGATATGAATTTTAAATTTTGAATTTGGAATATGCTTTGATCTAAAGAAAGAAGTAAAACTGAAAACAGGTTGGAGACTATTACAGCCGCATTAATCAAAGATCCATGACTTTTATTTTCCTTTTAAGGTAACCATTATTATCATATAGAAATATGTACCTAGTCAACTGTCATCGATACTATGTGCATTCACATGACGACTGTATGCATTTTTACGATTTCTTTTAGTGACTTGTGAATAATATTTTTCAGTCCGTGATGAGCCAGCAGCAGTGTGGTGGCTGCGGCCCGATCTACTCCCAGCTGCCTCAGCTCAGTCTGGGTAATGCTGGTTGCGGTCCGGCCTCCTACGCCCAGCTGCCTCAGCTCGGTCTGGGTAACGCTGGCTACAGCGTGGCCAACTCTGGTCTCAGCGCGAGCAACATCGGCGTGTCCAACCAGGGCAATAACGTTCTCAGCTCAGTCCGCTCCGCGTCGTGCGGCTCCTACGGCGGCTCCGGCCCCGGCATGGTCAGCGTGGCGGGCGACATCGGCGTGGACGGGAACACTTGCGTCGTCGGCGCCGTGCCGGTGCTCGGCTCCGTCGGCTTCGGCGGCACCGTGTCAGCCTCCGGCTCCGTCTCCCTCTCCGGACAGTGCGGCTGCAGCTGCCAATGATTTTGTCAACGAAACTAGAACAACCTGTATCATGAATTATTTCGAAAATATACATAACTCTTTACATTGAAAATTGCATATTTTTCCTACCTACTCGCAGTCCTATACCCTTTTTCAATCTGATGAATATCCTACATTTTTTAAATATTTATTTCCGAATATATAACGGCTACACAGATGGCTCTATTGAAACTATCTTTGCTTTTGCCATAAAATAAGGAAAGGAAATGTAGAAGAGAAAAGAAAATGCAGTATTTTGATTTTCAGGGATCAGCTCAATATTTCAATTTTGGATCACCGGGAAAATTTTGTTTGCGTTTTTTTCTGAGAAATGAATTCAAATGAAAATAATAAATGATTAGAAACAAAATGAAAGGAAATGACAAGAAACGAAACGAAATGAAACAACTGAATCGGAATTAAATGTAAGGAAACAAAATGTTAGTTTAAGTTTGATGCCCAAGGTGTTAAAACATCAGACACACTTAGCATTTTCAAATGTCACGAAATATTTATTACAAAAACTCGAAAATATAATGCTTACCTATGTCATTTTTTTTGGGTGCGTAACGATGTATATAAAAATTTTTGGTATAATATTAGTAGCAATAACGCTCATTTGATATAATTATTAAATCATATAACAACACTTAATATATTTACATATGACATAATTATCATTTCTTATAGTGATCATTTGATATAATATCATTTAATATAACATTCTTTAAGTATAATGCTTATTTCCTATAATGAACTTATGGTATAACGTTATTTTTATAAAAAGTAGGTTAGGTTAGGTTTGAACTGCGTCCCCCAACAAAAACGAACTGCTATTATATATTATGATTTGTATATAAAATGAGCGTTATACCATATAATCGTTATAAAAAATAAGCGTTATACCGAACGATAAATATACGAAATAAATTTATATATTTTAAAATTATACCAAACGTTTATTATACACAATGAGTGATTATACCCTTTGAAATTATATCAAATGTTGATATATCGATAGAAAATATATTAAATATTTTTATATCAATCATTACACACCCATTTTTTTTAATAGCTTGTTCTAGTATCCCACTGCTGGGCAAAGGCCTCCCCTCCTGCCACTCGTCCCAATCAAGAGCATGCTCCTGCGCCACCCTTTTGGCCTAAGGTTTGGATTAATTAGGCTATTATTATGAAGATCAGAAATAAATCAATTCTAATACAACAATTCAACAATTATTATGTCAGTTTCAGTTAGAAATAATGATGCTGTTAGTGTAAATATATCGACACTAATATCACTTCTTATTTTACTTGCAACTAAAAGTAATATTACATACAGAGCCCAAGATAGCAAGAACTAGAGGCCACTTTTTACATGATTGAGGGCCAGTTATGGGTGTATAGTTAATTGGAATACATACATACGTATATCTTGTCTTTATCCTTTACGAGGTAGACAGAGCCTAAGATAACAAAACCTTAAGGCCACGCTTAGCATGATTAAGGGCGTATAGGTGGTAAGGGCAGTCAAAATAGTAACGAGTTACTAGCCGCATCGCCTATAACATGATTCCTAATAATTTCGCCGATTCCCTCGATGGGCTTTTACCATCTGCGCGGGAAGAGAAGCAACTGGTACATGTTTTTTCTATGCTCCCAGACCAGTTTGGAAGGAATTTATTTATAATTAAAAAAGGCAAATATTGTTTAAAAAGTAATTACAAAGATTCTGACTAATTAGTTTTGAAAAATTAATACCCAGATACTGGCACAGTAACCCGCAGGGAAATAACCACAGGAATTCAATCAAATTAGCAAGATTTATTGCAGATGTATTGTCATGGTAGATTATTTAAACAGTTTAGTAACAACGTTGGCTGCAGCCGCAACCGCCGAGCTGAGAAGCGCTGAGACCAGAGCTGGAGGCGGCGTTGTTGCCGTAGGGGTTGCCGGTCTCCTGGGTGATGGCGATGGTGCCGTCCCCGCAGCCGTACGAGACGGCAGCCGAGCCGGAGGTGGGGAACTGGCCGTCGAAGGCCACGGCGCTCAGGAACGGCAGGGAGCCGCTGAGGCCCAGGTCTCCGCACAGGGACAGGTCGGTGGCGACGGCGATGCCGGCGGGCGCGACGGGGCCGACGCTGGTCACGATCAGGGAGCCGCCGTTGTTGGAGACGGTGGTGGAGCTGCCGCAGCTGGGTTGCGGGATGCTGACTCTGCCGCAGCTGGGTTGCGGGATGCTGACTCTGCCGCAGCTGGGTTGCGGGATGCTGACTCTTCCACAGGTTTGTCCAGCAATGGACTGAAATATAAGGGACTGTTACTAATTTTTCTATTAAGTCTACAACATGGCGACCAAAACGCATAATATGTTGACAAGAAAAGGTTGAAAGTCTGCATTACCTACGAGATGTTAATTTACAATCATCATCATCACCACCATGTAAGTCCCACTGGTGGGCACAGACTTCCTCTCGGAATAAGAGGGCTCGGGCTATAATCCCCAAGCAATTTACAACAAATAACAAAAAAATCCTATTTCATTAGCTAAATATAATATTATTATGTCCATACTTTTATTTGTAACATTATTTTAAGGCTATAAGAATATAAGAAGAAGAATAAGATACTTTTTCTACTGCTGGGACGAATGGGCTTGGGTTACAAAATAATTCTTGTTTTATACTAGTGTCACTATTTCGTTCCAAATTTTACACGTACGGGAAACTTTTAGGAAACAAGGCCTAGAAGGTGACCTATGTCAATATTTTCAAAATGTATGTATGTGTGTATAACTCTTTATTGTACATAAAACAAGAAAAAGATGAATACTTGCACAAAGGCGAACTTATCCCTAAAAGGGATCTCTTCCAATTAACCTTTGAACGATTGACAGGACATAAGTATTAAGCAAGAGTAGACACACAGTAAAAGTAAAAGAACCGATCGAAACCTAAAATAATAATAAATTTAATAAAATATCGGTAAAGAAATAAAATTACATTTTAGCTCAAAAAATATTAGTTGCAAATTAAATACCTGAACCAGGAACGCAGCGGCGCACAGGACGACGATTTGGAAAGTCATTTTCAAGTTTCTTAGTTTGGAAACAAACAGAGAATGACTTTGGAAACACCAGCCCGGTTTATATACTAAACTTGGAAGACCCTACGATAGTTTCTCAATTTAAGTTCAATGTAAGTTTCTGATAGCAATGGAGAATTGGTACAGAACAGATGCAAGAATACTATTGTTTGCCCATATGCTGATAATGATTCAAGTTCCACTTAATTAAATTCAAAAATAAGTGATAAATATTCTTTTGTGCAGCTGTCCCATTGGTCAATCCTAGCAGTTATTGGTATAAAAGGATGACAGAGGTTTTGTCAAACCAGTCTTACTTCTTTCAAGAAACAAGAAACTAATTAACCATGTCTCCCTTCGTCATCCTCGCTCTCTTCGCCCAGGCTTGCCTGATCCAGGTAAATACAAAAATATACATAATTTTGAAGCGTTTAGCGTCCTGCTATTGTTTCTTCTATACATACTTCTATACTAGATCCATGTCTTTTTGCCTTTTAAGGTAACCATATTATCATATAGAAAAATATAGTCGACTGTCATCGATACTACGTGCATTCACATAGACATAGACGTAGACATAACTTTATTCGACATCAAAAAATACACAGACTCTTAAACTAATTTAAAAACATACTGAGTTGATGATGCCGAAAAGGTATTCGACTCAGCATTATGCTGCAGTAGGGTGCCTACTACAGCGCTGATTTCCAGCCAAACCCTTTACATCTTTGCATCAAACGCGTTGGACCGGAATCAGCACAAATAAGTTTGTGTAGGAAAAGTGTGTAAATAAATAAAATAAATAATAAAATACATAAATTTACCAAAAAATGCAATATCGTATATATTATGTAGGTACAATCTGTTTTTAAAATAAAGGTAGCCGCATCAGAGGTAAGAAGAAATAGCCCTCCCGCCTGCTGGCAGTGCTTGTTGCAAATTAATTAGATGTTTACTTAGTTTAAACTTAAAATTACTAATAGTGATCAATTTTTTGAATGGCGGAGGCAAATTATTCCAACACTTCTTGGCAGTGTACACCACGACCATGACCATGACGACCGTATGCATTTTTACTATTTCTTTTAGTGACTTGTGAATAATATTTTTCAGTCCGTGATGAGCCAGCAGCAGTGTGGTGGCTGCGGCCCGGTCTACTCCCAGCTGCCTCAGCTCAGTTCGTGCAACGCTGGTTGCGGTCCGGCCTCCTACGCCCAGCTGCCTCAGCTCGGTCTGGGTAACGCTGGCTACAGCGTGGCCAACTCTGGTCTCAGCGCGAGCAACATCGCTGTGTCCAACCAGGGCAATAATGTTCTCAGCTCAGTCCGCTCCGCGTCGTGCGGCTCCTACGGCGGCTCCGGCCCCGGCATGGTCGGCGTGGCGGGCGACATCGGTGCGGACGGGACAACATGCGTCGTCGGCTCCGTGCCGGTGCTCGGCTCCGTCGACTTCGGCGGCACCGTGTTGGCCTCCGGCTCCGTCTCCCTCTCCGGACAGTGCGGCTGCAGCTGTCAATGATTTTGTCAACGAAACTAGAACAACCTGTATCATGACTTATTTCGAAAATATACATAACTCTTTACATTGAAAATTGCATATTTTTCCTACATTTTATAATTATTTATTTCTGAATATAATTATAATGATTACAGATGGCTCTATTGAAAGAATCTTTGCTTTTGCCATAAAATTAGGAAAGGAAATGTAGAAGAGAAAAGAAAATACAGTATTTTGATTTTCAGGGATCAGCTCAATATTTTAATTTTGGATCACCGGGAAAATTTTGTTTGCGATTATTCTGAGAAATAAATTAAAATGAAAACAAATGAAAGGAAATGGCACGAAACGAAATGAAATGAAACCACTGATCAACCAAAGATCTGGAACCAACTTCCTGCTGCAACATTCCCTGAGCGGTACAATAAAATTTAGGGATCTTTAAAAAGCGAGCCTTCCTGTTCCTGAAAGGGCCGGCAACGCACCTGTGATTCCCCAAGTCTTGCAGGTGTCCCTGGGTGATGGTGATTACTTTCCATCAGGTGACCCGTCTGCTCGTTTGCCCCCTCTTATTAAAACTGAATCGGAATTAAATGTAAGGAAACGAAATGTTAATTTAAGTTTGATGAGCAGGGTGTTATAACATCAGACACACTTGGCTAGTATTTTGATTGTAAAATTTTCAAATGTCAGGAAATGTTGATTACAAAAACTCGAAAGTATATGCTTATGTAGTTTTTTTAATAGCCTAATTGGACACTTCCACTGCTGGGCAAAGGCCTCCCCTCCTTCCACTCGTCCCTGTCAAGAGCATGCTCCTGCGCCACCCTTTTGGATACCTCGCCTGCTGAATGCAAAAAGGGCCGAAATCAAAATTTTCGGTTTTTGAGTTTATCCCGGAATCGTGTTCTAATTTGATCGTTTTACCGTATACATTAAAGACTATTTTCAAAAGTTAACTCTAACGGAATATAGAGGGCATAAATGCCCTTTTTACATGTGACGAAATGGCCTACCCTGTTTATGCGATAAAGGCATTTCTTAGTTGTGCCCTTATTGCACAATCATTTGAGTTGAATTTTAAGTTGTGTCTTGTGATATTATATTTATATGACGCTTATGAACATTGATTGTGCATAGTGAATTCACGAAAATATACAAGAAAAACAATGAGCCAGATATTATATGTCTCACAGAAACTTTAATTAAATCTGGAAATGAAACAAATATAAAAGTTCACAATAATTACGCATTGGCCAGCAGCTATTCCCGAGACCAAAATAGAGGCGGAGTCTGTATCTTGGCAAAGCCAGAGGTAACTTTTAAGGAACTCGATTTTTTGCAGAAAATGTCGGTATCGAGGATCTTTGAGTGCTGTGGTATTAAGGTACCCAAACATAATGCTGTAGTCATTTGTTTGTACAGAATTCCAAATTCATCCGCTAACTTATTTCTTGACAAGCTAGATATTTTACTGCACGAATTGAACACTAAATCTAAATTTAAAAAAATAATCGTATGTGGTGACTTCAATATTAATACACTAGCAATTAGTAACGACTGTAACAGACTAATAGGCATTTCATCTTAGTCCTCTAGGTTGGCAACGCATCTGCAATCCCTCCGGGGTTGCAGGTGTCCATGGGCAGTGGTGATCACTTACCATCAAGTGACCCACTTGCTCGTTTGCCTTCCTATTTATATAAAAAAAAATATATAAAAAAATAATTATAATTTAACAAATCATTTAAAAGAACCAACAAGGGATAAAACCTGCATAGACAATATATTGAGCAATGTAAAAATAAAAACGGCCTATGCTGCCATTTTACTTCTCAGCATTTCTGATCATGACACAGCACAAAATATAAATAAATTTCAGAAATGTTTGTCAAGTCTATCTTTTTCAGATATTATGTTTAGAAAGTGATTTTAATGTCGCATTCAATCAGTTTCACGACTTGATCGTATTGTTTTAGGTATAAGCTATGTTTTCTAGTTATGCGGAAAAAATAAACAATACAAATCATAATTCTCCAAAAGGGATGACAACAGGAGTAAAAATTAGCTGCAAAAGAAAAGATTACTTCGTTTTCGATATTATAAAAAACAAAGAACCGAACAAAATAAACATGAACATTACAGATACACTAAATTATTAAAAAAATGCATAGATACTGCGCAAAGATTAAATAATAGCAAATATTTGATCAACATTAAAAATAAATGCAGAGCCTCGTGGCAAATAATAAAAAATTAAACTAATAGTACTATAAACACACCGCAATATACATAATTAATAAACTGATAATAAAAAATAAAATGAAAACGGACCCCTTTGAAATAGCATCAAATTTTAATACTTACTACACAGAACTAGCAGGTTCAGTTAAACAACCTCAAACACCCCAAATGCACATACATGGTAATGCACGAAATAATAGCGTCTTCATAACACCAGTGTCAGAAAAATAAATGAATAGGATGTCATTAAAATAATACGAAATCTGTAGGGTACGACGAAATACTGATATTATAAAAACATGTGTAGAAAACAATTGATACCAATCCTAACCTATTTGGTTAGGAACCGGTCTTTTGAAAGTGGGATTTTGATTTTATTTAACATTATTAGCATTTTCTTTAATTTGACATAAATTTATTGCATTTGTATTATTGATTATGCATATGATAACTAGCATGACTTCAGGCACATCACGAAATTGTATAAAATACTTTTTGCAACAAAGGCAGAACACTAAGTACCCATGTTTAGGCCCCTACAATTTCAAATGTATATTATTATAAATGAAATTAACGGATTCATCCGAAGCTATCTATGATAAAGAAAAAGAAAATCTCATGAACAGATACGTTTTTCTAAAATAAAAAAAAAATATAGCCAATTTGGTGATCATACACCTGTTTCTCAAAACTTTAACTGGCCGTTTCTCGAATTATTGGTTTTTTGACTTGTGCCCTTATTGCATTCGGCAGGCGACCTATGCATCCAAGTCGTCCCGCCATCTCCTCTTTGGCCTAAGGCTTGGATTAATTTGGCTAGGGTGAAGTCACCAAAAGTTGAACGATTAAGCGACTACCCCTCCTTTGAACCCTTTTTTCGAAGTGTTGTAAGCCATGTATGATAGTGATTTTTTTTATAACGCTAAGCACATAGTCGACTTTGCATTTTACGACTTCAAACCCTTATATTACAAACGGATCTATACAAAAAAAAATATGTTTGCCAAAATAAGGCAGATTCCCCTAAAGTTGAACGCTGTGCCCTATTTATGAACGAATTGACCCCAAAAGATGAACTAATATATTGATAGTAAACTGTCTACCCCGTATGGGATGATAACGTGATTTATGTATGTATGTATAATCTTACTTGATCAGTAGATTTATCACATCACCTAGAACTTTGCCAGCATAGGCAAAGTTGACGGTTGCTTCGCTCGAATTTGGCCCAGCGGCCATATAAAATAAAATTTCAAATAAAGTTTTTACGATCTCAAGGGTACCTTTGTATCTATATTGAATATTCTAAATTAATTAATTATAGTTATAAGTTACGCTAAAAGCATTTTTTACCTTATAAAAATGTTCACTTAGATACCCTACCCCAAACATGAACGACAAAATGTTGTTACTTCAAGTTTTGGGCAAGAAATCTATAAGATGAACTAATTAAATCGATTCAATGTTCATGTACTTGAATAGAAACCAAAACTTGAACCAGTAACATTTCTTCGTTCAAGTTTTGGGCATTAAATATTAGTTGAACAGTCGCGATTCCCATACAACAAAAATATCAAAAATCTTCCCCTTACGAACAAAATATTTTGTTCAACTTCTAGTTAAAAAATCTACGATAGGTATACAATTAATTTGAGCCATAAACGGTGCATCTATCATTTTCGTGCGATTTTATAAATGCATTTGAAAAAAGACCACTTTGCCCATTAGTTGAACACCGTTCAACTAGTAGCTCTTACCTCTGATTTTGGAACCATTACTTGAACAGCGATTATATCATTAAAGAATATAAAAAACAAATTTATTTATTTATGTAAATATTAAAGACATAGTCAAGAATACATACCAAGCATAAGAATGTTAGTCAATGCATTATTCAATTTTATATGCAATTAAAAGCTTAAAATGTGAAGGTGTTACCTTAAGAAGGATTTCATACAACTGGCACTTTTGCCGGGAACCCGAGACGCGGCGACCGCTCACATTCGCGTGGGTGACACAATTGTCATGGAATTACATTTTTCACATCGGCTAAGTGTTATAGCAATATAAAAAAATATTCCCGAACGTCTAAAATGGGCCACGATTTAATTATTACAGTTTTTAGGCCAAACGTTCAACTTCTGGGTGTTGTTCATCTTTTGGGTCCACTACCCTATTATTATAAAGATCATAAATAAAAGAGTAGTTACAGTTGATTATGCAATAAAAATGTGATTTGACATAATAACCGTGTTTGGCATCAGTCCCTATCACGTCTCATCAGTCCCTAGAACACTGATTTTAAAAAATCATAAATTTCTCTAAAATTATCAAGTAAAGTGACTGGCCCTTTTAGATGCAGCAAAGTAGATGTTATACACACAGCAAAGAATATAAACTGTATTGATTTTTAACTAAAAACACCACTTTCAAAATTAGATCGGAAGTTATTGAATATAATAATCTATTGAATTTATTTATAATTCAACACGGCAAATACTGTTTAATGTAGTTTTGAAAAATGAATACCCAAATCCTGGCACAGTAACCCGCATGGAAATAAACACAGGAATTCAATCAAATTAGGAAGATTTATTGCAGATATCATGGTAGAGTATTTAAACAGTTCAGTAGCAACGTTGGTTGCAGGCGCTGCTGCCGCAACCGCCGAGCTGAGAAGCGCTGAGACCAGCGCTGGAGGCGGCGTTGTTGCCGTAGGGGTTTCCGGTCTCCTGGGTGATGGCGATGGTGCCGTCCCCGCAGCCGTACGAGACGGAAGCCGAGCCGGAGGTGGGGAACTGGCCGTCGAAGGCCACGGCGCTCAGGAACGGCACAGCACCGCTGAGGTCGAGGTTTCCGCACAGGGACAGGTCGGTGGCGACGGCGATGCCGGCGGGCGCGACGGGGCCGACGCTGGTCACGATCAGGGAGCCGCCGTTGTTGGAGACGGTGGTGGAGCTGCCGCAGCTGGGTTGCGGGATGCTGACTCTGCCGCAGCTGGGTTGCGGGATGCTGACTCTTCCACAGGTTTGTCCAGCGATGGACTGAAATATAAGGGACTGTTACTAATTTTTCTATTAAGTCTACAACATGGCGACCAAAACGCATATGTTGACAAGAAAAGGTTGAAAGTCTGCATTACCTACGAGATGTTAATTTACAATCATCATCATCACCACCATGTAAGTCCCACTGGTGGGCACAGACTTCCTCTCGGAATAAGAGGGCTCGGGCTATAATCCCCAAGCAATTTACAATCAAATAACAAAAAAATCCTATTTCATTAGCTAAAGATATTATTATGTCCATACTTTTATTTGTGACATTATTTTAAGGCTATAAGAATATAAGAAGAAGAATAAGATACTTTTTCTACTGCTGGGACGAATGGGCTTGGGTTACAAAATAATTCTTGTTTTATACTAGTGTCACTATTTCGTTCCAAATTTTACACGTACGGGAAACTTTTAGGAAACAAGGCCTAGAAGGTGACCTATGTCAATATTTTCAAAATGTATGTATGTGTGTATAACTCTTTATTGTACATAAAACAAGAAAAAGATGAATACTTGCACAAAGGCGAACTTATCCCTAAAAGGGATCTCTTCCAATTAACCTTTGAACGATTGACAGGACATAAGTATTAAGCAAGAGTAGACACACAGAAAAAGTAAAAGAACCGATCGAAACCTAAAATAATAATCAATATAATAAAATATCGTTAAAGAAAAAAAATTACATTATAGCTCAAAAAATATTAGTTGCAAATAAAATACCTGAACCAGGAACGCAGCGGCGCACAGGACAACGATTTGGAAAGTCATTTTCAAGTTTCTTAGTTTGGAAACAAACAGAGAATGACTTTGGAAACACTAACCCGGTTTATATACTAAACTTGGAAGACCCTACGATAGTTTCTCAATTTACAGTTCAATGTAAGTTTATGATAGCAATGGAGGATTGGTACAGAACAGATGCAAGAATACTATTGTTTGCCCATATGCTGATAATGATTCAAGTTTAATTCAATTAAATTTAAAAATAAGTGATAAATATTCTTTTGTGCGGCTGTCCCATTGGTCAATCCTAGCAGTTGTTGGTATAAAAGGATGACAGAGGTTTTGTCAAACCAGTCTTACTTCTTTCAAGAAACAAGAAACTAATTAACCATGTCTCCCTTCGTTGTCCTCGCTCTCTTCGCCCAGGCTTGCCTGATCCAGGTAAATACAAAAATATACATAATTTTGAAGCGTTTAGCGTTCTGCTATTTGGAAAATGCGCCTTATGCATCCGCCCAGTACGGGTTTACTAGGGGTATGTGGGGCTTACCCGCGACGGCAGGCATACCCACTAAAAACCACATGGATTCCCCACAACCACTCCGGGATGGAGTTCCCTCTTCACGGCACCTGTGCAATGCAGGTTTGCGAAATAAGGGTAGACAGAGTCTAAGCTAATAATGCCTAAATACCAACTTTAGCATGATTGTACGACTAAAGATGGAAAGCGGAATCGAAATAGTGATGGTTTGCTAGCCGCAGCGCCTAATAACATGATTCCAAAGATTTTCGTTCATGCTCTCGATGGGCATACTATTTGCGCGGGACGAGAAGCAACGGGTACATTCTGTTTTTTCTTTGCTCACACACCAGCATGGAAGTGACAGCGTCACGTACTGAGGGTTTCAAATTACTTGTAGTATTTATTTTGTGGTTCTATAAGTTTACGAACATAATATTTTCAAATTGACTCCTTCCAACGGGAACTACCATTGAGTTTTGATTTCCAAGGTCCCTTTGAGTTTTGACCATTTTCAATTATTTTATTTTGATGAAACCGCAGCCTTTAGTGATTCATATAAATTTAAATTATGACAGATAGACAGACAATTATCACGTTGCGATGGGAGAAGGAAGGAAACTCGAGACATGGATGGAGGTTGTTATTTATTTAAAATTTACAGCACAAAATGTGTCTTTGAAATGAAGATACGATGGTCACAGTGTCCTTTAGAGATATTAATTAGCTAGTGTTCAAACACAGCACAGCACAGGATACCAGATAGTAGGATAAGCACTGGATTTATAATTATACTAGCACATTTAGATGGCTTTGTGAAAGTCTTGCGGTATAATTTGATATGTGAGTACTTATTGACTCTAATAGATCTCATTTGGCAATGTCAGTTATAAAGGATCGAACGAGACGATCGATATGAATTTTAAATTTTGAATTTGGAATCTGCTTTGATCTAAAGAAAGAAGTAAAACTTTAAACAGGTTGGAGACTATAACAGCCTCATTAATCGAAGATCCATGACTTTTTTTTTCCTTTTAAGGTAACCATTATTATCATATAGAAATATGTACCTTGTCGACTGTCATCGATACTATGTGCATTCACATGACGACCGTATGCATTTTTACTATTTCTTTTAGTGACTTGTGAATAATATTTTTCAGTCCGTGATGAGCCAGCAGCTGTGTGGTGGCTGCGGCCCGGTCTCCTACTCTCAGCTGCCTCAGATCAGTTCGTGCAACGCTGGTTGCGGTCCGGCCTCCTATGCCCAGCTGCCTCAGCTCGGTCTGGGTAACGCTGGCTACAGCGTGGCCAACTCTGGCCTCAGCGCGAGCAACATCGCTGTGTCCAACCAGGGCAATAACGTTCTCAGCTCAGTCCGCTCCGCGTCGTGCGGCTCCTACGGCGGCTCCGGCCCCGGCATGGTCAGCGTGGCGGGCGACATCGGCGTGGACGGGAACACTTGCGTCGTCGGCTCCGTGCCGGTGCTCGGCTCCGTCGGCTTCGGCGGCACCGTGTCGGCCTCCGGCTCCGTCTCCCTCTCCGGACAGTGCGGCTGCAGCTGCCAATGATTTTGTCAACGAAACTAGAACAACCTGTATCATGACTTATTTCGAAAATATACATAACTCTTTACATTGAAAATTGCATATTTTTCCTACTTACTCGCAGTCCTATACCCTTTTTCAATCTGATGTATATCCAACATTTTATAAATATTTATTTCTGAATATAGAACGGCTAACAGATGGCTCTATTGAAAGAAACTTTGCTTTTGCCATATAATTAGGAAAGGAAATGAGGAAGAGAAAAGAGAATGCAGTATTTTGACTTTCAGGGATCAGCTTAATATTTCAATTTTGGATCACCGGGAAAATTTTGTTTGCGTTTTTTCTGAGAAATTAATTAAAATGAATATAAATGATTAGAAACAAAATGAAAGGAAATGGCACGAAACGAAATGAAACGAAACCACTGATCAACCGAAGATCTGGAACCAACTTCCTGCTGCAACATTCCCTGAGCGGTAAAATAAAATTTAGGGATCTTTAAAAAGCGAGCCTTCCTGTTCCTGAAAGGGCCGGCAACGCACCTGTGATTCCCCAATTCTTGCAGGTGTCCCTGGGTGATGGTGATTACTTTCCATCAGGTGACCCGTCTGCTCGTTTGCCCCCTCTTTTATATATAAAAAAAAACTGAATCGGAATTAAATGTAAGGAAACGAAATGTTAATCTAAGTTTGATGAGCAGGGTGTTAAAACATCAGACACACTTAGCTAATATTTTGATTGTAAAATTTTCAAATGTCACGAAATGTTTATTACAAAAACTCGAAAATATATGCTTATGTAATTTTTTTAATAGCCTAATTGGACACTTCATCTACTGGGCAAAGGCCTCCCCTCCTTCCACTCGTCCCTGTCAAGAGCATGCTCCTGCGCCACCCTTTTCGATATGCATCCAAGTCGTCCCGCCATCTCCTCTTTGGCCTAAGGCTTGGATTAATTTGGCTAATATTATAAAGATCATAAATAAATCAGTAGTTACAGTTGATTATGCAATAAAAATGTGATTTGACATAATAACCGTGTTTGGCATCAGTCCCTATCACGTCTCATCAGTCCCTAGAACACTGATTTTAAAAAATCATAAATTTCTCTAAAAATATCAAGTAAAGTGACTGGCCCTTTTAGATGCAGCAAAGTAGATGTTATACACACAGCAAAGAATATAAACTGTACTGATTTTTAACTAAAAACACCACTTTCAAAATAAGATCGGAAGTTATTGAATATAATAATCTATTGAATTTATTTATAATTCAACACGGCAAATACTGTTTAATGTAGTTTTGAAAAATGAATACCCAAATCCTGGCACAGTAACCCGCATGGAAATAAACACAGGAATTCAATCAAATTAGGAAGATTTATTGCAGATATCATGGTAGAGTATTTAAACAGTTCAGTAGCAACGTTGGTTGCAGGCGCTGCTGCCGCAACCGCCGAGCTGGGAAGCGCTGAGACCAGCGCTGGAGGCGGCGTTGTTGCCGTAGGGGTTGCCGGTCTCCTGGGTGATGGCGATGGTGCCGTCTCCGCAGCCGTACGAGACGGCGGCCGAGCCGGAGGTGGGGAACTGGCCGTCGAAGGCCACGGCGCTCAGGAACGGCACAGCACCGCTGAGGTCGAGGTTTCCGCACAGGGACAGGTCGGTGGCGACGGCGATGCCGGCGGGCGCGACGGGGCCGACGCTGGTCACGATCAGGGAGCCGCCGTTGTTGGAGACGGTGGTGGAGCTGCCGCAGCTGGGTTGCGGGATGCTGACTCTGCCGCAGCTGGGTTGCGGGATGCTGACTCTTCCACAGGTTTGTCCAGCGATGGACTGAAATATAAGGGACTTTTACTAATTTTTCTATTAACTCTACAACATGACGACCAAAACGCATATGTTGACAAGAAAAGGTTGAATTACGAGATGTTAATTTACAATCATCATCATCTCCAGCATATACGTCCCACTGCTAGGCACAGGCTTCCTCTCAGAATAGTTTGGGCTATAGTTTCCACGCAATTATTAGTATTAATTAGTATTAGTTATTAATTATTAGTAATTAGTATTCCTCGTTATTATTAATTTTGACGATCTCAACAGAAACACTTATATGTGTGACATGTATCCATATATGGGCAATGTAATGTTTTTGTTGATAAATAAATAAATCTAAATCTAAATCTAAATCAATTTACAATCAAATAACAAAAACAATCCTATTTCATCACAGCTAAAGATATGTCCATACTTTAATTAATAACATTACTAGCGACCCGCCCCGGCTACGGAAGGTATATTATGCATGTATTATACATTATAAACCTTCCTCTTGAATCACTCTATCTATTAAAAAAACCGCATCAAAATCCGTTGTGTAGTTTTGAAGATATAAGCATACATAGGGACACAGGGACAGAGAAAGCGACTTTATTTTATATTATGTATTGATTTTAAGGCGATAAGAATATAAGAAGAAGAATAAGATACTTTTTCTACTGCTGGGACGAATGGTCTTGGGTTACAAAATAATTCTTGTTTTATACTAGTGTCACTATTTCGTTCCAAATTTTACACGTACGGGAAACTTTTAGGAAACAAGGCCTAGAAGTTGACCTATGTCAATATTTTCAAAATGTATGTATGTGTGTATAACTCTTTATTGTACATAAAACAAGAAAAAGATGAATACGTGCACAAAGGCGAACTTATCCCTAAAAGGGATCTCTTCCAATTAACCTTTGAACGATTGACAGGACATAAGTATTAAGCATGAGTAGACACACAGAAAAAGTAAAAGAACCGATCGAAACCTAAAATAATAATCAATATAATAAAATATCGGTAAAGAAAAAAAATTTCATTATAGCTCAAAAAATATTAGTTGCAAATTAAATACCTGAACCAGGAACGCAGCGGCGCACAGGACGACGATTTGGAAAGTCATTTTCAAGTTTCTTAGTTTGAAAACAAACAGAGAATGACTTTGGAAACACTAACCCGGTTTATATACTAAACTTGGAAGACCCTACGATAGTTTCTCAATTTAAAGTTCAATGTGTTTCTGATAGCAATGGAGGATTGGTACAGAACAGATGCAAGAATACTATTGTTTGCCCATATGCTGATAATGATTCAAGTTTAATTCAATTAAATTTAAAAATAAGTGATAAATATTCTTTTGTGCAGCTGTCCCATTGGTCAATCCTAGCAGTTGTTGGTATAAAAGGATGACAGAGGTTTTGTCAAACCAGTCTTACTTCTTTCAAGAAACAAGAAACTAATTAACCATGTCTCCCTTCGTCGTCCTCGCTCTCTTCGCCCAGGCTTGCCTGATCCAGGTAAATACAAAAATATACATAATTTTGAAGCGTTTAGCGTTCTGCTATTTGGAAAATGCGCTTTATGCATCCGCCCAGTACGGGTTTACTAGGGGTATGTGGGGCTCACCCGCGACGGCAGGCATACCCACTAAAAACCACATGGATTCCCTATTCAGTCGTATGTGAGTTATTAGAAGAGCACTCGGTGCCACCGCGACGCCCCACAACCACTCCGGGATGGAGTTCCCTCTTCACGGCACCTGTGCAATGCAGGTTTGCGAAATAAGGGTAGCAGAGTCTAAGCTAATAATGCCTAAAGACCAACTTTAGCATGATTGTATGACTAAAGATGGAAAGCGGAATCAAAATAGTGATGGTTTGCTAGCCGCAGCGCCTATAACATGATTCCAAAGATTTTCGTTCATGATCTCGATGGGCATACTATTTGCGTACATTCTGTTTTACTTTGCTCACACACCAGCATGGAAGTGACAGCGTCACGTACTGAGGGTTTCAAATTACTTGTAGTATTTATTTTGTGGTTCTATAAGTTTACGAACATAATATTTTCAAATATGACTCCTTCCAACGGGAACTACCCTTGAGTTTTGATTTCCAAGGTCCCTTTGAGTTTTGACCATTTTCAATTATTTTATTTTGATGAAACCGCAGCCTTTAGTGATTCATATAAATTTCAATTATGACAGATAGACAGACAATTATCACGTTGCGATGGGAGAAGGAAGGAAACTCGAGACATGGATGGAGGTTGTTATTTATTTAAAATTTACAGCACAAAATGTGTCTTTGAAATGAAGATACGATGGTCACAGTGTCCTTTAGAGATATTAATTAGCTAGTGTTCAAACACAGCACAGCACAGGTACCAGATAGTAGGATAAGCACTGGATTTATAATTATACTAGCACATTTAGATGGCTTTGTGAAAGTCTTGCGGTATAATTTGATATGTGAGTACTTATTGACTCTAATAGATCTCATTTGGCAATGTCAGTTATAAAGGATCGAACGAGACGATCGATATGAATTTTAAATTTTGAATTTGGAATATGCTTTGATCTAAAGAAAGAAGTAAAACTGAAAACAGGTTGGAGACTATTACAGCCGCATTAATCAAAGATCCATGACTTTTTTTTTCCTTTTAAGGTAACCATTATTATCATATAGAAATATGTACCTAGTCAACTGTCATCGATACTATGTGCATTCACATGACGACTGTATGCATTTTTACGATTTCTTTTAGTGACTTGTGAATAATATTTTTCAGTCCGTGATGAGCCAGCAGCAGTGTGGTGGCTGCGGCCCGATCTACTCCCAGCTGCCTCAGCTCAGTCTGGGTAATGCTGGTTGCGGTCCGGCCTCCTACGCCCAGCTGCCTCAGCTCGGTCTGGGTAACGCTGGCTACAGCGTGGCCAACTCTGGTCTCAGCGCGAGCAACATCGGCGTGTCCAACCAGGGCAATAACGTTCTCAGCTCAGTCCGCTCCGCGTCGTGCGGCTCCTACGGCGGCTCCGGCCCCGGCATGGTCAGCGTGGCGGGCGACATCGGCGTGGACGGGAACACTTGCGTCGTCGGCGCCGTGCCGGTGCTCGGCTCCGTCGGCTTCGGCGGCACCGTGTCAGCCTCCGGCTCCGTCTCCCTCTCCGGACAGTGCGGCTGCAGCTGCCAATGATTTTGTCAACGAAACTAGAACAACCTGTATCATGAATTATTTCGAAAATATACATAACTCTTTACATTGAAAATTGCATATTTTTCCTACCTACTCGCAGTCCTATACCCTTTTTCAATCTGATGAATATCCTACATTTTTAAATATTTATTTCCGAATATATAACGGCTACACAGATGGCTCTATTGAAACTATCTTTGCTTTTGCCATAAAATAAGGAAAGGAAATGTAGAAGAGAAAAGAAAATGCAGTATTTTGATTTTCAGGGATCAGCTCAATATTTCAATTTTGGATCACCGGGAAAATTTTGTTTGCGTTTTTTTCTGAGAAATGAATTCAAATGAAAATAATAAATGATTAGAAACAAAATGAAAGGAAATGACAAGAAACGAAACGAAATGAAACAACTGAATCGGAATTAAATGTAAGGAAACAAAATGTTAGTTTAAGTTTGATGCCCAAGGTGTTAAAACATCAGACACACTTAGCATTTTCAAATGTCACGAAATGTTTATTACAAAAACTCGAAAATATAATGCTTTTACCTATGTCATTTTTTTTAATAGCTTGTTCTAGTATCCCACTGCTGGGCAAAGGCCTCCCCTCCTGCCACTCGTCCCAATCAAGAGCATGCTCCTGCGCCACCCTTTTGGCCTAAGGTTTGGATTAATTAGGCTATTATTATGAAGATCAGAAATAAATCAATTCTAATACAACAATTCAACAATTATTATGTCAGTTTCAGTTAGAAATAATGATGCTGTTAGTGTAAATATATCGACACTAATATCACTTCTTATTTTACTTGCAACTAAAAGTAATATTACATACAGAGCCCAAGATAGCAAGAACTAGAGGCCACTTTTTACATGATTGAGGGCCAGTTATGGGTGTATAGTTAATTGGAATACATACATACGTATATCTTGTCTTTATCCTTTACGAGGTAGACAGAGCCTAAGATAACAAAACCTTAAGGCCACGCTTAGCATGATTAAGGGCGTATAGGTGGTAAGGGCAGTCAAAATAGTAACGAGTTACTAGCCGCATCGCCTATAACATGATTCCTAATAATTTCGCCGATTCCCTCGATGGGCTTTTACCATCTGCGCGGGAAGAGAAGCAACTGGTACATGTTTTTTCTATGCTCCCAGACCAGTTTGTAAGGAATTTATTTATAATTAAACAAGGCAAATACTGTTTAAAAAGTAATTACAAAGATACTGTGACTAATTAGTTTTGAAAAATGAATACCCAGATACTGGCACAGTAACCCGCAGGGAAATAAACACAGGAATTCAATCAAGTTAGCAAGATTTATTGCAGATGTCATGGTAGAGTAATTTAAACAGTTCAGTAACAACGTTTGTTGCAGCCGCAACCGCCGAGCTGAGAAGCGCTGAGACCAGAGCTGGAGGCGGCGTTGTTGCCGTAGGGGTTGCCGGTCTCCTGGGTGATGGCGATGGTGCCGTCCCCGCAGCCGTACGAGACGGAAGCCGAGCCGGAGGTGGGGAACTGGCCGTCGAAGGCCACGGCGCTCAGGAACGGCAGGGAACCGCTGAGGCCGAGGTCTCCACCCAGGGCCAGGTCGGTGGCGACGGCGATGCCGGCGGGCGCGACGGGGCCGACGCTGGTCACGATCAGGGAGCCGCCGTTGTTGGAGACGGTGGTGGAGCTGCCGCAGCTGGGTTGCGGGATGGAGACTCTGCCGCAGGCTGCTTGTCCAGCGATGGACTAAAATGAATGAAATGCTTTTTGTTAGTTATCTTTGCGTCTTTATAAAAATGCTCTACTTTATCAAAGTATTCCTCAATGTGCAGTTAGTATCTATGTCGATATTTGGTGCCTGCTATTTTTTAGGATTCCGTACCGATGGGGTAAAAACTCCCGTTCCCTATGACTAAGACTTCGTTGTCCGTCCGTCTTCTGGTATGTCTACTCTGTCTCTATGTGTATTTTCACAGATGATGTATTTCTGTTGCCGCTACAAAAACAGAATATTTGTGTCTGTGTCTATGCTTAACCAACATAACATTACCTCCAACTGCATATATTTTGCTTGTGTGCACAGTTCTACTAACACTGGATATTATTATTTTAAACTCATAACCTAGATATAAGGTTACCTGATACATTGGTAAGAGGTAGGTATAATATTTATCGCAATTATGAAACATCCACAGCTCAGCGGAAACCGATTAAAATAATTGGAAGAAGTAATCAACCAAAGATAAAGTACGTCTTTATCCCTTACAGGGTAGACAGAGCCTGAGGTAACGAGAGCTAAAGGCCAAGTTTAGCATGACTGTGGCTGTATAAGTGGAAAGGGGAATCAAAATAGCGATGGGTTGCTAGGCGCATCGCCTATAACTGAATTCCTGACATTGTCGCCCATCCCCTCAATGGGCTTTCAAAAAGCCTCTCAGACCATCCCTATAAACGGAGAGGAAATCTGCCACTCTCTATTTATGGACATCATTAAACAAAAAACTGTTTCGGTATTCTCTACTAAAATAACCATAACTGAATTTATTTTGTACCTGAACCAGGAACGCAGCGGCGCACAGGACGACGATTTGGAAAGTCATTTTCAAGTTTCTTAGTTTGAAAACAAACGTAGAATGAGTTTCTGATGTTCCACCTCAGGTTATATACCAACCAAGAAACTTCACAGTTTTATTAATTTCACAAGGGTTATTGTAATTAATTTGATAATGGCTGGGGAGGATTGGTACAGAATGAATGCGCGAGCAATATTGTCCAATCATACAGTGATAAGGACTGAAACTGCACAAGTACCATAATAACATAATGCATATATGATATGAATTGTGTATTCGTTTTGTAAATCTGACCTATTTGTCAAGACACGCTGCAATGGTTGCTATATAAGGATAACTGAGGGTTCGTTAAACCAGTCTTACTTCTTTCGAGAAACAAGAAACTAAGTAACCATGTCTCCCTTCGTAGTCCTCGCTCTCTTCGCCCAGGCTTGCCTGATCCAGGTAAATACAACTATACCTAAACTTCTTCATTATCCTAAAGTTTTAAAACAATATTATAATTACTACACCCCCCAGGCCAGTCCGTTGGGTTGTTTAAGGAAAGACAGCAAAAACCAACTGAAAAATAAAATGGTTCCTCTAGTTTCTACAGTTGAAATAAATCATTAATGATTTTGTGCGCGTAGTTTCTTAATTATGGATATTTCATGAGATCTTTTTTTTCAGTCCGTGATGAGCCAGCAGCAGTGTGGTGGCTGCGGCCCGATCTACTCCCAGCTGCCGCAGATCAGTCTGGGTAATGCTGGTTGTGGTCAGGCCTCCTACGCCCAGCTGCCTCAGCTCGGTCTGGGTAACGCTGGCTACAGCGCCGCCAACTCTGGTCCCAGCGTAAGCAACATCGGCGTGTCCAGCCTGGGCAATGCTGCTCTCAGCTCCGTCAGCTCCGCGTCGTGCGGCTCCTACGGCGGCTCCGGCACCGGCCAGGTGGTCGTGGCGGGCGACATCGGCGTGGGCGGGAACACCGTCGTCGTCGGCTCCGTGCCGGTGCTCGGCTCCGTCGACTTCAGCGGCATCGTGCCGGCCTCCGGCTCCGTCTCCCTCTCCGGACAGTGCGGCTGCAGCTGCAACTAAATAATAAAATCACTAAACAATAAAACATTTTCAAACGGTACATATTTTTTTATTGTTGTCATGATATTGCATTCACTTCACTTCGTTGTTTTAATTTATCGTTTGTTCTATATACGATACTAGCTGACCCGGCAAACTTCGTTTCACCTTGGAATCAGTTTCAATCAAGTCATCAGAGATGGCGTTGCGTACGAGATATTTAATGTTTTTCATCGATTTTTCATATTATTAATTCGATATTAATACAATTCGGGGTGAAAAGGAATGTAACAAATTAAAGATCATAAGAATCGGCGCGGTCTGTGTGAAGTTATTAATGTTGTAAAATCGTAAATAGCCCGACTTAGCGTAATGTGTACGTACTGGTAGAGAATAAATAGAATAAATTTACTTTTAGCAAATAGAAATATTGAAAGTTAGTTTTATGCGTTGTTTTAGTAGACAAAAATTACAGAAATTATTTAGATCAACTTATTTTAATCATTATTGAATTCACAACAAAGAATACAATTAGTTAGGAATCTGTTAGGATTTGTTGTAGGTGTAGTGGAACAGGGCCGTCTTAAACTAGGCCGGGGCCTTTGGGCACACAATAATTTGGGCCCCTTTTGGAAAATAAATTAATAAACAAAAATTTTAACAAAAAAACCGACTTCACAAAAGGAAACTATTCCAAAACAAACTAATATGCACTAAAAGAAAAAAATAATTGCATATTCTTCTAAAACTTACTAATAATCAACTTACTTTTCCTACTTATCAATATGTAGGTACGATCTATCTAATGTCGTTACAATTATTGTTATTTCTGGAGTCGGTGTCAGCCAACGTAGGCTTGTAACGGTTCTATGTGTGTAGTTTTACAGTACACAATCATCACCATCATCATGTCAGCCGAAAGACGCCCACTGCTGGACATAGCTCTCCACTCAGACCGGTCTTATGCTTTCCGCATCCACCGCGATCCCGCAATCTTATACGCTCCCAGCGTCATACGGTCGTGGGACATATTATTGAAAAGTTCCTATTGATACTTATTGTTGCACCTTTTTTTTAACGGAGAGAAAATCTTTATGGATGCCCTAGGCACGGGGATGCCTAGGGTTATGTGGGACTCCCGCGAAGGGGTATACCCGAACTAAAAACTCTCCGGCGTTGCCTCAGTCCAGTGTGACGGGGACACTATGGGATGCCACTAGGGTTTCACCACAAACACCCCTCCCGGCGGCCCCGGCTTTTGCCAGGACCGCTCCAAGAAGGGGAGGGCCCGTACGCTGGCCCCGTCTTCCCTTAGACCTCCAACTAATATCTCCAAAACTACAGCTCTAATCAAAGTTTTGACTAGTTCACAAGATTAATGAGAGCTGTGATTGTCTTCTAAGCTACTCGTATTTCAAATTCAGCACAATTTTTCAACACTTTCAAAAATGCTTTCATGCCTGTGGAATTCCCTTCCTGTAGACCTACGACGAGTTAAAACTCTACCTATTTTTAAAAACCAACTCAAATCTCACTATTTATCACTAATTTAATCCACTCCCTGTCTTTAGTACCTCATATTTTCTCTTTGCTTCTGATCAAATCCTTTTCTGTTGTATAGCCTTCTTATTTTTCATTGCTTCTCACATTTATTTTATCTTAAGTATTATGTTATGTGTATATGTATGTATTATTTTATTTATTTAGCTATGTATTATATTTATGTTGCTATTGTTGTTTTTATTATCCCTGCGTTTATCCTGTCTATTTGTTTTCGCCACCTACTTAAACTGTCTCCAACTTATTTCTTGTATTGGTCTACTTTGTTCTTTGTTTCTGTATTGTTTTGTACTGATTTGTGGTGTTCAATAAAGAGTATTTGTATTGTATTGTTGTATTGCTTTCATAAATCGGGCCTCATGGAGCACAACCGTTAGGTACACATGCAAACCAACGTCGTACCACTAATGACACAGACAGTACCATGATTGTGGGCGTGTAGATGGAAAGGGCAATCAAAAAAGTGATGTGTGGCTAGCCGCATCGCTTATAAAACAATGTTTCCTAAGATTTTCATCCATTTTCTCGATTGGCTTTTATCATCTGCGCGGGAAGAGAAGCAGGATAATACAGATGAGAAATCAGCATGGAAGGAAGTAGGTAAATAATAATCACATAGGCGAGACGGCTAGCAACCCATCACTATCAGACCGACCTCCACCAGGCAGTCTGCCTTCGTGGCGTCGTTCAAGGAAGGCTTGAGAAAGATATGGCTCACACCATCTCCTTAGATATTGTATGTGTGCACTCTTATTGTATTTTGTATGTATGCATGTGTGTAATGATATTTAGTAGTTTATTTTATGTTTTGTATATGGGTCATTCTCGTGAGTCGTTCAAATCGCCATTCCAGGCGACAAGTCGGTACAAAAAATGATCTTTTTTGCAAACGTTGAATACAGAAAGAACGGTCTCAAAAAGATAGTAAAGGAGTCTTTTGCGTCGAAGGCATTTACCTATTATTAAACTCACGCGGTTAAAAACATAGTGTCAAATCTCATTTCCATCCCGTTCCAAATTACGTACTGATAAATTGTTCGATGTATTTAAGAAATTTTGAAAAGAAAACCTTCCAATTTTTTAAGCGATCTGATTAACTAACTATTAAGGAATAAATCTGTAAATTTGCACAATTTTAAAACTACTTTGTAATAGAAAGAATGACGATTATGATTTTGTCCAGCGAAAACCATCATTTCCTTCCGCAAAAACAAAACATTAAATAAATGCCCAAGTTTGTCCTTGTGTGGCGGTGGTAAGTGCACTGCTCCCGCCCCGCACCGCTTCGGTATACCGCCGCATATAGTCGAGAGAGGATATGCGTTCCGCTAGCAAAAAATTTAGGATTTACGTGCACAAAAAGTACTTTGTCACAGTTTGGTCTTCATTACTTTCCAGTGTTTTATGCAGTAAGTACTATTTTAATTTTTTGTTTAATATCACTTTGAAATGCTTTGTGATTACTTATTTAATGACATAAATATAAAAGTTTCAAATTACATTTGGTATTGAAATTAATCGCGAAAAACTGCCGAAATCTCATTCCTCTCCATGGCATTACCTTCCTAACCCTCCATTTTTCGGCTGGATGGTAATGAGCAGGTTTGGAGGGTAATGATTGTTGAAGTAACATCTATTTTTATAGCTCTGGTAAAGCCTATTTTAATGAAAACCTATTTTAATTATAAAGATATGTTGTTTGATAGTTATTAAGATTTAGTATTACTTTTTAGATCAGCACAATGGCTAAGAAAAAAAAAACTGACCAGGGAAGAAATTTAACCAAAAGTCAGATTACGCAAAAAACAAGACAATATAAAGATAAAAAGTGATCCCGAATTACATAGAACTCAAAAAGAAAAGGAAAGAAGAAGGTATATCTTGAAAAAAAAACGAAAAAATAAAATTCAGATTATCTCAGATATGATCAGATCAGAGCACAAAGAGAACAAAGACGAAGATGGCGTATAAGCGTTTAGGGCCGACAACGCACTGGCATCGCGTAAAGCACTGCGGGTGTCTATGGACAGTGGTGATCATTTACCATCAGGTGACCCACTAGTTCGTTTGTCTGGCCAATCTAACATAAAAAAAACAGTCGTAGACATTCAAACACAAAATAGAGCAACGGAAAATGCAACGAATTTGGTTGGAAAACTTACCACCAACCACACCACCTGCTACTGAGAAGAAGACAATAATCCGGATGTACCAGCACTTGCACCAGATGTGGATCCTTTAGCACAGAATCCCGCGTGTGGGATAGAAATGCGTGACATACGTAAAGAATCCACTGCATTTAGAAAAGTTCGCTATAAAGCCATGAAAGTAATCAAAAACTTAAAAGAAGAAAAAGTAAGAAAATTACAAAAAGAAAAAAATTAAAAAAAAGCGAACCCAAAAACTAGAGTTAGAACAGAAGAACGCAACAAAAACAATAGATATCGTGGAAAAAAACAACGAATTAATAAAAGACTTGCCAGAAGAAAAAGTTCAAGAAGTTAAAAAATCTATTATTTGATGAAACTGTATCAAAAAAAAATACAATAAAAATATGAAGCTAAACAAAACAGAAAAAATCATAATTGAACGTGACAATTCGAGATTGAAGAGATATAAACTCAAGGGCAAATTACCCTTCGCTATTCGAAAAAAATTGACAGATACAAAAAAAAATGGCACATGAAATAAAAAAAAAAGATAACAGTTTTTTCGAAGACGACATTGTTAGCAGTGTAGCTCTGGTTATTTTTTAATAAGTAGTGATATTACAAGTATTAGTATAATTATCTATCGTGTTGATTTTGAAGAAACTTAAAGTTTTTATTAAGGACTTATAATTTCTATTAAAAACAAGTTTTATTTCAAAAAACATTACTTTACGTAAAATTGTTAGTTTTTATATGTATAAATGGCTCTATTACAATTAAATCATTAAAAACTATTACGGCAAATCTCATTACTTTCCATAAATAGTCACTAGAATCTACGCATATTTCATTAATTTTGTAATAAATCTCATTACTTTCCAAACGCACTCATTGCCATCCTGTCATATTTCATTTCCATCCGAGGCTTCATTACTTTCGTTCTAGAAAATCCTAAATCGTAACCTGTACAATGACGCCTTTACTCATATCTTACTCTACGCGTGTATGTGAACCATTTGAAAGCATAAAATCCTCGAAAATCATCAATATTTTGAAAAATTAAAAGACTCGATTTGAACGACTCGCGAGAACGACCCATATGGTACTTAGATATGTACGCTCTATTGTGGCTTTTACTATCTGGAATTTTAAACTTACACTTTGTCGGTTCCTCGTTTAATGCTCCTCTCATCTACTCATAGGTTAACTGGTATCTCTGGGATCTCCCTTGTAGGGATAAGTTCGGCTTTGTGCATATATTAATGTTATTGTTATTTTTTGTGAATTGTATCTGTTTCTTTATATTTTGTACAATAAAGCATTTACTTACTTACTATTTTGAATTCAGTTTTTGCTATCTATACGCACAGAATTTTGCTAAAAACAGAATATTTTTAGGTCTGTCTGTGTAGGTAATTAACCAATGTAAATACACTGCATACATTTTGCTTAGAAGCAGGGCTCTTTTAACACTGGATTATATAATAACTTCACGATGGTAGGGAACCCCCGAAGCGTGAATCCGACTCGCACTTTGCCTGTTTTTTTTTAATAAGTATATCGGCAAACGAGCAAGTAGGTCGTATTGTATCACAAGATTTTTATAGTAGATTGTTCACCGAGGGGATAAAGCACTGTATTATGTCACGGGCGCGATATTGAATCATGAGCGCAGCAAAGGACTCTAGATTTGACTCCCGAGCATAGCGAGGGTGTTTTTAGTTAATTAGTAGTAGGGAGGGGAATTAAGATTGAGTCCTGAGTGGAGCGAAGCATTTAAACGCACCCAAGACATAAACAGTTTTATCTCCGAGGAGTATACTCTACTTTTCTCACCTTTTGCGAGACATTAAAAACCAAGGTAACTAGAAAAAGAATTTAATTAACAGTGAAACAAAATTAAAAGTAAAAAATTATGTTCGAATTAGTCCAGATGTGTAAAAATAAGCAATATTTTTATTTGAAATCTTAGCAGTTCTGATGCGTATAACATTACAACGTCAGCAAACACTGGCGTTTTTGTTTTATTTGAAATTTGTTTAATTCGTTCGAAAATCGAACGCCGCTTGCCATGGCGTGGCCATCTCGTTTTTAGGAGCCGTGCGACTTTTACGAAAGTGGACTTTAAGAGTATCGCAATAAGAACTATGAAAAGTGAGAATCATATTCATATTACTAACCTACGGGTTATAATTATTCAGTACAATATTTCTACCCGGCTAAAGCCAAGGGCAATAACGAGTTACTTTGAGTAAGGTTTACATGATATAATAATTAGCCACTGTCGGTGAAAAATTAATTATTCCATGCTGGTCTGGGAGTAAATGAAAAAACATAGAATTTACCAGTTGCTTCTCTTCCCGCGCAGATGCTAAAAGCCCATCGAGAGAATGGGTGAAACTTTTAGCAATCATGTTATGGGCGATGCGGCTAGCAACCCATCATGATTTTGATTTCCCTTTCCACCTATACGCCCTTAATCATGCTAAACGTGGCCTTCATGTTTTGTTACCTTAGGCTCTGTCTACCCCGTAAGGGATAAAGACGTGATATACGTAGCCCTTCCTTTCCCGAATACTACCTTCTACTCACTCTTCCGCTACTCTTGTATCCTGCTCCAATTCGCTCTGCTGCCTCAGAGCAGTCCGAGGCTACCTGGACACCCTGCCCTGCCTGCCTTCCTGCTTATCCGAGGAAGATGGTGGTATCGAACCGGACGGACCTTGCTCAAGATCCTTCCACCCACGACATGCTGTAACTCTGCGCTGGCACGTTGTCGCGATAGAAAATACGTGATGACTAGAAAAATAAGTAGGTTATTAGGAAAGTATGCCAATAACTGATAAGATACTTGCAGTTCTGATGGAGTTTTAATGGGGCAATGGTAGCGAAATCATAGAAGGAACTGCATATAAAATCCGAACTTGGTTTCCAGGTATTATTCTGCAGTTTGTGAGAACAACTCCAACTTGGAAAATGGCGTCTAAAGTTCTTCTTATCTGTGCTTTGGCACTTTTCGTCGAGGTAATTTTAATTTTTTGTTTTATTATAATATACAGCAGCATATATCTGGTGAGCAGTACATGTTCCACGGGAGTTTGTAATTGTGTCGTACAGACACAACATTCAAACAGATGACGCTTGGCGGCAAGAATTCGCATAGTAACAAGGTCACGTGACAGCTAGTAACAAAAAAAATTCGAAGGCTTACCAACCTGCTATGGGTGGTAGGGGTATAGCACGCGTCACGGAATGACGAGGATCCGAGTTCGATTCCCGGTCATAGCTTCACTTTTGGATTTTTCTACCAGTTCTAATTTTCAGTGTCGTTTAGAAATATAATATATACATACATGAACCACGTCTTTATTCTTTACGGGGTAAAAGTTAAGCTAACAAGACCTAAAAGCCATGTTTGTTTTGTGGGCGTATAGGTGGAAATGGGAACCAAAATAGTGATGGTTTGCTAGCATCGCCTATAACATGATTCCTGAGATTTTTGCATTTCCTTCCGGCTTTATTTTATACAAGTATATTATTATTTCTATACGACACTAAAAACTAGTACCTACACGGACAAATCCCAAAAATAAAGCTAGCAGGGAGTCGAACCAAGAATTGAATCAGGTTACCTGGTGGTGTGATCGTATAGCAGATAGCTGAAGCCCCGGATGACCCGGGTTCGATTAGCAGTCTTTGTTTTACTTCGCAGATTTTTGCGTGTTCTAGTTTTCAGTATCATTTAGAAATACTAATTTATTTCAACTTCTTCCAGAGCACGTTCGGGATATACCTTCGCAACGCTTCTGAAAGCTGCAACTGCCGCTCCAGCAGCAGCTGCAGCAAGAGCCGTAGCAGTGGTTCTGGCAGCGTCCGCGCCATCGGCATCGGAAGCTTCAGGGGCGGCAAGTTCGTCAGTGGCTCCAGCAGCAATGCTGAGAGCTGCTCCAACAGCGAGAGTTCCAGCTGCAGTGTTTGCAGTTCTGATGAGCTCACGGTCAACTCTGGCTCCAGTTCTTCGGCCTGCAGCTCTAACAGTGCTGGTACCAGTTCCCGAAGCTCTAGCTCCGGCTGCATTACTTCCAACGCTGGCAGGGGTACCAGCGGCGGTCCTTTCATCGTATCCTGCTATGGTCCGATAGCTCCAAGCGGCATCAGCGTCAGTGCCTATAGTGACCTCATTGGCGACGTGCTTGTCTCTGGTGAGCTGCCGTTCCTGAGTGCCGTGGGTTTCGAAGGTGCCTTCCAACAAGCTGGCACAGCCTCCGTAGCATACGGCTGCGGTGATGGGAACGTAGATATTCAGCAGATCATTGGCGCTAAGCCCGGCAGCTGTGGTTACATCTTATAAATGCCAGAAATATGCAACAACAGTTTGTAGTTTCTTTATAATGCAATAAAAAAATTGAAATTATGTTTTGTTTCAATGTCTCTCACACATTAAAGGGCTTAACAATATCTACCTCTGTTAAGCTAGCATACTTTCGTCGAATGGTTTTGAAATCTGGCAACGGAATTTAATTTGGATTTCCAATTTTAATTAAAACATCTCGATTAGCATTTCGATCACTCTGTAGATTTACATACATATATGACGTATTTATCTTTTACGGGTAAAGCAGAGCCTTAAGCAACAAGACCTAAAGGTTACGTTTAGCACGATTGTGGGCGTATTGGTGGAAGGGAAACCAAAATAGTGATAAGTTGCTACTCGCGTCGCCTATAACATGATTCCTAAGATGCATCTGCGCGGGAAGAGAAGCACCTACATTCAATGTTTTTTCTTTGTTCCCAGAATAGCGTGAACAGCATTCAAGTTTGAGTTAATTGTAATTCAATTAAATTTTTATTAATTCACTGGCTGCCTAAGCAACGGTATATTATGAATATAAATAAATAAAATATTAGAGAACAATTCACACAAATTACCCTACTCCCAAAGCAAGCGCTAGTAAGGCTTGTGTTATGGGTACTAGACAACGATATAGATAATAATTATAATAGAGAAATACAAAACTTAAATAGATAGAAACATCCATGACTCCGAAACAAATATTTAATATTCGTGCTCATCACACAAATATAATGCCCTTACCAGGATCCGAACCCGGGACGCTTGCTTCCCAGGCAGGGTCACTACTAACTTAGCCAACGTAGTCGTGAATAGAAATGAAAAAGATTTTGTAACAACGATTATTTGTAGTAAAAAGGCTGTAAGAAATCTGATACCTAACACAAATTTCGACACTTATTTGGAAAGGTTTTATTTCTTATCAATTCATTATCATTTGCCAATTAATATACAAAATTGTATAGGAGTCTATTGATATCAGCCATTCTCACTTCTTGTCGTTTTTCATCTACTTACCGTACTAATATTTTTGTTTCCGTTAATACGACCGAATATTATTAGAATATTAATAAAATCTTCCATGCTGGTCTGGGAGCAGAGAAAAAACATGGAATGTACAAGTTGCTTCTCTTCCCGCGGAGATGGTAAAAGCCCATCGAGGGAATGGACGAAAATCTTAGGAATCATGTTATAGGCGATGCGGCTAGCAACCCATCACTATTTTGATTCCATTTTTTGCCATCTATACGCCCCCAATCTTGCTAATCGTGGCCTAGGTCTTGCCATCTTAGGCTCTGTCTACCCCGTAAGGGATATAGACGTGATTTATGCATGTATGTATGTATGTATGTACGGTATTAAGAAAGAGGATGTTTATTTTTAGAAAATATATCGTATTGTCATAAAAGTAAAATCTAAGTGCGGCAAATAATTAAATTCCGTAGTAATTTTAGCATTGTGTTTGACATATTGACAATTGTTACTATTTTCATGCTACGGCACTGAGTACAGTGAAGATACAGTAATGAACACTACGGTGCTCAGACCACACGACACTATTCCAGAAAAAAATGGGAGTAGGTAATCGAAAATATCGGAACATAGTAGTTTCTGGAGCCCACAATGTTCTTTCCTTTTGATGTACTAACTCATTTACCTTACAAATAAAATGTAAAAATAGAGGAACGGGAAACAATATAAACTCGAATCCTTCTAAAACCTTTAGGCAAAGTTATACACTGTTTTAAAAAATGATTACCCTCGTATTTGATCATATTTAGAGGTACGTCATAGGCGGCAAGCAACCCATCACTATTTTGATTCCCCTTTCCACCTATACGCCCACAATCATGATAAACGAGGCCTTGTTTGTTACCTTAGGCTCTGTCTACACCTTAAGGGATATATACATCATCGGTGGGAGAATGTGCAGGCGCAAGAAACAAAAGACTTTCGAAGAATATCATACGAAGAAGTTCGTAACGTACCGTTCCTCTCATTCTACTATTAAAGACTAACCCCCTTATTCATAAACGCTCTGTAGGATTCAGCTGACTTAGCAGTCGTTTGTTTTACCCATCCCATAAAAGTGCACAACGCCGCTAAAGAAGTTTTCACTTCAAAAGTCCCGGGATTTCGAGACGGGAGATGTCCCGGAACCCAAACCCTGTACTGTAAGGGTTACAGTTAAGGGATGGCCCTTGCCGAGCTTGGCATCTTTTCCAGGGTTTCAAACCTCCTTTGTCTTATGTAGGCCTGGTCATCCCAATTTCATCGTTGTTTCATGTATTTCAATTCACACCATTTGGTAAATGGACTTACTAAGTTCTATTAAAATATGAATGAGGATAAGAGAAACCCATGTTTCCAAATCAAGTCATTATATTTTATCGACGTAAGTTAAGATTTAGTTGCAGCTGCAGCCGCACTGTCCGGAGATGGAGACGGAGCCGGAGGCCGGCACGATGCCGCTGAAGTCGACGGCGCCGAGCACCGGCACGGAGCCGACGACGACGGTGTTCCCGCCCACGCCGATGTCGCCCGCCACGACCACCTGGCCGGTGCCGGAGCCGCCGTAGGAGCCGCACGACGCGGAGCTGACGGAGCTGAGAGCAGCATTGCCCAGGCTGGACACGCCGATGTTGCTCGCGCTGAGACCAGAGTTGGCCACGCTGTAGCCAGCGTTACCCAGACCGAGCTGAGGCAGCTGGGCGTAGGAGGCCGGACCGCAACCAGCATTACCCAGACTGATCTGAGGCAGCTGGGAGTAGATCGGGCCGCAGCCACCACACTGCTGCTGGCTCATCACGGACTGGAAATAAAGAAACGTTGATTAGTACTCAAGCTTAAGAAGTTACTACTAATCATCATCATATCAGCTGAGAGGCCTGCCCCATGGATCTTCACTACCACCGGTTATGTACCAGCAGCCAATTGCCAGCAGCAAGCACGAGCCAACCTGGCTCCAACGGCCACCAGTTCTACAAGCAAGGTGCCCCCCTACTGCCATTTAGGGTGTGCAATTGGCTGAGCTACATCAGTTATTTTGATTCTTCTACGGATATTCTCATTTCTGATTCGATCTCGCAAGGATGCTCCAAGCACAGCTCTTTCTATTGCCCTATGAGTGATGTTTACAAAACTACTATCGTGTTTACTTCACGCGCCTCAAACGGCTGAATATATTAAGGGACTAATACCTGTTTACAATACGTACCATCTATGTAAACCATATGTTCGTGTGAATAAATGATTGATTGATTGACTATTTGCAGCAGAAGAAAACGGATTCTTCTTCAGCGTGCTATCACCTAACAGATGTCTGCAATCACCACGCGAAAGTGTTTCTCTGTTTGTGTTTTGCCATTCTGTCCAGAGTGGCAGCGTCGGCGATATCGGTTCTAACCCTTATGTTATCGCACCAGAATGTTTTAGGTCTCCCTCTACCTAATTTTTCCCCGAGTATATTATTGATTATCGTCTCCAAAGTGTCAAAGGTCCAAAGTTTCATTTTTATTTTTTTATAAATTCTTTCCACCTGGTAGACAGAATCTATTAGGGCAACAAGGCCTAAAGGCCACGTTTAACGTGATTGTGAGCGTATAGGTGGAAAGGTTAGTGATGGGTTGCTAGCCGCATCGCCTGTGACATTATTCGTAAGATTTTCGCCCATTCCTCAATGCGCTTTTACGACCTGCGCGGGAAGAAAAGCAACTGGAATATTGGACGTTTCTTTGCTTCCAGACCAGGATGGAATAATTACCAGTTTTTACCAGTTTATGATTGATTTAGAAGTATTTATTTATTTATTCATTGTCGTAGGCAAGCGCGTGTATGTAGGTCATTGGACTTATTGTAATCATGTTGTGTCTGTTTTGATGATAGACACGTATTACGTGCGTGCACGCGTCCGAATGTTATTATTATTACAATACATTTAAGTGTTGCATAAATGATAATTTACTTCCATGCTGGTTTGGGAGGTAAGAAAAAACAGAATTTACCAGTTGCTTATCTTCCCGCGCAGATGGTAAAAGCCCATCGTGGGAATGGGCGAAAGTGTTAGGAATCATGTTATAGGCGATGAGGTTAGCAATCTATCGCTATTTTGCGTAGCAATGTTAACAATTGGGGCTATCGCGTGTGAATTGTCACTAGAGGCGCTGGTGTCGCGTGAGGTACCTACAACAACATTTTTCACCGGTTTTGGCGGGCTTCGTGACATAAATTATAATTTCTTTCATTTACCTGTTGAAAGTGATAACATTCGTCAAATTATTCGCAAACATGGATTATTTGGCGATGAATGTGAACGCTTTGAGCCGTTTTTTTTTCGAACAAAACGGAACTGCACAATGAGGCATAGCTACTCGATATGATAATTTAAAATAAATAAACTTAATGAGATTCGAGATTTAAAACTTTGTTTCCGCGGCGATCTTATAAAGTCGCCTTTGACAGCTATACCTCTGGACCTTAGTCAACAGTGGCGCCAACTGGTGAGCAAAGAAACGATAGTCTCCATTCTTTTAGCTCGCTGTTAAAACACTCCCATTGTTAATTAGTATGATATATTATTTGCTAAATGTGGCCTGTAGGTCTTGTTACCTTAGGCTCTGTCTACCCCGTAAGGGATAAAGACGTGATTTGTGTATGTATGTATATATTATTAACGATTTGAACTTTGATACTATATGTAAATCCGATGACACTACAATAATAAAGCTATAGTTAGCAAAAAGGTTGTCTCATACATATTGTTTACCTAATGCACACACCCGATGTTTTACGACAAAGGAAGTATTTTTAAGTTATATTTATATGACTAACACATAGTTTATCACGTTTTTATCCCTTAACAAGACTAGAAAGGGAAATCAAAATAGTGATGTTGCTAGCCGCAACGTCTATAACATGATTCCTAGGATTTCTGTCCATTTCGATTCTATGTTTTTTCTTTACTCCCAGATCAACATGGAAGATAAGTAAGTATCGATGGCGTAATAGCTTAGTGGTTTGACCTACGGCCTCTCGAGCAGAGAGTCGTGGGTTTGAACCCCGGTCCGTACCTTTAAGTCTTTCTGAGGTCAAGGAAAGAAATGGAGAAACCTAATAGAAGCGATTTAATGGTATGCGTGAAGTTCATAAGGTCAAACGTGGGAGTTATAGCCCAAACTCTAGTCATTTCATCTTAGTCCTCAAGGTTGGCAAAGCATCTGCAATCCCTCCGGGGTTGCAGGTGTCTATGGGCAGTGGTGATCACTTACCCGGTGACCCAGTTGCTCGTTTGCCTTCCTATTCATATAAAAAAAAAAAAAAAAAAAAAAAAAAAACAGAGATTTGTGCTCAGCTGTGACACGAATATGCTGCTGAAGATGAAGTCAATCTATCAATAGTATTCCTAATCCTACTAATATTGTAAATGTGAAAGTTTGTGAGTATGGATGTTTGGATGTTTGTTACTCTTTCACGCCAGAACGGGTGGATAGATCTGGATGAAATTTGGAACATGGATAGATGATAGTCTGAAATAACACATAGGCTACTTTTTATCCCGGAAAATTGCGTAATTCCTACGGGATAGCGATTCTATGCAGACGAAGTTGCGGTAGTATAAAATAAAATTTGTATTCACCTGAATCAGGCAAGCCTGGGCGAAGAGAGCAAGAACGACAAAGGGAGACATGGTCAAGATTCTTGTTTCTCGAAAGAAGTAAGACTGATTTTACGAAACCTTAGTTAACCTTTTATACAACCCACTGCAGCAAATATTTACAAATAAGTCAAACTTACTTATCCTTATCGCTATGATGACACTGCATTACACTGCATCTGTTCTGTACCAATCCTCTACTATCATCAAACTTATCAACCAACAAATTGGGAAACTGATCAAGTCTCCTAATGCGCTATATAAACCGGGTTGGTGTTTTTAATGGCATTCTACGTTTGTTTGCAAACTGAGAAACAGCAAAATGACTTTCCAAATCGTCGTCCTGTGCGCCGCTGCCTTCTTGGTTCAGGTATTTGTGTACCAGGTTTATCGTTAGTCGAGGTCTATTCTCCAGTCTTCATACAACCTAAAGCTCCCTTCCTAATGCGAACTGCTAGGGAATGGAATTCGCTCCCATCGTCTGTATTTCCGGACAGAGACAACCTAGGGCTCTTCAAGGCTAGAGTGAATAGGCTATTACTGAACCAGTGAGTTACACCTTTGGCCTCATCTGCACCTTCCACCAAGTGAGATAGAGGTCAATCACTGGTCAGTTCGTAATAAAAATAAAAAAAAAGCTGTATAAAGACCTTACTGAATGAAAGTTAGTCAGTTCTTACGCGGACCCAGTGTCGGTCGAAAACTTTACACAACACCTTTGGAATGCTTTGTAAGTTGTACGGAATTTCTCACGACCTTTTTTAATTTCTAGTCCATCGCTGGGCAAACCTGCGGCAGAGTCAGCATCCCGCAACCCAGCTGCGGCAGCTCCACCACCGTCTCCAACAACGGCGGCTCCCTGATCGTGACCAGCGTCGGCCCCGTCGCGCCCGCCGGCATCGCCGTCGCCACCGACCTGTCCCTGTGCGGAGACCTGGGCCTCAGCGGCTCCCTGCCGTTCCTGAGCGCCGTGGCCTTCGACGGCCAGTTCCCCACCTCCGGCTCGGCTGCCGTCTCGTACGGCTGCGGGGACGGCACCATCGCCATCACCCAGGAGACCGGCAACCCCTACGGCAACAACGCCGCCTCCAGCTCTGGTCTCAGCGCTTCTCAGCTCGGCGGTTGCGGCTGCAACAAACGTTACTAAGCCGTTTTGCTCACCCATAACATTATGTGATAAATCTTGCTGATTCTCTTGACTTACAACTTTTTATTTCAAAACCTGTTAAACCAGAAGAGAACCCTAATTAGAATAAGTTGGCATATGTCTTTGTACCGCATTATTTATGTATAACCAAGCATTAACATACTACATACGTTATTTTTTACATATTGTATGCCCGAAACGGGTAACTGTTGATACCATGTACTTATTGTCAATTATCACAGTTTATGCAATAAATATTTCTATTTCTATTTCTATTTCTATTATGTATGTAAACAGCACAAAGTACTGTTACACAGCATAGTAACGCAGTATTTAGGAAAAATAATCGAACCGCGAGCCATTTAACGCAGCATGCTAGGTGTAAAACTAGTGGATCGAATCCTAAACACTGACCTGCGCTCCATGACTCAAGTCACAGACGTTGTTTAAAAGGCGGCAAAGCTGAAATGGAGCTGGTCATGTTGCCGTATGTCGGATGAGTTATGGGCCAAGATAGCCACTAATTGGAGTCCCACTGACTCAAAGCGGCCCGGCAGCTCTAGACGGCGATGGCAGGACGAGTTGGACACCTTTTTAAGGGACTGGACACGCACCGCAGCAGACCGAGAGCAGTGGAAGCGTTAGGGGCAGGCCTTTGCTCAGCAGTGGGACACAATTGATATTGATATAGCCTTTTTATTCCAAATTCGCTACAATTTCAGTAAGTATGTTGTTGTCGTTGTTTTTTTTTTATGATTAAATTGTCGCGTAATTTGGCGTGCCTCATGGCATAGGCCTCCTCCGTGTATTGGAGGGTTTGGGCTATAGTTCCCACGCGCGCCCAGTGCGGATTGGGAACTTAACACACACCATTGAGTTTCTTCGCAGATGTGTGCAGGTTTCCTCACGATGTTTTCCTTCACCGAAAAGCTCATGGCAAATTTCCAATGTAATTTTCGCACATAAATTCCGAAAAACTCAGAAGTGCGCGCCCGGGATTTGAACCCACGACGCTCTGCTTGAGAGGCCACAGGTCAAACCACTAGGCTACCACGGCGATAATAATCGAACTCCACCCTCAACATCTTGGTGGTTGGCAGACAGTGCGTTTTAAACGCAATTTCTTTCCTCGTACAACGAAGATCTGGAACTAACTTCCTGCTGCAACATACCCCGAGCGTTACAACTTAAAAATCTTTAAAACGAGAACCTGTCCCTGAAAGGGCCGGCAACGCACCTGTGATAGTGATTCGCGACGTCTTGGCATGGCCCTGGACGATGGTAATCACTTTCCATCAGGTGACCCGTCTGCTTGTTTGCCCCTCTTGTACAAAAAAGAACTTACTTAAAAACAAACATCCGACTGCAATTAACATTGAACTGAGAAAAAGCCCTAAGACTCTTTCAAGAGAATTTCCTTTGAATAGTTTTCGCAACAAACCTTAATTAAAATTATACATTTTTTTTATATGAATAGGAAGGCAAACGAGCAAGTGGGTCACCTGATGGTAAGAGATCACCACTGCCCATAGACACCCGCAACCCCAGAGGGATTGCAGATGCGTTGCCAACCTAGAGGACTAAGATGCAATGCCTCTTGTGCCCGTAATTTCCCCGGCTGTCTTACTCTCCACACCGGAACACAGCAGTGCAAGCACTGCTACTTAGCGGCAGGATTAGCGAGTAAGATGGTGGTAGCGATCCGGACGGAAGAGTAGCAACTAGTATATTCTGTTTTTCTGACAAAACGGGGCTCCATCTGTTATCTCACCACACTATACCACAGTATATTATATATAAGCTAAAGTAGTAAAGAAACTACGAACAAAACGGTCGAAACGAACGCACACATAGACGCGCGCTTCTACAAGGCCCCTAAGCGGATCTCGCGGTGCCGTCAGTAATAGTATAAAGATAGTTTAAGCCCCCGGAAAGTAAGAGGGTGTGAATGAGACGTACGGTATAAGAGTGAGAGAGTTAATATTCGATATGAAGAATGAGGTGACGTATGTAAGATATGTTGAGGATTCACTTGTCTCGACACGGAACCCTCAATGTGCGAGTCCGACTCGCAATTGGTTGGTTTTATGGTTAAACATGGAATGTATCAGTTGCTTCTCTTCCCGCGAAGATGGTAAAAGCCCATCGAGGGAATGGGTGAAAATACTATAGTCATGTCATTGGCGATGCGGCTAGGAACCCATCACTACTTTGATTCCCGCTTCCGCCTATACGCCCACAATCATGCTAAGCGTGGCCTTTGGGTCCTGTTCCCTTGGACTATGTTTAAGGGATAAGACGTGATTTATGTATGTATGAATGTCTATAAGTACCTAAGTAAGTAAGTAAGTGAACTGATACTATCTAAACTAAATTCCAACTGAATCGGTTATGTTGCTTAGGCGTGAAAGGCTCACAAATAGAGAGACAGACAGACAGATATACTATCGAATTTATAACATTAAATAGAGATATGTAGCATGTAGCAATGGTACAAACAATTTTATTTGTATCAATTAAATACCTGAACCTGGAACGCAGCGGCGCACCGGACGACGAATTGGAAAGTCATTTTCTAGTTTCTTAGTTTGAAAACTAACGGAGAATGAGTTTCTGATGTTCTACCCCAGGTTATATACTAACTAAGAAACTACACAGCTTTATTGATTTTTCATAAGGGTTATTGTAATTGTTTTAACGTGTTTATAGATCGTAATTATGTGAATAAGTAGAACGTAAAAGATCGATAAAGCGCCTGTATGTTTTAGTATCGCTATCAACTTGTGTTGACACTTTATCGGATTCGATTTTTTAATAGGTATTTGAAAATGTTAGAATATAGTGATGTAGCACCTCTTTGTATGGTAATTTAGCTGAAATAGTCTTTGATTGTTTTGGTTGTCATGTAAGGTTGTACCTGGATAAATAATAATATTAAATATGAAATAGTGTTTCAACAAAAAACAAAAATTATTAGGTAAATAATCTGTTGGTGTGTTTGCGACGCTTGCTTTCTTGCTGTCTCACTCACTCATGGACTCGAATCGGCCGAAGGTACCCGAAAACCGAATCGCATTCTTAAAGCAACGGACGTCAAGGACATGACGAACCGAAAAACACAAAACCATTACCATTAAGGTAAGGGCGATGTGGTTCATAGCCATTATAACTCAGGGTTGTGAAATAGAAAACGTGGGTTCAATTGAATCACATAGTTTTATTACGGATCTTAAAGATGAGTAAAACTGTTTAGTAACAACGTTGGCTGCAGCCGCAACCGCCGAGCTGAGAAGCGCTGAGACCAGAGGCGGAGGCGGCGTTGTTGCCGTAGGGGTTGCCGGTCTCCTGGGTGATGGCGATGGTGCCGTCCCCGCAGCCGTACGAGACGGCAGCCGAGCCAGAGGTGGGGAACTGGCCGTCGAAGGCCACGGCGCTCAGGAACGGCAGGGAGCCGCTGAGGCCCAGGTCTCCGCACAGGGACAGGTCGGTGGCGACGGCGATGCCGGCGGGCGCGACGGGGCCGACGCTGGTCACGATCAGGGAGCCGCCGTTGTTGGAGACGGTGGTGGAGCTGCCGCAGCTGGGTTGCGGGATGCTGACTCTGCCGCAAGCTGCTTGCCCAGCGATGGACTGAAGTAAAAAACGTATATTACTAAGAATTCTTTAAAAAACAAATAGTTTTCAATTTTTTGGATTTACTCCAAAAAAATAATAATTTGAGCAATAGACATATTCAATGTAAATAGGTACACACGGGAATACGTACGACAGGGAAGCAAGAAATTAAAAGGAAATATGGGAAAGTTCTACGAATACATCGATGGTAGCAAAGTAGATACGGATATCTGCATTTTTTGCAAAAATGCTTTTTTTGCAAAAACGAGTTCATTTTAGTCCTACCTACAAGTCTGTATTTAAAAAAAAGCGAATTTCAAAATAATGACGAAATTTTGACACGTAAATGAAGTCATCTATACGCAATTTAAATAAAACATCGCAGTAGAAACGGACATTTGAATCTACCCGCTTTTACTTCGGGGCTTTGACGGATGATTGAAACGTCAACAAAGTCATCAGTCACTTGCCACGTTCTAGTCAGTACCGGTTATGTTGTCGTGCTTTTTATTGAATTTACATCGCTTAAGAAGTTAAGAACCTTAAATTAATAGTTATACCTACAAAATGAGTACCTCAAGGAATAAATTACTTTTAAATATGGCCCAAAAGGGTGTACAGAAAGAAATAAATGAGATTTCAGATTTAACAAATTTGAAGAAAACAATGGAAAATACTTGCGAAGGTGAGTACCTGTAACAGAGTTATGTTATATGAAAAGGTTTATCGTTGAACATGTTGAAACATTAGTAGTAGTAATGAGATTTTAACCGTTAAAAATATTTTATTTTGAGGTTACGACCCGAAGTAAACAAGGACATATGCCACTTGTCTGCGTATACGTTGTACTTTTTGCATATGTCTCAATTTACTTATTATTTCTTGTTTAATGATGAAATTAATAGATTTCTATTCAAATATAGAAACAAAAATTATCATTAACGTATTGGTTCCATAATTCTTGTTTTTTTTTTCCAGATTCAGATACTGAAAATGAATTAATTCACCTATAAACAGAGATGTACGCTAATTTAGATATGGGGTATTTAGATAAATCCAGGTTAGCAAAACTACCCGCCTACTTTAAATTTACTATATTCGTTATTTAATGGATTCTTAAACTACTTACTAAGTTTCTTTTGCTTACAGCTTACCGCTTTTGGGAAATGATACGCTTGAACAGATCTTAGCTGATAATGATGAGCAACACAGTGCTATAACGACCGTGAATAATATTACGACTTCTGCTGAAATACATCATGAGCCTAATGCTAGCCCATCTAAATTAACTGTTTGCCCACAACTACGCTCTATTACACCCACACCTCCTGAGTTCATTTTGTTTGGCACGGAGTCGGAGATCCCGAATCCCATTTCTGAAGATGATGATGTTATAGAATCATATAGTCCACAAATCACTTCACCAGCCATTTCAGCATCTGATGCTAGTGCAACATCATCAGCAAGCGGCGCTTCTAGTGAGTGCTCTTCACCTTCATCGTCAGTTATGTCTGGGAGAAAGAGACGTAAATTTACGATTGACGTCACAGTGAAAAGAAGGAAATGCAGAAAAGAGAAATGGATCGATACAAGAAGGAAATTGTTGCTAAACCTGGGTAAAGAGCACTTATCGCGGAATGGCAAAGAACAAAAACAAAAAGATATGCGGCTTCCATGCGAAAACTGTAAATTTAAGTGTTGCACAAAATTAACTGAAGAGAATAGGAGAAAGGTTTTTGATTTGTTTTGGGGTTTGGGCAATCATGTTAAACAGTGGGAATTTATTGGCAAATATACAAATCGTCACACAAAAAAAAGAATCACAACCGATAATGAATCCAAACGTAATATGAGCGTACATTATTTGCTACCCATAATATCAACAAATGGGAATGACAATGTAGTAAAAGTTTGTAAAGTTATGTTTAAAAATACTCTTTGTATAAGCAACCAGTTCATTCAGAGCGCAATGGATAAGTATAATAAATCAACAGGTTTTTGTGAAGAGGATCGACGAGGTTGTCATGGCAATCAAACAAAATTGCTGACTGAAACAGTTATTCAGAGCGTATGCGATCATGTTAAAAGTTTTCAACCAGTAGAATCTCACTACACCCGCAAAGATACTAATAAACTGTATTTAGATAACTCACTAAACTTCAGTATCATGTTCAAAATGTACAATACATGGGCGCAAGAAAATAACCTCACCGAGATTGTCAAAACTTTAAGACAGTATAGGGACGTTGTTAATTCCCGTATGAATGTTAGTTTTTTTGTACCAAAAAAAGATCAATGCGACCTATGCACTGCAAATAAAAATAATCCACCAAATGAATCTCAAGATGAAAATACGATGTACGTCAAACACATTCAAAATAAAAATGTAGCCAGATCGTTGAAAACTGAAGACAAACTACAATCTCAGAGCAGTTCTTCGACTATCGCAGCTGCAACATTTGACTTTCAAAAAATCCTGAACACTCCTCATGGTGAAGTTAGTTCATTTTATTACAAAAGAAAATTATCTGTTTATAACTTTACCGTCTTTGATATGGGTATAAAAAAAGCTATTTGCTACATGTGGGATGAGACAACAGCTAAAAGGGGGTCAAATGAAGTAGCCAGTTGCCTATACGATTATATAAAGAGAAAAAGCCAAGAGGGGGTGAAGGATATACGCTTATGGTCTGATAATTGCGGAGGGCAAAACCGCAACCGTATCGTTTTTGCTATGTATTTACATGTGGCCAAAATGTTTGGTGTTCGCATTTGCCACAGATTTTTAGAAAAGGGTCATACCCAGCAAGAGGGTGACAGTGTACATGCATTAATCGAACGAGCCTCCAAAACTAAAATGATTTTCTCGCCCCAAGAGTGGTATACCTGTGTACGCTGGAGTAAAACAAACAATCAGCCTTATGAAGTTGTGGAGATAAGCCAAAATGATATCTTTGATTTTAAGTGGTATTGTAGTTCTTGTTTGTCTTATTCAGAAACTTCAGAAAGAGGCACGAGGTTCGAAACATGTCGGGAATTTTATGATAATGTGATTCATGTTATTATTACCAACAGCTAGTAACTAACAACAACAAAATAGCTAGCGGGCAACAGCCCGCGACACCGTCCGCACAGAATCCTCTTATGACTATCCCGGGGGAACTTTGCGATTTTCCGGGATAAAAACCCCGGGGCTGATACTTAAATTCCAGCTGAATCGGTTTTGTTGCTAAGGCGTAAAAGGCTAACAAATAGAAAGACAGACAGACAGATATACTATCCAATTTATAACATTAATAGAGATATGTAGCATGTAGCAATATTACAAACAATTTTATTTGTATCAATTAAATACCTGAACCAGGAACGCAGCGGCGCACAGGACGACGATTTGGAAAGTCATTTTCAAGTTTCTTAGTTTGAAAACAAACGGAGAATGAGTTTCTGATGTTCTACCCCAGGTTATATACTAACTAAGAAACTACACAGTTTTATTAATTTCACAAGCGTTATTGTAATTAATTTGATAATGGCTGTGGGGCATTGGTACAAAACAGATGCGCGAGCAATATTGTCCAATCACACAGTGATAAGGACTGAAACTTAACAAGTACCATAATTAATAACATAATGAGTTGCCTATATACATGATATGAAATTGTGTACTCGTTTTGTAAATCTTGACCTATTTGTCAAGACACGCTGTAATGGTTGCTATAAAAGGATAACTGAGGGTTCGTTAAACCAGTCTTACTTCTTTCGAGAAACAAGAAGCTTATTAACCATGTCTCCCTTCGTCGTCCTCGCTCTCTTCGCCCAGGCTTGCCTGATCCAGGTAAATATAACTATACCTAAACTGTTCCATATCCTGATCTGAAAGTTTTAAAACAATGTTATAATTAGGTACTTACCCCCTCAGTCCAGTCCTTTGAGATTGTCTGAAGAAACACAGCAGAAACCACTGAAAAATAAACAGGTTTCTCTTGTTTCTACAGTCGAAAGAAATCATTGACAATTTTTGCGCGTAGTTTCTGAATTATGGATATTTTATGAGATTTTTATTCCAGTCCGTGATGAGCCAGCAGCAGTGTGGTGGCTGCGGCCCGGTCTACTCCCAGCTGCCTCAGATCAGTCTGGGTAATGCTGGTTGCGGCCAGGCCTCCTACGCCCAGCTGCCTCAGCTCGGTCTGGGTAACGCTGGCTACAGCGTGGCCAACTCTGGTCTCAGCGCGAGCAACATCGGCGTGTCCAGCCTGGGCAATGCTGCTCTCAGCTCCGTCAGCTCCGCGTCGTGCGGCTCCTACGGCGGCTCCGGCACCGGCCAGGTGGTCGTGGCGGGCGACATCGGCGTGAACGGGAACACTTGCGTCGTCGGCGCCGTGCCGGTGCTCGGCTCCGTTGACTTCTGCGGCACCGTGCCGGCCTCCGGCTCCGTCTCCCTCTCCGGACAGTGCGGCTGCAGCTGCAACTAAATCATGAACTACTTTTAAATAGATGAAATAAAATGATTATATTGAAACGATGCATGTGTTTTAACTTACTTAGAACAAAAAAGCTCCAAACCCACTTAATGGTCAAATGATCCCACAGGACACATTGCCCGCGGACTGAGTTGACCGTGTTCATTTTTCTGTGTGTGACTTCATCCAATTAATCTATTAGCTATTCCCGGCCATAGCTTTACTTTTCGGATTTTCAGTGTCGTTTAGATATTCATGTTGAAGTTTTGTTTTGTGATTTATATTTAACATTTTTGTTTGTTTGTGTTTCACGCAAAAACTACTCAATCGATCATCATGAAAGTTTGTACATATGTTCTTGGAGGTATTAAAAGTAACATAGGATACATTTACTAAAAAAAAAGTTATAAAAAATATCTGCGCGGACGAAGTCGCGGACAAAAGCTAGTATTTATATAAAAACATTATAAAAACCTAACTAAAATATTCCTTAGACACTCCTGAGAGAACTTAAGTGTTTTGTTCCGTAAGTTGAAGTTCCGAAGTGTATATTATTTTCGTTAGCGTTTTGTTATTTCCGAAACCGTAAGCATTATTTTCGACAGATACTATGTACAAAGTAGCTTAACCTACTTAGTCAACTGCATTCCGATAACATTTCTTGAAAATGCACGACTTGCGTAATGCAAAGAAAACAACCAAATGTGAATCGAACTCAATCGCATTCTGGAGTTTGTAATTGTATCGTACAGACACATCATTCAAACAGATGACGAAAAAATCGCATAACAACAAGGTCACGTGACCGGAGGCGTAACTATAACGTCTGGGGTCCGCGGCAAATTCGTCAGATGGGGCTCCTTACTCAATATCAAGTGCATCAGCGTCCCTTCTGTGCTCTAAACCAAGCCAGTTCGGGACCCCGTGGAACTAGGGGCCCGTGGCATTTTGAGACTCCTGCCACCCTATTACGCCATTGCACGTGACAGCTAGTAACAGATAGAAACATTTGAAGGCTTACCCACCTGGTGATGGTGTAGGGGTATAGCACGCGTCACGGAATGACGAGGATGCGGCTTCGATTCCCGGCCATAGCGTTACTTTTCGAATTTATCTTGTGTTCTAATTTTCAGTGTCGTTTAGAATTTCGTACTGAAAGCCACCCGGAATACAAATATAGCTAGTAACGATAAAATCCAGAAAAATAAAGATCCCTTAGGAGATGCGCGCCAGGAACTTCCACAGCCATAACGAAAGGAACCAGTTGAGCGGACCACTGTGACAACTTAATCTTCTCTCTGAAGACATGCAAAATGTACCCGAACAACATGGCGACCAAGAAGGGTGGTGGCCGCACCAAAGTCTTAATGTTATAATATAGCCTGTACTCTTCAACGTTCCCCGTAGCTGCCCAGCCTATTCTCTACAGAATCCCTGCTCCGTCCTCGCAGCCAAGGGCTTTAATGTGCCTCCTTGAGCCTCTCAATCTTATGGACACTGCTCTTATGACTGTGTATGACCTGTATTGTTCGCTTGTTTAGACTAAGAGGTATAGGTTTATACCTAATGTTAGTCATCCGAATTGTTTCTTTCAATAACTTTAACCACGATCGATGATTTTGACGTACATTTGGCACATTTGAGGAGCGAAGAGAAAACATAGAATGTATCATTTGCTTCTCTTCCCGCGCCGAATTAAAAGCCCATCGAGGGAAAGGATGAAAATCTAAGAAATTAAGATGATTTCGCCAAAGTCAAAGCAAATAAATACAGTATTAACACTTGAGTAGTCGCTAATGGGTCTACAGGACCCGGTTCAGTTGATTATAATGTATAACTTTTTCGTTTTGCACTACGCGACGTTGCCGTTCTATCTACCTTCCAATAAAATTAATATCTTGCGAGTCGAGTCGTCGCCTCGCCAATATATTATAGGCGATGCGGTTAGCAACCCATTAGGTACTATTTAGATTCCCCTTTCCACCGTTCACAATCATGCTAAACGTGGCCTGGTCTTGTGTGGTCAGGCTTTGAAAGTTCCATAACCACAAATAGTTTAAGAAGCACTGGTTAACAAACATGAAGTGACGGCCACCCGTAAGTCACTCAAATTCGTCCTTACAATAACTTTAACTATAACCGATTATTTTGACGTACATTAGACAGAAAACTTTCTATTTCTTCTTTTTTAATATGGCCCCATCGATTGAAGCCATGATTTCGCCAATATCAAAGTAATAAATATCAACAGTATTCAAAAATCTTGTTACAAAAATGTCGGCAACGTTGTACGGTAGAACACGGTCAAAAGACCCCCCCTGTCGGGCTCTTAGCTAACGGATAATGATATCCCTCGGAGACCGCCAGGAAATCATTAACCGATGCCCAGGGTGCACCGGACCAACCACTGCTCTTCCCCCCGGACGGATCCAAAAACTAACCGCAGCTCTTGACCACACGCGGAGGTAACCCGACTCGCACCCCAACAGAAAACCTATGAGATATAATATTAAAATCGTAACTTGATGCAACTCCGGATTGACCCGGTAAAAAATTATCTGCACGCGTTAAACTCATTCTACAATATCAAGTCTAGAGACTTGCATAATAATTATTTATAAAAAAACATTTTTTTGTACATAATCAGTTATATTTGTCCGTGTAAAGTAAGGCATCATTTAGTTGCAGCTGCAGCCGCACTGTCCGGAGAGGGAGACGGAGCCGGAGGCCGGCACGGTGCCGCAGAAGTCGACGGAGCCGAGCACCGGCACGGCGCCGACGACGCAAGTGTTCCCGTTCACGCCGATGTCGCCCGCCACGCCGACCGTGCCGGTGCCGGAGCCGCCGTAGGGGCCGCACGACGCGGAGCTGACGGAGCTGAGAGCAGCATTGCCCAGGCTGGACACGCCGATGTTGCTCGCGCTGAGACCAGAGTTGGCCACGCTGTAGCCAGCGTTACCCAGACCGAGCTGAGGCAGCTGAGCGTAGGAGGCCTGGCCGCAACCAGCGTTGCACGAACTGATCTGAGGCAGCTGGGAGTAGATCGGGCCGCAGCCACCACACTGCTGCTGGCTCATCACGGACTAAAAAAAAATGTCTCATGAAATATCCATAATTCCGAAACTATCTTCACACTAGAACAATTTATTTAGTCTGAGGTTCAAATGGTTGGCTGTCTTTCTTTAGGCAATTTCAACGGGCTCGACAGAGGGAGTTAATAATTAGGTATAATTGTAACGTTACGGCACCTAGGGCCGCTCCTTCGCAATAATAAAAAATAATTAAAACCTTAATAAACGTTTAAAAAACATTAAATTAGGTAGAAAAATAAAAACAGGGTAGCAATGTCTAACGATTATTTATTTAAATAATTGCAAGGGTTCGCTCCGCGCGCTGCCGCCGGTACCTTGAATCTACACCACATTCGCACATACGTATATCTGCCGCTAGCAAGGTATATTCGTTTATAAAAGGCGCGGAGAGCTCAGTCTGCGACGAATCGCCGTACGAGTAACACTAACTAAGGCCTCCATGCCAGTTTACTAATTTTGATATTTATTTCAAGTGTCTAAGTGATTCTACAGGTTCCCGCTGGGGTGAGTTTCCATATCTACAGACCCGCTTATATATGTGTTGCATATTGTGTGTGAGCCGCTGTACCCTATCGCTATCAAATCTGTCATAACTGCCACTAGATTAAATTTGAATCGGATGGCCGTTGGCCACGGACGTTAGCGATCCCATACCAGCGGTAGGGCACAGCGATCCGGAGAGCAGCGTCTAAAACTGGCTGTCCTTCCAGGAACCACCTACACCCTTAGGCCGCCTGCCACGGTCGTTTGAACCCCGAGCCGGCTCCGGAGTCAAAATCAGTCCTCGGTGAGGACAGGCCATCTCTGCTGCCACTGCCGCTGACGTACCCCGGAGCTATTCCTGCCACACCTGCCGGGAGGACCTGCAGCTCGATCGCCGTTCAGGCCAGTGCCTCCGATTCTTACTCCCTGGAAGTCAGTGGAGCGCAGAAGCCCTTGCCATCGCCAGTTTAATTTAGTTATCCGTTGGAGCTAGGATTAAACGTTTCCTACAACATTTTGTTTTTATACCCACCCCAGCTCTACCCAGCTAGCTAGGCCGTGACCTAGGGCCCTTCAGGCTCTACGTTACAGTGGCGCTTTAACGTGGTAGATGGCATGGGCAGAAGCGTTCGACTTATTTCTTTTTTCCTCTAGCTGGCAGTGTCGGGTGATCGCCGTGCGCTGAATTGGTATGTGATTTAAGTGTTTTATACTCAGTGTTAGTAAATGTTGTGCGTTGCGTTATTGTGTGTTGTGTGAATTTGGCCGTGCAAACGTTCGTATGGTTGCTAGGTAACGGACCGTTAGCGGTGTTATTTTGTGGATAGGCGCTAGGGCTGCGTGGTGCGTTTTGCAGTTGGATCGTTATTTTAATCGTTGAAGTACGTTACGTTATAGGTTTGAATTGTAACTGTAACGGTTGGTCGTTAGTACGTTACATTTTGAATTTGAATTGGTCGACCGTTACGACCGTTAGCTGTATGGGGTTTTAAAAAAAATAAAGTTGTTTTGTATAGTAGTGCTGTAATTTTAATTGGGCATTTAATGAAGGTGGATTAATCGGAATAGGTGTGAGAGAAGTGTTTTTTTTGTTGTTGAATTTGTTAACTTAGTGAAATCAAATCTTGTACCGACCGTTGCAGCTAACGTACATTATTGAATTTTGTACGGGCCGTTACGTATCATTTTAGAATTTGAATTGTAGTTGTCTAGTGTAGTAATAATATTTAACGGTAAATGTAATAACGTTTGCACGCGCTTATTGTTGAATTTAGCGGCTGCATTGTAAGCGGAGGAATATCAGCACAGCATCAGCACATTTTGTAATTGTATTTTATTAGCGCACGGGCACCGTTAATTACTTATAGCGGACAGCAGCATTTATTTATTTTTCTGTGATAATTGTTTTCACATATCAGGCGGGGTTCTACAAAGGTGCTTCTTCTATAAGGGGTGTGTCAACCCTACTGGTAACGTACAGGTTTAATTGTGCTTATACTTGTTGTTTATATCTGTGTGTTACCGTTGTGTTTTTGTAAGTGTACCTGCTGTGTAATAGGTAGTTATGGAAACTCACGCCATTAAGTATCTACTGTTAAACAAAAATGAGCTGGAATACGAGGTCCTTATTCGGGGCGAGCAGCCGGGTTCTACGGTGTTGAAATTGCGGGAGCAGATTAATAAGTTAGCGGCAAAAATACCGGCGAATGAGGTTTTGGAATCAGGGTTGGAACCGGCGGCGGACTATGAGGGCTTGCTAGGGTCCCATAATGAATTAGCAACGCGATTGAAGTCCTTGCAGGATAAATTTGATGTAAATTTGCTCGCGCGCACTACTGCATTGGCTAATCATATTTATTATCGGTTGATTCGCATTGATAGGACGGGTATCGAGGACAAATTGATGAGGCTGGGTCAGAGTTTCGAAACATGGTACATGACTTTGACTCGTATAATTCAAGCGCAGGGGGGGGTCGCGGCGCTGAGCGATCAGACCGGGCGGGTTCAGACCGGTTTTGATGGAGCGGTATCGGCGGCTGGGGATAGATTACCCTCCGGTTGCGATAAGAATCACGCGTCCGACCTACAAAAATTAAAATTTAACGGGAAATCGTGCGTTCACGCGTTCATACAGAAGGTAAATGAATTTTGCACTTCAAGAAATATTTCTGGTGCTAGGATACTGGCGTACGGTACGGAGATATTTACTGAGCAGGCATTACACTGGTACCGTAGTGTTAGGAATGACGTTGTGGACTGGCCGGGGTTAGCGAAACTGCTTGTCGCGGATTTTGGACAGTTTGATTTTGATTATAGATTAATGTCTGAGATTCGGAGCCGGACGCAGGGGGAATCGGAAAATATTGTGATTTATCTTGCAATTATGTCGGAATTATTTGCCAGACTGTCGACGTCGTTGAGGGAGGAGGAAAAACTAGAGATTCTATTGCACAATATAAGGCCCTGCTATGCTAATGCTATTGTGGCCCATGGGGCAAAGGTCACTTCGATTGCTTCCTTGCGATTGCTTTGTCGGAACTATGAGCAGACGCAGGTTTATTTTGAGCAGTTTCGTGAACCACCTAGGGTTACGCGGGATACGTTGGCACCTGATCTGGCGTATCCGGGTTCGTCTAGGGGGTCTAATTTTGGCAGACCGGTCGCGGGCGGTTATGGTGCTGGGTATAGGCCGTTTAGTGCGGGATCGCAACAGGCGCAGGCGGGGCGTTCTAGTTATAGGCAACCGTACAGTCGGGCTGATTGTCTGGGTGAATATAACAATGGTGGGGGTAATTTCGTATCACCTATTGAATCCGGTACACCGCGTCCTAACGTTTTCTGCCCGAGGTGTCGTTCTCGTGGTCACTCGCTCGGTGAATGTAGGCGGGAGCGTTTTGACATCTGTTTTAAGTGTGGCACGAAGGGGGTTAAGTACCCAGATTGTCGTAAGTGTCAATCGGGTTATTCTGCGAGCGGTTCAAAAAACTAGGCACTCACGGCTGTCGCGGCGTCGAGGCTAGCGTAGCTACGACTAGATTCGACCCTTTGGAATGGAAGGAATGGTTGGAATTCGTTAGTACGTTTAGTAGGAGTTATTCTATCGCGTCAGTCGTGAATCGAAAACCAGACGGTGATGCTAGGCCGTATGTAACGGTTAGGGTTGGGGACCATTCGATCTGTGGGTTGCTGGACTCCGGGTCGGCGGTCACTATTTTAGGGAATAATTCGCACACACATTTCGTGTCGTCGGGGTTTACACTAACTAAATGTGAGGGTTCGGCGAGATTTATGGCGGCCGGCGGTCAGCCGTTGCCGGCGGTTGGATTTATTAACTTACCGGTTGTTTTCGAAAATAACTGTCACGTTTTGAGGGCGTACGTGATACCGTCTGTTAAATCAACTTTGATTTTGGGTATTGATTTTTGGCGTAGGTTCGAGCTGTGTCCCAAGTACTTCAGGTCTATTGTGTTTTCGGATGAATCTGAAGTTGGGGTGTCTACGATTACTGATGAGTCTATCGGGAAGTTGAAAGCTTACGATGAACTTTCAGGCGTGCAACGGGTTGCTGCCGCTAACATTGTTAAGCAGTTCGAGGATATTTCGTATGAGTCGCGGGGGTTAGGCCGCACGCACATGATTCAGCATCAGATCGATACGGGTGATTCGCCGCCGATTAGGCAGAGGTACTATAGGCTCTCGCCGGAAAAGCAGCGCATATTGGGTGCGGAGTTGGACGAGATGCTCAGTTTGGGTGTGGTCGAGCCGTGTGAAAGTCCGTGGTCGTCGCCCGTGCTTTTAACGCCGAAGAAGGATGGTTCGTTGCGGTTCTGTTTGGATAGTCGGAAGCTGAATTCGGTTACAAAGAAGGACGCTTATAAGCTGCCGTATATTTCGGAAATCCTGGATAATTTAAAGAATGCCGGTTTCTTATCTAGTATTGATCTATCCAAGGCTTTCTGGCAAATACCTATCGTGGAATCGGACCGGGATAAAACCGCATTTTATATACCTAATCGGGGTACTTTTCGTTTTGTTACTCTTCCGTTCGGGTTGACCAACGCGCCGGCTACGCAGCAGAGATTGGTTGACTCACTTTTCTACGGGCCGGAGTTTGAAAACTCTGTTTTCGTCTTCCTGGACGATATAGTCGTCGTGTCCCCGGATTTCGATAGCCACATTGCGATGCTTGTAAAAGTTCGGGAGAAGCTGCGTACGGCTAACCTTACAGTGAATTATAAAAAGTCACAATTCTTCCGGGGGGAACTGAAATATCTAGGTTACATTGTTAACTCGAAGGGTTTACAGGTGGATCCTGCTAAGGTCGAAGCGATTCTGGGGATACCTACTCCTACCTCGAGGAAGGACGTTAAACGGTTCTTAGGTACTGCTTCTTGGTACCGTAGGTTCGTACCTAATTTTAGCGACATAGCGGGGCCCTTGAACGCACTAACTTCTACGGGTAAAAAGGCTAAACCTTTTGCCTGGTCTAAGGAAGCTGACGAGGCATTTAACAAATTAAAATCCCATCTCGTTTCGGCACCGATCCTCTCTTGTCCTGATTTTGACCTACCGTTCGCTGTGCATACAGACGCCAGCGACTATGGTGTCGGCGGTATGCTTACGCAAACTGTTGATAACGTTGAGCACCCAGTGGCGTTCATGAGTAAGGCACTGTCCGCTCAGGAACGCAACTATAGTGTAACCGAACGCGAGGCCTTGGCCGTTCTGTTAGCTCTCGAACATTGGCGGTGTTATCTCGATAATGGCAATAAATTTACAGTTGTTACGGACCATTCTGCTCTGAAGTGGTTTATGAATCTAAATAATCCAACGGGACGACTTTCTCGATGGGGTGTGCGTCTGTCGGCGTTTAATTTTGAAATTGTTCATCGCCGCGGGATCGATAATGTTATTCCCGATATGTTGTCTAGGGTTCGGCCGGTTGCTGCGATTGATACGAATCAAAATACCACTTCTACAGCCGATCAATGGTACTTAAATATTTACCATGGGTGCCAGAGTTCACCTACGTCGTTCCCTAATTTCATTGTGAAAGAGAATCGTCTTTTCCGCTTAATGAAAACTAAATGCCTACTCACAAAGGAATTCGAATGGAAAGAGGTCGTTCCCAATGAGCTGAGAGACTCTATTATTCTGGAAAATCACGCGGAACCTATCTCGGGTCATTTAGGTATTTTTAAAACCTATAAACGGCTAACGCTGAAGTACTATTGGCCGGGAATGCATGCCGACGTCGTTAGAGTAGTATCATCTTGTGATAATTGTGTTGCGCATAAACATCAAAATCACGCGGTTCTCGGCGAAATGGGTAGGCCTAAGTCTTGTTCTAGACCTTTCCAGGTGTTGAGTATTGATTTGGTGGGCCCACTGCCGGTGTCTAGGAGGCAGAATACTCAGCTGTTGGTAGTGACTTGCTGCTTCAGTAAATACTGTTTGTTGTTTCCGATACGTCGCGCCACGGCAGAAATCATTACTAAGATTTTAGAGGAAAGGGTATTTTTAGTTCACGGTATTCCATCAACCGTCATATTGGATAACGGCAGACAACTGGTTAGTGCTACCTTAAAACAGATGTTCGAGAAATACAAGATACCTAAACTGCATTATACGCCTAAGTACAGTCCGCAAATTAATTTGGTCGAGAGATTTAACAAGACGGTAATAACTGCGGTGTCTACATTCATCGAGAACGACCACCGCGCGTGGGACGCGTTCATACCTAAAGTACAGTTCGCAATAAATAGCTCTGTCAACGAGGCGACGGGCTACACGCCTGCTTTTTTAGTTTACGGCCGGGAGCTGGTTACGTGCGGATCACACTACGTGGGGGTGGATTCCGAGGACGTGGGTGACTTAACCTTTCAGCCACGTGATCACTACGCCGAAAATCTCGGTACGCTTGCGCTTATTTTCAACAAAGTACAGTTGGCCTTGTTGCAAGCGCACAGTAGGAACGCGCGCTATTATAACTTGCGTAGGAAGCCGATGGAGTTTAGAGTGGGTGACGTAGTCTGGAGGAAGACCTTCTATCTGAGCGACAAAGACAAATATTTCAGCAAGAAACTCGCGCCTAAATATATTAAATGTAAAATCTTGGCTAAGAAATCACCACTGGTTTACGAACTTGCCGATATGTCGGGTAAAGGTCTGGGTCTGTGGCACGTAAAGGATTTCAAACTTATCAATTACAAATTATAAATGTTCTTGCGTCGGGTGCTAGTATTGCTGTCGTGGTTCATTATTGCTAGTAATTATATTAATTATACACTAACTATACGGGGAAATGTAGGTATAATTATTTTTAAGTATTTCTTCCATACTGGTCTGGGAGTGATCAAAAAACATAGAATGTACCAGTTGCTTCTCTTCCCGAGCAGATGGTAAAAGTCCATCAAGGGATTGGGGGGGCCTTAAACACCAACACTGTATATAATTTTAAACCCGCTAGTTCGCTCACTACCACGCTAAACGTGGTACTATTTCACTTTCCTTTAGACTCTGTTTACCCCATTAGGGATGAAGACGTGATTTATGTATGTGTGTGTGTATAATTTAATTGTGAAATTAATTTAAAATGCTATTTTATTATTATTATGGAACCGGTAACTAATTGTATGTAGACAATTCATGTATCGGTTTTTTTTTTTTTGAATTTATTAATTAATACTATTATGAACGATAACTAATTGTATTTAGACAATTTATGTATCGGCTATTTTTTAATGTTAATTATCATCGTTATTATTTATTAATTCCCACCTTATACTCATTTATCAGATACGCACATACATGCATACATGCTACAGTGTTGGACTTAAAACATCAGTAATAATGAACCGATCCGGTAGGGTTGCTTTCTGCGTGCTCTTACCCTGCCTTGCTGACGACTGGTGTTACTGCATACTCAGCGGTATTTAATTATGCAGCGCCGGCCTTTCGCTGCTGAGGGACTGTGTGCCTTATTCCGGCGTGCGTGAGGTGCAACCGGCGTGTTATTTAGTAGTAGTAAATTCTGTTGCGGCCGGTCATCATAGCGATGCGTGTAGACCGTGCAATTGATGTAGGTATTACCACGGGGTTGAGTATTGGGTGATTTTCGGTTTCCGATCTCCAGGCTGCGTTGATCGAGGGGCGGAACACTAGGGATGTTTTGATTACTCTGCCAACTAGGTACCTACCGAGCTTTATACTCCATTAATGCTTGGGTAGTATTATGCGTGACTAACGGAAGGGTGAATACGTACTCACTTGTCGGGGGAACTTGGGGCGCGTGGTACCGGTGTTAAAATTCATCGATTGCTCTATTTTTCATGGTCAACAGCCTCTCACTATATTGGGATAGGGACGTCAACGCGTGCGGTTGTTGCGTGCGATAGGGTTACCTACGAACTGGGCCGGGTGGCCGGTGGACCACGTGCAAAATATCTTTACCTATTCTATGAGGAGTATGAGCGATCGTATAGCGGTCATACTCACGTATGGAAGGGGTTCCGGACCGCTAAGGGTTCGGAGGCGGGATGAATGGCGGAATGGAAGTAGTTGAGTCAAGAGCGTTAGTTCTTATAGTATAGGCTACGAGGTAACCAGGCGGATTTTTTTTTTACTAGGAAAAATCCTGCGTTAACGGGGGGGATACTGTAACGTTACGGCACCTAGGGCCGCTCCTTCGCAATAATAAAAAATAATTAAAACCTTAATAAACGTTTAAAAAACATTAAATTAGGTAGAAAAATAAAAACAGGGTAGCAATGTCTAACGATTATTTATTTAAATAATTGCAAGGGTTCGCTCCGCGCGCTGCCGCCGGTACCTTGAATCTACACCACATTCGCACATACGTATATCTGCCGCTAGCAAGGTATATTCGTTTATAAAAGGCGCGGAGAGCTCAGTCTGCGACGAATCGCCGTACGAGTAACACTAACTAAGGCCTCCATGCCAGTTTACTAATTTTGATATTTATTTCAAGTGTCTAAGTGATTCTACAGGTTCCCGCTGGGGTGAGTTTCCATATCTACAGACCCGCTTATATATGTGTTGCATATTGTGTGTGAGCCGCTGTACCCTATCGCTATCAAATCTGTCATAACTGCCACTAGATTAAATTTGAATCGGATGGCCGTTGGCCACGGACGTTAGCGATCCCATACCAGCGGTAGGGCACAGCGATCCGGAGAGCAGCGTCTAAAACTGGCTGTCCTTCCAGGAACCACCTACACCCTTAGGCCGCCTGCCACGGTCGTTTGAACCCCGAGCCGGCTCCGGAGTCAAAATCAGTCCTCGGTGAGGACAGGCCATCTCTGCTGCCACTGCCGCTGACGTACCCCGGAGCTATTCCTGCCACACCTGCCGGGAGGACCTGCAGCTCGATCGCCGTTCAGGCCAGTGCCTCCGATTCTTACTCCCTGGAAGTCAGTGGAGCGCAGAAGCCCTTGCCATCGCCAGTTTAATTTAGTTATCCGTTGGAGCTAGGATTAAACGTTTCCTACAACATTTTGTTTTTATACCCACCCCAGCTCTACCCAGCTAGCTAGGCCGTGACCTAGGGCCCTTCAGGCTCTACGTTACATAATCATTATTTACAATATACAGATTAGGTTACAAAGAAGTATTATATATCTTTGTATTTATTTACCTGGATCAGGCAAGCCTGGGCGAAGAGAGCGAGGACGACGAAGGGAGACATGGTTAATTAGCTTCTTGTTTCTCGAAAGAAGTAAGACTGGTTTAACGACAACTAAGTAGCCTTTTTATAGCAGCCATTACACCTAGTCTTTACAAATAGGTCAGATTTACAAAACTATGCACGATACAGATTGTAACAGGAAATTCATTAAATTCTAAATTAAGTTACGTGTATTGTTCGCGTTCTTATCACTGCATGATTGAACAATATTGCTCGCGCATCTGTTTTGTACCAATCTTCTGCAATTACCAACTTAATTACCGTAACCCTTGTGAAATTAATACAGCTTTATACTTTCTTTGTCGGTATAAAAGCTGAAATAGACACCAGGAAACTCATTCGACGTTTGTTTCCAAACTAAGAAACTTGAAAATGACTTTCCAAATCGTCGTCCTGTGCGCCGCTGCGTTCCTGGTTCAGGTATTTAATTAGAAATTAAATTATATACCTAGTCTACACAAGTTCTCAGAATTTGTCCTGAATATTTCTGGCGCTTGGTAACCCAACCGGGTTTGACCGGTCAGTTCTACAAAGATCTTTCATTTAAATTTTTGATTATAAATTAATCCCACCCTTGACGCGTTTCAATTCGAACATCATGATTCAAAAGTATTGAAAAATGGCCATTTAGTCCGACTATCCCAGCCACCAGCTACATATTCTGGAACCATTATATATGACCCTGTGTATAGGCTATAGGTATTCCGGTACCTAAAGACAGACATGTCAAAAGAAACGGTCATTATCATAAAATTCAAACATTTCAATGAAACTGGAAACAGGCGTTAATCAGGTGTGCCCGAAATGTTTTGCACCAAGCTATCTCAAGTTGAATTCGAAGGTTAACAAAATGTGAGAGCTAAAATTGCAATGTTCTTTTCATGGAATGTTCCTATTTAATTACCTTCTTACTTACTTATAATATTTTTTACATATTTCAGTCCATCGCTGGGCAAGCAGCCTGCGGCAGAGTCAGCATCCCGCAACCCAGCTGCGGCAGCTGCACCACCGTCTCCAACAACGGCGGCTCCCTGATCGTGACCAGCGTCGGCCCCGTCGCGCCCGCCGGCATCGCCGTCGCCACCGACCTGTCCCTGTGCGGAAACCTCGACCTCAGCGGTGCTGTGCCGTTCCTGAGCGCCGTGGCCTTTGACGGCCAGTTCCCCACCTCCGGCTCGGCTGCCGTCTCGTACGGCTGCGGAGACGGCACCATCGCCATCACCCAGGAGACCGGCAACCCCTACGGCAACAACGCCGCCTCCAGCTCTGGTCTCAGCGCTTCTCAGCTCGGCGGTTGCGGCTGCAGCCAACGTTGTTACTAAGTAACAGTTTTACTCATCTTTAAGATCAGTAATAAATCTTTTCGGTTCAATTGAATTGTTATTTTTTTATTTTTCTCCCTCTAATACACGTTTCTAAATGTGACATGAATAAATTACGGAATCGTATGCGTGAAGAATGGAAAATGGTTAGGTATCTACTTTGTGCAGAATCATACCGATTGTGCTTAGGAAGTAGTAAGATAGTTGTTTTAAATTCGAGGATTTAAAATTGTTATATTGCAAATCCCTACCATCGTTATACCTAATAGTATAATATAAGTTTGTGTCGAAAATCACATGTTTAATACAAAGTTTTTTGCTGACAAGTACCTATTTTCTGTTATCAAGTGTACTTATTGTGATCTATTCTACATTATGTATAGGTACCAAATTTCAAGACAATCGGATCAACCGTTGAAGAGTTCCCTCCTGTGGAGACGATCATGACCGCGCCACCAGAATTTCACTACAAGATAATATGTGTATTGTCGTCCGAATTTATGAAATTAAGAAAACTTTCAGCTTAGTCAGCAAATTAAATTAAATATTGTAAATTAATAAGAATATTTTTTATTCCTAAACTAAAAAGATCAATAAAAAAAAACATCGAAAAGTTACAACAACCGTGCTGTACGTGTCTGCGCATAAAAGTCATGAAAGCCTCTATTTAAAAAACGTAGTAGCATCTGCCTTGTCTGTATATTTTTGAAGTCTGCATTTTTGTCAAAAGATATTGTTTGTGTCGAATAATGAACATTGGTTCTTAATATAGGAGCTTCGTTGTGAATGCGGATGGATTGGGAATAGTACACTTGAAATGCCTGTGTTGCCATACGCGGCGCTAACAGGTGGTTGCGCGGGAAATCGATTGTCATTTTGTTAGTACATACCTAAAAAAAAACATGGCCGCGCAAACAGTGACCCCGGGAACTGAACCGCGTTTCTTAATTGATAAATAGGCTTTTCTTTTCGTTACTGTGGATTATTGTGATATTGTCGTTGCCTAAGTTGCAGTGGAAGTTTGTAATACTGTTGAGTTTGCTACAATAGTAGGCTTCAGATAATTTTCCAAAACCGTTTCATTTAATCATGCTTCATGTCTTCGTTTCATGCTAAACGTGGTATTTAGGTCTTGTCACCCCGTAAGGGATAAAGACGTGATTTATGTATGTATGTATGTTTCATTTAATGTACGAATCCCCTTCTTGCCGACGGCACACGATGTAGACGGGCCATGACCCTTTACATTCACTCTTCGATTAATGTATTTATTTTTCTTCCATGCTGGTCTGGGAGTAAAGAAAAACATAGAATGTACCAGTTGCTTCTTTTCCTTGGCCTTTAGCTCTTATTGCCTTAGGCTCTGTCTACTTATTTAAAAGAGCTGGAGATATCTGACCAATAAATAGACGGTTCCAGGAAGTCTGGTTCATTTCTGCATTTCTAGGATCGCATTATGTGTATAGGAAACATTGCGTTGTCGCTGCCATGTGCGAGAGCTTTTATATATATATATATATATATATATATATATATATATATATATATATATATATATATATCCTTATCCTTCCTTACTATAATATAATATAATATATAATGTAATATTATAATATAATAATATAATATATATATTATATATATATTTATATATTATATATATTTATATATATCCTTATCCTTACTAATTATAAATGCGAAAGTAACTCTGTCTGTCTGTCTGTCTGTCTGTCTGTCTGTTACCTTTTCACGCTTAAACAGCTGGGCCGATTTAGTTGAAATTTGGTATACAAATAGTTTGAGTCCCGGGAAAGGACATAGGATAGTTTTTATCCCGGAAAATTGCATAGTTCCCGCGGGATAGCACAGCCCAAACCACTGGAATTTTTCAAATTTAAGGCGGAACAAAGTTCGCCGGGTCAGCTAGTTATATATATATATATATATATATATATTATATATAATATTATAAATGCGAAAGTAACTCTGTCTGTCTGTCTGTCTGTCTGTTACCTTTTCACGCTTAAACCGCTGGGCCGATTTCGTTGAAATTTGGTATACAGATAGTTTGAGTCCCGGGAAAGGACATAGGATAGTTTTTATCCCGGAAAATTGCATAGTTCCCGCGGGATAGCACAGCCCAAACCACTGGATTTTTTCAAATTTAAGGCGGAACAAAGTTCGCCGGGTCAGCTAGTAGGTATATATATAAGAGGTGGCAAAGGAGCATACAGGTCACCTGATGGAAAGTGATCACCATCGCTCAGGGACATGCTGGGGCGTTTAGGATTATTTTAGGTTTGGATCGGTTCTTTTACTTTTTCTGTGTATCTACTCTTGCTTAATACTTATGTCCTGTCAATCGTTCAAAGGTTAACTGGAAGAGATCCCTTTCAGGCGTAAGTTCGCCTTTGTCCGATTGTGTTGTCCTGTATTCATCTTTTTCTTGTTTTATGTACAATAAAGAGTTATACATACATAGATACATTATACCTACCTGTAAGACGTCCCCTACCCCTAAATATATCTAAAAAAAACTACTATAGTTTAAATGATTCCCTCTTGCAATATAACTTTGTATAACGTAAGCAAAATAAAAAATAATTTGCATGCTGATACGATAAAATTATACAAATAGCAGAATAATCAAACCTATTGTCTCTGTAACACCTAATGACATTGTTATATCTGCTTATTCTTTGCAATTAAATATATTCTAATTCCATTATATTCCAACCTTTTAAAATATTTATTTGTAGTGTTTTAAGCGATGGGAATTCCTATAAGAGAAAGTCGTGACAGAAAGAATTATTAACTTCGGTCTTCGGATATAGTTCCCACGCAGGCCCAGTGCGACACACTATTGGATTGCTTCGCAGATGTGTGCAGGTTCTCCACGATGTTTTCCTTCACCGAAAAGCTCATGGTAAATTTCAAATGTAATCATCATCATCATCATCATTTCAGCCATTACAAGTCCACTGCTGGACATAGGCCTCTCCTTTAGATCTCCAATAAGACCGGTTGGAAGCTGCTTGCATCCAGCGCGATCCTCCGATCTTAATGAGGTCATCGGTCCACCTTGTGGGTGGACGGCCCACGCTGCGTTTGCCGGTACGTGGTCTCCACTCGAGGACCTTTCGACCCCATCAGTCATCCGTCCTCCGTGCTATGTGCCCTGCCCACCGCCATTTCAACTTGTTAGGTAATCCGCTGGGCTATGTCGGTAACCTTGGTTCTTCTACGGATCTCCTCATTTCTGATTCGATCGCGCAGAGAGCGTCAAATGTAATATCGCACATAAATTCCAAAAAACTAAGAAAGTAAAGGTAAAATCTGCAGTTTCTAAGCCAAATTTGGTAAAAATCGGTCTAGTAGTTTGAAGCTCTTTTACTGGTGTGAGTCATTTTTGGCATGAAGATATAAAGTGCGTGTAACCACGGCTCTACCTTCTTCTCTATTAGAGATGCGCAAAACAACTCACTGAAGTGAAAATATTGATTCATGTCTTTCGCTCTTAAAGATATATATCACTCTTTTCGTTCATTTCGTTCAGTTCGCTCAGTAGATCTATTGACTCAAACTGCTCCTTCATATCTTATCACTCATTTCGCTCAGTGGATCTGTTGACTCAAACTGCTCTTTCATATCATTATATCAGTACGATGTATTCAGTACACATACAAAATGGGATTCTAATGATGGAGATATGTTTATACACTATAAAGTTTCACTGAAAATGGTCAGATAATCATCATACTTTATCAATGTTTATTTTTTGTTTTGAAAGTGTCGTTCAAAGAGGACATGAAACGGAACGCAGCAAAGGAATCGTCCACTCACACCAGCTCAAATGAACGAAAAGAGCGACTCACACATTCATATCTGCTCCTGTCTACTGTAAGCTAGTGTAAGAGGGAGAGGTTTATACGATAGATTTGTAGGTGCGAAAAGTGCACCAGCATGCAACGGCTGACCGCATCAGTTCTGTACGAAATCCGAACGAAAGATATACTGATATAGTGAGTTGCTTTATCCTTCAGTGAACGACTGAGCGAGTGAACGAAACGAAAAGATATAGTTTATTTGAATCTTTCACTCGCGATTGACACATCTCTATTCTCTATTTGCGTCAGAGAGCCCTGTTCTGACTCTTCTGTGTACTCGTATTCTTTTTCCATATTTGACCACAGCGTTTTACAACTCCTAATTAAATAATGATTTTATCTCACAATGAATATTTATGGACAAATAAACACCTATTGTTGCCTTCGTGGTCAAATCAGCCCATAGACCACTTAGCCCGCGAGCTGAGTTGCCCACTTTGGTTTTTTTCATGCACAACTCGACCCACACTATACCTCAGACAGGATTTCGATCCGCAGAATTACATAATGTTAATTATCCAATACACTTTAATACTATTTTGGTATTACCCCTAAGCCATGAACATATTTGTTTCTACGCTAGAAATATCTAGCAGAATAGCAAATAGATTAATAGGATCAAGTTACGCACAGAAAAAATAATATGGTCAATTCAGTCCGCGGGCAATGTGCCCTGTGTGTTCATTTGACCATTAAGTGGGTTTGGAGCCTTTTTGTTCTAAGTACCTAAGTTAAAAAAACATGCATCGTTTCGAAATAATCATTTTATTTCATCTATTTAAAAGTAGTTCATGATTTAGTTGCAGCTGCAGCCGCACTGTCCGGAGAGGGAGACGGAGCCGGAGGCCGGCACGATGCCGCTGAAGTCGACGGAGCCGAGCACCGGCACGGAGCCGACGACGCAAGTGTTCCCGTTCACGCCGATGTCGCCCGCCACGCCGACCGTGCCGGTGCCGGAGCCGCCGTAGGGGCCGCACGACGCGGAGCTGACGGAGCTGAGAGCAGCATTGCCCAGGCTGGACACGCCGATGTTGCTCGCGCTGAGACCAGAGTTGGCCACGCTGTAGCCAGCGTTACCCAGACCGAGCTGAGGCAGCTGGGCGTAGGAGGCCTGGCCGCAACCAGCGTTGCACGAACTGATCTGAGGCAGCTGGGAGTAGACCGGGCCGCAGCCACCACACTGCTGCTGGCTCATCACGGACTGAAAAAAAATGTCTCATGAAATATCCATAATTCCGAAACTATCTTCACACTAGAACAATTTATTTAGTCTGAGGTTCAAATAGTTGGCTGTCTTTCTTTAGGCAATTTCAACGGGCTCGACAGAGGGAGTTAATAATTAGGTATAATCATTATTTACAATATACAGACTTACAATATATCTTTGTATATATTTACCTGGATCAGGCAAGCCTGGGCGAAGAGAGCGAGGACGACGAAGGGAGACATGGTTAATTAGCTTCTTGTTTCTCGAAAGAAGTAAGACTGGTTTAACGACAACTAAGTAGCCTTTTTATAGCAGCCATTACACCTAGTCTTTACAAATAGGTCAGATTTACAAAACTATGCACGATACAGATTGTAACAGGAAATTCATTAAATTCTAAATTAAGTTACTTGTATTGTTCGCGTTCTTATCACTGCATGATTGAACAATATTGCTCGCGCATCTGTTTTGTACCTATCTTCTGCAATTACCAAATTAATTACCGTAACCCTTGTGAAATTAATACAGCTTTATACTTTCTTTGTCGGTATAAAAGCTGAAATAGACACCAGGAAACTCATTCGACGTTTGTTTCCAAACTAAGAAACTTGAAAATGACTTTCCAAATCGTCGTCCTGTGCGCCGCTGCGTTCCTGGTTCAGGTATTTAATTAGAAATTAAATTATATACCTAGTCTACACAAGTTTTCAGAATTTGTCCTGAATATTTCTGGCGCTTGGTAACCCAACCGGGTTTGACCGGTCAGTTCTACAAAGATCTTTCATTTAAATTTTTGATTATAAATTAATCCCACCCTTGACGCGTTTCAATTCGAACATCATGATTCAAAAGTATTGAAAAATGGCCATTTAGTCCGACTATCCCAGCCACCAGCTACATATTCTGGAACCATTATATATGACCCTGTGTACCTATAGGCTATAGGTATTCCGGTACCTAAAGACAGACATGTCAAAAGAAACGGTCATTGCCATAAAATTCAAACATTTCAATGAAACTGGAAACAGGCGTTAATCAGGTGTGCCCGAAATGTTTTGTACCAAGCTATCTCAAGTTGAATTCGAAGGTTAACAAAATGTGAGAGCTAGAATTGCAATGTTCTTTTCATGGAATGTTCCTATTTAATTACCTTCTTACTTACTTACAATATTTTTTACATATTTCAGTCCATCGCTGGGCAAGCAGCCTGCGGCAGAGTCAGCATCCCGCAACCCAGCTGCGGCAGCTGCACCACCGTCTCCAACAACGGCGGCTCCCTGATCGTGACCAGCGTCGGCCCCATCGCGCCCGCCGGCATCGCCGTCGCCACCGACCTGTCCCTGTGCGGAAACCTCGACCTCAGCGGTGCTGTGCCGTTCCTGAGCGCCGTGGCCTTTGACGGCCAGTTCCCCACCTCCGGCTCGGCTGCCGTCTCGTACGGCTGCGGAGACGGCACCATCGCCATCACCCAGGAGACCGGCAACCCCTACGGCAACAACGCCGCCTCCAGCTCTGGTCTCAGCGCTTCTCAGCTCGGCGGTTGCGGCTGCAGCCAACGTTGTTACTAAGTAACAGTTTTACTCATCTTTAAGATCAGTAATAAATCTTTTCGGTTCAATTGAATTGTTATTTTTTTATTTTACTCCCTCTAATACACGTTTCCAAATGTGACATGAATAAATTACGGAATCGTATGCGTGAAGAATGGAAAATGGTTAGGCATCTACTTTGTGCAGAATCATACCGATTGTGCTTAGGAAGTAGTAAGATAGTTGTTTTGAATTCGAGGATTTAATATTGTTATATTGCAAATCTCTACCATCGTTATGCCTAATAGTATAATATAAGTTTGTGTCGAAAATCACATGTTTAATACAAAATTTTTTGCTGACAAGTACCTATTTTCTGTTATCAAGTGTACTTGTTGTCATCTATTCTACATTATGTATACCAAATTTCAAGACAACCGGATCAACCGTTGAAGAGTTCCCTCCTGCGGAGACGATCATGACCGCGCCACCAGAATTTCACTACAAGATAATATGTGTATTGTCGTCCGAATTTATGAAATTAAGAAAACTTTCAGCTTAGTCAGCAAATTAAATTAAATATTGTAAATTAATAAGAATATTTTTTATTCCTAAACTAAAAAGATCAATTAAAAAAAAACATCGAAAAGTTACAACAACCGTGCTGTACGTGTTTCTGCGCATATAAGTCATGAAAGCCTCTATTTAAAAAACGTAGTAGCATCTGCCTTGTCTGTATATTTTTGAAGTCTGCATTTTTGTCAAAAGATATTGTTTGTGTCGAATAATGAACATTGGTTCTTAATATAGGAGCTTCGTTGTGAATGCGGATGGATTGGCAATAGTACACTTGAAATGCCTGTGTTGCCATACGCGGCGCTAACAGGGTCTGGGGTAGTTGCGCGGGTAAACGATTGTCATTTGTTAGTACCTATAAAAAAACATGGCCGCGCAAACATTGACCTCGGGAACTGTCCCACGTTTCTTAATTGATAAATAAGCCTTTCTTTTCGTTACTGTGGATTATTGTGATATTGACGTTAACTAAGTTACAGTGGAAGTTTGTAATACTGTTGAGTTTGCTACAATAGTAGGCTTCAGATATTTTTCCAAAACCGTTTCATTTAATCATGCTTCATGTCTTCGTTTCATGCTAAACGTGGTATTTAGGTCTTGTCACCCCGTAAGGGATAAAGACGTGATTTATGTATGTATGTATGTATGTTTCATTTAATGTACGAATCCCCTTCTTGCCGACGGCACACGATGTAGACGGGCCATGACCCTTTACATTCACTCTTCGATTAATGTTTTTATTTTTCTTCCATGCTGGTCTGGGAGTAAAGAAAAACATAGAATGTACCAGTTGCTTCTTTTCCTTGGCCTTTAGCTCTTATTGCCTTAGGCTCTGTCTACTTATTTAAAACAGCTGGAGATATCTGAACAAAAAATAGACGGTTCCAGGAAGTCTGGTTCATTTCTGCATTTCTAGGATCGCATTATGTGTATAGGAAACATTGCGTTGCCGCTGCCATGTGCGAGAGCCATTATTTATATATATATATATATCGGAATAAAACCCCCACAAGTGAATCACACCTTATTTATTCGGAACGTTAATCAAATTTAAACAATAACGGTAACTTTATGATAATTTGAATTGAAACGGTAACTGCTAAGAGGCAGACGAACCGACGGGGTGACGCGTGCGCACCGGTTGCCAGTCCCAACGAGAATGGCGCTCCGGCGCACGCCGGACCTCGGCGTTCCGTCAGCACGTGGTCGCGACGGTGGCGCCACCGGAAAGTGCCAACCACGCGCTGTGCCTCTTTAGCGTCAAATCAACTCTTTTTATGATTTGCGCCGACATATATATATATCGAGGGCTGAGTGGTCAAACCCAATAAGTCGAAATAATTGACAGTTGAAAAAAGAACACTATGTTAACGTCTTATGATTTCAAAATTCCTCTGGAATGTTAAGTCGACTTATCGGGTTTGACCACGCAGCCCTCGATATATATATAGGTATATATTTAAGAGATGGCAAACGAGCATACAGGTCACCTGATGGAAAGTGATCACCATCGCTCAGGGACATGCTGGGGCATTTAGGATTCTTTTAGGTTTGGATCGGTTCTTTTACTTTTTCTGTGTGTCTACTCTGGCTTAATACTTATGTCCTGTCAATCGTTTAAAGGTTTACTGGAAGAGATCCCTTTTAGGGATAAGTTCGCCTTTTTGCAATTGTGTTGTCCTGTATTCATCTTTTTCTTATGTTTTATGCACAATAAAGAGTTATACATACATAGATACATTATACCTGTAAGACGTCCCCTACCCCTAAATATATCTAAAAAAACTACTATAGTTTAAATGATTCCCTCTTGCAATATAACTTTGTATAACGTAAGCAAAATAAAAAATAATTTGCATGCTGGAACGATAAAATTATACAAATAGCAGAATAAGCAAACCTATTGTCTCTGTAACACCTAATGACATTGTTATATCTGCTTATTCTTTGCAATTAAATATATTCTAATTCCATTATATTCCAACCTTTTAAAATATTTATTTGTAGTATTTTAAACGATGGGAATTCCTATAAGAGAAAGTCGTGACAGATAGAATTATAAGCTTCGGTCTTCGGATATAGTTCCCACGCAGGCCCAGTGCGACACACCATTGGATTGCTTCGCAGATGTGTGCAGGTTCTCCACGATGTTTTCCTTCACCGAAAAGCTCATGGTAAATTTCAAATGTAATCATCATCATCATCATCATTTCAGCCATTACAAGTCCACTGCTGGACATAGGCCTCTCCTTTAGATCTCCAATAAGACCGGTTGGAAGCTGCTTGCATCCAGCGCGATCCTCCGATCTTAATGAGGTCATCGGTCCACCTTGTGGGTGGACGGCCCACGCTGCGCTTGCCGGTACGTGGTCTCCACTCGAGGACCTTTCGACCTCATCGGTCATCCGTCCTCCGTGCTATGTGCCTTGCCCACCGCCATTTCAACTTGTTAATCCGCTGGGCTATGTCGGTAACCTTGGTTCTTCTACGGATCTCCTCATTTCTGATTCGATCGCGCAGAGAGCGTCAAATGTAATATCGCACATAAATTCCAAAAAACTAAGAAAGTAAAGGTAAAATCTGCAGTTTCTAAGCCAAATTTGGTAAAAATCGGTCTAGTAGTTTGAAGCTCTTTTACTGGTGTGAGTCATTTTTGGCATGAAGATATAAAGTGGGTGTAACCACGGCTCTACCTTCTTCTCTATTTGCGTCAGAGAGCCCTGTTCTGACTCTTCTGTGTACTCGTATTCTTTTTCCATATTTGACCACAGCGTTTTACAACTCCTAATTAAATAATGATTTTATGTCACAATGAATATTTATGGACAAATAAACACCTATTGTTGCCTTCGTGGTCAAATCAGCCCATAGACCACTTAGCCCGGGAGCTGAGTTGCCCACTTTGGTTTTTTTCATGGACAACTCGACCCACACTATACCTCAGACAGGATTTCAATCCGCAGAATTACATAAATATGTTAATTATCCAATACGCTTTAATACTATTTTGGTATAACCCCTAAGCCATGAACATATTTGTTTCTACGGTAGAAATATCGAACAGAATAGCTTCTAGATTAATTGGATCAAGTTACGCACAGAAAAATGAATACGGTCAACTCAGTCTGCGGGCAATGTCCTGTGGGATCATTTGACCATTAAGTGGGTTTGGGGCCTTTTTGTTCTAAGTAAGTTAAAAAACATGCATCGTTTCGAAATAATCATTTTATTTCATCTATTTAAAAGTAGTTCATGATTTAGTTGCAGCTGCAGCCGCACTGTCCGGAGAGGGAGACGGAGCCGGAGGCCGGCACGATGCCGCTGAAGTCGACGGAGCCGAGCACCGGCACGGAGCCGACGACGCAAGTGTTCCCGTTCACGCCGATGTCGCCCGCCACGCCGACCGTGCCGGTGCCGGAGCCGCCGTAGGGGCCGCACGACGCGGAGCTGACGGAGCTGAGAGCAGCATTGCCCAGGCTGGACACGCCGATGTTGCTCGCGCTGAGACCAGAGTTGGCCACGCTGTAGCCAGCGTTACCCAGACCGAGCTGAGGCAGCTGGGCATAGGAGGCCTGGCCGCAACCAGCATTGCTCAGACTAAGCTGAGGCAGCTGAGAGTAGGAGACCTGGCCGCAGCCACCACACTGCTGCTGGCTCATCACGGACTGGAAAAAAAAATCTCATAAAATATCCATAATTCAGAAACTACGCGCACAAATTGTCAATGATTTCTTTCGACTGTAGAAACAAAAGGAACCAGTTTAGTTTTCAGTGGTTTCTGCTGTCTTTCTTCAGACAATCTCAAAGGACTGGACTGAGGGGGTAAGTAATTATAATATAGTTTTAAAACTTTTAGATCAGGATAACAAAGAAGTTTAGGTATTTATAATTGTATTTACCTGGATCAGGCAAGCCTGGGCGAAGAGAGCGAGGACTACGAAGGGAGACATGGTTAATTAGTTTCTTGTTTCTCGAAAGAAGTAAGACTGGTTTAAGTAAACCTCAGTTATCCTTTTATAGCAACCATTACAGCGTGTCTTGACAAATAGGTCAAGATTTACAAAACGAATACACAATTCATATCATAATATATAGGCAACTCATTATGTTATTAATTATGGTACTTGTTAAGTTTCAGTCCTTATCACTGTCTGATTGGACAATATTGCTCGCGCATCTATTTTGTACCAATGCTCCATAGACATTATCAAATTAATTACAATAACGCTTGTGAAATTAATAAAGCTGTGTAGTTTCTTAGTTAGTATATAACCTGGGGTAGAACATCAGAAACTCATTCTCCGTTTGTTTTCAAACTAAGAAACTTGAAAATGACTTTCCAAATCGTCGTCCTGTGCGCCGCTGCGTTCCTGGTTCAGGTATTTAATTGATACAAATAAAACTGTTTGTACCATTGCTACATGCTACATATTTCTATTAATGTTATAAATTGGATAGTATATCTGTCTGTCTGTCTCTCTATTTGTTAGCCTTTCACGCCTAAGCAACATAACCGATTCAGTTGGAATTTAGTATAAATAGTATCAGCCCCGGGGAAGGACATACAAGAGTTTTTATCCCGGAAAATCGCAAAGTTCCCCCGGGATAGCTATAAGTGGATTTTTGCCCGCTAGCTATTTTGATGTTGTTAGTTACTAGCTGTTGGTAATAATAACATGAATCACATTGTCATAAAATTCCCAACATGTTTCGGACTAATCCGTGCCCGGAACGTAGAACTTTCCCATATTTCCTTTTAATTACTTGCTTCCCTGTCGTACGTATTCCCGTGAGTTTTTACGTTGAATATGTATATTGCTCAAACTAATTTATCATTATCAAATGGTTTGTACTAAATCCTTAATAAAAGAACTTTACTCCTAAGAATTGAAAACTATTTGTATTTTAAAGAATTCTCAGTAATATACGTTTTTTTACTTCAGTCCATCGCTGCGCAAGCAGCCTGCGGCAGAGTCAGCATCCCGCAACCCAGCTGCGGCAGCTGCACCACCGTCTCCAACAACGGCGGCTCCCTGATCGTGACCAGCGTCGGCCCCATCGCGCCCGCCGGCATCGCCGTCGCCACCGACCTGTCCCTGTGCGGAAACCTCGACCTCAGCGGTGCTGTGCCGTTCCTGAGCGCCGTGGCCTTTGACGGCCAGTTCCCCACCTCCGGCTCGGCTGCCGTCTCGTACGGCTGCGGGGACGGCACCATCGCCATCACCCAGGAGACCGGCAACCCCTACGGCAACAACGCCGCCTCCAGCTCTGGCCTCAGCGCTTCTCAGCTCGGCGGTTGCGGCTGCAGCCAACGTTGTTACTAAACAGTTTTACTCATCTTTAAGATCCGTAATAAAACTATGTGATTCAATTGAACCCACATTTTCTATTTCACAACCCTGAGTTATTCTTTCTATGAACCACATCGCCCTTACCTTAATGGTAATGGTTTTGTGTTTTTCGGTTCGTCGTGTCCTTGACGTCCGTCGCTTTTAGAATGCGATTCGGTTTTCGGGTACCTTCGGCCGATTCAAGTCCATGAGTGAGTGAGACGGCAAGAAAGCAAGCGTCGCAAGCACACCAAAAGATAATTTACCTAATAATTTTAGTTTTCAAATAGATACCTATTAAAAATTGGAATCTGATAAAGTGTCAACGCAAGTTGATAGCTATACTAAAACATGCAGGCACTTTACCGATCTTTTGCGTTCTACTTATTCACACAATTGGCATTGTTCATTTTTTTAAGCTGTGCTTTTAACACCTTTATTTGATAAAATGGACTATTTCAAGCAACTAATTTGAATATTATGCTTTTACGTAGCTTTGTTAATTAATAATAAATATTTTTTCGCTGTTTGATAATTCGTGAATTTAGACAGAATCCCAATCGCCTTCGTTTGGCTGGCTATAAAAAAAACGGCTTTGTCTATGGTTTTGTCGATTTGACAGTGACACGTGACAGTTGCCATAGCTATCCTTTTTTTTTTCATTTTTGTGGCAAACATTCGATGCTGGATTCTGTCTAAAAACCGGGTCGTTCGGTCAAACAAAGGTTCAAAGTAATTTTACAAAAATATCTGCAATCATAAAGTATTTTTAAAATCGGACAAGATAAATCGGATAAATGATGGTTTTCCTCGAAATGGTTTTCGAATTGGAGCATACTAAAAAAAATGAACAATGCCAATTACGATCTATAAACACTTAGGTACTTATAGACACTCATACGTACATAAATCACGTCTTATCGCTTACGGGGCACAAATAGCCTAAGGAAACAGGACCCAAAGGCCACGTTTAGCATGATTGTGGGCGTATAGGTGGAAGCGGGAATCAAATTAGTGCTGGGTTGCTAGCTGCATCGCCCATAACATGATTATAGCATTTTTACCATTACCTCGATGGGCTTTTACCATCTGCGCGGGAAGATAGGCAACTAGTGACTAGGAAGAGAAGCAACTAGAGAAGTGACTAGTAAAGACTTTATACATCTCTACTATGGACTAATATAAGTTAAGGCTCGGGGACCTAAGTATATAAAATTTGTATATTATAAATGAATTTAATTTAAGTAGAATTTAAGAATTGTAATGTATTTTATTTTGAAAAAAATATTTTCTGACTAGTTTCTTGCGGCGCATTCTTCTTGGTAGTTTAAAAAAGACATGTAAAAGAGCCTTGGCGGCCAATTTGCAAAGATAAAATTTTGAAAAAAATTTTTTTTTGAACTGGTACATTTTATGCCTTTTTTGTGCTCCCAAACCTGCAACACCTGCATGGAAGATCTTTTTAAAATGTCATTACCTATTCTTCTTCTTCTTCTAGTGCCTCTTCAATCCTGAAGGTTGGCCGTCAGCTTCCTATATTCGTCCTTATTGACCAGTGTCAGTAGGTACCTAGTGCCCTGAACGTCTTTACGCAAAACAAGCAGTACGAGAGAAAGAAAGTAAGTAAATAAATGCTTTATTGTACAAACTGGCCGCTGCCCGCGACTTCGTCTGCAAAAAAATAGTTTTTCGCTATCCCGCGGGAACTATGCAATTATCTGGGATAAAAAATAGCCTATGTGTTAATCTAGGGTATCAGCTATTTTCGTTCCAAATTTTATCCAAATCCATTTAGTAGTTTGCACGTGGAAGAGTAAAAAACATCCATCCATACTTACTTACAAACTTTCGCGTTTATTATATCATAGTAGGATGTAAAGAAACAGAGAAAATTCACAAAACGCCATTGAATATATGCACAAAGGTGAACTTGACCCTATAAGGGATCTCTACCAGTTACCCTGTGAGTAAATGAGAGGAAGAGAGCAAGTATTTTGAATAGTAATATTTTTTTAAGGTTTCAACCTCTTTGGCTGTTGGTGACTGGCTGGCGCTAGTCCGTTGCCACGCGCCGCGGCACTGAATAAAAAGAACAATAAGGCGGCTGTCACTTGTTTCTAAATTGTCGGTGCACGGTCGGTCTTTTATGCAGATTTATGTTTAAATTATTGTCAATATTAATTAATGTGTGTAACGTTTGGTGTAAAAGTGTAATTAGATAAAACATCACGGATAGTCTTCGCGGGTGTGTTTTTACTAAGCGGCGGCAGTGGCTAAAAGACTACGGACGAACTCTACACAGCGTTGGTCGAAGCCGGCTTCCTCAAGGTTTGTGGCTCTGAAATTGATTGTTAGACCTAATACTGCACAAGGGACAGCTAAACCATGGCCTTAGTAACAGTCACTGTTTATCTATCGAAGGATATATGAAACAAAGAGTGAGTTTAAAATATCCATATAGAGGGTCATTTCATATTAGATTTACACCTATTTCATTAGTCATGCTGTAAAATTTGGGTTCATATCCCAAATTTCTATGACAATTGAAAGTACCACATAGGTATGTATGCCTATATGCATGTATAGCTCTTTATTCAATAAAGTGTATTGCATATAAAATATGAATACATACAATACAAATACTCTTTATTAAACACCACAAATCAGCACAAAACAATACAGAAACAAAGAACAAAGTAGACAATAGACAATACAGGACGATACAAATGCACAAAGGTGAACTTATCCCTAACAGGGATTTCTTCCAGTTGACCTTTTTTTTTGCGGCGGGAAAATGCGTTACGCTTACGACCGCGTCGTGGGGACGGTAAGTTATGTGGGACTCTCCTTCCCGGCCCCCCTCCCTAGTGGAAGGAGGCGGGGAAGGCCTACCCACTAAAAACCCTCCGGTATTCCCTCTCTGCCATTGGGGGGGGGGGGGGGGGGGGGCCGCGGGAGCATGAGGGTGCACCGCGTACGCCCCACCGGCCGCCCCAGCCTATACGCCGGGGCTCCTGCGCCAAGGGAGGGGGGCCGGGAATACCTGGTCCCCCCCCTAGACACGAGGGCCTCTGCAGGCTAGCGAGGGATCCCCATCCCCCGCCAGCAGGCACCACTATTCTTCCAGTTGACCTAGGCTTTTTTTTTTTTATAAAAGAGGGGGCAAATGAGCAGACGGGTCACCTGATGGAAAGCAATCACCGTCGCCCAGGGACACCTGCAAGACCCGGGGAATCACAAGTGCGTTGCCGGCCCTTTGAGGAACAGGAAGGCTCGCTTTTAAAAGATACCTAAATTGTACCGCTCAGGGAATGCTGCAGCGGGAAGTTGGTTCCAGATCTTTACCGTGCGAGGAAAGAAATTGCGTTTAAAACGCACGGTGCTCGACTGCCAACCATTAAGACCTAGACCTAGCCCTAGACCTAGACCTAGGTTTAGGTTTTATTAACACGGCGATTTGTATTGAAACATATTTTCTAACGACTGTGTCTTTTGATTGCGCACACTTAGAAGAATAATTTTTACACAGCTTTAAGGGACTGTAGATTTTAGTACTTGGTATTGATTTTAAATAAAAGGGTCTTGACGAACAGACAGACAGACGGTTTATGAGGATCCCTTTTTCCTGTAGAGGTAAGGAACCAATATTCGTCATAGTAAGTACCTATACGTTGGTCTTGTTTTTTTCCTACTGTAGCCCGCGAATGCGTCTGCGCAGAATTCGCTTATCGCTATCCCGCAGGAACTATGGCATTTTTTGGGAAAAAAACAATCCCATGTACTTCCTTGAAGCTGATACTATCTCAGTACCAAATTCATTGCCTTTCCCACATTTCGGGAGTTTCCAATCCCGTGGAAAAATCGGGATTAAAAGTAGCTTATGTGTTACTAGCTTCTGCCCGCGACTTCGTCTGCGTAGAATTATACATAAAAACCTTCCTCTTGATTCACTCTACCTATTAAAAAAAACCTCATCAAAATCCGTTGTGTAGTTTTGAAGATAGAAGTTTAGCAAGGTATTTTCAAGGATAGTTCCAAATAACAGATTAGTTGAAGTTAATATTATTTATTGCCAATTAGGTATACATGTGTAAACCACGGTGGCAAGAGACTACTGACGCTCGCTTCCGTATACCTATCGCACGCCGTAACGCTATACTATAGGTATACGTATATGTGTCGCTACAGTAGCCCCCCCCTTACAAAAATTGGACAAAACCTAAAACTATGTACCTAAATAACAACAATAACCTGAAAGCACCGGTACACGTTTCACCACACTGTTGAACCGCTGTACATCCCCAAGACGCTGTGGCTCGAGAATCGCTTCGAGCTGCACGAACCATAGCTTGGGTTGGTCATTCCAGAACTCGGGAATTCGACTCGACAAGGATACTGCCGCCAATTCCCCTACCGCGCTAGCCACCGACGTCGCAGGTTCCACCTTAGCTGTCCCGCTGGGCTGCGGTGGTGGTGGTTGCGGTATTCCCGCCTGCTGCTGACCAAACATTTTTCTGTCTATGGGCACCGTTTGCCGCTGAAGTTCTCCCCGAGTGGCACAACTACGGGGAGGAGTAGTCTCGTTGCGCTAAACTATTAATTTGACACTTGAACACAATACCCGCGAATTCCGCACACAACTATACTTCAGTTCAACTGGGGTCACCACTTTAGCAAGGTATTTTCAAGGATAGTTCCAAATAACAGATTAGTTGAAGTTAATATTATTTATTGCCAATTAGGTATACATGTGTAAACCACGGTGGCAAGAGACTACTGACGCTCGCTTCCGTATACCTATCGCACGCCGTAACGCTATACTATAGGTATACGTATATGTGTCGCTACAGAAGCATACATAGGGACATAGGGACAGAGAAAGCGACTTTATACCTTGACTGTTCAAGGGCATAAATATAATGTATACGTTACCAAGAAAATGGAAATGAAAATGAAAATGAAAATTTATTGTTTGCAAATTGGCCGCCAAGGGCTCTTTTACATGTCTAAGACGTCAAAAACATCTATACACCTTTATGCCACACACAATAAGGTCGGTGACACATACATTTGACATGAGGGCTGTATCGATATTTATTTATATTTTTCGGTAATGCTCATAAGTATTTACACTGTCTCATGACAACAAGGTCCAAAATTTCTCGAGAAACGTTACAGCTCCAACTGCGACATCTCATGAACACCCGGACCATCCTTGATCACTTAATCAGTAATCCACAGCAGTATCCACACGTTTTGATTCAAAAGAAAAAGAGCCATCTCCAGCCTTTTCCGCCTTCCTCACTACAGCATCAAGCCTCGCTGACTTCAAGTCATACGCCCATCCAATCCACGCGAAGAAATCAATGAACTTCGTGGTCAGATTGAACTTGTTATTGCCTAGTTCCGCAGCCTTGTAATCGTAGGGGAAGGTGTGATGGTAGTTGTGGAAGCCTTCTCCTAATGTGGCCAGCATAGCAAGCGTGTTCTGTGTCGGTGCTATGTGTTTGTCGAAAGGTCTGCTCCCGAAAGCGTGGGCAGCGCTGTTGACGAGAAAGGCGACGTTGAGCCCGACGATGAACCGTAACAGCATGAGGTGCCAGGCGTTGGTGAGGGTTTCGCCCCAGAAGTACATCGGGATGGCAGTTGGCAAGACGTAGCAGGCGAACATCAGTAGAGGTATCACGTGCCTGGAAATATAAATAAATAAATAAATATTAGAGAACAATTCACACCAACTGACCTAGTCCCAAAGTAACGGTATACATACTTATGCAGAGAAATACATGCTAAAATATATAGAAACATCCATGACTCAGGAACAAATATTCGTCCTCATCACACTAATATACGCCCGTACCGGGATTCGAACCCAGGATGCTTGCTTCGCAGGCAAGGTCACTACCAACTAAGCCAAATGCGTCGTCACAATATACAAAATAAATTAACTAAACTAGAACTAAAATCAATCTAAAAATATATATGGAACTAAAGATGCTGATAGCATTTCTTTGTATCGCAATACTGATTCGTTATGCCAGGAATCTGCCAGCTTTTCGGTCTCCATTAGAATCGATCAGCCTCTTTGTGATTTTTTAACACAAAATTATGCGCGTTGGGACCCCGCGGGCCTAAAGTGTCAACCCCTGGAAATTAAAATTATAATCTGTAACTTCCCTTTCGAAAAGAAACATTAGCACATGCGACGTGATAAAAGTCATTGTCTAACCAATTCTGACAAAAGTGACACAGCGAACACCATAGCTTTTTGGTGATGTACCCTCTCAAACTTCGATCAACAATACAACTAGATTCACGGTGATAGCTCTGAAAACGGCTCCGAGAAATAAGACCACAAAATAAATTTGTGGCCTTATTTCTGACAGTATGCGCCAACATCGGCCAACGTGAGGACGTGTCAAAATGCCACAATGTGCGTTCAAAAATTGCAAAAACAGCCACCGAAACACTAAGGTTTCGGAAGGAATATTTTTCTTTAAGTAAGTACAAGTCAGTATTTCATAAAGTACGTAAAAATTTGCAGCTTACATTTTAAAATCAATAATTTATTGTTTGGCCAATGTTGGCCCACCATCTTGACAATAATCGGTGGTTTTAGAACAAGAAATTCATGGAGTAGTTCTCGTTTTAAAATAAAATATATATTGTGTCTTTTTGTAGATTCTGATTTCCTAGTGATCCTTTTTGCTGTGCGGAATGGATAACTATTGTCGCGAGAGAAAGAGAAGAAGAACTTTACAGGACTTACAGAACTTACAAAAATCTGCTATACGCTCGATTCATTTTGCCAAATTCGACATAACTGGAAATAGCCAAATATATTGTAAAAAAGAATCCTCTCAGGCAAAAAACTGCTCTAAAAGACAGCTATATAACAAACTAAATTTATTTAAGGGTAATTAATAAACGGATAATTTCACAGCCATCATTTAAGTATTAAGTAACTATTTTGATTCCACTTTCCACCTATACGCCCACAATCTTGCTAAATGTGGACTGTAGGTACCTGTTACCTTAGGCTCTGTCTACCCCGTAAGGGATAAAGACGTGATTTGTGTGTGTGTGTGTATCATTTAAGTTCTTCGCCGATCTGTGCAGGTTTCCTCACGATGTTTTCCTTCACCATTAGCTTATAGTAAATTTAAAATTAAATTTTGCACATAAATTCCGAAAAACTCAGGAGGTGCGAGGCCTGGTTTGAAACCACGGCTTTCTGCTTGAGAGGCGGTAGGTCGAACAACTAGGCTATTACGGCTGTTGCCTGGCTGGGCCTGCGTGGGAACTATGGCCCAATCCCTCTCGTTGTTAAAGGAAGCCTGTGTCCAGCAGTGGAACGTAGATGGGCTTAAGTATTAAAATTCATGTTATTATTTGTATTTGTAAATATCTGTCAAATAAAAAAAAATCGAGTTATATACTTAATGCGATTGCGACTCCATTATTACCCTGTTCCTCAAATAGAATGACATCTTTTTGAAACGAAGGTAGTTCTTTTGTTTATCGAACGCTTTCGCACGTCTTGTGACGAAACGTCGTAAGTATTATATACAATTATAATTATTTGGATCTTTGTTGCTTAGACCTAAGGTTTATTTTACGTTAATAAAGAAGGTAAAAAAGATATAGCTATAAGCATACGCAACACGACCACTTTTTCGCTTTGATTTTGTATGGGACCGTGAATCTAGTTGTATTGTTAATCTAAGCTCTCAAATAACAAAAAAGTTTTCGATATTGGTTTACTGTTTAGTTAGTGTAAGGTTTATCATTTATTTAAATCATTATTTATTATAGTGACCTGTAAAGTAAGTAACCTGCATTATTAAGATCTTGATTGTTCCTGGAAAGATACCATAAAATTGCATATTGATTGTTGGCGACTGGCTGCGGATCTGTAGTTAACCTTTTTAATAGTTTTATTTTTGATGCTTCCTTGTCAACTTGTTGTTGTTGTGTCACTTGTTACATACGGTCGCTAAAGCCTGTGTAATACCTATAATGTTTATTGCTACAAAATACCGTGTTTCCATCACCACCACGCACCTTAACGTCCTACAGTCCACCGCTCCATGACATTGATTGTTTAACTGAATATTTCCATAAGTTACGTGACCAAGCCACGTGACCCGCGGAAGGGGGGTAGCCAAGCTACGGGAGTTCTGGCGAAGGGAGGAGGGCAGTGGAAGGCAGCAGTAAAGCAGCGATTGAACAAGTAACAAGTAATAAAGTGTTCAGTCGAACTAACCCAAACATCTGCTGAAACATTCAGGATCAATTTTAAGATACACTGTATTACACAGCACGCCACCAAGTATTACACAGCACGCCACCAAGTATTCACTCACTTCCTCTGAAAAGTCAGCACCGGGTTCCTGAGAAGGTCGGAGAGGTCGACATCCTGGCCTCTCTTCTTGACCTCGGGGTGCTTCACGACCAGCAGCCAGCCAATGTGCGAAAAGAAGAAGCCACGCGTCGCGTTGTGCGGGTCGGCGTCCGTGTCACTGTGTTTGTGATGAAGCCTGTAAAGTAAAGAATTACTGAGTACTTTTCTACTATTCACTAGAATTAGGCGTTATCTTTGATAACAGTTTCAAAAACCATTCCGTCCATCCGTTCAAAGAACTACGTACCTTGCTTAATTCATCTGAAGGTGGTATACTTGAGCAATTTCATTAAAAGCAAGAGTCACAAAATATTCTGCATTAACGAACTACCATGTGTTTGCGGCGCTTGCTTTTGAGACAATGGGACCTTGGTCGGCGGACACCACAAAAAATATAAAAGAACTTTCGACACGTTTAGTGCTGGCCATAGGTGACCCTAGGCCTGGCGTTTACCTCACTCAAAAGCTAGGATGAGCAATTTAGAGAGGCAATGCGATTTTATAGCAATTTTCTTTTATAAAAAGATCGTTAGTGCTCCTGATTCTGAGTAGAAAACCGAAAATTAATCGAAATTCCAGAAAAAAGTGGGGTGTACAACTTTTAATGAAATGGTCCATTCACTACCCTGGTGAATTGAAATATAAAGGATTAATTTTAAGACACCGCGTGCAAAAAAAAAGGTAATTGTTTATTTTGAAAATAGACCGCCAACCACCAGCGCTTGAAGAAAGACCGTTGTCAAGAAGAATGCGTAGCAAAAAAAACTTGGCAGAAAGCCATATTTTTCAACAAATAACTTCGTTTTTCTACATGTCAGTGAAAATTAGAACACATAGAAAAATCCGAAAAGTAAAGCTATGGCCGGGAATCCGACCCGGATCCTCGACATTCCGTGACGTGTGCTATACCCCTACACCACCCATAGCAGACCTATGATCCCGAGCCCAGTTGAACGCCGAGTACTGTCCTGATATGGAGTTGAACAGCATCAGAATTATCTGGAGAGGCAGCTTCGCCTTGTAGCTCCTGTGGGACCAGAGTCTGTGGGCGCCCGCCGTCACGCCGAGTACCGAAGCGACGAAGCAGATTATGGCTAAAAAAAAAACAATAAGCATAGGGTAAACAGACCCTAAATAACAAGACCTAAAGGCCACGGTTAGCATAATGATGAAGCTGGTCTGGGAGCCAAGAAAAAAGACTAACAAGACCTAAACGCCACGTTTAGCATGATTGTCAGCGTGTAGGTGGAAAGGGGAATCAAAATACTGATGGCTGCTAGCCGCATCGCTATAACACGATTCCTATTTTCACCCATTTCCAAGATGAGCTTTTATCGTCTCCGCGAGAAAAGAAGCAACTGTTTTTCTTTGCTCCCAGACCAGAATGCATGTAGCATGGATGGTGATGGTAAGTACTTACAAAAAAATATTGTAGCCCATTTAGCAGCCGTTAAACATAGGTATAACCCATAGAGACCACCCAAGTGGAAGTAACCAAAGATAACAATGTTGGTATAAAGCAGCTGGAACTTCCAGGGCTCTGCTTGGGGAGCTACCAGTTTCTTTTCGTCCTGATGTATTATTTCCTCTTTGGGTATATTAGGGACCATGGTTATCCCATAAATCTAATAAAACACACTATCTGTTAATAATACGAAGTGATAATAAGTGGTCCCCGTAGGGGATAAAAACGAGATTTACATGTATGTATGATAATTCACCTTGGTCTTCGTTGCTGCACACCTCATAGATGCTCCTGTGGCAAGGATGTAGACCCTTTAGGACACCACGGATTGTCTTGCCTAAAGAGCGCTAGCCGCTTCTCGAGGCACGCCGCGCTGAACGATATCATCCGCCGGTCACTTGCCTCTGCCAATGTCCCTGCCTTGTTGGAACCAACGGGTGTCACTAGGGACGATGGCAAGAGACCAGCCGGTATGTCAATTATTCCTTGGAGTGTGGGACGTGTGCTGGTGTGGGATGCAACGTGCGTAGACACACTAGCCTCGTCTCACCTTCGCGGAACCACGAGTAGAGCAGGCGCGGCTGCAGAAGCGGCTGAATCAGGCAAGATAAATAAATATGGGGGTCTCAGCACCGAATATAACTTTGTCAATTTCGGTGTTGAGACCCTTGGTCCGTGGGGTCCTAGCGCTATTAGCCTCTTCAAAGATATTTCGCAGAGGCTAATAGACGCTACGGGTGACCGCAGAGCTGGCAGCTTCCTTGGACAGCGTATTAGTGTCGCTGTCCAAAGGAGGAATGCTGCCAGCGTCTGTGGAACTATGCCACAGTGGCCCCTCCTTTTTTAACTATTTTATTTTAATAGTTTTAGTTTATTTAGTTAAGCGCTGCGGGTGTCTATGGACAGTGGTGATCATTTACCATCAGGTGACCCACTAGTTCATTTGTCTGGCCTGTCTAACATAAAAAAAGGTTGTAATTCTTTTTTAATTTAAGTTTAATTTGTTTTAATTCGCCTTGTATATGAATTAACTACCTATAAGTGTGAAAAATTAAACTGGTCTAATATTAAAATGTTTAGGAAATTACTCATTTTGGCAAAAAAGTTATAATGTGTAGACCGTCAATTTTTCTGATACGTTACAAAACTTTGGTAAAACTATTGCATTCAAACGACAAAAATACCGAGTTTCGTGAAAAGTTTCCTACACGAGTCCCTTGGCCCGATACCAGTGAGAATCCGGATTTAATGATGGTCTTTCCGACTGCGCTGGTAGTGACAAAAAAAGACAATGCATGTAAAAGAATCCTAGAATCAAACAACATTAATTGCACATAATAAAACCGTTACTATTACTTTTTTTTTTAAATCTAGTCCTCATAATATTATGTTATCTTGTATTGAAGTATACAATTACGTAATGTTGTATAGATTATGAGCAAAATGTTGAACCGTTAGTACGTTTATTTTTAATACTTGTTTTTACATAAATACATACATACCGTCACGCCTCCTTCCCGCAGGGGTAGGCAGAAACTTCTTTGTTCCACTCGCTACGATCCTGACATCCTTTTTTCGCTTCATCCACATTCATCAATCTCTTCATACATGCTCGTCGGTTTCGGGTACTCCTGACCTGACCTTTTTCCAAAACGTCTCCTATTTGGCCTCGGAGCGTCCGTCTAGGCCAGGGGTCGGCAAGTAGTTTTAGGTGGGGTCCGGATACTGTGGGAAAATTTTAACGGGGTCCAGAAAAAAACAAGTGATAATACGTATACCTTATCTATGTGTTAATTGATACTTGGTATAAAATACATTACAATATTTCGCGGTCCGAGATTCGACCTTTCGCGGTCCGCAAACGGACCGCGGTCCGCCTGTTGCTGACCATTGGTCTAGGCCTTCCCCTCCCAACGTAACCATTCACACTGCCCATATAGATCTGTTTAGTTAGTCTACTTTCATTCATCCGCTCTACATGCCCAAACCAACTAAGCATACTTTTTTCTATCCTAGTCACTATATCCTCTTTCACACCAGCACGTTCTCTTATCACACTGTTCCTTATTCTATCTTTCAGTGATACACCTTCCATACTTCTTAAAGCTCTCACTTCTACTGGATTTATTCTACTTCCATGCTTCTTTCGCCATACCCAAGTTTCGCTACCGTACATTAATGTTGGAACAAGCACCCCTCTGTGGACAGCCAGACGTTCTTCGACACCTTTTCACTGCTCACAAAGGCAACATTTAATTACTACATTTAAATATTTATTTGCACGTCATTTTACATGACACGTATAAACGATAAATAAAAATTAAAATCTGTATTTACACCTAATTTTTACGCAAATACCAACTTCCTGCACTAATTTATTTTTTTCTACCGAATCAGTAGGTATTTAATCTCTCTACGGTATAATTCTGCCAGCCTTTTGGGCTTTCATTTTAGATTTAATTTAACTTTAAGAGATTATTTTTACTTTTAATTTAGTAATCTATTAACTTTGTGTTTGTAGATAAACTTGTTTCGAATGAATATTCCAACAGTTATTTTGTGAAAAAAACTTAATCAAAATAGCCTACCTTGCTATTCGGCTTCTATTGGAAACGGTTAATTCAATACAAAAGAAAAAATCAAATTCAATCGAATTCGATTTTATTCCTCTATGATTATTAAGTACAGTCCGGTGTGTTATGTAAATATTTTACACATTTGTCGTATTACGCGCAGTTAGGTAAATTCACGCGTTTCGACCGCCCTGCTCATGCGTCATCGTGTCCTATAATACCTTAAAGGAAGGACAAGTCGCAACAATTTTAAACAAGCTAGATCCAACAACTTTATACCATCACTCTGTAGCGACCAGACAGAGCTGGTCTCATTTTCACTGTCAGGCCAGAGTAGTGTTCACCAGAACCTGAAAATACACATAAATCATACTGAGTGGTCTCCGCCAACCAGGTTCCAGGTTTCAGGTTCTTTATCTCCTACGGGGTAAGCAGAGCCTATTAAGTAAAATGACCAAAAGTTTTGTCTATGCGTCTACGTCATAGATCTGTGAATGTGTGTGTGATGTCAACGTCAGTCAAAATTCAATGTGTTCGAAGCGTTCTGTCCATTGGTGTTGTTATTGTGTTCAGTGCTTTTTTTGCTTTTCTCGTTTCGTCTCGTTTGTCGACCACAGAACAAACCGTTTGACCCCTTACATCTTTCCCGACTCCTACTTACATTAAAGTGGTCTTCTCAGCAATACGTCGTGTAAACTTTGAATTATTCAACATTATCTTGCATACACAATTCCTTCCGGAAATCTTCTCTTTTCTCTTCGATTTGTGGGGGCTATTGTTCGAATCATTGTTGCACCCCAGCACAATTTTTTTTTCATAAATATCATTTTTTTTTTATATACTTATTGTGTCTCTATTGTGTATTTCACAGTTTTATACTTTCAATTTGCTTTTATTTCTGACGTTTGTAGATTATAATAGGAATGTTAATTCAATTCAATTCAATTTTTGGGATAATAATGGCCCCATCGAATAGGAATGTTATGTTATGATGTAGATGTGACAGTTACCGTAGCTAAATTTTTTGTTTTCATTTTTGTCTTTAAAAAAAATAAAAAATGCCAATTAAATAATATTAAAATACTACTACGACAAAAACAAAAAAAAGAAGAAAGAAGAGAAAGAAAGGTATAATAATATGTAAGTAAATTCAAGTAGTCCACGAAAATCTATTTCTCAACTTATGGCTTAGATACAGATAGTAATTAATATCCACGAATGAATTTAACAAAATAAACCTTTCATCATCTCATCTCCAGCTGCTATACGTCCCACTGCTGGGCACAGATCTCTTCTCTTTTAACAAAATAATAAATTCCTGACTATAGAGCACAGCATACATTACATACACACAGGCAGACAGATATGAAAAAATAAGATTTTCAGAATTCGTATACGTGTACCGACTGTACTTACGTCAAAGAATCGAACTAAAAATATCAAATAACAAGCATGACTCTTGCAGCGCATGACATTGAATTTTAAGTAGGTACCTATCTAATTATCCATGCGCTTAAATTTTCGCGTTTATGTACTACTAGCGACCCGCCCCGGCTTCGCACGGTATATTATGCATGTAATATACATATAAACGTTCCTCTTGAATCACTCTATCTACTAAAAAAAACCGCATCAAAATCCGTTGTGTAGTTTTGAAGATATCCATGCATGGCGGGAAGAACTTGATAACTCCAAAATGGCAATTTTACAGGGCAGCGATTTTAAAGTTTGTCATTTTCTCCAAAATCCGTTTTTATCTCTAACTCATCTCTATAGCTTGATTTATGGATAATTTTATGTAATCTTTCAAATTATGTTACGTGTTCTCGTAAATTCAGCTTATTTTGTAAGATATTAGACTTATCAACATACTACCCAGAGACTTATCAACTTATTACCCATACGTTAGTGCTCAAACCAGTGAAAACATTATTTAATTTAATTCCTAAAAATCAGTTTTTCAGTGTAATTGAAATGTCTAAATTGATTTAAGAGTAATTTTAGATGGTTTTTCAAATATGGTTATGTTTATCTTTCTTACTATCTTATTATTCATAATAATTGACTTATCAACATGTTCAGCGATGACTTATCAACTTATTCACCATAGAATTGGGTATTAATTAAATAATACACATTAATCGTTTGTGATAAAAAAATTGTAATAAAAATGTTCGTAATAAAATTTCAATAATTTGGGAATGCAAGCGCACTTTTTGCACTACCTGATTTGAAAAAAAAAGAAAAATTAGAACGACTTCTGGGCTACGTTCAGTAACTAAAGTCGGATGAAAATCGTCCGATCATGAACACACTTACAACAATACAATACAAATACTCTTTATTGAACACCACAAATCAGTACAAAACAATACAGAAACAAAAGAACAAAGTAGACAACCTACAAGTAGACTTACTGAACGAGTTGGGACGTTCTTCTGTCAAAAGTGTCAATTCAAAATAAATATAAAATAAATATTTGCTCAGAGACCTGAATAGAATATTTCTGTCCCTTTTCATCTTGAATCATTAACGTCTTCATTGAATCTCCCATTTAAAATTAAATTCACATTAAATTTAAAAGTCGATGGTATGCGATTTCGTATTCGTAATAATAAGTTTATATCCCCAGCGTTCGAATTATAAATTTTGCCGCTTTTCAACTGTCAAAGTGACGTCTGGGCTTTTTTTACCCATCTATTTTATGGGGTGACCGGTGCGATCGCCCGACGACGCTCGACGATGTTACTGAACGATTTGGTGTGATCGTCCGATGATCGCACTGACTTACTGAACGGGCCAGTGCGTAGTCGGGCGTCGTCGGGTGATCAAACTGAACGCACCCCTGTTCTCATATATCTCGGGAAAAGTAGTATGCGACATCAGTATGACAGTATGAGACATGACACAATGTGACAGGTTATTCAATAAAGAACATATTTTTGATTTGACCCGGTCTATAAATGTGAAACTACTAAGATAACACGAGATATCATATTCCGTGCATAGCGTAAGTAACTTGATAAGTCGAAATATACGTCAATATATTCATTGTTAACTTTATACTGTAAGTATAAATTGACATATCAAGTTACGTTCGTTTTATCAGTAGTTGAATATAAGTAGATAAAACGATACATTTATTTGTTAACGTAATAGTGTGTTAGTCGTCGCTTTGATATCTTGTTTTGTCAATTTACGTACGCTAGATCGGTTTTTGAGCATAAGTTGATGTAATGATAATATATTACGATATTATTATTATTTTTGTGACTCATCGCGTATATTATAATCTCGTTTCGTTAAATAAAATACGCAGCGTATGGATATATTCAAATACTCACGAGGCAATATCTCTAAAAGTATCGTAGATATCGAGTTGTCAATTTTTTTCCTACAAAACCAATGCTGTAGGAAGCCATTGCGACGATAAAAAAAAAATCATGTAAGTTGAGTTATCAAGTTCTTCCCGCCATGCACGGATATAATCATACATAGGGACATAGGGACGTGGGGACAGAGAAAGCGACTTTATTTTATACTATGTAGTGATAGTGATGCGATTTTTTGTCGCCAAGCATCATCTGTTTGAATGATTGTGTCCTTTATACCACACACAATTAGGTCGGTGACACATATTTGACACGAGGGCTGTATCGATATTTATTTATATTTTTCGGTAATGCTCATAAGTATTTACACTGTCTCATGACAAGAAGGTCCAAAATTTCTCGAGAAACGTTACAGCTCCAACTGCGACATCTCATGAACACCCGGACCATCTTTGATCACTTAATTAGTAATCCACAGCAGTATCCACACGTTTTGATTCAAAAGAAAAAGATCCATCTCCAGCCTTTTCCGCCTTCCTCACTACAGCATCATGCCTCACTGACTTCAAGTCATACGCCCATCCAATCCACGCGAAGAAATCAATGAACTTCGTGGTCAGATTAAACTTGTTATTGCCTAGTTCCGCAGCCTTGTAATCGTAGGGGAAGCTGTGATGGTAGTTGTGGAAGCCTTCTCCCAATGTGGTTAGGGTCACAAGCATGTTCTGCGTCGGCATGATGTGTTTGTCGTAGGGCCTGTTTCCGAAGGCGTGGGCAGCGCTGTTGATGAGAAAGATGAAGTTGAAGCTGAGGACGAAGCGTAACAGCATGAGGTGCCAGGCGTTGGTGAGGGTTTCGCCCCAGAAGTACATCGGGATGGCAGTTGGCAAGACGTAGCAGGCGAACGTCAGTAGGGGTATTTCGTGCCTGGAAATACAAATACACAAATAAAATATTAGGGAACAATTCACACCAACTGATCTAGTCCCAAAGTAACGATATACATACTTATATAGAGAAATACATACTTAAATACATAGAAACATCCATGACTCAGTAACAAATATTCGTCCTCATCACACAAATATATGCCCTTACCGGGATTCAAACCCGGGACGCATAGCAACCCATCACTATTTTGATTCCTCTTTCCACCTATATGCCCACAATCATGCTAAATGTGGCCTTTAGGTCTTGTTACCTTAGGTTCTGTCTACCCCGTAAGGGATAAAGACGTGATTTGTGTATGTATGTATGTATCGATGTTCAAATAAAAAAAAATACAGATACTTTGTAGGGGTGTTCAGTCGAACTAACCCAGTCATCTGCTGAAACATTCAGGAACAATTTTAAGATACCCTGTATTACACACCACGCCACCAAGTATTACACAGCACGCCACCAAGTATTACACAGCACGCCACCAAGTATTACACAGCACGCCACCAAGTATTACACAGCACGCCACCAAGTATTACACAGCACGCCACCAAGTATTCACTCACTTCCTCTGAAAAGTCAGCACCGGGTTCCTGAGAAGATCAGAGATGTCGATGTCCTGCCCTCTCTTCTTGACCTCGGGGTGCTTCAAGACCAGCGTCCAGCCAATGTGCGAGTAGAAGAAGCCACGCGTCGCGTTGTGCGGCAGGCTTATTACGTAACTCGCTCGCGATCGTATTCATCGTTGAAGACGATTGTGATTACGATTCGACCGCCTTGAAACATTGGTATTACGTAAAAAAATGATTCCAATTATGCGAGGGAATCGCTTTCAAAAACGAAACCAATTGAATGGACCAAAAAGTTTTGTTTTTGCAAACAACTTTAGCGACGAATGATTTTTATTAAATCAATTGACCCTAATTCTAGCGTTGTTATTTACTTAAATAACTAAATTAAATACGTTGTTTTGGTTCATTGAAATATTAAGATCCGAATAACAAAAAATATCATTTATAACCAAAAATACAAAATGCAGTGTGAACGAAACTAAACGCAAACTTAATTAAAAAAAAAAACATCTTGACAGTGTCTTCCCGACAAATCCAACAATCAAAGAACTAAGTAAGTTTGGTTTACATTTTTTACTCAGTTTAATTGCTTTACTGTGCGTTTTATAGCTAAATTGATAGAATAGGTACAATAATAAATTAACCCTGGAGTGATTACAGTTCCGTAAGCATTATACTCACGAAAATAGATTAGTATAGAACACATCGTGTCGGAAATGTTTGTTCGAAATAAACGTTTGTTTTTAAACTCATATACGATTGGTGATTCTTTCTTTTAGTGTATAAACATCCAGTGCATTTGATATACGATGTGTAGTGCTTCCAGTGGTTTATTAAAGCACCCAGTGCATCGGTATGAGAAGTACCGAAAAGTTTCCAAACTTGTTTGTTGTACCATAAAATCATTTTCTATCACGAATTATAATTAGTCCCATACTTATTATAATACAACAAAAACAGCGGTCGACATTTCGATAGCAACAGCCATTCACCTCAAGCCTACGAATGAACTATGAATATCGAATTTCGGTGTATAAGAATTTTTAACATTTTAGGAGCCGTCGTGGACATGGCCAGCAGCTCTGTGGACCCCGGCTACGGAGATACGGAGTGACCACAGCGCAGACGTGCAGCAGCTGCATGCCGCATTTAAAATTAATGCGAAAACATCGAATTCGTACATACATACATAAACCACCTTTATCACTTACAGGAAGGACAAATACTAAGGTAACAAGACCATACACAATATTACATAATATAACGCGTAAGAGCGCTTGTAGACGTCCGTTTTTTTCACCGGATAACGGACCGTGTTTTTTTGCCGGATTCACGGTGGTGTATGAATTATAATGAATGTGTGTACATGCACCGGACATCGGTCCGGCGAACAATTTACGCCGGATGCACCACCGCTTCTCCTCGGCGCGACGGACACCGGTCCGGTGTAAGAAAAAAACGGATGTTTTTGTGATTACTTCAAAATGTTCAAAAATTACGCCTCAGAAGTAGAACACTTTAATACTTTATGGCAATAACTTAGTGAGTGTCTTATGTTATAATTTTATGTATTATTTTCAGAGTGCAGAATTACAGTCGGCTCACCAGCTTGGCAGCTTGGCACAGGCAGGCGCTGGCCGCGCGCTCGGCTAAATTACTTGCCTGTGCCTAAATTACCTTGAACAGCGTTTTTGACAGCCTTTACTAGGCTATAGAATGTTTGTGACAGTGTGAGGATCTCAGTGAGTGAGTGAGTGTGTATGTTTGTTCTTTCTTCACACTGAAACGACTGATAATATAATATTAATATAGCGATAAACGTGTCAATTGCTAATTCTATGCAGAGGAAGTTGCAGGCAGAAACTAGTAATAAATAACTAGAAAATGATATACGTTTTTTTGTTAACTACCTTTTTTAAATCCATTATTCCAGCAATACAGATTTTGTTATAAGTACTTGTTTTTATTAATTAAAAATATATTTTTTTTATGTTAGAGAGGCCAGACAAACGAACTAGTGGGTCACCTGATGTTAAATGATCACCACTGTCCATAAACACCCGCAGCGCTTTACGCGATGCCAGTGCGTTGTCGGCCCTACTAGTGACATGTAATAAAGCCTCGATAAAGTTAATTTATTAGTATTATTTGTGGAATTAGTACATGACTTCTTATTTCTGGGGCATTGTTTATCTTGCTGGAACAGCCAAGCCATGGAGATCGCTAGACGAATCACTCGGATGGGCCGCCTTCAAAAACTTGCAATGTAAGGCAGAGTTCCAACAATACCTTAAAACCAAAGTAATCGACCAATGTGGTAATGTAAACGAAGAGGCCTTTACCCAGCAGTGGGTGTGTGACGCTGCATTATGCGCGCGCACAGCACACCACTACAAGCTACGCCCTGCCGGCGCTGACGCCGCGGACCGCCCGCTGTTGCTGAGACTACGCCTGCGCCGATCGCCCAATATACTAACTCGCTCGCTACGCCTATTAAAATCTATTTTTCCGATTCAATTCTTTTCACAATGAATAACAAACTGTTTAACCTTCTTTTCTCTTTAACGATTAAACCTTTCTTCATAACCAAAATCTTGTCAATTAAATCTTAACATTCTCAATCTAAGTAATAGTAACTAATTGGTGGATGTGGACTGATTTGATACATAGATTAGTAACTCTCAAGCAGAGGTTTATGGGTTCGAACGCAGGCTCGCACATCCAAGTTTTACGGAATTTTTGACAGTTGATTCCGAGCGAGATTGGTTTCAAAATGAAAACAATCGTTCTAAAAACTCGGTCGGCTTCGCATCGCAGTCGAAAGCGGTTGTGAGCCATATTTTAAACCAATTGAACGAATGGTTTGCCACAAATTCGTTCCACGTAACTAAAATGACAGCTTAGAATTGTTTTGAAGCCCAAGGCAAGTTGTCAATCCAAAGCAAGAGCTAAATTGTCCCCGTCTTGAAATAATGGAAGTAACTTGAGTTGGATTTTTTTGATAGTTTATAATTTATCAATATAATAATTGACTTACAAAGGCACCTTGCTAATTGCTAGGTAAAATTGAGTATTTTTTGTGATGTTTTCCTTTGAATGTCGATCAAAAAGATAAAAATGGCAAGAAGTAAAGTAAGATAAGCCCGCCTTTGTACAGACCTATACATATATGTATCTTAATTTTAGTCAATTGTCTTTGTACCTATATTTTAATTTTGTACATTCAATAAAATGTTAACTTAGATACAAGTACATAAACTAAAATAATCATCAAGGGGAGTTGTATTCGAAACGGAATAATATCGTCGCCGGCTGCGCTCCGGCAGGGCATAGCTTGCAGCGATGTGCTGTGCACACCCACTGCTGGGTAAAGACCTCTTTCTTTATTTACACGCCGCTTTGCCCGGTCCTGTGCCAGTCTCATCCACAGCTCTCCACCAGACTGCCAAATGTTATCTGACTAACGGGTGACCGCCTTCGAACATATACGTAGCCATGTAGTAATAATTCCACAAATAATACTAATAAATCAACTTTATTGAGGCTTTATCAGAGGCGTCTCAACCTATGGTGCAGAGTGTGCGGCGCACACGGGCGCCGGGTCTAAGGGGGCGCCGAGCGCCCTCTAATGCGACACCTCCAAAGATGCGTCGCTCGCGGCGCCGGCGCTCTCAAAGACCCTGCGCCCGTGTGATGGCCGACGCCGGGGGCGGCGCGGTAGCAAAGAAAGGCTACTCTATTTAAATTTACACAATGACTTTTGTTTCAACGTGAAATCAGCCTTAAAACAGATAATTGAAGATTAAATTGCGCCTACTAGACTAGGTAGTAGTAGTTAGTTGGTTTGGGCATGTAGAGCGGATGGATGAAAGTAGACTAATAGACTACAGGCCCACGTACAAAAAATGTGGGTCATATGAACCACCAGGTGACGTATATAGGACGATATAAGAGAATAAAATAATAAGATTCAGCACTATGCCGTCACTTGTAAGCTGTCCAATTGAGTGCTGGTGAGAATTCAAAAGTGCAACCCTCGATTTTTTCCCCTTGTCGCATGATTTTTGTACGGCGTTGCGGAATAATGGATTAGAAGCTGTATTGAAACAATATGAAACTGATGCCGTACAGAATCAAATGACCAAATTTACCCTGGAAATGGTCAGAAAATCAAAAAAAATTACCTACTTTGTGGCGCACCATTTTGTACGGCATCAGTTTCATACTGTTTCAATACAGCTTCTAATTCATTATTCCGCAACGCCGTACAAAAATCATGCGACAAGGGGAAAAAATCGAGGGTTGCACTTTTGAATTCTCACCAGCACCCAGTTGGACAGCTTACAAGTGACGGCATAGTGCTGAATCTTATTATTTTATGCTCTTATATCGTCCTATATACATCACCTGGTGGTTCATATGACCCACATTTTTTGTATGTGGGCCTGTAGTCTATAACTAAACAGATATATATGGGGAGTGTGAATGGTTTCGTTGGGAGGGGAAGGCCTAGACGGACGTTCCGAGACCAAATAGGAGACGTTTTGGAAAAAGGTCAGGTCAGGAGTACCCGAAACCGACGAGCATGTATGAAGAGACTGATGACTGTGGATGAAGCGAAAGAAATATGTCAGGATCGTAGCAATTGGAATAAAGTAGTCTCTGCCTACCCCTGTGGGAAAGAGGCGTGACGGTATGTATGTATGTATGTATGTACTAGACTAGAGGGCGCCAGGGTACCTACTGGTTGCACACGGGCGCCACAAGGGCTAGAGACGCCTCTGGGCTTTATTACATTATTATGAATAATAAAAACAAGTACTTATAACAAAATCTGTATTGCTGGAATAATACATACACATACACATACACAAATCACGTCTTTATCCCTTACGGGGTAGACAGAGCCAAAGGTGCCTAAAAGGTACCTACAGGCCACATTTAGCAAGATTGTGAGCGTATAGGTGGAAAATGGAATCAAAATAGTGATGGGTTGCTAGCCTCATCGCCTATAACATGATTCCTAATATTTTCGCCCATTCCCTCGATGGGCTTTTACCATCTGCGCGGGTAAAGAAGCAACTGGTACATTCTAAGTTTTTTCTTTGCTCCCAGACCAGCACGGAAAGTTGCTGGAATAATGGATTTAAAAAAGGTAGTTAACAAAAAAACGTATATCATTTTTTAGTTATTTATTACTAGTTTCTGCCTGCAACTTCCTCTGCATGCATGCATGCAGCTGCTGGCCATGTCCACGACGGCTCCTAAAATGTTAATAATTCTTATACACCAAAATTCGATATTCGTAGTTCGTTCGTAGGCTTGAGGGGAAAGCCTGTTGCTATCGAATTGTCTACCGCTGTTTTTGTTGTATAATAATAAGTATGGGACATACTAAAGTTCGTTAGGGAAAATGATTTTATGGTAAATAATAATAAATAAATGTCTTGGGACAAATTACACCAATTGACCCAGTACAACAAACAAGTTTGGAAACTTTTCTTAACTTCTCGTACCAGATGTAATCACTCCAGGGTTAATTTATTATTGTATTCTATCAATTTAGCTATAATACCTTGATTAAAATACACAGTAAAGCAATTAAACAAAGTTAAAAATGTAAACCGAACTTACTTAGTTTGTTGATTGTTGGGAAGACACTGACAACTGACCACCGATTAGAGAGATACACTGACAAGATGTTTTTTTTTTAATTAAGTTTGCGTTTATTTTCGTTCACACTGTATTTAGAGTTTTTGATTATAAATGATATGTTTTGTTATTTGGATATTAATATTTCAATTAACCAAGACCAAGTATCTAATTTAGTTATCTAAGTGAATGAAAACGCTAGAATTAGGGTCAATTAATTTAATAAAAATCATTCGTCACTAAAGATGTTTGCAAAAACAAAACTTTTTGGTCCATTCAATTGCTTTCGCTTTTCAAAGCGATTGCGAGGGTAATCGGAATATTTTTTTTACATAATACCAATGTTTCAAGGCGGTCGCAGTCGGAATCATAAATCACAATCAACTTGGACGACGAATACGATCGCGATTCGCGATATGATTGGCTGGATATGACGATTAGTGTCGTACTTATTAGTATTGTTAAGAATTAGCTACTTATTAGGAAATTTCTAGTTATTTTTTAAATTAAAAAGAATACAACATTACAAATGCGAAGTTTATTTTCATTTTATTCCTTTTCGAATACAACTCCCCTTGATGATTATTTTTGTTTATTTACTTGCATCTAAGTAAACATTTTATTGAATGTACAGAATTAAAATATACAAACACAATTGACAGAAATTAAGATACATATAGGTACAAAGGCGGGCTTATTTTACTTTACTTCTTGCCATTTTTATCGTTTTGATCGACATTCAAAGGAAAACATCACAACAAAATATTAAATTTTACCTAGCAATTGGGAATGGATGATTATTATAAAAGTGCTCGATGATTTTTCTATTGATAGGAATAACCATCCTTAGCTACAGAAAAAAGTTACAGATTTTTCCATCGAACGATATATTTTATAAAAATAAAAACGTTTTACTCAGTCATTCGGCGGCCCCTATATACGGCTGATAAGCAGTAGGTCATAACATAACAAACAAAAAAAAAGGCTGCTTGAATCTGTGGTACACAATGACATAAGTAGCTAAAAAAAGCAACGGCTAAGTGGCGCCGTCTGTGAATTGTTGGTGTTACTAAACCATACACGGGGAATTTCATTAAACATTAACATTAATTTTCAACACAGTTGCTCGTAATTTGAGTCTTATTGCACGGCATTTAAACTCATAATTCAGCTTATTACGCACAAGTGCTGTACACGAGTGCGGTAATATAAACTTTTTTAAAATCTCAGCAAACGGTTCAGTATCTATATAGGAACAAGGAATATTTTCGTGAATATTAAACTATTTTAGGTTAAAGATGATAAATAAACATTTAAGTTCGACAAATTATTCATTTTTATCTAAAGAGTGACCATAATTTGCAAATTTAAGACATTGATTAATTATTTTATTATAATTTAAATTTTAGGCTCTTTAGCAGTCTGTTGTCAGTGCCTTCGTCGTGCGCGTGCTAAGTGCACAGCGCGCATGCGCGAGTGCTGCGTGCGGATTGGAACGGAGAAATAATATTTGCCGCCATTTTTCACTGATATTGTTGATTCAGACTTTGTTATTTTATTACTTTAAAAATTACGAGTTCAAGTAATAAAGAAATGTAGTGTCCGTCGCTGGAAATACTAAAATATGTTCGGACAATGTTCGGACAGTTATATCAGTAAGAAATCCAAGGTGTTAATTACATCGCGCGTACAATACGCCTCGTGTGTAATTACCAACATAGCACACTTGTATCATAATGTACTATTCTCATACAACATTCAGTAGTGTTGTTGATTCTGAGTAGAAATAAGCCCAATAATTTCCAAAATCTGGGAAAAAATATATATAGTCATTTTTATTGAAATTCCCCATGTATGGTTGAGTAACACCAACAATTCACAGACGGCGCCACTTAGCCGATGCTTTTTTTTAGCTACTTATGTCATTGTGTACCACAGATTCATGCAGCCTATTTTTTATTTTGACGTACTGCTTATCAGGCAGGACTTTTTGGCAAATCATTCGTTCAATTGCTTTCAAAAATGGCTCGCAATCACTTTCGAAAGCGATGCCAAGCCGATCGAGTTACGTGGAACGATTGTTTTCATTTTGAAACCAATCTCGGAATCAGCTGTCAAAAATGAAGACGATGCTGATTGCGAGCGAGTTACGTAATAAGCCTGCGGGTCGGCGTCCGTGTCACTGTATTTGTGATGGAGCCTGAAAAGTAAAGAATTACTGAGTACTTATTTGCTATTCATTAGTAGGATTAGGCGTTATTTTTGATAACAGCTTCGACATAAAGTTTCAGCCTTGCACTATTTTTTATTAACTAAGCGACTTAAATACTAATTTCTAAACGACACTGAAAATTAGAACACATAGAAAAATCAAAAAGTAAAGCTATGGCCGGGAATCGAACCAGGGTCCTCGTCATTCCGTGACGCGTGCTATACCCCTACATCACCCATAGCAGGTGGGAAGCCTTCGATTTTTTCTATCTGTTACTAGCTGTCACGTGACCTTGTTACAATGCGATTTTTTATCGCCAAGCTTCATCTGTTTGAATGATATGTCTTTACGATACAATTACAAACTCCCGTGGAACATCTACTGCTCACCAGGAACAAGAGAAGGCGCTGTTTTTCAAATGATAGGTACTATTAAATTAATCAAGAAATTTTACTTCTAAATACTTTACTCGTACCAAAAAGCGAACTGAAAAAAACCAACTTGGTGACAAAAAAAACGTTTCTTGTGAGCCAAAAACCATTCCGTCCATCCATTCAAAGAACTACGTACTTTGCTTTATTCACCTGAAGGTGGTATACTTGGGCAATTTCATTAAAAGCAAGCGTCGTAAATATTCTGCATTAACGAACTACCATGTGTTTGCGGCACTACTTGCTTTCGAGACAATGGGACCTTGGTCGGCGGACACCAAAAAAAATATAAAAGAACTACATAAAAAGTAATACACGACTGACTGCCCAGCGGCGTCGGCCATGGTCATGCGGTTGGGGCAGCATGCAGCCCCAGCCAGCGGCTCACCAGCGGGGAGTCCCACCGGCCGCCCAGCGTGCGCAGGACACTGTTGGAACTGTCACGCAACTGACTGAGCAACAAGGCGCATCGCTTTCTTATGATTGCATAAAAAACTATCCACATTGGCTTCAGCAAACATAGCTGATGCGCTGCGGTAGCGTGGCAGTCCAAACAGTGTCCTGATACCTGTGTCCTGTTACTGTTATACCTATTATGTGCCTAATTAATATTTGCATACCGTTCCTGGACAGTAAGATAAGGAGGACATAATTATTAATGTAAAACCTTAACCTCATATCCTTTTCTAGCAAATAAGTGATTTGATTGATTAATTTTAAGACACCTCATGCCACAAAATAATTGTGTATTTTGAAAATAGCCCGCAATGTACCAACGCTTGAAGAAAGACCGTCGCTGTCAAGAAAAATGCGCCGCAAGAAACTTGGCAGAAAGCCATATTTTACAACAAATAACTTCGTACCTATGATCCCGAGCCCAGTGGAACGCCGTGTACTGTCCTGACATGGAGTTTAACAGCATCAGAATTATCTGGAGAGGCAGCTTCGCCTTGTAGCTCCTGTGGGACCAGAGTCTGTGGGCTCCCGCCGTCACACCCAGTACTGAAGCGACGAAGTAGATTATGGCTAGAAAAGGAACAATAATCATAGGGTTGACAAAGCTTAGAGTAACAAGACCTAAAGGCCACGTTTAGCATAATGATGAAGCTGGTCTGGGAGCTAAGAAACAAGACCAACAAGACCTAAACGCCACCGTCAGCGTGTAGGTGGAAAGGGGAATCAAAATACTGATGGCTGCCACCCGCATCGCTTATAACACGATTCCTATTTTTGCCTATTTCCAAGATGGGCTTTTACCATCTCTGCGAGAAAAGAAGCAACTGTTTTTCTCTGCTCCCAGACTAGAATGCATGTAGCATGGATGGTGATGGTAAGTACTTACAGAAAAATATTGTAGCCCATTTAGCAGCCGTTAAACAAAGGTATAACCCATAGAGACCACCCAAGTAGAAGTAACCAAAGAGAACAATTCTGGAGTAAAGCAGCTGGAACTTCCAGGGTTCTGCTTGGGGAGCTACCAGTTTCTTCTCATCCTGATGTATTATTTCCTCTTTGGGTATATTAGGGACCATGGTTATCCCATAAATCTAATAAAACACACTATCGGTTAGTAATACGAAGCGATAATAAGTAATACCCGTAAGGGATAAAGACGTGTTTTACATGTATGTATGATAATTAACTACCTGTAAGTGTGTAAAAATAAAACTGGTCTAATATTAAAATTTTTAGGAAATTTCTCATTTTGGCAAAAAAGTTATAATGTGTAGACCGTCCGCTTAAATGAGTCCTCGCCCGCGTCGCGCGGACTTGACTTCAATTGACTTTCTACTTTATTTAGTAAAGTTACATACAATGAAAAAATAAAAAAATAATATCGAGTATCTGGCTGAAATAACTGCTGCAATTCTTCGTGGCATGAAATGTTTTGGGTGCCGTTTTTTTTGCAAATGTTTTAATCTAAATAATATATTCTCATAGTTTCAGTTTTTAAATATTTATATAAAAGTAACAGTATATTAGTAAGTAAAAGTAAGTATAAGTACTTGCTAAGATAGTTTCTTGGTACTTAGCAGACCTTGTTCCTTGATGATGAAAGAGGTGAACTACAAAGGGATTTTCCAATTTTCCCACGAGATAAAAGGACGGTATAAAAAATATAGATTAACATAAAGATAAATTCTCGTAGGCTTTATCATTGCCGAGATTTTCTAGGCAACAAATTTTCCAACATTTCCTGGGACTTTCTTCCGGTGTTAATTTAATTACGTTCTAATCCATGTTTTTTTCTGATACGTTACAAAACTTTGGTAAAACTATTGCATTCAAACGACAAAAATACCGAGTTTCGTGAAAAGTTTCCTACACGAGTCCCTTGGCCCGATACCAGTGAGAATCCGGATTTAATGATGGTCTTTCCGACTGCGCTGGTAGTGACAAAAAAGACAATGCATGTAAAAGAATCCTAGAATCAAACAACATTAATTGCACATAGTAAAACCGTAACTATTACTTTTTTTTAATAACTCAGCGGAAAAAAAATTCTAGCCCTCATGTTATCTTGTACTGAAGTATACAATTACGTAATGTTGTATAGATTATGAGCAAAACGTTGAACCGTTAGTACGTTTATTTTTAATACTTGTAATTACATAAATACATACATACCGTCACGCCTCCTTCCCGCAGGGGTAGGCAGAAACCACTTTGTTCCACTCGCTACGATCCTGACATCCTTTTTTCGCTTTATCCATTCATCAATCTCTTCATACATGCTCGTCGGTTTCGGGTACTCCTGACCTGACCTTTTTCCAAAATAGGAGACTATTTGGTCTCGGAACGTACGTCTAGGACTTCCCCTCCCAACGTAACCATTCACACTGCCCATATAGATCTGTTTAGTTAGTCTACTTTCATCCATCCGCTCTACATGCCCAAACCAACTAAGCATACTTTTTTCTATCCTAGTCACTATATCCTCTTTCACACCAGCACGTTCTCTTATCACACTGTTCCTTATTCTATCTTTCAGTGATACACCTTCCATACTTCTTAAAGCTCTCACTTCTACTGGATTTATTCTACTTTCATGCTTCTTTCGCCATACCCAAGTTTCGCTACCGTACATTAATGTTGGAACAAGCACCCCTCTGTGGACAGCCAGACGTTCTTCGACACCTTTTCACTGCTCACAAAGGCAACATTTAATTACTACATTTATATATTTATTTGCACGTCATTTTACATGACACGTGTGAACGATAAATTAAAATTAAAATCTGTATTTACACCTAATTTTTAGGCAAATACCTACTTCCTGCACTAATTTATTTTTTCCTACCGAATCAGTAGGTATTTAATCTCTCTACGATATAATTCTGCCAGCCTTTTGGGCTTTCATTTTAGATTTAATTTAACTTTAAGAGATTATTTTTACTTTTAATTTAGTAATCTATTAACTTTGTGTTTGTAGATAAACTTGTTTCGAATGAATATTCCAACAGTTATTTTGTGAAATAAAATTTAATCAAAATAGCCTACCTTGCTATTCGGCTTCTATTGGAAACGGTTAATTCAATACAAAAGAAAAAATCAAATTCAATCGAATTCGATTTTATTCCTCTATGATTATTAAGTACAGTCCGGTGTGTTATGTAAATATTTTACACATTTGTCGTATTACGCGCAGTTGGCTAAATTCACGCGTTTCGACCGCCCTGCTCATGCGTCATCGTGTCCTATAATACCTTAAAGGAAGGGCAAGTCGCAACAATTTTATACAAGCTAGATCCAACAACTTAATACCATCACTCTGTAGCGACCAGACAGAGCTGGTCTCATTTTCACTGTCAGGCCAGAGTAGTGTTCACCAGAACCTGAAAATACACATAAATCATACCGAGTGGTCTCCGCCAACCAGGTTCCAGGTTTCAGGTTCTTCAACCCTTACGGGGTAGGCAAAGCCTTTAAGTTAAAAAGACCAAGGCTACTTTTAGCATAATTGTAAGCGTATGGTTGGAAAAGGGAATCAAAACAGTGATGGGTTGCTAGCAGCATCGCCTATAAAATTATTTCCAAAGTTTTCTCCCATTGCCTTGATGGGCTTTTACCATCTGCGCGGGAAAAAAAGTTCTTTCTTTGCTCGCAGACCAGCATGGACGATGGAACATGGAAGACTGGGTTTTAGCTCTAAAATATGTCTAGAATTATTGCCGAGGCCATGATCCTAATTTAATCCAGCTCTGCACCAACATCGTTAATATTCAACATGTGGGTACACAATTGGCATTGTTCATTTTTTTAAGTTCTGCTTTTAACACCTTTATTTGATAAAATGCACTATTTCAAGCAACTAATTTGAATAATATGCTATTACGTGGCTTTGTTTATTAATAATAAATATTCTTTCGCTGTTTGATAATTTGATAAGTTTTGGCACGATCACAATCGCCTTTGTAAAGTAATAAAAAAAACGGTTTTGTCTATAAGTCTACGTCATAGATCTGTGAATGTGTGTGTGATGTCAACGTCAGTCAAAATTCGATGTGTTCGAAGCGTTCGTTTGTCGACCACAGAACAAACCGTTTGACCCCTGTACATCTTTCCCGACTCCTACTTACATTAAAGTGGTCTTCTCAGCAATACATCGTGTAAACTTTGAATTATTCAACATTAGCTTGCGTACACAATTCCTTCCGCAAATCTTCTCTTTTCTCTTCGATTTATGGGGGCTATTGTTCGAATCATTGTTGCACCCCGGCACAATTTTTATTGTGTCTCTATTGTGTATTTCACAGTTTTATACTTTGAATTTGCTTTTATTTCTAACGTTTGTAGATTATGTAGGAATGTTAATTCAATTCAATTAAATTTTTGGGATAATAATGGCCCCATCGAATAGGAATGTTATGTTATGATGTAGATGTGACAGTGACAGCCTGACAGTTACCGTAGCTAAATTTTTTGTTTTTGTTTTTGTCTTTAAAAAAAATGAAAAATGCGAATTAAATAATATTAAATTACTACCACGAAAAAACAAAAAAAAGAAGAAAGAAGAGAAAGAAAGGTATATGTAAGTAAATTCAAGTAGTCCACGAAAATCTATTTCTCAACTTATGGCTCAAATACAGATAGTAATATCCACGAATGAATTTAACAAAATAAACCTTTCATCATCTCATCTCCAGCTGCTGTACGTCCCACTGCTGGGCACAGATCTCTTCTCTTTTAACAAAATAATAAATACCTAACTATTGAGCACAGCATACATACACACAGGCAGACAGATATGAAAAAATAAGATTTTCAGAATTCGTAATACGTGTACCGACTGTACCTACGTCAAAGAATGGAACTAAAAATATCAAATGACAAGCATGACTCTTGCAGCGCATGACATTGAATTTTAAGTAGGTACCTATCTAATTATCCATGCGCTTAAATTTTCGCGTTTATGTATACCTACTATGCGATTTTTTGTCGCCAAGCGTCATCTGTTTGAATGATGTGTCTGTACGATACAATTGCAAACTCCCGTGGAACATCTACTGCTCACCAAGGACGAGAGAAGGTGCTGTTTTTCAAATGATAGGTACTATTAAATGAATCAAGAAATTTTACTTCTAAATAGGTACTCTACCAAAAAGCGAACTGAACAAAACCCATTTGGTGACAAAAGAAACGTTTCTTGTGAGCCAAAAACCATTCCGTCCATCCGTTCAAAGAACTACGTACCTTGCTTTATTCACCTGAAGGTGGTATACTTGGGCAATTTCATTAAAAGTACGGAAACAAGCAAGATTGTGGGCGTATAGGTGGAAAATGGAATCAAAATAGTGATTGGTTGCTAGTCTCATCGCCTAAAACATGATTCATATGATTTTCGCCCATTTCCTCGATGGGCTTTCACCATCTGCGCGGGTAGACAAGCTACTGCTACATTCTATGTTTTTTCCTTGCTCCCAGACCAGCATGGAAGGAAAAAATAAAATAATGTAAATATATATATGTATGTATGTATGTATGTATGTAAACTCTTTATTGTGCAAAATAAACAAGACAAATACAATTGACAAACACTGAGATACATGCACAAAGGCGGACTTATCCCTTTAGGGATCTGTTCCAGTCAACCTATCCCGCAGGAACTATGGCATTTTTTGGGCATATTCTCATAGTTAAAGTTTTTAATATTTATAAGAAAGTAACAGTATATTCGACAGTTCGACACTAAGACAAACGTTAAATCATCACTACGTAGTATAACATAAAGTCGCTTTCTCTGTCCCTATGTATGCTTATATCTTCAAAACTACACAACGGATTTTGATGCGAATTTTTTTAATAGATAGAGTGATTCAATAGGAAGGTTTTATGCATAACTAGCGACCCGCCCCGGCTTCGCACGGTATATTATGCATGTACTATACATATAAACCTTCCTCTTGAATCACTCTATCTATTAAAAAAAACCGCATCAAAATCCGTTGTGTGGTTTTGAAGATATAAGCATACATAGGGACATAGGGACACAGGGACAGAGAAAGCGACTTTATTTTATACTATGTAGTGATTCTACGCAGACGAAGTCGCGGGCAGAAGCTAGTATATAATAAAGCTTAAGAGGGTCGAAAGTCGTTACCTGGAAGATATAAAAAAAAATAGGCTGGGTACCTATACTTGGAATCGATAACAGGACACGTTCCAACAGCTTTTAGAATGTTTGTCTATTTATTTGTCTGTCTGTATATTTGCGAGCGCATCACATGAAAACGGCTGAATGGATTTGCTAACTAATCTATTGAGAAAATCTCCGGCCCGGTTATAGGTTACTTTTACTTCTGGAAAATTGCATAGTTCCTGCGGGATAGCAATGTGCATGTCAAAAGTCGCTGCTGCCTAGAGTCGCAATGTAAATAAAATATTCACATTGCTTCAGTATCATAGAGGTCCCTAAGGAACCTTAGCAATATTAGTCATAGTAAGTACCTATACGTTGGTCTTGTTTCTTTTTCCCACTGTAGCCAGCGAATGCGTCTGCGCAGAATTCGCTTATCGCTATCCCGCAGGAACTATGGCATTTTTTGGGGTAAAAACAATCCTATAATGTACTTCCTGGAAACTGAAACTATCTCTATACCAAATTCATTGCCTATCCCACATTTCGGGAGATTCCAATCCCGTGGGAAAATCGGGATTTAAAGTAGCTTATGTGTTATTCCAGACAACCAGCTACCCAAGTAGCAAAATTTACTCTTGTAAGATTATGTCTTATAAAACTCCTATACACCATTGTAATGCCACATTTGGGCGCACTTTATAGGAGGATTTAGTCTTATAGTCTACTTATTATTATCCTATGAAGTGCGCTTTAATCTGACAATCCCGTGCTTGTAGGATTAAACTCCTACAAATGCATTATGTAAGCTCATTTAGTCCTACACCTCCAGCGATCTGTAGTATGGCACTGTAGGAGTATCTAATCTTATAGCGATGAACTTAATGCCCTACTAAGAGTCGCGTACCCTTTTTTCCGTTAGTGTCGCGTGTTATTAATGGTATGCTGTTTGTTGTGTGAAATAATTAAAATACTATTTGCAGAATGTAAGTAACTTTTGAGTCATTACATTTACGAAGGTGTGCGCATTTATAAGTTAGGTACAAGAAATCAAATTGGTAAATTAATTGTATCGATAATGTTCTCGATTTTATACAATATACTTTCATGCCCCCTATTTTAATTTTAATTTTTATAGTCATTTATTATTTAAATAAATGATTTTTACAAAACATACATAATCAAAACTATTATAGAATATCAGCTCTTGGATAGTGATTTTATAAGATAACAGAATGCAAACAAAATGGCTGTGATGGCTGCGCAACAGGGATTATTATAACAGAATTTATAAGACAATTCAAAGTAAAAACATACTTATAAAGTTCTTACAGCTTGCTGATATAGTGCAAGTAATCTTACAGAAACAAGGATAAGTCAAATCGATCCTACAACGATTCATCCTATATGTACTGTTTCTATGATATTGGTAAGACTAAAACACCTATTGGAGCATTAAGCATGGCACTAATAGGAGTAAACGTCTCACAAAATGCGCTTCTAGGATCAAAATCACATACTCTAATAAGAGCATTATAAAATGCACTTAAAAGAATATGTGTCTGAAAAGAGTCGTATAAAGTTAAGTTAAGAGGAGTAAAGTATCTTATAGCTTTAATCGTCTTATAAGATGCAGGTATAAAACTATTACTCTTAATCAGGAGCTTTATAATACAACTACAAGAATTTTCCTACAGCAGATTAAAAAAAACTTTTATAAAACTGATATAAGAGGTATTAGGAGTACTTTGCTACCTGGGTAGTTACTACCTTAGTTATAATATTAGTAGGATGTATAAGAAGAAATATGTAAGATAAAATGTCATATTTTATTATATTATATACCTTGACTGATCAAGGGTATAAATATTATGTACACACAGCAAAATAATGCGGTTAGCACAGCCACGCACACGTCTATGCGTGTTGAGTATCGACATGAACGTTAAGTAGAATCTATGACATGTGAATGTGTGAGTGAGTTCGATCATAAAATCTACCCCCTAAGTACAGATTTTTTAGCAACAAGATGAATGAGCAATGTCACTGTAAATTACCTGTTTATTGAATAAACAACAACTAACTATAAAATAACAATGAAGAAAGTTACAACTATTTAAGTTAGTTTATAATAAATTAAGTAAAAAATAATTACAAATTAAATGAAAATAATCCCCGCCGGTATCGTGTCACACTCAAAGGCTGAAAATGCAATATCTCCGGTTTCAGTTACTTCTACAAAAATAATGTAAAAGTATTTTTTTTATTTAGACTGTCCTAAAAATATTTTACCTAATCTTACATTGGATATTGTCATCCCCAGTGTAAGCGATAGAACCGAATCGAAGCTTCCTTCGACCTTGAATCTTCAAATTTATGCAATCCCACGCATTGAACTATTATTACTAGCGAAGAGTAATTACCATCTCACTGATGCGACGATGTTATATTATTATTTCTCAACAAGTCTGAGATTCCAATTCCAAAGCAATATTCCTCACAACCAGCACGGCCATCGAAATAACATCCAAAAATGTCATTTTATTATTACTATTTTATATTCCGTTTTCTTCGGATACGAACCCGGTTCACTAAAGCAGAAGTCAAATCTTCGACCTGTCTTTGACCGCTAGGCCACCGAGGTATGCAAGTTACATGGTGAATGTATGAATTATGTTCAATCTGCGACTACTGTATTGCAATTTGTGTAAATAGCTGTTTTATGAGCTTTGAAATAAGGTTGAAATTATAATTTATTTTTTTCCGTAACTATTTAATTTTATGGTGGTTGCAGTCTATTGTATGTTTAATTTTACTCTTATATAATATGTTAAAAACGCAAACGCATTGTGTTTTCTTTTAATATAATTATTAATAGGTATGACTCTTTTTACTGGAGTTTAAAAGTTGCTAGCTGTTGGCTATTTTGGTCGTTATCGTCTTAAACAATATAAAGTGTTTTCTACCCTCAAATTTCTAATAATATGATTTTGTGAACAAAACAACTGTCACCGCTGGCAGCCATTATTAGCTGCGGGATGAACCGTGTGTTATACTTACGAACTGTTTAATTTTGCCTTTCGAATACCTTGTGATTTGCAAAACATGGATTTTCATTTATCTTTGTTGAAAAGAGCAAAACAATATAACTATTTATATAAGGAATCGCTAGGCGTTTCTTGATATGGGTAAGTAGACAAACGGTGTTAAAAACAATGACTTATTATTTTATCGGTAATGTTTTAAACAACTTTCTTTGACGAAAAATGTTTTTATTTAAACTTCATTTATTTTGCAGCGGAAGACTGTGCCATTATGGATTCACCCTTACGCAGACTTCGGGCACGATAAAAATATTCGTTCTGGGCCTAAACCTGAAGCCTCATCTCCTGCCATTTGATTTGGACATTATGTAGTTGCCGCACCCGCTAGTGACCCATTTCACAGCAACAAGACACAATGCTACGTTGCAACCTGTGCGAAACCATCTGCATGCTGCAGGATTGCATTGCCGTAGACCAGCAAAAAACATGCTTTAACGGACCAGCATACAAGAAACCTTTGCTCGTGAATATCTTGACTTTGATTATTACATCAATCAAAGTCAAATGTAGTGATTTTAGTGATGAAGACGAAATATATTAACTTAAGTAAATATATAAACACAGTAATGTTTTACAGTGCAGAACGAGTGGCAGTGTTACTTTAGGCTATGGGGTTGGATCTCATCGATGGGCCCTGGTGTCCAAATCCAAACCAAATCGAGATAGGTAGCTTAGTCGCTTCAAAGTGGAGATTATAACCCAGTGTGAAATGATGTTATTGTTAATGGCTGTCATTTAACATGTCTATTCATTTCACCACTGACTTACACGTCCGCAAATAAAACGTTTCGTTCATCTTTATCAGACTTAAACCTAATAAACCAGAATTTAAGATATTAATTATGTGTCATCTTAAAAATAGCCCTATTATGGTTGTGTATTCAATTTGCAAGATAATTATTATGTTAGTGACATAAGACTTTTTAGTAAACATAAAATCATACTGGCCTCTAAAGTGTGTGTTATTTTATGAATATTATTCTATCTATCTAATAACATAAATAGAGGCTAATACAATAAAAATTAAATGTTGCAATAAACAATTTGAACCAATAATTGCATTTTATTGTTTTATTCTTTTACGTCCTTTTTTTCTTGTTTTAGGTAAACATGAGTTTATTTTGAGATTAGTAATTTAAAATTGAAAACAAAAAAGATACACTTGTGCAGGATTCGAACCCGGTTCTTTAGGTTTCTTCACCCTAGGTCAATACACCTGAGCCACCACGCTTATAATACTGGTGGCAAAATTATGCTTCCATTGAACAAAATACCAGCAGGTTTGAATAACTATGCGTGAAGGTAGTCAGAAAACACAGTTAGCACAGATAGTTGTGTTTGTGTGTGGCATTTTGTTGTGTGCGTAATAAGGCAGCGGATAAGTGCGGATGTGTGTATAGAATGACACACTTGGATAACTAGGGTGCTCACCGATTCGCTTTGCTGTGTGTACGTTACCAAGACGTCAAAAACATATATATACACCTTTATGACCAGAGATCGGACAGATTTGCGCCATCGTTCGCAATAAAGTGGACATGACTCAAAAATTAATCAAATAATTAATCATTTAATTAATTTCTCGAAATAAAATTTGAACTCCCGGAGATAAAAATTTACACATGCATAAAATTATTAGCAAAATGTTAATTAAAGTGGCAGTTGTCGTTCTCGTAAATATTTTTATATAATAAATAAATCACGATCCTGCTAGATATGATTATTATTTCTAACAAAAAAGTTTTCTAGTTCTATAGGTATAAAACCTCCGTGGGTATACTTATTCTTAATATATGTATTTTGACATATTTGATTAATTTTGGAGTCATGTCCACATTATTGCGAGCAATGACGCAAATTTGTCTGATCTCTGTTTATGACACACACAATAAGGTCGGTGACACATACATTTGACATGAGGGCTGTATCGATATTAATTCATATTTTTCGGTAATGCTCATAAGTATTTACACTGTCTCATGACAACAAGGTCCAAAATTTCTCGAGAAACATTACAGCTCCAACTGTGACTTAATTAGTTATCCACAGCAGTATCCATACGTTTTGATTCAAAAGAAAAAGATCCATCTCCAGCCTTTTCCGCCTTCCTCACTACAGCATCATGCCTCACTGACTTCAAGTCATACGCCCATCCAATCCACGCGAAGAAATCAATGAACTTCGTGGTCAGATTAAGCTTGTTATTGCCTAGTTCCGCAGCCTTGTAATCGTAGGGGAAGGTGTGATGGTAGTTGTGGAAGCCCTCTCCCAATGTGGTTAGCGTAGCAAACATGTTCTGCGTTGCCATGATATGTTTGTCGTAGGGTCTGCTCCCGAAGGCGTGGGCAGCGCTGTTGACGAGAGCGGCGATGTTGATTCCGATGATCAACCGTAACAGCATGAGGTGCCAGGCGTTGGTGAGGGTTTCGCCCCAGAAGTACATCGGGATGGCAGTTGGCAAGACGTAGCAGGCGCACATCAGTATGGGTATTACGTGCCTGAAAATATAAATAAATAAATAAATATTAGCGAACAATTCACACCAACTGACCTAGTCCCAAAGTAACGATATACATACTTATATAGAGAAATACATACCTAAATACATAGCGGACCCGGGTGAGTTGTTTTATAGTGAGCTTATAAGTATTTGCAGCGATCAATCGTGGTCATGTGTCGATGTTGATATGCTAGGTTTGGACTCGTGCACTTTTACATACGTTAGTGATGCACAAGGCACCACTAGTTGGTTAGATCACTGTGTTGTGACTCACTCGGCGAAGCAATCGGTTATTGATGTTGAAGTGATGCATGACACCCTCTGGTCGGATCACTGCCCTCTTATTATTACATGCAATTTTAAATGTATAAATCCTAAAGTATCTTTAAACATTGATAATTTGGACAAGGATGTCATCTGGGGTGTAAGAGACAAGGAACAAATCATTATGTATAATTATGAATGTCACAAGAGGTTAAAATTAATTGACTTTCCTTCTGAATGTGTTAACTGTGCTAATTGTTTTTGTAATGATAGTGGCCACAAGCGTATATTGGACAAGCTTTATACTGATATGGTAACGGCCCTTCGTGGAGCGGCAGTGGTGGGTCGAGGAAGTAGGAAAAAGAGGGGGGGTGGACCGCGGGTAGTGGGATGGAATGATCATATTCGCGGGGTTCACGCGGAAGCCAGGTTGAAATTTAGGGAATGGGTGATGTGCGGTAAGCCGAAGTCGGGCCTTGTATATGAAGAAATGTACCAAAGCAAACAAGTATTTAAGTCTAGATTAAAGTGGTGCCAAGACCATCAAGAACAATTAAAACTGGACTCTCTTGCACTAAATCACTCTAAGGGAAACTTTCCTGGCTTTTGGCAAGATACTGGCAAGGTTAATGTGAGGCCTGGCTTTCCTTTGAGCGTCGAGGGGGTTAGTGACCCTGAGGACATTGCTAATGTTTTTAAGAGACACTTTTCGGTGAGCCCACCTGTGGGTAGTAGGAAGGGGGCGTTCAAAGCCGACATTAGCAGTCCTATGGTTGAGACCACGTTTCTTGCAAAAGACGTCGCTGACGCCATAAAGCGTATTTAATAGAATACTGGCTATGTTCTTTTCGTTGTGTGTGAGCCATTCTTACTTGCCAGACGATTTTATGAAAACAAATTGTAGTGCCTGTGGTGAAGAATAAAACCGGTGATCTTAGCGATAAAAGTAATTACAGGCCAACATCGCTTGCTACAATAATTGCTAAAGTGTTTGACGGCCTGCTTAATGCGCAGTTGGATAAGTTCGTGACATTGAAAGATAACCAGTTCGGGTTTCGTCCTAGTCTGAGTACGGAAAGCACGGTTCTGTGTTTTAAGCATACCGTCAAATACTACACAAATAGTAAGACTCCGGTATATGCTTGCTTTCTCGACCTGTCGAAGGCCTTTGACTTGGTTCAGTACGAACTTCTATGGGACAAACTGAGGAGTGTAAAATTGCCACTGGAACTCGTTAATATGTTCCAGTACTGGTACGCGAACCAATCTAATAGTGTGAGATGGGCGGGTGCAATGTCGGATCCATATGTGCTCGAATGTGGTGTCAGGCAGGGGGGACTATCTTCACCAACCCTATTCAATCTGTACATGAACGAGCTAATCGTCGAGCTCAGCAACCAGCATGTCGGGTGCCATGTAGATGGCGTATGTGTAAATAACTTGAGTTACGCAGACGACATGGTGTTGCTGAGCGCGTCGGTCTGCGGCCTGAGGAAGCTGGTACGGATCTGTGAGGACTATGCAAGTGGCCACGGGTTGAAGTACAACGTGAAAAAGAGTCAGTGTATGGTCTTCAGGGCTGGTACAATTTATTTTATTTTATTATCATTTTCTTATCAATTAATGTACAGTTTTATGGATCTTTAGTTATCGGAAATAAATGATTATTATTATTATATTATTAGCTCCTGGAATGGAAAGGATTCGGCATCAATGTAAATGGCGAATACATCACTCACCTTCGGTTTGCCGACGATATCGTAGTCATGGCAAATTCGATGGAAGAGCTCAGCACGATGCTCGAAGGCCTCAATCGAGTTTCTCAACAAGTGGGTCTTAAGATGAACATGGACAAGACGAAGGTAATGTATAATGCCCATGTTGTACCCACTCCAATATCTGTTGAGAGCTCAGTTCTTGAAGTTGTTGACTCGTACGTCTACCTAGGACAAGTAGTCCAGTTAGGTAGGTCCGACTTCAAGAAAGAGGTCAGTCGCCGAATCCAACTCGGCTGGGCAGCGTTCGGAAAATTGCGTGATGTCTTCTCGTCCGACATACCTCAGTGCCTCAAGTCGAAAGTATTCGACCAGTGTGTGTTACCAGTGATGACTTACGGCACTGAAACGTGGTCCCTCACTATGGGCCTTATGAACAAGCTCAAAGTAGCCCAACGAGCTATGGAGAGGGCTATGCTGGGAGTTTTTCTGCGAGATCGAATCAGAAATGAGGAGATCCGTAGAAGAACCAAGGTTACCGACATAGCCCAGCGGATTAGCAAGTTGAAATGGCAGTGGGCAGGGCACATAGCACGGAGGACGGATGACCGATGGGGTCGAAAGGTCCTCGAGTGGAGACCACGTACCGGCAAGCGCAGCGTGGGACGTCCACCCACAAGGTGGACCGATGACCTCATTAAGATCGGAGGATCGCGCTGGATGCAAGCCGCTTCCAACCGGTCTTATTGGATGTCTAAAGGAGAGGCCTATGTTCAGCAGTGGACTTGTAATGGCTGAGATGATGATGATGATGATGATTATATTATTATAGAAACATCCATGACCCAGTAACAAATATTCGTCATCATCACACAAATATACGCCCTTACCGGGATTCAAACCCGGGAAAGACGTGATCTCTGTATATATGTATGTATCGATGTTCAAATCAAAAAAAATGCAGATGTAGGGGTGTTCAGTTGAACTAAGCGAATCATCTGCTGAAACATTCAGGATCAATTTTAAGATACCCCGTATTACACAGCACGCCACCAAGTATTCACTCACTTCCTCTGAAAAGTCAGCACCGGGTTCCTGAGAAGGTCGGAGACGTCGACATCCTGGCCTCTCTTCCTGACCTCGGGGTGCTTCACGACCAGCAGCCAGCCAATGTGCGAGAAGAAGAAGCCACGCGTCGCGTTGTGCGGGTCGGCGTCCGTGTCACTGTATTTGTGATGAAGCCTGAAGTAAAGAATTACTGAGTACTTTTCTACTATTCACTAGTATTGACAGGTTCTGCGCATCTCCGGTCCACTGAGAGAAAGAAAAGAAAGAAAGAAGACATTTATTCCTTTTTGCAAGACACACAAGTATAAGAGAATACACAATTCTGCACTGCGTATCACCCTGCTGCTAACGGATTGGTCTGAATTCCTTCCACTGGTACTGCTGGGTATACGTAGTGCATAGAAGGAAGATCTGTCTGCTTCTACGGCAGAATTAGTATATGGGAAGCCTTTGCGTCTTCCTGGTAATTTCTTTGAGCCGTCCGCTGATCGTATTCTAGATTATTCCGATTTTGCGTCGCGTTTACGTTTACGTATTAAAAACTTACAGCCTTCTTCTGTAGCCAGACAAGAGTCTGAGAAAATATTTATTTTTAAAGGTCTGCAAACTGCCTCTCGTGTATTTATCAGACAGGATTTGGTAAGGACATCGTTACAATCTCCTTACGCTGGTCCTTTCAAAGTAGTGGAAAGGCACCCTAAAAAGTACATAAGTATCTACAGATAGGTTAAAACCCGCTTATATAGTAGTCATAAGTCTGTAATGCCTATTCCTTCTGCTACTATTGCTCCACCCGTTGCGCCACCGGCAGTCACTGCGTTTCCCCCAGTTTTATCGACCGTAAAGGACTCGGGGGGACTAATGTGGCGACTGCTTTATTTTTGTATATATTATAATATTGTAAATAGTTTTCAGTAAGTGCTTCGTTGATTTCCGTTTCCGTTATCAGTGTATCTGGGAGTTTGACAAAACTCGCGCATGCGCGTGTCTCTTCTAATAAAATTGGACTTGCGTGCATGTAGCTGCTTTCCTATGTCGCTCCGTTTTAATATTGTTATTTGTAAATATTGTGTAAATAAATTATATAATATGGTGTAGTGTGTGATTTTTAATCTTTCGCTAAACGTTTCCTATAACCTTGTTACTATGCGATTAAAAAAATTATCTGACATATTATTTGTAACTAATTTAAGGAAATGGTTGATAGAAAAATGTTTTATACAATTAATTAATTTTTACTTATAGATGAATTTAAATGAGCTCATTTTTTAATTGTATTAATCTTATTATAAATATTTTTTGCATGTCATTGTTAGCTAAACATAGTGAACTAATCTTTATCATCGCCTGTATGTACCTACCATGTTTACGCAAATAAAGTATTATTATTATTATTATTATTTACTTCTAAATACTCTATCAAAAAGCGAACTGAACAAAACCCACTTGGCGACAAAAAAACGTTTCTTGTGAGCCAAAAACAATTCCGTCCATCCGTTCAAAGAACTACGTAGGTACCTTGCTTTATTCACCTGAAGGTGGTATACTTGGGCAATTTCATTAAAAGCAAGCGTCAACGTATTAACGAACTAGGTACCATGTGTTTGCGGCGCTTGCTTTTGAGACAATGGGACCATGGTCGGCGGACACCAAAAAAAATATAAAAGAACCATAGACACGTTTAGTGCTGGCCACAGCTGACCCTTACCTCTCTCAAAGGCTAGGAATAACAGCTCAGAGAGGCAACGCGATTTAATAGCAATATTCTTTCATCAACATCGATAGTGCTCCTGATTCTGAGTAGAAAACCGAAAGTAAATCAAAATCCCAGATAAAAGTTGTACAACTTTTAGTGAAAGGGCCCATACTACCCTGTTGAACAGAAATATAAAAAAATAATTTTAAGACACCGCGTGCAACAAAATAATTGTTTATTTTGAAAATAAGCCGCCAAGTACCAGCGCTTGAAGAAAGACCGTCGTTGTCAAGAAGAATGCGCCGCAAGAAACTTGGCAGAAAGCCATATTTGAAAACAAATAACTTCGTACCTATGATCCCGAACCCAGTTGAATGCCGTGTACTGTCCTGACATGGAGTTTAACAGCATCAGAATTATCTGGAGAGGCAGCTTCGCCTTGTAGCTCCTGTGGGACCAGAGTCTGTGGGCTCCCGCCGTCACACCCAGTCCTGCAGCGACGAAGCAGATTATGGCTAGAAAAGAAACAAAAAGCATAGGAATGAACAAAAAATTTACCTTGCTACTCCGCTACTCAAAGCGGAGGTGAGTAGCGGAGTAGCAAGGTAAATTTTTTGTTCATTGAAATGGATCTCCGCAAAGTAACGCCTGATTCAATAAAATAAAAAAGCATAGGGTAGACAGAGCCTAGAGTAACAAGACCTAAAGGCCACGTTTAGCATGATTGTCAGCGTGTAGGTGGAAAGGGGAATCAAAATGCTGATGGCTGCTATCCGCATCGCATAACACGATTCCTATTTTCACCCATTTCCAAGTTCCATCACCGTACTACTCGACGCAAAAGTAGTTTCCACCAACATGACCTCGATAGTTGGTGCTCCAACACCGTGCGATTTAAGCGGTCTTTCTTGCCCCGGACGTGCAAAATTTGTAATGGGCTGGCGGCTGGGGTTTTTCCAACTGGCTATGACATGGGTACCTTTAAGAGGCGAGTGTACCATTTCTTGCAAGGCCGGCAACGCGCTAGCAGTCCCATTGGTGCTGTAGTTGTCCATGGGCGGCGGTGATCACTTACCATCAGGTGCACCGCATGCCCGTTTGTCGGTTTCAATAAAAGAAAAAAAAAGATGGGCTTTTACCATCTCTGCGAGAAAAGAAACAACTGTTTTTTCTTTGCTCCCAGACCAGAATGCATGTAGCATGTGTTGTCGCCCTGGTATTTCCGGTTAGTTTGCGTAGAGTTGGCTAACCTGAGATGCCCAACAGCGCCCTCTGTGCCAGGGAAACAGAGGTATGATGGAGGAGGGAGAACACACGGAGCTCGCTTTGCCTCCGACCAGTGTCCAGAACGGTTGAGTAAGAAGCTTCTTATCGATGGGTATTAAGTATGTATATATCTGTGTACATTGTACATGTTCTGTTGTAGCTTTGGTTGCTATCCCTAGATGCTGATTAGGTATCCTTAGGTAAATTAGTTAAATAAGGTCTGCGTGTATAAATATCTCTTGAAATGTATAGTAGTTTATGATAACGTGCCTTGATTGCTGTAATTCGTGTGCCTTAAATCGCACCACAATATTAAGATGTACCTACTATGTATATGCGCGTATAGGTAATGGTTACATAATGTGCTTACGTCATTCACATATGGTTTATATAGGTTTAAATATCCAAATAAATGATTATAAGGTGTATAATGTGTGGTTCTTTTGCATGGATGGTGATGGTAAGTACTTACAGAAAAATATTGTAGCCCATTTAGCAGCCGTGAAACACAGGTATAACCCATAGAGACCACCCAAGTGGAAGTAACTCAAGGCAACAATGTTGGTGTAAGCCAGCTGGAACTTCCAGGGCTCTGCTTGGGGAGCTACCAGTTTCTTCTCATCCTGGTGTATCATTTCCTCTTTGGGTATATTAGGGACCATGGTTATCCCATAAATCTAATAAAACACACTATCGGTTAATAATGCGAAGTGACAATAAGTGATCACTGTAAGGGATAGAGACGTGATTTATTTGACAGCGCAGGGCGTCCCGAATCATCGGCAACCCCTCACTCTCCGACAAACTCGATCATCTTGCTCTCCGCAGAGACGTTGGCTCCCTTTGCGTGTTTTATAAGATCTACAACGGGGAATGCTCTGAGGAACTCTTTGGCCTCATTCCAGCTGCGGGGTTCCATTACAAATCCACCCGTCGTAAGCGCTCATTCCATCGACATCATGTTGATGAATGGCAGTCTTCGACGATGCGGTTTAATCGGTCTTTTTTGCCACGAACTTGCAAAATCTGGAACGAGCTTCCCGCTGAGGTCTTCCCATTGAGTTACGACCTGGGTGCCTTTAAGAGGCGAGTGTACAATTTTCTGCAGGGCCGACAACGCACTGGCATCGCGTTAAGCGCTGCGGGTGTCTATGGACAGTGGTGATCATTTACCATCAGGTGACCCACTAGTTCGTTTGTCTAGCCTATCTAACATCTACCTTGAAGTGTGTAAAAATAAAACTGGTGTAATATTTAGATTTTTAGGGAATTACGCAGTTCGGCAAAAAAAACTTTAATGTGTAGAGCGACCGTTTAAATGAGCCCTCGCCCGCGCGGTACAAGGACGCGGAGTTGACTTTGTAGCGATCAGCCACGCTCGGAAAATCGCTACCGCTTATGAGCTTGGGCAACCGGCCATGTTTTGTCTCTAGCCGGTCGGCGGCGGTGTATTAATTCCGCGCGGCGGGTAGATCGGCATCTCACGGCGCAGGGACTGCCTTCTAACTCGCCGGCCGTCTCGCACGCGCATCTGGTGTTTTTTATATGTATTCGCGATCCGTTTTGTAATTTTAGTAATTGTCATTCTTTATTCTTGTCTTCCTTTTCCAAATTGTATAATAAAAATCAAGTGTAGTTTCGATATAAAATTCACGTCTGTTTAAATAGTAGTTGACTTCATCTCATCGTCATCCTGCTTGGCCTCCCACAACTTCAATTGACATTCTACTTTATTTAGTAAAAGTTACATAAAGTAAAATGAAAAAATAATATAGAGTATCTGGCTGAAATAACTGCTGCTATTCTTCGTGGCATGAAATGTTCTGGGTGCCCGTTTTTTTTTGCAAATGTTTTTAATCTAAAATATATACTCATAGTTTCAGTTTTTTAATATTCATATAAAAGTAACAGTAGGTATAAGTACGTATAAGTATTTGCTAAAATAGTTTCTTGGTATTTAGCAGACATTTTCCTTGATGATGAAAGAAGTGAACTTCAAAGGGATTTTCCAATTTTCCCACGAGATAAAAGGACGGTATAGAAAATATAGACTTTGTCTTTAGTAGACATGTTCTTTGAAGCCTAGGTGTCATAGGAATATAGATTTACTAACTTGACATGAAAATGAATGTTTTATAAATTTTAAAATTATATTTTTTTCTCTTCGACTTTGAATTGGGATTTACATCTCCACTAGACCTAAATTATATTTTTTCTTTTTTTTTCTTCTTTCCTTTTATATATTTTGTTCTACTTTGACCAGTAGAGAATTTGTACATCTTTACTATAGACTAAAATAATTTAAGGTACTTAACTTGGGAACCTTATGCATTCCTTTTATAATTGTATTATAAGTTAAGTAGAATTTAAGTATTGTAGTAGCTAAATGCCAAGCAAAGCAAACAAATTTTTGCCAAGTTCCTTACGGCGCATTCTTCTTGGCAATGATGGTCTTTCCGAATGCGCTGGTAGTTACAAAAAAAGACAATGCATGTAAATTAATATTTGAATCAAACAACATTAGTTGAACATAATAAAAGCGTTACTATGACTTTTCTTTTCATAACTCAGCGGCAAAAAATATCTAGCCCTCATATTAAATTATCTTGTATTGAAGTATACAATAACGTAATGTTGTATAGATTATGGGCAAAATTTTGAACCATTAGTAGGTACGTTTAGTTCTAATGCTTTTAATTACATACATACATACCTTCACGCCTCTTTCCCACGGGGGTATGCAGAGACTACTTTGTTCCACTTGCTACGATCCTGATATACTTCTTTCGCTTCATCCACATTCATCAATCTCTTCATACTCGTCGGTTCATGCTCGTCGGTTTCGGGTACTCCTGACCTGACCTTTTTCCAAAACGTCTCCTATTTGGTCTTGGAACGTCCGTCTAGGCCTTCCCCTCCCAACGTAACCATTCACACTCCCCCTATAGATCTGTTTAGTTAGTCTTCTTTCATCCATCCGCTCTACGTCACCAAACCAACTAAGCATACTTTTTTCTATCATAGTCACTATATCCTCTTTCACACCAGCACGTTCCCTTATCACACTATTCCTTATTCTATCTTTCAGTGATACACCACACCTTCCATACTTCTTAAAGCTCTCATTTCTACGCATTTATTCTACTTTCATGCTTCTTTTGCCATACCCAAGTTTCGCTACCGTACATTAATGTTGGAACAAGCACCCCTCTGTGGACAGCCATACGCACCATCTTCGACACCTTCTCACTGCTCACAAAGGCAACATTTAATTACTACTTTTACGTATTTATTTGCACGTCATTTTACATGATTAAACATGTGAACGATAGATTAAAATTAAAATCTGTATCTTCACCTAGTTTTTACGCACAACTACGATAGTTTAATTTTTCCCACCGAATCAGTATTTTTATTCTCTTAACGATATAATTCTGCCAGCCTTCTAAGCTTTAATTTTAGATTTAATTTAACTTTAAGAGATCAGTTTTACTTCAGATTTTAATTTTAATTTTGTAACCTATTAATTTTGTGTTTGTAGATAAACTTGTTTTTGGGATGCATATTCCAACATTTATTTAGTGAAAAAAAAACTTAATCAAAATTGCCTACCTTGCTATTCGGCTTCTATTGGAAACAGTTAATTCAATACAAAAGAAAAAATCAAATGCAATCGATTTTATTCCCCTATGATCATAAAGTACAGTCCGGTGTGTTACGTAAATATTTTACACAATTGTCGTATTACGCGCAGTTGGGTAAATTCACGCGTTTCGACCGCCCTGCTCATGCGTCATCGTGCCATTCGTGCCCCATACTTAATACCTTAAAGGGAGGGCAAGTCGCAACAATTTTAAACAAGCTAGATGCAACAACTTTAGTATACATGCTCCACTCAGTTGAGGTTTAAACTGTCATTTTTAGTATGGATCTGACAAACTGAGTCGGAATTGAATCGCACTAAGACATCATGGTAAGGCCCCTGTATTTGGGGGTCGTAAAAAGTTAGGTCTGAACTGAATATCGTCTCTTTTTAAGCCCCGACGCCAAAAGATGTCTGTCTCTGGCATCGTTCCTCCAACTTGGAACTTCGTCTTCTCATGGTGCCTCTCCATTACTGGAGGTTGGCCGTTAGCTTCGCGCAACTATCCCTGTCCTGCGCCAGGCGGAACAGCTCTTCCACGCGGGCAATGCTGGTCCGCTCGCGGATGTTCTAAGCCAGGACTTTTATCTCCGTCCTTTTGAACTAACTTTATTAATGTCTGGAATTTGTAGGTACTTAGTAAATTTTTTTGGAAGTTTCCTATTTAACCCTTAACCAGGCTATGTACTATATAGGACCACATTGTGTTTGATTTTTTTTATCGAGCAATGTGTCCCTGAGGACCACAATATGTCAAACACTCATAGATAAGAAACACCTCTTGTGTTTGATCAGTATTTGCGTGAAACGGATCGCACCAAAGAAAAAAAAAAAAAAAAGTTTCTACATTTGAAACTTTTTCGTAAACAAGGGCCGTTTTTGTTGGATACTGTGAAGTTAATTGCCGAAAATGCCGGAAAAAAATCCGGTGACTACTGTTTGTTGATTTTAAGCATATATTTGAGAGTTTTTACGTTATCGGAATGTATTTTATGTTTCATAAGTAATGGTTTCGTACTTGTAATGATAATTTGAATTATGTGGTCCATATACGATCATTGTCCGATACGCATTCAAAATTATCGGGAGGTATATTGATGAGGTTTTTTGTTTTTAGCCTCGACCGTTAAAAGACAGAGATATCGAAGTACTGTAGCAAAGATTGGTCTCATCAGAAGATGAGGATACCGACGATGACGATTTCAAGTAGATTTTTTCGACATTATCAACCAAAGGCTAGATGAATTACAAAATATTACTACAGATGACTTACTCGACGTATTCTTTGGTACAGCAAGAAGGCTAGTCAATAACTTTACTTCCCGTAAAGCGTGTGCAACAATATTGAAAAATAAAAAAGGAGGTGTATATGGAATCCCTGACGAGGTGCGACTAGTCAATGTTGGTGTTCATTTGTCTAATGCGGGAACCAAACATCGGTGCCGTTTCTGCAGCACTAGAACTAATCCCAAAAGGTCGCAAATAGAGTGCAATATGTGTAAAGTTCCACTATGCATGGAACCATGTTTTGCAAGGTTCCATTTGCCTTACGAGCCTCGTAATTTGTAATAAGTCAAAAAACAATTACTTTAAGATTTTTACCGTATTGGGCAAGGTACTCATATGGACCACATGTTTTTTACTTGCTCATACAAGGTACTCACAGGGACCACAAGGTTTTTTTTCTTTAATAATAAATAAAAAAATAAATAAAAAATCGGGTTTACTTGCTTTTGCCATATATAAACCAATTCCTGAATTTCATAAACTTTACTCAATAAAACCCTCGTTGCCTGGTTAAGGGTTAAGAGTGCTGGGGGCTTCTGGTTACTGTAACGTGCAATAGTTATGGCTTATGACGCACCAGGTGAGACGTCTTCTCGAACCAACGCGCCTGGAGACACTCTTGGAGCAAGCCATCACTCTGTAGCGACCAGACGGAGCTGGTCTCATTTTCACTGTCAGGCCAGAGTAGTGTTCACCAGAACCTGAAAATACACATAAATCATACCGAGTGGCATAATTATTGTGCGCGGGAAAAGAAGCAACTGGTACATTCTATGTTATTTCTTTGCTCCCAGACCAGCATGGACGATGGAACATGGAAGACTGGGTTTTAGCTCTCAAATATGACTAGAATTATTGCCGAAGCCATGATCCTAATTTAATCCAGCTCTGCACCAACATCATTTACAATATTCAACATGTGGGTACATAATTAAATAGTTTTAATAAACGACAAAAACGAAAAAAAAAGAAAGAGAATAAGAAAGAAGAGAAAGAAAGAGTATATTATGTAAGTAAGTTCAAGTAGCCCACGAAAATGTATTTCTCAACTTATGGCGATATTGCTCAGGCACAGATAGTGATGTCCACGAATGTGCGTGAATTTAACAAAATAAACCTTTCATCATCTCATCTCCAGCTGCTGTACGTCCCACTGCTGGGCACAGATCTCTTCTGTTTTAACAACATGATAAACACCTAACTATAGAGCACAACATATATACACACAGGCAGACAGATATGAATAAATAAGATTTTCAGAATTCGTATACGTGTACCGACTGTACTTACGTCAATGAATCGAACTAAAAATATCAAATGACAAGCATGACTCTTGCAGCGAGTGGCATTGAATTCTAAGTAGGTATCAATTCCGTGCATGGCGGGAAGAACTTGATAACTCAACTTACATGATTTTTTTTTACCATCGCAATGGCTTCCTACAGCATTGGTTTTGTAGGAAAAAAATTGACAACTCGATATCTACGATACTTTTAGAGATATTGCCTCGTGAGTATTTGAATATATCCATGCGCTGCGTATTTTATTTAACGAAACGAGATATATACGCGATGAGTCACAAAAATAATAATAATATCGTAATATATCATTACATCAACTTATGCTCAAAAACCGATCTAGCGTACGTAAATTGACAAAACAAGATATCAAAGCGACGGCGATCGCACCGGTCACCCCATAAAATAGATGGGTAAAAAAAGCCCAGACGTCACTTTGACAGTTGAAAAGCGGCAAAATTTATAATTCGAACGCTGGGGATATAAACTTATTATTACGAATACGAAATCGCATACCATCGACATTTAAATTTAATGTGAATTTAATTTAAAATGGGAGATTCAATGAAGACGTTAATGATTCAAGATGAAAAGGGACAGAAAATATTCAGGTCTCGGAGCAAATATTTATTTTATATTTATTTTGAATTGACACTTTTGACAGAAGAACGTCCCAATTCGTTCAGTAAATGTGTTCATGATCGGACGATTTTCATCCGACTTTAGTTACTGAACGTAGCCCAGAAGTCGTTCTAATTTTTCTTTTTTTTTTTAATTAGGTAGTGCAAAAAGTGCGCTTGCATTCCCAAATTATTGAAATTTTATTACGAACATTTTTATTACATTTTTTTTATTACAAACGATTAATGTGTATCATTGATACCCAATTCTATGGTGAATAAGTTGATAAGTCATCGGTGAACATGTTGATAAGTCAATTATTATGAATAATAAGATAGTAAGAAAGATAAACGTAACCATATTTGAAAAACCATGTAAAATTACTCTTAAATCAATTTAGACATATCAATTACACTGAAAAACTGATTTTTAGGAATTAAATTAAATAATGTTTTCACTGGTTTGAGCACTAATGTATGGGTAATAAGTTGATAAGTCTCTGGGTAGTATGTTGATAAGTCTAATATCTTACAAAATAAGCAGAATTTACGAGAACACGTAACATAATTTGAAAGATTACATAAAATTATCCATAAATAAAGCTATAGAGATGAGTTCGAGATAAAAACGGATTTTGGAGAAAATGACAAACTTTAAAATCGCTGCCCTGTAAAATTGCCATTTTGGAGTTATCAAGTTCTTCCCGCCATGCACGGAATTATCCATGCGCTTAAATTTTCGCGTTTAAAATATTAGTGGGTCAATTTCAACAGTACTCATTTCTTGTATCATTTCGGCGTGATCCCTTATGTGTTTTTTTTTAGATTTTTAAATGTCAAACGATACCTTAGACTTGTCACACGGCAAAAGTAGTTGCACCGTCTTTTGCAAAACTACCTTCCTAGTTACGATAAATTGTGACAGACGGCGCTAGGAGCGCACAATTTTTTGCAAATTGATTAGTTCTGAAAAGTAATAATTATAAATTCTGGTTAATTGGAGGTTGCTACTGCAATAATACACACGTACACATTCCATCATACAATTCGAACCTACCAGCCGAACTTTCCTAGCCAACCAGAAGCGAGGTGTTGCAGCACGATGGGTTAGTTTGAATTCAGAAAGCTTCGCTCATTTAGAGCTTATAAAAGCACCTGCACGAGTCGCAGACATTCTCTTACTCCATCATCTCTACTGTTGAAACCGTATTCAGTTCGCCCAGCTAAAAATTAATTGGTAAGTGCTCTGACTCGCTAATTCTGTTCGATGCTCGTAGTGTTTCTAGTTATTGTTGTGTATTTAAATTAAACCGTTCACTTCCGAGACCTAGATCACTGTTAATTTTAAACTGCAGTACCTAACGGTTTTAAAAAAGTTTCCTTTAACGTGGTTATTGTAGTTCCACTCCTGAACCCGGATACGGGTCTCTCTGTTTTTTAATTAGATTTGATTAAACTCAATATATTGTTACTTGGTGGTACGCCCAGCCCACTTGCACCCTCTGGTACCTCAAGAAGAACGGGGCTGGACGGACGACCATCTGAATTGTGTAACTGCACCCTCTAACACCCCGCACCCTTACAGGGCGACTCAGAATACCCTGAAGACTGGGGGCTCTATAGACCCTGAGACCTTGACAGTCCTGTCAAGCAGGCTGGCTAACTGAACCCCGGTCTGATCTTCGGCTAGCTGGGAGACACCAGAACCGCACCTTCGCAGAACACCGCAGTTCAACACCTACGCCAACGCCTCTACGAGCTGCCTTCATCGAGCCGCCTGGAAACGAGCTACCAGGGGAGTGTCTGTCCGAAGACAAAACGAACTTAATCAGTGAAGCATAGGAATTAGAGGTAAACAATTGGATTTTTTTGCGAATTACCTCAGAAACCGTCGTCAATGCGTAAAGCCGGACAGTTTTATCAGTTCGGAACTCAAAATTGAATTCGGGACACCCCAAGGTAGCATCTTAGCCCCAACCCTCTTTTTGTTTACATCAATGATCTATGCAAGCTTGCCCTATGCCACGGCACGCTAATCTCATATGCAGATGACACAGTTCTGCTTTTTTCAGGAAACACGTGGGACGATGTTTATAATCATGCTCAAATAGGTTTATGTAAAGTGACCAACTGGTTACAACGCAATCTACTAACGTTAAACGCTGAAAAAACGAAGCACATCGCTTTCTCAATAAGGGAGTCACAACAACCGTGCGGTTTTAATACTATCCGAGCTCACCAGTGCTCCCTCACTAACCAAGTGGATTGTAATTCCTGCCCAGCTATTTCTAAAGCTTCCGACATTAAATATCTTGGCGTAATTATTGATGCTAACTTCTCCTTTAGTCTCCATATTGACACAGTTGTGGCAAGAGTTCGTAAACTGATTTTTATCTTTAAGAAATTGCGTGACGTTGCTAACAAGAAATTTCTTATTCAAATTTACACAGCTCTGTGTCAGTCCTTATTGTCATATTGCATAACGTCTTGGGGTGGTGCCGCGAAGACAACTCTCATAGTTCTTGAACGAGCTCAAAGAGCTATTTTAAAGGTCTCTACCTCTCGGCCATTCTTTTTCCCTACCAAAGAACTGTTCCAGTCTTGCAGAGTACTCACGGTTCGCCAGCTTTTCATCTTGAGCATCGTCCTAAAACAGCACATGTCGGCTCCCTACAACTCTAATATCCTCAGCAAAAGGCGCTCTGCCATAGTATGTAAGATACTCCGCGCCAATCATGCTTTTAGGCGCAAATTCTCCTCGTTTTTGGGTCCCTTCCTTTACAATAAAATTAACAGACTCCTTAATATTTATGACTCAAACTATGGCAACTGTAAAATCATTCTGTCAGGGTGGTTCCAAAGTTTGTCTTACGAGGAAACCGAAAACCTGCTGAAGATAGTTGTATAACTTAGTTAATTAACGATTTATTATTAGGTATTCCTTAGTTTAATATGTTATAAAAATGCTGATTTCTAACTTTGTACAGAAAATAAAACTCCTTGTATCAATTAATATTTAATCATAGACCCTATCTTTTGCCTGAGATACAGGGTACTTTCGTATCCTAGTTTAGGCGTTTAATTTAATTACTCTACGCACAGTTTATAATATACTTTCGTGGTAAGCGCAGGCGCACTTGTTTTATGTCGAGTCATTAATTTAGTTCTTAATCTTGTTGTGTATTTACTAATACATAGATAGACATAATAAAGTGCTTACTAACATTTTTTTTTATATGAATAGGAAGGCAAACGAGCAGGTGGGACACCTGATGGTAAGTGATCACCACTGCCCATATATAGACACCCGCAACCCCGGAGGGATTGCAGACGCGTTGCCAGCCTTGAGGACTAAGATGAATGGCCTGTTGTGCCCGTAATTTCCCCGGCTGTCTTACTCTCCACACCGGAACACAGCAGTGCAAGCACTGCTACTTAGCGGCAGGATAATAAGTAATAAAGGAGGAGAGGATTTATAATTTATTTGTACAATTGATTATTTTAATAAATAATTTGAATTTGATTTTGAATTATGGACGTTAGCAAGACGTCAAAAACATCTATACACCTTTATGCCACACACAATAAGGTCGGTGAGACATTATATTTCACATGATGGCTGTATCGATATTTATTTTATGCCCTCGACTGTACGTGTATATTTGTCTCATGACAACAAGGTCCAAAATTTCTCGAGAAACGTTAGACCTCCAACTGCGACATCTCATGAACTTGACCCGGATCACCTTTGATCACTTACAATAGAATACAATACAAGCACTCTTTATTGAACACCACATAATGATAACAACCAAAACAGAAAAAGGTATACAGAATATTACAAGGTAACAATAGGAAGCCTTATCGCTACAGAGCGATATCTACCAGGCAAACATAAACCACTTAATCAGTTATCAACAGCAGTATCCATACGTTCTGATTCAAAAGAAAAAGATCCATCTCCAGTCTTTTCCGCCTTCCTCACTACAGCATCATGCCTCGCTGACTTCAAGTCATACGCCCATCCAATCCACGCGAAGAAATCAATGAACCTCGTGGTCAGATTATACTTGTAATTGCCGAGTTCCGCAGCCTTGTAATCGTAGGGGAAGGTGTGATGGTAGTTGTGGAAGCCTTCTCCTAATGTGGTTAGCGTAGCAAACATGTTCTGCGTCGCCATGATATGTTTGTCGTAGGGTCTGTTCCCGAAGGCGTGGGCAGCGCTGTTGACGAGAAAGGTGATGTTGAGGGCGATAATGAACCGGAACAGCATGACGTGCCAGGCGTTGGTGAGGGTTTCGCCCCAGAAGTACATCGGGATGGCAGTTGGCAAGACGTAGCAGGCGAACATCAGTAGGGGTATTTCGTACCTGGAAATATAAATACATAAATAAATATTAGGGAACAATTCACACAAACTGACCTAGTCCCAAAGTAACGATATAGTAAGTAAGTAAGTATGTAAATGCTTTATTGTACAAATATAAAGACACAGATACAATTCACAAACTTACTTATATAGAGAAATAAATAATAAAATACATAGAAACATCCATGACTCAGGAACAAATATTGTTCCTGATCACACAAATATGCGACCTTACCGGGATTCGAGCCCGGGACGCTTGCTTCGCAGGCAAGGTCACTATAGTCTGTCCAATCATTTATTTTCTCGATGACAGCTCCCGTAGAATGTAACTGCGCTTTTTACGCAAAAATTAACTTTTAAATGCGAGGTATAAACAATATGACGACTGCTTAATTTTGTTCCTTGATCCCATATAATATGCATCTAAGACAAATTGGGTCCAGATATGCAGTAATATTTTTTTAAAGTACGATAAACAATAAACGTTTATATAAAGTTACATTCAATGGGAATGCAAATAGTGCAAGTGACAATGCAAGTGACACAGCGAACACCATAGCTTTTTGGTGATGTACCCTCTCAAATTGTTGCCGACCGACCAACCAAACATTTTTACTTATTTACATATTGTGTTTCTATTTTTAAAATTAAAAAAAAATATTATTGTTGTCTTTGGTCTAAAAATGTCTTAGATACTATACAGAGGAATTGTTATTAAAAGTGTTTTCCCAAGTTCGTGTTCTCATTCATACGTTTCACAAATAACAAAAAAGTTTTCGATATTGGTTTAGGTACTGTTTATTTAGTGTAAGGTTTATCATTTATTTAAATCGTTACCCATCACTATTTTGATTCCCCTTTCCACCTATATGTCCACAATCATGCTAAACGTGGGCTTTGGGTCTTGATATCTTAGTCTCAGTCTACCCCGTACAGGATAAAGACGTGATTTGTGTATGTATCGATGTTCAAATAAAAAAAAATGCATTTATTTATTTATTTATTTATTTATTCAAAATACAAGGATAGGCTTACAGTTAAGACCAACACACCTAGCCTGTTAATTACAAAATACAAATAGTATTATTTTAGATATATACTTTGTAGGAGTGCACAGTCGAACTAACCCAATAATCTGCTAAAACATTCAGGATCAACTTTAAGATACCCTGTATTACACAGCCCGCCACCAAGTATTACACAGCACGCCACCAAGTATTACACAGCACCCACCAAGTATTACACAGCACCCACCAAGTATTACACAGCACGCCACCAAGTATTACACAGCACGCCACCAAGTATTCACTCACTTCCTCTGAAAAGTCAGCACCGGGTTCCTGAGAAGGTCGGAGAGGTCGACATCCTGGCCTCTCTTCTTGACCTCGGGGTGCTTCACGACCAGCAGCCAGCCAATGTGCGAAAAGAAGAAGCCACGCGTCGCGTTGTGCGGGTCGGCGTCCGTGTCACTGTATTTGTGATGAGTCCTGAAAAGTAAATAATTACTGAGTACTTTTCTACTATTCACTAGGATTAAGCGTTATCTTTGATAACAGTTTCAACATAACGTTTTAGCCTTGCACTATTTTTTATTAACTTAGCGACTAAAATACTAATTTCTAAACGATACTGAAAATTAGAACACAGAAAAATCCGAAAAGTAAAGCTATGGCCGGGAATAGAACCCAGATCCTCGTAATTCCGTGATGCGTGCTATATCACGCGTGGTATGCCCCTACACCACCCATAGCAGGTGGGTAAGCTTTCGAAATTTTCTATCTGTTACTAGCTATCACGTGACCTTGTTACTATGCGATTTTTTGTCGCCAAGCGTCATTTCTGTTTGAATGATGTGTCTGTACGACACAATTACAAACTCCCGTGGAACATCTACTGCTACTGAGAGAAGGCGCTGTTTTTCAAATGATAGGTACCTACTATCAAATGAATCTAGAATTTTCACTTCTAAATACTATCAAAAAGCGAACTTAACAAAACCCACTTAGTGACAAAAAAAACGTTTCTTGTGAGCCAAAACACGTTCCGTCCATCCGTTCAAAGAACTACGTACCTTGCTTTATTCACCTGAAGGTGCTAATACTTGGGCAATTTCATTAAAAGCAAGCGTCGCAAATATTCTGCATTAACGAACTACCATGTGTTTGCGGCACTACTTGCTTTCGAGACAATGGGACCTTGGTCGGCGGACACCAAAAATAATATAAAAGAACTTTCGATATGTTTAGTGCTGGCCACAGGTGACCCTAGGGCTGGCGCTTACCTCTCTCAAAGGCTAGGAATAGCAGTTCAGAGAGGCAATGCGATTATTAAGCAATATTCTTTTATCAGGTTCGATGGTGCTCCTGATTCTGAGTAGAAAACCGAAAAAAAATCAAATTCCCAGAAAAAAGTTGAGTGTACAACTTTTAATGAAAGGGCCCATTTACTACCCTGTTGAATTGAAATATAAAGGATTATTTTTAAGACACCGCGTGCAACAAAATAATTGTTTATTTTGAAAATACTAAACTTGTTCGTTTGCCTTCCTATTCATAAAAAAAAAAAAAAAAAAAAAAAAAAATAAGCCGCTAAGTACCAGAGCTTGAAGAAAGACCATCGTTGTCAAGAAGAATGCGTCGCAAGAAACTTAACAGAAAGCCATATTTAAGAACAAATAACTTCGTACCTATGATCCCGAACCCATTTATACACCGAGTACTGTCCTGATATAGAGTAAAACAGCATCAGAATTATCTGGAGAGGCAGCTTCGCCTTGTAGCTCCTGTGGGACCAGAGTCTGTGGGCTCCCGCCGTCACACCCAGTCCTGCAGCGACGAAGCAGATTACGGCTAGAAAAGGAACAATAATCATATAGGGTTGACAAAGCCTAGAGTAACAAGACCTAAAGGCCACGTTTAGCATAATGATGAAGCTGGTCTGGGAGCTAAGAAACAAGACCAACAAGACCTAAACGCCACCGTCAGCGTGTAGGTGGAAAGAGGAATCAAAATACTGATGGCTGCCACCCGCATCGCTTATAACACGATTCCTATTTTCGCCTATTTCTAAGATAGGCTTTTACCATCTTCGCGAGAAAAGAAGCAACTGTTTTTCTTTGCTTCCAGACCAGAATGCATGTAGCATGGATGGTGATGGTAAGTACTTACAGAAAAATATTGTAGCCCGTTTAGCAGCCGTTAAACATAGGTATAACCCATAGAGACCACCCAAGTATAAGTAACCAAAGATAGCAATTCTGGTGTAAAGCAGCTGGAACTTCCAGGGCTCTGCTTGGGGAGCTACCAGTTTCTTCTCATCCTGATGTATTATTTCCTCTTTGGGTATATTAGGGACCATGGTTTTCCCCGAAAACTAATAAAACACACTATCGGTTAGTAATACGAAGTGATAATAAGTAATACCCGTAAGGGATAAAGACGTGTTTTACATGTATGTATGATATTTAACTACCTATAAGTGTATAAAAATAAAACTGGTCTAATATTAAGATTTTTAGGAAATTTCTCATTTTGGCAAAAAAAATATAATGTGTAGACCGTCCGCTTAAATGAGGCGCGGACTTGACTTCAATTGACTTTCTACTTTATGTAGCAAAAGTTACATAAATACAATGAAAAAAATAAAAAAAGCATATCGAGTATCTGGCTGAAATAACTGCTGCAATTCTTCGTGGCATGAAATGTTCTGGGTGCCCGTTTCTTTTTGCAAAAATGTTTTTAATCTAAAATATATTCTCATAGTTTCAGTTTTTTAATATTGATATAAAAGTAACAGTATATTAGTAAGTATAAGTACTTGCTAAAATAGTTTCTTGGTATTTAGCAGACATATTCCTTGATGATAATAGAGGTGAAACTACAAAGGGATTTTCCAATTTTCCCACGAGATAAAAGGACGGTATAGAAAATATAGACTTTGTCTTTAGTAGACATGTCCTTTGAAGCCTAGGTGTCATAGGAATAGATTTACTTACTTGACATGAAATGTATGTTTCATAAGTTTTAATACCTATTATATTTTTTTCTCTTCGACGTTGAATTGGAATTTACATCTCCACTAGACCTAAATTATATTTTTTCTTTTTTTTTTCTTCTTTCCTTTTATATATTTTGTTCTACTTGGACCAGTAGAGACTTTTTACATCTTTACTGTAGACTAAAATAATTTAAGGTACTTAACTTGGGAACCTTATACAGGCTTTAGCTCACCTTTAGTAGGGACTGAATAAATTAACCGACTTGGTATTACATGGATTTCACAACTTTTTACGGTACAAGAACTGAGTTGCGAGACTTGGTTTTTTTTACAAGTTTTGTTTTTTTTAATTTTTCGCACTGAATCAGTATTTTTAATCTCTTAACGATATAATTCTGCCAGCCTTTTGGGCTTTAATTTTAGATTTAATTTAACTTTAAGAGATCAGTTTTACTTCAGATTTTAATTTTAATTTTGTAACCTATTAATTTTGTGTTTGTAGATAAACTTGTTTCGGGTGCATATTCCAACATTTATTTAGTGAAAAAAAAACTTAATCAAAATTGCCTACCTTGCTATTCGGCTTCTATTGGCAACGGTTAATTCAATACAAAAGAAAAAATCAAATGGAATCGATTTTATTCCCCTATGATCATTAAGTACAGTCCGGTGTGTTATGTAAATATTTTACACATTTGTCGTATTACGCGCAGTTGGGTAAATTCACGCGTATCGACCGCCCTGCTCATGCGTCATCGTGCCCCATAATACCTTAAAGGAAGGGCAAGTCGCAACAAGTTTAAACAAGCTAGATGCAGCAACTTTGTACAAGCTCTAGTCAGTTCAGGTTTTAGCTGTCGTTTTTAGTATGGATCTGACAAACTGAGTCGGAATAGAATCGCATTACGACGTCATGGTAAGGTATTTCGGTGTCATAAAAAGTTAGGTCTGAACTGAATATCGTCATTTTAAGCCCCGACGCCAAAAGACGTCTGTCTGTGGCATTGTAGCTACCATTTTTCCCAATCGTTACTCCAATTTGGAACTTCGTCTCCTCAAATGGTGCCTCTCCATTACTGGAGGTTGGCCGTTAGCTTCGCGCAACTATCCCTGTCCTGCGCCAGGCGGAACTGCTCTTCCACGCTGGCAATGCTGGTCCGCTCGCGGATGTTCTAAGCCAGGACTTTTATCTCTGTCCTTTTGAACTAACTTTATTAATGCCTGGAATTTGTACCAAGTACACTGTTATGTAAGTTTGCTATTCAAGAGTGCTGGGGGCTTACTATAACGTGCAATAGTTACGGCTTATGGCGCACCAGGTGAGACGTCTTCTCAAACCAACGCGCTTGGAGACAGACTCTTGGAGCAAGCCATCACTCTGTAGCGACCAGACGGAGCTGGTCTCATTTTCACTGTCAGGCCAGAGTAGTGTTCACCAGAACCTGAAAATACACATAAATCATACCGAGAGGTCTCCGCCAACCAGGTTCCATGTTTCAGGTTATTTATCTCTTACGGGGTAAGCAGAGCCATTAAGTTAAAAAGACCAAAAGGCTACTTTTAGCATAATTGTAAGCGTATGGTTGGAAAAGGGAATCAAAATAGTGATGTGTTGCTAGCAGCATCGCCTATAAAATTGTTTCCAAAGTGTTCTGCCATTGCCTCGATGGGCTTTTACCATCTGCGCGGGAAAAAAAGCGACTGGTAGGTACATTTTTCATGTTCTTTCTTTGCTCCCAGACCAGAATGGACGATGGAACATGGAAGACGGGATTTTAGCTCTAAAATATGACTAGAATTATTGCCGACGCCATGATCCTAATTTAATCCATCTTTGCACCAACATCACTAACAATATTCAACATGTGGGTACATAATTGGCATTGTTCCTTTTTTTTAGTATGCTCCAATTCGAAAACCATTTGGAGGAAAACCATTAATTATCCGATTTATCTTGTCCGATTTCAAAAATACTTCACGATTGCAAAAAATGTTTTGTAAAAGTACTTTTGACTTTTGTTTGACCTAACGATTCGGTTTTTTGTCAGAATAAGGCATTAAATGTTTGCCACAAAAATGAAAAAAAAGTTAAGCTACGGTAACTGTCAGGCTGTCACTGTCAAATCTACATCATAACATTACATTCCTACATAATCTACAAACGTTAGAAATAAAAGCAAATTTAAAGTGTAACATTAAATTACACAATAGATATTTATAAAAAAAATTGTACCGGGGTGCAACAATAATTCGAACAATAGCCCCCACAAATCGAAGAGAAGAAGAAGAGAAAAGAGAAGTTTTGCGGAAGGAATGGTGTACGCAAGCTAATGTGGAATATTTCAAAATTTACACGATGTATTCCTGCGAAGACCACTTTCATGTAAGTAGGAGTCGGGAAAGATGTACAGGGATCAAACGGATTGTTCTGTGGTCAAAAGAGAAAAGCAAAAACAGCACTGAAAACAATAACAACACCAATGGACGGAACGATTCGAACACATTGAACGTTGACTGACGTTGACATCACACACACATTCACAGATCTATGACGTTGACGTATAGACAAAAGAGTTTTTTTTTATTGCTGAACGAAGGCGATTGTGATCGTGCCAAACTTATCAATTAAGTAAGAAAAAAGGTATATGTAAGTAAATTCAAGTAGTCCACGAAAATTGATTCCTCAACTTATGTCTCAGGCACAGATAGTAATATCCACGAATGTGCGTGAATTTAACAAAATAAACCTTTCATCACGCCACCTCCAGCTGCAATGCTATAGTCCCACTGCTGGGCACAGATCTCTTCTCTTTTAACAACATAATAAATACCTAACTATCGAGCACAGCATACATACGTACACAGGCAGGCAGATATGAAAAAATAAGATTTTCAGAATTCGTATACGTGTACCGACTGTACCTAGGTCAAAGAATCGAACTAAAAATATCAAATGACAAGCATGAATCTTGCAGCGCGTGGCATTGAATTTTAAGAAGGTACCTAACTATCCATCGCTTAAACTTTCGCGTTTATAATATAAGTACGATTAGTAGGATAATAATAAAGCTGAAGAGGGTCGAAAGTCTGTACATGGAAGATATTTTAAAAAAAATTGGCTGGGGATATTTAGAATCGATAACAGAACACGCATCGACCCCAAGACGCTAGCCGCATTGCCTCTCTGAACTTCTATTCCTAGCCTTTGAGAGAGGTAAGCGTCAGCCCATAGCTCGCCCATAGATCGATTGTTATAAGCTTGTGTAAGATTGTGTAAAGCTGAAGAGGGTCGAAAGTCTGTACATGGAAGATATAAAAAAAATTGGCTGGGGATACTTAGAATCGATAACAGAACACGTTCCAACAGTTTTTTGAATTTTTGTCTGTTTATTTGTCTGTCTGTATATTTGCGAGCGCATCACGTGAAAACGGCTTAACAGATTTTGAAGTAAACTTTACTAATCTGTTGAAAAAATCTCCGGCCAGGTTATAGGTTACTTTTTATTCTGGAAAATTGCATAGTTCCCGCGGGATAGCGATGCACATGTCAAAAGTCGCAGCTGCCTAGAGTCGCAATGAAAATAAATATTGCTTCAGTATCATAGAGGTCCCTTTTTCATGTAGAGGTAAGGAACCTTAACAATATTAGTCATAGTAAAGACCTATACGTTGGTCTTGTTTCTTTTTCCTACTGTAGCCTGCGAATGCGTCTGCGCAGAATTTGCTTATCGCTATCCCGCAGGAACTGGCATTTTTTGGGGTAAAAACAATCCTATGTACTTCTTGGAAACTGAAACTATCTCTATACCAAATCTATTTACTATTAGTAGGATGATAGTAGTATGTTAGTATAATATTAGTAGGATGTATATATAAGAAGAAATGAAAAATAAAACATTATATTTTATTATATGATAGTGCTTATATATAAGGTCGGTGACACATATATTTGACACGAGGGCTGTATCGATATTTATTTATATTTTTCGGTAATGCTCATATATATTTACACTGTCTCATGACAAGAAGGTCCAAAATTTCTCGAGAAACGTTACAGCTCCAACTGCGGCACCTCATGAACACCCGGACCATCCTTGATCACTTAATTAGTTATCCACAGCAGTATCCATACGTTTTGATTCAAAAGAAAAAGATCCATCTCCAGTCTTTTCCGCCTTCCTCACTACAGCATCAAGCCTCGCTGACTTCAAGTCATACGCCCATCCAATCCACGCGAAGAAATCAATGAACCTCGTGGTCAGATTATACTTGTAATTGCCGAGTTCCGCAGCCTTGTAATCGTAGGGGAAGGTGTGATGGTAGTTGTGGAAGCCCTCTCCCAATGTGGTTAGCGTAGCAAACATGTTCTGCGTCGCCATGATATGTTTGTCGTAGGGTCTGTTCCCGAAGGCGTGGGCAGCGCTGTTGACGAGAAAGGTGATGTTGAGGGCGATAATGAACCGGAACAGCATGAGGTGCCAGGCGTTGGTGAGGGTTTCGCCCCAGAAGTACATCGGGATGGCAGTTGGCAAGACGTAGCAGGCGAACATCAGTAGGGGTATTTCGTACCTGGAAATATAAATACATAAATAAATATTAGGGAACAATTCACACAAACTGATCTAGTCCCAAAGTAACGATATAGTAAGTAAGTTAGTATGTAAATGCTTTATTGTACAAATATAAAGAAACAGATACAATTCACAAACTTACTTATATAGAGAAATAAATACTAAAATACATAGAAACATCCATGACTCAGGAACAAGTATTGTTCCTGATCACACAAATATGCGACCTTACCGGGATTCGAACCCGGGACGCTTGCTTCGCAGGCAAGGTCACTATAGTCTGTCCAATCATTTATTTTCTCGATGACAGCTCCCGTAGAATGTAACTGCGCTTTTTACGCAAAAATTAACTTTTAAATGCGAGGTATAAAAAATATGACGACTGCTTAATTTTGTTCCTTGATCCCATAACAATATGCATCTAAGACAAATTGAGTCCAGATATATGCAGTAATATTTTTTTAAAGTACGATAAACAATAAACGTTTATATAAAGTTACATTCAATGGGAATGCAAATAGTGCAAGTGACAATGCAAGTGACACAGCGAACACCATAGCTTTTTGGTGATGTACCCTCTCAAATTGTTGCCGACCGACCAACCAAACATTTTTACTTATTTACATATTGTGTTTCTATTTTTAAAATTAAAAAAAAATATTATTGTTGTCTTTGGTCTAAAAATGTCTTAGATACTATACAGAGGAATTGTTATTAAAAGTGTTTTCCCAAGTTCGTGTTCTCATTCATACGTTTCACAAATAACAAAAAAGTTTTCGATATTGGTTTAGGTACTGTTTATTTAGTGTAAGGTTTATCATTTATTTAAATCGTTACCCATCACTATTTTGATTCCCCTTTCCACCTATATGTCCACAATCATGCTAAACGTGGGCTTTGGGTCTTGTTATCTTAGTCTCTGTCTACCCCGTACAGGATAAAGACGTGATTTGTGTATGTATCGATGTTCAAATAAAAAAAAAAGCATATACTTTGTAGGAGTGCACAGTCGAACTAACCCAATAATCTGCTAAAACATTCAGGATCAACTTTAAGATACCCTGTATTACACAGCCCGCCACCAAGTATTACACAGCATGCCACCAAGTATTACACAGCACCCACCAAGTATTACACAGCACCCACCAAGTATTACACAGCACGCCACCAAGTATTTCACAGCACGCCACCAAGTATTACATAGCACGCCACCAAGTATTACACAGCACGCCGCCAAGTATTACACAGCACACCACCAAGTATTACACAGCACGCCACCAAGTATTACACAACACGCCACCAAGTATTACACAGCATGCTGCCAAGTATTACACAGCACGCCACCAAGTATTCACTCACTTCCTCTGAAAAGTCAGCACCGGGTTCCTGAGAAGGTCGGAGAGGTCGACATCCTGGCCTCTCTTCTTGACCTCGGGGTGCTTCACGACCAGCAGCCAGCCAATGTGCGAAAAGAAGAAGCCACGCGTCGCGTTGTGCGGGTCGGCGTCCGTGTCACTGTATTTGTGATGAGTCCTGAAAAGTAAATAATTACTGAGTACTTATTTGCTATTCACTAGGATTAGGCGTTATTTTTGATAACAGTTTCGACATAACGTTTTAGCCTTGCACTATTTTTTATTAACTTAGCGACTAAAATACTAATTTCTAAACGATACTGAAAATTAGAACAGAAAAATCCGAAAAGTAAAGCTATGGCCGGGAATAGAACCCAGATCCTCGTAATTCCGTGATGCGTGCTATAGCAGGCGTGGTATGCCCCTACACCACCCATAGCAGGTGGGTAAGCTTTCGAAATTTTTTATCTGTTACTAGCTATCACGTGACCTTGTTACGATGCGATTTTTTGTCGCCAAGCGTCATTTCTGTTTGAATGATGTGTCTGTACGACACAATTACAAACTCCCGTGGAACATCTACTGCTACTGAGAGAAGTCGCTGTTTTTCAAATGATAGGTACCTACTATCAAATGAATCAAGAATTTTCACTTCTAAATACTATCAAAAAGCGAACTTAACAAAACCCACTTAGTGACAAAAAAACGTTTCTTGCGAGCCAAAACACATTCCGTCCATCCGTTCAAAGAACTACGTACCTTGCTTTATTCACCTGAAGGTGCTATACTTGGGCAATTTCATTAAAAGCAAGCGTCGCAAATATTCTGCATTAACGAACTACCATGTGTTTGCGGCACTATTTGCTTTCGAGACAATGGGGCCTTGGTCGGCGGACACCAAAAATAATATAAAAGAACTTTCGATATGTTTAGTGATGGCCACAGGTGACCCTAGGGCTGGCGCTTACCTCTCTCAAAGGCTAGGAATAGCAGTTCAGAGAGGCAATGCGATTATCAAGCAATATTCTTTTATCAGGTTCGATGGTGCTCCTGATTCTGAGTAAAAAAACCGAAAAAAAATCAAATTCCCAGAAAAAAGTTGAGTGTACAACTTTTAATGAAAGGGCCCATTTACTACCCTGTTGAATTGAAATATAAAGGATTATTTTTAAGACACCGCGTGCAACAAAATAATTGTTTATTTTGAAAATAGGCCACTAAGTACCAGCGCTTGAAGAAAGACCATCGTTGTCAAGAAGAATGCGTCGCAAGAAACTTAACAGAAAGCCATATTTAAGAACAAATAACTTCGTACCTATGATCCCGAACCCATTTATACACCGAGTACTGTCCTGATATAGAGTAAAACAGCATCAGAATTATCTGGAGAGGCAGCTTCGCCTTGTAGCTCCTGTGGGACCAGAGTCTGTGGGCTCCCGCCGTCACACCCAGTCCTGCAGCGACGAAGCAGATTACGGCTAGAAAAGGAACAATAATCATATAGGGTTGACAAAGCCTAGAGTAACAAGACCTAAAGGTCACGTTTAGCATAATGATGAAGCTGGTCTGGGAGCTAAGAAACAAGACCAACAAGACCTAAACGCCACCGTCAGCGTGTAGGTGGAAAGAGGAATCAAAATACTGATGGCTGCCACCCGCATCGCTTATAACACGATTCCTATTTTCGCCTATTTCCAAGATAGGCTTTTACCATCTTCGCGAGAAAAGAAGCAACTGTTTTTCTTTGCTTCCAGACCAGAATGCATGTAGCATGGATGGTGATGGTAAGTACTTACAAAAAAATATTGTAGCCCGTTTAGCAGCCGTTAAACATAGGTATAACCCATAGAGACCACCCAAGTATAAGTAACCAAAGATAGCAATTCTGGTGTAAAGCAGCTGGAACTTCCAGGGCTCTGCTTGGGGAGCTACCAGTTTCTTCTCATCCTGATGTATTATTTCCTCTTTGGGTATATTAGGGACCATGGTTTTCCCCGAAAACTAATAAAACACACTATCGGTTAATAATACGAAGTGATAATAAGTAATACCCGTAAGGGATAAAGACGTGTTTTACATGTATGTATGATATTTAACTACCTATAAGTGTGTAAAAATAAAACTGGTCTAATATTAAGATTTTTAGGAAATTTCTCATTTTGGCAAAAAAATTATAATGTGTAGACCGTCCGCTTAAATGAGGCGCGGACTTGACTTCAATTGACTTTCTACTTTATGTAGCAAAAGTTACATAAATACAATGAAAAAAATAAAAAAAGCATATCGAGTATCTGGCTGAAATAACTGCTGCAATTCTTCGTGGCATGAAATGTTCTGGGTGCCCGTTTCTTTTTGCAAAAATGTTTTTAATTTAAAATATATTCTCATAGTTTCAGTTTTTTAATATTTATATAAAAGTAACAGTATATTAGTAAGTATAAGTACTTGCTAAAATAGTTTCTTGGTATTTAGCAGACATATTAATTGATGGTAAAAGAGGTGAAACTACAAAGGGATTTTCCAATTTTCCCACGAGATAAAAGGACGGTATAGAAAATATAGACTTTGTCTTTTAGTAGACATGTCCTTTGAAGCCTAGGTGTCATAGGAATAGATTTACTTACTTGACATGAAATGTATGTTTCATAAGTTTTAATACCTATTATATTTTTTTCTCTTCGACGTTGAATTGGAATTTACATCTCCACTAGACCTAAATTATATTTTTTCTTTTTTTTTCTTCTTTCCTTTTATATATTTTGTTCTACTTGGACCAGTAGAGACTTTTTACATCTTTACTATAGACTAAAATAATTTAAGGTACTTAACTTGGGAACCTTATACAGGCTTTAGCTCACCTTTAGTAGGGACTGAATAAATTAACCGACTTGGTATTACATGGATTTCACAACTTTTTACGGTACAAGAACTGAGTTGCGAGACTTGGTTTTTTTTACAAGTTTTGTTTTTTTTAATTTTTAGCACTGAATCAGTATTTTTAATCTCTTAACGATATAATTCTGCCAGCCTTTTGGGCTTTAATTTTAGATTTAATTTAACTTTAAGAGATCAGTTTTACTTCAGATTTTAATTTTAATTTTGTAACCTATTAATTTTGTGTTTGTAGATAAACTTGTTTCGGGTGCATTCCAACATTTATTTAGTGAAAATAAAACTTAATCAAAATTGCCTACCTTGCTATTCAGCTTCTATTGGAAACAGTTAATTCAATACAAAAGAAAAAATCAAATGCAATCGATTTTATTCCCCTATAATCATTAAGTACAGTCCGGTGTGTTATGTAAATATTTTACACATTTGTCGTATTACGCGCAGTTGGGTAAATTCACGCGTTTCGACCGCCATGCTCATGCGTCATCGAGTCCCATAATACCTTAAAGGAAGGACAAGTCGCAACAATTTTAAACAAGCTAGATGCAGCAACTTTGTACAAGCTCTAGTCAGTTCAGGTTTCAGCTGTCGTTTTTAGTATGGATCTGACAAACTGAGTCGGAATAGAACCGCATAAGGACGTCATGGTAACGTATTTCGGTGTCATAAAAAGTTAGGTCTGAACTGAATATCGTTTCTTTTTAAGCCCCGACGCCAAAAGATGTCTGTCTCTGGCATCGTTCCTCCAATTTGGAACTTCGTCTTCTCATGGTGCCTCTCCATTACTGGAGGCTGGCCGTTAGCTTCGCGCAACTATCCCTGTCCTGCGCCAGGCGGAACTGCTCTTCCACGCGGGCAATGCTCGTTCACTCGCGGATGTTCTAAGCCAGGACTTTTATCTCTGTCCTTTTGAACTAACTTTATTAATGCGTGGAATTTGTACCAAGTACACTGTTATGTAAGTTTGCTATTCAAGAGTGCTGGGGGCTTACTATAACGTGCAATAGTTACGGCTTATGACGCACCAGGTGAGACGTCTTCTCGAACCAACGCGACTGGAGACAGACTCTTGGAGCAAGCCATCACTCTGTAGCGACCAGACGGAGCTGGTCTCATTTTCACTGTCAGGCCAGAGTAGTGTTCACCAGAACCTGAAAATACACATAAATCATACCGAGAGGTCTCCTATAACCAGGTTCCAGGTTTTAGGTTTCAATTTAATCCATCTTTGGACCAACATCACTAACAATATTCAACATGTGGGTACATAATTGGCATTGTTCCTTTTTTTTAGTATGCTCCAATTCGAAAACCATTTGGAGGAAAACCATTAATTATCCGATTTATCTTGTCCGATTTCAAAAATACTTCACGATTGCAAATGTTTTGTAAAAGTACTTTTGACTTTTGTTTGACCTAACGATTCGGTTTTTTGTCAGAATAAGGCATTAAATGTTTGCCACAAAAATGAAAAAAAAGTTAAGCTACGATATAACTTTCAGGCTGTCACTGTGACATGTACATCATAACATTACATCCCTACATAATCTACAAACGTTAGAAATAAAAGCAAATTCAAAGTATAAAACGGTGAAATACACAATAGATATTTATGAAAAATGTTTTGTGCCGGGGTGCAACAATGATTCGAACAATAGCCCCCACAAATCGAAGAGAAGAAGAAGAGAAAAGAGAAGTTTTGCGGAAGGAATGGTGTACGCAAGCTAATGTGGAATATTTCAAAATTTACACGATGTATTCCTGCGAAGACCACTTTAATGTAAGTAGGAGTCGGGAAAGATGTACAATGATCAAACGGATTGTTCTGTGGTCAAACGAGAAAAGCAAAAACAGCACTGAAAACAATAAAAACACCAATGGACGGAACGATTCGAACACATTGAACGTTGACTGACGTTGACATCACACACACATTCACAGATCTATGACGTTGACGTATAGACAAAAGAGTTTTTTTTTTATTGCTGAACGAAGGCGATTGTGATCGTGCCAAACTTATCAATTAAGTAAGAAAAAAGGTATATGTAAGTAAATTCAAGTAGTCCACGAAAATTTATTTCTCAACTTATGTCTCAGGCACAGATAGTAATATCCACGAATGTGCGTGAATTAAACAAAATAAACCTTTCATCATCTCATCTCCAGCTGCTATACGTCCCACTGCTGGGCACAGATCTCTTCTCTTTTAGCAACATGATAAATACCTAACTATTGAGCACAGCAAACATACGTACACAGGCAGGCAGATATGAAAAAATAAGATTTTCAGAATTCGTATACGTGTACCGACTGTACCTACGTCAAAGAATCGAACTAAAAATATCAAAATGACAAACAAGTATGAATGCAGCGCGTGGCGTTGAATTTTAAGTAGGTACCTAAACGATGCGCCTAAACTTTCACGTTTATAATATACTAGCTTCTGCCCGCGACTTCGTCTGCGTAAAATTATAATTATAATAAAAACCTTATTCTTGAATCACGCTATCTATTAAAAAAACCGCATCAAAATCCGTGGTGTAGTTTTGAAGATATAAGCATACATAAGGACATAGGGACATAGGGACATGAGGACAGAGAAAGCGACTTTGTTTTATACTATGTAGTGGTAGTGATAGCGATAGTGAAGTACGATTAGTAGGATAATAATACAGCTGAAGAGGGTCGAAAGTCTGTACATGGAAGATATTAAAAAAAAATTGGCTGAGGATACTTAGAATTGATAACAGAATCACGTTTCAACTGATTTTAGAATTTTTGTCAGTTTATTTGTTTGTCTGTACATTTACGAGCGCATCACGTGAAAACGGCTGAAGGGATTTTGATGCCAACTTTACTAAACTGTTGACAAAATCTCCGGCCAGGTTATAGGGTACTTTTTATTCTGGAAAATTGCATAGTTCCCGCGGGATAGCGATGAACATGTCAAAAGTCGCAGCTGCCTAGAGTCGCAATGTAAATAAATATTACTTCAGAATCATAGAGGTGCACTACGGAGGGATTTTTCAAAATTTCCGCGGGATAGGGAATAAATGGGGTAATTATACGGGGAAACTGCACTGATACAGCAAGCGCTAATCAGTCAAAAGAAATGTGTCAGAGCTCTTTGCGATGTCGGTCCTCTAGAACCAAGTCGGCCTTTCTTCAAGAGGCTACATTTTAATAAATAAATATATTATTATTATTATTATTATTATTATTTGCCCTGCATTTACATCCCGGAGACATGTTTTGTAGCTACCTATTCTCAATGGTTCAGGAAACCTATTGCAAACCCAACGTTAAGACCAAGGGACCCTACGAAGATCATTTTACCAAAATGCAAAACTGCATTGTACACCAGGAACTGTTATGGTAGCATTTAATGGAAGGGTGAAAGATTATTTTGCAAAACGACCATTTTATACGGTTGAAGAGTTTTTGCCAATGCCCTGGACAAATAGCTTATAGGTATTTATATCATTATTGTGTACAGGTAATTAAATTTAATTTACTAATTACCGGACTAGACATTGACATTTTCCTTTTTATATTACTATTACAAATGTTACAATATACAATTAGATTAAGACACTGTATTATTATATTTGCATGTATTTTGTACTTAAACAAATAAATGAATGATTATTATTATTATTATTATGTAATGACCATAAACATATTTAATCACTAGCTGACCCGGCGAACTTTGTTCCGCCTTAAATTTGAGAAATTCCAGTGGTTTGGGCTGTGCTATCCCGCGGGAGCTATGCAATTTTCCGGGATAAAAACTATCCTATGTCCTTTCCCGGGACTCAAACTATCTGTATACCAAATTTCAACTAAATCGACCCAGCGGTTTAAGCGTGAAAAGGTAACAGACAGACAGACAGACAGAGTTACTTTCGCATTTATAATATTAGTAAGGATAGTAAGGATTAAGTAAGGATTTAACACAACACTTGAGACAAACCACTACCCCGATTATTAAATTTGAGTTTATTATTATTATTAGAAGAGTTGAAACAGTGGTTAACAAACATGTGTTTTTATTCAGTGAGCGACTATTTTAACTATGACACAAAATTGATATTTTAAATATTGCTTTCCTCGTTGAAATGTTTTAATTTTAATCATCATTATCATCGTGGACATGATACCTATTCATAAGACCTATAACTACCTATAAATAAAATTTCTAGATTGTAAACTTTACATTTTGCATGCTATTATAGATAGTTAAGTGTATGTACATTTAATGCTTAACAATAGACCATTGTAACCAACACTTAATGCAAATAAATATTCTATTCTATTCTATTCTATTCTAAAAATAGATATGGGTAGCTAGCCGCATCGCCTATAACATGATTCCTAAGATATTCGCTCATTCCCTCGATGGGCTTTTACCATCTGCGAGGGAAGAAAAGCAGCTGGTACATTCTATGTTTTTTCATTACTCCCAGACCAGCAAGATTCTATTAATATTCTAATAATATTCGGTCGTATTAACGCAAACAAAAAAAACACTTCGGTAATTAGATGAAAAACGACAAGAAGTGAGAATGGCTGATATCAATAGACTTATACACTTTTGTATATTAATTGGCAAATGATAATGAATTGATAAGAAATGAAACTTTTACCAAATAAGTGTCGAAATTTGTGTTATCAGATTTCTTACAGCCTTTTTACTACAAATAATCGTTGTTGCAAAATATTTTTCATTTCTATTCTCGACAACGTGGTTGGTTAAGTTAGTAGTGACCCTGCCTGCGAAGCAAGCGTCCCGGGTTCGGATCCTGGTAAGGGCATATGATCCTGAGTCAAGTTAATATATATTTAAGTATGTATTAATCTATATATAAGTATGTAATCATTGTCTATTACCTATAACACAAGCCTTACTTGCGCTTCCTTTGGGGCTAGGTCAATTTGTGTGAAATGTTCCCTAATATTTATTATTTTTTTATATTCATAATATACCGTTGCTTAGACAGCCAATGAATTAATAATAACTAGCGCCCCGCCCCGGATTCGCATGGTATATTATGCATGTATTATACATATAAACCTTCCTCTTGAGTCACTCTATCTATTAAAAAAACCGCATTAAGATCCGTTGTGTAGTTTTGAAGATATAAGCATACATACGGACAAAGGGGCAGAAAAAGCGACTTTATTTTATACTATGTAGTGATTTACTTTAATTACAATTAACTCAAACTTGAATGCTGTTCATGCTATTCTGGGATCAAAGAAAAAACATTGAATGTAGCTGCTTCTCTTCCCGCGCAGATGCTATGCACCCATCCAGGGAATTGGCGAAAATCTTAGGAATCATGTTACAGGCGACGCGAGTAACAACATCACTATTTTGATTCCCCTTCCACCTATACGCCCACAATCGTGCTAAACGTAGCCTGTAGGTATTTTTGATGAAGTTAAAGATGTTATATATGTATGTATGTATGTAAATCTACAGTGATCGAAATGCTAATCGAGATGTTTTAATTAAAATTGGAAATCCAAATTAGACTTAAGTCATAAGTCATTTATTCGTCGCTTTCATGTGTACATTGGATCTTACTAGCTAATAAATTTCCCAACATGAAACCCTGTAGCAGAGGGCACTGCAACATACTTAACCTAATAATGTGATTATTATTATTATTTTATTATTATTGTGACTTCAAAACCATTCGACGAAATTGTGCTAGCTTAACAGAGGTAGATATTTTTGAGTACTTTGATGTGTAAGAGACATTGGAACGAAACATAATTTCAAATTTTTTATCGCATTATAAAGAAACTACAAACTGTTGTTGCATATTTCTGGCATTTATAAGATGTACCCACAGCTGCCGGGCTTAGCGCCAATGATCTGCTGAATATCTACGTTCCCATCACCGCAGCCGTATGCTACGGAGGCTGTGCCAGCTTGTTGGAAGGCACCTTCGAAACCCACGGCACTCAGGAACGGCAGCTCACCAGAGACAAGCACGTCGCCAATGAGGTCACTATAGGCACTGACGCTGATGCCGCTTGGAGCTATCGGGCCATAGCAGGATACGATGAAAGGACCGCCGCTGGAACCCCAGCCAGCGTTGGAAGTAATGCAGCCAGAGCTAGAGCTTCGGGAACTGGTACCAGCACTGTTAGAGCTGCAGGCCGAAGAACTGGAGCCAGAGTTGACCGTGAGCTCATCAGAACTGCAACCACTGCAGCTGGAACTCTCGCTGTTGGAGCAGCTCTCAGCATTGCTGCTGGAGCCACTGACGAACTTGCCGCCCCTGAAGCTTCCGATGCCGATGGCGCGGACGCTGCCAGAACCACTGCTACGACTCTTGCTGCAGCTGCTGCTGGAGCGGCAGTTGCAGCTTTCAGAAGCGTTGCGAAGGTATAACCCGAACGTGCTCTAGAAGAAGTTGAAAATAAATCAGTCTTTCTAAATCAGTGGTTCTTAACCGGTGGTCCGCGGACCACTGGTGGTCCCTGGAAGCATCCTAAGTGGTCCGCGGGGCCAATCTAATAAATAATTAGATAAGTGACAACCAGACACAACGCGTGAATGTGCAATTCCATCCATTGGGGGCGATCGAAGCCATACGTTAGATTTTTTGTAGCTAGGAAGGTAGGTACTTAGGTGGTCTTTGGCAAGACAACATTTTTGTCAAATGGTCCCTCATGTCTGAAAGGTTAAGAACCACTGTTCTAAATGATACGGAAAACTAGAACACGCAAAAATATGCGAAGTAAAGCTATGACTGGAAATCGAACCCGGGTCTTCATCAATCTGTGATGCGTGCTCCAGCTATCTGCTATATGATCACACCTCTAGGTAACCAGATTCGATTTTTGGTTCGACTCCCTGCTAGCTTTATTTTTAGGATTTGTCCATTTGTTCTAGTTTTCAGCGTTGTTTAAAAATTAATATACTTGTATAAAACAAAGTCCGTAGAAAATGTGTAAAAATCTCTGGAACCATGATACAGGCGATGCTAGCAAACCATCTCTATTTTGGTTCACCTTTCCACCTATACGCCCACCATCATGCTAAACGTGTCCTTTAGGTCTTGTTACCTTGGCCTTTACCCCGTAAGGAATAAAGACGTAGTTCTTGTATGTGTATATTATATTTCTTAACGACACTGAAAATTAGAACATCCGAAAAGTAAAGCTATGGCCGGGAATCGAACTCGGATCCTCGTCATTCCGTGACGCGTGGTATACCTCTACACCAACCATAGCAGGTGGGTAAGCCTTCGACTTTTTCTATCAGTTACTAGCTGTCACCTGACCTTACTATGCGATTTTTTATCGCTAAGCGTCACCTGTTTGAATGATGTGTCTGTACGACACAATATTACAAACGCTCACCAGATATACTTATATGCTGCTGTATATTATAATAAAACAAAAAAATAAAATTACCTCGACGAAAAGTGCTAAAGCACAGATAAGAAGAACTTTAGACGCCATTTTCCAAGTTGGTGTTGTTCTCACAAACTGCAGAATAATACCTGAAAACCAAGTTCGGACTTTATATGCAGTTCCTTCTATGATTTCGCTACCATTGCTCCATTAAAACTCCATCAGAACTGCAAGTATCTTATCAGTTATTGGCATACTTTCCTAATAACCTACTTATTTTTCTAGTCATCACGTATTTTCTATCGCGACAACGTGCCAGCGCAGAGTTACAGCATGTCGCGGGTGGAAGGATCTTGAGCAAGGTCCGTCCGGTTCGATACCACCATCTTCCCCGGATGAGCAGGAAGGCAGGCAGGGCAGGGTGTCCAGGTGGCCTCGGACTGCTCACAGGTAGCAGAGCGAATTGGAGCAGGATGCAAGAGTAGTAGAAGAGTGAGTGGTAGATAGTATTCCGGAAAGGAAGGGCTGCAATAGTGGCAGCCGTTTTTATAATTATACATACATACACTATACCCTAAAAGGATTCTCGGCATCGTATCTCTAGATGGCCTCGTTGACACTCGGCCATCTATAACTACTCGGGCGGCAATGCCCTACTTCGCGGCCACTACAGTAATGTACTATATCACTACATAGTATAAAATAAAATCGCTTTCTCTGTCCCTATGTCCCTATGTATGCTTATATCTTCAAAACTACACAACGGATTTTGATGCGGTTTTTTTTAATAGATAGAGTGATTCAAGAGGAAGGTTTCTATGTATAATTCTACCCAGACGAAGTCGCGGGCAGAAGCTAGTTTATTAATATAATAAAGAATTTGTGACCAACAATAAAAATCGTTATTTAGAATACCAGCTGTTACCCGCAACTTCGTCTGCAAAGTAGGTACTCGTTTATACCTACGCAACTTTCGGGGGTCAAAAGTAGCCTATGTGGTATTTCAGATCACAGTGTATCCTTGTGCCAAATTCGAGCCACCTATTCATTCGTTCTATCGTAAAATGAAATGAAATGAAATAACTTATTTTGCACACACACACACACACACACACACTTTCTAATTATTCTTGTGTTTTAATTACTTCACTTGGCACTGCCGATACAGACCCTGAGTCTAGTGCGAAGGCCGCTGTTTCATTTACCGCATAAAATGTCATCTACTCTACCTATCTCTATGTAACAATGTGTTCTTGTTTTGCACTTTGTAACTTCTGTGGTGAAATAAAGTTTTTCTTATTCTTATTCTTTAGACATAGTAAAAAGTGATCTAGTATGTAGTGTTGATGTCCGGCGACACGTCTAACCAAATAAATTGGCATGCGAACATTAACTTATTTCCTAAAGTGGTTTTTGGTAGTTCGAATTAGCACATTTTACAAAGTTATCATTTTTGTTAAACCAAAAATGTAGTAATGAATATTACTATAAATTATTAGTATTGCAGTTATTTATTTTAAATACTCTTTGATTGAATAAAATGCTTTGTTCTTGAGCCATTGAAATAATTTAAATCTGAATTTGCTTTAGGGCAACTCTGCTATGTTCCTAGCTTGTTAAATATCCGTATTGCCATTGGAAAACAGTTTCTGCGATACAAAAGCGTGTTCGTTTTAGGATTAGTAAAGACTAGTAGACGTGACTAGTAGAGACTTTATACGTCTCTACTATAGACTAATATAATTTAAGGCTCGGGGACCTTATACATCCCTTTTATTAATGAATTTAATTTAAGTAGAAATGACTTTCTGCTTGCGGCGCTTTCTTCTTGGCAACGATGGTCTTTCCGAATGCGCTGGTAGTTTCAAAAAAAGACATGTAAAAGAGCCCGTGGCGGCCAATTTGCAAAAATAAAATTTAGATTATGGTTTGATTTTGATAAATTAACTGGGTATCTGGTATTGAAATAACAAAGTCAAAGTCAAAGTCAAAGTCAAAGTTTTTATTTGCTGGAATCATGGTACAAAGCTGTTAGGCATAAATAAATGTGGACCAACACAATTCACCATACACTGGCATGCAAAATTTTATAGTTAAATTATATTTTAAATAATAGTAATAATAATAATCATAATTCAGTGCCTCACTCATGGCTGAGGAGGATCTTAGAGCTGTATAAAGTTGATGCAGCTTTAAGATCCTTCTTAAGCGCATGCATGGGGCAGTGGACCACAGTCCTTCGTCAACCGGGTGGCAGTGATGACCCTCCTGGTCCGCAGGACTTCATAAGGATTGAACGTGGGATCTTCCAGGGTGACAGTCTTAGTCCATTATGGTTCTGCCTAGCACTGAATCCGCTCAGTACTTTGCTGGCGGATTCAGGGCTAGGTTGCCGGCTCCGGAGAGGGGGTGAGGTCATTTCTCATCTGCTTTATATGGATGACCTTAAGCTATTTGCACCAAACAACCACAATTTGTTGGAGTTATTGAAAACAACAGAAGTTTTCAGTAATGCCATCAAAATGGAGTTTGGTGTAGATAAGTGTGCAGTCATACATGTGCAGCGGGGGCAAGTTGTAAATTCACCGAACTTACAACTTTCTGAGACAATGTCCCTCAGATCTATCTCCGAAACTGAAACCTACAAATATCTTGGTATGTCACAGTCCTTGGGTATTGAAGGTAGGGACATCAAACAGATGGTGAGGGAGCGTTTCTTTGGGCGCCTGACAAAAGTACTCGATAGTCTTTTGTCAGGAGGCAACAAGGTGCGCGCCTTCAACGCCTGGGTGATGCCCCTGCTTATATACTCCTTTGGCATACTAAGGTGGAATCAGACTGAGCTGAATGCCCTGGATCGAAGGGTTCGTTCATTGCTCACTACGCGTCGCATGCTACACCCTCGCTCGTCTGTTATGAGACTGTACATCCCACGGAAATGTGGAGGCCGTGGCTTCTTAAATGCCCAGGACCTCCACAACCGTGAGGTGTACAGTCTTAGGGAATATTTCCTGAACAACGAGTGTGGGATGCATCGTGATGTAGTGGCGGTGGACAAATCCTTCACCCCTCTCACCTTGGCAAAAGAGAACTGGCGCAGACCTAAGGTATGGAGCACCGAGGATCGCAAGACTGAATGGGAGAGTAAGGAGCTGCACGGGCGGTTCTATAAGGCCCTCATGGGGCCCGATGTAGACCTGCTCGCGTCGGTGAACTGGCTACGCTTCGGGGATCTCTTCGGGGAAACCGAAGGTTTTGCCTGTGCAATAGCAGACGAAGTTATCATGACTAATAACTACCGGAGATATATCCTGAAGGACGGTACGGTCGACATTTGTCGGGCATGCCGCCGTCCTGGAGAGTCACTCAGGCATATTATTTCTGGTTGTTCTAGTCTTGCTAACGGCGAGTACTTGCACAGACATAACCTTGTAGCCAGGATTATTCACCAGCAACTTGCTCTTTTATTCGGTCTTGTGGACTTCGAAGTGCCCTACTATAAGTACACACCTGCACCAGTTTTTGAAAATGGTCGTGTCACGCTCTATTGGGATCGATCTATCATCACGGACAGGACTATTGTCGCCAATAAACCTGATATCGTGCTGATAGATCGATTGAAGCGCCAGGCAGTGCTCGTGGATATCACGATCCCCCATGACGTGAACCTCGTGAAGGCCGAGAAGGACAAAGTCAGCAAGTACCTTGACTTGGCTCACGAGGTTACCGCCATGTGGCCTGTTGATTCCACGATCACTGTCCCGATAGTCGTTTCGGCAAACGGTTTAATAGCGAAGAGCCTTGACCATCACCTTAAAAGGCTCTCGCTAGGTGGTTGGGTCAAGGGCCAGATACAGAAGGCGGTACTCCTGGACACGGCTCGGATAGTCAGGAGGTTCCTTTCTCTGTCGCCCTGACCACCGGTAGCTTAGGCCTTGCCTCGCTGCCGGCGGCACCCTAGGTTAGGTTTTTATAATGTTTTTATATTTTGTATTAATATTGTTTTATTACTTTTTATATTCATATTGTAAAAACCTAACTTAAGATAAAAATAAATATACAGAGAATAATCATAATAAGCACATTTCATCATTAATTAATTAAGCAAAAATAATGTCAAAATAATAGGAAAAATAAGGAACTTCGTTCCAATAATACAAATTAATCCAAAAAAAAAAATTTGTAATTACAAATTATAATCATAACCTAATTTACATTCAAAAAATTCTGACATGGTATAAAAACATTTTTCTTTGAGCCAGAATCGTAGTTTGGCTAAGACTATTTTATTTGTCAGGGATCTGATATCTACTGGAATATGGTTGTAAATTTTCGCTGACATGATGAAACTATTTCTGTTACACAATGCTGTTTTGGAAAAAGGTACTGTAACACGATACGGATCCCTAACGCGTAGCTTCGGGTTCTGAACTCGTTTGGCAAACATTCCAGGATTGTTTCTTACAAACTTTGCATGTTCCAATATGTAAATGCAGGTCAAGGTCAAGAGATTGTGTTTTCTAAATAATGATCTGCATGAGTCTAGCGGACCAACTCCGCACACTGCACGAATACATCTCATAACACATCTGGTCTCACATTTTAAAATATTGTAGTTTTGAAGATACAAACAGATTTATAAATACCACTTTCGAGTAGTACTTTCGAATGCTTACAAGAATCCATTCCATGAATGGTTACGTTGGGAGGGGAAGGCCTAGACGGACGTTCCGAGACCAAATAGGAGATGTTTTGGAAAAAGGTCAGGTCAGGAGTACCCGAAACCGACGAGCATGTATGAAGAGATTGATGACTGTGGCTGAAGCGAAAGAAATATGTCAGGATCGTAGCAAGCGGAACAAAGTAGTCTCTGCCTACCCCTATGGGAAAGAGGCGTGACGGTATGTATGTAAGTACAAGAATCGGGCCCCACAGCCTACTCAGTCAAACCACCCCGACCACCCTCTGAAACATACCGGATGAATTTCAACACACCCCATGTATAGTGACTTGGAGTCATGCAAAGCCACAATCCCGTTGATGTGAAAACGGAATCATCGTCATTCGACATCTTTGACGACGCAGCGGAGCCACAACGTTTCGTCGCCTAAATAATATTTATTATATGTATTCTTTGAATTTTATAGCGCATTGGTTTCGACTGTAATGCTGTAATTTTTTTATTGACTAAATAAATTAATAAATAAATAAATCTTTAGTAGTACCGTTTGGTAAAGCTGTAAAAGTAAACATAAAAAACCAAGAAGTATAAATTCTTGATTCATTTGATAGTAGCTATTATTTGAAAAACAGCGCCTTCTCTCGTCCCTGGTGAGCAGTAGATGTTCCAAGGGAGTTTGTGATTGTGTCGTACAGACACAATCACAAACAGATGATGCTTAGCGAATAATTCGCGTAGTAACAAGGTCACGTGACAGCTAGTAACAGATAGAAAAGTTCGAAGGCTTACCCACCTGCTATGGGTGGTGTAGGGGTATAGCACGCGTCACGGACTGACGAGGATCCGTGTTCGATTTTTCTATGTGTTCCAATTTTCAGTGTCGTTTAGAAATCTATAGATGTGAGTAAGTAGTAAAAAAAATGTATTAAGTTACTACAAAATTTTATTACACGATGTAATCACTGAAGTAATACTGAAGCTCAGTTCAGTTGCGTCTGCCGCAGGTGGCGAGCTGATCCACGCTGAGCCCTGAGCTGGAGGCCGCGTTGCAGCCAGCGGGGTTGCCGAGCTCGCTCGTGATGGCGATGGTGCCGTCCCCGCAGCCGTACGAGACGGCGGCCGAGCCGCTGTTGGGGAACTGGCCGTCGAAGGCCACGGCGCTCAGGAACGGCACCGAGCCGTCCACCGCCAGGGTCCCGCAGAGCTGCAGTTGGTCGGTAGCGGCGGCCAGCCCGCGCGGCGCGACCGGCCCGGCGCTTTGCACCACGAAGGCGCCGCCGCTGCTGCTGCTCTCGCCGTTCACCACGCCAGAGCCACTCACGCGGCAGCTTGGGGGAGGCAGGCACTGCTGCGCGATGCTCTGGATAACGGAATTATAGTTTAGTAAGGCTACGTCAAGGTAAGGAGGCCATTGAAAGAAAAGGTATGAGTGTCAAGGGGTCACCATAGAAGAGATTTAGTTCATTTTAATAGTGCAAATTCTAAACGATACTGAAAATTAAAGCGCATAGAAAAATCCGAAAGTAAAGCTTAGGCCGGGATTTGAATCTGGATCCACGTCATTCATTCGCTTAGCGACAAAAATTCGCATTAACAAGGTCACGTGACAGCTAGTACCTGCGATGGGTGGTGTAGGGGTAGCACGCGTCACGGAATGACTTCGTTTTTCCGTTTCGGATTTTCCGTGTTCTAATTTTCAGTGTCGTTTAGAAGTTTAATACCATAAAAGCCCGTATAGCATATAGGTACCGTAAAAGTAAATATAAAAAATCAAGAAATAATAACTCTTGATTCATTTGACAGTTTTAAATACAATGGTTAAATTTTTTTAGACAATTTTTTTAAGGATAACTGTTAAATATCACTATCACTATCACTACATAGTATAAAATAAAGTCGCTTTCTCTGACCCTGTCCCTGTGTACCTTATGTATGCTTATATCTTCAAAACTACACAACGGATTTTGATGCGGTTTTTTTTAATAGATAGGGTGATTCAATAGGAAGGTTTTTATGTATAATTCTACGCAGACGAAGTCGCGGGCAGAAGCTAGTTAGTTATAAAAGGTATCTCAATTCAATTCAATTTTTGGTAATATAGCTCCATCGATACTATCGATGATTCCGCCAATGTCGAGGTTGAAGAAGACACTATTTGTTTTTAATCAGCCGTTGTTCGGTAGCTTCGTCGTGCGGTACTCGGATGAAAAGGTATCTCAGAATTTGTCTCATTTGACAATTCATGTACCTATGGGCTGACAATTGGCATCGGAATCAGCTAGCTGTCACATTCATACAAGAACTGTCAAAATGAACACGATGGCGATTGCGAGCTAGGTAATAAGCCTACGGGTTTAATGTAAATCGTGTTTACCTGCGCGAAGAAGGCTGAAGCACAAAATAAGACAACTTTGAATGCCATTTTTTTCCAAGTATTCTTCGACTCAGGTCAATGAATGATAACTGGACTAGCCACGAAAGTATTTATACCTAATTTTATAGAAGTCACGAACATTGCTGCATCCTTAGCAGATTAGGATATCTCGTTATCATTTAGCTATGACATAACTATGGCCATGGCATTGTATCGCGACACACTTACTTCAAATGAGACCACTTTAATTGAAACAATGTCACGTACAATATTATCAAGATTAAGTAACATTGATTCATGTGAACGAATATAGTGTCATTAGTAATATTTATCATAACATTTGACAATCGTGGGATCTGATGCAAAATTCTTGGCTTATAAAACTCGATTGGAACTTATCCAGTCATTCTGCTTTCAGCTTTTGTAGTAACAAACAAATAACTAAAACATGTCTTCCTTCACTGTCTTGGCTCTTTGCGTCCAGGCATGCCTTATCCAGGTTAGTTAATATTATTTAATTAGTTAACTCCTATGCTGGTTTGGGAGCAAATGTACCAGTTGCTTCTCTTCCCGCGCAGCTGGTAAAAGCCCATGGAGGGAATTGGCGAAAGTCTTAGGAATCATGTTATAGGCGATGCGGTTAGCGACCCATCACAATTTTGATTCCCCTATCCTATCACAATCATGCTACACGTGGCTTTTAGCTTTTGTTACCTCAGGCTCTGTCTATCCCGTAAGGGATAACGACGTGTAATAAGTTTTTTATGCTCCCTTGGGGTTACTTTAATTTTTGTCTTTTTTACAGAGTGCATTCAGCCAAGGATGTGGTTACAGCAACAACATTGGAATATCCAACCAACAGAGCAACATTGGCTTATCCAACCAACAGAGCAACATTGGCTTATCCAACCAACAGAGCAACATTGGCGTATCCAACTTGGCCAACATTGGCAGTGCTGGCTTCAGCAACATTGGCGTGTCTGGTCAGCAGAGTAACATTGGGATATCCAACATCGGCAGCATCGGCGCGTCCAGCCTGGGCAATGCTGCTCTCAGCTCCGTCCGCTCCGCGTCCTGCGGCTCCTACGGCGGCACCGGCACCGGCCAGGTGGCCGTGGCGGGTGACGTCGGCGTGGGCGGGAACACCGTCGTCGTCGGCTCCGTGCCGGTGCTCGGCGCCGTCGACTTCAGCGGCATCGTGCCGGCCTCCGGCTCCGTCTCCATCTCCGGACAGTGCGGCTGCAGCTGCAAGGCTTAATAAATTAGTTACTTTAGTATTAATAGAATAAAATGATAACTTAAAGAGTAATTTCTTTTCTCGATTAATACCTCCTCTTACAAACTCTTGTATTAATAGCTATGTTGGTTCGGGTCAAACCTAATCAAATTTGAGCCACTTTTATTAGTGATCATAATAACTCTAAATATTATTTGTAGATTCGATAATACTTTCTTCCATGGTGGCCTGGGAGTAAAGAAAAAATATACAAAGTACCAGTGGCTTCTCTTCCCGCGCATGTGTTAAAAGCTTAACGAGGGAATGGGCGGAAATCTTCGGAATCATGTTAAAGACGATATGGCTAGCAACCCATCACTATTAAAAGCGATCCAGTGTGTAGGACGCTCTTTGCGTACCTATTATGTATCCCACAAAAAAAACAATTTTGATTCCCCTTTCCACCTATACGCCCACAATCATGCTAAATGGCCTTTATGTATGTATGTAAACAATTGGCTGCCAAGAATCACAATCTTATAAAGCTTTCGTTTTAAAAAGTAAACAGCTCCAAGGAAAAGCCAAGCCCTTGATTTGGCTTACTAACCCTACTCTTTTGTTTTAAAATATGGTCTGGCAGTTTGAAATCATAAAATTCAAGACCTGTAACACAATTTTCCACCGTACATAAGTCTATCAGACCGTCTGGTCGATATTGTCAGAAATTAAAATTTATTTTTATCACAATATTAAAGACAAACTTAATTTCTTGCCTAAAGATAGCCTGTAGAAGCAAGGGACCAAGTACCGTCCGGTGCACCCGAAAAACTACATCGTTTGTAATAAAACCAGTCCATTATGGTTCCCTGGTAGAGATCGCTCTGTAGCGATAAGGCCGCCTATTGTTACCTTGTAATATTCTGTATACCTTTTTCTGTTTTAGTTGTTATATGTGGTGTTCAATAAAGAGTTATTGTATTGTATTGTAAAACCATTTTGTTAAATTTGTCGCTGAACTTACTGTACTACTCCTAGAGAATGAAAGGTTATAAATATGGCAAAAAAAATAGAATAGGAAATGTAACAAAAAGTAAAACTACCAAGTCTACGTAAGCTTCGTAAGTTAAATTGAGGAGTATCCTACTAATATTTTAAATGCGAATGTTTGTGACAATGTGAGTGACGATGAGAGCGCGTATGTGTGTTTGTTTCTTATTCACGCTGAAACGACTGCACGGATTTGGACAAAATTCGGAACGGATATAGCTGGTGCCATAGATTGAAACATAGACAACTTTTATCCCGGAAAATGGCTTAGTTCCAGAGGGATACTGGTAAACATGGTCAAAGCTACCCTGCCTAGAGTCGCAACGTAAACAATAAAATTATTGTAGAATATACTCTCCACGTCAGTTTTTATATCTAATTAGAAGCTAGTATAAATGATAAAGCATAGGTTTGGCAAAATTAAATCCATTTTACTTGTTACTCGTCTCAAATAACATCTTGTCGACGATTCGGTTTACCTGACCTTATTTGGTTCGACCTAGCACAACATACATAGCTTACATTGCATTGTGACATATTGTTGATATTTTATGCCGACGTGATAATATTATTTAACAAGAATTAAACAACACCTAGATTTACGGATACCGTATATTATAAATACTATAACCTTGTGGTGATTTTTGTAAACGTTTATTTGCTTTTTAATGCAAAAATACTGGAAAGAATTGCTATGAAATTAGGTACCTACTTTCATGGATAGTTTGTAACCTGGATAAAATTACATAATTCCTCGCAGGATAAAGCTAGTTTACCCTTTTACGATCCTATTCCAACATCATGTTAGAAATGTGTCACTAGAATCTGATCATGACTAAATAAAGATACCTACATGCTTCATTTTTTCATTGTTTATTAAATTATTTAATTATCTACCTAATTTTTACAACTCATTTACGCGTTGCATCCACAACCACCGCACTGTCCGGAGATGGAGACGGAGCCGGAGGCCGGCACGATGCCGCTGAAGTTGACGGCGCCAAGCACCGGCACGGAGCCGACGACGACGGTGTTCCCGCCCACGCCGATGTCGCCCGCCACGGCCACCTGGCCGGTGCCGGAGCCGCCGTAGGAGCCGCACGACGCGGAGCGGACGGAGCTGAGAGCAGCATTGCCCTGGTTGGACACGCCGATGCTGCCAATGTTGGATATCCCAATATTACTCTGCTGGCCAGACACGCCAATGTTGCTGAAGCCAGCACTGCCAATGTTGGCCAAGTTGGATATGCCAATGTTACTCTGTTGGTTGGATAAGCCAATGTTGCTCTGTTGGTTGGATATTCCAATGTTACTCGGGTTGATGTTGTTGCTGTATCCACATCCTTGGCTGAATGCACTCTGTAAAAAAAATGTAACTTAACAACCTTTAGCTTTAGTGGAGTGTGAACGGAGGGACGTTCCGGGACCAATTAGGAGACATACATACACACATACATAAATCACGTCTTTATCCCTTACGGGGTAGACAGAGCCCAAGGTAACAAGACCTAAAGGCCACGTCTAGCATGACTGTGGGGATTTAGATGGAAAGGGGAGAAGTTTTGCGAAAAGGTCAGGTCAGGAGTACGCGAAACTGACGAGCTTGTATGAAGAGATTGATGAATGTGAGTGAAGCGAAGGAGGGATGTCAGTATCGTGAGAAGTGGAACAAAGTAGTCTTTGCCTACACCCTGGGAAAGAGGCGCGACGGTACAGGTGGAAAGGGGAATCAAAATAGTAATGGGTTGCTAGCCGCGTCGCCTATAACCTGATTCCTAAGATTTAAATGCTTACCTATGCTTGTAAAATAAAGACAATGTAATGTAGTCCTAGTTTGAGCTAATAATCAAACTCTGTTTAAACAGTAATAAGTGAAACGTCTTGTAACCTTAGACTCTGTCTAACCCGTAAACCGTAAAGGTCAAACTTGTATGATCATTTAAAGAGGAAAACTGATTAAATAACTAACCTGGACGAGGCATGCCTGGACGCAAAGAGCCAAGAAAGTGAACGAAGACATGTTTAGTATTTTGTATCAACAAAAGCTGGAAGCAGTATGACTGGGAATGCTCCAAACGAGTTTTATAAGCCAAGTAATTTGCATCAGATCCCTCGATTATCAAATGGCTTCATAATTATTACTAATGTCATTAGGTATACTTGCTGTAATTCGATGGTTACTTAATACCTACTGATAATTTTAAACGTGACGTGTGAATAATAATAGTCTCATTTGAAGTAAGTGTGTCGAGACACTATAATGTCATTGCCATAGTTATGTTTATACCTGTGCTAACTTGGGTCACGTTCCAGAGATTTGATATCGATGTAAGATAACGATATATTAATACATTTTCTCAAAAATGACCGTTAAAGTCGTCATTGTTAAGTACATAATATTATCAGAACAGGAAGTTAATTGTAGCCGGTCAGTCCAAAATTTAAAAAAAACATTGCTGTAGCGCTAAACTCTCCAGTAATGTTGCATACAAATTAAATTGCTGTCTAGTTATTAACTTTTTAAAAATGCAAATCACCATTATCACTATCACTAGTCACTAGTCACTAGTCAGCATAAAATAAAGTCGCTTTCTCTGTCCCTATGTCCCTATGCATGCTTATATCTTCAAAACCACACAACGGATTTTGATGCGGTTTTTTTTAATAGATAGAGTGATTCAAGAGGAAGGTTTATATGTATAATACATGCATAATATACCGTGCGAAGCCGGGGCGGGTCGCTAGTAAAAAATAAATGCACAAGACTTAAAACACCAAATTTTTAAAAAAACCTAGTACGACAACGTGTTTATCTGTGTCTGAAATAGCTTTAGATGTTCCGGGTAGAAAATTACTCTCTTCAAATGCCATTGACAGAAAAAGGCGGCAAAGCAAAAATAATGAATAATTTATGTTAATTACATTTTCATATATTTGTGTTGTTGTTTTCTTTTCGATTTTAGAGAAAAGCACTATACTTGCCTCGGCCAGAATAGCATTGCTGTAATAAGCCTAGACAGTAATGTACTACTGTACTCTCCCATACCACGTGGCTTATCAAATTGTAATTTCGTTGTCCAGTGCCTGCCTCCCCCAAGCGTCGGGCCGGTGGCGCCGAACAAAACCAGCTACAGCTCTGTGGCACCCTGGCGGTGGACGGCTCGGTGCCGTTCCTGAGCGCCGTGGCCTTCGACGGCCAGTTCCCCAACAGCGGCTCGGCCGCCGTCGCGTACGGCTGCGGGGACGGCACCATCGCCATCACGAGCGAGCTCGGCAACCCCGCCGGCTGCAACGCCGCCTCCAGCTCAGGGCTCAGCGTGGATCAGCTCGCCACCTGCGGCAGACGCAACTGAACTGAGCTTCAGTATTACTTCAGTGATTGCATCGTGTAATAAAATTTTGTAGAATCTTAATATATTCATTACACATAAACGGATAACTCACGTATAAAAAGTCGAGTGATGCTCGACATGTTTCGGACTATTTCGTAGTACTTCTTCCTAGAGCGCTCACCCCGGCGGCAGTGAAACGAACACTGCGCGCCAGCGCTGCTGCTGGATTAAGTCTCACGGTAGTTTCATGTTGAATCTTAATATATTATTTATTTCTACTACTTCCTTCGCGAGGTTGAAAAGTTCGGCAGCACTTGCGACTCCGGTCCACTCCCGGATGCGCAACCACTTCTTCCTACGGCCGACGGCTCTTCTGCCTGCTACTTTGCCCATCATTATTAGTTGCAGGAGTCCGTATCTGGCGTGCCTAAGCACGCGGCCCAGGTAGGCAGCTTTACGCTTCTTGATGGTCGGCATAAGTTGGCGTTTCTTCCCAGCTCGGCGTAGTACTTCAACGTTAGTCACTCGATGTATTCAGCTAATGCCCAACATGCGTCAATAGGCCCACATTTCTATACGTTTCCACACAGCGACACAGCGGGGAAATGCTGCCAGTATCTTCGGTTCTATGCGGCGGGGGAGCTCTTTACAAGCTTTATATTATTATTAACTTACTTTATAATTATTTACTTCCATGCTGGTCTGGGAGCAAAGGGAAAGCATAGAATGCACCAGTTACTTCTCTTCCCGCGCAAATCGTAAAAAGCCATTGAGGGAATGGGCGAAAGTCATAGGAATCATGTTATAGGCGATGCGGCTAGCAACCCATCACTATTTCTAATTTCCACTTCTACGCCCTCAATGTCTTACTAAACGTGCGTGGCCTGCAGGTCTTGTCACCTTAGGTTCTGTCTACCTCGTAAGAGATAAAGATGATATATTATTATGTATGTATGTAGTTTAAGTAGTGTTATGGCTTTTTCTTGTAGAAATTTGTGCAGCGTGTTCTGTAGGTACAGAGGTACGAGAGTATAGAGCGAATAGGCTATTACTGAACCAGTGAGCCAAACCTCATATACAGTTTTCATCAAGTGTTATTAGGGGTCAATCACTGGCCAGTCCCACGTAAAAAAAATTATAGTTTTAAACAGAAGCTTTATTATAGAAGAAGAAACCAACGTGATTTCGCACAAAAATATGACTCCTCCAAAGCCTGCAACATCACCTAGCGCCATCTAGTTTCAAATGAGAGAACTTTGTCGACAAGATATTTTTCGATATCCGCAGAAGATCTCTTCATTGTTATTTAACATTCTTACTTGTCATCCCAACGACCAGACCACATTGATAATCACGAATTTAAATAACCTTATAAGTTCTCCCTTCAGACACTAGATGGCATTAGGTGTCTAATGCTTGGATGCGTTGTGTGGGTGCGTAGCGAGGGTATCAAATCAAGCAGCCTCTCGTATGGTCCTCCCTATGGGTCGGTCCCCTGTAACTGACATGTATGGTCTCACTGAGACTTTGATTTACTTTGATTTGACAAGACCGTCTCAATGTCAAATCAAAGTAAAGTCACAGTATGATGTTATACTTCTTCTTCTTCTTATTATTTGTGGCGTTTCAAGTCATTATAGCGACGACAACTTCGCCAATGTCAAAGTAACAAAAATATGATTAAAAAATCTTGTGACAAAACGTCGGCAACATTGTACGGTAATGGTCAAAGACCCCCTCTCCCCCTGTCAGGCTCTTAGCCAACGGTCAATGATATCCTCCAGAAACTGCCAGGAAATCATTAGCCGATGCCCAGGGTGCACCGGATCAAGCACTGCTCTTCCCCTCGGACGGATCCAAAAAGGAACCTCAGCTCTTGACCACACGTGGAGGTAACCCGACTCGCACCCCTATGATGTTATAACATCGTTAAGCCGCAACTGGCAGCTGTCACACTTACACGTAAGGCTTCCACATGGGTAAGAGTGGGATGGAACTGCGCTCAGTTTGCCCAACTTTAATTAATTCAAAGCTGACATGACACCTACGTGAAAACGTCACAAGCCTTACTTGCGGCAACGAATACATAAAAGCATATACATGGTGTTACAAAACTACCCTTAAAGCCGAATAAATAAATGGGGCCTTATAACGAGTCCACAATATTTAAGAACCGTAATAACGCTGTATAACATACCTACCCTAAAAAAAATTAAAAAAAAATTTATTTCACTGATGTGCAAACCCTATTTCAGTAAAATTAAAGAGTAAACTACGCAGAATGCACCTACCTAAAAAAACTCGAAACAGTTGTAAGATATCGATTAGATGATTTGAAATTGTCTTTTTTTTCCAACTTGACATTTTTTGAGACCAGTGGGTACCTACTTGAGTATGATGACATCCGTGTATTGAGGTAGCAAACATTTATGAATGAAAAATAGAAAAACTATTAAAGTAGGCGATAAGACCGCCTATTGCCTACTTTGTTCTTTGTTTCTGTATTGTTTTGTACTGATTTGTGGTGTTCAATAAAGAGTATTTGTATTGTATTGTATTGTAGACAAATATTAGGTAAAATAGGTACGTAGGCCTTTCTGTTAAATAATCTGCTTGACATGACAACTTCCTAGGGTTGACAGTATTTTTGGCTTTAATAATTAATTATATTCTTTATGGGGTATTTTGTAACACGTTGTATTAGGGGCACTAAAATAGAAAACGCCAGAATAATCAAACACCAACATTTATTAAACTAGCACGGACAATTGCACGAATGGTTCACGATCCCGGTACCCTGTGACGGTACGGCTCCGTCTACCGCCACTACACCGTACACGGGGAAGCAGCCGGAGACCCTTATGGTCCCCCCTATGGGCAGGTCCCCTGTGACGGACACATCCCCGCACTGAAGGTTCTCAGAGATTATTTCACAGGGCTCTATGACGATGTTGCTGGGTTGGAAGTTGCCGAGAGTGAGGCCGGAGAGGTTGGGGTAGCTGTTGCCGGCCTGGAGGCATGCTGGTGCCGCCAGAGATTGCTGGAAGAAAATGAAAATGAAATGAAAATGAAAATGTTTTTTTGCAAATTGGCCGCCAAGGGCTCTTTTACATGTCTTTTTGAATCTACCAGCACATTCGGAAAGACCATTTGCCAAGAAGAATGCGCCGCAAGAAACTTGGCAGAAAGTTATTTTTTTCAAAATAAAATACAGTAAGAATACTTAAATTCTACTTAAATTAAATACGTTTATAAAAGGGAAATGTTCTAGGGAATGTTCTAGAAAATCAAAAATATCTCATTCTGTCTTACCTGTAGCAAAAAGAGCTGGACGCACAAAAAAATATATGATACACGCGACATATTTAAAAGGGGATTGAAGTAAAATAATTGGAATTAAAACTTTTATACAGTTCATGTGTTATCATCGGGTTCGATTTGTGTGAAATTTCTTACGTCATTCGAGTGAAATAAATATCAAATGTGTTATAATAAAGCTAAAGTTGTTATGAAATTGGATAAGTAAGTGCCTTTGAAATATGAGGATATTAAAAACTTACTGTTGGTGTCGGCGCACTCAGAAAGATCAATTAAGCAATAATTAATAGTATTATTATGTACAGTCGACCAAGAAAGTCGTTTACCACCTAAAGGTTTAATGTCTTTTGTACGGGTTAAAACATATACAGTACGTATGTATGTAAGTATGTTTTCACACCACCTGCTCGACAATGGCTAATTATATATCATGTAAACCTTACTCAAAGTAACTCGTTATAGCCCTTGACTTTAGCCTGGTAGTAATATTGTACTGAATTTCATTATAACCAGGCCACGCCACGGCAAGCGGCGTTCGATTTTCGAACGAATGAAACAAATTTCAAATAAAACAAAAGCCGCCAGTGTTTGCTGACGCTGTAATATTATACGCATTAGAACTGCTAAGATTCCAAATAAAAATATTGCGGTATCATTACACAACTGGACTAATTTCTCAAATTTGTTTTAATTAAATAATTTTTCTAGTTATTTTGGTTTTTATTTTCTCGCAAAAGGTGAGAAAAGTAGAATATACTCCTCGGAGATAAAACTGTTTATGTTACTCCTCTCAGGACGCAATCTTAATTCCCTCGCTACGCTATGGAATTAACTAAAAACACCCTCGCTACGCTCGGGAGTTAAATCGAGAGTCCTTCGCTGCGCTCAGGATTCAATATCGCGCCCGTGACATAATACAGCGCTTTATCGCCTCGGTGTACAATCTACTATTGTCCGGGTGGAATCTTGCGACTCAATTTTGAAGCAGATATTTTCATCTGATTGAGCTGAAATTTTGCATACTTGTGTAAGTCATATGGCAATACAATAATCTGGTATTAGGATTCTGGTGGTCCAGCCAGAACCGTCTCCAGGAGGAGTGATCTCTTCAACGGTTGGTCCGATTGACTTGAAAAAGCTTGTAAGTATATAAAATGAAATTTTTAGATTAGTTTATTTATTTAACTAGCTGTTGCCCGCAACTTCGTCTGCATATAATTCGTTTATCGCTATCCCGCGGGAATTACGCAATTTTCCGGGATAAAAATTAGCCTATGTGTTATTCCCGACTATAATCTATCTATGTTCCAAATTTCATCTAGATCTGTCCAGCCGTTCTGACGTGAAAGAGTAACAAACATCCGAACATACTCACAAACTTTCACATTTATAATATTAGTAGGATTATGTGATAATACCTATAAAATAACTAAATAAATTTCTTTGAGTATCGTAGGTACAAATTTAAAGTTAAGATTTAATTTTTAATTTTCTACAGAACCGTCGGTGCGTAGACATTTATCCTTCTTGCCAGCCTTAAATACGTACCCAACTCTAAAAATAAACTCAACCCATTGACTCTACATTTGTTGAAATAGACTTATATTTCTAAGTAAATGTTTTGAAAGTAGTGAAATATGTAGAAATATAATTATAATTCCGAAACAGCCTGTAGTTACTTTGTCGCTACGCTCGGGCGACTATCATAACTTGATCCATTCACACATAGGCATTACACGGAATCAGGTATCTTGCTAACTGGCATACTGTAGCTGAACCGACGCCCAGACGACTCAGGATAAATTCGTCCACAATCCTATTTGGTCACCTTCTTAAATCGTCCAAAGCCCCATGTCGTCAGCCTACAATTTCTAAATCGTCACCTTCCTAACTCGTCCACTTTCTGATATCGTCAATACCCCATTTTGTCACCATTTTGACCACAGTGCCAACTAGTCGACTTTCTGATAGCGTTAATATCACATTTTGTCTACATTCCTATTTTGACCACAGTGCGAACTCGTCCACTTTCTGATATCGTTAATATCACATTTATGTGTACCTACATACTTACCTATTTCAACTAAAGTGCCAACTCGTCCATTTTCTTTTATCGATGCGGTCTAATTACATCTTACGATACACCCAACGGACGCCTGCGACGTTCGAATTCCCAAAAAAATTTTTTTTAACCGACTGAAAAGAGGTTTTTTGACTTAACCTTTTTTAACGTATTATTGTCTCCTGTGAACTGATTTCGATGGTTTTTGGCTTTATTCATTCTTAATATTTGGCACTGTGGTCTAAATAGGAATGTGGACGAGTTGACACTGTAGACTAATTAGGAATGTGGACGAATTGGCACTGTAGTCTAATTACGAATGTAAACCAGTCGGTACAGTGGCCCACGTAAGAAAGCAGACGAGATAAGGAAGTGAGGATATGGGAATGAGAACGACTTAAGAAGATGACGAAACGGAACTGTGGCCGAAGTCATCAAGCCGGCCAGACATAGAAGACACCTCACTCCGTGTAATGTCAACGAGCGAATGTGTTAAGTTAAAATTGTAGGTTCGATGCTGTTTTCATTTTTTTTTTTTTTTTTGTGAATGTTGCTCATATCCATGATAACGAAGTTAGTACTAAACGCATTTGGAATTGTCATGTAAGCCTGCCGTAGCATTGATATGCCCTTTCATTTGCATACCAAAGTGTAACAGAGAGAACGCTATATGTAGGTATTAACTCGTTATCCTAGACATGGTGCGAGTATAGTAAAATTTTCCCCTCTTTTAGTGCTCGGATTGACTTGAAAGTGGAAATACCTACTTATGTTGATATACAATATGTATGTAGAATCAATTGTAACGCAATTAGCTAAAATCAACATAAATACACGCACACACAAATCACGTCTTTATCCCTTACGGGGCAGACAGAGCCTAAGGTAACAAGACCTACAGGCCACGTTTAGCAAGACTGTGGGCGTAGAGGTGGAAAGTGGAATTAAAATAGTGATGGGTTGCTTGCCGCATCGCCTATAACATGATTCCTATGATTTTCGCCCATTCCCTCGATGGACAACTGGTAAATTCTATGTTTTTTCTTTACTCCCAGACCAGCATGGAAGAACATAGTAAAGAGAAAACATAAATACAGTTTTTTTTTATTAAATAAGTATATTTATTAAAGCCTTGAGAAAGAACGAGATGTTTTTGTTGAGGTTTTAAAAATAAAATGCTTACTATTTTTATTTATCAGCCTTTTATTGGGATTGTAGTAAAAAAAAACATTTGTTGTAGACAATTTGTCAATTATTATAAACATTTGCTTCGTATAAATAAGTAACAATAATAAATAAATACATAATACTATAAGGCACAAAAATTATATTATATATTTACACAAACATTAAAATGTTCAAAAATACAAAAAAAAATCTGCAAATAACGCAATAAAATAACAAATAAATATGTCGTACGTATACATAATTATATAAAATACATATATAAAAGTAGGAATAATTATTTGTCAAAAACATAGATTTATCTTTCAAAAGTCAAAATGTTATGGCATGTTCTTGACAGAGATCACAGATAAAAAATAAACTAAATATTTCAATACATAAATTAAATTAAATACGCGAACATATTAAAAATAAACAAAATGATAACAACCTGAATTCTCATACAGCCAATGCAACAAAATAGGTACCTTACAACTCAATTTGAATACATTTTTTTCAAGTTACAGTAGGAACTCCTTTTTCTGGATATTTTGACATTCGGGCAACTGAAGATACCTAACTAACCTAACCTACCTATTGTTGTATTAAACTATTATTGAATGATTCAAAATAACGCCAGCATTTTTTCCAAGTAGGACAAATTAGTAGGAGCACGGGCAATACATTCTCCCCACAATAGGAATATCTTTAACCAGGCAGATGTCATGCCTGGGGACTGAGGTCCGAAGGAAGAGTGAGAAATTGTGGTAAGAAACTTCCTTGGCGCAATGTAATACGCGTGACAGAACTGCGTAAGCACACTGCGTAACAATGAACAAAAAATTTACCTTGCTACTCCGCTACTCACGTGCAAGATAACCGAGCCTGTGTGAAATATATAATGTTTTTCAGGCAATCTCTCCCTCCACTGCTGCCAATAAAACACATATAAATCCCACAAACTTAATTATCCCTTACACCACAGAAACACTGACGCGTTTCGATCCCTCTACCTACGCGATCATTATCCAAGTTTAATGAGCACAACTGTTACACATGCATGCATGCATGCATTAAGTTTGTGGAATGCACGTGAGTAGCGGAGTAGCAAGGTAAATTCTTTGTTCATTGAAATGCACCTCCGCAAAGTAACGCTTGATTAAATAAAACACTGCGTAATAGTTGATGTAGTCGAAGACTAGGTGGCGCTAGGGTCACTGTTCTTTCAATTAGAGGAAGGCTGCTCGACCAATACTTCAAGCACACAACGAGTCGCGTCGCGCGCGAGATAGATTGCCCATCTTCTTCTACTGTTCGTTCTAGAAAGAGACAGTTAGTCTCTGGCCATATGCCCGCAGGCCTTGTGGCCCGCCGACCATTTTCAAATGGCCCGCGTAAGCCAGAAAATCTACGTGAAGTTGAGAGACCGTGTACCTACCATCAGTGGCCAGCCAGAAATATAAACAATAAAACATGAGACAATTCACACAAATTGATCTAGACAAACTTAGCAAAGCTTGTACTATGGAGGCAACGGATAGACCTACTTTTATATGTGACTAGCTGTTGCCCGCGACTTCGTCCGCGTGTGTTTTTGTGATACTTACGGCTTTTCTCGATATCAAAATTATTATTATTACTATTAACTTCGTCACGTGAACCACTGAAAGTGTGTACGAAACTATACTTTTAGAATTACGTCATGAAAATAATAATTTGTGACACGGAATCTTGAAAAAAAAAACAGGTGTGAACTGGTTAATGACTCATCACACTTATTTATACCTTATTTTACAAAATAGTTTAATTTATAGTTTTGTTTCTAGTTTCTTTATTCAAAAAAAGCTAAGTACAGTTTTAGTTACCTACATCACTATTAATTTCGCCGAACTATGACGCTTATTGGCGAATACTGCGCTCACTTTAACGATATTTTGTACCCTGATTAATTTAAAAAAATAAATATATTCTAATCAAATAATAGGTACATAAATGTTGACCTGTTTTTACCTTACGACTAACAATTCATTTACTAATCCGTTTTAATTAATATTTTGCGACTCAATTTTTTCTAGCAGAAGTTTTTCTATTTATTTTCTTGGTTTAAGTAGGTAGCTACAGATTATTAACACTTATTATCTTTATCTACAAATTAATTACCTACAGAGGCCTTACCATGACGTCGTAATGCGATTCAGTTAAGGTTCGCTCGCTGTCAGATTCATACTAAAAGCACAAACTTTTTTCACAATAAAATTCTGACATGTTCGTAGCGCAGACGTAAACGCGCCTTTTGATTTTGATTTTTTTAGGCAAAGATATTAAGAGCATACACCCAAGCGTTTCACGCTGCCCTCATAATATATCAGGTTTTCAAATAAGAGTGCGTTCAAAAACCGAACGCGTTGTGAATAATAGCACATAAATAAAAACAAAGTAACGGTTTTGCATATTGAACTTTAGGTGTTAGGTAAAGAACACAATTTAGGACGCCAATTTAGGTTGATTTAGGTTTGACGAAAATGTCTTCGTTGAAAAATACCTGTACAGCATGTAATTATTTTATTAATGTTTTTCACAATTGACACAGTTTTCCGGCTTTATGTTTTATGTACATTCGTATCTATATATTTTCTCCGTAGTATTATTTTGTTTGTAATTATTACCAACTACTTATACCGAGGAAAGCTGATTTTCTTGAGTTCCGCTATTTTGTGCGTAATCACCTCAAAAATTAAATTTCAAGAAAACTGAGAAATTATATTTACCTGTATTAAATTGGAAGTATTATTTAGCAATTTTAAAAGGTTCTTCATTGGTTTTTATTGTATAGGTGTATGAAGTTAATTAATTTTAAACACATAACCCTCTTTTTTGCGCCTCTGGGTGAGATTAAAAAAAAATGCTAAAACAGGTATTTCTTTATTTTTATTACTAAGTATTTATTCTGAGTTTCATGATTCTAGAACAATCTAATTTTATTTTTTCATACAAACTTTAACCCCCCTTTTCACCCCCTTTTTCCAAAAAAATCCAAAATTTCTGTAGCCTATATCCTATTCTGAATTTATTGAAATAGATTTGTGAACATTTCAACAATATCCGTTCAGTAGTTTTTACGTGATGCTCAGTCAATCAAACAAACAAACAAAAATTTTAAAAATTGTTTTAATATGTTCAGTTACTGATTTTAAGTCACCCTGGTCGGTTTTTTTTTTTAATCTTCAATGTACAGATTTTTTGGTCTCAACGATTTTATTATATGTATAGATAAATATATACAACATCCATGACTTGGGCACAAACAATCATATTCATCAACAACAGCCTGCCGTGGCGTAACTATAGGGTGGCAGGGGTAGTAAAATGCCAGGGGCCCCTAGCTCTACGGGGCCACGAACTGAGTTGGTTTAGAGCACAGAAGGGACGCTGATGCACTTCTTTATATTGAGGAAAGAGCAACATATGACGAATTTACCACGGGCCCCAGACGTAATAGTTACGCCACTGCGCCTGCCCCTACAAGTATTCAAACCCGGGACCTCTAGCTTCATAGGGTTACTAACCACTGGGCTTTCTGGCCGTCAAATATCTGAGTTGCCCGACTGATGAAAAAGTTGTCGCCTTGAATGACAATAAATTCTCATGCTCAGAGCGTGTAAGATTGGTCTGTTCCATCTCTCCCTCACATAAGTAGCTCTTTCTCTGTCGCCGTTATCTATGGACTGAAGTGCTGCAGCTGTAGAAAGGATGGTAGGCTAAATTTAGAACGCGACACATCCATATGAGGTGTAGACGGGGTTAGCAACAGGCAAAGCCAGGGGCGAGCAGTACGACAACTTGCTATCCAAAAGACGAGACACCGTCAACAAGTTCATTGTATCCACAAGGGCGTTGGTGCAGCTGTTGGACTGGACGATCGTGGTGGTCGGCACGACAGGGGCGGATAAGATAGGGGGGCAGAGAGGGGCAGAGATGATAGGGGTAGAGCAGATAGGGGCAGAGATGATAGGGGTAGAGCAGATAGGGGAAGAGATGATGGGGGAGGAGCAGACGGGCGAGACGAGACGGGTGCGCACGCAGGCGGCTGTGGTGGTCTGAAAGATAGATAATTTTATCAGTGTTGGGGTAATGCAGACATAGGACTCCGGGCCGCTATTTCACCAGCTTGACAATTGAAAGTGATAAGTGACAATTCGAAAAGCAATGCGTAGTAGTAGTAGGCAAGTAGGTGGATTCTTGTCGAGTTTGTGGTGTAAACAGAATAGTGACTTGAGAATGTCACGCTCGTGAAAAAGGAGCCAGAAGGCAAATTGAAATTATATGACAGGTATGGAGTTCCTAAATCGATAAACTTACCTACTATCGGTGCTTTTTACACGCATCATTAATTTTTATCAAGATATAAAATGAAATAAAATTCTAATGTATATTACCTATCGTAAGAGATTCGATTTTGATAAAGACAAAACAAAGTCTACTCAAGCCTAGTCTAGGGCGTTTCATACTTAAAACATGTTCTTTGACGTGATAAACTTAGTACTACGTACTAAAAGGATTTTCATGCGGGTTTCGCTAATAGATAGAGTTTTTTTTAATTATGGTTATGGGGCAAGTACTCGTCACAAAGTACACACGAACCGAGCACTCGACGAGGGCACTCTCACGCCACATTACTCGGTACTTGTGATCAACGTACGAACAATCTGATATCTGACCCACCGTAGAACGTTCTCACTGTAAACCGACCGCTTAAATGAGTCCTCACCCGCGCGGCGCAAAGGGGTAGGACGACAAAGGGGGTCTCTTTCGGTGCGGGCGGGTAGTGCGCCTGCCACCCGCATCTCTCGGCCCCCGCGGTCGTCCCACCCCGCGTGTCTGCACCGCAGGGAGCTCTCTCAGTGCGGGCGGGTAGTGCGCCTGCCACCCGCACCTCTCGGCCCCCGCGGTCGTCCCACCCCGCGCGTTTGCACCGCGGGGAGCTCTCTCAGTGCGGGCGGGTAGTGCGCCTGCCCCCCGCACCTCTAGGCCCCTGCGGTCGTCCCACCTCGCGCGGGCGAGAGCTCATTTAAGCGGTAGGTCTATAACGTACCATGATTGTCACAGGCATTGACTGTGAGTCAGGAATCAATTATTTGTTCAACAGTACACTCAGCATAATGATAATGAAATGACATTACCTGTAACAATGCTGCTACAGCCACGGATACGAACAGACAGAAGTTCATGATTATTAGTTATACAAAGTTTATGGTGAGTGTACCAAGAAACCTTTGAATTTATACTACACTGTGTCACAATGTAGGCATATACTATTATCTAGGCGTGATTTAACTATTTAATACGCACGTGCTCAATTTCGAAATTAGGTGATAACTTTGTATATAGGTCAAAGTAAACAATGGAGAGATGACCAACTTTTGTTTTACTCAAAATACTTTTGTAAGCTCATCAAGGGAATGACGAAAATCTTAGGAATCATGTTATAGGCGATGCGGCTTGCAACACGACTCTACTTTGGCCTGCTTTCCTCTTGTAGGTACCTACATAATAACGCTAAACGTGGCCTTTAGGTCTTGTTACCCCTTTACATTACATTTTGTAATGTTCTATTTTCTTTCTGTCGACAAAAACTGAACACGAGTATAGGGTCACTTTGCTGTCTGTCCATCTCAGGAAAGCGTGGAGGTATCAAGCTGAAATTAATACTAAATACTCAGGCCTTTTACCCCTTGGCGTAGTAAAAAAGCTTCTAAGTTAACGCAATCAAAAGATACAGTTATTAGAAAAGGCGTTTCCTTGGAATTTGCCGTGATAACAAAACTTGGAGTACCTACTTCCAGTTGTTGTCCTAGAAATTTAAATCTTTGTATGAAATTTACACCTACCGAACTACTTATATACCTACCTACAAACTGGGACGGAACTCTCGGTGCTTGACTTCAACTTGCACTTGTTAATAAACAAATTTTCTCTATCCATGTTAGATCTAAAATAATGTGTATCTAACCTTTGACACAAAAATAAATTTAAAAAAGTTTTAAAAAGTTAAGTAAGAGGAAGATAACGCTTTTAATTCGGGTATTGCAGGTTCTTTCCCGACAAGATAAACTATTATAATATAAAAACAAAAATCTTAGTCAGTCCTTACCGCGACTAGTGTAAGATAGTAAGTAATTAAACGATATTAAAGTTATCAAAATAATAAATGTAACTAAAAATAATCACAAACTTTATCAAAGTAATATTGCACACAATCGTTACAATAATCGATTTCTTTGTTATCAAATTCTCCTTAGAAGTTTACATTATTTTTTATGAACGATAGCGAAGTTCGCAATCGATTAATGGCTACGATTATTTTTACGTCATCGATTCTATTAATCGATAAATTGCATAAAAACTAGTAACTAGTGAGCATAATTTCATTTGTTACTTGATATTGAAAATTAGCTGTGTTGTGTATTTTAATAATGTTACAAGACTGCAGTTTTATTTTGATTATTGCCGTCGAAGTAAGTTTCCTTGTTTTTATTGCCAATGCTTCAATTGTTTTTAACTAAGCAATTACCTATATTAGCTAAGTGTAAAAACAGAAAGCATATTTTTATGTGACGTAATTCAGACGAAGCGATGTGTAACTTTATAAATTAAAAATACATACATACATACACACAAATCACGTCTTTCCTTAACACAGAGACAGAGCTTAAGGTTACAAGATAGGAAAGGGGAATCAAAATATTGATGGGTTGCTAGCCGCATCGGTTATAACATGATTTCCTAGATTTTCGTCCGTACCCTCGATGGGCTTTTACCATCTGCGCGGGAAGAGAAGCCACTGGTACATTCTATGTTATTAAATTTATTTGCACTCAGACTAGTATGAAACTTAGTAATCAAAAATAATGTTTACATAGTGCTAGCTTCCGTCGCACACATGGTGAGAGATTCTTTCTATTTTTTTTTTGGTTACGACTGGTTAAAGACAACGGCTGAAAGAGGAACTAAAAATGTTACCATGTTAAAAAGACTTATGTCAAAAAAGTGACAGTCGCCGAGATTAGTTGTGAGCGTATTTCGCATTCGTGTCGGTTTTGTTGTAGTATGAATTTATAGAAACGTAACAAATAAACTCTCATAGGAGTGCGGATGTGTGCTGCACGTGTTTACTTCCCCCACGCCCTGACAAGTGGTAGAAAACCCCCTTGATAAGCGCTATTATTCCGTCTACTATTTCCTACTCCACATTAATACCTACCTCCCTTTTTTTCAGATAGCGAACTGTCAACCTAAACTGCCAGTTGTTTACCTCCCTACTGAGAAGATCGTGTACTACCAGAATCCTCCAAAGCTACCACGGCTGCTTCTACCAGACCAGAAGTTCTCCCTTCCTCCGATTTGCTCTACCCTTCCAAATTGGGAGGACGTCGGTCTATCTCTCAAAATTCTAACAGAAATGTCAGAACCCAAGCACGAAACTTCGGCGTTTACCTCTCTCATAAACCTAATCAAATTTATCCTGGTAAAAGAGCAAATGTCTTGCGACAACATATCCACAATACAAGAAAATAAACCACCAAGGAATAGTATCACAAACGCAGTCACTACCCTTGAAAACAGTCAAATTCTAGCAAAGATTGAAGAGGCATTATCAAAGAAACCCAGAAGAAAGCCCAAGAAAATAGCAATTGTGGAATTCCATGATAACATTGACGTTCCTAATATGATCCCAATATTGAGACCAAGAGGTAACAGCACGAGAAAAAGAAGCAAAGCTAATGCTGTACCAGTGACAACAATAAAATCCAATTCTACATCAACATGTCAGCCAAAGACACCTCAAAACTTAGGGCTTACTGTAGTAGGAGTGAAACCCATAACAAGCGTGTTAGAAACAAATAGGCCATTCCAAACGAAATGCTCGCCGTTGCGTTTGAATTTAAACCCAGTCGTTCCAGTACAGTGTCAGAGCTGTCAGAAGACGCCAAATATAAACGTCAAACCGTTAGTTCTAGGTTGTCAGAACTGTAACATCTGTCAGAAGTTGACGTCGACGCCATTGGTGACGAACTGTCAAAAACTGACAGCTCCGTTTCTGGGTTGCCAGTTGCCGAATACGGTGTTGGCGGGCTGTCAGAAACTTAACTCTGTGTTGGCAGGACCGGGTAAAGTGAGGAATACATTGTCTATCCTACAGACGGAGGCACTGCCGCTTATGAACTGTTACGGCAATATGTTGAAAAAGGTCACAACTACGATATTAGTGCCTTATTGTATATCGAAGTTAGGAATTTAATGTTTCCGCATTCGTAAAATCGAAGTCTCTTCAAGTGAATCGAAACAAATTTAATTGTACATACGTACACTACTCACGTCTATATCACTATAGGTAACAAGACCTAAAGACGATCAGCATGATTGTAGGCGTAAAGGTGGAAAGGGGAATCAGACTAGTGATTCCTAAAAAATTCACCCATTTCGTCAACGTGCTTTTACCATCTGCACGGGACATTCAATGTTTTTCCTCTGCTCCCAGATCAGAGTGAAAGTAACTAAGTAATTAGTAATGGATTTAATTGTTTAATAATTTATTTATTTAAATAAAATTATCTTGACTTTTTTACCATTGTTTAATTTTGATCTGTATTTTGATCTGTTTATACCTACTTTAATTAACTGATCATAGATGGCGCTAGCTGTATAAGCAATTCTGGTCTGGCCTTATTCTCCTAAATATGATTTTCTAAGTTCATTTCGTACCATTCCGCTCATACTAATTGAGCGTACGACACGAACTTCGAAAATCGAATTTCGGTATAGCCCCCTGTTCCTGTTGTAAATAAAAAATCTCAGACCTTTTAATTTGTAGAAGGCGCTGTTGCGAGTTAGTTTGAGAAGGATGCTCGACAGTATACAGCGTATCATGCTCGTGTCGTGTGTCCTTCTAACTCACTCAGTTGTAATTCGAAAGAGATGCACTGAGCTTACGGCTGGCCGCAGACGCACGGAATCCTGATTCGGTTTCCTGATCGGGAATTCAGATTCGTGAAAACCGAATGCAAACCTTTCATACAAAATGTTTAACAAAGCGCACACGTTTCTTAAAGTTTCCGAACGGAAAATTTAAGAAACGTGTGCGCTTTGTTAAACATTTTGTATGAAAGGTTTGCATTCGGTTTTCACGAATCTGAATTCCCGATCAGGAAACCGAATCAGGATTCCGTGCGTCTGCGGCCAGCCTAAAGCAAGAAAACATCACGAGCTGCATTTTTTTTTTAAATCAAGCAAATGTCATAATCTGGCTGGCCATCGTTACTTATAATAACCAGTGCAGTGGAACCGATTAATCGATACAATCGTTACTTTTGAAATTGTTTCTTAAAGGGGTATTTCGGCCAAATTGTGCTATTCATGGAGAAAACAATGAATGTTTTTGAGCTGGGCCTTTGGGGTAAACAGGTGACGTCACAGGACGAGAGCGCATGCGCTAGAAGCGTCGTTGCACACGGGGTGCTAAAATATACTAGGTACCTACTGTAAAGAAAATATGGCCACTTTAATTTCATCGGTAGAGTGAAATATACTTTAAATAAGAAATAGTAGGTAGACAAATGTACATACAGTCCGTAAGCTCCTAGAACAAAATTAGGGTTCTGTGTCTGGGGTACCATCGGCCGATTCAAATATCAAACCAAATGAGTGAGACAGCAAGACAGACCCAAATACCTTTTTTAATACTATCGCGCTGTACCTAAGGATAGGTCTGAAATGTTAAATTATCTGTGCACCACCTTTGTTTACTTCGAACAATATTATCAATCTCGGCAAATTCAAAAAATTTGACTCCTTCAGCAAAAATATAGCAATCTTGTTCCAAATAAATTCATTCAGGCGCTTTTTACGAATGAAACTATTTTTAGAACAATTTATTCCTGTTACTATGCCTGCTTTAAAATAAAATCCATCCCTGTGAATCAGCCTGAAACATCCTAAAACGGAGGGGTGAGGTTTTAGTACATATACAAAGAGTCTATACATTTACCGCTTTGCGGACTACGCTCAGTTCAAAACCAAGTTCCGTGCCTGAATGTCGTTAACCAAGCACAAAGATCTTTCTAGAAGCGGCTGGAACAGTGACAAATCCTTGATGTGCTCCAAAGTAAGAAAACTACACCCTACGCTGTAATTTTTGTGTGTGAAGTGCAAGCCTAAAGTGAAGTTATGACGTTGTATGCCTTACCGGCATCCAGTTACATGATACAGGAACAGAGGTTTAAAAGTAATCAGTCGGAAACAAGTATGCCATCATTAATATTTCGTAATCGGTAAGTAATCGATACCATTTTGTTATTGTTGCTTCGTTTATGTTGCAATCGATATTTTAAAATCGATCGCAGCCAACTTCACTGTGCTACAGCTGTTTTCTGTTTCTGTTATCTAATCTGTGGCGTGACGTGTGAACGTTTCGTTTCACGTTCGTGCCACTGTTGCTGTTATGGAATTTTTTTTCACTGGGACATTTAAAAATAATGACTTTCGTACCAGTATTCGATTAAATAGTTAACTTTACTTTTGTTTTAAGATTACAGTTATTTCTGCTGATTTATTTATCTAAACAGCGTTCATAGAAAAACTAAACATCTGTTAGGCACGCTTTTATTCATAAATAGTTGACAATCCATCACAAAAATTAAGTGAAAAAAAACAGGCAGCTAAGCCTAAGCCGAAATCATATAATTCATAAAAACTCACAAATCACTATAAAACCACAATTGTTTTTGAAACGGAGCGCAAATTCTACGAGCAAAACGTCACGTATCCGGCCACCATTATGGAAAATTGTATTATGCTGCCAAATTCAGACGGTTAGCCGCCACGTGTCTTGTGTAACCAAACAAGCGACTATTTAATTCATACCCTACTTAACTAAGTCCAATCCAATTTGTTCATTCGTCATCACTGATTACGTTGTTGTGAAATCGCGTGCACGTTTTTTCGCTGCGCAATTTATTTTAACTATCCTCACGGTTTTGACCGTCGATTTTTGTTTCGAGTTTTTGTACGGCTTAAATACGAATTGCCAAGATGACGTTAATACAACAGTTATCGTTTAGTAGTAGTATTTACGGGTCCGCAACCGAGCCAGCCCCTGCCAAGGAGAAACAGAAAACCTACAACTTGTAAGTTATTAACGTACTTTCATAATTTAGGTTAGTTTACAAATAAGTGTTCAAACTCAAAACATTGGTAACTAACCTTACGCAATGCCAAACATTTCGAATTTCGAACGACCTATTTTTCTACAGTTTCGCTTTTGTTTTAGCTTCTTCGCATTTTTTGATCAAAATCGAGCCTTATGGCTATTTAATTTCAGTTTAGTTTACAATAACTAAAGTTGAACGTATGATACCAATATCCTTGAGTGTAGGGCGCGTCATATTAATGCAAGTGATTGTGACTATAATTAGCAGTAGTGAATGGAAATTGAATAAAATTTGTGTCTTTTCAAACCTTAAATAGGTAACTTTGGTCTTCTAGACTTCCTTTTGTGGCTATATGTTGCTTGGACTAGTTTATAGTTGTTAGTAAATTACTAACTACAAATCTGAGGACGGAAGGAGTTTCAACATTACTGTATTTTGGGTTCCCTGGTTCCAACGTGCCAGACTCTCCAGGGACTTGCTCGTATTGGCATTAAGAGTTAGCACACACAAATCACGTCTTTATCCCTTACAGGGTAGACACAGAGCCTAAGGTAGCAGGTACCTACAGGCCACATTTAGCAAAATTGTGGTGTATAGGTGGAAAATGGAATCAAAATAGTGATGGGTTGCTAGCCCCATCGCCTATAACATCATTCCTATTTTCGCCCATTCCCTCGCTGGGCTTTTACCATCTGCGCGGGAAGTAAAGCCACTGGTACATTCTATGTTTTTTCTTTGCTCCCAGACCAGCATGGAAGTTAGAGAGATTAAGAGTTAGATTTGGTCATAATCCATCAAATTTGTTTTTGAACATGATGAGTGTCTGCGTGTGAATGCGACCTAGAGATAAGAGATAGAGAGAAGAACCTAAAAATGCATAATGCATATGTTAGGTTATTTGGCCTCTTTGTGTGGCATAGGAGTTTAGTGTGCCTCCTGGCAAAAGCTTCCAATATTTCCACCGATTTCTATCTTTGGCAACTCTACTCCAGTAGCAGTCTACTGTGAATCTGAGGCCCTCCCATTTACCCTAACATTTACATACAAACGGACATAACTCACGTCTTTATCCCTTCCATGCTGGTCTGGGAGCAAAGAAATAACATAGAATGTACCAGTTGCTACTCTACCCGCGCAGATGGTAAAAACCCATCGAGGGAATGGGCCAAAATCATAGGAATCATGTTATAGGCGATGCGGCTAGCAACCCATCACTATTTTGATTCCATTTTCCACCTATACGCCCACAATCTTGCTAAATGTAGCCTGTAGGTACCTGTTACCTTAGGCTCTGTCTACCCCGTAAGGGATCAAGACGTGATTTGTGTGTGTGTGTGTGTGTGTGTTTATCCCTTACTAGGTAGACAGAGCCCAAGGTAACAAGACCTAAAGGCCATGTTTAGCATGATTGTGGAGGAACTCAATATCTGACTCATACTTGTTTATCTTTTTACGATTTACATTCAGTATGTTTCATCATATAAAAATATGTTTTTTATCTCAAGTGGCTGGAAAATAACTATGTACTATGTTATGTATCCATGAATATGACAATTCACCTAATCTCATACATACAATCTATGAATTATACAATGTATACCTTGAATACATAGTAAAAATAATCTTTTGTGATAAAAATTAAATCTTAAACAGATTGCTAAGTACATAAGTCATGATATCAAGTGATAATGACAATGTTTTAGTTATAAAAGCTTGTTTGTTGAATCTTGTCATTTAATTGTTATTTACTAGCTTCTGCTCGCGACTTTGTCTGCGTACAATGTGCAATCGTTATGTTTATCGCTATCCGGCGGGAACTATGCAATTTTCCGGGATAAAAAGTAGCCTGTTTCAATCTAGTGTAGCTCCATTCCAAATTTTAACAAATCCGTCTAGGTATCGGCTTGAAGAAGGAACAAACACTCACTCGCATCGTCACAAATGGGTGCATGTACAAAATTAATTAAATGCTAATGTTATTTGATAATTTATGTAAAATGTTATGTATCTGAGTAAGTCCGATGACAATAAAATAATTTGGCAGTGGAGATCTGGTGACTCAGTCAGGATCTTCTCCGCAGGAGGGAACTCTTCAATGGTTGGTCCTGTTGACTTCAAATTTGGTACACAATATGTAGGACGGATGACAATGCAAGTACAGTCAGCAAAAAAAACTAGTGTTAACTTTATCGCCGCCACGTCAAATACAAGAGACGTCACCCATAGACTTCTTTATTGCGATGCCTCAAGTTGAACCTAAACCCAATTGAACGAAGGTTGCTTTTGCATTGAAGTAATGGACGTGTGTATAGGTCGTTGGCGTTGAACCTGCGGTGCTGATGTGTGTCGTTGTCGTTGGCGTCGAAAAGGTTAAAAATTACATTTTTGACCGACACTTATAATTTTTTGCAACAAAAATACTTGTAAAGATTTAGAAGGTAGCAAACTTAGTACAATAACGTGATATATTTTAACTACTTACCAGCTATCAGTAAGCGTGACTAATAAATATTTGTAACTTTGTTGTTCATGAGATGGCAGTAAAACTGTCACGAATTGTCGTGAACTTGTTTTTTATAATTAAAATAATTGATTTTTATAATAAATAGTAATTAATTCTTATTATCTACAATTACATTGAATAAAATCATACACAAATTTAGATAATGCTTGACGTCTCGTCCCACGATTTATTATTTTACATTGTGGTCATACCGAATGCTAATTTTTTAAACTAGCTATCTAATTGTCGAACTCGCTCGCAATCGCCATCGTGTTCATTTTGACATTTCTTGTATGAATGTGAATGTGACAGCTAGCCGATTTTGATACCAATTGTCAGCTCATACATGAACTGTCAAAATGAACACGATGGCGATCGCGAGAGAGTTAGACATTATGATAGCCTACCTACGGGTATTATGCTTGGTGTAACAATAAAAAGTGCAGGCATTGCCTTGCTCTGAAAATGCACCTATACTGACAAGCAAAAATAGCGGTCGCTTTTCATACGACTTTGTATGTTAGACCGTTTATTTTTGCTCCTCAGTTTATACCTCTCTATGAATCCTTAATTATGCAACATACCTATTCAAACAACAGCATTGCCAATCTCTATTTATAACCCCTGACGCAAAAAGGGGGTGTTATAAGTTTGATGTTGGTATTTACGTTATGGTTGGTTGGTTGGTTGGTTATGGTTGGGTGGGTCTGTCTGTATGATCGTAGCTCCCAAACGGGTGGACTTTTTCGATGCGGTTTTTTCATTCGAAAGCCTATTTCCTTGAAGTGGTTCTGGCCCATGTTTGGTAAAAATCGCTCAAAAATTGAAGAGTATCAGAACTTTTCCAAAATGTGGTATTTTTGGCGTAAAATGGAATTATTTTTTTGCTTACGATTACTCGATTAGTGCGTTCGTAATTTTTTAAATTTAATGTTATTGTTTTGTGAGGAAACTTGTAAATACATACGAAGAAATTCAATGGTGTGTGTGAAGTTTCCATTAGACACTGAGCCCACGGACCTGTATTTATTACCTAACTCGCTCGCTATCGCCATCGTGTTCGTTTTGACAGTTCATGTATGGGCTGACAATTTGGCATCGTAATCAGCTAGCTGTCACATTCATACAAGAACTGTCGAAATGAACACGGTGGCGATTGCAAGCGAGTTAGACAATAAGCCTGCAGATGATGATGATGACACTGTTATTGGCATATGGTAAAGTGTCAGATCCCTATAATACCAACCGTCTCTTTTGGTTTTGAAGAATTAAACAGGGACGGCGTCACACATTCGCAAGGGCCATAAACATTCTTGACGCACATCGATATCACACAGCTTCGGTACGAAATTCAAATTTAAAAATAAATATCGTTCGATATTTAAACATGGTTTTTGAACGAACGCATCCAAGGCCAAAGCAATGAATGAGAATTAAATAAACAAATGACAGTACTGTGGCCAAACGTCGGACGAGACTTTCAGTTCTATCATATAGCGTTAGAGATCAAAATGGCTCAACACTGACATCGCCATAGGAAAACAATAGACATTGGTTCCTATTTATAATGTAGTTAAACTTGTATTGGTGTAGTTACGTTTTCATTACTGAGCTGAAACTTTTCCATTGCTTCTAGATTGATCGCGCGTGGATATTGTTATGATCGTTCACTAAAATCATCATCATCATCAGTCAGGATCACAAAGCACGACAAGTGACCTTTAGCCTCAAACCAAAGAGTCGAGACGGAGTTTCTGTGAATATCAAGTGAGGGCGGTTTAAAACACCAACAAGTGCGAGTCGGACAATACAATACCTACCATTATATGGTCGTTTCTTATTTCTAAAGCAACCTTTTTATCATTAGTTCCTAATCCAGAATCACCTAAGCCAGTGACTGTCAAAAGTATATCGATTTTGCCGCCAAAACCCAATTAGAAAGTGTTGCAAGCAGGCATAAAGATTATTTGAGGTAATGTTATTCTGCTTGCACATGAATTGAACCTAACAAATAATATTAGACATTAAATCGATGCAAAATATCTAGGTAGGAATTTCCATTTAAGTTAGCAAGACATCCTTCGAATAATAAACAATCGATCATCCTAACACAAGAACTTATTATTCTTTTTTATAAATAAAAATAATACCGTCACTGGCCAGTGCGAAAACAGTAATAGAATGCGGCATGGCAGCAATTCTTTTGCCTCTTTTAAAAAAACGTAGGTAAACAATTCTGGCGCCAAATCTGCACGTGACGTTTGTTTATTTGGGTGCCTTTAGGGTTGTCATGTATAAGTGTCTTCCTTCCCGCCGCAAAAATAAGTCTGAATAGAAGCTAAAATCATACACAGAAAAGAATATTGGATAACGCGCGCGATTTTAGATTTTTCCTTTCCTGGAGGTATTCCCTTTTCAACAAATAAGTAATTTTCCAAATCGGTCCACAACTGATGGATTTCTGAGGTAATATTTAAACATAAATACAACCGAATTGATAACCTACTCTTTTGAAGTCGGTTAAAAATAGGTCATCGACGTATTAAGTGGGCATCCTACATACCGATGTTTTTTATTGTATTTATGATCCAAGAAGTAATATCCGCGCATTCTTTTCATTAGAATTGGCACGGCATTCTACAAAACAATGTACATACGTACATACATACAAGTATATTGGTGGAATGATCATACAGCTGTTTTAGAATGGTAGACAGTCTGCGATGGAAAGTAAGAGATTAGTCAGAATGTACATACCTCTATTTATGATTTCTAGGGTTTCTAAGGTTGAGAAATTTTGTAGCCACGGTACTTTTTTTGACGTGATTTATGTTTGTATAGGTATGTGCAATATAGAATATTTCGGTCATCCAAAAGACACAGTTGTATTTTTGCGATTATATAACGGTAATTTAAAAATTACACACCATTTGAAATCCCAATAACAGTAGGCTTATTACCTTGCTCGCAATCGCCATCGTGTTCATTTTGACAGTTCGTGTACGGGCTGACAATTGGCATCGGAATCAGCTAGCTGTCACATTCATACAAGAACTGTCAACTTGAACACGATGGCGATTGCGAGCGAGTTAGGTGATAAGCCTACAGGTTTTAGCACTGGTTTCATTGTTCTGTTAGATATAGAACCTTTTCAACGCCAACGACCTATATATGTATACGCCCATTACTTCAATGCAAAAGCAACCTTCATGCAATTGGGTCTAGGTTCAACTTAAGGCATCGCAATAATGAAGTCTGGCGTATGGGTGACGTCTCTTGTATTTGACGTGGCGGCAAAAAGGTTAAAGCTTCCTTGTTTCACACCAGCCAGTCGGTCATAGTCTGGTGAAAATATAAATAATTCACTTTATTCGAATATCATGCCAATATCCAAATATATTCAGTTGAACGAAGGCCAAAATGTAATAATGTAAAGCTATGTACGAGTACGTATATGCGTTTACTTTAAATAAGAGAAAGTACATAGCGATATGGGGTTTACGTCAGTGTTTTGGCACGTCTTCAGAACGTGTTACATTATATTACTTGCTTTATTAACTACACTATTATACATACATACATACATATATCACGTCTTTATCCCTTACGAGGTAGACAGAGCCTAAGGTAACAAAGCCACGTTTAGCATGATTAAGGGAATATAGAATGTACCAGCTGCTTCTCTTCTTGCGCAGATGGTAAAAGCCGATCGAGGGAATGGGCGAAAGTCTTAAGAATTATGTTATAGGCCATGCGGCTAGCGATCCATCAATATTTTGATTTCCCTTTCCACCTATACGCCCTTAATCATGATAAACGTGGCCTTACAACTTTCGCGTTTATAATACTAGCTTTTGCCCGCGACTTCGTCCGCGCAGATAACGTCAGAGAACTTACAGCCGCATTTATAATATTAGTAGGGATTAGTAGTATTGGTAGGATGTATGTATGTATGTAAACTCTTTATTGTGCAAAATAAACAAGACAAACACTGAGATACATGCACAAAGGCGGACTTATCGCTTTAAGGGATCTCTTCCAGTCAACCTTTGAGTGGATGAAAGGAGTATTATATTAGGGATGGACGAATGAGTTTAAAAATTGCAAACACGGATGTATTTATGTTCAGTGACGGATTTGCAGTCTCGGCCGCCCTAGGCCCAAGCCATCAGCCGCCCCTTTCTCAGCATCCACCATATAGAATAGACTACATGTCATAACGAAATTCCTTTATGGCTAACTTTTTTTTGACACGATTGGGGCCGCCCCTAAATCTAGCCGCCCTAGGCCCGGGCCTACCGGGCCTTAGGGTAAATCCGCCACTATGTATGTTAATAACTAACATAGCTCCGTGTTTGTAACAATCTGGTCTCGTACTAAAAATGTCTTTTACGCCGTTGCTTTCGCTCTATTTATAAGCTTGGCAAGGCCTGACTTTTATTTGGCTCCAGTGTGTTTATACTTCTATCAGTAGCTACTAGTTATCCATTTAATTCGGACGCACCAGAACGCTCCCAAAAAAAACCTAAGAACGTATAATGCTGTATCCAGAATACAGCATAAACAAATATTTGTATTACAAGAGTCGTTTTAAAATATTTTAGACCAAACATTCCGTTGATTGTGATATATTTAGTTTTAGTTACTACATACGAGTTGTATTTGGTGTTTGTGTTCAGAAGGTTTTTTTATGAAGAATGGTTTTAAAGGTTTACGGGTAAGATACAGCGTAATTATTTTTGGTTTCTAAATTATAGACCTTTGACACGTTTAGGGGGCGTCCATTAATTACGTGAGGGGGGGGGGGGGGTGTCGAGCCGAATCTTACTAAATCTCACTTGGGGGAGAGGGGGGTCTTAGCAAATATCACGTAATTTATTTTTAGCAGAAAATGATGTAAAACTGCGTGAAAATTAAATTAAATTAAAGTTGAATGAAAATAAAAAACGTACCTATCCTGAATAAAAAAAACCTTGTAATATTCTGTATACCTTTTTTCTGTTTTGGTTGTTATATGTGGTGTTCAATAAAGAGTTATTGTATTGTATTGTATTGTATAAAATCGGACACAATAAAATTATATTTGTCATAATTAAACAAATTGTTTTATGTTTTTTAATAAATCCAATACTTTTATACCCAAAGTACAAGTTTTGAAAAATCTCACGTGAGATTGGGGTAGAGGGAGGGGGTTGAGAAAAATCTTACGACATCTCACCAAGGGGGGAGGAGGGGCCAAAAAATCCTTAAAATGCCTCACGTAATTAATGGACGCCCCCTTATCGCTATCCCGCGGGAACTGTGCAATTTTCCGGGATAAAAAGTACCCTATGTTTCAACCTAGGGTACCAGCTGTCACCGTTCCAAAATTTGTTCAAATCCGTCCAGTCGTTTTGGCGTGAAGAAGGAAGATACAGACACACTCACATCGTCACAAACTTTCGCATTTATGACGGTATTTCTTTATACAGGGTCCCATAAAATGTCTACACAGTCTTATACATACACATACACAACTCACGTCTCTATCCCTTACGGGGTAGACAGAGCCTATGGTAACAGGTATCTACAGGCCACAATTTAGCAAGATTGTGGGCGTATAGGTGGAAAATGGAATCAAAATAGTGATGGGTTGCTAGCCTCATCGTCTATAACATGATTCCTATTATGTTCGCCCATTCTCTCGATGGGCTTTTACCATCTGCGCGGGTACAGAAGCAACTGATACATTCTATTGTCTTAATATAAGTGATAATGTAGGATTCTAATGGTGCAAGAATTTTCGAAATTGGTCCAGTAGTTTCAGATGCTATTTAATGCAAACAAACAAACAAGTCTTTCCTCTATGAGTTCAAGCCTCCAGGCTTTGCCTGTGTCAGCTTTGAATGTCAGATTTTGACAGTTAATTCATTTAATGGTTTTATGACAATGTCAATTTTATGATAAGTCTACTTGACCAGTTCTTGGTGTTCTGTGATGTGTGAAGAAGATTTAGAGTGAGCTAAATGAAAAATGCTGATCTTGTACTATTAGTCTTTCACTTGTGCCACCACGTGCGCTTGTGCTAGTACAAGCTTTGCTTAGTTTGGGACTAGGTTAATTGGTGTAAATGGTAATTGTAAGTGTCTAGTTAGGTTATTACAAACACAGACATAAATCTCGTCTTTATCCCTTACGGGTTAGACAGAGCATAAGGTAAAAAAGCCTAAAAGCCACATTTAGCATGATTGTGGGCGTATAGGTGGAAAAAGGAATCAAAATAGTGATAGGTTGCTAGCCGCATCGCCTATAACATGATTCCTAAGATTTTCACCCATTCCCTCGATGGGCTTTTACTATCTGCGCGGGAAGAGAAGCAACTGGTACTTCTTTTCTTTACTCCCAGACCAGCATGGAACAAATTGTAGTTTATATTTATTTTATACACATTAAGTTACGTTTTACGTTTGGCTGGTCTGGAAGCAAAGATAAAACATAGAATGTACCAGTTGCTTTTCTTCCCGCGCAGATGGTAAAAGCCCATCGAAGGAATGGACAAAATTAGGCGAAGCAACCCATCACTCTTTTAATTTCCCTTTCAACCTATACGCCCACAATCATGCTAAATGTGGCCTCTATGTCTTGTTACCTTCGGCTCTGTCTACCCCGTAAGGGATAAAGACGTGAATTATGTATTAAGCACTCTGAGTATGTACCTAAGTAGTACATAGCATTAAGCTGTAGTAGTTGTTATCGCTGTGCTGGTTTGTTGCTCTCCGTTATCAGTACTTGAAATAGAACGCAGACGTGACGTACGCAATAGATTTTATATCTACTTACTTAGCTCGCTAGTACTTTGTTTTGCTTCTAGAAAGCATACTCTCTAACTAATATTCACCATGACACATGTGGATGTAGCCGATCGAGCCCTTTTACATTGGCAAAGTTGTGATAACGACTTGATAGGTACGCCACAAATAAACCCACCTAGGTGTTTGAGAAATCTGAAAAACGCGTTTTACTAGAGATGAGAGAGCTGTAGGTTTATTACCTAACTCGCTCGCAATCGCCATCGTGTTCATTTTGATAGTTCTTGTATGAATGTGACAGCTAGCTGATTCCGATGCCGATTGTCTTGATTGACACGCGGTCTTCAAGTTTTTAGTTAGCTCTGTCAACCTTGTAAGGGATAAAGACGTTCTATGTATGTATACACCATAGACTTATGATGATGATGATGTTGTTCCAGCGGCGATGGTGCATCGCTGAGCGCCGCCGGGAGCAAGCGGTCGGCCGTCTCGGCTTCGGACGCCGAGTGTTTCTCGCTGTGCCTGGGCGCCGGGCCTCTGTGGTGAGACTTCTTTCACTTCTATCACTTCTCCGAGACCAAGACTGCTTCACTGTTTTACTTCTGCAGGGCTTAGACCAATTAAAAAGGGACATCTGCTTTACTTCTTTTACTTCTGCAGACTCCGACTAAATAAAAAGGGGCCTCTGTTTCAGTTAGTCTAATTCAGCAGAATCGGACTAAATAAAAAGGGGCGTCTGCTTCACTTCTTTTACATCTGCAGACTCGGACCAATTAAAAACGGGGCATCTGCTTCAGTTAGTTTAATTCAGCAGATTCGGACTAAATAAAAGGGGCGTCTGCTTCACTTCTTTTACGTCCGCAGACTTGGACCAAATAAAAAGGGGCCTCTGCTTCACTTCTTTTACTTCTGCAGACGCGGACTAAATAAAAAGGGGCCTCTTTTACACTTCTTTTACTTCTGCAGACGCGGACTAAATAAAAAGGGGCGTCTGCTTCACTTCTTTTACTTCTGCAAGCTCAGACCAAATAAATTGTTATCGATTTAGATTTTTGTTATATTCAATCTCTTGAATTTTGTAATTTTATTTTATTTACTCTTGACGATTTCAATCTAAATTCACCTAACTTGACAATGTACAATTTATGATGTAATTTTTATTGAATAAATAAATAATCTAGATCTAAATGTAATCTATAAACCGACCACTTAAATGAGTCCTCAGCGCGGCTGCGGGGCGCGGGGTAGGAGACGGCGGGGAGCTCTCGCCCCCCGCGGTCGTCTCACGCCGCGCGGGCGAGGACTCGTTTAAGCGGTCGGTCTATAGCGTGTTGCCTCCTGGCAGGTGGTCCTGATGTTCCAGCGAACGACTCGGCACCGCCCGGAGGGGTGACCGGCGGGGCCGCCAGCCCCGCCACCCCTAGCACCCCCACCCACGACGACAACAATCGTAAGTCATCAGCATCATCATCAACCTAGAGGGGTCTGGAAATTTGTGACACATGAACATTGACGTACAATAAACAACTAGACTCCCAATCACGCTCAAAAACTGTCCAAAGCAAAAGTCTGCACGACGCGTCTGTTGTGCAGGTTTTTGTTCAGTTGTGTTTCGAGTTTCGACCGCGCTTTGATAACAATGTATATGTCTCTTTCGCACCGTAATCTTACTATTGAGAACAAAAGAGACAGGCAGGTTTCCAGCGCGTGGCGTCGTGTCGTTACTTCTCCTACGTCCCTCTCCTACGATCCTACGCCATTGATATTAAACATTACTGCCACGAAATAAGGTGTCAATCTGAACGAATATGTTAATGCTATCTGTCAAAGTCGATGTGTTGACACACACAACACATAGACAAAGCAAATCGGACGTTTCTTGAGGAACCTTTGTTAGCGACTGAGAGTAGTTGTTTATTGTAAGTCAATGCTCATGAACGAAATAATTGTAGTCTTCATAGTAAACCCTGTAACAAGGGAGGGGGGGGGGGCCGGGGAGCAAAATGATGAAATTGGTGTTACGTACTTTATGGACGGGGCCCCAGTGGGTGGGACTGCTATTTTATTTCAGGTAGTCAGCTGCAGAGAAAACCTTTCCTGAAATACTGTTAGCCTTACCTTACCTGTGCCTAGAAAGACTTTCATACAAACTTGCGAGCCCTGAAACCAGGGTCCCAATCTACCTACCCTCCTTCAAGTTTACGCTACATACTACGGCCCCTTGTCGCAACTCAATGGGGACTATCGTTTCTTTGCTCACCAGTTGACGCCACCGTTGGCTAAGGTCCAGAGGTATAGCTGTCAAAGGCGGCTTAAGATCGGCGCCGAAACAAAGTTTTAAATCTTGAATGTCATTAAAATTATTCATTATAAATAACTATCATCATAACGAGTAGCTATGCCGCAATGTTTTGTTCGATAAAAAAAATCGCGTTTAAAGCGTTCACATTCATCGCCAAATAATCCATATTTTTTTATAAATATACATTTGTTGTATGTTTTTAGGAGACTTGTTGAGCGCGCTACTATGGGGCAGCGCATCATCGCTAAGCAGCAGCGCCGAGAGCCTGTACTCCGACCCGCATCCCGCGCTGCAGACGCAGCACCAGCAAGCGGTCAGTATAGACAGAGAAAATGACAGGGTAAAGAGAAAGGACTAATAGGGTAGACAGAAAAACAGGATATACAGAAGGATAGGCATGGTAGAAAGAAAGGACAGGTAAGTTAGAAGAAGAGGACAGGCAGGGTATCTACCCTCGCTATCTCGCTTCTCGCTATCTATCTTCCTTCCTATCTAGGAAGGATTGCGAAGATAGATAGAAAAGACTGGCAGGATAGATAGAAATGACTGGCAGGATAGACAGAGATGACAGAGGGTAGATAGAAACGACTAACTAGTAGGGCAGATACTCGTAGATAGGATGAAAATGAAAAAATGAAAAACATTTTATTCAGTAACTTAAATTAGAACAGCAGTATCTGTGCTGGCGCCTCTTTTTGAGTATACGAGATACTCGTGCTAAGAGAACACCGCTCTTCCTCGTATTGTATCTTACGATTTAAATAGATGTAAGAATGTATTTACAAACTCTAAAAAACTAAAAAACTCCAAGAAATCTATAAAGTTAAAAACAATTTTTAAGTACAGAAAATTGACAAAAATAAAATGAAATAAAAACAAAAGTAGTTTGTGTGTGTGTGTGTGAGTGTGTGTGTGTGTGTGAGTGTGTGTGTGTGTGTGAGCGTGGGGAAAAGGATAAAATCATCATACCGGTTTTTGAAATAGATTTTCAATCTCAAAATAGCTTTTAGATATTAACCATTTTGTTAGCTCACATTGACACTTATGTGGGGGGAGGGAATAAATACCAACGAGTCTATTTATGAGATTATACAGATTGGCAGATTGAACTGATTGTTGTCTCCTTGCAAATGCCGATTGCACAATCGGAGTGTGAATAATATTGGTCTTTTTCCTAAGAAGGATGGGTGGGATACGTAGAAATGACAGGCAGGATAGACAGAGGACAGTCAGGGTAGACAGGACGGGCTAAACAGGGTGTTGATTGACTAAAAAGTCAGTATTCGGGGAGGCTCAGGAGAATAGGGAAGTAAGATTTTTTTTAAGCGGTTGCAGGGGGCACTTGACAGCCAGATAGGTCTGACGAACATGATAGTAGCTAGACAGGACCAATAAACAGACTGAGATACATAGAATAAAATAGATGCCTAAACTGTTGCAACCGCTTTTTTTTCTGACTTCAATTCAAACAGGGGAGGTTGAAAACGTAACAGTTACTACTACATCATGCAATATAGTATGATTATTAGATTATACATGTTTTTTTTTTATTTCCAGGTGGTCAATAAGATCTTGGAGCGCAAGGATCGGCAGCCTGTCAAGATCGACTTTAAAATCTTCCTAACTGAGAACACTATGACGCGTTGGGAAGCTGTAAGTAATGTTCTACTAAATACAACATATTCTTGAGGATTATAACATGTACATCATGTACAATTGAGGACATAAATATCGTTACAGCTAAACACGTCAAATATATTTATGTGCTAAAGTAACAAGACCTAAAGACCAATAAAACCGGAAGCCCACTTCCATACTACCAGTATGGAAGCTAGGAGCAAAGAAATAATATAGAATGTACCAGTTGCTTCTCTGCCCGCGCAGATACTAAAGGCCCGTCAAGGGAAAATGGGCGACAATCTTAGAAATCATGTTATAGGCGATGCAGCTAGCAGTGGCGTGGCGTCCATAGCACTCGATTCCCACCGGCTTGCCTATTTTAAGGCAGAGGAAAGGGCTAGTTAAATTCCCTCCGGCTTGCCTTCTGATATACTTGACGCCACGCCACTGGCGGCTAGCAACCCACCACTTTTTTGATTCCCCTTTCCACCTATACGCCCACAATCATACTAAACGTGGCCTTTAGCCCCCTTATTCATAAACGCTCTATAGGCTTCTGCTAACTTAGCAATCGTTTGTCCTTATCTGTGAAAGGTAAATGTCAAAGTGACAAATAAGGACAAACGATTGCCTTACGAACGAACTACTTATTAATGATAATAATGCTTTAACATGTTTTAATTTATTTATGTAATTTTTCCGGACGATCTTTTTGTGAATTCTTTGTAACAATGTAATAATGGACAATTGTAATAATAGAAATATATTTTATTAACATTGAAACTTATTAATTATGTATAATTTTGGTAAACTATTTTAATATCAATGATCTATTTAATTCTGTAGATTAGTATAAGAAAATGTTCGCATTCTGGTTAGACATGTCAGCGCACTGTACACTATTTTTAAGACACAATTTTTTACATACCATGTCTAAAGCAAAATAAATTATTTCATTTCATTTCCAAGTTAGCAGAAGCCTGTAAAGCGTTTATGAATAAGGGGGTAGGTGTACTCCATCCATTGTTAGTGGGTAAACGTACCTTGTCCGCAGGTGGTGCAAGGCAACTCCATGTTCCTGCGTCTGCCAGGCGTGCTGCAGGCCGGCAGTAAGGAGAGCTTCATGCTGCTGTTGGACTTCGCTGAGGAGAGGCTGCACGTCACCAAGTAAGAGAGGGAGGAGATGTGGGAGGGACAGAGAGAGCAGTAGTTTGTTTTTGTCACTCCTTCACACTAAAACGGCTGGACTAGTGTATATGGTTTTCACACCTCTTATTCATAAAAGAAAGCTTTGCTAAGTAGGGATCAAAGTGCAACTTTTCTGTTCAAGGCTTTTGTGAGTGTGTTTTTGCAAATACAATTTTTTAAAGTTGGTAAATGTAAATCCACGTCATTTTCTATGCTGGTAGGGTAGCTCTTTAATTATATTAAGAATTCTTTTTTCAAGTTTTTTTAATGTTCGGTGTGAAAATTTGTATGAGCCACTCAGGAGCATAATTATTTTCATCTTGGGCTTTAACACTTGAATATTACGCTCTGGATTCAATAATATAATAATATATAATATCTTAGGACAAATTGACACCAATTGACCTAGCCCCAAACTAAGCAAAGCTTGTAATATGGGCAATGGGCACTAGACAACGGATAAACATACTTACATAGATAAATACATACTTAAATACATATTAAACATCCAAGACTCGAGAACAAACATTCGTATTTTTCATACAAACATCTGCCCCGACCGGGAATCGAACCCGGGACCTCAAGCTTCATAGTCAGGTTCTCTAACCACTGGGCCATCCGGTCGTCCAATGTAGCGCCCTCGCCGTAAATACACCATTTTACTCCCTCGTGACACAATAACAATTTTTTTTCCAGCTGCATCATCTGCGTGCTGAAGTCGCGCGGCGACCGCGCCACACTCCTGCGCACGTTCATGTTCATGGGCTTCACACTCCTGCCGCCCGCCGCCCCGCTGCTCCCCCCCGAACTGACCAATCCTGACTATATATTTCTACACTACAACATGCAGTAAGATGACAGCTTGTAAACATCTCCAGACAATTTGAGCGTGTGCTCGAATGCTCGGATGAGCGAATGCTCACGATTTTAAGCACCACCAGGTCGATTATAGACGGTTTCGGGCGAATGCTCATCGTGGACAAATTGAAGAGCAAATGCTCAAGATTTTAAGCATTAAATTCACCGTTACAGTCGAATGCTCATTGTAAAAAAATTATAACATCCAATGCTCATACAGTCAGCTTCAATACAAACGAAATGCTCATTGCTTCAAATTTAAGCATACGCTCAAATTGGTATTAGGCACAGTATTAATAATCGAAACGCTCAAGAGATGTTTGCTCGCTCAAATTCTTGGCACGAATTTGTAAACAGGTTTCAAAGTTCGTTATTCGCAAATAGTGTGACATAAGTAGTATCATAGTCTGCCTTTCTATTGTTTTGCTACCTTAATATTAAAGGGATCTCTACCCGTGACTCTACCACCTAAAAAGCAACGATTATTCTAGATTTTTCTATTTATTGCGCTGTCAACACTCGCCGCGTTGAGAACTGGCAACACCCTCCGCGGCCATCTTGCAATCGCTATGAATCTAATGACGTTACAGACAAGATGGCGTCGGTACCTACAAAAAGTAAAACTACCGTCGGAAATGTTATTTGACACAGAAGTTAATTTTGTAGTTAGTTTTTTAACACTAATATCGCCATCTTGTTTTTGTGACTACCTAACGCTTTGTAGCGGCCGCTAGAATAATTGCCATCTGTGAGTGCAGCAGTTACGGTTGGTATGATTTAACGGGTATTTGGATGTGATCAGGGGTGATTTAAAAGTAGTATTTTATAAAGGAATGTTTTTTTAAGGTAGCTAACGCCAACACTAGACGCAAGCTAGTAGCGTTCTCTTTCTAACACCTAGTTTTAGGGTACCGGTATTCCTAACGCTGAGCAGTGTTTGTTATGTTTCGGAGTCATGGAAATTATTCAATCGGCATTCTATCTTGGCCGTTAAGGTCGAGGCATCTGCAATCTGTATTGTGGGTGACAGCTTGACTCGAGTGTTTAGAGAGACATGCTTACTCGTTTGTTAGTTTGTGTTTTTAGAACTTTTTTCCATCGGCACATTTTCACACTGGCTTGCTAGAATTTAAAGGCGTCAACAAGTCTTATATAGTACATAGGTTTAAATGTATTTTTCAGCGATTTTACTCGATTACTTCGGTGAGCCTGACTTTTTTTTAAAGTATTAAAAATGTTGGTTGAAAGTACTTAAAATGTTGTTTCGTTTTTCAAAAACTGAATTGTTCAAGTAATGGAGTAACTTTGTATTTTGATTTCTACGTAATCAGATTTGATGATTTGGCTCTTTTTTTTAAATCAAAACTGATCAAGTAGAAATTATTTCTTGATTCATTATTATTATTATTATTATATCGAATATGTATGTCGTCGTGTATTAATCACCCAATCCGGGATAGTGCGAAAAAAAAATCAAAACTAAAAAAAAAACTTAAAAAATGAAAAAAAAATAAAAAAAATGTTTGTAAAAATATTTCGAACTCCGTTTCACAGGATTTTGTACACTTTCCGTTTTAAACACCTAAACACTTGCAGTATCGAAATATAAAAAAAAAAACTTTCTTTCACTTTTTTTGAGCTGCGATCTAGCAAAAATTACTTTCCGCAAATAACTTTTGCTATTTAGTAGTTGATAATATTATAAAATAATTAGTACATAAGAGGTTTATGTTTAATTCCTGTATTTAGTATTACGATTGTTTCTCTCCATTTCGAGCATATTTGGGATTTGAGCAATCACGACAGCTCATTCTGAGCATTTCCACCATCCTTGTATGCTCGATTGGTAAGATTTAGTTTTTAATTTCACAGCGTGCCCCGAATTTCAGTATTTCACTAAAAGTATTATTCGAACCTTCCTTTGTTAAAAAGTGAAACGGGAGCATGCTGTATGTAGTTAATTGTAAGTTTAATGTATTAATTGATAAAAGATAAAAATAATCTTAATCATTGCGTGTTTTATTTTATTTTTATTTCCTCTGCGAGCTGCATACGGGAACATGTTTAGATCTTCAAAACTAAAGCTCTAATCAAATTTTTACTAGTTCACGCATTGACGTACAATAAACAACTAGACTCCCAATCACGCTCAAAAACTGTCCGAAGCAAAAGTCTGAACGACGCGTCTATTGTTCAGAGTTTTGGTTCAGTTGTGTTTCGACCGCCCTTTGATAACAATGTATTATGTCTCTTTCGCACCATAATCTTACTATTGAGAACAAAAGAGACAGGCAGGTTTCCAGCGCGTGGCGTCGTGTCATTACTTCTTACGACCCTACGCCATTGATATTAAACATTACTGCCACGAAATAAGGTGTCAATTTGAACGAATATGTTAATGTTATCTGTCTAAGTCGATGTGTTGACACACACAACACATGGACAAAGCAACTCTGACGTTTCTTGAGGAACCTTTGGTAGCGACTGAGAGTCTAGTTGTTTATTGTAAGTCAATGCTCTAATCAAATTTTTACTAGGTCACGAAATTAATGAGAGCCGTGAGTATTTTCTAAGCTACTCGTATTTCAATTCAGCACAGTCACCACTTTCGAGTGGTATTTTCACACATATGCTTTCAAAAATCGGGCCCCTGTACACTACTATACTTCATTTACTTTAGGATGAGAAACCACAACAACATTAAATTGCGTCTGGTCAACTATTTCTTACCTAGCAAATAGTACAGTGCAATAGTCTGGGAGCCGCAAAATAAAATTGTTTTAATGCCACTTTATTTTCGTGTCGTTTACAATTACTCCAGTACAAATTGCAAAGAGCACACTTCACGAGCCGCAATATAATGTTGTTGTGGTATCTCATCCTAAATTAAATGAAGTATACATACAACAGGTAATTTACTTAAGTTTCTCACCTATAACTATTGTACGTTACAGTAAACAAACCCCCTGTGGACTTGGGTCGCAGGTTCAGATACCCGGCTTTGCAGGTACACATAGCCGATAAAAACAAGCAAAATTTGTGTTTTTTAAAAACTTTGTTTATTGCTCATTCTTTTTTTAAAACAAGCCAACAGTACAATTAAATTTGCGTATAAAAGTCTCGTGATGTTCGATATTTTTCTGACTATTTCGTAGTCCTTCCTACTGGAATGCTCGCCCGGCGGCAGCGAAACGAACACTGCGCCACTTTGTACTGGGCGCAAATTACAACGGCGCACAACTACCTTCGTTTTCATCGTCATTTTTAATATTAAATTTCTAAATGTCACTGAAAATTAGAACAGAAAAATCCGAAAAGTAAAGCTATGGCCGGGGATCGAAGCCGGATCTTCGTCATTCCGTGACGCGTACTATACCCCTACACCACCCATAGGAGGTGGGTAGTCTTCGAATTTTTCTGCATGTTACTAGCTGTCACGCGACCTTGTTACTATGCGAATTTTTGTCGCCAAGCGTCATCTGTTTTAATGATGTGTCTGTACAACACAATTACCTAGTACAACTAGCTGTTGCCCGCAACTTCGTCTGCATAGAATTCGTTTATCGCTATCCTGCACAAATTACGCAATCCATTCTTAGAGGATGCCTACGTCATAGTAGCTTTATGCATGCAAAGTTTCAGCCCGATCGGTATAAAATTGACAAAGTTTCATACAAAGTTTCATCCCCTATTTTATGCCCTTGGGGGTAGAATTGATCAAAATCCTGTCTTAGCGGATGCCTACGTCATAACATCGTCCAGTGGTTTGGACTGTGCGTTGATAGATCACTATGTCAGTCAGTCAGTCAGTCAGTCACCTTTGAGTTATATATGTTTAAGATATATTGTAAAAATAAATACAGAATAATAATAATAATAGATTTAGCTTTTAAGTCTGATTGCGTTAGTATAACTATATTACAGTCATTGTTATGACTTGTCAGAAGTATTATTAGATACTGACTTATTGCATCATTCAAGTAATAATGAATAGTAATGACATTGAAAGGTATTGACTCTGATTGAGCACCACATAATAGGCGGAACAGATAAGGAAATAATTTATGATTGTGAAAACTTGTTCAAGGTAATATATACAGTCAAGTGTAATAATATGAATCTAGTCAACTTCTCAAAAATAAGTACCACACACTCTTACACCAGCGTAATAAGGTTGTGGGACATATTTTTGAGAAGTTCGTATCGACACTTATTTTTGCACTTGACCGTACAGAAGTAATAAAAATTATGACATTTACACATTTGTTCGTACTATGTAACTGAGATTTACAATTTAACTACACAACAATATAACATTACTTGTGTTTGTCAGTGATGACTGATAAGGATGACTTATAACAACGAAGAAATATCAAAAATAGTCTTCTTACTTCTTACATAGTAATAGTTACGCAAAGGAATGTTACAATAAATTACGATCTCGGCCGTATATTCCACTTACGATCTACGCGTTATAGTTATAGCGCCATCTAATGGCTCAGCTAGGCAGCAGTTGACAGACTGCCGAAGCAAACTAAGCTTACGCGACGGTTACGTTGCGCGCTCTCGCCGCGCGCGCCAATTCATGCGCCTACGCGCCATCCAATGGCGGACTAACAGGGGGGCGGAAGTGGCGGCCCGCCCCGGGCCCCCGGTCTTTGAGGGGCCCCAAATGCCTCCGCGTTCTCCTGATCAAATCCTAATCAAGACTTTAAAAATGTGCTTAGTATGTTAGTACCTACATAATGTCATCAAGATCAAAACACTACAGCCATCTAGAATTTTTACTCAGTACTAATGTTCTTTTAACTTTGCTGAACGCGTCCAATACGCTGAAGGAGGGGATTCCCATCTCCGTGTACGGACAAAACTACATATTTTTTTAAGTTGGGGGGCCTCATTTAGGTAGTTTTGTCGCCCCGGGCCTCTGACGGGCTTAGCCCGCCACTGGCGCCATCCAATAGGATAAGTTTTTCCTTTCCCCTTCTCTCTTGCTTCAGCCATGTTTGTTCTTATCTTGGTACCTCGTGAAAATCCAATAAATCTAACTAATCTGATATGTAAATGTTACTATGTGGATACAATTATTAAAAAATACTTTATCATGAGTTAAAAAAGTAAACGCATTTTAATTCGAGTTCCGTTCGACCTTACTAGACTGGAAATAAAAACATGTGAAATGAACCAGCGTGAATAACGCTTAGAAGGCTGTTACTATATCATAAAATAACTCTGAGCGCTATGCCGTCATTTCTGAGCGGTACAGGTATGGAATTTCTCAGGTACAAGTGAGGAATTACAACTAATTATTAATGTACGGCTTTTTTATAGCTTATAGATTAAAAATAAATGTCGAAAAACCAGTGGCGTAGCTACCAAGGGACAAGGCGGTGCAGTGCCCCGGGGCCCTCAAGCTCAGAGGACCCTAGAATCCTTACCAGAAAATCTCGATCAAACTTATTATTAAAACGTAACCAGTTTAGATAGTAGTGGGGCCCCATTTTTTTATTTGTACCAGGGCCCTTGGTTACCTAGCTACGCCACTGCGAAAATCCTAGTGCCGCTTTAAAGTGGTGGTGCCGGAAGTTAGTGCATTTTTTTTTCATATAATAATATGAGTAAAAACCTGTACCACTCTGAAATGACGGCATAGCGCTCAGAGTTATTGTAATAGTAACAGCCATGTTATAGTAACATGTATGTTATAGTAACAGCCTTTAAGCGTTATACACGCTGGTTCATTTCACATGTTTTTTTCCATGGTAGTAGTCTATGTCTATATAGTCCAAGATCCCAGAGCGATCAGACATAACTTATTTTCAGACGAATGAAACCTTAAGTTTTCAGTAGCGTCTCGTGTGCCTTGAATACCTACGCGCTTGTGAAAACTTGCCGAGTGACACCTGGGCAGGTACCAGGTGAGAAAGGTAACTAAAAGTAAGAGTTATTTAACTTAAATTCACATGGCTGATTTTTATATATATATCATGTAGAATATTATTTTAAAGTAATATCATAAGTGTCAAACACTTTTGATGGACCAGAGCTTTTGTCAGACGCTTTTAAGCTAGGTACCCAAAACATAAATGAACTTTACTTATTTTTACATGTCTGATTTTTGAATATATTATTGGAGTATTTATTTAAAAGTTATATTCAATCAGTCAGACAAACTAGAGTGACCAAACATCCCCTAAGACAAAAATTCTGTGAAATTTATAGAATTCCTGTTAAAGTTAATTTTGTTGAAACAAAGATGCAAAAATCTCAGATCGAAAACAGTAAGTATTCTTAACACATTTAAATTTTTTACTTTGAGGCGCATACGCAATAGTGCTCTCGCCCTCATACTTCTGGCTGAACAATATTTGTCTTAGGGGATGTTTGGTCACTCTAGTTTGTCTGACTGATTGAATATAACTTTTAAATAAATACTCCAATAACATATTCAAAAATCAGACATGTAAAAATAAGTAAAGTTCATTTATTTTTTGGGTACCTAGCTTAAAAGCGTCTGACAAAAGCTCTGGTCCATCAAAAGTGTCTGACACTTATGATATTACTTTAAAATAATATTCTACATGATATATATAAAAATCAGCCATGTGAATTTAAGTTAAATAACTCTTACTTTTAGTTACCTTTCTCACCTGGTACCTGCCCAGGTGTCACTCGGCAAGTTTTCACAAGCGCGTAGGTATTCAAGGCACACGAGACGCTACTGAAAACTTAAGGTTTCATTCGTCTGAAAATAAGTTATGTCTGATCGCTCTGGGATCTTACTCTAATACCGCTACAGCATGTATTACTAGTCAGAGTTAGTTTGATTAGGTATACTCTATCTAGTACATTACACTGCGCGATTTTAAAACATTATAATTTCTTATATACCCTGTAATAATAGCTAATGTCACCTTCCACCTGCTTTTCTGAGGGTATCGCCTCTTCATCCACCAGATGGAAGAGCTGCTTGTCGATGTTTGGGAAGAATGTGTCGCAGTCAAAAGACTTCTGGATCTCAGTCAGATATATTTTACCACAATTTGGATGAGCCATGGCTGCCTGCAAGGAAATGTAATAATAATAATAATAATATCTTGGGACAATTGACACCAATTGGCATTGTTCATTTTTTTTTAGTATGCTCCAATTCGAAAACCATTTCGAGGAAAACCATAATTTATCCGATTTATTTTGTCCGATTTCAAAAATACTTTATGATTGCAGATATTTTTGTAAAAGTACTTTGAACCTTTGTTTGACCGAACGACCCGGTTTTTAGACAGAATCCAGCATCGAATGTTTGCCACAAAAATGAAAAAAAAAAGTTTAGCTATGGCAACTGTCACGTGTCACTGTCAAATCGACAAAACCATAGACAAAGCCGTTTTTTTAATAGCCAGTCGAACGAAGGCGATTGGGATTCTGTCTAAATTCACGAATTATCAAACAGCGAAAAAATATTTATTATTAATTAACAAAGCTACGTAAAAGCATAATATTCTAATTAGTTGCTTGAAATAGTCCATTTTATCAAATAAAGGTGTTAAAAGTACAGCTTAAAAAAAATGAACAATGCCAATTTGCAAGATTGAGGATGTATAGGTGGAAAATGGAATCAAAATAGTGATGGGTTGCTAGCCTCATCGCCTATAACATGATTCCTATAAGTTTCGTCCATTCCCTCGATGGTATTTTACATTCTGCGCGGGTAGAGAAGCAACTGGTACATTCTGTTTTTCTTTGCTCCCAGACCAGCATGGAAGAATGAAAAAAATGTTATCATTTAATTAACCACATTCCGACCGACACAAATATAAAGAAATAAAAAAATAACCAATTATCACATTGGTTTTGATGCTAAAACCACGGAAAAACATGATAACAGAGGGATAGATAAGGTTTGAATTAAACGAATAATAGTCCAAGCTTTCATGCCTTCCTTTTTTAACCTTCCATACTGGTCTGTATAGAATGTACCAGTTGCTGTTGATAGTTTTGAGTCCCAGACAAAGGATATTTTTTATCCCGGACAACAGCATAGTTCCTGCGGGATTGTGATAAGACTTCTGTACAGACAGTCTCAGGCAACCACTATTTTAATATAAAAGATGAAGTCGGTTAAAGAAACAAACAATACCTGATAGATGGAGGATCCACCAATAACCCATGTACTTCCAATATCCTCTCGACCTTCAATATATTTCACTGCCTCATCTAAACTTGGTACCACAACCACTCCTTCCGGTACCTGAAATTATAACATGACAAATGTAGAATCAGTTGAGCGTAGACTGAATTCCTAGTACATGGAAATTTCGTTAGAAAATAACCTTCTTTCGCCCTTCACTATGCTAGTCTGGGAGTAAAGAAAAACCATAGAAGGTACCAGTTGCTTCTCTTCCCGCGTAGATGGGAGTCTGGGAAGACCAGCATGGATGTGAACTTAGAAAACATGCCAACAAAATAATGAATAATTTAAGTTAGATAACAACAATTTCTTTCATGCTGGTCTGGGAGTAAAGCAAAAACATAGAATTTACTAGTTGCTTCTTTTCCCGCACAGACAGTAAAAGCCCATGGAGGGAACGGGCGAGTCTTAGGAATCATGTTACAGGCGATGCAGCTAGCAACCCATCACTAATTTGATTTCCCTTTCCAGCGATACACCCTTAGTCATGCTAAACATGGCCTTAAGTTTTTCTTACCTTAGGCTCTGTCGAACCCGTAAGGGATAAAGACGTGATATATGTATGTATGTATAACAACAATAATATTTTCAACATGAAACTACCGTGAGACTCAATCATAATTACACATAAACGGATAACTCACGTATAAAAAGGCGAGTGATGCTCGACATGTTTCGGACTATTTCGTAATCCTTTTCCAAGAGCGCTCGCCCCGGCGGCAGCAACACAAACACATCGTCATTTTTATTATTGTCAAATGTCGGGCAGCACACAACACTGATCACGTCACTCCGTAAAGGTTCGCTCACACTCACCGTTTGGTCAATATTTAAAACAGTTTTCCAACTTTGGGGGGGACTTTTTATACGTGAGTCATCCGTTTATGTGTAATAACAATAATATTCACCGTTTCCTTGACTTTGTCCACATGTCTAGTCATGACAATGTTGATTCTGTCCTTCAGGGGTCTGTACTTTAGCGGGATGCAGTCCCAAGTAACTCTGCCCATTATGACAGCATTCACTTTAGAGGGAGATGCAACTCTTGTGGTCATCGTTGTGAAGTATGCCATCTCTTTCCTGCGAAATTTGGGTTAATTAGCCACAGAATAGTGAGAATTGTAAACAAGTGAATATGTTTTTTTATACACGTGGAGCTTTTTTTATTTTCGTACTGTTCATTTATTTTGCGCTCAACTCTTATTTTCATGTACCGTTTTGCTACAAATATTCATTTCTAAGTAGTTATAAACTTGGATTTCACTTATAATATAAAACAGGGCATACAATCACGAAAAAAAACAAGTAACATGAGTTTTTATGTTATTTAGGGGACAGTTTCGAATTGAAGCATAGTTGAGATTAATTCTATTAAAAGCTTAGGTTAGAATAAATATAAACAAATGGAAAAACATAGATTTAACCTACTTCAGTCTCCATGGCAAGGTCCCCTTGGCTCCAATACCCATGTTGTCGCACGCCGCAGCAATTAAATTCAATTTTACTTGCGACATGATCAAAAAATCGCGATGGGACTAACCACAACAAAGAAAGAGCGGTGTTTAAATTTAAGTTTAGATTTATGCGACTGAAGTTTAAAATACTTCTTCGTACAGTGCCTTGTTTAGTAAAGTAATTGCTTTAATGTAACGTCGTGATCAAGGTCGTATAAAAGTCAATAATTTTATTTAAACTTTCAAATAAACGTGCGATTTCGGCAAAATAGCGCTAATATTTGACATTTAACAACTTTTTTTCTTTTTCTATTATATTTGACATTGACAGTTTACTAGTGCTGCCAACATAGTAATTATAAAAATCTTAGGAATTGACCCACCCAAACTATTTTGCCTTTCATAGTGCATTGTTATCTTAATTAAATAAAAGTTTGTTCTTTGTTTCTGTATTGTTTTGTACTGATTTGTGGTGTTCAATAAAGAGTATTTGTATTGTATTGTTTGTTTCTGTTAGGTGATTGGTTACTAAAATACAATGAAGAAGCAGCGGTTCCTATTAGGTTCAATTTCAGGCTCCACAGAAAACCATCTTTTCTGTACTTTACGTGTAGTGACACATCATGCTGAGTGGAGACCTTTTTAAAGTGTCCTTTTGTGTCACCACAAATGTAATGTTTACGTTTATTGTAACTTGTTTTATTCTAAGGTGGTGGGGCTTTTGGAACTAAAATGCATTTTTTCTTTCTTTCTTTCTAAGTAGGTAATGGAGTGATTAAAAAAAACTTAACTTTTATTGGCTGAATTACTGATTGCTAGTTGTGGAAAAAACACTAAATATCCGCTTTTTTTTATTATTGCAACAAAAGTGAGTTCTGTCAAATTAAATTTTGACGTTTGCGTTCCGGTTCACGACAATAATTAATTTTCATCTATTTTGGCGTTTTCATTTATTATTTTCGTTCCGAAAATAAGATCCAGCTCCAAAATTATAATTATTTCGGTCTTCAACTAAACTACAGCTCTCAAACTGGGCTTCTCGAGTCATCATTATAATGAGGAAAAGTAGCAACTTAGTCACTGTTATACCTAAGTAAAGTACCTAATGTAATGTCTTTGTTAACATCTTGATAGAAAAACTCCAGCAGCTGCTATTAGCTTCCTACAAACTCGAAGATATTTTGCCACAAGTTTATACAAGCTAATTAGCTCGTTTTGCAAGCATCACGTCTTGCAAATGATTGCCAGTGGTCAGATTTTAAATTATTTATTTCGCTACTCCGCTACTCACGTGCAAGATATCCAAGCCTGTGTGAAATATATATGTTTCTCATGCAAACCCTAGTTCCACTACTGCCACATAAAACACATATAAATCCCACAAACTTAATAATCCCTTACACCACACAAACACTGACTCGATTCGATCCCTCTACAATGTGTGTAGGTACGATGTTGGTTTGCATGTGTAACAGTTGTGCTCATTAAACTTTGATAATGATCTAGTAGAGAGATCGAGGGATAATTAAGTTTATGGCATTTATATGTGTTTTATGTTTCAGTATTGAGGGATTGCTTGAAAAACATTACCTATATATTTCACACAAGCTTGGTTATCTTGAACGTGAGTGACGGAGTAGCAAGGTAATTGAAATGTACCTCCGGAAATTAACGCCTGATTCTATTAGAATACTTATTATTTATGGCATAAAGGTGTTTGACGTCTTGGCAACGTAAATATGCCCTTACTGTACTCTTTGCACACATGTATAGCTATATTCATAGCGTGCCGGCTTGCCGAGGTGAGGAAGCATTTTAGTGCCATTCGTTCTTTTCCGGCGGGACTCGGAGGTAATCCATTTAGCAGTAGATTCCCTAAAATAACGAATTGGATGACGGAGAAGCCCTGATAAAGGCGCTTTGCATTATCTTAACGGAAATAACCATTAATTAAAAAAGTTAAAAACCGCGAACGCAGAAACTGCTGAACCAATTTAGCAAACATGGCTAAGGAGACTGGCTTTCGGAAGAAAACCGTAACAAAATCGGTCCATCCGCTTCAAAGCTACGATGCCCGACACACAGACAACAATTCAACTAAAGTAACTAAAAAAGTGACAGGGGTGGCAAAATGCCACGGGCCCCTAGCTCTACGGGGCCCCGAACTGGCTTGGTTTAGAGCACAGAAAGGACGCTGATGCACTTCTTTATATTGAGGAAGGAGCCCCATCTGACAAATTTGCCAGCCCCAGACGTTATAGTTACGCCACGAAGTGGGACGTAATATAAGCTGTTATTCTTTTATTTGACCTCTGCAAAAGTTTGTTTCTTAAAAAATCACAAACAATGTTTTTTTTTAATAATTCGTTCAGGAACACCCTTTGCTTTTCTAAAAAACAATGCGTGGCCGTCTTTATCTATCTCCATTTCGCACCCATTCATATCGTTCGCTCTAACAACATTAACATTCACTCTTCACTCCCCCCTCTGTTGTAATTCATTCAAAGTGATGAGCTGGAACAAAGAGTATTTAATAAAGAATAGAGGGGTTTTTAACTAAGACAGAACAAGCAAGTGTGTCACCTGACGGTAAGCAATGACCTATTGTCTACTTTGTTCTTTGATTCTGTATTGTTTTGTACTGATTTGTGGTGTTCAATAAAGTGTATTTGTATTGTATTGTCTTTTGTATTTGTTTCTAATGCTATTAGCGAATTATGACTCTTCTATTCTTCTGATTATTTCATCAATCACTACATAGTATAAAACAAAGTCCTTTTCTCGCTATCTGTATGTCCCTATGTATGCTTAAATCTTTAAAACTACGCCACGGATTTGGATGCGGTTTTTTTTTAATTGACAGAGTGTTTAAAGAGGAAGTTTTATGTATAATTCTATGCTGATGAAGTCGCGGGCAGAAGCAAGCATCATTAAAAATGCCTGCTAATATTATAAATGCGAGATTAACTCTTTCTGTCTGTCTGTTACGCTTTCATGCCTAAACCACTGAACTGATTTTAATGAAATTTAGTACACAGATAGTTTCAGTATCGGCGAAGGACATAGCATAGTTTTCATCCCGTAAAATCGCATTGTTCCCGTGGGATAACGATAAGGGAATTCTGCGCAGCAGTCGCAAGCAACAGCTAGTCTCCATTAAATTAATGGTGAATCAATTTTTATGTAGGAACGGAAAAATGTTCTATCTTGTTTGATAATGATCCCGTAGAGGGATCGAAACGCGTCAGTGTTTGTGTGGTGTAAGCGATAATTAAGTTTGTGGGATTTATATGTATTGTGTTTTTTGGCAACAGTGGAGGGGGGGATTGAAAAGCATATATATTTCACACAGGCTTGGTTATCTTGCACGTGAGTAGCGGAGTAGCAAGGTAATTTTTTTGTTCATTGAAATGGACCTCCGCAAAGTAACGCCTGATTCAATAAAATATTTTCTATTCTGTTGTTGTATCTTGTTGACGCATTCTCGATTTTTTGCTTGAACATTTTGCGTTGACGCCCGCGTTTTTTCTTTTAAGTTGAAAAACCGGGACGAGGCGAACTTTCCGGTATTTATGGAATGGAATTCTTACATTTCCTTTAAGTCTACAATACTTAATTTACTTTAACCAAACTGATTATTAACGCTTGCTGGGTTTGCCTGTCACTGGGTTCTCACTCTTTTGTTATATTTAACACATTGTATGTATGTATGTATGTTGCCATGCTGGTCTGGGAGTAAAGAGAAAACATAGAATGTACCAGTTGCTTCTCTTCCCGCGTAGATGGTAAAAGGCCATTAGGAAATAATGGGCATAGGGATAATGTTATAAGGCGATGCGGCTAGCAACCCATCACTATTTTGATTCCCTTTTCCACCTACCCACAATCATGCTAAACGTGGCATTTAGATCTTTAGGTCTTGTTAGGTTGTCTACTTCGTTTATGTGCTGACGTGTGTATAAAAAAGTAGGTATAAATAAGATATTAAGCAAGTTCAGTAAAAAAACAATTTTAACCAACTTCAAAGTCAAAATTATGTGTAAAAGATTAAATAAAACAGAATAAGTTCATCAAAATTGCTTGCTAATTGCGACCCATCCTAAGTCGACATCCCGAATTCCATTTACGCGGTTTGCACTCGCACAAATGAAACTTCACGCGACTCTTGTCCAAATTACCACGGAATAAGAGCCCTTGAAGTGTGAAACGGCTGCATTTAAACACGGAAGCCGTTCCGTCTTTGTAACGAAGTTAATTCAGACTCTGTCCTTCCATTTAGTACATTTTTACATTCACTTTTATTCCCTAAGAGATTTTTATTAAGCCTTGCTCAATAGAAATCCCTAACAATGTCCGTCGTAAATCGCTTTAACTACCGCGAACCTACGCCGGCCATCTCTAAATGCGTCATTAACCCAGAGAAAGCCATATGGCTAGCAATAATAAAACACCCGATACGCATCTTATCAAAATAAACGGAATTAAACGCACCCAAAAAAATAACCTCAAAACTCGGCCATGTTTCCCGCCAAAATTGACAACCCGCACTGTCAATCAAAAAAAAGTTATAAATAAACCGCGTTCCATTTCACGCGAGCTTAATTTTTTGATAAATACTTCAACGTTTACGGTTACAAGTGTTCAGGATAATGAATGTGAGCGAGAGGCGGGTATTGCGGTTTGCGAAGCGCGATAAGGACGGAGATATTGTGTACCTTCTTTTATAGATTTGCTGAAAGCAGGATAGGGCTCCGTGCGATTTCAGTACCGGTTGATCGGTCGTCGGGAGTGGATGTTCGATTTTCTCGTTTGTCGTAAATTTTCCGCAATTTTTCACATGTGATTATTAAGTCCCCTGGGCTGCGGTGTCCTTCGAAGGGCATTGCAGCGTCCCTCTAACCGACGGCCATTAAGTTCAGTGGTTTCTGTGTCAACGATGTGCGAAAGACATTACATTCCTAATAATAAAACATTAAATCTGTCGAACGCTTGATTTGTAATAGGATTCGTGCGTGTTTTCTTTGTAGGTGAAATAATTTATTATGTTTTCTGGTTCCTTTGCCTATTTTTGTGCTTAAAAAAGTGCAGTGTGTGCCGTCTTGAGAATATAAATGTGGAAGCGTTCGGATACGGTGCGTATTTCTTTTAATGTTTTTTATTTACAGCCAGTAGGTAGTATAGCCTGTGACACATTATTTTTTCTATTTTTCAACAGTTGCCTGTTCCCACTTGAACTGTTGTAACATGTTCATTGTTTTATAAAGATAACGTGTGCACACACGGTTTGTACTCCTAAATGTAGAACGTGCCTGACTCTATTTATTTTAGTTATGGAATTAGTTACAATCGGGCCGTTATTTATTTTGCACATTTCGCGTTCCGATTCTTTGTTTAAACTGGCCAGTGTTATTGTTTTATTTTTCGATTTACAAATGGTGTGAATGCTTTTTACAGATTCTAGCCAGCCAGGGCGACCCGAATGTTTTTTTTTTATAGAGTAAGCATTTTAAGCGTACCTATTTTTCCAGCCAGTTTTTTTACAGCAACAAATCTTTTTCCTCATGAAGCGAGGCCCTTGAGATGATAACCCGGTTCGTAAATCCTCTTGAGCAATGAAAACGGGTCGGAAACAAGACAGGCTTTGGCTTGGACAATATTACAAGTACGGTAGGTATAAATGAATTTCAAATACGTTTATTGTACTTGTATTTTTTTAATACTACCACAAAAGCGGTCAATTGTGAAACAAACTCCGGCACGTAAGGTTCTGTAGGTACTAGGTGCCATACAATTGCTATTATTAAGGTCGAGCAAAAACGCCGAAAGATACAAGTGTCACAAAAAAGGAGGCATCTTGTAACGCATTTTTTATATTTTTTATTAAGTACTAGCTGTTGCCCGCAACTTCGTCTGCATAGAATTCGTTTATCGCTATCCCGCAGGTATTACGCAATTTTCCGGGATAAAAAGGAGCCTATGTGTTATTCCAGACTAAAATCTATCTATGTTCCAAATTTCATCCAGATCTGGCCAGCCGTTCTGGCGTGAAAGAGTAACAAACATCCAAACATACTCACAAACTTTCACATTTATAATATTTATAAATATAATAGCTTGTATAAAAATATGGTTGTGAAAGCGGAATGCAGGGTAGGTTAAAAATTGCCTCATAGGCTTCGGGAAAGTATACCTTTTTCTGTTTTGGTTGTTATATGTGGTGTTCAATAAAGAGTTATTGTATTGTATTGTATTGTAAAAGGATAATTACGATACGGTTTTGTTTTTTCTCGCTTTGGCGAGAAATGTATGGGAACATTGTCAGTAACAATTAAATAATACTAAAAACATTTACAGGCGTATTACAAAACTAATCCAACGACCTACTGAACATACATACAAAAATCACGTCTTTATCCCTTACGGTAGACAGAGCCTAAGTCCAACCTCAAGTCCACGTTTAGCATGATTGTGGGTGGGTGGAAAAGGGAATCAAAAAAGTGATGGGTTGCTAACTGCATCGCCTATAACATGATTGCTAAGATTTTCGCCCATTCCCTCGATGCGCTTTTACCATCTGCGCGGGAAAGAAGCAACTGGTACATTCCATGTTTTTTCTTTACTCCCAGACCAGCTTGAAATATGCACTTCAAAAATCTAAATTAATTAAGATTAGTTTTAGTTTAGTTTTTAATTTAATAGTTTAATTTGTATTAATTTCATTTATGTAATTTTTATTGTATTGTTCATGAATAAACTTCATCAGTAGGTATATAATATGCCGCTGAATAACATTAAGAAATTACACTGTTATTTCAACAAATTCAATGAAAAACTCATTTCAATCAAACCCAACGCCCAAATCACGGAAAGGTTAAATCCTAGACCATTGACAAGTAATAATCAATTTTTAATCAACTTCGGACCCTTCGAAGGGCCACGCACGCCTCGCTTCTAAAATGAATTACAAATGGCCGCCATATCAACTGTCAACTGTCAAACGCCAGCGGGAAAGTTAAGGGATGTTACCCTATACAGAACAGACTCTGACAGCCAGTTTTGACATATGACAGGCGAGGTGAAAATAGCAATTATGCCGTGAATGTCTACAGGCGCCTATTCACCAACTTGACATATGTCGGCGACATGTGACAATTCGAAATGCGAGGTGTATTCAATATGAAGCCAACTGGCATAGATAGTCACTAATTTTTGACCAAAAAATTATTGACAACTGCATTTGACAAACACTTCATTTGACATACATACATAAATCACGTCTTTATCCCTTACGGGGTAGAGAGCCTAAGGTAACAAGACCTAAAGGCCACGTTTAGCATGATTGTGGGCGTACGTGGAAAGGGGAATCAAAATAGTGATGGGTTGCTTGACGCATCGCCTATAACATGATCCCTAAGATTTTCGCCCATTCCCTCGATGGGGTTTTACCATCTGCGCGGGAAGAGAAGCAGCTGGTACATTCTATGTTTTGTCGCTCCCAGACCAGCATGGAAGTACACTTCATTTGACAACCATTTATTTTGTACTAAAATATTGACTGTTTTTGGAAAACCTAATTACTTTTTTTTTATGGTTTGGAAAATGCACCTTATGCATCCGCCCGGTACGGGTTTACCGGGGGTAAGTGGGGCTCTCCCGCGACGGCAGGCATACCCACTAAAAACCACACGGATTCCCTATTCGGTCGTATGTGAGGCGTTACGGCACTCGGGGTCACCGCGACGCCCCACGACCACCCCGGGATGGGGTTCCCTCTTTGCGGCACATTAAAACATAAACCTAACTTTCCTAACCTAACCGGTTCAAACTGCGAGCCCTATTTCAAACACCGCAAGAAAACTGGCTTTTGAGTAAAAAAACTGCATCAAAATTGGTCCATCCGAGAGCTATGATGTCACAGACACAAACATGGACATCAGACTTATAACATCCCTCTTTTTGGGTGGGGGGTTACAGACCGACCGAAGAAATGACGGCGTAGCGCTCAGAGTTATTTTATGATATAGTAACAGCCTTCTAAGCTTCTTTCACGCTGGTTCATTTCACATGTTTTTTTTTTCCATGGGCTTGTAGTCCAATAGGGTGCGGGCGGCAGTGCACCCGCCCGCACCCCTCTCCGTCCCCTTTGTCGCCGCTGTGCCGCGCGGGCGAGGTCTCATTTAAGTGGTCGGTCCATAAAAATACATACTTGGACTTCTCTCGAAGTAACGTCAAGGATCCACCATAAATAAGAGAAGCGAAACGAATACGAATAAGTAATTGAAATTCTCCAACGGTTCCAATATCGTGCATTTCTTTTCAATTAGTGTCTGACATTTTTCTTGGGCACCCATTAGTCTTGAGTGTTAATTTTAATCTGTTAAAAAACCAGCCAAGTGCGAATTGTTCCACAGATTAGATAAGATTCACTTATTTCTAAATGTCAGTGAAAATTTGAACACAGAAAAAATCATTCCATGACGCGTGGTATACCCCTACACCACCCATAGCAGGTGGGCAGTCTTCGAATTTTTCTACTTCCCTTATTATTATTTTATTTTTCACTTATTTCTATACTAGCTTCTGCCCGCGACTTCGTCTGCGTAGAATTGTACATAAAACCTTCCTCTTGAATCACTCTATCTATTAAAAGAAACCGCATCAAAATCCGTTGTGTAGTTTTGAAGATGTAAGCATACATAGGGACATAGGGACAGAGAAAGCGACTTTATTTTATACTATGTAGTGATGATAGTGATAGTGATACATCACATCAACAAATGCTTCCATGCTGGTGGAGTAAAGAAAAAACTTAGAATGTACCAGTTGCTTCTCTCCCGCGCTGATGGTAAAAGCTCAGGGAATGGCCATAGGAATCATGTTATAGGCGATGCGGCTAGCAACCCATCCCCTATCAACCTATGCGCCCACAATCATGCTAAACGTGGCCTAGGTCTTGGTACCTTAGGCTCTGTCTACCCCGTAAAGGATAAAGACGCGATTTATGTGTGTGAGTAAATTACATTATATTTTTATGTAAAACATAAGAAAGTCACAAAAAGATTGTAAATGTAAATAAAATAAAATCAATTAGTTGGGTGCGTAACGATGTATATAAAAATTTTTGGTATAATATTAGTAGCAATAACGCTCATTTGATATAATTATTAAATCATATAACAACACTGAATATATTTACATATGACATAATTATCATTTCTTATAATGATCATTTGATATAATATCATTTAATATAACATTCTTTAAGTATAATGCTTATTTCCTATAATGAACTTATGGTATAACGTTATTTTTATAAAAAGTAGGTTAGGTTAGGTTTGAACTGCGTCCCCCAACAAAAACGAACTGCTATTATATATTATGATTTGTATATAAAATGAGCGTTATACCATATAATCGTTATAAGAAATAAGCGTTATACCGAACGATAAATATACGAAATAAATTTATATATTTTAAAATTATACCAAACGTTTATTATACACAATGAGTGATTATACCCTTTGAAATTATATCAAATGTTGATATATCGATAGAAAATATATTAAATATTTTTATATCAATCATTACACACCCCAATTAGTTACGGTAAAATAGTTCACAGAAAAAAAATCAGAAATCCATTAATACAATCGAGAAATAAATGTCAAATTCAATAAAATTGTACAATGAAATGCGATAACATGTCACACAATAAAAATTAAAAAAAAAACAAAAAAACAATGTCGCATAAAATACAAAAAAAAAAACATTTCACTGTACTCTTTTGCAGAGTACAATGATTTTTACAAAATAAATATTTTTAATACATACAAATTTGAGCAAAAATACAGATACAATTCAAAGAAAAATAAAAATAGCATTAATATATGCACAAAGACGAACTTATCCCTTTAAGGGATCTCTACCAGTTAACCTTTGAGTAGATGGGAGGAGCATTAAACGAGGGACCGACAGTGTGAGTTTAAAATTCCAGATAGTGATAGCCACAATAGAGCGTACAATCTAAATACAACAAATCATAAAATAAACTACTAAATATGTATGTATGTATTATTGTATACTAGCTTCTGCCCGCGACTTCGTCTGCGTAGAATTATACATAAAAACCGTCCTCATGAATCACTCTATCTATTATAAAAAACCGCATCAAAATCCGTTGTGTACTTTTTTTAAGGTATAAGCATACATGTTATAGGGACAGAGAAAGCGACTTTAATTTATACTATGTAGTAGTTGTATATGTACGTATACGTATTACTTGTTTCTTGTTATCATTACAAGCGTGTGATAATAGATAACACAATGTAGTAGAGTCCTTGTATTAACCGTACCTACCCATAGAGGGAATAGCCAGTTAGAGCGGTATCTAATAAGGGCTATGCAATTGTGATAACACACCAGTCTTTTTCGACTTACATCATGCAAATTTTTCGCATTGACGTCTTAATGCGATTCAATTCCGATTCAGTTCAGGTTCGCTAGCTGTCAGATCCATACTAAAAATGACAGCTAAAACCCTAAACTGAGTCGGAATTGAATCGCATTAAGACGTCATGGTAAGGCCCCAGTAATCATCAATTTCGCCTTGGTTTAATTTGATTTCGTATGAATTACTAGCTTCTGCCCGCGACTTCGTCTGCGTTGAGTTATACATATAAACCTTCCTCTTGGATCACTCTATCTATTAAAAAACCCGCATCAAAATCCTTTGCGTAGTTTTAAAGATCTAAACATACACAGGGACAGACAGCGGAAAGTGACTTTGTTTTATACATACACTAGCGACCCGCCCCGGCTTCGCACGGTATATTATGCATGTATTATACATATAAACCTTCCTCTTAAATCACTCTATCTATGAAAAAAACCGCATCAAAATCCGTTGTGTAGTTTTGAGCATACATATGTACATAGGGACACAGGGACAGAGAAAGCGACTTTATTTTATACTATGTAGTGAAGTGATGATACATACACACATACCCTCACGCTTCTTTCCCACAGGGGTAGGCACTACTTCGTTCCACTTGCTACGATCCTGACATACCCCTTTCGCTTCAACCACATTCATCAATCTCTTCATACATGCTCGTCGGTTTCCGGTACTGACCTGACCTTTTCCAAAACGTCTATTCGTTTTATACTATGTAGTGAAACTTCCACACTGGTCTGGGAGTAAAGAAAAAACATAGAATGTACCAGTTGCTTCTCTCCCCGCGCAGGTTAAAGCCCATCGAGGGAATAAACATAGGAATAATGTTTTAGGCGATGCGGCTAGCAACCCATCACTATTTTGATTCCCCTTTCCACCTATACGCCCAGAACCATGCAAAACGTGGCCTTTAGCTCTGGTTACCTTAGGCTCTGTCTACCCCGTAAGGGATAAAGAAATGATTTATGTATGCACTAGCTGTTGCTCGCAACTCCGTCTGCATAGAATCCGTTTATCGCTATCCCGCAGGAATTACGCAATTTTCCGGGATAAAAAGTAGCCTAATAGGCTGTGTTATACATAGTATGTGTTATTCCAGACTATAATCTATCTATGTTCCAAATTCCATTCAGATCTGTCCAGCCGTTCTGGCGTGAAAGAGTATCAAACGTCCAAACATCCATACTAACAAACTTTCACATTTATAATATTAGTAGGATGTATGTATGTAGTGATGACATAACATTTACAATACAATACAATACAATAACTCTTTATTGAACACCACATAATAACAACCAAAACAGAAAAAAGGTATACAGAATATTACAAGGTAACAATAGGCGGCCTATAGGGGCATTTCTACTCTATTAGGTTGTTTTGCTCTATGTACCCGTACGACCACCAGGCCGTGTGGTCTATAAATAAAGTTATTTACCGCAATAAGTAACAAGATACTTAATTAATCTAGTGCACGTAGCTTTATCAGTACCTAACTATATAGCGAGTGCCACCAAGGGCAATAATAATTTAAAGACAGACAGACGTAACAAAGGTTTTGAGATTTAATAAATAATTATATCGCTTTAATTATTTCGATTTTTAAGTTAGTTTTTACATACCTACATAAATCACGTCTTTATCCTTACGGGGTAGACAGAGCCTGAGGTAACAAGACCTAAAGACCACTTGTTTTAGCTTTTTGAATTTTATCATTGTTATTATTAGAATTTAATTATTTAGATTGTTAAGTTAGTTTTTAATTAGTTGTTATACTATTACCTATAAGTATAGTGGATTTCCAACACTACTCTGACTTTCTCTTCGCATAGAATAAAGTAGGTACCTAGGTACAAGTTATTTCTTGAAAGGGTCGGAAAGGGACGGCGTACTCTACCCTTAGGTAAAATACAGTACTTATTTGTATTTATATTGCCTATTAGTTGTTGGTATAAAAATACAGTTCGAGTTGGGTATGAATTTTTACGTCATCCTCACCTAACTCGTAGGTCTAAAATCATTATGAAAAAAAATGAATTTATCCACTTTTTGACTAGGAACCGATAAGAAGAGTTTTCGCACAAAAAATCGTCTCGAGCCATCGTCAAATGGATTGGATAACAAAAAATGCAATTGCCTGAAAGCTTAGCGCTGTGGTCTTTATCCAGGCTTTGCATACGAAGGAGTTTGGTTACATCCGCAGCTCTAATGTTTGCTATAGGGGTTGCAGAAACGGGTAGCCCCGTAAAATTAATGTGCAATACTGCCACCCTAATTAAAAAGGACGCATACATACATACACAGTGTATTACACACACACACATCACGATATCCCTTACGAGGTCGACAGAGCCCAAGGTAACAAAACCCCAAGGCCACGCCTAGCATGATTGCGGGCGTATAGGTGGAAAGGGGAATCAAAATAGAGACGGGTTGCTCGCATCGCCTATGACATGATTCCTAAGAATTAAAAAAAAGACGCACATCTGTTTCATAGTTGGTATCGAGAAAATTATGATGACTAGCTGCTGCCCGCGACTTCGTCTGCAAAAAGTTTTTCGTTATCCCGCGGGAACTATGCGATTTTCCGGGATGATAAGCCTACGTGTTAATCTAGGGTATCAGCTATCTCCGTTGCAAATTTTATCCAAATCCATTCAGTAGTTTTTACGTGAAAGAGTAACAAACATCCTTCCATCCATACTTACAAACTTTCGCGTTTATAATATTACTAGCTGTTACCTGCAACTTCGTCTGCATAGAATTCGTTTATCGCTATCCCGCAGGCTTACGCAATTTTCCGGGATAAAAAGTAGCCTGTGTTATTCCAGACTATAATCTATCTATGTTCCAAACTTCATACACGTCTGTCCAGCCGTTTTGGCGTTAAAGAGTAACAAACATCCATCCATACTTACAAACCTTCGCGTTTATAACATTAGTAGCACTGACGTGTAATCCTTTCATGCTGGTCTGCGAGCAAAGGAAAAACATAGAATGTACCAGTTGCTTCTCTACCCGCGCAGACGGTAAAAGCCCTTCGAGGGAATGGGCGAAAATCATAGGAATCATGTTATAGGCGACGCGGCTAGCGACCCATCACTATTTTGATTGCTTTTTCCACCTACGTATACGCCTACACAATCATGCTAAACGTGGCTTTTAGGTCTTGTAACCTTAGGCTCTGTCTACCCCGTAAGGGATTAAGACGTGATTTGTGTGTGTGTATATGTATGTATTGATGTGTAATCTGTCCGAAAATATAAAAAAGGGGATAAAAAAAGTAATGGGTTGCTTTAACATCGCCTATAACATGATTGCGAAGATTTTCGCTTGAGATGTCTTCTTCTTCTTCTTCTTATTTGTGGCGTATCAAGTCGTTATAGCGACGACAACTTCGCCAATGTCAAAGTAACAAAAATATATGTATTAATTAAAAAATCTTGTGACAAAATGTCGGCAACGTTGTACGGTAATGGTCAGAGACCCCCCCTCCCCCCCTGTCGGGCTCTTAGCCAACGGTCAATAATATCCCTCAGAAACTGCCAGGAAATCATTAGCCGTTGCCCAGGGTGCACCGGACCAAGCACTGCTCTTCCCCGCGGACGAATCCAAAAACGAACCGCAGCTCTTGACCATACGTGGAGGTAACCCGACTCGCACCCCGCTTGAGATGTTCTTTACAAAATCAAAATTTGAAAAAATAGTCCATGTCAGCTTGAACAGCTGTTGGTTACAAAATACAATGCGACGGAACCCTCAGCTGAGTGTCACTTATACGAAACTTTAGGGGCTTTATTGCCGAAGTTGGAAGTGATATTTTGGAGGCGAAATTCTGAATCGGTCGCGTCAAAAAGTTTGATAGGATTCAATTTAATCACGTGTCGGGAATTCCTAAAGATTCTGTTAGGATGCTGTTAGGTGACTGTGATGTCTACTATTCTGGGTCGTGGGATTATAAAGAAACAACCAAATATTCTGTAAATAGGCACACACCGTGATGGTACGTCCGCTCCTTACCGAGCACTCATCGGAAGTGTCAGCGAGGCGCCACCAGCGTTGTGCAGCTACATTTACTTCAGATGTCACATCTCTTCCTTTTTATAAATGAACTAATTTTAATTACAATATTTGGAAATGAATTATTTGTTTTAAATACAATATTTGTAATTAAATTATATGATCTAAACGTTAAATTAAACATCATGATTTAGACGTTAAACTAAACATCTTTATCTCATAAATTATATGATCTAAACATTAAACTAAACATTTATGAACTAAACGTTAAACATCTTTTCTTATCTCATCTCTTCCTTTTTATAAATGAACTCTTAATTTTAATTGTAATATTTGCAAATGAATTATTTGTTTAAAATACAATATTTGTAATAAATTGTATGATGTAAATCTAATCGTTAAACTAAACCTCTTAATCTTCACCGTCTTTGTCGGGCGATTGTTCCTGATCCACAATTTTCCATTGACCTTCCACCTTCTTAAGGTGTACTATATTCCTCCTGTACTCTTGACCTGTTTCATCATTCTTAACATTCACATCACCTCCATCAGTACTGACAACTGTATGGGGTGTCGGATTAAACTCTGAAACTAATTTATTTTCTTTAATCAAATTCTTCACGTAAACTTTCTCGCCAATTACTAATTCTCTATTTGTAGCTTTTCTCTTCCTGTCTTCAATTAATTTCTTTTTCTCTTTTTCCTCCTTGTCTCGATCTCTAATTTCTGAATCATCATGACAATTTTCGATATCTGCTAAAAAAGGTAATTTGTCTCTGAATTGTCTTCCGTAGAAGAGTTCTGACGGAGATTTTCCTGTGGAAGGATGGGGTGTGCTGTTACACATTACTAAATATTTCAACAAATCATCTCTCCAGTCCGATTTTTCACATTGACTGATTCTCAGTCGTTTTAAAATATCTCTATTTTGCCTCTCAACCTCGCCATTTTGTTGAGGCCAGTAAGGAATTGTGTTGAAAAGTGTAATTCCTTGTTCAGTGCAAAATGCCTTAAATTCTTGACTACAAAATTGTCTGCCATTATCTGCTGTTATACTGCCGGGATTACCAGTCCGTGAGAAAATTTCTTTTAAGACTTTTATTGTGTCTTGTGAAGTGATGGATTTCATAACTTTTATCTCTTTGTAACGGCTATAATAGTCTATTATCACAAACAGATAATCCCCGCTTGGTAATTGACCTAAAAAATCAACAGCTGTATCCAGCCAGGCTTTCGAAGGAAGCTCGCGTCTTTTCATAGGTACTGGTGGATTCGGTGCGGAGACTAAAATGCACCCTCTACAGTTTTTTACTGTATTTTCGGCGTCTTTGTCTATTTTCGGCCACCAGACTTTCGTACGCAATCTAGCTTTCATATTAACTATGCCTGGGTGGCCTTCATGTGCTGCTGCTAGGACTTGTTTCCTCAATTTAGTAGGTATTACCATTTTATTACCTCTCAGCAAGACACCATCATGTAACCAGAGTTCATGTTGAAATAACTTGTAATTATTAATTGAATTATCCCAATTATTATCCATCAAAGCCTTTTCCACTAATTTAAATTCATTGTCTTCTTTAGATGCTTCAATAATAAGTTTTAGAGGTAATGCAACTGGTCGCGCGTATTGAACGATCTGGTTAACATGATGGTCGTCTCCAAAAGTAGTTTCTTGTGTACATATACACAAGCGGGATAATGGATCCGCTATATTTGATTTTCCTGGTTTATATATGACCGTAAAATCATAAGATTGTAATCTGAGGACCCATCGCTCAATTCGCGCACAAGGTCTAGATCGTGTACCAAATATTATTTCTAGAGGCTTGTGGTCAGTGATGAGTTCAAATTTTTTTCCATATAAGTACATATGAAAATGTTCAATTGCCCACACTAAAGCCAAAGCCTCTTTTTCGGTCTGGCAGTATCGTTTTTCAACGTCTGACAGACTTTTGTTTCCGAAAGCAATTATGCGAGGGCCTTTGTCGTCGTACTGAATCAGCACTGCACCTAACCCTACAGGACTTGCATCGGCAATTACTTGGGTGCGATCTTTTGGGTCATAGTAGCCAAGAGTAGGAATCCTAGACAGACAACTTTTTAGTCCTTCAAAAGCACTTATTTGTTCTTTTTTCCACATTGCTGTGATTTTATCATTTTTATGAATTTTTTGCCGTAGTATTGCCGAATAGGTTCTGTCAAGGTTGATAAATTGGGGATCCATTTACCAACAAAATTAACTAGCCCCAGAAAACTCTGAATTTCTTCGATGGTTTCCGGTGGTCGAAATGCCTGAATTGCTTTGACGTATTTGTCAAGTGTAGGGCTTGCAATCCGGATAACCGGGTATCCATATTATCCGGATATCCGAACATTTTTAAAACCGGATAAGAGGCACTTCATTATCCGGATAATTTGGATAATTCGAATATCAGTTAATAATGTACACGTGTGTGACGTGTGGTGTGGAGTATGCATATTCAAACATTTATTATCTGTATTAGATGGGTTTACATACAACAATACTAAAGTTCATTCTTACTATGCTGTTTGATTTAGTGGTGGTAAGAAAGAAAGAAAGAAAGAACACATTTATTCCTTTTAGCAAGACACACAAATATAAGAATATACACAATTTAAAATAGAAAATAATCAAGACGTATAAAAATAGATCATCAGCGTTGTGTGTGTCTTCGCAAAAGTGAAACGGTTGTTGGCTCAGCATTACGCTGAGGCGTTAGACACCTGCAGCACTGATTTCCAGCCAGAACCGTCTATGACTCACGAAACGATACACAGATAAAATATACTACATAATCCATAAACTTTTACGTAAACAAAGCAATAAATAGATACCCCGACATCTTTAACTAAAAAAAAATACATAAATTAATGAAATAGTTTACAATAAACAAAAAATAAAAAGGAGTGAAAACTAAATTGTTCAAAAACAACACACAGGCTGGTATATCAAAGTGCAAAGTGCTGGAGGACTTTTGTGAGGATTTTTGGAGCGTCAAGTGACAATGAATAAATAAATAAATAAAAAATATCCTTCAGCTTGCGCTAGAAGGTGTAACTACTTGACGCTCCTTGGATAGGGGGGGAATATCATTCCAGCACGGAGACGGTGGACGCCTCGAAATGCCGCAGTCCGATGCTTAGGTATTAGGTACGAGAACCATTGCGCTCCTGCGCTCACTCCTTGACCAAACCATCTTGTTAAAGAGGTATGATGGGGGTCTCGTGACGTCTCACGCCGAACAGCAAAGTGGCTAGGTGCATGCGCCTGCGCGAAGGCATGTTCAGCAAGTTTGCGGCGTTCAGGTATGGGGTGATATGGGAGCGGGGAGGGACGCGGAAACAAAAACGGGCGCATGCGTTTTGCACTCGCTGTAAAAGTCTCTTAGAACGACCAAGAATGCAACCGCCATAAATAACGTCACAATAGTTTAATCTGGACAATATAAGCGATTCACAAAGGTCAACACGCAAATCGACACTAAGGTAATCGCGTATATTGTACAGAATTTTGAGGCAGTAGAAGCAGTTACAACATTTTCGGTAGCAAGAGCAGCAAGAGTATTCCGAATTTGATGCCTCGATCCAAAAACGATATACTTGGACTTGCCGGGATTAAGGACCAAACAGTTCTTCTCCGACCAAGCCGAAATACGATTCAGATCTGCATTGATGGCGTTCACAGCTAAAGACGTCTCTGACGGCGCGCAGGAGATATATAGTTGCAGATCGTCCACGTACAGATGGTATCCATTGATTAAAAACACTCATCGTTAAGTTGATTAAACAATTTATAAATTATTTATAGCTTTTTTTCAATATTTGGAAAATTATTCAAATTATCCGAAAAAACCGGATATCCGGATACAGATATTTGAAATATCCGAAATATCCGGATAGTCAAAAGTTACCGGATAGTGCAAGCCCTAGTCAAGTGGCTTGATGCCTGAAGGCGAAAGTTCGTGGCCCAGAAACTGAATTGTTTTTCTATTGAAAACACATTTATTTTGATTCAACTGAACATTGTTGTCTTTTAGTACTGCTAAAACTCGTTGAAGCCTAGTATCATGTTCGTTTTCATCGCGTCCAAAAACAACGATGTCGTCAATAAAATTCACGACTCCTTCGCATGGCAATAGCATTCTTTCCATAATTTTTTGGAAATGTTCAGGTGCACATGAAATCCCAAACATTAACCTTTTATACCGATAGAGACCTTTACTAGTTATAAAAGTGGTGATCTCTCTACTATTTTCTGAAAGTTCGATCTGATGAAAGGCATTTTTGATATCTAATTTAGAGAAAACCTTTGCATTACAAAATTTAGGAATAAGTTGCTCCATAGTGGGCAATGGATGATTTTCTCTAATAATGGCTTTGTTAGCAGTACGCATATCAAGACAGAAATAAGAAATAAGAAATAAGAAATAAGAAACGTTTATTGTATAAAACCGTGTACAATTGTGATAACATGATTTTTATAAGTTTCAACAGTTTATCCATTTCGGACGTACAATATTTAGATTTATTAGATATTATAAATTATTAGTTATAACTTTATTTTAAAAATTTGTACAGAAATATTCATTTAAATTATAAAAACACATTGAAAGTAAAAAATCCTTTAGTTTATTTTTGAATTTATTGCCATCTAAAGATTTTATATATTCGGGCAAATGATTATGAATCTTTATACCGTTTACATAGGCGCTCTTTTTAAGAATATAGCTAGAAGGTCGGACTGTACACATATCATATTTATATTGTGATCGTAAGTTGTCCTTTAAGTCGCTTTTCTTTGTAAAATACTCGTTATGTTCTTTAACAAACAAGCAAATTTCTAGTATATATATGCATGTCAGCGTTAATATTTTATTATTTATAAAGATGCTTCTTACAGAGTCCATATTTTTAACATTATATATAATACGTAGACATTTCTTTTGAAGTATAAATGTAGACTGAACATTTACTGAATTGCCCCAAAATATTACACCATATGTAAGAAAAGGATAAACATTACCATAGTATGCTGTCTTTGCTACCTCCATTGATGTTATATTAGACAGGATTGAAATTACATAACAGCTTTGTGACAGTTTTTTATTAACTTTCTCAATATGGGACTTCCAGTTTAAGTTACTGTCTATTGAAATACCTAGAAAATTTGTGGTAGTCACTTGTTCAATATCTTTGTTATCAATAACTATATTTATTTTTTGTGGTATTTGTTTATAGTTAGTGAATTGCAATATTTTTGTCTTATCCAAGTTGACTTTTAAATTCATAGATGATAACCAGGCAATTACAATTTTTAATGTCTTATGTAATTCATCAACAATATTAGTATCGCATAGTTTGTCTTCAGATATAAATATTGTAGCATCATCAGCAAACATGACACACAAGTGATTTAGCACTAAAGGGAATTCATTCACATAAACTAAGAACAATAGCGGTCCAAGAACGCTGCCTTGGGGAACGCCTTGTACATTCTTTTCGTAATTCGACTGTACTTTATTGATTGTTTTTGTAGCTTTATCATAAGAATCTAGTATGGTAGCTTGAAATCTATTTGAAAGATAGCTCTGGACTAGTTCCAAAGCAGTTCCACGAATACCCACATGTTCAAGCTGTCTTAATAAACATTTGTGCGAAACACAGTCAAAGGCTTTCGATAAATCTATAAAAAGTCCAACGGAAGCTGTATGATTTTGTACGTCTGACCATATCTGTTTCAAAATTTTAAATATAGCTAGAGTTGTATTTTTTCCTTTTTGAAAACCAAATTGATTTGAGTTTAATATGTGGTATTTATTGAAAAATGAAATAAAGCGATTATAAATGATTTTTTCAAATATTTTAGAAAAATTTGGCAGCAGTGCAATGGGTCTATGATTATCCATTTCATTTTTAGATCCTTTTTTATGTAGTGGTTTTACCAGAGCCTTTTTTAGTTCATCTGGGAAAATTCCACTTTCCAAAGTTAAATTAATAATATATGCCAATGGTTCTGCTATATACTCAACACTCGATTTAATCAGTTTCATAGGTATTTTATCGTGTCCTGTACTTTTTATATTTTTTAGTTCTTTAATAATACCCTTAATCACATAAGCGCTCACCGGAGTCAAAAAGATACTTGTTACATTCGGTTGGGTTAATAGTTTATTGGATGTGCCAGTACCACTTAATGTTTTATCTAAATTTATAAAATAATTATTCATTGTATTAGCAATTTCAAAAGGTTCATTAATTATGACACTATCTTTTTTAATGTGATCTATTGTATCTTTTATGACATTTATTGGCGACGTATTCTGTTTTATTATTTGCCACGCAGCTTTGCTCTTATTTGGATTTTGATTGATAAAATTTATGTTTGCATTACGTTTTGATTGTCTTGTAACCGCTTTGATGATTTTACAGTAATTCTTGTACTTATTTTTAGTTAATGAGTTATTTGATTTTATGGTTTGTAAATATAGTTGTCTTTTGTGTTTACTTGCTATCACAATTCCTTTTTTTTTTTTTTTTTTTTTTATATGAATAGGAAGGCAAACGAGCAAGTGGGTCACCTGATGGTAAGTGATCACCACTGCCCATAGACACCCGCAACCCCGGAGGGATTGCAGATGCGTTGCCAACCTAGAGGACTAAGATGCAATGCCTCTTGTGCCTGTAATTTCCCCGTTTCCTTTAGTTTTCCACGTTGGTTTTCTTTTATAAGTTACTTTAATTTTTTTAACCGGTACGCATAGGTCAAAAATTAGGCTAAATATATTTATGAACGTTTTATATGCGTCATTCGAATTTGTTGTGGAATAAACATCTGAAAAGCCAATCTGTGAGATATATTTTAAGAAAATTTCCACGTTACTTTCTGGGTTTCTACTGTAAACATACCAATATTGTTCCTTGTAACTCAAGTTGGTTGGAATCGAAATAACTTGGCATGTGTGATCAGACAAACCGATATCCAATACTTCCGCCTTACTATGCTTTACATTGGTAAATATGTTGTCTATGCAAGTTTGGGAGTGTGCTGTTATTCTTGTAGGTTCCGTTATTGTAGGATGTATTTTACATGATCGGAAAGTGTTCAACAGCATCTCAGTTTTGTTCGTTTTTTCTAGTATGTTTACGTTGTAATCACCCATAACAAAAATCTTTTTGTAGTTGTTCCTTGTCCTTGTTGCTAGCTTGCACAATAATAATTCCAGATTCACAAGAAAAATATCTAGATTGCTATTTGGAGCTCTATAGATGCATATGACAAAGTAGTTTACTCCACATAACGTAATACCACAACATTCAAAGTGACTTTCCACAGACATTTCAGATACCCATTTCAATTCACGGCATTCTACTGAGTGTTTAGCATATATTGCAACACCACCCCGCGTTTTAAATTTTCGGCAGAATTCAGCTACATTTTTATAACCATCAATTTGTAATATATCAACTTCTTTGGTTTTAAAGAACGTCTCACTAAAGCAACAGATATCAATATCTTTTTGATGTAACATTATTTCTAATTGATCTACTTTTGATTTTATGCCCTGTATATTGAGATGCATCATGACAAGGTTATGTTTATTTACATGTTTCTCATTTTTAGTCACGAAAAAAATCAGATTGAGATTTCCTTTCATCCGATGACATGCTCACTTGATTGTCATTATTTTTTGACTTCGGTGGTTTTACAGCTTTATTAAAATAGTAGAGTATTGTATTCTTCTTTTCTTGTTTATTAATTGTTTCATTGTTCTTTTCCAGACTTGCTTTAACCTTGGGAGTGTAATATTGTGTGATGAGTTTTTGACTTGGCTGGGTCTGTGGTGTTATCGTCTCTTGATTTTTCTTATGCTTTATATGCATATGATGATTTAATCTGTTGATGTTATAGCCGATACGTAATATTTCTCTCAGCAACAGTCCACTCATGCACTGTTTACGATTTTGGGTTTCTCTATGAAATTTTATAGGTATAAATGTGGCATGTGAGAATTGGGAACAGACCAGACGTATAATTTCATTTTGTTTACGGATATTTAAATATTTATTATACTGTACTTCTGTTATGATGATATTAGTATTTGCTAGCAAAGATAAATAGTTATAGAGAGAGCTATTAAATTTTAATGGGTTTTGGTCGTTAGATCCACCAATGAACACTACATAGTCCGAGGGTGTGAAGTTTTTACATATATTATCACAGTTTTTTAAAATTTGTTCAGTAGGAGCGTTGGGTTTTACTACAGCTGTCACTATATATTTGTCTCCTAATGAGTCCTGAAGTAAACTACGAATCTTTTTACCATATTGATCGCAAAATATAATTACTTTCCGCTGTGTGTTAATATTTTCTTGGTTGGGTTTAGATATTTTTTCAGTGGTATTTGCCGTATTATCTGTTTTTTTTCTATTAAACCTGATAGACGGGTTAGGTACAGGACTCAGTTTTTGATTGCTACTATTGTTTTTATTTTGTGATAATGGAATTTTTGGTTCTAACTCAATTTGATCAATGTCAGTAAAGTTTAATCTGGTCCTGTTCACACTCTTGTTTGTTCCCTTCTTGTTCTTTACTATAGTTGTTTTACATATTTGTGCAAGTGCTCCGGTTTTCTTTTCATATGCTAGGATTTGCTTTTTGAGTGAGTTATTTTCTAGAATAAGATTTTCGATTTCATTTTCTGCCGTTTGAAGCTTTGTCTCTAATTTCGTTATTTCTATCTTTTGTTCTTCAAACCGCTCCTTTAAGCCGTATCCGATGCTAGGGCAACTTCGGTTTGCTGTTACTGAGTAATCGGTTTCTTCATCATCCTCGTCCGACGGTAATGACTCGAAAGAATTTTCAATAGCTATATTTACTATTTCCTTGACTCGTTCCGTAACATAATTTGAAGGTGTGTGTGAATTAGGCACTTTATTATTTACATTCTTCTCGGAGCTCGTATGTCTCGTTTCGGTGGACGTTGAGGCAACACAAACGTTTTTGTTTTGCACTATCGGTGTGCTGGTCCTCTTTGGCTTCATTTTATTTTGGCGACACTTCAAACAATTCCATGAAGCCTTACGTTCTTTGTCCATGAGATTGTATAATTTTTCATTGTTTGTGCATGAAAGATCATAGGATTGTTTGCACAAAGCGCACGTAAGAAAATGCTTCTGGGAGATTTTCTTGTTGCAGTGTGCGCACGTCGGTTTTGATGCCATTGTTTAAAAATAAATAATTAAAATACTACACTAACAAAAACAAAATAATGAGAAAAAATTAAAAAAAAAAAAAAAAAAAGTAAAAAATTAATAAAACAATTCAACACGAGATTTGAACCGCGGTCACCGGAGTTAACGCACTGTTATTCCACACCTTATACCACTAGGCTAAAGAGAACTTATGACTGAGCGACGAAATTAACGTACGTATTATTACACTTCGACATGCAACAACAGTTCAAAGGTCATCAACCGGCTTAGTGCAAAAACAATATCACGATTAATTCACTTGATTTGTCGAATTATTATCACTTATATTACAGTTTCGTATTCTTGATCACACTGCACATACACTATTATTGTTATTTAGAATAATACACGGAGTTTACCTAACAGTGAGGGTTTACGATTTTGCGTTACTAAAACTGTTACTATAGTTAAAATAAAAGTAATGATAACGTTTCCACTTAATATTTAGTACGTCAATAACACGAAATTAGCATTACAAGCGAAAATAAGCAATTAATTATAATTAAATTTTAGTAAAATACAGAGAGCTGATGTTTACACTTTCGTGTCTACCCGCAATCATACAAAGACAAATACGTATATCATCGTCAGGCTTTAAGACCGGTACCATCGGGGAAACCCAGGAAGATGGCGTATTTACAGGTTCAATGATATCCATTTCTACTAGCTCATCAATCTTTTTATTTATTTTTGTTTCCAACGGAATTGGGACTCTTCTATATGGCTGACAAACCGGAGGAACTGATTTGTCGATTGTGATCTCAAGTTGAATATCTTTAAACCTGGGGAATTGCTTTTGCTCAATGGAATTTACGCCAATGCCTAGTTTTAACACATCAAGGGAAATGGCAGTTTCTTTGCCCAACAGATTCCTAGAACCATTTTGGATTACATAAAACTTGGTAGTCAATGATTTAGGACCGACTTTTATTTTTGCGTCAAATGAACCTAGGACTTTTAAAGGATCTTTGGCCCCATACGCCAGAAATGTTCTATCAGAAGATTTTTGTTGGTTAGAGACTATAACTTTAGATTGTTTCATGAACTCCCAAGTTTTGTCATTTATAATATTTGCTTTACTACCAGAGTCAATGAGCATGCTGATGGTAACTTCACCTACCTGGCAATCAATTGTGGCATCGTCATCGATGTGGAAAATATAGTCAACTGAAGATGACTGTTTGCTTCCAGGACCTTGTTCTGGTTTGGCTTTTTTAGCCGTGTCTTTATTATTTGTCGAAAGATGAGCATTCTTTCTTTTATGGGCCCTTGTTTTACAGTGGGCCTGGAAATGGCCCTTGATACCACACTTTGTGCAAATGACATTAATTGCAGGACATAAATGACTGTCACTTTTGTGATTTTTGCTGCCACATCGGCTGCAGCAATCAGTTTCTTTTTTAATAAATCGTTTTGTTTTCTTATTGTCAATTTTATTAAGGCTGGTTGTTGTTGCATTTGTGCTCTGTCTATCGTGGAACTCGTTTAACTGACGTTCTACAGTTTCTAACGAAATAGCTTCTGCTACAATTTTTTCAACTGTTGCCGTATCCCCAAGTAGCAAAATATTCTTTCTCAGTTTTGTCGAGTTACATTTTTCTGTTATTTGGTCAATAAGATTTTCATTTTCATTACTAAATTGGCATTTAGAACTTTGGCGCCTGAGGCGGATCAAGAACTTTTCAAACTTCTCGTCTGATTCTTGTTTCATTAACCGAAACAAATGTCTTTCAAATAGATAGCTTTGTTTCGGAGCAAAGTATTCATCGGTCTGAACACTCAAAACAAAGAACCCATTGTATTTATTAACACGCCCCGAATAAAAATTTTGTGAATAGGCCTAATAACCACTTCTCAGAACAGCCGAAATATAAATAAGCACTCCACGGTATGTTCAAATATCGGGTGACAACGATCCCATAATTTTCAAGTCATATGAGCAGATAGACAGTGCAAGGTACAGTTTATACAACCAATTTGTTCATTTACTTAGTAGCCTTTTTTAATATAATTTTATGACACTAGATTAGTTTTAACAGAAACACTATAATTTCACTTCAAAGTTATCGAAGTGGGTACTTTGCTAAACTGGTACTTTTATTAACGATATTTTCGTTGGAACATTTGATCGAATATATTTCGATAGGAACTATATTGGCAAGCATGTGTGGTCAACAACAGGTACATAGTTACAACGTACTATTGTGGACTTATTGAAAGTAAACAAACATTTTACAAAAATTCATTATCAGTGTAGGTACAGGAAAAGATTTATGGTTGTCGAAATGTAAATAAGTAAACAAAAATTAAATCTCAACACTGTCTTTTATCATTTAAGTCTCCCATCGTAATACCTATCACATAAACTAAATTTAAAGATGAATTTCAAGTATGTAGTTCGCCATTTATAACACCTTACGAATTTACGAATTAATAATGCCGAAAGTGCATGTAAGTGAACGTATTTAGAGACACATAAGGAATTGTTGTTTCTTTTCCTTTTGAAACATTGTAAGTTTGTTGTTCACCAATTCTGCATGCAGGTACAAATAGTATTTGAGGTGAAATTTTACTTACTGCGCTTTTACTCGTCGCCAATGTGATGTCTACTATTCTGGGTCGTGGGATTATAAAGAAACAACCAAATATTCTGTAAATAGGCACACACCGTGATGGTACGTCCGCTCCTTACCGAGCACTCATCGGAAGTGTCAGCGAGGCGCCACCAGCGTTGTGCAGCTACATTTACTTCAGATGTCACAGTGACTAATATATAATGTTTTCCTCAAAAATTGGGAGGAAATGAAAATAAATTTTGCACTAAACTTCCTCGCAACTTAGGTGGTTTCCACGTTGCCGCCTTTTCTTAAGTTTTTTTTATGTCATCTGTCACCGTAAGCTATTTGAGACATTGATAAAAACGTCAGACTCTAACACGCGCTCCTCGGCAATCGACTTGGCTGTATGACATTGTTGTTCACTATTCCATAGTCTCTTTGACTTTAAAAAAAGTTAAAAACAAATGAAGAACAGTCCAGCAATCCGATTTACGGTCAGAAAATCGCCTGCAATGTAACTCGGCCGTCAACAAGCCCCTTCGTATTCTGTTACTCAGAATACAATGACGACATTTACGACAATGTTTGAGAAAAACAATTGTCGTTAAGTGTTTTAGCTGTAACACTATGATCTAAAGTCGCTAATTAAAATGAAATAGATATGATGCCGACTAATTGGTCGAAACGCAATTTATTTAAAAACAAACTTGAGCCAGCGATGGCGAAGCATTTAGTTTTACAAAACAACTTGATACTTGAAGACTTAGACGATTAAGTACTTGTCTATCTATATTCAGGGTGTCCCAGAAAGTAGAGTCAAGCGAAAGTCCTGACGTAGAGCAACTCAAGGGGCATCCGAATCACCCCCATGTATGTTCCACGATTTTTCGTAGTTTAGGAGTTATGGCCTTTTTTCACATTTTCTATTAATCTACGACCACGGAGACAGTTTTGCTCACTCTGACTGCAATAATTGAGATAATTGGTTGTTTGTTTTTTTAACGAGTAGCTGAATAGTACGTGCATGTATTTCATTTAAAAACAAAACAACATCGTTAACCGTTTGGGCAAAAAAAAATATCGAATCATAAAAAGTGACTAAATTTTGACTGTAGTTCAGACTTTGAAGGCCGATTACAAAAAAAACTAGCATAATTTTTTTTTTAAACCATGTTTAAAAAGTGCCTTATTTTATTGAATTTCTACCCTATTCATTTTATTGATCTATCATTAAAGGATCATGCCAAAAAAAAAAACGAAACGTACTTCATCCGTAATTTTTTACTTTTTCTAGTAAGGCCAAGTACAAATATGAAATCTTTTTTAATTTTTATTTAATAGCCTCAGAAAATCAGTGGCCAGTATTATTGTTTTGCACCAAGAAGTTTTTCATGCTAAATCCGGAGCACAAACCTAATTTCAGATAAGTACCCCGTAAGGGATAAATACGTGTTTTGGTTAGTGTGTATGTATACCATCAACACCAATTTTTGTGTCTAATTGTACACGGACGGAGTCGCGGGAAGAAACTAGTTTTAATATTAATTGGAAATTACGGCGCTGCCTTCAGATCTACATTAAGTTAGCAAACATAATCATGCGGCAAAGATTATGTCGCATAAGTTCATAAGTATAAAGTAAATATGTTCCAAATGTTTCAATAAACTTTCTCACTTACGTCATAACGTAATAACAAAGTCTATAAGACGATAAGCTAATATCTTTTATACATACATACATACATAACGTACATACGTAGTTTATTGACTGGTAGGTTTTAGGAGTTTATGTGTTACTAGCGACCCGCCCCGGCTTCGCACGGTATATTATGCTACATGCAACCTTTCCCTTGAATCACTCTATCTATTAAAAAAAACCGCATCAAAATCCGTTGGGTAGTTTAGAAGGTGTAAGCATTCAAAGGGACATATGGACATAGGGACAGAGAAAGCGACTTTATTTTATACTATGTAGTGATGATGATAGTGATATTCGGTAAAGTTATGTACCTATTGTGGCTCACAGTGTTTGCAATTTTTAAACTCACTCGTCCATCCCTAATATAATACTCCTTTCATCTACTCAAAGGTTGACTGGAAGAGATCCCCTAAAGGGATAAGTCCGCCTTTGTGCATGTATCTCAGTTTTTGTCAATTGCATTTGTCTTGTTTATTTTGCACAATAACGAGTTGACATACATACATACATACATAAATCACATCTATATCCCTAAGGTAACAAGACCTAAAGGCCACGTTTAGCATGATTAAGTGCGTATAGGTGGAAAGGGGAATCAAAATAGTCATGGGATGCTAGCCGCATCGCCTTTAACATGAATCCTAAGATTTTCGCCCATTTCTTTGATTTTAATCTTCTATCTTCTTCTATATTCTTTTCTAGCTTCTGCCCGCGATGTCGTCCACGTAGAATAAGACTTAACTGATGTTAATAGTAGGTATATTCTCAATGTTAAAGTTGCGATTCCAGGCAAAAACGACCTTTGACATGTTTATCGCTATCCCACGGGAACTATGCAATTTTCCGGGATGGCAAGTAGACTATGTTTTAATCTAAGGTGACAGCTATCTCCATTCCAATACATACATAAATAACGTCTTCACTATCACTATCATCACTATCACTACATAGTATAAAATAAAGTCGCTTTCTCTGTCCCTGTGTCCTTATGTCCCTATGTATGCTTATATCTTCAAAACCACACAACGGATTTTGATGCGGTTTTTTTCAATAGATAGAGTGATTCAAGAGGAAGGTTTATATGTATAATACATGCATAATATACTGTGCGAGGCCGGGGTGGGTCGCTAGTTGGTAATAAAACCTTAAGGCCACGTTTAGTATGGGTGGTGAGGCTAATCAAAATAGTAACCTGGTTCCCATTTTCGCCCATTCCCTCGATGACCTATTGCTATCGCGCTGGAAGAGAAGCAACTGGTACATTCTGTTTTTTCTTTGCTCTGCCAGCTTGGAAGGTTCTAAACTTGATCCAATTCCGTTTCAGATTTATTTATTTATTTAAAATACAAGGATAGGCTTACAGTTAAGACCAACACACCTAGCCTGTTAATTACAAAATACAAATAGTATTATTTTAGATAAAAGTGCTCCCCAACCATCAGTGAACACGTCAGCATCTTGCATCTCAGATAGAAAGGCATTAAGGCAGAAAGGCATTATTGACGCTCCAAAAATCCTTACAATAGTCCTCCAGCACTTTGTACTTTCATATGCCAACCTGTTGTTTTTGAAAAATTTAGTTTTCCCTCCTTTTTTTATTTTTTGTTTATTGTAAACTATTTAATTAATTTATGTATTTTTTAGTTACATATAAGTCGGGTTCTATTTACCTATGTATTGCATTGTTTACGTAAAAGTTTATGGATTATGTAGTATATTTTATCTGTGTATCGTTTCGTGAGTCATAGACGGTTCTGGCTGAAAATCAGTGCTGCAGGTGTCTAACGCCTCAGCGTAATGCTGAGCCAGCGACCGTTTCACTTTTGCGAAGACACACACAACGGTGATGATCTATTTTACGTCTCTATGTTTTTTATTGTTATACCTTGTTTATTTTCTATAAAATTGTGTATATTGTCTTATATTTGTGTGTCTTGCAAAAAGGAATAAATGTCTTCTTTCTTTCTTTCTTCTTTCTTTCTAAGTAGCGCTATCGTCCTGGCCGTCGGACAGTTCCGGGCTCTACGTGTTCTTAGTCCCACCAACGCGGCGAACAAGTGATGGCGGCGTTACGTATTGCTGGTATTGAGATCAAGCAATAACGTTTACGGCAATAAGGCAGCTAATGACGTATGATTCTTAAATACAGCTGAAGGGAGGAAAACGGACTCTGGAAACGATGGGTAAACATTTTAAAAAGGCCCTCCGTTTCCGCTCGGAACAGAAATAGCACCTGGAATACCTTTTTAATGGAAACGACATTTGTTACCGGCATCAAAAAGGAGGGTCTATTCGACTGTATTTTTTGGGACGCAATTACTCGACGCGTGAACCGATTACGAAAAAAATATTTCTAAACTAGCTGACCCGGCGAACTTTGTTCCGCCTTAAATTTGAAAAATTCCAGTGGTCTGGGCTGTGCTATCCCGCGGGAACTATGCAATTTTCCGGGATAAAAACTATCCTGTCCTTTCCCGGGACTCAAACTATCTGTATACCAAACTTCAACTAAATCGGCCCAGCGGTTTAAGCGTGAAAAGGTAACAGACAGACAGACAGAGTTACTTTCGCATTTATAATATGAAGGATATAATAAGGATGTCACTGAAAATTAGAACACAGAAATATCCGAAGAGTAAAGCTATGGCCGGGAATCTAACCCGGATCCTCGTCATTCCGTGACGCGTGCTATACCCCTACACCACGCATAGCAGGTGGGTAGTCTTCGAATTTTTCTACCTGTTACTAGCTGTCGCGTGACCTTGTTACTATGCGAATTTTCGTCGCTAAGCGTCATGTTTGAATGATGTGTCTGTACGACACAATTACAAACTCCCGTGGAACATCTACTGCTCACCAGGGACGAAAAAAAGACGCTGTTTTTCAAATGATAGGTACTAATATATTCTATTTCTTCATTTCCTTGAATAAAATGGACATACATACGTACATACATAATATCACGTCTTTATCCATTATTGGGTAGACAGAGCCTTACGTAACAAAACTATAAGGCCACGTTTAGCATGATTAAGGGCGTATAGGTGGAAATGGAAATCAAAATAGTGATGGCTTGCTGACCGCATCGCCTATAGCATGATTCCTAAGACTTTCGCCTTCCGCGGCTTTAACCATCTGCGCGGGAAGAGAAGCAACTGGTAAATTCTATGTTTTTTCTTTACTCCCAGACCAGCGTGGAAGAATAAAACGTAACTTAATTAATAATGGTACCACACTGCTACGTTCCCCACAATCTGATAAACAACTTATGTGCTCGCGGCAGTGTGTTGATACCTTTATCATAATATTATTTGAGCGCCTGTCTTCTATTCGGAGATCTTTCGTCAATATTTTGTAAGGTTCACTTCAAAAAGGTAAACGCAGTGCGCCGCCCATAAACACAAGTAACGCTAAATAAATGCTAAATGCGTTGCCAGCCACGAGGGCTAAGATAGATTATCTCTTGTGCCAGTAATTTTACCGGAAGTCTTACTCTCCACGCCGGAACACAGCAATCACTGCTTGGCGGCAGGATTAGCGAGTAGGACGGTGGTAGCGATCCAGACGGACCTTGCACGAGGTCCTAGCATCTGGTCAGCAAACCAGATGCATAGATATTTCCGACAAAAAGGAACTTATAAGGAACTAGTCTTCCATGCTGGTTTGGGAGTAAAGAAAAAACAGAATTTACCAGTTGCTTCTCTTCCCGCGCAAATGGTAAAAGTCCACAGTCTCCAACTTACTTTTCTTACTGGTTGTCTGGTAGAGATCGCTATTAAGCGATAAGACCGCCTATTGTCGACTTTGTTCTTTGTTTCTGTATTGTTTTGTACTGATCTGTGGTGTTCAATAAAGAGCATTTGTATTGTATTGTATTGTCCACCGAGGGAATAGGCGAGTCTTAGGAATCATGTTATAGGCGATGCTAGCAACCCAACACTATTTTGATTTCCCTTTCCACCTATACGCCTTTAATCATGATAAACGTGGCCTTAACGTCTTGTTACTCAGGCTCTATCTACCCCGTAAGGGGTAAAGACGTGATATAAGTTTTTTTTTTTTTTTTTTTATTTATTGAAAACAAATTATAATATACATTTTAAATGTTTATGACAGCGGGCAAAAACTCAGCAGAGTTTATCTGCCGCTGCTAGTTACTCACGTTAAATCCTTATACTAAACAGACGAGTTATTGTTGTGCTGCGTTACAGTTTAGGTAAAATAGTATGTATATAGCAAGTATGTATATAGTTACCACAAGTACCTACTAATACGGAACTCTCCACTTTTCGCCCTCCCGCCGCCAACCGGTGCGTAAAGGCCTTTTATTACGGTCGGGCTCAAACCGAATAGAGCTACTTTCGGCCCTTGGGGTTTTTCAAGAGATAACAGTAATACCTATGGGTATATCTGAATATCTGCAGTTACAAAGGACATAGTGAATAACGTTCTATCCGTCAAAAAGGACGTATTCTTGGTATTAGAGGGTTTTCCAAAAGATGAACGTTTTTTCAGAATGTTGTTTTGGGTTTTTCTTACTCAGAATCGTTTACCCTATCGATTATCATACAAGAAAAAGCGTGTGTCATTTAACTATGGAATTGATTTTCCTGTTCGTCACGTTCCATACAATACACACAATACACAAATCACGTGACAAGACCTACAGGCCACGTTTAGGAAGACACTGAGGGTGTAGAGGTGGAAAGTGGAATCAAAGTAGTGATGGGTTGCTAGCTGCATCGCCTATAACATGATTCCTATGATTTTCGCCCATTCCCGCAATGGCTTTTTACCATTTGCGTGGAAAGAGAAGCAACTGGTACATTCCGTTTTTTTCAAGAAAAAGTGTCTTATATTTAACTATGGAATTGATTTTCCCGTTCGTCACGTTCCATACATACCTAAATTCAAAGTGACGAACTGGAGTGGAGTTTTTGGGACACATTTTTTCTTGTATTTAGTCTATAGGGTAAACGCAAAATAGTTAAATTCTGGAAAAAATGTTCACGAGGACTTTTTTTTACCCGACTGCAGCAAAGCCAAAAAGAAGAGTGCAGAGGCCTCACCATGACGCCTAGATGCGATTCAATCCCGACTCAGTAGGCTTATTACCTAACTCGCTCGCAATCGCCATCGTGTTCATTGTGACAGTTCTTGTATGACTGTGACAGCTAGCTGATTCCGATGTCAATTGTCAGTCCATACGTGAACTGTCAAAATGAACACGATGGCGATTGCAAGCGAGTTAGGTAATAAGCCTAACAGTTCACTAGGCTCGCAATCACCATCGTGTTCGTCTCGAAGTGTTGATTTTTTGTGTATTAATTAATAATCATATTTTAATTAAAATTTAAAATCTTTCATTTCAAAGATCAAGAAGGGTTGAGCTACTCCAGTACACGTGCCATACTTCGGTCAGTTTTATTACGTCTCTTTGTTATCTTTTCCTTTCATATTCAGCAACAAAAGAAGTGAAAAAAATCCCGCGTTAATTGCATTTTCGTCATTATCACTACATTGTATAAAATAAAGTCGCTTTCTCTGTCCCTATGTCCCTATGTATGCTTATATCTTCAAAACTACACAACGGATTTTGATGCGGTTTTTTTAATAGATAGAGTGATTCAAGAGGAAGGTTTTATGTATAATTCTACGCAGACGAAGTTGCGGGCAGAAGCTAGTCTTAAATAAAACAAACTATAAGTCTAAGCGCAACGGAACATACACTAGTCTCTTTCTAGCTCGAACAGTAAGACAAAGACAGTAGTATGTGGCGCGCGACGCAGCGCTTGCGCACTCTCATGCTAGCCGAGCAACGCTGGAGCGAATGCAAAGCGTAATAATTAAACGCCTAAGCGCGACATTAAATCATTCCCGTTTGCGACTTCCCTTTCATGTCGAGTTGCTTGTTTAGGCTTTACCACAGACCTACTGCCGACGTAGACTTAGCAACTCAAAGTTCTAGTGAGATGAAAATACTGTACTGTGTTCTGTTGAATTGAAGAAAAAACATAGAATTTACCAGTTGCTTTACTTCCCGCGCAGATGGTAAAAGCTCATCGAAGGAATGGGCGACAGTTTTAGGAGACATGTTATACGCGATGCGGCAAGCAATCCATCACTATTTTGATTTCCCTTTCCACCTACATATGCCTTTAATCGTGCTAAACGTGGCCTTAAGGTTTTGTTACTTTAGGCTATGTCTACCCCGTAAGGGATAAATACGTGATCGCAGCTGTATCTCACGAACCGTGACAAATATTTTCGCAGTTGTATTTCTGTTGCCGCTATAACAAAAAATACCAAAAACATAACAATATATAATCGAACAGGAAAACTGTAAAAAATGTCAGGAAAAAGCAAGATCATAATTACACATAAGCGGATAACTCACGTATAAAAGTCGAGTGATGCTCGACATGTTTCGGACTATTTCGAAGTCCTTTTTCCAAGAGCGCTCGCCCCGGCGGCAGCGACACGAACACTTTTATACGTGAGTTATCCGTTTATGCTGAGTGGGGCCCATTTTACACCATATCGGTACTATTGCTAAGTGTTTTGTATTTCTTCCTATTATATATCAACGTGTATCGAATGTGTGTAAATAAATGTTTCTCTCTCTCTCTCTCTCTCTCTCTCTCTCTCTTATGTGTAATTATGATTGAGTCTCACGGTAGTTTCATGTTGAAAAAAGCAAGATGTTAAAACAGTTTTTTTCTTTTCTTTTTATATGAATAGGAAGGCAAACGAGCAAGTGGGTCACCTGATGGTAAGTGATCACCACTGCCCATAGACACCCGCAACCCCGGAGGGATTGCAGATGCGTTGCCAACCTAGAGGACTAAGATGAAATGCCTCTTGTGCCCGTAATTTCCCCGGCTGTCTTACTCTCCACACCGGAACACAGCAGTGCAAGCAGTGCTACTTAGCGGCAGGATTAGCGAGTAAGATGGTGGTAGCGATCCGGACGGACCTTGCACAAGGCCCTACCACCCGAATAGCGCACTTGCGTTGTCTACGTCAGTCTGTCTGTGTACGCATGTATCTAGCAAAGTGGAACTCAAACAATCCCCAGCTTATACTCTCGACACTGACCTACTTAGACGACGTGATTTTATAGCTATAAATAACTTAAACCCCGGACAGGAAAGAATAAAAAACCGGCCAAGCGCGAGTCGGACTCACGCACCGAGAGTTCCATACAAGCAACACAATTCCGTTTACCACTATCCCGCAAAACACACATACACATATACTATTCCTTTCTGTATCAGGTTAGCTGGAGGAGATCCCTTCTTAGGGATAAGTTAGTTCGCCTTCGTACAATTTTTTGTGTACTTCTGTTTTTTTTTTAATTATTATGTGAAATAAAGAGTTTATATACATACATACATACATACACAAATCACGTCTTTATCCCTTACGGGGTAGACAGAGCCTGAGATAACGACCTACAGGCCACGTTTAACATGATTGTAGGCGTATAGGTGGAAAAAGGAATCAAAATAGTGATGGGTTGCGAGCCGCATCGCCTATAACATGATGATGATGAAAGGTTAACTGGAAGATATCCCTTTTAGGGATAAGTTCGTCTTTGTGCATGTGTGTTGTCCTGTACCTATTCATCTTTTTCTTGTGTTTTATGTACAATAAAGAGTTATACATACATACATACATACATACATGATTCCTAAGAATTTCGCCCATTCTGTTTTTTCTTTACTCCGAGACCAGCATGGAAGAATTATTAGTGTAATGTACTATTATGTGTCAGCCATCAGTGTTGCACGCTTTTAATGTAATGGGAGTGCTAAAATGTTGCCATGTCAGCGGTAAAATAGACACCTTTGCGGAATTAAGTCGCGTGACTGGCGGAAATTTTATATTGTTGACATTATTCTCGTGTTAGGTATTTATAAATATAATTTTGTATTTTCCATGCTGGTCTGGGAGTATGGAAAAAACGTAGAGTTTACCAGTTGCTTCTCTTCCCGCGCGCATGGTAAAAGACCATCGATCTAAACTGCACTCCACATCGACGTGAAACGTGTGCAAATCATATACCGAAATGCTCGCCAGCTCCCTAACTATCGAGGGAATACGCGAAACTAGGAATCATGTTATAGGGCGATGCGGCTAGCAACTCATCACTATTTAGATTTCCCTTTCCACTTGGGGCCTTTAGGGCTCGTTACCTTAGGCTCTGTCTACCCCGTAAGGGATAAAGACGTGATTTGTGTGTGTGTGTGTGTGTGTGTGTGTGTAAACTAACTAACTAAGAAACGAATTAAACAAAGCCATCAAAGAAACAAATAAAATAAATAAAATAAATAAATAAATATCTTGGGACAAATTACACCAATTGACCCAGCCCCATACTAAGCAAAGCTTGTGCTAAACAAAGGCGAACTTATCATTATAAGGGATCTGTACCAGTTAACCTTTGAGTTAGAGTGAGTTTAAAATGCCAAATACTGAAAGCCACGATAAAGATTTATAAATAAAATCTTCACAATTAACCAAAGACGAGAAAGATAGCGACAGCACTCTTTGAAGTTGAACTTTAAGATTTAATAATTCTCTGACTTTGTCAACAATGAGACGAAAACAATCTAATAACTGGGCGACTAGGGTTCCGTTGCTCGAGACATACCTACATAAACGGCTTTATTCCTTACGGGGTAGACAGAGCCTAAGGTAACAAGACGTAAATGCCACATTTAGCATGGCTGTCGGCGTGTAGGTGGAAAGGGGAATCAAAACAGTGATGGATTGCTAGTCGCATCGCCTATAACATGATTCCTAAGACTCGCGTATTCCCTCGATGGGCTTTTACCATCTGCGCGGGAAGAGAAGCAACTGGTACATTCTATGTTTCTTTGCTCCCAGACCATCAAGGATTTTTTTTTCCTTTGGTACCTACAAAACCCTGAGAGCTAAGAGTATATTAGTTTCATGCATCACTAACTTGTCCACCAGAAACAAACATTAATTGTTCTCTATGTATGTATTCCAATTCAATTATTAAGCTCAAACACAAAGCTCTGTAGCTAAGTTCAAAGCTCTGAACATGACGCTTTTACATGGAGCACTAATTACAGGAGTCGCCTTCAGTTTACGTTTAAACCTATTCAGGAATTACTTAAAGCGCCAGCAGCGTAACTATTGGGTGGCTGGGGTGGCAAAATGCCAGGGGCCTCTAGCTCTACGGGGCCCCGATCTGGCTTGGTTTAGAGCACAGAAGGGACGCTGATGCGCTTCTTTGTATTGAGGAAGGAGCCCCATCTGACGAATTTGCCCCGGGCCCCATATGTTATAGTTACGCCACTGTAAAGCGCATACCTAAATACAGTGAGCTTAGTGTAGGTTTTCCCTCTCAAAATACGTCTCAAACGCGTTTGCGTTAAAATGACAAATACTATGAGAACGGTTTGTTGCCGTTTCCACCCGCAAGTGGCGCTGCCAATTATTCCCTAGTAATTGAGTCGTTTACTTGAACGCGTTCAAGACGTTTTTATATATGCGAAAACTTACGCTAGAGGCTCAGTATTATGTATGTATGTACAACTCTTTATTGTACATAAAACATAAGAAAAAGATGGATACAGGACAACACCCATGCACAAAGGCGTGTAAGTTAGGCACGAAATACGTCTCGATAGCGTTTGCGTTAAAATGTCAAATAGGTACTCGGAACAGTTTGTTACCGTTTCGCTCCGCAAGTAGCGCTGCTAATTATTCTATAGCAATTGAGACGATTACGTGAACATGTTCAAGACGTTCTTATATGCGAAAACTTTACACTTGAGGCTCTGGCGTTAGTTTGCGGAGGTCCATTTAGATTAACAAAAAATATTTAATTTCGTACTCTACTACTTACGTGTAAGAAAGCCAAGCCTGTGCGAAATATATATTTTAACGTGCAAGCCTCCTCCTCTGCTGCCACTTAAAACATACATAAATCTCTATTGTTGTTAACTGTGAATCTTTTAAGGGCGTGTTTCATCTCTCTCTGTTAAGTTCCAGCTATCCAAAGTGTCAGTTATCTATGATGACGTCTCTGTCTGTTTCGTAGTAATAAATAGAGATGGAATCGTAGATAACTGACACTTAATATAACAGGAACTTAGCGGAGGGTGGTGAAACAGGCTCTTATTCTATTATTCTTCTGATCTGTTCGTACTATTTCAAATACGGCCGACAAAATAAAATAGGGCCGACAACGCACTGGCATCGCGTAAAGCGCTGCGGGTGTATAGAGTAAAGGGTATGTGTCCATAGGGACAGTGGTGATCTTTTAACATCAAGTGACCCACTAGTTCGTTTGTCTGGCCTCTCTAACATAAAAAAATAAAAATAAATCAGCACAATTTTTTACTACTTACGAGTGCTATTTTGACATAATAATAATAATAATAATCTGTATTTGCTTAGAATAAGTACATTACAATAGTTGGTTAAATTATTAATTAGAGAGCTTATTCAGCTATATAAGTTGGTATACTTCTCTACTAAACAATATAGCATGCAAATATTAATTTGATAATGTGCTCTCTAAAACCGGTGCCTGCTCCCGTAGTACATGCTCTAAGCTTGTTGGTTTAACTTGACGTATTACTTGTAACCGACCTGTGACAGGAGCTTTTGAGCATCTGCTTTATATTTACAAGGTTTAAAGTCTTGTAGAATTGCAGATTGTTTCTCTATTATAACAGAACTAAGTACCTACATGCGTACATAAATCACGTCTTTATCCCTTACGGGGTAGCCTTTTATTATGGTGTGGAAAATGCGCCTTATGCATCCGCTCGGTAGGGGTTTACCGGGGGTAATGTGGGGCTCTCCCGTGATGGCAGGCATCCCCACTAAAACCACACGGATTCCCTATTCGGTCGTATGTGAGGCGTTACGGCACTCGGTGTCACCGCGACCAACGACCACCCCGGGATGGGGTTCCCTCTTCGCGGTTACTGTGCAATGCAGGTTTGGGAAAACCCGCTCTCCCCCGCTGGACGGTGCCGCTTGGATTTTGTGGGATAGGAGCCTAGGGCAATACGGCCTAAAGGCCAAATTTTGATTCCTAAGACTCGCCCATTCTCTCGATGGGCTTTTACTTAGCGCGGGAAGAGAAGCAACTGGTACATTCTGTTTTTCTTTACGCCCAGACCAGCATGGAAGAAATTAGAAAACCTCACCAAATGTGAGCCACGCAACGTTTTTAGATTGTTTCGTCTTTACTTTTTCTTCCATGCTGGTCTGGGAGCAAAGAAAAAACATAGAATGTACCAGTTGCTTTTCTACCCGCGCAGATGGTAAAATACCATCGAGGGAATGGGCGAAACTTATAGGAATCATGTTATAGGTGATGAGGCTAGCAAACCATCACTATTTTGATTCCATTTTCCACCTATACACCCTCAATCTTGCTAATTGTGGCCTCTAGGTGCCTGTTACCTTAGGCTCTGTCTACCCCGCAAGGGATAAAGACGTGATTTGTGTGTGTGTGTGTGTGTGTGTGTCTTTACTTTTTATTTGGTCTCGAGCTTCAATGAGAAAATATCAGCAAAACAATATTTTCCTTTATTCGCGCTCCCCGTCCTCCCAGAGGCATCATTATAAACTTGGTGGATGTTAATAGCTCCAACTTTTCCCCAGGGAAATGCCCAGAATTCCCAATCCCCATAATTGTGTTTTGGACCGTTAAAAATTATGTACATTGTTATTTGTGGGTTACAACTTGTGTGGGATCCTTCGCGTCGCTACTCTAATCCTGCCGCCAAGCAACAGTGCTTGCGAATAATGTAGCCACATTCATATATTTTCCCAACATACATACATACATAAATCACGTCACACAATTACCCCTTATGGGGTAGACAGAGCCTAAGGTAACAAGACCTAAAGGCCACGTTTAGCATGATCGGAGGCGACTAGGTGGAAAGGGGAATCAAAATAGTGATGGGTTTGCTAGCCGCATCGTCTATAACGTGATTCCTAAGAATTTCGCCTATTCCCTCGAAGGGCTTTTACTATCTGCGCGGGACGAGAAGCAACTGGCACATTCTATGTTTTTCCTTTGCTCCCAGAGCAGCTTGGAAAATTACCTTTAGTTGTTTATTACCTTTGTTTATTTTTCTTAGTTCTATAAATAAAGTTTTTCACAACAATAGACAGTGTTTACCTATCGCAACAGAGATTTCTATCTGACATCCTTATAGAAACGTGGTACCTATTTCGTCGTTTAATCTCTAATGGGTGATTTTTCCCACTTGTTTCTCCAAAAATACATTATTATCTCTGACGTCACGAGATCCAAGGCGATGACGTCACAGGAACTAATCGATCTCGCTTGCCAACCGCTCAGCAGATTAGAAATAACGGTTAAAATAACATAAATATGACGAAATATCTTTGTTGCTTCAACTTCCTTGTTTATAAAATATTCGCATTCGTCATTCCGTGACGCGTGCTATACCCCTACACCACCCATAGCAGGTGGGTAAGCCTTCGAATTTTCCTATCTGTTACTAGCTGTCACGTGACCGTGTTACTATGCGGATGTTTGTCGCCAAGCGTCATCTGTTTGAATGATGTGTCTATACGACGCAATTACAAGCTCCCGTGGAACATCTACTGCTCGCCAGGGACGAGAGAAGGCGTTGTTTTTCAAATGATAGGTACTATCAAATGAATGAAGAATTTTTACTTCTTGATTTTGTGTTTACTGGCAAATGATTACACATTGATACAAAATATAACTTAAACCTACCTTAAATAAAACTTATGCTAAAAATTAAAAAGTAAAATTAGTTGGGACGGTTAGGTAGAGTCCCCATCACGCAGGCAGCATTCCCGCGACATATCGCAATTCTTCAATTGCAATAATTATATTGCATATTGCAATTGGTTCTTTGTGCGAGAAAGCTCGGCGAAGGTTGTTCGTTGCTTCCCTCAGGCGTTTTCTTAAAGCTCGACATTTCCTCAATGGGCTTTTACTATCTGCGCAGCACGATAAGCAACTGGTATAATTCTATGTTCTTCCTGTGCTCCCAGACCAGCATGGAAAAGAAAAAAAAGCCAAAAAAGAAAGGTAAAAGGGTAAGCCATCAAAAGATCCCGTTGTAAAAAACTGGGGGATAAAAAACCACAGAGCTTTTTACTCGAAGTTTGTATCGTGGCTTCCCTCTCTCTTATCGAACACTATGTGTGAGCGGGATGACACGATTGTAATTTCGAAGCCGGCATAAAGCCCTGATATATTCAATTCCCAAACCGCAAATAAACCCAGCTGAGTTAACAATGCAGCAATATAAGTTATTTTAGGACCGAAACCATAAAATCTCACAGATTGTGTTGTATCAGTGTATACAATCTATGCTTTTAGCAAGTACCTTTTCATGTTATAGGCAGTATGGTTAGCAACCCATCACTATTTTGATTCCCCTTTCCACCTGCACGGTCACAATCAGAACAGATGGTTGAGCCCGAAAGGTTCTTGAGTGGAGACCGCGGATCGGTAATCGTAGTACGTCCACCAACGGATGCCCTGTAGGCTTATTACCTAACTCGCTCGCAATCGTTGTCATGTTCATTTTGACAGTTCATGTGTGGGCTGGCAATTGGCATCGGCATCAGCTAGCTGTCACATTCATACAAGAACTTTCAAAAAGAACACGATGGCGATTGCGAGCGAGTTAGGTAATGAGCCTACTGGTTGAAGTCGCGGGTTCACGGTGGATGCAAGCCGCTTCCAACCGAGGCAACTGGAGGTCTATGGGGGAGGCCCATGTCCAACAGTGGACGTCCTATGGCTGCTCAAGAGATCATATGTCACTCGAAATCAAATATTGCTATGCATATTTGAACAGGCACTTGACACTTTAAACTTTAAATGAGGATAACTTTTTTTGCTGACATTAGATTTCAATAAAATAAAACTTAATATATCCATTGTTATAAGTTTTAACTATTAGTGAAAACCGCAATAAAATCCGTTGCGTAGTTTTGGAGATTAGTGAACACAGACATAAATGAACACATCCATAAATACATACACAGACAAAAATTATAAAATCTACTTTCTTGTGTTTTATTTCTCTTCCCTGATCGTTAGCACTTTATTTTTGATGAATTTATTTAATGTACAGACACGAACTTCCTACCGATTCATTATGTAGTACACCAATAAAAGTGCCAGGTTTTTTAGAAATCCGTGCATCTACCGTCTCCAGTACGTTTAGTACTCCAAGTCTGTCAGTGAGTGTATCAGAGACTACTAACGGGTGCTTTTGATGTTGCAACAAAGTTATGCGTCTTTGACAGACTACTCCCACTAGCTTCCTAAATGAGGCGACGAAGGTGTTGAAACTTGAATCTTCTTGCAAAGGGTTACATACATAAATCACGTCTTTATCCCTTATGGGGTAGACAGAGCCTAAGTTAAATAGTGAATAAAATCCCTGAATACATTAGACAAGAATCCCAATATATTTAAAAATAACTTAAAGACATATATCAAAAAATGCTATTATTCTGTTAACGAGTTCCTAAATGATGAAACTGTGAAGTAATTTAAATGAAAAAGTTATACAAACATTGTCATTTAAGCTACCTATTGATATTTCTTGAATTTATTTGACATTATACACTATTTTCATGATTCTAAGATTTAATTGACATACTTTTTTATTAAAATCATCTCATTTTATTGATACAGAATTAACTAGAATAGAATAACATTAATGAATTTAGTAATAGCAGGCTTGCTGTAACTTCATATTCAGAGCTTGATTTAGGTATTATATTAATTATTGTGTTCCCTTACAGGGCGGCATGGACTGACTTAAAACAATGTTAACATCTTTTATGTATGTAGATGACTTTACATTTTAAATAAAACCTTCGCGATATGTTTTATCTGTCCGATTACACCTCCCTCCGTCTGTGTTAAGTTGTTAACAGCTGCGTTTGTACTAATATTCTTATTAAATCACCCAGCAATAAACAATTTAATCAGCGTACAAAAATAAACACTGGCTACACAAACAATATTTTTATGTATTCTTAGGAAACGTACAAACGGAACAATAAAATGTATGTTTACGGTGGAATCAAAGGGAAAAAACAGGATTATTCCATGCGGAAAATTGAGGCGTTTTGCTTAAGGTTTGAGGTTGTTTCGGGGTCTAAAACAACAGATATCAGATATACAGTGGTTCTAGTTTTCGATGGAATCTGATTCGACGCATTATATCAGGTTTGATAAGGTGTCCGTATTGGCGAGAGAAAAGTTTTTCATTCCGCGGAAAGTGCGTGAAGCCATTGAAATAAGTCGGTATCCCAATTTCAACCGGGATAGTGGATGGTCGGTGCCCCCGAGTTGGAAAACTGTTTTCAATATTGACCAAACGGTGAGTGTGAGCGAACCTTTACGGAGTGACGTGATCAGTGTTGTGTGCTGCCCGACATTTGACAATAATAAAAATGACGATGAAAATGAGGGTAGTTGTGCGCCGCTGTCAGTTGCGTCGAACAGCCGCGCGAGCAGAGCGTTGGCGCGCAGTGTTCGTGTCGCTGCCGCCGGGGCGAGCGCTCTTGGAAAAAGGACTACGAAATAGTCCGAAACTTATCGAGCGTCACTCGACTTTTTATACCTACGTGAGTTATCCGTTTATGTGTAATGATGATGTGTATCGCTATTAAGCGATAAGACCGCCTATTGTCTACTTTGTTCTTTGTTTCTGTATTGTTTTGTACTGATTTGTGGTGTTCAATAAAGAGTATTTGTATTGTATTGTATTGTATTGATGATTAAGTCTCACGGTAGTTTCATGTTGAAAGTGGCAAATCTTTATGAATAAAAGTAATGTTGTTAAGATCGAGAGCAAGTGCAACAGCTGCATCGAGCACCACTATGTCCAAACTACTTGCTCTCATCCCGAATAGTGCCATTATTCACTCATGTTTATTAGAAACACGACAACTCTCAAATTTGCGGCAATTGGGGAGTTTTTTTTATCTTTAACTAGCTTCTGCCCGCGACTTCGTCTGCGTAGAATTATACATGAAAACCTTCCTCTTGAATCACTCTATCTATTAAAAAAAACCGCATAAAAATCCGTTGTATGGTTTTGAAGATATAAGCATAGGTACATAGGGACATAGGGACAGAGAAAGCGATTTTATTTTATACTATGTAGTGATGATTAGCTGTTGCCCGGGGCTTCGCCCTAGCTGCAATGGGGCCGTATTAAAAAAAGAAGAAGACTTAAGTCCCATATTAGTTCTGTACACTATACATACAACAGGTCATTTACTTATGCTTCTAACCTAAAACTTACTTCCTTATTACCTTGGCTATAGAGTCGCGTTTTGAGCTCATACATACATACATACATACCGTCACGCCTCTTTCCCACAGGGGTAGGCAGAGACTACTTTATTCCACTTGCTACGATCCTGACATATTTCTTTCGCTTCATCCACAGTCATCAGTCTCTTCATACATGCTCGTCGGTTTCGGGTACTCCTGACCTGACCTTTTTCCAAAACGTCTCCTACTTGGTCTCGGAACGTCCGTCTAGGCCTTCCCCTCTCAACGTAACCATTCACACTCCCCATATAGATCTGTTTAGTTAGTCTACTTTCATCCATCCGCTCTACATGCCCAAACCAACTAAGCATACTTTTTTCTATCCTAGTCACTATATCCTCTTTCACACCAGCACGTTCCCTTATCACACTGTTCCTTATTGTATCTTTCAGTGATACACTTTCCATACTCCTTAACGCGCTCATTTCTACTGCATTTATTCTACTTTTCGACTGTTCGACTTTATTCGACTGTTTTATTATGAAAATGAAAATGAAAATGAAAATGAAAATTTATTTTTGCAAATTGGCCACCAAGGGCTCTTTTACATGTCTTTTTGAAACTACCAGCACATTCGGAAATACCATCATTGCCAAGAAGAATGCGCCGCAAGAAACTTGGCAGAAAGTCATTAACTCCTGATGCTGTCTGTACTTGGTGCTATGATAATCAGTGGCTGGTAATATCGACTGCGTCATTCTCGTGTCACGCCCCCACACTCGCAGGCACTAGGGATGGGACACTATCGATATATCGCAGTATAAATGACGACCCCAAGGTACAATTTTGTAAAGTTTTGTTAATCTTCCATGCCGGTCTGGGAGTAAAGAGAAAACATAGAATGTACCAGTTGTTTTTCTTCCACCTATACGCCTTAAGGTTTTGCTCTGTCTACCCCGTACGGGTTAAAACGTGATATATGTATGTATGTAAGTACCGACGGTACCCAAGACTCGAAAAAAATTTTAAGAATCCACGGACTGTTAAAACAACATACATGAATCACGTCTTCATTCCATACGGGGAAGACAGAGCTCAAGGTAGCAAGACCTAAAGGCAACGTTTAGCATGGGAAGAGCGTATTAGGTGGAAAAGCGAATCAAAATAGTGATGGGTTGGTAGCATTGCCTATAACATGTTGGCCCGTTCCCTCGATGGGCTTTTACCAAGCGCGGGAAGAGAAGCAACTGGTAAATTCTATGTTTTTTTTGCTCCCAGACCAGTAGACTCATTACCTAACTCGCTCGCAATCGCCATCGTATTCATTTTGACAGTTCATGTACAGTCAATCAATTTTTAAAAAGAAATAGCGCCATCGATACTGTCGATGATTCCGCCAATGTCGAGGTTGAAGAAGACAGTGTCGTTATTTATTTAACCGTTGTTCGGTGGCTTTGTTGTACGGTAGGTTCATGTACAGGCTGACAATTGGCATCGGAATCAGCCAGCTGTCACATTCATACAAGAACTGTCAAAATGAACACGATGGCGATTGCGAGCGAGTTAGGTTAGTCCGCCCGAATGGAAAATGTAGAAAGTATCGATATTTTTTCCCAAACCTAGACACGTCGCGATCAAGATGCGTACATTTGCATATTAACAGTGCCTCGTGGGACGGAACCAGATCAATATTGGTGATGTAGTGAGGAATGATAATGTTCGACGGCGCATTACTTTTGTTTGCTATCGGATGCCTTCAATTATGATACATTACACTTCCATGCTGGTCTGGGAGCAAAGAAAAAGCATAAAATGTACCAGTTGCTTCTCTTCCCGCACTAGATAAAAGCCCATCGAGGGAATGGGCGTAAATCTTAGGAATTATGTTATAGGCGATGCGGCTAGCAACCCACTATTTTGATTCCCCTTTCCACCTATACGCCCGCAATCATGCTAAACGTGGCCTTTAAGTCTTGTTAGCTCAGGCTCTGTCTACCCCAGGGATAAAGACGTGATATATGTATGGATGTATGCATCCGTCCATGTTGGTAGACGTCCTACGCTGCGCTTTTTTTTTACATGAATAGTAAGGCAAACGAGCAAGTGTCACCTGATGGTAAGTGATCACCACTGCCCATAGACACCTGCAATCCCGGAAGGATTGCAGATGCGTTGCCAACTTAGAGGACTAAGATGAAATGCCTCTTGTGCCCGTAATTTCCCCGGCTGTCTTACTCTCCACACCGGAACACAGCAGTACAAGCACTGCTACTTAGCGCTTGCCAATCTGCGGTCTCCACTCACCTTCACCTTTTGGCTCTAACAACCATCTATTTTCTGTGCTATATGGGTTTCCCATTGCCACTTTAAGGAATTTGCTTGGCTGTGTAGGTGACATTATGCTGAGTGGGGCCCATTTTACACCATATCGGTACTATTCCTAAGTATATTGTATTTCTTCCTGTTATATATCTACGTGTCTCTCTCTCTCTCATTGTTCTTTTACGTATCTCTTCAGACATATAACAGGGTATTTTAACACTTATATGGCATCTATCAATCAACGTAATTTACTGGGGTACAAAGCTATTCAATCTTCTTTATAAAAAAAATATATATTGCTTTATAGCTTTGTCAGCTAATTTAGATACTATCAAAGGAATCGAGAATTTTTACTTCCTGATTTTTTACGTTATTTTTATAGCAATTTGTAAGGTTTTTTTGGGGTATAGCACGCGTCACGGGATGACGAGGATCCGGGTTCGATTTCTTTTTGGATTTTTCTGCTTTCTAATTTTTAGTGTCGTTTAGAAAGTAAGGAATTTGTTTATCACTATCCCGCGGGAACTACACAACTTTCCGGGATAAAAAGTAGCCTGTGTATTAGGTATTCCAGACTATAATCTTTGTGCCACGTATGATCCAGATTAGTCCAGCCGTTTTAGGGAGAAAGAGTGACAAACATCTATCCATACTCGCAAAGTTTCGCATTTATAATGTTAGCAGGACTAGGTACGATGTTGCTCTTTTCTTATTTATGTTTGATTTTTGGCCCAGAGTTCGGTGTGCCTACCTATATCTATATATCTATAGCTTTGATCTATCTATATATCTATCTATCCTGTCGATGTTCCAAAAGCGGCACAATTTAGGGATCTTTAAAAAGCGAGCCTTCCTGTTCCTCAAAGGGCCGGCAACGCTCTTGTAATCCCCCGGGTCTTGCAAGTGTCCCTGGGCGACGGTGATTGCTTTCCATTCAGGTGACCCGTCTACTCGTTTGCCCCTCTTTTATAAAAAAAAGAAAAAAAAGAGAGAAACATTTTTTACACACATTCGATCCACGTAGATAATATATAAAAAAAATACAATATACCCACCCACCCAAGACAGACCCACGAATAAGACTACCTACCTGCTATGGGTGGTGTAGGGGTTATAGCACGCGTCACGGAATGACGAGGACCCGGGTTCGATTCCCGGCCATAGCTTTACTTTTCGGATTTTTCATTAAATACAATATACTTAAGAATAGTACCGATATGGTGTAAAATATTTGTATATACAAAAAATATCTGTCCGACCGGGGATCGAACCCGGGACTTCAAGCTCCATAGAGGCTATCCGGTCGTCAGAGGTCACAGTTTATATTCCCGGGATGTAAAGTAGCAAAAACAAGGCAGGTACCAGCGACTACTGAAATAACTGAAACTTTCGGGGTGAACGACCTCTGTACAGACAGAAAGGTGACCCGAGGTGAATAGAGGTGTTGCTATACAAAAACATGAATGGGCATACAATCATGGTAGCCATTTACGTCACTTATGACCAGTAGGCTTATGTATGTATGTATGTATGTATAACTCTTTGTAATTGTGTCGTACAGACACATCATTCAAACTGATGACGCTTAGCGACAAAAAAATCGCATAGTAACAAAGGTCACGTGACAGTTAGTAACAGGTAGAAAAATTCGGAGACTACCCACCTGTTATGGGTGGTGTAGGGGTATAACAAGCGTCACGGAATGACGAGGATCCGGGTTCGATTCCCGGCCATAGCTTTACTTTTCGGATTTTTCTATGTGTTCTAATTTTCACAGACATTTAGAAATTATTTTTATAACTCTTTATTGTACATAAAACACAAGAAAAAGATGAATACAGGACAACACACATGCACAAAGGCGAACTTATCCCTAAAAAGGGATCACTTCCAGTTAACCTTTGAACGATTGACAGTACATAAGTATTCAGCAAGAGTAGACACACAGAAAAAGTAAAAGAACCGATCGAAACCTAAAATAATCCTAAATGCCTAAATTTTAAATAATGTAAGATATAATAATAAACAACACTTAATAGATAAATACGATAAACTAATACACAATAAATAAAATATACTACATAATATATAAATATATACATACACACACAAGTTACAAAACACATCACATCTTATCACAGCTTATTACCTAACTCGCTCGCAATCGCCATCGTGTTCGTTTTGACAGTTCATGTATGGGCTGACAGTTGGCATCGGATTCAGCTAGCTGTCCTGTCACCTTAGGTTCTAGCCCGTAAGAGATAAAGAAGTGATTCATGTATGTATGTATGTATCAAGTAACGTTGTAACTTACTAACTTACTGAAAGAAAGAAAGAAAGAAAGAAAGAAAGAAGACATTTATTCCTTTTTGCAAGACACACAAATATAAGACAATATACACAATTTTATAGAAAATAAATAAGGTATAACAATAAAAAACATAGAGACGTAAAATAGATCATCACCGTTGTGTGAGTCTTCGCAAAAGTGAAACGGTCGCTGGCTCAGCATTACGCTGAGGCGTTATATAGACACCTGCAGCACTGATTTTCAGCCAGAACCGTCCGCCGTACTGGGGTATTTTTATGATATTACCGTTTCCTAACGTTACTTAGGTACTAATTACACATAAACGGATAATTCACGTATAAAAAGTCGAGTGATGCTCGATATGTTTCGGACTATTTCGGGCGAGCGATCCAGGAAACAAAATAGTCCGAAACATGTTGACCATCACTCGACTTTTTATACGTGAGTTATCCGTTTATGTGTATAATGATTAAGTCTCACGGTAGTTTCATGTTGAAAGTTACTTACTTACAAGTAACAAGACCTAAAGGCTGCGTTTAGCATGATTGTGGGCGTATAGGTGGAAAGGGGAATCAAAATAGCGATGGGATGCTAGCCGGATCATATAACATGATTCCTAAGATTTCCGCCCATTCCCTCGATGGCTTTATTTATAGGCACTTCAAAGACCGCCATAGATTATTTTTCATGGTTTGATGTCTCATTCAAACGGACGAACCGACATTTTATTATCATTAGTAGTGAAGCTGGGATGTTTTGAGGGAAAGTAGGACAGACACACAGTTATAGGCAGATAGAACTTTTGAGATATAGAAATAACTGAATATGTCCTAGTTTCAGTCAGTCAAATCACATCTTTATCCCTTACGAGGTAGACAGAGACTGAGGTGACACGACCTAAAGGCCACGTTTAGCAAGATTGTGGGCGTATAGGTGGAAAGGTGAATAAAAATAGTGATAGGTTGCTAGCCACATCGCCTATAACATGATTCCTTCTAATATCCTACTAATATTATAAACGTGAAAGTTTGTGAGTATGTTTGGATGTTTGTTACTCTTTCACGCCAGAACGGCTGGACAGATCTGTATGAAATTTGGAACATAGATAGATTATAATCTGGAATAACACTACAGGCTACTTTTTTTTAATATTCTGTATACCTTTTTTCTGTTTTGGTTGTTATATGTGGTGTTCAATAAAGAGTTATTGTATTGCATTGTATTGCATTGTATTGTATTGTATCCCGGAAAATTGCGTAATTCCTGCTGGATAGCGATAAACGATATGCAGACGTTGCGGGCAACAGCTAGTACTGAATATTATATTCACGCCGAATTCTTACGGGACCCTCTATGCGCGAGGCCGACTCGCACTTGGCCGGTTTTTTAAATCATTGTCCGCATCCCACACAATATTGGGAAAATAGTTGGCTATTAAATGGAATTTACTTAACTATCAACAACGAAACGACTTGGATAAAAGGCAATTTTCCCGCAGGAATTCAATTTTCTCCTAATATACACTGGGGAGCAAAGAAAAACCGTTTTCCGGTTACAAGGGAGCGTACATGTAGTGCAAATAGTAGATTAATGCCAAGGCATGGGAAGTAGCCAATTGCTGGAGGAGTGACTTGTTTAAAACACGAACCGCAGGTGAGTTACGAATCCAGCAATTGTTCTTCCAGCTGAGTCAGATATAACGTTTTTCTAAAACGTTGAGAGGATATGAAAATAAATTTTGCACTAAACTTCCTCGCAAATTAGATGGTTTTCACGTTCCCACCTTTTTTCTTGAGTTTTTTTTGTGTCATCTGTCACCGTAAGCTATATTATACTAGCTGCCCGCAACTTCGTCTGCAAGAATTCGTTTATCGCTATCCTGGAGGAATTAATAGAAAAGAAAAAAATAGAATGTACCAGTTGCTTCTTTTCCCACGCAGATGGTAAAAGCCCATCGAAGCAATGCCCGATAATCTTAGAAATCATGATAGATCCGATGCGACTATCAATCCATCACTATTTTGATTCCCCTTTCCACCTATTCGCTCACAATCTTGCTAATCGTGGCCTAGGTCTTGCCATCTTAGGCTCTGTCTACCCCGTAAGGGATAAAGACGTGCTTTGTTTATGTATGATTGTGTATGTATGCGTTAAACGAAAACGTTTGACAAAGAATAACATACTGACTGTCTTCTGAATTTCCCAAACTAAATGAACCCTTGAAATACTCGAGAACTCAATCGCTGGGACACAAAAGGCCCTTTTGAGGGCTCCGGAGGCCCCCAATCCACTAAATCAGGGTATGTTTGAGCCACTTTAAGCGTAAACTAACCTTCATTTTGGGTTTCTCCAGAATTATGTAGAAGTTTGGAGGGAAAATTTATTGTAAGTAAGAATCTGAACTTAAATAACATTCTATCGAAAATTCTGGTCTGGGAGTAAAGAAAAAACATTTTTACCAGTTGCTTCTCTTCCCGCGCAGATGGTAAAATTCCATCGAGGGAATAAGCGAAAGTCTTAGGAATCATGTTATAGGCGATGCGGCTAACCCATCACTATTTTGATTTCCCTTTCCACCTATACGCCCTTAATCATGCTAAACGTGGCCTTAAGGTTTTGTTACCTTAGGCTCTGTCTACCCGTGTTTTTAGTGGGTATGTTCCCCCTCCCTTTTCCGCAGAGAAAGAGGACGGGGGAGAGCCCCATATAACCGCTGGCCCCCGGGGCCCGGGGGTACTCGTAAATGAGTTTTAACTACGTTAAAAAAAGGCTCTTTCTACCCCGTAAGGGATAAAGACGTGACATAATGTATGTAAATATTAAAAACCCCCCATGCATTCATCGAGTACTCATACGCAAGTTAAAAAAAAACAATTTTATCCCAAAAATAACAATGATCCCGTAGAGGGATCGAAACGCGTCAGTGTTTGTGTGGTGTAAGGGATAATAATTAAGTTTGTGGGATTTATATGTTTTTCTAAATGTCAGTGAAAATTAGAACACAGAAAAATCCGAAAAGTAAAGCTATGGCCGGGAATCGAACCCGGATCCTCGTCATTCCGTGACCAATGGCAGATTTATATGTTTTATTGGCAGTAGAGGGAGGGATTACAGTCATGAAAAACATTATATTTCACACAGGCTGGTCTTGCACGTGAGTAGCGGAGTAGCAAGGTAAATATTTTTTGTTCATTCATCTAAAAAAAACAACATTTCGTCAGTGCAAACGTGAACTCTGCATCCAATAACTCAGTAGAATCATAAACTACGTATATACACGCCCTCGTATGTTATATGTTGCGTTATATGTTGTACTATTTTTACGTTGCATCGGCCATTGACCTTCTTGCAAACGTTTTCTTGTACGTTTTTCTAAAATTACCTACTCATTTTTCGAGCTCCTGTTTATCTTGCAGTGTTGTGTACACATGCAGAAATTACATCTTAATCCCTTACGGGGTCGACAGAGCCTAAGGTAACAAGAGTAAATGCCACGAATAGCATGATTGTGGGGGTATAGGTGGAAAAGGGTATCAAAATAGTGTTGGGTTGCTCGCCGCATAGCATATATCATGATTCCTAAGATTTTTGTCCGTTCTTTCGATGAGCTTGGGATGTTTTTTTTACTCCCAGACCAGCATGTAAGAAATGAATGGTTTTCCTTTTCAGTATAGTTTAGATATACGCGGGTAGCACAAGAAGCCACGCAGACACTTTCACATCCTACTAATATTATAAACGCGAAAGTTTGTAAGTATGGATGGATGAATGTTTGTTACTCATTCACGTAAGAACTACTGAATGGATGTGGATTAAATTTTGAACGGAGATAGCTGATACCCTAAATTTACACATAGGCTATTTTTTATCCCGGAAAATTGCACAGTTCCCGCGGGATAACGTAAAGCATTTTTTTTGCAGACGAAGTCGCGATCAGCGGCTAGTACCTTCATAAACAAAGTTGTTAGTCACCGCCACATGTTTACCTGTTATTTAAGAAAATCAATCAACCGCCTGTAAAACAGTTCCTCGTCATTTGGCAAGCGCGCGTCGTAAATATCAATAATGGTTACGCATAAATCAACGCAGCCAAGCTCCTGTCAAAGTTAGTGAACTAAAACACGCGATATGCTTTTGGTATTGAAAATCGAATTAATTTATAAAATTACTAGCTTCTGCCCGCGACTTCGTCTGCGTAAAATACATGAAAACCTTCCTCTTGAATCACTCATTCTATTAAAAAAAACCGCATCAAAATCCGTTGTGTAGTTTTGAAGATATAAGCATACATAGGGACAGAGAAAGCGACTTTATTTTATACTATGTAGTGATGTAGTGATAGTGAAGATGTCTGCCGATTTTTAAGATTGTAGCTTCAGTGGTGGCCTTTCTTTTGTTTGTCTGTCTGACTGTCAGTCACGACTCTTATATAATGATGTAAGTACTAGCTGTTGCCCGCAACTTCGTCTGCACAGAATATGTTTATCGCTGTCCCGTAGGAATGACGCAATTCTCCGGGATAAAAAGTAGCCTATGTGTTATTCCCGACTATAATCTATCTATGTTCCAAATTTCAACCAGATCTGTCCAGCCGTTCTGGCGTGAAAGAGTACGTAACAAACATCCATCCATCCATATTTACAAACTTTCGCGTTTAGCGTAACACATAGGCTACTTTTTATCCCGGAAAATTGCGTTATTCCTACGGGATAGCGATAAACGAATTCTTGCAGACGAAGTTGCGGGCAACAGCTAGTACATTTATTAAAGGGATGTATAAGGTCCCCGAGCCTTAAATTATATTAATTACGATACATTAAGATCGGTTAAGTGGTTTAGGCGCAGAAGCGTAACAGAGAGACAGACAGTCACTTTCGCAATTATAATATTATTAGGGATTATATTAGTCTTCCATGCTGGTCTGGGAGCAAAGAAAAAACATAGAATGTACCAGTTGCTTCTCTTCCCGCGCAGATGGTAAAAGCCCGTCGAGGGACTGGGCGAAAATAATAGGAATCATGTTATAGGCGATGAGGCTAGCAACCCATCACTACTTTGATTCCATTTTCCCCCTATACGCCCACAATCTTGCTAAATGTGGCCTGTAGGTACCTGTTACCTTAGACTCTGTCTACTCCGTAAGGGATAAAGACGTGATTTGTGTATGTATGTATTATATTAGTGGTTTTTGCACACAATAGACAGTTAGCCGAATTGGGCATCATCTATAGGAGGTATAATAATAGAGAGGAATCCGGTCTTACGGGCGTTTCCTGTATTTGCAAGCAATTCCCTTTATAAGGCAGCCTTGGGAAGATATGAAATTCCAGGAGACGTGGTGCAGAAGACGGGAGGGAGCGGGAGCGGGGGCGAGAGCGAAAATAAACTTATCTTAATTATATAGGGATTGCAGGAAAAACATATATATTTCACACAGGCTGGTTATCTCGCACGTGAGTAGCGGAGTAGCAAGGTAAATATTTTTTGTTCATTATACTCGTGTCTAAAAAGAAAAACAACATTTCGTCAGTGTAAACGTGAACTCTGCATCCAATAACATTTTTTTGTTCATTGAAACGGACCTCCGCAAAGTAAGGCCTGATTCAATAAAATATGTCATCAAAGATGTTGGATTAATAGACAAACAGGAGAATTTAACGCCAAATTGTTCTGATCACAAAGCAAAGGAAAAGCAGTAGTAAAGGTTTCTAAAAAGATACTTAAAACTCCTATACAAATGTAAAAACGACAAACGGAAAAATGATGAAGTACGAGGGAAGTTTTGGGGCACATAATTTTCTTGTGGAATAACTTCCTAATGACTAGCCTATGTGTTATTCCAGACTATAATCTATCTATGTTCCAAATTTCATCTCGATCTGTCCAGCCGTTCTGGCGTGAAAGAGTAACAAACATCCATCTATCCATCCACTTTTGCGTTTATAATATGGGTAGGACGTATGTAGATCCTACAAAGGCATCCTCTTGTGACTTGCACCGCGTTTCTAGTACTGCCGAATACTCGCACTGCGAGCGAGTTTTCTTTGACTGCTTTTGTTTAATTAAAATATCTTTTACTCTTCTCGAGACCATTTGGTTAATATAAAGGAACGAGTGACGAAACGGTTCTTACACAAATACATACACACACGAATCACGTCTTCATCCCTTACGGGGTTGACAGAGGCTAAGGTAAAAGGTACCTACTACAGGCCACATTTACCAAGATTGTAGGCGTATAGGTGGAAAATGGAATCAAAATAGTGATGGGTTGCTAGCCTCATCGCCTATAACATGATTCCTATTATTTTCGCCCATTCCATGGGCTTTTACCATCTGCGCGGGTAGAGAAGCAATTGATACATTCTTTGTTTTTTACTTGGAACGGTTCATGGTTAGTATTATATTTTAATGTAAACACTGTTACTTAATTGTATCTGTGTCTTTATATTTGTACAATAAAGCATTTACTTATTTACTTACTTACTTAACGGTGACTTCCACGCTGGTCTGGGAGCAAATAAAAAACATAGAATGTACCAGTTGCTTCTCTTCCCGCGCAAATGTTAGCCCTTCGAGGGAACGGGTGAAAATCTTGGGAATCATACTAGGTATATGTAATGCGGCTAGCAACCCATCACCATTTTGTTACTCCTTTCCAGCTTGGCTTTGGCCTTTAGGTCTTGTTACCGCGGGCTCTATCTACCCCGAAAGGGATAAAGACGTGATTTATGTATGTATATCAGGCGTTACTTTGCGGAGGTCCATTTTAATGAACAATAAATATTTACCTTGCTACTCCGCTAAGCCTGTGTGAAATAAATATGTTTTTATGCAACCCTCCCTCCACTACTGCCACATAAAACAAAAATAAATCCCACAAACTTAATTATCCCTTACACCACACACACTGACCCCTCCCTCCCTCTACGGGATCATTATCAAAGTTTAATGAGCACAACTGTTACACACGCAAACCGACGTCCTACTGATTTGAAAACATAAATAAACGGAGTACATAACCATTCCCTCGACGGCTTTTACCATCTGCGCGGGAAGAGAAGGAACTGGTACATTCTAGTTTTTTCTTTACTCTCAGACCAACATGGAAGAAGGATAATTAGTAGGACTTTGTTTGTGGTGTTGAGGCCCTTGGTCCGTGGGGTCCTAGCGCTATTAGCCTCTTCAAAGATATTTCGAAGAGGCTAATAGACGCTACGGGTGACCGCAGAGCTGGCAGCTTCCTTGGACAGCGTTAGTATCGCTGTCAGGGGGAATGCTGCCAGCGTCTGCGGTAGTATGCCACGAGGGCCTCTTCTTTTATTTATAATAATAATAATAAATATCTTGGGACAAATTACACCAATTGACCTAGCCCCAAACTAAGCAAAGCTTGTACTATGGGTACCAGGCAAAGGATAAACATACTTATATAATGTAGATAAATACATAATTAAATACATACAACATCCATGACTCGGGCACAAACATTCATATTCATCATACAACTGTCTGCCCCTACCGGGATTCGAACCCGGGACCTCTAGCTTCATAGTCAGGGTCACTAACCACTAGGCTATCCGGTCGTCAAAATAAATGTTTTTTTGTGGAATTAATTCAATTAATTACTCTAATAAATAACCGGTTTAGACGATTCAAATCCACATAGCTGGAGCGCGTATCGGTTTTAATCGAAGGCCATGAACGTAATATTTAGTACCCACTGGGCGATATCCAGCCGAAATTAATGAGGTTCTACCTCCTGTCACACCACACCGTGCAGGCGTAACCACGCGGGGAGGTTCGAACCCAAAATGGGGGTGCGAGTCGGGTTACCTCCACGTGTGGTCAAGAGCTGCGGTTCGTTTTTGGATCCGTCCGGGGGGAAGAGCAGTGCTTGGTCTGGTGCACCCTCGGCATCGGCAGACGCGTTCATCCCTTACAGGCATATAAGCAGTGCTTGTTTGTAAGCATACGTAAATTTGCCCGACACGCTTCGTACTGATACGGGTTTTGTTGTCAATATGCCTACCCTCTGTCAGAACCCACTGCACGCCCCTGGGCATCGGCTAATTAGTGGAGTCATTGAAGCATTATTGCTCCGAATTTTTTTACTGTGGACCGAATTGCATACAATTTTGGAATTAGGTTCATCTTACCCTTAACTTCAAAAGTGAAAATGATTTGAACTCCGCAACCACCCTGGGGGTGGTTGCCACCCCTTCTCGGGGGTGAATTATTTTTTTTTCAAAATAACCTCGGATATCGATATAAAGCCTAATTTTAAATATTTTATTGAATCAGGCGTTACTTTGCGGAGGTCCATTTCAATGAACAAAAAATTTTACCTTGCTACTCCGCTACTCACGTGCAAAATAACCAAGCCTGTGTGAAATATATATGTTTTTCATGCAATCCCTCCCTCCACTAATTTTAAGCAAAAATTATCTATAAAGTTTTTCAAAAAATCCAATACTTTTCAAGTTATTGGCAATTGAAAATTCGCAATTTTTTCACGTTTTTCATCGGTTTTTTGCAAATATCTCCAAAAATATACGTTTTATCGAAAATTTTATAAAGAACAAAATTGTAGCAGGTAAAATAATGAACAATTTGGTTTTTTATAAAGTATTCTAAGTGCAATATTAGGCTAGATATTAAAGATCAAAGCCGTATTTTATTGTGTCTGAAATTTAATCGATGTGGTCAATGCCATCTAGCGGCGAGCAGATGCATTTTATGCATTCTAATACAAAAGGGTTTGGTAGTGCTTGAAATAAGCTTTAAAATGAGCACTATTAAAAGTCTTTTGCACGTAAAATAAGTGAGCTGTATTGCAAATAAGGGGAGCATCTAATGTTTTTTCTTTTAAACCAATGGGTTTCATAAGTGCCATTTCCACCAAAATTAAAATTAATCGTATTCCGCCTAGAATTAACTTTATCATGAAGAGTTTGATAGATAGTATCAGTTTGGCTGCTTCAGGACACACATTTTTCAAAAAAAGTCACTATTAAAAAAAAAACAAAATTTCAAATTTTTAAAAAACCCACTTTCTTTTCATAATATCTCAAAAATGACGACAGATACGTATAAAAGTGTTCGGATTAAAAATTTAGGCATTTTTCTGACAAACAATTTGGTTTTTTTTTTTTTTTCTGTCAAACAAAAATTGACGGAGATATGATTGTTTAAAGAGCGCGCTGCAGCGCAATCACAGCCTCTCTTAAGCCTCTGTTTTTTTTTAATGTTGACTTTTTTGAAAAATATGTGTCCTGAAGCAGCCAAACTGATACTATCTATCAAACTCTTCATAATAAAGTTAATTCTAGGCGGAATACGATTAATTTTAATTTTGGTGGAAATGGCACTTATGAAACCCATTGATTTAAAAGAAAAAACATTAGATGCTCCCCTTATTTGCAATACAGCTCACTTATTTTACGTGCAAAAGACTTTTAATAGTGCTCATTTTAAAGCTTATTTTAAGCACTACAAAACCCTTTTGTATTAGAATGCATAAAATGCATCTGCTCGCCGCTAGATGGCATTGACCACATCGATTAAATTTCAGACACAATAAAAAACGGCTTTGATCTTTAATATCTAGCTTAATATTGCACTTAGAATACTTTATAAAAAACCAAATTGTTCATTGTTTTACCTGCTACAATTTTATTCTTTATAAAATTTTCGATAAAACGTATATTGTTGGAGATATTGGCAAAAAACCGACGAAAAACGTGAAAAAATTGCGAGTTTTCAATTGCCAATAACTTGAAAAGTATTGGATTTTTTGAAAAACTTTATGAATAATTTTTTGCTTAAAATTAGGCCTTCTATCGATATCCGAGGTTATTTTGAAAAAAAAAAATCACCTCCGAGAAGGGGTGGCAACCACCCCCAGGGTGGTTGCGGAGTTCAAATCATTTTCACTTTTGAAGTTAAGGGTAAGATGAGCCTAATTCCAAAATTTCATGCAAATCGGTTCACAGTAAAAAAATTCCGAGGTAAGACCATATTTTTCGCTTCAATGACTGCCCTAAATGATGGGGGGGGGGGGACGTGAGTAGCGGAGTAGCAAGGTAATTGTTTTTTTGTTCATAATAACATAACGTATTTTTTTAATAAATAGTTAATTTTTTTAATTTGTCCGCGTTCCCAGTCTCAACTTTCGTTAGGCACTCTACCAACTTTATAGCTTGGTGTGACAGGCCGCCATTTTCAATAAAATTGTGTCTGGAAAAGGCTCTAACGGCCTGGCTACTACCATACGCGATCGGCGAGCGATTTTCTAACCTTACTGAAACAGGGTCTCAAAATTGTTCCGTAATATTCCAAGCTAGCCTGGGAGCAAAGAAAAACAGAATTAACCAGTTGCTTCTCTTCCCGCGCAGATGGTAAAAGCCCATCGAGGGATTTGGGCGAAAATTTTAGGGATCATGTTAAAGGGGAGATAGGTGATGTGGCTAGCCACCCATCACTGTTTTGATTCCCCTTTCCATCCGTACGCCCACAATCGTGCTAAACGTGGTCTTTAGGTCTTGTTACCTTAGGCTCTGTCAAGTGGCGTAACTACAAAGTCTGGGGCCCGCGGCAAATCGTCGGATGAGGAAGGATCCTCCATATAAAGAAGTGCATCAGCGTCCCTTTTGTGCTCTAAACCAAGCCAGTTCGGGGCCCCCTAGAGCTAGGGGCCCCTGGCATTTTGCCACCCCTGCCACCCTATAGTTACGCCACTGGCTCTGTCTACCCCGTGGGGGATAGAGACGTGATTTATGTATTCCATGAGGTGGTTTGGTTATGACTAAATGGCCGGGGTGCGCGTCGGGTTACCTCGGGTTCCGTCCGAGGGGATGAGCAGTGCTTGGTCCGGTGCACCCTGGGCATCGGTTGATTTCCTGGCAGTGTCCGAGGGATATTACATATTGACATTTAAATTGATATTAGATTAAGTGATAAATTGTTATCGTGTGCCCTTGCAGGGCGTCATGGACTGACCAATCCACTTGTAACATCTTTTAATATAATGTGCATGACATTACAATGTAATAATAAATAAATAAATCATTGTCCGTTGGCTAAGAGCCCGACAGGGGTCTTTTGGCCGTGTTCTACCGTACAACGTTGCCAACATTTTTGTCACAAGATTTATTTATATCTTTAACTAGCTTCTGCCCGCGACTTCATCTGCGTAGAATTATACATAAAAACCTTCTTCTTGAATCACTCTATCTATTAAAAAAAACCGCATCAAAATCCGTTGTGTACTTTTGAAGATATAAGCATACATAGGGACATAAGGACAGAGAAAGCGACTTTATTTTATACTATGTAGTGATAGTGATAGTGATGATAGTGAAGTACGCAACGGTTTTTCATGCGGCTTTTTTTATAGAGTGATTCAAGAGGAAGGTTTATATGTATAATAGTATTAAAAAAAGAAGAAGACTAAGTAGCCTTGAAATGTTTTGATGATGTTGGAAATGAAGCGTCAAGGGCGAGAAGTTTTTAATCAAAAATTTTAATGAGAAATATTTGTATGGGTTCAGTCGAACTCAGCCAACCTCTTGAGGAAATGTTCCGGAAAAATTCTGAAACCTTGTAGGTAGTTTGTGTGGTGGGTTTGAAGCCCGGGCCACAGTAAATAAATAGAGCAGTATGGAAACTAGGCTCATTTTTTGAAATAAATACCTACGCTTATAGTGTTAGGGTTATCGATTGATTTTGTAAAAGATTTTTCTTTAGTTAGCGATATCTCAGTTAGTAAGGCCTGTTTTGAAGTAACTAGCTACGCTTAATTAAGAGTATTAGGGTTGGCAGTCTTAATTTCTGGAAAAAAGAAACAACCGTTTATTTGGGTTCTATAATAAAATAATCGAATAAATTAACTCGTCTATAGATAAAATAGGGTACCTATCTAAAAAAAACTTCAACAGTTTAAGATTTTTGTATTCGTCGGTAGGTAAGTATTATTATATTACGTACTGAAAAATACTTTCGCCTGCTACGACACGTTCGGAAAGCTCTAATTATTAAATTATATGGTATGAAAAATTCTCATCCGAATGATTAGCTTTCTCAAATAAACTATTGGGAAACATGGACACACTGCGCAATACGCTCTTGGCATGTTGAAACGAAAAGATCGCGGACTGCCTGGTCGCGCGCAGCAGACGGCCGCTCGTCTCAATGCGGCACTCGCGCGAAGTAGAAGCGCGCGTCTATGTGTGCGTTCGTTTCAACCATTTTGTTCATAGTTTCCTTACTGTTTTAGCTTATATATATAGTGCCTCTGAGTTTTTCGAAAGTTACGTACGAAATTACATTTTAAATTTCCAATAGCTTTTTCAATGGTGTGTGAAGTTCCCAATCCGCACTGGGCCTGCGTGGGAACTATAGCCCAAGCCCTCTCGTTCTGAAAGGAGGCCTGTGCCCAGCAGTGGGACGTATAAAGGCTGGAGATGATGAAATTTTATTTAGGTATAGTCAAGACAAGTGTAATAATATGTACCTATCTAGACAAAGTTGCAAAAATAAGTACCATAGGCTCTTACACCAGCGTAATAAGGTCGTGAGACATATTTTTGAGAAGTTCCTATCGATACTTATTTTTGCACTTGACCGTACATACGATTATACTTACTTGATTATTGCGTGGGGGTTTTTAATGTATTAATTTTCATGTTATGGGACACCATGATGAAATCATCATGATGTTTTTGGAAAAAGGTCAGGTCAGGAGTACCCGAAACCGACGAGCATGTATGAAGAGATTGATGAATGTGGATGCTGCGAAAGAAGTGGCAGGATCGTAGCAAGTGGAACAAAGTAGTCTCTGCCTACCCCTGTGGGAAAGAGGCGTGACGGTATGTATGATGGAATCGCTAGTCGCGCCGCCGGTAGCTTGTAACCGTAGCCGAACCGTAACCGGATAAGGATTAATTACGAGAACGGATATCCGTTCGGTGGAAATCTCTTCGGCCGATGCCCGGGAAATTGCTGTTTAAGTCGACTCGGGTTATATGGGATTTTTGCGAGGGTTTTTCCCACTTAAAGCTGTCAATACGTCTAAAATTAAGTCAATCAATATGAATCCAGTATCATTGTATCCTTCCATGCTGGTTTGGGAGGAAAGGAAGAACATAGAATGTACTAACTGCTTCTCTTTTCTCGCAGATGGTAATACCCGTTGAGGAAGTCGGCGAAAATTAAGGAATCATGTTATAGGCGATGCTAGGAGCCCATCAGTATTTTGATTTCTCGTTCCACCTATACGCCCACAATCATGCTAAACTGGGCCCAACCTCATGCTCTGTCTACCTCGTAACGGAAACGAGCATGACGATGACATAAATAGAAAAAAAAAGTTTATTTATACATACATACACAGACGCGTTCATCCCTTACAGGCATATAAGCAGTGCTTGTAAGCATACGTAAATGTGCCCACCATGCTTCGTACTAATACGGGTTTTGATGTCAATATGCCTACCCTCTGTCAGAACCCACTGCACGCCCCTGTACATACATACCGTCACGCCTCTTTCCCACAAGGGTAGGCAGAGACTACTTTGTTCCACTTGCTACGATCCTGACATACTTCTTTTGCTTCATCCACATTCATCAATCTCTTCATACATGCTCGTCGGTTTCGGGTACTCCTGACTTGACCTTAAAGTTTAAGTTTGAAGTTTATTTATGACAGTTACAAAAGTAGTAAATCACGTCTTTAGTCCTTTCGGGGTAGACCGAACCTAAGGTAACAAGACCTAAAGACCACGTTTAGCGTGATTGTAGGTGTATAGGTGGAAAGGGGAATCAAATTAGGGTTGCTAGACGCATCGCCTATGATAATGATTCCTAAGAATTTCGCTCACTCCCTCAATGGGCTTTTACCATGTGCGCGGGACGAGAAGCAACTGGTGCATTCTATGTTCTTTCTTTGCTCCCAGACCAGCGTGGAATATAATAAGAATAAGAAAACTTTATTGACTGATACAGATACACACAGAATATTACGGGTTGCTAGCATTGCCTCGATAGGCTTTTCCCTGCGCGGGAAACCAACTGGTACATTCTGTTTTTTCTTTGTTCCACCAGCATGGAAGTTACAACAACGTTATTAAAGCGCTTTATATTTATTATGCGGTTAACGTTGCCGCGGATTAAATGACAGCCGCCAACGATACCGGTAATATCCGCTTATATCCAGTTTATGCCGTTATCTGATTAACAGGCGACACACGAGGTAGCCAGATTAAACCGGTTTTAGCCGGTGGAAATTTATGGTGTTGACATTGTTTAATTTGATCGTTGGTAAAGGTGGAATATGCCCTTGTTTTACGAGTATACACAGTTGTTATATCAAAATCGCAAATGTAATCGCAAAAAATGACAGCTAAAACTAATTTACAGTCTAGTGTAATAATATGTATCTAGTTAAAGTTTGAAAAATAAGTACCATACGCTCTTACACCAGCGTAATAAGGTCGTGGGACATATTTTTGAAAAGTTTGTATCGATTTAATATTTTTGCACTTGATCGTACCAGGTACTACTAACCATTTTATGGACTCAGTCTGAAACAAATTATTATTAATTTGTATATTAATTTTTGTCTTAAGTTAGGTTTATACAAAATTTATATAAAAAGTAATTAAACAATATTAATACAAAATATAAAAACATTTTAAAGACCTCACCTAGGGTGCCGCCGGCAGCGAGGCGGGGCCTAAGCTACCGATAGTCAGGGCGACAGAGAGAGGAACCTCCTGACTATCCGAGCCGTGTCCAGGAGTAGCGCCTTCTGTATCTGGCCCTTGGCCCATTTATTATTATTATTATTATTAAAGCCGAGCTAAGATCGGAATTGTAAGAAAGAAACAGATTAATGCCGAGGCCTGGGAAGTAGCCAATTGCTGGATAAGTAACTTGTTTTAAAACACGAACCGCAGGTGAGTGTTTTTCAAAGTTACGAATCCAGCTATTAGCTGTTCCAACTGAGGCAGATATAATGTTTTCCTCAAACATTGAGAGGAAATGAAAATAAATTTTGCACTAAGCTTCCTCACAGCCTAGTTGGTTTTCACGTTTCCGCCATTTTTCTTAAGTGTTTTTTTATGTCACCTGTCACCGTAAGCTATTTGAGACATTGATAAAAACGTTAGACTCGAACAAAACGCGTACTCCGGCCATCGACTTGGCTCTATACCATTGTTGTTCATTATTCCACGCCAGAACGGCTGGACAGATCTAGATGAAATTTGGAACATAGATTATAGCCTGGAATAACACATAGGCTTTTTATCCCGTAAAATCGCTTAATTCCTGCTGGATAGCGATAAACGAATTTTATGCAGACGGAGTTGCGGGCAACAGCTAGTATAATATATACTTACCCCCTTATTCATAAACGCTCTGTAGGCTTCTGCTAACTTAGCAATCGTTTGTCCTTATCTGTCACTTTGACATTTACCTTTCACAGATAAGGACAAACGATTGCTAAGTTAGCAAATAGGTACCTATAGAGCGCTTATGAATAAGGGGGTTTCTCTCTGGTTTTTACCAATATTATTCGAGTTTCACTTATTGTGCTATACAGCGACCAAACATTAATTATCCATATTGATCATAAATTTATTAGCTGCTTGTTGAACTGCAGTGACCTGTAGGCTTATTACCTAACTCGCTCGCAATCGCCATCGTGTTCATTTTGACAGTTCATGTATGGGCTGACAATTGGCATCGGAATCAGCTAGCTGTCACATTCATACAAGAACTGTCAAAATGACCGCGATGGCGATTGCGAGCGAGTTAGGTAATAAGCCTACTGTTTGACATTCGGCTGGCCAATCAGAATGCAGCTATCAGCACTTTCGGCTTAGCTTAATTTTATCTAATCTCTCACTTATCTAACTATTGTTCATACAACAAACATAATCACGTCTTTATCCCTTACGGGGTAGACGGAGCCTAAGGTAACAAGATTTAAAGACGTTTAGCATGATTGTGGGCGTATGGAGGGAAAGGGGAATCAAAAAAGTGATGGGTTAACCACATCGCCTATAACATGATTCCTCAGTGTTTGCCCATTCCCTCGATGGGATTTTACCATCTGTGAAGAGCAGCTGGTACATTCTATTTTTTAATCCCAGACCAGCATGGAAGTAAATACTTGTATATACATTATGTATACATATAATCTGAATCTGGAGAACGGCTACAACGATTTACATACATACATACACATACATAAATGACGTCTTTATCCCTTACGGGGTAGACAGAGCCTAGGGTGACAAGACCTAAAGACCACGATTTTCACGTAGGTAATGCATTTCATTTTTAGAAAACGTACGTTCTTCCATGCTGGTGTGGGAGCAAAGAAAAAACATAGAATGTACCAGTTGCTTCTCTACCCGCGCAGATGTTAAAAGACCAGGAAATGGGCGAAACTTATAGGAATCATGTTACAGGCGATGAGGCTAGCAACCCATCACTGTTTTAATTCCATTTTCCACCCCCCCCTCAATCTTGCTAATTGTGGCCTGTTGGTACCTTACCTTAAGCTCTGTCTACCCCATAAGGGATAAAGACGTGATTTGTGTGTGTGTATGTATGTACAAAAAAGGTATACAGGTGCTATAAATTGCAAGTAATTTCCTCTCTATTAGCTTGTGTACTCTATGGGCAGACTTTAACAGATTACTTTGCTTGGAAGGATCGCTTTCTTAAGCAGAATCCTGTGAATTATACGGAGGGAGATTACCCTTTGTGCTTTCTTTGTGGGCGCTTCCTGCATTATACTTCATACTTTTGTAAGAACAGCGAGGGTTTTTACGTAGACTGAATACACAGACAGCAAATTAACAACTACATTTTGAAAACGTATAAAGTACCACAAATGTTACTGTTAAGTGAAATCTGTTAAGTGAAATCTGTTAAGTGAAGTCTGTTAAGTGAATTCTGTTAATGAAATGAAAACGAAATGAAATGAAATGATTTTATTTTAGACTTACATCCATAATAGAATTTACAAATAATAAAATAAAGTATTAAGTGAAAAATTAAATGTCTTAAAATCAATAAATAAATTAGCTTCAATTAAATAAAATTAAAATCAACTTATACTTTTACACTAATTAAGTGAGTTCTAGTTGTTAAGTGAAGTCTGTTAAGTACGGCACGGCATGCTCTAAGCTTTATACTTACACTAGCTGCTGCCTGCGACTTCGACTGTAAAAAAATAGTTTTTCACTATCCCGTGGGAACTATGCAATTTTTTTCATCCAGATCTGTCCAGCCGTTCTGGCGTTAAAGACCAACAAACATCCATCCATCCATACTTACAAACTTTCGCGTTTATAATATTATATTAGTAGGATGTATATATTGAAGTCGAGGGCAGCAGCTAGTTTATGATATTAATAAGAGTAGGTAGGATATACAGATACAGTTATGCATAGATATATAAAGGCCCATGGCGATTATGGGCACAGCATCCATCAATCACGCAGCCGCCAGGAAAGACCTATCTTCCCATAATGCATCGCCTGATGCCCCATACTTAACACTATTGTAAGCGAACCCGATAAAATACAAAAGAGATTTATAGGGAGCCATCTGACTTGCGAGTTTGTAGAATAAGTTCAAAGGCTGTTTTCTTTCGTATCTCTAAACGAAATAAATGTTAGACAAACAAAAACTAGCATTGTCATACGTCCTTCATATGTGTACCAAATTTCAAGTCAATCGGACCAACCGTTGAAAAGTTCCCTCTTTCATCATTTTTAGAGCCCCTTGTCACATGCCACAGTATCGATAGTTCTATCGATACTGTCGATGGTATTACACCAAAATTATCGATACTATCGATACTATTGTAGTTTACCAAACAGCGTATCCGATAAAAAACAGCCAGACAAGCTCCTCTGTAAGTCCTATACGGTCCTAGATCGTAGCCCACGCCTCCCTTTGCAGGTCTCTTGCCCCTCTACTTTGAAAACCAGTGCCTAGGCAATCCTAATCTCTGGTTAAGACGTGGTCTCTTGTTCCAGGTCATGCCGAACCAGCCAGCGCCGACGGGCTTCCAGTGGGATAAGCTCTCCCCAGCTGAGTTCCAGCAACTCCAGGAATTGGCTTCCTGTAAGTCTGAACAACACTGAACTGGTCAGGATAGGAGCAGTACGCCAGAGTCATCATCATCATCATCATCTCTGCCATTACAAGTCCACTGCTGAACATAGGCCTCTCCTTTAGACCTCCAATAAGACCGGTTGGAAGCGGCTTGCATCCAGCGCGATCCTCCGATCTTAATGAGGTCATCGGTCCACCTTGTGGGTGGACGTCCCACGCTGCGCTTGCTGGTACGTGGTCTCCACTCGAGGACCTTTCGACCCCATCGGTCATCCGTCCTCCGTGCTATGCCACGCCACGCTGTGTGTACGCCAGAGTATTGCCGCTAAATCGAAAATGTTAATGGAAATAATCTACATTACACATAAACGGATAACTCACGTAGTCCTTCTTTCTGGCGCGCTCGCCCCGGCGGCAACGAAACGAACACTGCGCGCCAGCGCTCTGTTCGCGCGGCTGCTCGACGCAACTGACAGCGGCGCACAACTACCCTCGTTTTCTTTGTCATTTTTATTATTGTCAAATGTAGGGCAGCACACAACACTGATCACGTAAAGGTTCGCTCACACTCACCGTTTGGTCAATATTTAAAACAGTTTTCCAACTCGAAACGAAATAGTCCGAAACATGTCGAGCATCACTCGACTTTTTATACGTGAGTTATCCGTTTATGTGTAATTATGATTAAGCCTCACGGTAGTTTCATGTTGAAAGTGGAAATGATTGAACCTAAAATTTCATTTTAGATACAACCTTTTGCTGACTGTACTTTTTGTTGACTGTACTTGCATTGTCATCCGTCCTACATATGTGAACCAAATTTCAAGTCAGTCGGACCAACCGTTAAAGAGTTCCCTCCTGCGGCGACGGTCTTGGCTGGGTCACCAGAACTTCACCACCAGATTATAGTATGGTCAAAAAACGTTGGTACTATTTGGAGTCCTTTTTCCATCTTTACGCACAGTCATGCTAAACGTGGCCTTTAGGTTCCTTACCTTAAGATTTTTCGACTCCTTAAGAGATAATAGACGTAATATACTTGCTGTATGTAAAAAACTTATATGAGTTGGCTAATCCACCATCTATGGCGATCCCTCACTCTTCGCCAATGTCCACATTTCCTCAAATCTTCCCTGAAAGTCTCTTCCATGCTGATGTGTGAGTAAAGAAAAAACATAGAATGTACTAGTTGCTTTTCTTCCCGCGCAAATAGTAAAAGCCCATCGAGGGAATGAGCGAAAATCATAGGAATCATGTTATAGGCGATGCAGCAACCCATCACTATTTTTGATTCCCCTTTCCACCTACACGCCCACAATCATGCTAAACGTGGCCTTTAGGTCTTGTCACCATAGGCTATGTCTTGTAAGAGATAAAAACGTGATTTGAGTGTGTGTGTTTGAAAGTCCACCCTAAAAATGGTGGTGTTACCTTATCAACACGACCTTGTCTATTATAATCTATTTTAACCTGAGCTATATGCGTCTTGTTATTGTGACGGTCTAGTATCGAATGTCCTAACATACCCACTTGTTTTGCAACCGCCTCTCAACAGGCATCCATACAAACGAGACTGGCTATTTTTATTTCGTTTTTAGAACTTCGAAACTCAAAAGTAAGGAAACCTTATTGGATCACATTGCTCATCTGTCAAGACTCTTTACTGAGGAACATACACAAACATACAAAACACGTCTAAGACCTCGTTTAGCATGACTGTATAGATATAGCGTATAGATGGAAGGGGAATCAAAATAGTGATGGGTTGCTACGTGCATCAGCCTATAACATCATTCCTAAGATTCTTGCCCATTCTCTCGATGGGCTTTTACCGTCTGCGCGGAAAGAGAAGCAACTGGTACATGCTGGTTTTTATTTGCTGCCAGACCAGCATGGAAGTAACAAAGGAACTCGTGGTGATATAATTTGAAATGAGTATGAATAGCTGAAGCCTATGGTCTCTGCCATTCCAACCTGTAGGCTTTACCTAACTCGCTCACAATCGCCATCGTGTTCATTTAGACAGTTCTTGTATGAATGTGACAGCTAGCTGATTCCGACGCCAATTGTCAGCCCATACCATGACTGTCAAAATGATCACGATGACGATTATTTATTTATTTATTTATTTATTTATTTATTTAACTTTGGCACACAAAACAAATTGTAAACATGTGGTACAGTCGCCATCAGATATATCGGAGCGGGCGAGGTCCTCAAATATTTCGGAGCAGCAGTAAATTTCAATAAATTCGTTACACTAGATAAGGTTAATAACATCAGAACACGCAATTCGTCATAAATATAAGAGCAGCGACTTTTCAATAAATTCGGAACGTTCAATGAGGTAAAAATATCAGGAAGCACAGATCGTCAAAAATTTCGACGCAGTCAGACTGATCATTAACATCGGAACATTTATGGAAAATAAACCTTACTTCTGTAATATACAGTTTAAATTACAGTGAATTATGCATGCAAACGAGTACTAAATATAGGTGACATCTTTCATTTTTGTATGACGTATTAGCCATATTTTTGTTTTGTTAGGAATTCGAATCTACTCCTCTACAAAATGATAATGGTAGGGGAGCCGACGCTGCTAAATCGGGATTTACTCAAGCGTCATAGAGACCTATTGAGTTGCGAAGCTTAGATGATAAAAAGAAAAAAATGTTATCTATACATATAATAAAATCGTTGAGACCAAAAAATCTGTACATTGAAGATTAAAAAAAAAAAACCGACCAGGGTGACTTAAAATCGGTAACTAAACGTAATAAAACAATTTTTAAAATTTTTGTTTGTTTGTTTGTTTGTTTGTTTGTTTGTTTGTTTGACTGAGCATCACGTTAAAAGTACTGAACGGATATTGTTGAAATGTTCACAAATCTATTTCAATAAATTCAGAATAGGATATAGGCTACAGAAATTTTGGTTTTTTTTGAAAAAAGGGGGTGAAAAGGGGGGTTAAAGTTTGTATGAAAAAATAAAATTAGATTGTTCTAGAATCATGAAACTCAGAATAAATCATCATCATCATCTCAGCCATTACAAGTCCACTGCTGAACATAGGCCTCTCCTTTAGACCTCCAATAAGACCGGTTGGAAGCGGCTTGCATCCAGCGCGATCCTCCGATCTTAATGAGGTCATCGGTCCACCTTGTGGGTGGACGTCCCACGCTGCGCTTGCCGGTACGTGGTCTCCACTCGAGGACCTTTCGACCCCATCGGTCATCCGTCCTCCGTGCTATGTGCCCTGCCCACTGCCATTTCAACTTGCTAATCCGCTGGGCTATGTCGGTAACCTTGGTTCTTCTACGGATCTCCTCATTTCTGATTCGATCTCGCAGAGAGACTCCCAGCATAGCCCTCTCCATAGCTCGTTGGGCTACTTTGAGCTTGTTCATAAGGCCCATAGTGAGGGACCACGTTTCAGTGCCGTAAGTCATCACTGGTAACACACACTGGTCGAATACTTTCGACTTGAGGCACTGAGGTATGTCGGACGAGAAGACATCACGCAATTTTCCGAACGCTGCCCAGCCGAGTTGGATTCGGCGACTGACCTCTTTCTTGAAGTCGGACCTACCTAACTGGACTACTTGTCCTAGGTAGACGTACGAGTCAACAACTTCAAGAACTGAGCTCTCAACAGATATTGGAGTGGGTACAACATGGGCATTATACATTACCTTCGTCTTGTCCATGTTCATCTTAAGACCCACTTGTTGAGAAACTCGATTGAGGCCTTCGAGCATCGTGCTGAGCTCTTCCATCGAATTTGCCATGACTACGATATCGTCGGCAAACCGAAGGTGAGTGATGTATTCGCCATTTACATTGATGCCGAATCCTTTCCATTCCAGGAGCTTGAAGGCGTTCTCCAAAGTGGCCGTAAACAGTTTTGGAGATATTACGTCTCCCTGTCTTACGCCTCTTTTCAAAGGGATCGCCTTCGAAGTCTGTTCTTGTACTCGGACCGACATAGTGGCGTTATTGTACAAACACTTCAACACTTCGATGTACCGATAGTCAATACGGCATCGCTGAAGAGACTCAAGCACAGCCCATGTCTCGACCGAATCGAAGGCTTTCTCATAGTCCACAAACGCTAAGCAAAGTGGCAAGTTATACTCTTCGGTCTTCTGTATAACTTGCCGCAGCGTATGAATGTGGTCTATGGTACTGTAGCCTCTTCGGAAACCGGCTTGTTCGGAAGGCTGAAAGTCATCAAGCCTGCGCTCGAGACGGTTCGTAATGACCCTTGAAAACAGCTTATAAACATGGCTCAGAAGCGAGATGGGCCTATAGTTCTTTAGTAAGGCGTTGTCACCTTTCTTAAAGAACAGCACCACCACGCTTCTGTTCCATGCTTCAGGCGTTATGCCCTCGAGGACGACGGTGTTAAAGAGCTTCTGAAGGACTTTTAGTACCGGTGTTCCACCCGCTTTCAGAAGCTCAGATGTGATTCCGTCATCACCCGGCGCCTTGTGGTTTTTGAGCTGATTCAGGGCCATTCTAATCTCGTACAGACTAATGTCCGGGATATCTTCGGTGAAGTGTCGGGTCAGCTTGGCTCTTGGGTCTTTGGCCGCGCTGTTAACAGGCTTGGCAACGGAAGCGTATAACTGTCCATAGAACCTTTCGATCTCCTCCAATACCTCGGCCTTGGTCGACGCTATACTGCCATCTTCTCTCTTCAGCTTGGTCAATTGGCTTTGCCCTATAGACAGATTCCTTGCAAACACTTTGGAGCCTTTGTTCCGCTCTATCGTCTCTTTGATATATTTGTTATTAAAGAGGCGTATATCGTGCCGCAAGGATTTCGAGATCTGTCTATTGAGCCACCTGTATGACTGTGCGTCATCGGAAGACTGCAGTCTCAGCGAGCGTCGTTCAGCCATGAGGTTTAGAGTGTGATGGGAGAGTTTTTGAGGTCTATTTGAACGGCAGGGTCTAAAGAACTTAGAGCCCACCGCTTGGACAGTTTCTACGAGCCTGTTGTTGATCTCGTGTACTGACGATAAGTTCTCCAGGCAATCAAAGCGATTAGAGAGCTCGAGCTGAAAGTTCTCGGGGTTTTCGATATGGGCACGAGTAGGTCGGAGCGTGGACTTCATCAAGCGGGACCTTTCGAGTTTAACGTTAATATTCAATGTGCCTCTTACCATCCTGTGATCGCTACCGGTTTTCACCCTGTGGATCACGGAGACATCATTGAATATTCGTTTCTCACTGGTCATGATGAAATCAATCTCGTTTCTCGTGGAACCATCGGGACTTATCCAGGTCCATTTCCTGTGAGGCGGCTTCTGGAAGAAAGAGTTCATCATGAAGAGTCCCTCCTTCTCCAGAAACTCGGCCAGCCTCTGTCCCCTAGGGTTCCGTTGTCCATATCCAAATTGCCCCACTCTCAACTCATCATCGCTTTTCTTGCCCAACTTAGCGTTGAAGTCCCCCATAACAACAGTGAAGTGGGTCCTGGTCGTATGTATGGCCCGACTTACGTCCTCATACATAGCCTCCACTTCATCATCTGGGCGTGACGAGGTCGGTGCGTACACCTGAATGACCTTCAGCGAATATCTCTGGGATATTCTGAGTATTAGGTATACAACCCTGCTCGACACGCTTTCAATGCTAATGATGTTGTTAATAAGGGCCTTGTTGACGAGAAATCCGACACCACCTTGGGACTGTTGGTCACCTTCCCGGTAGAAGAGGAGATTGCCGGATTGTAGGGTTATCGTGTCCTCGCCCTCCCTACGGACTTCGGACAACCCCACAATATCCCATCGCATCCATCTCAGCTCTTCCTCCAGCTCAACTATCTTTTCGTCAGTCCTCATCGTGCGTACGTTGTGTGTTACCAGGGCCAGTCGTCGGTTGGGGTGGTAGCCGAGTCTCTGCCGGGGATTCTTAGCACCCCCTGCTCCGCCGCTACTCTGGTCGCTACCGGAGCCAGGACTAGCGGAGCTGCCGGGGACTGGGGGCCTGGTCATATTGTTCCTAATCATAAAGGGGGAGTTTGCCCGTAATCGCCACGCTGGGCAGGCGTGGTGGCGATCGCAGAACGTAGCTTCGCGACAGGGATGCTGCTGCCCATCCCAGCCCTGTGCCATTTGAGCTACGTTTGTTTTGGATGGTTATACCGCCATCGGTCGGTTCCGTTGTACCTCAGTCGGCTCTTACGACACCTGGTGCAAGAGGGGGGTACTATTCTAATCTGCCGGTACCCCACAGAATAAATACTTAGTAATAAAAATAAGGAAACACCTGTTTAAGCATTTTTTTTAAATCTCACCCAGAGGCGCAAAAAAGAGGGTTTTGTGTTTAAAATTAATTAACTTCATACACCTATACAATAAAAACCAATGAAGTGTAACCTTTTAAAATTGCTAAATAATACTTCCAATTTAATACAGGTAAATATAATTTCTCAGTTTTCTTGAAATTTAATTTTTGAGGTGATTACGCACAAAATAGCGGAACTCAAGAAAATCAGCTTTCCTCGGTATAGGTAGTTGGTAATAATTACAAACAAAATAATACAACGGAGAAAATAGATAGATACGAATGTACATAAGACATAAAGCCGGAAAACTGTATCAATTGTGAAAAAACATTAATAAAATAATTACATGCTGTACCGGTATTTTTCAACGAAGACATTTTCGTCAAACCTAAATCAACCTAAATTGGCGTCCTAAATTGTGTTCTTTACCTAACACCTAAAGTTCAATATGCAATACCGTTACTTTGTTTTTATTTATGTGCTATTATTCACAACGCGTTCGGTTTTTGAACGCACTCTTATTTGAAAACCTGATATATTATGAGGGCGGCGTGAAACGCTTGGCTGTATGCTCTTAATATCTTTGCCTATAAAAATCAAAATCAAAAGGCGCGTGTACGTCTGCGCTACGAACATGGTCAGAATTTTATTGTGAAAAAAGTTTGTGCTTTTAGTATGAATCTGACAGCGAGCGAACCTTAACTGAATCGCATTACGACGTCATGGTAAGGCCTCTGTAGGTAATTAATTTGTAGATAAAGATAATAAGTGTTAATAATCTGTAGCTACCTACTTAAACCGAGAAAATAAATAAAAAAACTTCTGCTAGAAAAAATTTTGTCGCTAAATATTAATTAAAACGGATTAGTAAATGAATTGTTAGTCGTAAGGTAAAAACAGGTAAACATTTATGTACCTATTATTTGATTAGAATATATATATTTTTTAATTAATCAGGGTACAAATATCGTTAAAGTGAGCCAAATATTCGCCAATAAGCGTCATAGTTCGGCGAAATTAATAGTGATGTAGGTCAGCGGTTCCCGAAAGGTGGTCCGCGGAACCCTGGGGTTCCGTGGAAGGGCAATAAGGGTTCCGTAAAAAATATTTTCATGTGCGGTGAGCAACGTTGTTCGCGCGCACTGACCTGTGTTGTTTTTCATTTATATTTTAAGGTGTTATCAAAGAAGGGTTCCGCTAGGAAAAATGTAATCAATTAGGGTTCCTTGACACAAAAAAATTGGGAACCCCTGATGTAGGTAACTAAAACTGTACTTAGCTTTTTTAAATAAAGAAACTATAAACCAAACTATAAATTAAACTATTTTGTAAAATAAGGTATAAATAAATGTGATGAGTTGAACCAGTTCACACCTTTTTTAAGATTTCGTGTCACAAATTATTATTTTCATGACGTAATTCTAAAAGTATAGTTTCGTACACACTTTCAGTGGTTCACGTGACGAAGTTAATAGTCATAATAATAATAATTTTGATATCGAGAAAAGCCGTAAGTATCACAAAAACACACGCGGACGAAGTCGCGGGCAACAGCTAGTATAATATATACCTTTTCATCGGAGGGGGAGCGGCTATAGATTTTCAAAATTGTAAAAATAACTGTTGCATGGACATACTCCAGCGTGTCAGATATTGCTGGCATCCATTTCCTACGTATTTTTAAATATGTACGTATGTTAATCTGTTTCAGTGATGGGGGTGGTCGTATACAGGGTGTCCCAGAAAGTAGAGTCAAGCGAAAGTCCTGACGTAGAGCAACTCAAGGGGCATCCGAAATACCCCCATGTATGTTCCGCGATTTTTCGTAGTTTAGGAGTTATGGCCTTTTTTCACATTTTCTATTAATCTACGACCACGGAGACAGTTTTGCTCACTCTGACTGCAATAATTGAGGTAACTGGCTGCTTGTTTTTTTAACGAGTAGCTGAATAGTACGTGCATGTATTTCAATTAAAAACAAAACAACATCGTTGACCGTTTGGGCAAAAAAAAATATCGAATCACAAAAAGTGACAAAATTTTGACTGTAGTTCAGACTTTGAAGGCTGATTACAAAAAAAACTAGCATAACTTTTTTTTTTCAAACCATATTTAAAAACTGCCTTGTTTTATTGACTTTCTACCCCATTAATTTTATTGATCTATCATTAAGGGATCATGCCAAAAAAAAAAACAAAACGTACTTCATCCGTAATTTTCACTTTTTCTAGTAAGGCCAAGTACAAATCTGAAATATTTTTTAATTTTCATTTAATAGCCTCAGAAAATCAGTGGTCAGTATTATTGTTTTGCACCAAGAAGTTTTTCATGCTAAATCCGGAGCACAAACCTAATTTCAGATTTGTACTTGGCCTTACTAGAATAAGTGAAAATTACGGATGAAGTATGTTTTGTTTTTTTTTTTTTTGCATGATCCCTTAATAATAGATCAATAAAATTAATAGGGTACAAAGTCAATAAAATAAGGCAGTTTTTAAACATGGTTTGAAAAAATAAAGTTATGCTAGTTTTTTTTGTAATCGGCCTTCAAAGTCTGAACTACAGTCAAAATTTTGTCACTTTTTGTGATTCGATATTTTTTTTTGCCCAAACGGTCAACGATGTTGTTTTGTTTTTAAATGAAATTCATGCACGTACTGTTCAGCTACTCGTTAAAAAAACAAACAGCCAATTATCTCAATTATTGCAGTCAGAGTGAGCAAAATCGTCTCCGTGGTCGTAGATTAATAGAAAATGTGAAAAAAGGCCATAACTCCTAAACTACAAAAAATCGCGGAACATACATGGGGGTGATTCGGATGCCCCTTGAGTTGCTCCACGTCAGGACTTTCGCTTGACTCTATTTTCTGGGACACCCTGTATAAGGTTTGAAAATGAAAAAAAAAAAAATTTACTCGAGCGCGTCAGATTTTCTAAGGGGATGTTAAGTGAACTTAAACAAAGCTCTTATATAATAATCTGACGATTTGGATGTGACGCAAACTCATGGCCATTATTAGAATATGCAAAAAAAATCGCCATTTTGACATAAGCGCGTCAGATTAATATATATAGGGTCACCTTTATGCCCTAAATGAGCTGACTCATAATCTGACGATTATCTGGAGGGATCCGTCTAATCTGACAATTAATTTTATTTTTTATTTTTTGAAAATATTGAACTTAATTAGTTGAAAAGCTCAGGAAATAGCTTATTTATTTATATTTATTTATTTAGTCAATAAAAAAAATAAAAAAAATTACAGCATTACAGTCGAAACCAATGCGCTATAAAATTCAAAAAACATAATAAATGTTATTTAGGCGACGAAACGTTGTGCCTCCGCTGCGTCGTCATCTCCGGTGTTGGTCTTATATCTTAATAGTCTTTGCTATCATATTTAGAATAATATCTACTCGACTAATACTTGAGATAGCTGCCCTTAGGTATCTGGTGATTTACTTGAAGCGTGTAAATATAATTATATTGTAAAATTCTTAATTTAATAATTTTTGTACAATGTGGCCAGTTATTGGAGGGTGGCCAGTAATTGACGATTTACCCTACTCTTACTCTTGTCAAAATCGTGTTTGACAACTTTAAATGTGAGATTGATAAGGAACTGTATATTACAGAAGTAAGGTTTATTTTCCATAAATGTTCCGATATTTTTGACGATCTGTGCTTCCTGATATTTTTACCTCATTGAACGTTCCGAATTTATTGAAAAGTCGCTGCTCTTATATTTATGACGAATTGCGTGTTCTGATGTTATTAACCTTATCTAGTGTAACGAATTTATTGAAATTTACTGCTGCTCCGAAATATTTGAGGACCTCGCCCGCTCCGATATATCTGATGGCGACTGTACAGTAGTGTAAATACCTAAGACTAAGAATCATTTACAATTCAAAACTATGTGTACACATCATGAAAAGAGTGATATAGTTAAGATCTAAAGAAAAGTATAAACTAGGATAAAATAAGTAAACACAAATATACCAATAAAGTTACACAAGCCTCCATTATAATTTGACTAACTCAACTGAGAACATTTTTTAACTTACTCGAAAACTTATTGCGAGAGAGTTAGGTAATAAGCCTACAGAATGTACATAAGTTTAAGTTCACGTGTAGTAATAGCAATTTAAAAAAAGCAGTAGGCAATGTTATATATTATACGGATAAGTCGTGTAATCACGATCTAGAATTGATCGACATGTTTCGGACTATTCCGACATTTCTCGCCACGTACCGTGAGGAAACGTGCACACGTCTGCGAAGCAATTCAATGGTGTGTGTGAAGTTCCCACCATCGTTCCCAGTCTGGGCCCAGCAGTGGGACGTATAAAGGCTGGAGATGATGATGATGATATATAATAAACGTTTTGTCTGGCTGCCGGTGTATCAGCCCACGCATTGTATTACTATCTGTACCCAATCCCAGCTAAATATAGCGAAGGGATCGAACCAATCTACTAATAGCGCCCCGCCCTATACTCTATAATAGTTGATTCCATAAGCTAATGATTTGACTTATTAACTAACTAGCTTCTGCTCGCGACTTCGTATGCGTAGAATTATACATAAAAACCTTCCTCTTAAATCACTCTATCTATTTAAAAAAACCGCATCAAAATCCGTTGTGCAGTTTTGAAGATTTAAGCATACATAGGGACACAGGGACAGAGAAAGCGACTTTATTTTATACTATGTAGTGATTGTAAACGTTTTTAAACTGAGATGGAAATATTTATAAATACACACATACATAAATCATGTCTTTATCACTTACGGGGTAGACAGAGCCAGGCACGGGGATACCTAGGGTTATGTGGAACTCCCACCGAAGGGGTATACCCAAACTAAAAACTCTCCGGCGTTGCCTCAATCCGGTGTGATGGGGACGCAGTGGGATGCCACTAGGGTTTCACCACAAACGCGCCCCGGTGGCTCCGGCTTCCGCCAGGACCGCGCCAAGAAGGGCTGGGCTGGGCCCGTCTTCCCTTAGACAATGAGACCGTGCAATGCAGGTAGGTAATGGGTAGACAGAGCCTAAGTTAACAAGACCTAGGCCACGTTTAGCATGACTGAGAGCGTATAGGTGGAAACAGGAATCTAAATTAGTAATGTGTTCTAGCCGCATCGCCTATAACATGATTCCTAAGATTGCCTTCCCTGTCTTATAAAAAAGGTCTCGCAGGGGGGAACTCTTCAATGGTTGGTCCGATTGACTTGAAAACCCCTTCAAAAGTTTATCATTTTCAAAAATACTGAGAAACATTTACAGGGGTGTTACCATGATGTCTTAATGCGATTCAATACCGATTCAGTTCAGGTTCGCTCGCTGTCAGATCCATACTAAAAATGACAGCTAAAACCTGAACTAAGTCGCAATTGAATCGCAGTAAGAAGTCTTGCTAAGGCCCCAGGGTTATTAAGTTCAGCTAACCCAAAAACCTGAGGAAATATTATGGAATTATTTTAAGAGCCTTGTATGGGATACATGACAATTGCAAGTACAACCAGCAAAAAGCTTTTCCCAACAATTCAAATTCTTACAGACACCTCTTAACACTTGGAAAGGCGTAAAAATGTAATCTAATATTGCCAATTCAAAATAATCCGACGTAGAACACTGAGATGAAGGTACATATGAACAAATAAGTTTTTATCTTCCAGATTCAACGAGGAAGCTGCAAGATGTGCTCAACGAATTCTGCGAAGTCAAGAAACAGAGTCCTGATGGGGTGAGTACAATACAATACCTGTATAATATATCCTTCGATAGACAAATATTGACTGTTACCAAGGCCGTGGTTTAACTGTCCCTTGTGCAGTATTAGGTCTAACAATCAATTTCAGAGCCACAAACCTTGAGGAAGCCGGCTTCGACCAACGCTGTGTAGAGTCCGTGTATAGAGTATTTTAGCCACTGCCGCCGCTTAGTGCATACACACCCGTGAAGACTATCCGTGGTGTTATATACACTAATTACGCTTTTACACCAAACATTACACGCATTAATCAATATTTACAATAGTTTAAACATAAATCCGCATTAAAAGACCGACCGTGCACCAACAATTTTGAAACAAGTGACAGCCGCCTTATTGTTCTTTCCATTATGTGCCGCGGCGCGTGGCAACGGACTAGGGCCAGGCAGCCATTGATTATTATTCAAAATACTTGCACAATACCAATACTCCTCTTCTTCTTGTCTCTTAATGAGATCCGCAGCAAAAGGTAACGGCATAGCCCGAAGAACAACTGCACTCAGGTGACGGTGGGAAGGTCACGTGGCTCACAGGACTGACGGCCGATGAAGCCAGAAGGTTTTCAAGTGGCGACCACGTACCAGAAGACGCTAGGAAGACCGCAAAACTGCTGACCTGGTGAAGGTCGTGGGAGTTCGCTGCGTGAAGGCCGCGAAAGACCGGTCTTTATGGCGCTTGGGGGAAGCCTATGTGCAGCAGTGGACGTCATTTGGCCGATGATGATGCCAAATATTCTTTATCTACGCACATATCATTGCGCTCTGTAATGCGTTCAGAAACCCTAGGAAATGACCAGCATTAACACCCTTACAAAAATCTATACTGTAATAACATTAAAGTACAGATTTTGCCAACTACCACAGACAAGAAAATACTATGATAAAAACTAAAAGTTAACTAAATATACAAAACTTAAAACTAAATAAATATACCTAATTATAAAAAGAAAACACCATCTAAAAGGCCCTCCTGCGGCATAGACCCCAACACACTGGCGGCATTCCCTCTCTGTACCGCCAGAGAAATTCGAGTGACAAGAGACCCCAGAGCTGGCGCTTACCTCTCCCAGCGAATTTCTCTGGCGGTACAGAGAGAAAGTACTTACATAAGTCAGGTTTATATCCCTTCTGTGGTAGACAGAACCTAGTATAATTGGTTGTACTTAATAATGCTGGTCATTTCCCTATTGCACCTGAACCCATCTTAGAGTACTTATGATATGTGAGTAGATAAACTAATGTATGCAACTCTACATAATTAGGCCTTAAAACACTCGTGTGGTCTTATTTTGGAACTCGCCAAGGCTCGTTTCAAAAAACCGCACCCATGTTTTAAGGACCCTCATTATGTAACTGTTGCATAAAATACTATTATTGACCATCACAAAACAACAGAGTTTACAAATAATTTTGACAGGGTAATCAATAATTGGGATTGTCTAAAAAAAAATACCTATCCTTTTTATATTTTTTTTGTGCAGAATAGTCAATTATAAGAAACCAATTTCAATATTTTCTCATAGGTATAACTCGGTATTTTTTTTACTATTAATTATTAAAAGTATTTTGGTTGATGACGTCAGAGTTTCCACTGCCGGTGCCACACATCTGCTTATTGGAAAAATTGGTCATAAAACGTATGTGAAGCGCCGCCATTAACGTCTTTTCTATCTGTGGTGAAGTTGGCAAACTGTCATCAGTATCAATGTCAACATGATTCAACAATAACACAGGAAGATTCACGCGATCTTCTCCTATGAATTTTATATTTTCACAACCGTTACACATACCATAACATTCTGCGCGAAGCAGAAAGGTCCATAAACACATACCAGGTATGATCGAGACAAAACAGGACCCGGAAATAAGTCAGTAAACTCAGTAGGCGAAAGTAAACTGAAAACGTAATATTTTCGCTCTTCATTAAAATATTTAGCGGAAAATCTTTCATGTGAGCGAAGCACATCGCTGTGTGGTTACACTCTTGCCTAATTATCTACCGAAAGTGCTTCTAAATCTAAACTATAATACAACAATATGAAAGTACACAGTGGAAAAAACAAGAATGACAGTAACAAGATTGCCCATTTGCTTGTCATCTGTCATAAGATGAATGAAATGTCAGATTGCGGGTCCAAATTGAACTCCGTAGTATAATCCACGCGTAAATAGCATAGAATTTGTAACCTTTGCAAATAAAGTACATTTTGGACCGTCTACATCATGTCTGGGAATGTCAAATGAAGGTCATTGCTTATTTTTCATGTAATAAATTAATTATAGTAAAATAAAATAAAGTAAATACAGAATACGATTTAAAAAGCATTTATCTCGAAATGGTTTTCGATTTACTATACATTGTAAAAAAATAGACAATCCCAATTCAAAGGGTGGTCAATTAATAATTATTTTTTGTGCTCGATTTGAATTGAATTTCTACTTAGTTCAAGCTTTGACTTCTTTTGGAGAATAAAATTTGGTGATGATGTAATATTTTGGGGTTCGGTACCTCTCAAAACGTAGTTTTGGAAAAAGGTCAGGTCAGGAGTACCCGAAACCGACGAGCATGTATGAAGAGATTGATGAGTGTGGATGAAGCGAAAGAAGTTTCAGGATCGTAGCATGTGGAACAAAGAAGTCTCTGCCTACCCCGTGGGAAAGAGGCGTGACGGTATGTATGTATGCTTTAATGAGTCACAGGCTGTTTTGTTTGGCACGCGCACCTTATTGAGATTTACGCAATGTGTCTGGATTTGGTTGTGGATTATATCGTTATTAGATAAGAGTGGAGAGGGCAATAAAGCCAAGTGGACGATAAGGTATCGACGGGCGAGATACGAGGTTTATGTGATGGCTTTTTGATTCATAGCTTTGTAATTAACTGGAACTAGGGCAAAAAGCCAATGTGTGCTGCCTGTCCCTCCTACGGAGCAGAAACATGGAAGCTCACGAAGGCAAACATGCACCAAATTGGCATTGTTCATTTTTTTTAGTATGCTCTAATTCGAGGAAAACCATCATTTATCCGATTTATCTTGTCCGATTTCAAAAATACTTTATGATTGCAGATATTTTTGTAAAAGTACTTTGAACCTTTGTTTGACCGAACGACCCGGTTTTTAGACAGAATCCAGCATCGAATGTTTGCCACAAAAATGAAAAAAAAAATTTTAGCTATGGCAACTGTCACGTGTCACTGTCAAATCGACAAAACCATAGACAAAGCCGTTTTTTTATAGCCAGCCGAATGAAGGCGATTGGGATTCTGTCTAAATTCACGAATTATAAAACAGCGAAAAAATATTTATTATTCATTAAGAAAGCTACGTAAAAGCATAATATTCAAATTAGTTGCTTGAAATAGTCCATTTTATCAAATAAAGGTGTTAAAAGCACAGCTTAAAAAATGAACAATGCCAATTCCGAAATTCGGAAACGGACTAGAGTTGTGGATGTCGGAACTAGGATAACAGCTGAAGTGATGGGCGGGGCACTTGGCAAGACGGAACGACGACAGATGGTTGAAAGCGGTCAGAGTGGTGGCCAAGACTGGGTCGAAGGTCAGTGGGCAGACCGTCAGCCCGTTGGTCAGATGACATCTGTCATTCGGCTGGAAAACTGTGGATGAGACACGGGTCCGGGCAAAGTGGCGTGAAAATGAAGAGGCCTTTACTCAGCATTGGGTGGATGTGGGTTGATAAGAGAGGGCAAAAAGGGTCTTCCATGCTGGTCTGGGAGTAAAGGAAAAACATATAATGTACCAGTTCTCTTCCCGCGCAGGTACCTACGAGTAAAAGTCCATCGATACCCATCACTATTATGATTCCCATTTCCATACATCCACAATCATACTAAGCGTGGCCTTAAGGTTTTGTTATCTTAGGCTCTGTCTACCCCGTAAGGGGTAAAGACGTCATTTATGTATTGTATGTAAAATACAATACAATACAAATACTGTTTATTGAACACCACAAATCAGTACAAAACAATACAGAAACAAAGAACAAAGTAGACAATAAGCGGTCTTATCGCTTAATAGCGATCACTACCAGACAACCAATAAAAGAAATAAGTTGGAGACAGTTTAAGTAGGTGGCGGAAACAAATAGACGGGATAAACGCAGGGATAATAAAAACAACAATACCAACATAAATATAATGTAATACATAGCTAAATAAATATAATATAATAATACATACATACACACATAACATTACTGTGTATACTCGATTAATGCGTTTTTAAATTTTGCCATTTATTGTTATCACAATATGTGCTTATAAAAATCGAGCCGCAGACCATGTGACCAAGCTATAGATTATATTTGATTGTCAATCTTCTCATCCAGTATAATGCACCGTCAGCGTCCTTGGACCATCCAATAGGCCCAGGGAATAGCCCATAAAACCTATTTACAGCTACCTTAAAACTTTTACCGTCCTTATAACCCACGCATAATGGCGCACTTCCGTTTTGGACATTAAGCCTTTATTACGGGCAGGAGAATCAATATCTATTCCTCGCCCATAAACCGGCACACTAATACAGGGTACTATATTCTAGAAGGTCTGGGAGTAAAGAATAATCAGAATTTACCAGTTGCTTCTTTTCCCGCGCTGATGGTAAAAGCCGAGGGAATGTCAAAGTCTTAGGAATCATGTCATAGGCGATGCTGCTAGCAACAGCAGCCCATCACTATATTGATTCCCCTCTCCACCTATACGCCCACAATCATGCTAAACGTGGCCTTTAGCTCTTGTTACTTTGAGCTCTGTCTACCTAAGGCATAGAGACGTAATTTGTTTTCGTATGTATTAACATACATCAGAGTTGGGCAAAAATTATCTATTTACGAAAAACCGGGAAGATAACTAAATCATCTTTTATTAGAAGTAACTAAATAATCCGTCATTTGTTATTTTGAATTTATCTAGATCAGTTTCATTTTTATCTAGATAAATTAGTTGGGATTTTAAATAAAAGATGAATGTCAGTGTGACGGTTTGACCCGACGTGACATTCTGTATACATTTATTATTATAAGCTTACTTCAATAACAAACCAGGTCGGTTATCTTCATCTAGATAATTTATCTAAATAAAAAAATTGTCAACGCACTAATTGTGATTTAATTTAAAAATTAAGCTTAAGCCTCGTAAAAATATTAGATTAAAAAAAAAAGAATTTAAAAATCAAGACATGAAAATTCTTGAATCATTTTGATAGTAAAAATATTAGATTAAAAAAAAAAGAATTTAAAAATCAAGACATGAAAATTCTTGAATCATTTTGATAGTACTTATCATTTCAAAAACAGCGCCTTCTCTCGTCCCTGGTGAGCAGTAGATGTTCCACGGGAGTTTGTAATTGTGTCGTACAGACACATCATTCAAACAGATAACGCTTAGCGACAAAAACTCGCATAGTAACAAAGGTCACGTGACAGTTAGTAACGGGTAGAAAAATTCGGAGACTACCCACCTGCTATGGGTCACGGAATGACGAGGATCTGGGTACGATTCCCGGCCATAGCTTTACTTTTCGGATTTTTCTATAAGTGTTCTAATTTTCACTGACATTTAGAAATTGAATTTATCTTCGAATAAATTTATTTGAAATAATTATCTAGATAAGAAATTATCTAGATAACGCCCAACTGCCATACATACAGGGTATCCACGGCTTGTTAAGCTTCTTCGAGGTGCTCTTAAGTCAAAGATGGCTGAAATTTGTCAAAGGGAAGAGTAAACTTCGTTACGCTCGCTCTTCGCACGGTTCCGTAGGTTACGGGTTTAAAAGTAAACTCAAGTAGGCTAGGCATACATAAATCACGTCTTTATCCCTTACATGGTAGACAGATCTTAAGGCCACGTTTAGCATGATTGTGGGCGTATAGGTAGAAAGGGGAATCAAAATAGTGATGGGCTAGCCGCATCGCCTATACAATACAATACAATACAATACAATACAATAACTCTTTATTGAACACCACATAATAACAACCAAAACAGAAAAAAGGTATACAGAATATTACAAAGTAACAATAGGCGGCCTTATCGCTACAGAGCGATCTCTTCCAGGCAACCATAATGGTTCCATGATTCCTAAGATTTTCGCCCATTCCCTCGATGGGATTTTACCATCTGCGCGGGAAGAGAAGCAACTGGTACATTCTATGATTTTTCTTAGCAGTAAAGTTATACGAGGTATCCAATAGATTTGTTTGGATATTGCACATTACATTATACGATACTAGCTTCTGCTCGCGACTTCGTCTGCATAGAATTACACATAAAAACTTTCCTCATGAATCACTCTATCTATTAAAGAAAACCGCATCAAAATCTGTTGTGTAGCTTTGAAGATATAAGCATACATAGGGACATAGGGACATAAGGACATAGGGACAGAGAAAGCGACTTTGTTTTATACTATGTAGTGTTAGTGAAGTGGGTCACCTGCCCCTATATTTCGCCAACGCGACAATTGTCAATTGACAAGTGACAATTCTGCTTATGTTTTAAAATATGTTAAGGAATTTAGTATTAAAATCCTTCGAGTTTCTCCCTTTAGTATACCCAAAACGTAATATGAAAAACGCGATCTGAAAAAGCCATAAATTCCCATCAAACTTCTCCAGTTAAATCTACCGACCCCTTGCACAATACCGCACTACGTCACCTAGAGAGAGAGCTCCAATGACGTCATACTCCCCGTCTCCTTCCCCCATGACGTCATTACTTCGGCCATCGACATACTTTACGGAAACAACCAAATTTGCACCTAAATTCGAGTGCATTAGCGTGCATTAGAGCAGGAAGGGCGTGACGTCACGAATTCCATTTGGGAATTGTTCTTATGGTGTGAGTGTGCGTGGGGTCGATGTGTTGGTGTGCTATAAATAGGCCGTAGGTGAATTTTGATGTCCTCAATATAGGATATATTAGGAGAGCTTGTTGATGGAACTTTTTCTGATACTGACCGTAGCGTAACTTTCCCATTTACGTAGTATTGAACAAATTGATTCCTGAATTCTGCTCCTTGCAAATACTTATGTATCCCTTTTATAAATGTACCTATTTAATTTAAGTAGAATTAAAGTATTCTTACTGTACTTTATTTTGTAAAAATAACTCTCTGCCAAGTTTCTTGCGGCGCATTTATAAATGTACCTATTTAATTTAAGTAGAATTTAAGTACCTATTCTTACTGTACTTTATTTTGTAAAAATAACTGCCAAGTTTCTTGCGGCGCATTCTTGGCAATGATGGTCTTTCCGAATGCGCTGGTAGTTTCAAAAAGACATGTAAAAGAGCCCTTGGCGGCCAATTTGCAAAAATAAATTTTTGATTTTGATTTGATTTTTATGTATGTAAATACTTTGTTTACTTATTATGTTTTCTCATGTTGGTCTGGGAGCAAAGAAAAAACATAGAATGTACCTACTTACCAGCTGCTCCTCTTCCCGCGTAGGTAAAGCCCATCGAGGGAATGGTCGAAAATCTTAGGAAAAATGTTATAAGCGATGCGGCTAGCAACCCATCACTTGTGATTCCCCTTTCCACTTATACGAAAATTCATTTTTTTTTTTGCAAATAGACCGCCTTCGGAAAGACCACCATTGCCAAGAAGAATGCAAAATGAAAACTTAGCAGAAAATCATTTTTTCAATATAAAATACATAAAGATACTTACAATACTTAAATTCTACTTAAATTAAATTGATTTATCAAAGGGATGTATAAAGAAAGAAAGAAAGAAAGAAGACATTTATTCCTTTTTGCAAGACACACAAATATAAGACAAAATACACAATTTTATAGAAAATAAACAAGGTATAACAATAAAAAACATAGACCCCCAATAAGGTCCCCGAGTTAAGTAAGTAGGTACCTACCTACCATAAATTATATCAGTCTATAGTACAGTGGCGTAGCTACCAAGGGACTAGGCGGGGCAGTGCCCCGGGGCCCTCAAGCTCAGAGGGCCCTCGAATCCTTACCAGAAAATACCGATCCAACTATTATTATTAAAACGTAACCAGTTCAGATAGTAGTGGGGCCCCATTTTTTTATTTGCACCAGGGCCCTTGGTTACCTAGCTACGCCACTGCTATAGTACCTAAATGTAAAGTCTCTACTGGTCAAAGTGAAACACAAATATATACGCCCACAATCAAGCTAAACTTGGCCTTTAGGCCTATATGTATGTGTACGTATGTATGCCACACAAATTACTGGAAAGAGTCGGTTTAAATTAAAAACGCATGACTCGTTTCAACCTCGTTTTGAGACTGTAACCGTAATTTAGCCAAATTTACGCCGCTCGTATAACGCACAATAATGTGTAACGTTACGCACACGTGCGTGGCATACTTTAGGTTTAAAAACGGTGGAGATCATATAAAAAGACAAAGGGAAAATATTTCTAAATGTCAGTGAAAATTAGAACACACAGAAAAATCCGAAAAGTAAAGCTATGGCCGGGAATCGAACCCGGATCCTCGTCATTCCGTGACGCGTGATATACCCCTATACCACCCATAGCAGGTGGGTAGTCTTCGAATGACGAGGATCCGGGTTCGATTCCCGGCCATAGCTTTACTTTTCGGATTTTTCTGTGTTCTAATTTTCACTGACATTTAGAAATTTAATTTCTAACGGTATAACCGAAAAAGTAAGATATAAAAATCAAAAAATATAAATTCTTGATTCATTTGATAGTGGAAAATATTTGTTCTATCCTTTCTCCCCCCGCAAGCCCTTCTTATCCCATTTCACGATAAACAACATTGCATATTTTCCCCCAAAAATATTCAAATAAATTGACCAGTAGGCTTATTGTCTAACTCGCTCGCAATCGCCATCGTGTTCATTTTGACAGTTCTTGTATGAATGTGACAGCTAGCTGATTCCGATGCCAATTGTCAGCGCATACATGAACTGTCAAAAGGAACACGATGGCGATTGCGAGAGAGGTAATAAGGCTACTGGTCGCTAGAATTTTTCATCCGGGACTTAATTCAGTTTTAAAATAATGTTACGTCGCTGAAATTGTATGGTCGCGAAGTTGAAAGCCGCAACTGAATTTTCAATAGCCTTTGTTTCTCTTTGTTTATATAAAAAGCTTTTTATTTATCTTCGCATATTGGACGGGTGCTGTGCTTTAAAACCAATAACAAAACGTGGAGCTTTAAAGTTGGTTGAGAGCTGGCGAGTTACTCGCATGCCGTGTGGCAAGTAACTAAGCACTAAGTCTCTTGTGTAAGTTCTTGACACTGACAAGTGACAACTCAAACTCGCGTAAATGTCTCGATTACTATAGAAAAATTGGCAGAGCTATTAGCAGCACGTAACGACAACAATTTAGTCCCATATTAATCACTGGTGCTCATGACCCTTAGAGAAGATTATGTCATCCCTTCGGTGATGCTCATGGCCACATAGAGAAGATTATGTGATCCAACCAGTGATGCTTATGGCCACACAGAGAAGATTATGTGATCCCACCGGTGATGTTCATGACCCTTAGAGAAGATTATGTGATCCCTTCGGTGATGCTAATGGGCACATAGAGAAGATTATTGTGATCCCACCGGTGATGTTCATGATCCTTAGAGAAGATTATGTGATCCCTTCGGTGATGCTAATGGGCACACAGAGAAGATTATGTGATCCCACCGGTGATGCTCATGGCCACACAAAGAAGATAATTTGATTCCACCAGTGATGCTCATGGCCACACAGAGAAGATCGTTTGATCACACCAGTGGTGATGCTCATGACAGCCAACGTGTTTTTTGGGACGATATGTAAGACACACAAAAGAGAAGAGAGAAAAACGCGTATTGCCTGTTCTACTAATGCTTTAAGATTAAAAAAGAAAAGTAGACTTAAGAGACGGATAAAGCCTAATGTTGTGGCTATGATGCTGATGATTTGGAAGTGAATAATTACCTTTATGAAAATCTGTTAAAGTTACATTTTACGGTCTGGCAAATGAATTAAGTACAGTCAAGTATAATAATATATGTATCTAGTCAAAGTTTCAAAAATAAGTACCATACGCTCTTACACCGGCGTAATAAGGTCGTGGGACATATTTTCAAGAAGATCGTAACCTTACTTATTTTTGCACTTGACCGTACATAATTATGAATTAAGTACCAGAATTTATTTTGTAAATAACAAGAAATGTATTAACACAAATCTAAACTGAAGCTAACTTAAGAATAACTTTACAAAAATAAAACTTAGGTACGCCAAAGATTTAAATGAATTTCGCTTTTTAAGTAGGGTCCCAATTACCCAAGCTTTAGACGTAAAAGTAGAGCTGGTTTTTTAATTTTTACTGTCTGGTCAGTAACTCGCCCAGTGCAAACGCCGCTGCCGTCTAGAATTACATGCAATACGAAGCGAGTAGCTGTTTACCTACGATGCAAACGAGCTCGTAGTGATGTGCCAGCGCGCGTAACGCCGATTCGGCGAACAGATTCGGCGAGTAATGCCGACTCGGCGAACACATTCGGCGAGTAATGCCGACTCGGCGATTTCCGTGCCCATTCAGCAAGTTGTCAAATGCGAATGCTTGGTCAGGTGTGAATTGATAGCGGATAAAATGGGGGATTTATTTCTAGTTTACGTTTCTCGTCTGTAGACTCGGTAGCGGGTGGAAGTGAGACGATTATGATACTCAAATGGGTCTAAAATGTTATAGTATGCATATAAATTTGATGGCCGGATGGCCCAGTAGTTAGAGAACCTGACTATGAATCATGAGGTCCCGGGTTCGATCCCCGGTCGGGGCAGATATTTGTATGAAAATACGAATGTTTGTTCTCGAGTCTTGGATGTTTAATATGTATTTAATTTAAGTATGTATTTATCTATATAAGTATGTTTATCCGTTGTCTAGTGCCCATATTACAAGCTTTGCTTAGTTTGGGGCTGGGTCAATTGGTGTCAATTGTCCCAGGATTTTATTATTATTATTAAATACACAAATCACGTATTTATCCCTTACGTAGTAGACAGAGCTTAAGGTAGACGTGCTGCGTGCTTTTATCATACCCCTACACCACCCATACTATTCTTCCATGCTGGTCTGGGAGTAAAAAATCATAGAATTTACCAGTTGCTTCTCTTCCTGCGGAGATGGTGGAACCCATCGAGGGAATGGGCGAAAGTCTTAGGAATCATGTTACAGGCAATGCGGCTAGCAACCCATCATTATTTTTATTTCCCTTTCCACCTATACGCCTTTAATCATGCTAAACGTGGCCTTAAGATTTCGTTAGCTTAGGCTCTGTCTACCTCGAAGGGATAAAGACGTGATATGTGTATGCGTATGAAAATATAGCTAATACCTTTGAATTCACTTCAATGCTGTCTTTGGCTTATTTTTTTAATTAAATGATAACGATCAATAAATTCGACAAAGAACGTTTCCATGCGAACGCGCAACCATCTGATAACGTTATGAATTGTACAAGCAAATTCATTAAATTCTAATTTGAAAGTTGAAATTCGCTGAAGTTTGAAAATCGATTCGGCAGGTATAGTTTGTTTCAGTTAAAATGACGAAAATGCACTTAACGTGTGATTTTACAACTTCTTTTGTTGCTGAATATGAAAGGAAAAGATAACAAAGAGACGTAATAAAACTGACGTGTACTGGAGTAGCTCAACCCTTCTTGATCTTTGAAATGAATGATTTTAAATTTTACATACACGTACACAAATCACGTCTTTATCCCTTACGGGGTAGACAGAGCCTAAGGTAACAAGACCTACAGGCCACGTTTAGCAAGATTGTGGGCGTATAAGTGGAAAAAAGAATCAAAATAGTGATGGGTTGCTAACCGCATCGCCTATAACATAATTCCTAAGAATTACGCCCATTCCCTCGATGGGCTCTTACTATCTGCGCGGGATGAGAAGTTTCTGATACATTCTATGTTTTTCCTTTGCTCCCAGACCAGCATGGAAGTACATACATGGATTTTAAATTTTATTTAAAGTAATCAAAGTCCAGTAAAACGTAGCCGGGGTCATCGAAAACTTAGAACACCAAAATCCAACCAGAAGCATTCAAACTCCAGTAAAGTATAGCCAGGTTGTAAAAAAGAGACTAATTTTGCAAATATAACACATGTACTAAAAGAGCGAAAGCCAGTTAGACACTAACAAAATGTTGCACTTAAGCCTAGAAAGTATCCCCTCCTATTTATTATTGTTACATGCACAAAGGAGAACTTATCCGTAAAAGGGATCTCTTCTATTTAACCTTTGAACGATTGACAGGACATATAAGTACCTATTAAACAAGAGTAGACACATGGAAAAAGAAATACATAAATCACGTCTTTATCTTACGGGAGACAGAGCCTAGGGTAACAAGGCCTTAAGGCCACGTTTGGCATGTTTGTGGGCGTTTTTTTTTACTACGAACTGACCAGTGATTGACCTCTATCTCACTTGGTTGGTTGGTGGGCGTATAGGTGGAAAAGGTAATGAAAATAGTGATGGGTTGCTAGCCGCATCGCCTATAACACGATTCCTAAGATTTTCGCCCAATTCAATAGCTTAGAGTTAAATAAATAAATGAGAGGAATAAAATGTCTTCTTTCTTTCTTTTTCTTTCTTTAGAGTTAATTTCGCATTAATACCTATTATTAGTAGGGATTTTAACTTCATATGGGTCGCACAGAAGCAGCTGTTCTGCATTTGCGATTGCGGAGTAGGAAATAAATCGATTTGTTTAAACGTATTTTTCCTACCAAGGCTTGGCTTCAGAAACGGATCACAAAAAAACAGTTATCCCCCGGGGCCTTGATTAATATGAAAATTTCATTTATAAGCGTAATATATTCATGGCTTTTATCCACTTCGGAACTTTTAATAAAGAACTACCCACGGGGGCGGAAAGAATGGAATTAACTCGTAATGAAACAATAGTACATTATTGCGCACTGCGAATGCGATTTGTCGACACTGTTTACAGCACAGAGCCAACCAACTTCATACCTACATACATAAATCAAGTGTTTATCCGAGGTAGACAGAGCCTAAAGTAACAAGGCTTAGAGGCCATGTTTAGCACGATTGTAGGCGTATAGGTAGAAAGGGCCAGACCCACACTAAATACGAGTAGGCAGGTTCAATAAAAATTGTTTTATTTTACTGTCTGCAGATATAACTAGGTACATAGTATAAAACAAAGTCGCTTTCCGCTGTCTGTCCATCTGTCCCTATGTAAGTTTAGATCTTTAAAACTACCTAACGGATTTGGATTCAAGAGGAAGGTTTATATGTATAATACATACATAACGCGCGAAGTCAGGGCGGGTCGCTAGTCCAATATAAATTAATCTTGCGCTGCCTATATTTGCTTAGGAGCAGGGTCTGCTAACACTAACTTTTATATTTACTTACCGAATAACCCTCAGTGCGTGAGTCCAACTCGCACTTGGCCGGTTTTTGAAGTCGTTATTTGGCAACAATTGCAAAATTCGCATCTTTCGCGCTAATTCTGCACCCACCAATTAGGGGGCATAAATAAATCGCTTCCCGCCCTAGTGCCGCAATCTATTATTAACTCAAAACAGGACTCGGCCAAAATAATGGTTTCCACCAAAGGCTGTAGTTATTTGACAGCGAACTTAACGCATTATGGGCTTTAACCCATCGCGATTCGGCTCATAACGGCCTGATCGCGTGGAAAACGAAAACAAACGAGCGTCGCGTTATTTTCGACTCTATCACGTTGTGACACCGCTGATGTTTGTTTGAAGCGAGTGGAGGTTTGGTTCTGTGCTCGAGTTGCGTCGTTATTTTATATGGAATAAGGGTGTTTTTTCTTTGTGCACGTAGGAGGATACTTCGTCCCAGTATTTACGTGACCTAGTGAAGTGATGATACGGACTTTACCATGTTCTGTTGACAGTTTTTACACAAATATAGTATCGTAGGGAATTTATCGATAAATCACGTCTTTATCCCTTATGGGGTAGACAGAGCCTAAGGTACCAAGACCTAAAGACGTTTAGGAAGACTGTGGGCGTAGAGGTGGAAAGTGGAATCAAAATCCCATCGCCTCTAACATGACTATGGGATTCCCTCGATGGGTTTGTACCATCTGCGCGGGAAGAAAAGCCACTGTACATTCTATGTTTTTTCATTACAACTGGTCTGGAAAAAACATAGAATGTACCAGTTGCTTCTCTTCCCGGGCAGATGATAAGAGGCCATCGAGGGAATAGGCGAAATCATAGGAATCATGTTAGAGGTTATGTGGCTAGCAACCCATTACTATTTTGATTTCATTTTTCATCTATAGGCTTAGGGCTCTGTCTACCTCGTAAGGGATAAAGACTGGATTGGAATGAACGCTGATCTTTGTTGTAAATACTTAACAAACACTTAACTTAATAAGACTTACTTCCATGCTGGTCTGGGAGCAAAGAAAGAACATTAGAATGTACTAGACAGTTATAGACAATGCGGCTAACAACCCATTACTATTTTGATTCCATTTTTCATCTATACGCCCACAATCTTGCTAAACGTGGCCTGTAGCTTGTCACCTTAGGCTCTGTCTACCCCGAAAGGGATGACATGATTTGTGTAACTTTAATAAACTTGAGGGGACTTGTTTGTTTATGAAAGCGTTAAATGAATTGGAATGACGTTGATATTTGTTCGTGGCGTTGTTTGTTGTTTACGTAAACGTCGCCATTATTAAGTGTAAGAAAATTGACAGCGCCCCTAGCGGCGCGTAACGACAACTAGGTCTCACAGTATTTGACACTTCAACGCGAACATGTTCTAGATATTACAAACATACCTACATATACTGCTCACCAAAGACGAGAGATGGCGCTTTTTTAAAACGCTACACACAACTCCCCCACACAGATCCCTTAAAGGGATAAGTCCGCCTTTGTGCATGTATCTCAGTGTTTGTCAATTGTATTTTGTCTTGTTTATTTTACACAATAAAGAGTTTACATGCATACATACAACTTGGCGACAAAAATTCGCATAGTAACAAGGTCACGTGACAGCTAGTAACAGAAAAATTCGAAGGCTAATTTGTGTTCTAATTTTCAGTAAAAAATCTTGATTAATTTGAGAGTACCTATCATATATACCTACATATATCACGTCTTCATCCCTTACGGGGTAGACAGAGCCTAAGCTAAGGTAACAAAACCTTAAGGCCACGTTTAGCATGGTGTTCAAGAGTTTGCTGCGATAAAAGAAATTTAGTAAGCGCAAATGAGGTAGAATTCCTACTAATAAACGTGAAAGTTATGTCTGTTACGCTTTCACGCCTAAACCACTGAACCGATTCAGCTGAAATTTGGTATAGAGCTAGCTTCAGTTCCGGGGCAGGACTTAGGATAGTTTTTATCCCGGAAAATTGCAAATTGCGCAAACAGAGTCGCGGTCAGCCAGTCCCCTGTAAGTTCTGTCTCCGATAGTTTTTAAATCCCGCATTTTCCTTTGCAAACTATCCAAACATTAACTCCATTATTCTATTTCTGGTCGCATAAAACAGTTCATTCAAAAGTAATAGAAATAAATGCTAGTTCGGATCGGCGCCGAGTCACCAATCTTCATTAGGGCCAAGATGGCGGCTCTCACACCGCACCGAATATAACCAGTGTATGTTTAATTTCTAAATGTCACTGAAAATTAGAACAGAAAAATCCGAAAAGTTAAGCTATGGCCGGTAATCGAACCCGGATCCTCGTCATTCCGTGATGCGTGCTATACCCCTACACCATCCATAGCAGAAAAGTAAAGCTATGACCGGGAATCGAACCAGGATCCTCGTCATTCCGTGACACGTGCTATACCCCTACACCACCCATAGCAGAAAAGTAAAGCTATGGTCGGGAATCGAACCCCCTTCTAGCAATTAGAGGCCCACGAGTCTAAGGGGGGCAAAGTATTCCCGCCCCCCCCCCCTCTTGGCCATGTACATAGACTAGGATGGCCGGTGGGTATACGCGGTGACACCCTCATGCTCCTGCGGCACCCCCCAATGGCATCGAGGGAATACCGGTGGGTTTTTAGTGGGTATGCCTCCCCCGCATTCTTCTACCCAATGAGGGAGGCCGGGGAGGAGAGTCCCACATAACTTCCCATCGCAAAAAAAAAGATGGTACCTATAAAGTCTAAAGGAACATCCTCACGAGAACATTCGTATCCGAGCGATCAATGTAAGCTTTGTAAGGATCGACTCAACGTCCACACGAATATTCGATGCCGAATGTTCATTACACGCGAATGCTCTCAGTGAGCTCGTTACATGAGGAATGTCGAATTCGCTACGGTGTAGGTGCACCACTAACGCCCTTAACAATTTATCTGCAGCTCGCGGTCGGAGTATTAAGTAAAAGTACGATCACCTAGAACATCAACTAGCGAAGGAATTGTGCTTTTTACACTCATTTGAAGCATTAAAAGTAATGAAAATTTAAACAACAATGGACAGAATACAATGAGGCTAGATTTTCAAGCTAAGATAGTAAGGAAGATAGCTAGGAATAATAACAATTTTATAAACCCCACATGCATACAGTACAATACGACAATGATTGTAGAATATGCGGCGAAGAGGTTGAAACAATGGAACATAATTATGTGCGAGTGTGATGCCCTCGCCAGACTAAGAATGAAACTCCTCGGCATCGGATACCCTGAACCAAGAGATTTCAAGGCACTACCACTACGCCCAATCACCCAATTCATGAATGAGGTGGTAAAAGCGATGAAATATTGAGAAGGTGGGGTAATTACACAAAAGATCCACGAATGGGTCGAAGTGTATCCGTAGGGACCCCTAGACTAAGATAAGATAAGAACCCCCCATGCAAAACATATGCCTTCCCATTCCCGCTTAAACGCTTACAACAAAATATGCAAAACTGTTAAAAATCCAAAAGAGTTGTCTGCTGTTAAGTTTAAAAACGCTATCGAAGTATGTCTAGCGTATAATAAACTAGCTTCTACCCGCGACTTCGTCTGCGTAGAATTATACATAAAAACCTTCCTCTTGAATCACTCTATCTATTAAAAAAACTGCATCAAAATCCGTTGTGTAGTTTTGAAGATATTATAAGCATACATAGGGACATAGGGACATAGGAAGATAGGGACAGAGAAAGCGACTTTATTTTATACTAGCTTTTGTCCGCGGCTTCGCTCGCGTTAAGAAGAATAATATGCATGCAAAGTCTCAGCCCGATCGGTTTAAAATTGACAAGTATCATACAAACTTTCATCCCCTATATTATCCCCTTGGGGGTAGAATTGATCAAAATCCTTTGTTAGCGGATGCCTACGTCATAACATCTACCTGCATGCCAAATGTCAGCCCGATCCGTCCAGTGGTTTGGGCTGTGCGTTGATAGATAGATCACTATGTCAGTCAGTCAGTCACCTTTGAGTTATATATTAACCCCCGTATTCATAAACGCTCTATAGGCTTCTGCTAACTTAGCAGTCGTTTGTCCTTATCTGTGAAAGGTAAATGTCAAAGTGACAGATAAGGACAAACGATTGCTAAGTTAGCAAAGGCCTACCGAGCGTTTATGAATAAGGGGGTTAGACTATGTAGCGATACCAAGATACTGAGGGTCTCCTTACAGGCCTGGAAAACTTGTATTGGGAGAGTGCAAAGCGGGTGGAGGGGGTAGCCTAAACGATCACAGCGCTCGCTACGGCTAAAATTGTCATTTTTGTCGCTGACTTGAGCTGTCAAATCCATATTGCAGTAAACATTTTCTAATCGTTTTTGAGATAAAAATATGGTCCTGGTAAGATGTGTTGTTGTGAATTGTAATAACACCAAGAAGAATAGCGACTGTAAATTTTACCAATTTCCAAGACCATGGTGGAAACGAGACCAAAGAAATAAGTGGATATTTGCCGTAAGAAAAAAAAAGTAAGTTTTTATTCATTTCATTTTATTCATTTATTCATACACATTTTAAGTCATGTTCATTTGCTATCGGTGTTACGTGGTAGGGTGGTAGGTACATGACACCCTGTCAGGGTATACAATGTCAATACTAAAGCTATAAACTAAACTAAAACTATTACAGCCATTTACTCATTAATTACGGATTGCATATTTCATGTCAATAATAATAATATATATAGCATTATTACAGCAATTTAATTAATTCAATACAATGTCAATTTTAAATGTTAAAGATTATATTGTAGAGTAAATAAATAACTTGAGTTATAGTGTCGATTTACTATTAAATTTCTGCAGAAACGCCATTTCCAATACAATCCAATCCAATATAATACAATACAAAGGCAATGACGATTTTCTTAATCTACAATAAAATTATTAGCTATTTTTACATTTTACCAGCGAAATAATACACTAAATTGATGTTTGAATTTTTATGTCAGAATTTGCCACTTAAAAAGTCGTCGATCCTATAGTAGCATTTATCGATAAGGAGGCTTTTTAATTTGCTTTTAAATACTTTGTCGTCTTTTTCCACTTTTATGTTTTCCGGTATTTTGTTGGCTATCTGTATGCATCTGTAATAGGGGCCGTTTCTGAATATCGCGAGGTTCGACTTTGGTAACAATAATTGATTTTTATTTTGCCTATGTTATCTTAATTCTTTTCTTATTGTAAAAAGGTTTGGGTGTTTTCTAACAAATAGCGCTGCTTCCATTATGTATATGGAGGGTAGTGTTAGGATTTTCTGATTTATAAAATGCGGACGACAGCTATTTGGTATACGTGTGTTGGTAAGAATGCGTATACACTTCTTCTGCATAACGAATAGTTGGTGGCAGTCGGTGCTCGCTCCCCAAAGAATCACGCCATACTTCAACCAAGCATGTGCGTACGCATAATATGCTGATAAGGCTGTTTCAATGTTAGTGTTAAGTTACCTAACCTCTAAAATTTCACTGAAAACAACAATTTTAATATTATTGGCAATAATGTTACTGACTACCGTTGTCCAAAATTGTGTAATATAGTAAAATAACACAAGATTTCATTAATATTTTTCACAATATTTACTTACTTCTTGTTTGACAGCGGTGACAATATTGTCCATAATGGCCGATTATCACGTGGCGCTGTCGTCGCGCACGGTCCCAATAGTACTTTTTAAACTTTCATTAAGTTATTGTGAAATAATCGTAAAAAAACAAAGCGATGTTGCTAGCTGAGTAGGAACAAACGCTCTTAATTTGGAACTGAATCATTTTGAAACAAACTTGCCGTTCACTTTGATCCGACCCCTATTCGCGACACAGACAAGACAACTTAATATTTAATTAACATCAATTAACCTTTTGTCGCAGTTACTGAGTTAAAATGAGCAGACAATTAGCCGAAACCCAAAGGGCCGGTGAATAATAACATGGGAATTATGCAGGAGCCTCAGATTATACGCTAGGTGTTTCAAATTATACACGATTATACGCTGGGGACTTGGGGCCAACGAAGGAACGTAGCGAATTATACGTACATTTTGTTGTACAATGATCTGATGAATTATAGATTAGATTAGATTATTTATTCATTCAATAAAAATGAAAATGTACATTATAATAATAATAATAATAAGGGTTGGGTATGTCAAGGGCCAGATACAGAAGGCGGTACTCCTGGACACGGCTCGGATAGTCAGGAGGTTCCTCTCTCTGTCGCCCTGACTACCGGTAGCTTAGGCCTCGCCTCGCTGCCGGCGGCACTCTAGGTTAGGTTTTATAATCCTACTTCATCACTTCACTACAAAGTAGGTATAAAATAAAGTCGCTTTTTCTGTCCCCGTGTCCGTATGACTGTATGCTTATATCTTCAAAACCAGTCAACGGATTTTGATGCGGTTTTTTTTAATAGATAGAGTGATTCAAGAGGAAGGTTTATATTTATGTATAATACATGAATAATATACCGTGCAAAGCCGGGGCGGGTCGCTAGTATATTATAAATGTGAAAGTTTGTGAGTATATGATTGGATGTTTGTTACTCTTTCACGCCAGAACGGCTGGACAGATCTGGATAAAATTTGGAACATAGATAGATTATAGTCTGGAATAACACATAGGCTACTTTTTATTCCGGAAAATTGCGTAATTCCTGCGGGATAGCGATAAACGGATTCTATGCAGACGAAGTTGCGGGCAACAGCTAGTGTTTTTATATTTTGTATTAATATTGTTTTATTACTTTTTATAAAAAAAAATTAAAAACCTAACTTATAACAAAAAGAAATGTACAGAATCATAATAATAATTGTAATTGTATATTATAGAACTGAGTTATGATACTGTTTCTTTCCTGTTGCTAGCGACTACGAATTCAGAATCCAGAATTCAGGATTCGCTTACCGCTATCCTGCTGGAACTATGCTATTTTCCGGAACAAAAACTATCCTATGTTCTTCCCCGGAACTGAATCTATTGAGCGGTTAAGTGTGAAATGATGACAGACAGACAGACACACTTTGGGGGCCGAGAGAGGCGAAGGCGGCTGACGCATTACCCCCCCCCCCCCCCCCCCCCCCCCCGCTCCGCTCTCAGCCCCCTTGGTCGTCCTATCCCGCGCCCCTCTGCCGCGCGGGCGACGTCTCTTCTTTTCTAATAAGGCCCCATCGATCGATGCGATGATTTCGTCAATGTCAAAGTAAGAAATACAGTATTCAAGAATCTTGTGACAAAAATGTCGGCAACGTTGTACGGTTGAACACGGTCAAAAGACCCTGGGCTCTTAGCCAACGGATAATGATATCCCTCAGAATCTGCCAGGAAATCATTAGCCGATGCCCAGGGTGCACCGGAGCAAGCACTGCTCTTCCCCTCGGACGGGTCCAAAAACGAACCGCTGCTCTTGACCACACGCGGAGGTAACTCGAGGGCAACGACTCATTTACGCGGTCGGTATAGTGGCCTTTAAGCAAGAAAGAAAGAAAGAAAGAAAGAAGAAATTTATTCCTTTTTGCAAGACACACAAATAAACAAGAAAAAAGAAAATAAACAAGGTAAAACAAAAAAAAAACATACGACATAAAAAATAGATCATCAGCGTTGTGTGTCTTCGCAAAAGTGAAACGGTCGCTTAGGGCTTGTTACCTCAGGCTCTGTCTACCCCGTATGGGATATAGACGTGATTTGTGTGTGTGTGTGTGTGTGTCGGTATAGTTAGTTTTCTTCGTTTTTTGTGTCAAAAACTCACACTCGAGCTGTAGCTGTGTCTGTTGCGAGTGGAAAGTCAAACGCTTTTGCATTAGTAATAAGCTGGAATATGCACTGCCGCAATGTACGTTGGCATGCCGCAGGCCCCCTAGAGATTATACACCGGGGGCCCGAGGCTTGACGGATGAGGGAACACGGTGGAGGTTTCATTGGTAACGCCCCACTCAGTTCAGCTATATTTAAGTATTTTACATGGCTTTTGGCTGATTTGGGAGCGAAGAAATACCAGTCCAACCCGTTGAGGCAATCGGTGAAAATCTTAGGGATCATGTTAAAGGCGATTCGGCTGGCAACCCATCCCTATTTTGATTCCTCTCCTCCTATACGCCCACAATCATACTAAACGTGGCTTTTAGGTCTTGTTACCTTAGGCTTCGTCTACCCCGTAAGTATGTATGTATTAATATGTATATATTTTTTTATGTCTAGCAGTCCACTGCTATATGTAGGCTGTTTTTTTTTATATGAATAGGAAGGCAAACGAGCAAGTGGGTCACCTGATGGTAAGTGATCACCACTGCCCATAGACACCCGCAACCCCGGAGGGATTGCAGATGCGTTGCCACCTAGAGGACTAAGATGAAATGCCTCTTGTGCCCGTAATTTCCCCGGCTGTCTTACTCTCCACACCGGAACACAGCAGTGCAAGCACGGCAGGATTAGCGAGTAAGATGGTGGTAGCGATCCGGACGGGCCTTGCACAAGGCCCTACCACCCGCTGACTGATGATGATGATGTCCTTGTGTAACAGCCCTCCATCGCCATCAAAACCCCGTGGCTGTTTGGGTAAGCGACAAAAGCCCCGGGGATAACCGACACGCTCCGACTGCCCTTCCCGAATATTAAAGAGGGTGCTGCGAGAGTGATAAGCGGCGCTATCAGCGTTTATATTTAACACTAGCTGACCCGGCGAACTTTGTTCCGCCTTAAATTTGAAAAATTGCAGTGGTTTGGGCTGTGCTATCCCGCGGGAACTATGCAATTTTCCGGGATAAAAACTATCCTATGTCCTTTCCCGGGACTCAAACTATCTGTATACCAAATTTCAACTAAATCGGCCCAGCGGTTTAAGCGTGAAAAGGTAACAGACAGACAGACAGACAGACAGACAGACAGAGTTACAGAGTTATAATATTAGTAAGGATAGTAAGGATTTTCGCCGCCTCGTGCGCCAGACTTACTTACTGTGATACATTAAGTAGAACTTACCGATTGAACGATCCGTAGGCTCATTACCTAACTCATACACATACATACACAAATCACGTCTTCATCCCTTACGGGGTAGACAGAGCCTAGGGTAACAAGACTTACAGGCCACGTTTAGCAAGACACTGCGGGCGGAGAGGTGGAAATTGGAATCAAATTAGTGATGGGTTGCTAGCCACATCGCCTGTAACATGATTCTTATGATTTTCGCCCATTCCCTCGATGGATTTTTACTATTTGCGCGGGAAGAGAAGCAACTGGTACATTCTATGTTTTTGCTTTGCTCCCAGACCAGCATGGAAGATACCTAACTCGTTGGACAAAAAACTTTTGCCTTGCTACTCTGCTACTCACGTATAAGATAACCAAGCCTGTGTGAAATATCTCCCTCCACTACTGCCAATAAAACACATATAAATCCCACCAACTTAATTATCCCTTACACCACACAAACACTGACGCGTTTCGATCCCTCTACGGGATCATTTTCAAAGTTTAATGAGCACAACTGTTACCCATGCAGACGTCGTACTCGTCGTTGGTATGCATGGGTAACAGTGGTGCTCATCTTCAATTTTCAAGGACTTCCAAAAAAAAAAGACTCGTAGCCATTCCAAGATCTTGGGCGGCTAATTATTGTTTTCAAATGGTCCAAATATGACACTGCGGACCCCCATTACTCAGGGACCCCCAGGGGTCCGCGGACCACAGGTTAAGACGCACCGCTCGAGCGCCATTAAACGCTACCCGCTAAGCGTTACTCTGTAAGTGCGGCCTTAGTTTTCAGATACCTACTTCCGTATTCTGTTAGCGCAATCCGATAAGGTTGTATGTCTAGTGCATTAAGGTTAATTATTGATTGACTTCAAATTACATGGAACTTTGTCATCGTAACTTGAAAGGATATCATGATAATGAAATAAGTACATCAGATACTTACTATTGTGTAGTTTTGGATGTAGAACTTACTTATACTTGCCTTTGACGACGCGTTTGGCCTCGTTGGTAGTTACCCTGCCTGCGAAGCGAGCGTCCCGGGTTCGAATCCTGGCAAGGGCATATATTTGTGTGATGAGCACGAATATTTATTTTGTTCCTGAGCCATGGATGGGCAGTTCTCCGAGACAAGCTGTTTTAGGTGACTTCGGTGGCAAATTTTTCTACTAACTTTTTTAATGTATCACCTCAAAATCTAAATACAGGCCTAAATTTAAAAAATATTAGTACTAAAGGCCTTCTAGTAAACCTGTTAGTTAGTAAGATATTTAAATTTAAACAATCACCGAAATCAAACATACTCACCGAAATCAAAATTCAAAAGACAGTGCCACTTAAATCAAAAAGGTTCCAGTGAAATCAACTTGATAATGATAAAACGCATTTTAACTATACCAAACACGCTTTAATTACCAAAAAATATATAAAAAAAAAAACATACAGTAATTCTTACATAATTGCGAAAAGCGGGATGGTTTCAAAAAACACATTCTTACTTAACTTGCTTAAATGCCTCCAGCTTCAAATGTGCCAGAGTAACTAAATAAGTAAGAGATAAGTAAAGAATAATGATTTTTGAAGTCTCTCATTGCACCATAGTTTCAAACAATAAAAAGACATTCAAAGAAATTTAAGAATTAGGATAACAAAATTCCACAATCTCAACTTTTCTTCAAAAGAAAATAATTCGTCTATCCTATCTAGGCACTTGGATCCTCATAATGGTAATCAGTCTTCGGTTAAAGGGAATATTTAAAAATAATCGTAAAATTTCTTTCATCTCTTCTGGGATATCTTTTCCTATTTTTCGCTTTGTATGCCTCGTAGAGTTCTGGATCACTTGACGAAACGTATATTTTAATCTTTCTGGAGCACATACTATATTTATTTTCATATAAATCGATTCAATTAAACAAGCGACAACTTGACTGAGAGATGGACAGACATACTTCTTTAATTTTATTATGTGCGTGCAATAAGTATTCGTGCAGAAATAAAGAATATTTTAACGTTTTTCTAAAATAAATATTGATAGCTGTGGTGGCTTTATTAATTTCGGTAGCAGTTTTATTGACTTCAGTGGCAGTTTTCTTGATTTCGGTGACCCAAAACCCCACCGAATCCACTGAGATCATTGCCACCGAATTCAAAATTAAACGTTTTTTCCAAATAACAGAAAATATAGGAATAGTACTTACAAGAGCCACTTAATAATGAAATCACATACCCCTAGAGATGACTTACTATCAAATTACCAATAGAACTAACACTGAAAAAATTAATTGCCTCACCGAATTCAACAAAACACGAAACCAAACCCACCGAACGACGAACATTACCTCGAAAAATTTGGCGCTGAGTTGTGAATCGACTTCCGCTCTCGCCAGCAAACACGGCACATCTGAGGCTACCTACACGCGCGTCGCGAGATTCCTGGTATGTTTCTTTGTTAGGATGCCGGCGCGTTTCGTAAACTCCACCGAGTTCAAACGTTACCCTCGGACATGGGGAAAAATTGTTTTAATTGAATGAATTTAAATGATATTTTTTATTAGTGTGTATTATATGATTTATAAACAAGTTTTGTATATAGGAACCCATTTGAGACCAGGAAATAAAATTCGTATCTTAAGATATAATTTTTTTTCTCCGCTCATCTGCGTAGGGGACACTACCACCGAATGTCAATTTTTAAATGTAATATTTTTTTCTTTAGAGTTGGAAATAACTATGGAGTATTTTAATAGTTCTCCAAGCGGGACTGAGCCTAAAGTATATGTCTGATTTTTTTCAGTATTATCTAGCGACGAAATCTATTATTTTTTGCCCCGGACACGTACAAATGCCACTCCGGAGAACTGCCCGGATGTTTCTATTTGAGTATGTATTTCTCTATATAAGTATGTATATCGTTGTCTAGTACCCATAACACAAGTCTTACTAGCGCTTACTTTGGGACTAGGGTAATTTGTGTGAATTGTTCACTAATATTTATTTATTTCTTTTATCTTACTTACCTTATATAAAAACGGATGTTATACCTAACCTATTATGTAAGTTTGACACAATGTGTGTGTATGTGTGTGTGTTACACTGTAGCTCATAACCAGGTTAGAACTGTTTAAGGGAATTTCGTTTTTGAAATAAGTATTCTTGCAGCGGTAACATATTTTAGATCGCTGAAAAACCTGTCATATAAAAACAACCACAACTAAAACGGTTGAACTATTTGAGAGCTATGGTGTCACAGACAGACGAACACACACTAGCGGTCAAAATGATAATACTTACCCTTCATACGTAGGGGGGGAAATAAGTAAACGCGACCAATTAATAATTCATACAAAACAGCTTACATCCAATAAATAAACATATTTATTGCGAACTAAGGCCTAAACAAACAACAATGAAATGTATGGTTGTTTCCTCAGAATTCTATTTGTGTATGAGTATTATACCCCCAGCACACGGCGACTTACGAATAGCTAACAAAACGCAGGATCGCAGACGTTAAAATGTCATAGCTCCATCTGGGAGTAGACTATTTCTTCTGTGGAAAATCACATTAAAAATAACATATTTCTACCACACGATTTTACTTGTTTCAGATCACAAAAATTACCAAATTTCGATTTTGATTTCTTTACATACATACATACATAAATCACGTCCTTATCCCTTACGGGTAGATAGACCCTAAGGTAACAAGACCTAAAGGCCACGTTTGGTATGATTGTGGGCGTATAGATGGAAAGGGGAATCAAATTAGTGACGTGTGTCTATCCGCATCGCCTATAACATGTTTCCTAAATGCCTGATGGGATTTTACCTCTCCCCGGGAAGAGAAGCAATGTTTTCTTTACTCCCATACCAGCTAAGAAATGATTTGTTTGCCATTGCCATATTGTATTGTACGTGAAGTTAGACGTCGTCGCTTCAAAGCCGCCGTGTGTACGGGCCTTAAGTGAGAGCACACAACACAATAAATATTTGATCCCTTTAGGGCCCTTCTTCTGTGTGTTCAATGCTTTACAAACAGCCCTTTCATAGCTAAGGAGATTTTAAACACTCGATCCTCTTAGGCTCCGAGTTAGCAGTAAACATTCTGAATACATTGAAATAAAACCTCTATTCCATTCCATTCTGTACGTAAGGACAAAGTAAAATCTTTATTCTATTCCGTTCTGTAGTTTAAAAGGAAAAACGACCAAGTGCGAGTAGGACATGAGTACCGAAGGGTACGGTACAAATTTAACAAGTTATTATAATAACAGTGTCAGCAGAGCCCTGATCTTAAGCTCAATGTATGCAGTGTCAGATCATTTTATGTTGGTTACTTATATATATAGGCAGTCATAAAAAAAAAACTTTTTTTGGGTCATTCCATTATCGCCGTGCAACATTTGGACGCCTGTTTTGGTTCAGCCTGAGGGTGAAGGACTTTTTTAATTAAATTAGTCTTTGAAAGACTACAGTATGCTTGCTTTATATTAATTAGCAAAAGTGGTTCAAGTTGCCATCGCGGGTGCAACAAATTTGTTATTAGCACAACAGTACTGTGAGAACTGGTTCGCACGAGCGTTTTTTCAACGGGCGTTAAAAAAATTATTAAATAGTTCCGTATGTTCAATTCGATTTAACGTCCAACGCCCAACGTCGAAAATCGAACAGTGCTCGATAAAAAAGCACTGCGCTTTAAAACCGCCTTCGTGTGAATAAATACATGGTTTCCAATTTATTTTATTTAAACGTTTTTTTGACGCCCGCTGAAAAAACGCTCGTGCGAACCAGCTCTTACACATGCAACATAACACATACCTACACACACAGTTGTGCTCATTAAACTTCGATAATGATCTCGTAGCGGGATCGAAACGCGTCAGTGTTTGTGTGGTGTAAGGGATAATTAAGTTTGTGGGATTTATGTGTTTTATTGGGAGCCGTGGAGGGAGGATTGCATGAAAAACATATATATTTCACACAGGCTTGGTTATCTTGCACGTGAGTAGCGGAGTAGCAAGGTAAAATTTTTTGTTCATCGAACTAAGCCCTCTTTCTGTTCATCGCAAAATACCAAGCATTTTTATTTGGCTTATTTTAATTGTGTTCGCTTCGTTGCTAGGCAACCGCTGCCATGGCAACAGGCGACGCCATCTTGGCAAATTATAAATACAATGAGGGACGTTCTCTCGAAAAGGCTTTGAGAAATAATACTTTGAGCAAGGTTGAGGGCAACGTTCAGATTATAAGAAAAACTAGCTGTTCCCCGCAACTTCGTCTGCATAGAATTCGTTTATCGCTATCCCGCAGGAATAACGCAATTTTCCGGGATAAAAAGTAGCCTATGTGTTATTCCAGACTATAATCTATCTATGTTCCAAATTTCATCCAGATCTGTCCAGCCGTTCTGGCGTGAAAGAGTAACAAACATCCAAACATACTCACAAACTTTCACATTTATAATATTAGTAGGATTAGACTTGTTATTACAATATGTAATTATAATTACAATATGTTATTACAATTACATGGTTTAATGGTTCTCTCGTCCCTGGTGAGCAGTAGATGTTCCACGGGAGTTTGTAATTGTGTCGTGCAGACACATCATTCAAACAGATGATGCTAATCCTGCCGCTAAGTAGCAGTGCTTGCACTGCTGTGTTCCGGTGTGGAGAGTAAGACAGCCGGGGAAATTACGGGCACAAGAGGCATGTCATCTTAATCCTCTAGGTTGGCAACGCATCTGCAAGCCCTCCGGGGTTGCGGGTGTCTATGGGCAGTGGTGATCACTTACCATCAGGTGACCCACTTGCTCGTTTGCCTTCCTATTAATATAAAAAAAAAAAAAAAATAGTAACAAAGGTCACGTGACATCTAGTAACAGGTAGAAAAATTCGAAGACTACCCACCTGCCATGTGGTGGAGGGGTATAGCACGTGAGTATAACACGACGAGGATCCGGGTTCGATTCCCGGCCATAGCTTTACTTTTCGGATTTTTCTGTGTTCTAATTTTCTCAAACATTTAGAATTTTTTTTTTGGTCTTAATTTTCTTTCTTCCATGCTGGTCCGTAAAGAAAAAGCATAAAATACACCAGTTGCTTCTCTTTCCGCGCAGATGGTAAAAGCCCATCGAGGGAATGGGCTAAAATCTTAGCAATCATGTTATAGACAATGCGGGTAACCCATTTCTATTTTGCTTCGCCTTTCCACCTGTACGCCCACAATTGCTAAACGTGGCCTTTAGCTCTTGTTACCATAGGCTCTGTCTACCCCGTAAGAGATATAGAGGTGATTTAAGTTTATAAAAAAAGAATGTAAACGTCCGTAAACAAGAATTAAAATTGCAAGTCTTATTAACTTCAGTGTTTGTGGTTTCCCACGTCTGCCTTAATGCTGCAAACTAATTTGTACCTTACTACAACAGTCCTAGAATTCAAAATCTAACGTGATGTGTTCTAAACATATTCCCTTTGTTATTATTAAACTGAGCTTTACCTCTGTGTTTTTAAGGTCGGCTTTATCTGATGTTGGTCTAATTTTAATTTATCTGAATAAGGGGTGATTAGAATGTGGTCCGTGCGGTGAAAGGTCGAATTGCTTGTAGGGTTACCATGAAATATTTGAAAGTACAGACATACATACATAAATCACGTTTTTATAAGGTAATAAAACCTAAAGGCCACGTTTAGCATGATTGTAGGCGTATAGGGGGAAAGAAGTATCAAATTAGGGTTGAAAGAAAGAAAGAAAGAAAACATTTATTCGTGATATATAATGATTTACAAAAACAAAAAGAAGTAAAAGAAAATGAGTGCAAACATCACGAAATGGTCCCATCTCAGCATAATGCTGGCCTTGCAGCCAGCGCTGGTCTTCCGATGGGACCATCAAGTGCTACTATATAAGCACTAGCTAGTTGCTAGACGCATCGCCTATGATAATGATTCCTAAGAATTTCGCTCACTCCCTCAATGGGCTTTTACCATCTGCGCGGGACGAGAAGCAACTGGTGCATTCTATGTTTTTTCTTTACTCCCAGACCAGCGTGGAATATTCACATACATACATGCGTTCTTAGTACATACTAACACTATTCAATCGTCCACATTTCCTTCGTCAGAAAATAGGTGACGTCTGGTGGCCCTGGGATTTTGGACTTATAGCACGCGTCACGGAATGACGAGGATCCGGGTTCGATTACCGGCCATAGCTTTACTTTTCGGATTTTTCTATGTTCTAATTTTCAGTGTCGTTTAGAAATTTAACTTCTAACGATAGAACCGTAAAAGTAAAACATAAAAAGTGAAGAAGTAAAAATTCTTGATTCATCACTATCACTATCACTTCACTACATAGTATAAAACAAAGTCGCTTTCGCTGTCCCTATATCCCTATGTATGCTTAAATCTTTAAAACTACGCAACGGATTTGGATGCGGTTTTTATTAATAGATAGAGTGATTCAAGAGGAAGGTTTTTATGAATAATACATGCTTAATACCGTGCGAAGCCGGGGCGGGTCGCTAGTTTGGTTATAAATTGCAAAGTATACGTGTCCCAACAAACCCAGACATTATGGTGCCCCTAGCTGCGGTCGAGAGAAACCGCGCTGAATAATTGAGTTCCCATTTTCGTGGTTTAACTATCTAAGTACTATCACAAAAGTCACGTCGCGCGCGAGATTGCCCGTCTCTTTCATACTGTTCGTGCTAGAAAGAGACCGAGTTTATCTCGCTCTTATTATTGCTGAGGGAGCGAAGAAATAACATAGAATGTACCAATTGCTTCTCTACCCGCGCAGATGGTAAAAGCCCATCGAGACAATGGGCGAAAATCATAGGAATCATGTTATAGGCGATGAGGCTAGCAACTCATCACTATTTTGATTTCATTTTTAGGGTTCCGTACCTCAAAAGGAAAAAACGGAACCCTTATAGGATCACTTTGTTGTCCGTCTGTCCGTCCGTCCGTCCGTCCGTCTGTCAAGACCCTTTTTCTCAGGTATCGCGTGGAGGTATGAAGCTGAAATTTATATCAATTACTCAGGTCTACTGTCCCTTGAAGCTGTGAAAAAATCAAACTTCTAAGCCAACGCAATCAAAAGATACAGCCGTTTATGCCGCAAATTTCCGCAAATTTTCAACTCTCAAGGGAATCAAAACCTACAAGGTAGTTCCCGTGAACGCAGAATCTTGAAATTTGGTATGAAGGTAGGTCTTATAGCACAGATTAAAGAATAATTGCGAAAACCGTAAATGTGTATGTATGTCTGTATATAGCAGTGACCAATATAAAGTAACCCCACACTGCGTACATTTTGCTTTGGAACAGGGCTCTGCTTACACTGGTTTTAGATATTTATAGATAATGATACGGAACCCTCGGTGCGCGAGTCCGACTCGCACTTGACCGGTTTTTTTCACCTATACGCCCACAATGTTGCTAAATGTGGCCTGTTACCTGTTACCTTAGGCTCTTATCCCTTACAGGGTAGACAGAGCCTAAGGTAACAAGACCTACAGGCCACGTTTAGCAAGATTCGAGACGCTCACGCGTATAGGTGGAAAATGGAATCAAAACAATGATGGGTTGCTAGCCGAATCGCCTATAACAGGATTCCTTAGACTTTCGCCCATTCCCTCGATGGGCTTCCCCACAATTGAATAACTTTACTTTGCTGTCTCCGCAATATAGTAAAGTCAAGTCATGGAAAACTGGTATTTTGGTTTTACTCATACATACATACCGTCACGCCTCTTTCCCACAGGGGTAGGCAGAGACTACTTTGTTCCACTTGCTACGATCCTGCCATACTTTTTTCGCTTCATCCACACTCATCAATCTCTCCATACATGCTCGTCGGTTTCGGGTACACCTGACCTGACCTTTTTCCAAAACGTCTCCTATTTGGTCTCGGAACGCCCGTCTAGGCCTTCCCCTCACAACATAACTCCTCTTAAATATCCCAGAACAACTATGAGACGCCATGTTTTTGTTCCAGGACATCGACTTCGAAGGCTTCCGATGGTTCCTGGACACGTTCCTCGAGCTCCCGGCGCCGGACGAGCTGTCCCGGCACCTGTTCCTCTCGTTCGTCCGGCGCGACCGCCGGCCGGCGCTGCGGGAGATGGCTGCCGCGAGCTCTGCCGCTGCGTGCGCGCCGGTCACAGCTCACGGGGACCACCAGGTCAGTCTGCCCTCGACTGCGACGGAGTACGAGTCCGTCAAACTCACAACTCCAAACTGCATAGAAGTGCTTCCACTGAAGAGTAGGTAGAGCCAAAGTAAATAAATAGAGCAGCATTACACGTCCCTCCCTCCCTCCCCCCTCCCCCTCCACTCCCTCCCACCTCTCCCCCCTCCCCCTCCCTCCCCCTCGTTCGTCCGGCGCGACCGCCGGCCGGCGCTGCGGGAGATGGCTGCCGCGAGCTCGGCCGCTGCGTGCGCGCCGGTCACAGCTCATGGGGACCACCAGGTCAGTCTGCCCTCGACTGTGACGGAGTACGAGACCTTCAAACTCGCAACGCCAAACTGCAGAGATGTACAAAATACTTTTCGAAAAGTATTGAAATACAAAATGCAAATACTTTTTTAATATAGTATTTCAAATGCAAGATACAAAATACTTTTGCCTTTTGTATTTAATACTTTATGGTAAAATTACTGGTTTTGGTAACAGTGACTTTGAGGATTGTCAAGAGGGGTCCCTCATAATTATATTATTGGTCAGGTTTTATATGCGTTTTGTTTCATCTGTCATTTTGCGCATAGACTTTCAAAGCTGCTGCGCCACTAGTGGGCATTTTTTGTTTTTACTGAATCGCGGAATGCTTTAGAAAAATGAAGCTTAGAATAAAAAAGTATTTTGTATTTTACAAACCATTTTACAAATACAAAATACGTCTCGAATAGTATTTCAAATAAAATACAAAATACTTTTAAAAAAAGTACTTAAGTACAAAATCCAAAATGCGTATTTTGTATTTGTATTTTAAATACAAGTATTGCAAATATGTCACAACTCTGCCAAACTGCATAGAAGTGCTTCCACTGAAGAGTAGGTAGAGCCAAAGTAAATAAAAAGAGCAGCATTACACATAAACGGATAACTCACGTTTAAAAAGTCGAGTGATGCTCGACATGTCTCGGACTATGGCGTAGTCCTTCTTCCTCGTTTCTTCGTAGTTCTTCTTTTTAAATATTGACCAAACGGCGAGTGCGAGCGAACCTTTACGGAGTGACGTGATCAGTGTTGTGTGCTGCCCTACACTTGACAATAATAACAATGACGATGAAAACGAGGGTAGTTGTGCGCCGCTGTCAGTTGCGTCGAACAGCCGCGCGAGCAGAGCGCTGGCGCGCAGTGTTCGTTTCGCTGCCGCCGGGGCGAGCGCGAAGAACGACTACGAAATAGTCCGAAATATGTCGAGCATCACTCAACTTTTTATACGTGGGTTATCCGTTTATGTTGTAATGATGATTAAGTCTCACGGTAGTTTCATGTAAATAGAGCACTATTAGCGGGTGGTAGGGCCTTGTGCAAGGTCCGTCCGGATCGCTACCACCATCTTACTCGCTAATCCTGCCGCTAAGTAGCAGTGCTTGCACTGCTGTGTTCCGGTGTGGAGAGTAAGACAGCCGGGGAAATTACGGGCACAAGAGGCATTTCATCTTAGTCCTCTAGGTTGGCAACGCATCTGCAATCCCTGCGGGGTTGCGGGTGTCTATGGGCAGTGGTGATCACTTACCATCAGGTGACCCGCTTGCTCGTTTGCCTTCCTATTCATATTAAAAAAAAAAAAAACTGAAAACTAGGCTTATTTTACACTCGCCACATAAATCTAGTTCATCTTCTTTCATCCATCCTCTCTACTACAATTAAATGAAATCTTTTCCATCAGCAGAAGCACTCGTTGGCATCGAAGATCCAGGGTCTGGCGGAGAGGCTCCAACAGCTTGGCAAGGGCTCTGGGGACTCCGTGGACGGAGAGAAGGGCTCCAGAAGCCGCACTGGTAAGTGACTCAGAACCTGGCAAAACCCAGAGATGTATAAGATACCCTAAATAAAGTACAATACAATACAATACAATAACTCTTTATTGAACACCACATATAACAACCAAAACAGAAAAAAAGGTATACAGAATATTACAAGGTAACAATAGGCGGCCTTATCGCTACAGAGCGATCTCTTCCAGGCAACCATAATGGACTGGAGAACAGAACAGATCTGAGCAGGTGGTGCAATTTAGAATATATATTAATATACTAAGTATTGAAATACATAATATATTATACATTAAACACACATTTATAATAAATGGAGATATAAATAGACACATACACACATACCTAAAAAAAGCCAGCTACAAGATTTATGCACAAGATGACAGATAGTGCTCCTTCCACATAGATTTAAATATGGGTAAGGATTTAGCGCGCCTTATGATTATAGGCAAGGAATTCCACAACCGCAAAGCCTGAACAGTATAAGAATATACATAGAAAGTATCTGAAATACAAAATGCTAGATACTTTACAAAAAAGTATTTCAGATACAGATAGCTATAAATATTTTTCTAAAAAGGTATCTGCGTTCAGTTGCGTTCGGAAAGAAAATGTTCGAAGTTTATTTTAGTAAAAGTATCTTGGAATATAGTATCTTCAAAATACTAAGCTACCAGGAAAATATATCGAAATACAAGATACAAAATAAAAAAATTAAAAAGTATTTCAAATACAAGATATAAATACCTACGTATTTTGTATCTTGTATCTGTATTTTAGATACTTTTATCTAAGATACATCACATCTCTGGCAAAAACACAACTGCAAAAAGAGACGAGTTGAGAACCTCCTCCTCTTTTTCAAGTTGGTTATAACAAGTCGATTTCAATTTGAAATGATATACTCAGTGGAAAAGAAATTGGCCCAGTCTCCATACAAAATTACGTATATTGGACAAAGTGAGGGTCACATTTTTTGGCGCCGAGTATAAACACTATAAAGTAATAGACTCTAAAGTTGGGGACTGACCAACGTTACGAGGTGTAATGTAACATGTTACACAGCGAGCATTCATGCTGTCAGTACGTAGTTGCTCGCTGGTTTCCCCGTAACATCAGCATGAATGCTCGCTGTGTAACATGTTACATTACACCTCGTAACGTTGGTCAGTCCCCAGCTTAAAGGTGGCGACTGACTAGTAACCTTTGCTTGTAATGTATCGTTCACGGCGATCGTGTTACATTACAGCTACGCGGCGAACGCTCGCCTTGAGCGCTCTGTTCGTTTGTGCTCCATTCTGTTTCAAAATGTCGGACCTGTACTGACTGGTAATGTAACACTCAAAGGGATTCGCGTAAAAACCGACAGCTGAGTGGAGCACGCGGTGCTCGCATCGAGCGGCGAGGCTCGCTGCACTGACTGCTGTAATGCTCGGGTTGTATCATGTTACGCGCCGTGTAAACGATCAAATTGTTTGTCAAACAATTTGATAATTAACGGCTGTATTTGAGACGTTTGTCAAACAATCTACGTGTTTGATGCGTTTGATGAAAATCTGGATTGATGTCGAGTTTGACAAACAGGTTTGAACGTGTACGACGGTGTTTGTCTAACAAGACCTCGGTAGAACAAGTTTGACAAACAAGTTTGTCAAGCAAGTTTGACCGTTTGCGCAGGGCGCTTTAACAAATTTGTTTGATATTTGGTTTGATCGTTTACGCTTATGTTTGATGAAAACGTGAAGTTTGACAAACATTAAGACGTCATGGGAAGGCCCCTGCACATATGCATACACCATGAATAGCATCTACATATACATACATACTACGTAAATCACGTCTCTATCCCTTATCGTAGACAGCCTGAAGTATCAAGACCTAATGGCCACGTTCAGCATGATTGTGGGCGTACATACATACATACATACATACATAAATCATGTCTTTATCCCTTACGGGGTAGACAGAGCCTAAGGTGACAAGACCTAAAGACCACGTTTAGCATGACCGTGGGCGTATGGATGGAAAGAATCAAAACAGTGATGGGTTGCTAGCCACATCGCCTATATAACATGAGATAAGATTTTCACCCAATCCCTCGATGGGCTTTTACCGCGCGGGAAGAGAAGCAACTGGTACATTCTATGTTTTTTCTTTGCTCCCAGACCAGCATGGAAGAAATGATTGTGGGTGTACATACATACACAAATCACGTCTTTATCCCTTATGTAGACAGAGCCTAAGGTAACAGATACCCACAGGCCACATTAAGCAAGATTGTGGGCGTATAGGTGAAAAATGACATCAATATTAGTGATGGGTTGCTAGCCTCATCGCCGCTCATGGGTGTGTAGGTGGAACCAAAATAGCATCTGTGACGTCTGCAAAACGATCCTTTTATGCAACCTACATTTTCCGTACCTCCATTGAACCAGCGCTGTAAAATGCAGCACAAAGGCTTGGCTGAAATCGATAGCATATCTATAAATAACACAGCGCTCCAACCCTTTCAAAGAGTGCACTATCTGCATAAATCATAAAGCTTTGTGCTTTACACGGAATATTTATTTCTTCCCTGCTGGTCTGGGAGTAAAGAAAAACAGAATTTAGCAGTTGCTTCTCTTTCTGCGCAGAGGGTAAAAACCCATCGAGGGAATGGGCGAAATACTTAGGAATCATGTTATAGACCAAAGGTTCCCAAACTCTTTTGTTCCGTAGACCACTTTCAAAATTTTTCTGGATCCGGTGGACCTGCAGCCAGTGGCGTAGCTTGGTAACCAAGGGCCCTGGTGCAAATAAAAAAATGAGGCCCCACTACTATCTAAACTGGTTACGTTTTAATAATAATAGTTCAATCGAGATTTTCTGGTAAGGATTCGAGGGCCCTCTGAGCTTGAGGACCCCGGGGCACTGCCCCGCCTAGTCCCTAGGTAGCTACGCCACTGCCTGCAGCTACATTACTACAATTTCTAAATCTCAAAAAAAGTGAAGATTAGCTCTATCTATGGAAACTTGCGTTGTTGCTGAGTTTCAACGATAAATTAACAGATTTCGAAAAAATTGGTTAGAATTGATTGCTTGGTTATTAATTATTTAAAAATAAAGTCGACTAAACAAATTTTCAACTAAATTTTAGATCTTCACTATCGACCAAATTAATTTTCATGCACCCTCCCTTACGATTCTGGACCCTCATTTTTGGTCACTCCCAACGCCCCGTCGAGTCTTCCGTGGACCCCTGGGGGTCCACCTGGACCACTTTGGGAATCACTGTTATAGACTATGCGGCTCGCAACCTATCACTATTTTGATTTCCCTTTCCACCTATAGGCACGCCCTTAGGCTGCGGCTCCACTGAGGCGGAGACGAGCGGAGCGGAGAGGAGACGTGTGGGGATCGACCAATCATATTACAGAGCGGAGACGCGATGTGGATTTCATGTAATATGATTGGTCGATCCCCACACGTCTCCTCTCCGCTCCGCTCGTCTCCGCCTCAGTGGAGCCGCAGCCTTAATCATGCAAAACGTGGCCTTAAGGTTTTGTTACATAAGGCTCTGTCTCCCTAAGGGATAACGACGTGAGTAGTATGTATGTATTGTATGTAACAAGCCTACAGGCCACGTTTAGCAAGATTGTGGGCGTATAGATGGAAAATGAAATCAAAATATTGATGGGTTGATGGGCGCACTACCCGCCCCCATCCCTCTGGATTCCCCTTTTACGTCCTACCCCGCGCCCCTGTACCCGCGCAGGCGAGGACTCAGTCAAGGGGTCGGTCTATTCTATGGTGTAGTCTATCTAAGAAAGCACCCGAGCTCCTAATTTATTTTAATAGCAGTCTAGCGTAAACGTGCAATATTGCTACTGAAAAATTTCAGGCGCTTATCGCTACAGAGCGATCTCTACCAGGCAACCATAATGGAGTGGAGTAGTTAGTTGATGTAGTGAAGTAGTTAGTTAATGGGAGTTATTTTTTTTTCAATAAGTACTTTCGTACTTACACTTTTTTTATATGAATAGGAAGGCAAACGAGCAAGTGGCTCACCTGATGGTAAGTGATCACCACTGCCCATAGACACCCGCAACCCCGGAGGGATTGCAGATGTGTTGCCAACCTAGAGGACTAAGATGAAATGCCTCTTGTGCCCGTAATTTCCCCGGCTGTCTTACTCTCCACACCGGAACACAGCAGTGCAAGCGCTGCTACTAAGCGGCAGGATTGGCGAGTAAGATGGTGGTACTTCCTTAAAAATACAAACATCGGCAACCGACCAGTAATCGAAATTATAATACATACATACATACACAAAACGTCCCTATTCCTCATGGGATAGACATAGCTCTAGGCAAAAATACCTAAAGGCTACATTTAGTATGATTGTGGGCGTATAGGTGGGAAGGGGAACCAAAATAGTGATGGGTTGCTAGCCGCATGACCTATAACATGATTAAAATTATGAAATCTGCTGCTTTATTACCTTCAAGTCTATCAGAAGGCAAGCCGTAGGGCATTTAACCAGCCTTTTCCTCTAATTCTGCACAATAAAAGTGCCCAACTGCCTTAAAATAGGCAAGCCGGTGGGAATCGAGTTCTATGGACGCCACGCCGCTGGTATGTACCAGGGATGTTGCGGATCCACTTTTTTCCACATCCGCGGATGTGGATGCTGATGCAGATGCGGATGTCTAAATTGATGCGGATGTTCCGCATGTGCGGATGCGGATGCGAATATTCGCAACATCCCTGGTATGTACAGGCATATCGGAGGGGGAGGCGTTCTGTAACAACCCTATAATAAACCAATAAGCCTCCTAATCAGATTGCGTCTTCAAATAATTCAAGAAAATCTTATAAAGCAAGCACATATTTATGTATAATGCCTTTAATTTCAAAAACTCGTATGTCTTCAATACTTTCGTGGCATATCCAACTCTATATTTTAGGTAGAAGATTGTAATTCCAACGACCGTGTTATTTATGACTAAGAGTTGTCAGTTGACAGGAGAATTCGCATCAGTGGTTTGTGAAATCGTGATTTTTCTCATTACGTATTCGTTATTGGCGCGATTGCTTCCAATCGTGTTCGTGGAATTTGTCTTTTAAGGCTGTTTAGACGTTAACATTAAGCTGTGTATGGATTATCACAATTGCTTACTGCGAGCCAATTCCTATTCAGCGTAAGGGGCACAGTTATGCCATATATTAAAACAGATTAGCACGCCAACCTCCAGTCTAAAAATATTGTGGACCACAAGCAATGTGTATAAAAATTTGTAATAAAATTCCGAACTTCATCCATCATAAATAATTAAAAGAGAGAGACCTCAGGAGACCCCAGAGCTGGCGCTTACCTCTCCCAGCGAATTTCTCTGGCTGTACAGAGAGGTAATGCCGCCAGTGTGTTGGGGTCTATGCCGCAGGAGGGCCTTTTAGATGGTGTTTTCTTTTTATAGTTAGGTATATTTATTTAGTTTTAAGTTTTGTATGTTTAGTTAACTTTTAGATTTTATCATAGTTTATTTTTTCTTGTAATTCCCCTCTTATATCAACTAATAATCTGAATAAACCGCAGTAATTAAATAATTTAAATACAAACTTAGGCTACCTTAAAATAACTTAGTAAAATAAAACTTAGGTTAAAAATTAAAATAAATTTGGACCCTTAGGTAGGGTCCCCATCACGCAGGCAGCATTCCCGCGTTGTATCGCAATTGCGAGACTTTGTGCGAGAAAGCTGCTGGCGCGAGAGTCGTCTGTTGATTATGTGTTAGGTACTTAGGTATTAAATTAAGTAGAGTTAACTGTTAAATTACCAATAGTTTATTTAAAGTGTTTGAATTTTTAGTTCATTTTGATCTCATATTTTGATTGAGTCCGAGTCAGGTACTTATAGTACCTACTCTAGTTTAGGTGTAAGAAGTTAATAAAATTAAATATAAAGAAATAAAAAATGTAATATTTGCAGTGCCCTTAAAGGATTACCGATAACCTTTCTTCCATGCTGGTCTGGGAGCAAAGAAATAACATAGAATATACCAGTTGCTTCTCTACCCGCGCAGATGGTAAAAGCCCATCAAGGGAATGGGCGAAAATCATAGGAATCATGTTATAGGCTATGAGGCTAGCAACCCATCACTATTTTGATTTCATTTTTCACCTATAGGTACGCCCACAATCTCGATAAATGTGGCCTGTAGGTATCTGTTGCCTTAGGCTCTGTCTACCCCGTAAGGGATAAAGACGTGATTTATGTATGTATGTTATTTGATCTTGTATCTTGTATCAAAGCAAATAAATGTTTGAGTTTGAGTTTGAGTCTCTTACGCTGAATAGAACTTGGCACTTAAACGATGTGCCGCTGCACGGTTAGCACGAGTGCGCACGAGATATACCCGTCTTTTTCTTACTGTTCGTTCTAGAAAGAGATGAGTACTCTATCTCGCGCGTGACAGGTCTCGCGCGCTCTCGTGCCAGCTGACTATAGTTATGTTACCGATGGTCCTTCCAGGGAGCGTGCACCCGATGTTCACGGTGACCACCCACCCGTCGTACTCCTCGCACGAGCTGTGCCTGGGCCGCGCGGAGACCAGCCCCAGCCACAGCCAGATGTCCAGGAACTCTAGCCGGAAGAGCAGCAACTCGCTGAGGGTCAACCAGTCTACCAAGATCGAGGGTAAGGAACCGACCGGATAGCCTGACCTGATGTAACTTAACGGATCTTAATTGGCATTGTTCATTTTTTTTAGTATGCTCCAATTCGAAAACCATTTCGAGGAAAACCATCATTTATCCGATTCATCTTGTCCGATTTCAAAAATACTTTATGATTGCAGATATTTTTGTAAAAATACTTTGAACCTTTGTTTGACCGAACGACCCGGTTTTTAGACAGAATCCAGCATCGAATGTTTGCCACAAAAATGAAAAAAAAAAGTTTCGCTAAGGCAACTGTCACGTGTCACTGTCAAATCGACAAAACCATAGTCAAAGCCGTTTTTTTTATAGCCAGCCGAACGAAGGCTATTGGGATTCTGTCTAAATTCACGAATTATCAAACAGCGAAAAAACATTTATTATTAATTAACAAAGCTACGTAAAAGCATAATATTCAAATTAGTTGCTTGAAATAGTCCATTTTATCAAATAAAGGTGTTAAAAGCACAGCAAAAAAAAATGAACAATGCCAATTGCGTACACGTTTTTATTACCTACTTATCGAGACATTTTGAACATGCTGCGACGTCCATGGTCTCGAAGGGGCTGAAAACGCGGCTATTAATGTCTTGTATACTATGGATATTTTAAGGTGTCCCGATCTCGTTAACAGCCAATCTTTCGAACAAAGCCATTGTATTACACTTGTCCTCAATTGTATAATCTCTCGTCCCTGGTGAGCAGTGGGTGTTCCACGGGAGTTAATTGTGTCGTACAGACACATTCAAACAGATGACGCTTGGCGACAAAAATCGCATAGTAACAAGGTCACGTGACAGCTAGTAACAGAAAAAATCGAAGGCTTACCCACCTGCTATGGGTGTAGGGGTATAGCACGCGTCACGGAATGACGAGGACCCGAGTTAAACTCCCGGCAATAGCTTTACTTTTCGGATTTTTATGTGTTCTAATTTTCAGTGACGTTTAGGAATTTCATAAGCCTCAGATAAAATGAACGGAAATTTAAGATAAAAAAGCTCTCAACATGAAACTACCGTGAGACTTAATCATCATTACACATAAACGGATAACTCACGTATAAAAAGTCGAGTGATGCTCGACATGTTTCGGACTATTTCGTAGTCCTTTTTCCAAGAGCGCTCGCCCCGGCGGCAGTGACACGAACACAAAGACAATTGGCGTCAGGTAAGTTAGAGCGAGACAACGCTCTACGGAGCCCAAATTAGCCGAGAAGAGCGATGTGCAATCTTTATGGCCATACTCATTGGCTTTGTACGAAAGGTGGGCTGATAGCGAGATGGGGACACCTTAACAAATCACTAGGTATCACTAGGTACATAGTATAAAACAAAGACACTGTCCGCTGTCTGTCCCTATGTATGCTTAGATCTTTAAAGTTACACAAAGGATTTTTAATTCAAATTCAAATTCAATTTCAGATTACAAACACCTGATGCGGCGGTCTTCGACCCTGGAAGTTCACACAGCCAGGGTGTCTCTGAAGGACATAGTGTGCTATCTGTCCCTGCTGGAGGCTGGGAGGCCGGAGGACAAGCTGGAGTGTGAGTTAACCCAAACATTTGACAAACGGGACGAGATAGTCTATATTAGTGACTGTGCAGCTCGAGGTCCCAGGTTCGAATGGGACTTGTATGGTGAATATGAATGTTTTTACCCGGAGTATGGATATATATATTTTTTTTTATTTGAATAGGAAGGCAAACGAGCAAGTGGGTCCCCTGATGGTAAGTGATCACCACTGCCCATAGACACCCGCAACTCGGAGGGATTGCAGATGCGTTGCCAACCTAGAGGACTAAGATGCAATGCCTCTTGTGCCCGTAATTTCCTTGCTGTCTTACTCTCCACACCGGAACACAGCAGTGCAAGCACTGCTACTTAGCGGCAGGATTAGCGAGTAAGATGGTGGTAGCGATCCGGACGGACCTTGCACAAGGCTCTACCACCCGCGAAATAATAATAATAATAAAACATGTATGTTACGGGTACTTAAAAGGTATGTTTGTCCTGTACTTGACACTACAAACTGAACCATGACATTTTCGGTATACAAACGGTTCTGTGCCCTTCTCCAGGAGTGAAACTTGGTACTTACCAAATTCCAACTGTACGTCTAGCACGAAAGCGTCCAAAAGTCGCGTCGCGCGCGAGTCACATTGCCCGTCTTTTTCTTACTATTCGTTTTAGACAGAGATGGGTAATCTATCTCGCGCGCGACGCGACTTTCGTATGCTTTCGTGCTAGACATACTGAATCATTTTAGTGGTTTAAGCGTGAATAAGCAGCAGACAGACACGCTATCGCATTTAATATTAGTATGGATAACAAATCTTCCATGCTGGTCTGGGAGCAAAGAAAAAACATAGAATGTACCAATTGCTTCTCTACCCGCGCAGATGGTAGAAGCCCATCGAGGGAATGGGCGAAAATCATAGGAATCATGTTATAGGCGATGAGGCTAGCAACCCATCACTATTTTGATTCCATTTTCCACCAATACGCCCACAATCTTGCTAAATGTGGCCTGTAGGTGCCTGTTACCTTAGGCTCTGTCTACCCCGTTAGGGATAAATACATGATTTGTATGTGTGTGTGTGTGTGTGTGGATAACAAAGTCTTCTTGGTCTTCCCAGTCATGTTCCGCTTATACGACACGGACGGGAACGGCGTGCTGGACACCAACGAGATGGACTGCATCGTGAATCAGATGATGACTGTTGCGGAATACCTCGGCTGGGAGACTTCCGAGCTTAAGCCGGTGAGGATTTTTTATGGTGTGGAAAATGCGCCTTATGCATCCGCCCGGTACGGGTTTACGGGTATGTGGAGCTCTCCCGTGACGGCAGGCATACCCACTAAAACCCACGGATTCCCTATTCAGTCATATGTGAGGCGTTACGGGAGCACTCGGTGTCACTGCGCCCCACGACCACCCCGGGATGGGGTTCCCTCTTCGCGGCACCTGTGCAATGCAGGTTTGGGAAGTCAACCCTGTGAGGACTTACCCTAACAACTTTTTAACTTCCATGTTGGTCTGGGTTTAAAAAATATTGAATGTGCCAGCTGCTTTTCATCCCGTGCAGATGCTAAGAACCCATCGAGTTAATGGGCGAGAATCTTAGGAATCTTGTTAAAGACAGCTAGCTACCCATCACTATTTTGATTTCCCTTTCATACGCCCTATTCCAGCCTCGGTCTACTGTCTGTCTAAATACTGTGTAGGGATAAGGACGTGATTTATGTATGTAATGTAGCGACCCTAGCGCCACCTAGTTGGCCTCTACATAACTACTGCGATGCACGAGTAGCTAGCGCCAGTTCTAATGACAGCTGTTCTACATCCCGCTAACGAAGTTTTTCAATGCGGCTGCATAAATACAGCTTTCAACTCTCTTCCTTCGGACTTCGGTCCCCAGGCATAGCATCTGCCTGGAGAGATACCTATCTCTAATGTGGCACCCCACAGTAACAACTTTCTTCCTTTCCTTGTTATGTATAGCATTTATTTCTATTAACAATACTTTTACAGCAATGATTTGTGTTACCAGATACTCCAAGACATGATGGTGGAAATAGACTATGATGCTGACGGAACCGTATCCTTGGACGAATGGAAAAGAGGAGGGTAAGTCGTTTAGCTTTAATCAGAAGTGTGGCAATAGAAAAAATATCTTCATAAAAGCACTTGAGATTACAAGTTCTTTGCGGTCCATTTATGGACTTCACCATCTATCTGTCTATTTCATCTTATATCAGTGAATCCCTATTTCCCTTGGTCACGGCATCATGCTTCAATGGCTGGACTGATTTCGCTGATTCTTTTTTTGTTGTGTTTTGTTTTTTATTGTCAGGAAAAGGTTTAGTCAGAAGAGAAAAAAAACTGGTAACAGCTAGTTTACAATTACAACTACTGCTGAAATTTTCCAATATAATTTTAAGACGCCTTGTATAGATAGTAATATGTTCCTCTTAGATGCTAACTGGGCACAGACCTCTACGCCCAATGAGATTGCTTCGACTGTAACTCCTACAAGTGGACATTGAAATTTGTACGCAGTACAAAGATGGTCCTCACTATGTTTTCCATAACCATCATCAAAAAGCTCAAGGTTTTCAAAAGTAGTTTCGCACATCTCCAAAAAGCTCAGAGATTCTATCCGATGATCCTCTACTTCAAATGCTACCATGCCACCGGCTTTATTGGCTGTCCAACCAACCAAAACGTAAGAGCTCGAAGAAAGACATACATACATACATACCGTCACGCCTCTTTCCCACAGGGATAGGCAGATACTACTTTGTCCCACTAGCTACGATCCTGACATATTACTTTCGCTTCATCCAGTCATCAATCTCTTCATACATGCTCGTCGGTGTCGGTTACTCCTGACCTGACCTTTTTCCAAAACGTCTCCTAATTGGTCTCGGAACGTCCGTCTAGGCCTTCCCCTCCCAACGTAACCGTTCACACTCCCCATATAGATCTGTTTAGTTAGTCTACTTTCATTAGTGCATTATTTCATTCATTATTTATTAGTGCGGGTGGTAAGGCCTTGTGCAAGGTCCGTCCGGATCGCTACCACCATCTTACTCGCTAATCCTGCCGCTAAGTAGCAGTGCTTGCTTGCACTGCTGTGTTCCGGTGTGGAGAGTAAGACAGCCGGGGAAATTACGGGCACAAGAGGCATTTCATCTTAGTCCCCTAGGTTGGCAACGCATCTGCAATCTCTCCGGGGTTGCGGGTGTCTATGGGCAGTGGTGATCACTTACCATCAGGTGACCCACTTGCTCGTTTGCCTTCCTATTTATATAAAAAATAAATATAAAAAAAACCATCCGCTCTACACTTTTCGGAGAAAGACTTTGACTGCTTTTCAGGATGACGACAATCCCGCTACTAGTCCTTCTGGGTTTAGATACTAATGTCAAGGAAGACGGCGAGCACGCGTGGAGGCTGAAGCATTTTAGTCGTCCGGCATACTGCAACCTCTGCCTGAACATGCTCGTCGGACTTGGGAAGAAAGGGCTCTGCTGCATATGTAAGTTAACTAGCTTTAGCGCCGTTGATGAGCTTCTTCTTCTGCTCGTATTCATCATTCCAATTCATTTTAGGGTGAGGACCAAAAACACACCGTTAAAGTTGCGTTAGTAAGGTAGTTAAAATTCGTTAACTTTTTCCATTGTGACACGAAAGTTATCCATAAAGGACGAGACGCTTTGAGTATTTTAGGGATGCTAACAACATGAGGGTGCTACCCTACTTACGTCTGGTCGACATGTGAAACAAGGGTGCTGGAGATATGAGGTTGCGCACAGAGACGTCTCTGGCCCATGTAGCGCCCTGAGTACTTACAAAGCCCTAGGACTGCTGCGCTCGGGTGCACCGTACACCCTGCACAATAAGTAAAGACGCCTCTGGTTGTGCAGTTCTTGGCTTGGCTTCTTCTGCCAACTAGGAAGATGCTTTCGTCATTGTCGAGGATACAGTTTCAAAGGTCAATCTGTTGCAGTCTGCAAGTACACAGTCCACGAGCGTTGCGTCCAACGAGCACCGGCATCCTGCATAGCCACTTACTCCAAATCCAGGCGAGCGTCAGCTGCCTTGGCGCACCACTGGGTCGAAGGTAATGTGATGGGTGAGTGGAGGGGAGGATCGAGGGGAACGGGCGTTCAAAGAATCAGACCTGCTGCTAATAAACCCAAATTTAAATTTTTAGGAAATTTTGACCAAAAAGACATTGACTTACAATAAACAACTAGACTCTCAGTCGCTAACAAATGTGTCGTGTGTGTCAACACATCGACTTAGACAGATAACATTAACATATTCGTTCAAATTGACACCTTATTTCGTGGCAGTAATGTTTAATATCAATGGCGTAGGATCGTGAGAAGTAATGACACGACGCCACGCGCTGGAAACCTGCCTGTCTCTTTTGTTCTCAATAGTAAGATTACGGTGCGAAAGAGACATATACATTGTTACCAAAGCGCGGTCGAAACACAGCTGAACCAAAACTCTGAATAATAGACGCGTCGTTCAGACTTTTGCTTCGGACAGTTTTTGAGCGTGATTGGGAGTCTAGTTGTTTATTGTACGTCAATGCAAAAAGATAAGGTAATTGGTGTTTTGCAGGGAATTGCCACGGCAAGTGTGCGAGGTGTCGGAAGAAGATAAAAGGCTACAACGGCATCACCGGCCTCCATTGTCGCTGGTGCCACATCACGGTACGTGTCATAAATGCAAGGAGTTGCGAATTAATGAACGAAAACCTCAGGAGTATACTCAGGCGATGCGGCTTGCAGCCCATCGCTGTTTACATTCCCATTTCGAGCTATAGATACGCCCGCAATTCATACTGAAACTGGCTTGGTGTCACCCGCAAAATGTTGCATTTTCCCGCGCCACACATACGTCTTCATCCCTTACGGGGTAGAGGCTAGGGTCATTATCATCTCAGCCATTACAAGTCCACTGCTGAACAGCCTTTAGATCTCCAATAAGACCGGTTGGAAGCGGCTTGCATCCAGCGCGATCCTCCGATCTTAATGAGGTCATCGGTCCTCCTTGTGGGTGTACTTCACGCTGCGCTTGCCGGTGCGGAGGCTAGGGTACCAAGACCACGTTTAGCATGATTGTAGGCTTATAGGGTTGCTAGCCGCATCGCCTTTAACATGGTTCCTAAGATTTATGGCGGTACAGTCTGATCGTCATCTGTTTTGTTGGTCAGCTGCACAACCGGTGCGTGGGCAGCGCGGGGGGCGCGTGCTCGCTGGGCCGGCACGCGCGCCACATCCTGCCCCCCACCGCCATCCGCCCGCTCGTGCTGGACCGCCAGCGCTCGCTGCCGCACCGGCCCCACAGCGACCAGGTGAGTGAGCTGATGACGGATTGTTCGCGCCCGCGCAAGCAACGTCATCAGGCGACCGAGGGGAAGGACCCCCCGCAGTCGCCGCCACCGAGCATTCGCTTCCAACAGCCGGCCAGAACACACGTCTTGCTTCATACTGAATCTATGTACCTGCCTCATTTTTGTCATTATAAGTCTATAGAAAAGCTTCTTCGTACCATCATTTAACCCTTAGGTACGCTCGTACACAAATCGTTCTACTTTCGAAATGTCATTTTAGAGCGTTTTCCAAATAAAATACGCATGAACGTTTTTTCCAGAATTTAAATATTTTGCCCTATCGATTGTCGTACAAGAAAAAATGTGTGCCAGATTTTACTATGGATTTTTTCCTGTTCGTCACGTTCCATACATACCTATATTAAAAAGTGACGAACTGGAATGGAAATTTTGGGACACATTTTTTCTTTTATAGGATTCTGAGTAAGAAAAACCCAATAGGTATAGTAAAATGCTGGAAAAAATGTTCACGTGGACTTTTTTTTGGCGCTGTTTACCAAATATAATGTTGTATTATTCTTGCAGTAGTTTCTCCTTCTTTTAATTTCGCTAAAATTTTTATTATAAAATTTCGCTAAAATTTTTATTATAATAAACAAGATATCATTTTTTTTCAGCAATCCCTCCCCACTTCTATATCGCTGCCGATCTCCATCTCAACTCCCCCCGAAGACAAGAAAGAAGAGAAGAAGGAACACCGCGCTCCCCCCATCTCGTTCCAGATCACGCCGCCCGACGGCAGCTGTCCTCTGCTGGTCTTCATAAACCCCAAGTCTGGGGGGCGGCAGGGGTCCAGGGTGCTGAGGAAACTGCAGTACATCCTCAATCCGCGGCAGGTCCATGACATAGCCAAGGGAGGGCCTATGCAAGGTCAGTCTTCTTACCTAGATCGCGTAAAGCGCTGCGGGTGTCTATGGACAGTGGTGATCATTTAACATCAGGTGACCCATTAGTTCGTTTGTCTGGCCTCTGTAACATAAAAAAATATAAAACAAAGTTGAGTTATTTACCAATGGCTTCCCTGCTGATCTCAAAGCAAAGAAAAAATAGAATGTACCAGGTGCCTCTCTCCGTGCATCATGTTATAGGCGACGAGGCTAGCAACCCATCACTATTTTGATTCCATTTTCCACTTCCACAATATTGCTAAATGTGGCCTGTAGGTCTTGTTACCTTAGGCTCTGTCTACCCCGTAAGGGATAAAGTGATTTGTGTATGTACGTATGTTAATTCTTGTTGTTGTTGTTTTCTTTCTTTTCTTTCTTTCTTTAATTAATATTTAATTGGTTTTCAGGGCTGCAGATGTTCAAGGACGCAAAAAACTACAGGGTGATATGCTGCGGCGGCGACGGGACCGTGGGCTGGGTACTGGAAACCATGGGTATGCCGTCCTGAGACTAATCAATAATATACAAATATAATTTAAGGCTCGGGAACCTTATATACATCCCTTTTATACATACACTAGCTGACCCGGCGAACTTTGTTCCGCCTTAAATTTGAAAAATTCCAGTGGTTTGGGCTGTGCTATCCCGCGGGAACTATGCAATTTTCCGGGATAAAAACTATCCTATGTCCTTTTCCGGGACTCAAACTATCTGTATACCAAATTTCAACTAAATCGGCCCAGCGGTTTAAGCGTGAAAAGGTAACGGACAGACAGAATCTTTCCGAATGCGCTGGTAGTTTAAAAAAAGACGTGAAAGAGCCCTTGGCGGCCAATTTGAACAAATAAATTTTGATTTTTTTTTAATCAAGGAAATCATTATACTCAATAATCATTTTTAGTATGGATTTGACAGCGAGCGAACCTAAACTGAATCGGAATTGAATCGCATTAAGACGTCATGCTAACCCTTTATAGTGAAAGAAACTGAATTGCGATCCACCGTGGAAACTTTTCATGTGTTTTAGATTCGATCCCTTCTACGAACACCTAAAATACTCTTAGTCTTCTGTCTCTTTCAGATAAAGTACAAATGGAGACCCAGCCAGCTGTGGGGGTGATTCCTCTTGGAACGGGCAATGATTTGGCCAGGTGCCTGCGGTGGGGGGGAGGGTGAGTACAATATCACGCCAATAACAGTGCAGCAAACGCCACAGTGTTTTCTTCTTTTTTTCAATTAATTTTGTACTGAAGAACTGATATTGATAGTTATATTCTGCAACTATTAATTACGTTGCCACCCTAGACACGACCTTGGACCTGTTTATCGCTATCCCGCGGGAACTATGCAATTTTCCGGGATAAAAAGTAGCCTATGTGTTAATCTAGGGTACCAACTATCTTAGTTCCTAATTTTATCGAAAACTTTTATTCTGCTCACCTCTTCAATATAAGTCTTTCTTCAATCTAAGTCACTCTATTTTCGTGAGTTATTTCGCTCTTAATATTATTGTCTTTCTTCACTTTTAGTCCAAATAGTTTAAAATGCACTTTTCTTCCATCAACCAACTGGCCGGCGCACCGTGCCGCCAGTGCAGCGCGAAGGCCGCACTGGCAGGATCGCCATGTGATGTTGGGCGTTAATAGAGACAACTGTTTAGGTTGAAAGCTGGATTTATTCTCTCTCATGCAAGCGACGATACAATGATTATATACTTAACTACTAGGATGAATACATAGGTGACGGTGTAAGTACGGCGTAGCACACTACACGTCCAGCCGTTTGCGCGTGAAGAAGTAACAAACATGTGTATGTACACGCACACGCACACACCATCTATCGCTAAATTACTCTATGGCTGCATCTGTCTCTTTCCAGCTATGAAGGCGAATCCATCCACAAGATATTGGACAAGATCTCCCGAGCCAGCACCGTGATGATGGACAGGTGGCAGATCAACGTGGAAAATACCAGCGAAGAGGTGAGTTTGTGCCGTGACTTGTGGCAGGAGTGGCACAATGCCACGGTCCCCTAGTTCTGAGGGGCCCCGAACTGGCTAGGTCTAGCTAGAGCCTAGAGCACAGAAGGCAGTAGAGAGTAAATAAATAAATAAATATCTTGGGACAAATTACACCAAGCCCCAGCCCCAAACTAAGCAAAGTTTGTACTTGTACCAGGCAACGGATAAACATACTTATATAACGTAAATAAATACATACAACATCCATGACTCGGGCACTAACATTCGTATTCAACATACAACTGTCTGCCCTTACCGGGATCCGAACCCAGGACCTTTAGCTTCATAGTCAGGGTCACTAACTACTAGGCTATCCAGTAGTAGCGGAATATACTATCACCAAATAAGAAATAAAGGTGTTTTTTAGTGGATATGTTAGGTTAGAACTGCGCACCCCTTACCTATCTGCATTGCAAGGTCTCATTGTCTAAGGGAAGACGGGCCCAGCGTACGGGCCCTCCCCTTGGCGCGGTCCTGGCGGGCGCCGGGGCCGCCCGGGGGGCGTTCGTGGTGAAACCCTAGGTAGTGGCATCCCACTGCGTCCCCATGACACCGGATTGGGGCAACGCCGGACAGTTTTTAGTTTGGGGGAGTCCCACATAACCCTAGGCATCCCCGTCTCCAGGGCATCCAAGATTTCCTCTCTTTAAAAAAAATGGTTACAATTGTGTAGTGTGCACGCACACACCTCTGTCCAACTATTGTATAACAATGCAAAGCCTAATAAACCCCAGTCGTGAACCGCACTTGAGCCTTTCATTTTACTCCGAACTGCCGTCCCTACATGGCGATCCTGCCAGTGCGGCCTTGGCGCTGCACTGGCGGCGCACCGCGCCGACCAGGAAAATTGCGTCAGGGACGAAGGTCTATACTGAGCGGAAATAGCCAAGCGAAGTGGAGCTCCGTCGACAGAACTACACTGTCAAAGTGGCGGCTAATGACACGCTTTATTGAAGAACGCATGGCGCCGCATTCATTCCGGCTAATCGTTGAACCGCCGCATTGCAAAACGACCAAAACGGCTAGGCGTAATGTAATACGGCGGATCACTACAATCCACCTACATCCTGCGACAGATCAATGTTGATGGGTCTACCTTATTTGCTATAAAATCAAAAGCTATAAATTTAAAATCTATAAGTTCATATGCTATAAAATCACTTGCTATAAACATTCATTTGCTATAAAAGTCACATGCTATAACATTCAAAATCTATAATTTCAAAATCTATAACATTCATAATCTATAACATTCAAAATCTATAATTTCATAATCTATAACATTCAAAATCTATAAAATTGTTTTCTATAATGATTATTTTCTAGAACATTCATAATCTATAACATTCAAAATCTATAACATTCACATTCTATAAGCATCAAAATCTATAAAACAGAGCCAGGTGTTCAAATGTAAAGTCGACGGAGCCCCGCTGGGCGGGGCTCCTATTTTCTGCTCTGAGGGACACAAGGTAACTAACAAACCTATCTGTCTTAAATTGGATGTTGGTAACGTGTTTTTCTAATGGCGGGGGCTGCGCCCCCGAGCCCCCCATGTGGAGGGCCCTGCCCCCCAGGCCCCCCTTTCCGCGACTTTTCAGTTGTAGTACCGCTGCCTAAGTAAAGTTTAGAGATTTCAATAGTTATAGAAAACAAATGTTATACTATCTAATCCTTATAGCAAATGAGTGTTATAGCAAATGAATATTATAGCAAATGAATGTTATAGCAAATGAATATTATAGCAAATGAATGTTATAGATTTTGAATTTATAGAAAGTAACTTTAGAGAATTTAAGTGTTATAGCAAGTGAGCATTATAGCAAGCAATGATTATAGCATCTGAATTTATAGAAAGTGAATCATTATAGCAAATGGTTTTATAGAATGTGATTTTATAGCCATTGATTTTATAGCAAATAAGGGGATACCCAATGTTGATCGATGATCTATCGATTGGTGTGGTAACCGAATCGTCTCATCATCACTACATAGTATAAAACAAAGTCGCTTTCTCTGTCCCTATGTCCCTATGTATCCTTATATCTTCAAAACTACGCAACGGATTTAGATGCGGTTTTTTTAGTAGATAGAGGGATTCAAGAGGAAGGTTTTTATGTACAATTCTACGCAGACGAAGTCGCGGGCAGAAGCTTTATTATTATAAGGCTATAGTGTCCCACTGCTAAGCATACGCCTCGCCCTAACGCTAGAATCTCTCGGTCTGCTATGAGCGGTCAGTCCTTCGAGGTGCGTCCTTATAAAATGCATGTTCTTGTCTCCAGCAACCCGAGCAGCCAGTGATGCCGGGATCAGTGCCTCATCCCACCATTGCCCCCTACAACATCATCAACAACTACTTCTCTATAGGCGTCGTGAGTATACCTGTCCATCAGAATTACTTCTTCAATTTTACTTAATAGAAAAATTCTACGTCATATTTTCAATCTTGCATTTAATAATTGGCATAGTTCATTTTTTTAAGCTGTGCTTTTAACACCTTTATTTGATAAAATGGACTATTTCAAGCAACTGATTTGAATATTATGCTTTTACGTAGCTTTGTTAATTAATAATAAATATTTTTTCGCTGTTTGATAATTCGTGAATTTAGACAAAATCCCAATCGCCTTCGTTCGGCTGGCTATAAAAAAACGGCTTTGTCTATAGTTTTGTTGATTTGACAGTGACACGTGACAGTTGCCATAGCTAAACTTTTTTTTTACATTTTTGTGGCAAAAATTCGATGCTGGATTCTGTCTAAAAACCGGGTCGTTCGGTCAAACAAAGGTTCAAAGTACTTTTACAAAAATATCTGCAATCATAAAGTATTTTTGAAATCGGACAAGATAAATCGGATAAATGATGGTTTTCCTCGAAATGGTTTTCGAATTGGAGCATACAAAAAAAAATGAACAATGCCAATTGTTTGTTGCCGTAAGGTATAAACACGTGATTTGTGTATGTATGTATGTGTGTTTGTAACACGTGTAAGCTGAAGATGATGCTGATATTTTTCACCAGGACGCCGCAATCTGCGTGAAGTTCCATACGGAACGGGAAAGGAACCCGGGCAAGTTCAGCTCCCGTATGAAAAACAAGCTGTGGTACTTCGAGTTCGCCACTTCGGAGCAGTTCGCTGCCAGCTGCAAGAACCTGCACGAGAATATAGACATAGTGGTCAGTAACATAACTTTCCTTCACTATCACTATCACTATCACTATCACTATCACTATCACTATCACTATCACTATCACTATCACTATCACTATCACTATCACTATCACTATCACTATCACTATCACTACATATTATAAAATAAAGTCGCTTTTTCTGTCCCCAAATCCGTATGTATGCTTATATCTTCAAAACTACACAACGTATTTTGATGCGGTTTTTTTTAATAGATAGAGTGATTCAAGAGGAAGGTTTATAATGTATACATGCACTATATAGCGTGCGAAGCCGGGGCGGGTCGCTAGCAAGGCATAAAGAACAGTTCTCCCATGCTGGTCTGGGAGCAAAGAAACATAGAATGTACCAGTTGCTTCTCTTCCCGCGTGGTAAAAGCCCATCGAGGGATTGGGAGAAAATCTTAGGAATCATGTTATATAGGCGATGTGGCTAGCAACCCATCACTGTTTTGATTCCCCTTTCCATCCATACGCCCACAATCATGCTAAACGTGGTCTTTAGGTATTGTTAACTTAGGCTCTGTCCGTCCCCGTAAGGCATAAAGACGTGATTTATGTATGAATGAAATATTCCAGAGTTATTGTATATTTTTCTTTATAGAAACTTATATATTTATCTTTACATCATCTGTCAATCGTTTCATTTTAACGTTCGACTATGTTAACCGGGGTGCAAGTCGGGTTACCTCCTCCGTTTGTGGTCAAAAGCTGCGGTTCTTTTTTGGATCCGTCCGGGAAGAGCAGTGTTTGGTCCGGTGCACCCTGGGCATCTGCTAATGATTTCCTGGCAGTTTCTGAGGGATTTCATTAATAAGTAAGTAAGTTATTTATTTGTGATACACAGGTAAATTACATAGGATCTACAATAAATACAATTAGGCTGCTCTGTGATCTACCATAAAGGTGTACAAATATTACACTTAAAAACTAAAACACTATCCAACACAAAAGCCAAGAGAATGTGTCACACAATAGAATTTATAATAGCAATAGATACAATACATCACGATTAATTATTATTATTATTCATCATTATATTATCATAGTTAAATTATTATTTTTGTCATTTATAATTAAATTAGAAAATAAATGAATACAGAGAATCAATTTTAATAAAATTGGCAGGGTAGGGGGGTCATTTGACCGTATTACCGTTCAATGTTGCCGACATTTTGTCACAAGATTTTTGAATTGTATTTTTGTTACTTTGACATTGGCAAAGTTGTCGTCGCTATAACGACTGGATACGCCACAAATAAGAAGAACAAGAAGATTTTTCACAAGAACGTCTAGAGGTGCCAAGCAGAAATTTATGTCACATACTCAAATGTATTGTTTGTCTGTTACAGTGCGATGGTTCATCTCTAGAACTGGGCAAGGGTCCAGCCCTCCAGGGGGTGGCGTTGCTGAACATACCTTATGCCCACGGGGGCTCCAACCTGTGGGGGGCCAGCGGGGCCCACCGGAGGGGACGCTTTCCCAACGCTCAGCAAGGTACGCACAGAGCACACATAATCATAAGTCACGTCTTTATCTACTTCCATGCTGGTCTGGGAGCAAAGAATAGACATAGATACCAGTTGCTTCTCTTCCCGCGCTGATGGTAAAAGCCCATCGAGGGAATGGGCAAAAACTTGGGAATCATGTTATAGGCGATGTGGCTAGGTACCCACCGTAACGTACGGGATAAAGACGTGATTTATATGTGTGTGTATTGTAATTAACAAAGCTACGTAAAAGCATAATATTCAAATTAGTTGCTTGAAATAGTCCATTTTATCAAATAAAGGTGTTAAAAGCACAGCTTAAAAAAATGAACAATGCCAATTGTATTAAAAAGTGCTTTCTTTCTTAGATATTGGTGACAAACTCATAGAAGTTATTGGATTGGAGAACTGCTTGCACATGGGGCAAGTCAGAACAGGTCAGTGTCACTTTTTTACAAGTTACTAGGTATTAACTTGCAACGTATGTGTATGTAGCAGGGATGTTGCGGATCCACTTTTTTCCACATCCGCGGATGCGGATGCGGATGCGGATTTGTATAAAAAACTAAGTGTTGGGTTGGTAGAGTTAAAAAAACACTGTAGCGCGAGTCAGATCTTGTCAGTTGTCACAACAAAACAGTAGCGAGCCACGTCACCGTCACCGATTCACCGAAGTCCGAAACAAAATTACCGCTTTCCTATTGGTCAATTAGCACGCGCGGTCTACACGTGCCACTCACCGGGCCCTCCCCTTTCTTTCATGTCGCGACCTGCTACACATCCGCATCCGCTTCAGCTTATGCGGATCAATTTATGCGGATGCGGAAGTTCCGCATGTGCGGATGCGGATACGAATATTCGCAACATCCCTGGTATGTAGGTCCGGATGGAATCTTGCGGCTCAATTTTGTAGCGGATACTTCATCCGACTGAGTTGAAATTTTGCATAGGTACTTGTGTAAGGCAGATGACAGTAGAATAATCTGGTAGTAGAATTCTGGTGGTCCAGCCAGGACCGTCTCCGCAGGAGGGAACTCATCAACGGTTGGTCCGATTGACTTGAAATTTAGTACACAGAATTATGTAGGACAGATGTGTGTTTTGTCTTGTATTCATCTTTTTCTTGTGTTTTATGTACAATAAAGATTTATACATACATACATACATACATTCAGCAAAAAAAGCTTATATTACATTTTTTTGACAGAAAACTTAGTAAAGTCAGTTGAACGTTTTGCAAAAAAAAGTCTACTTACGTGAATATTTTTTCCAGAATCTAACTATTTTGGGTTTTTTTTTACTTTTACAATTTCCACTCCAGTTCGTCACTTTTTTTAATAGTATGTATGCAACTTGACGAACTGGAAAAAAACTCCAAAGTAAAATCTAGTACACATTTTTTAAATAAAATATTTAAATTCTGTCAAAAATGTTCACGTGAAAACGCTCACTTAACAGATGTGGGTTGACGTTAAGAGTGAGGCTGTTCCAGGTCTCCGAGCCTCGGGGCGGAGGCTGGCGCAGTGCAGCTCCATCGAGATGACCACCAAAAGGACCTTCCCCATGCAGATAGACGGGGAACCCTGGATGCAACCACCCTGCAAGGTATGAAGGAAACCAAATCGCTTACCACAATGCAACCTTTTACATTGACTTACCATAAACCTGCCAAAGAAGTTAGCGACCCGCCCCGGCTTCGCACGGTATATTATGCATGTATTATACATATAAACCTTCCTCTTGAATCACTCTATCTATTAAAAAAACCCGCATCAAAATCCGTTGTGTAGTTTTGAAGATATAAGCATACATACGGACTTGAGGACAGAAAAAGCGACTTTGTTTTATACTATGTAGTGATAGTGATGATAATGATATAATAGCATAATGGGGGTGGGATAGATATTTCGAAGAGGCTAATAGACGCTACGGGTGACCGCAGAGCTGGCGGCTTCCTTGGACAGCGTGTTAGTATCGCTGTCCAAAGGGGGCATGCTGCCAGCGTCTGCGGAACTATGCCACGGGGCCCCTCCTTTTTTAAATATTTTATTTTAAAATTAGTTTTAGTTTAGTTTTTAATTCGTTTTTAATTTAATAGTTTAATTTGTTTTAATTATAAAATAAATAAATAAACAGCTCTTTTGTTATTTCAGATAACTATTACTCACAAAAACCAAGTTCCAATGTTGATGGGACCAGCTCCAGAGAAAGGGAGAGGCTTCTTCAAACTCTTCACTCACTGCTAACCGCATCTCTGTCACTCATTCCAAATTAGGTAGGATAGAAAGAGACAAGCGTGTGAGCGAGTCTTTTTAGATTAGCACAATGCTGCCAATATGAGCGAGTTTAAAAAAAAACTAATGCCAAGGATTTGATCCCGTAGATCATAAAACTCGTATCGGGTGAACAATTATACGTCTAAACGTTATAATTCCAGTGTCGTGTATTAAAAAAAAATAGAAAAATTGTTGTTTTCTTGTGCTTTTAAAATTGCTTGAGTATTGTTCCCACCTTATTTTATGTTTAATACAGGTACAGTCAAGGGCATTAATATATACCTTTGTTGTATGTATCTATACACTTTTATGCCAAAAACAATAAGGCCGATGACACATAATTTATATTTGACATGATCCCTGTATCGATATTAAAGACCTCGACTGTACATACCTACTTAATTCTTAAAGAATGGAGAATAAGAACACAAAAGTAGTACTATAATATTAAAATCCGAAAAAGCAAAGCCTGTCCAGAATTTAGACACGCGGCAGCGTGTCACAGGATTCGGCCAAGTTCAGAGTAAATTACTCAAATTTCCTAAAAAAAATACACTCCTTAAAATCATTCTTGTCTTTTAAACTTACCTAAAAATAACAAAAAAGTGGTCCAAAACGCAGCCGTTCAAATTTTAAAAGCTATATAAAAATATTTATATATTTAAGCTTTATGGATCTTGAAAACTTGACGTCCATTATCTATAGGCTTTTTATTTTTTAATGAGGAACAATTTACTTTTTCCTGTGGACGGAAAAACATGGAAACATTTTAATCGGCTTAAAACAAATATAATACATAAAAAAATATAAGTAGAAAATATGAAACTAAGAATTAATAGGTCCAAATAAATATTGGATTTTTGGAAATTCTGTTGTTCTAATAATAATTAATTCTATTGGTGTTGGAAACAGAATCGACTGCGAATTTATTCCATAATCTTCTAGTTTTTCCGTTCACTACCTTTTTCGTTCTGTCACTCGCAGGACAGATTTAGATTGCAATTTCTATATTTATTAAATGAACAGAACGAGTATTTATTATCAAAACTATTCGTTTTAAAATGGGTGTAACGTTTAATATTATCATTTGCTGCCAATTTATGAAACTATAATATTTAGAAGTAAAATAAAACTATTGTACTAAAATAAGTATGGAATTACTAAAATCATAGGAAATTTATCGAATCAAATAAGTATGTCCAACTTATAGTTAATTATTACATTGCAACATTAATATTTTACAAGTTTTTATTTATTTTTAACTGTAAAGTTTCGAGCTTTAAATGTATTTAGGTGTTATTCCGTGTACATTAAATTAATTATAAATATTTTAGATTAAAATAAGTAATTAGGTAAAGTTAAAATAGTTCTTTTTTGCCAATTTTGGTAGTGAACATGAGAACATTTTAAATATTTTACTTACTTATCACACATCATTAGAAAGTCCCCTTTTAAAAAATATCATTTTGTTTTCAAAATTTTTAGAAGTTTTAAAAGTATTTTGAAGTTGAAATTTTTGAAACAGAAATATATCAAAATCGTGCCAAGTTCGTTACAACGTCCTGTTAGAACTACGCCAGCCACTCTGTAAATATTTTTCTATAGGATTTTTATTATATTTACATTTATAGGACGAAATACCTTTAGAAAAAACTACAATGTTATAGATTTACAAATTATAGCCGCACTTTAAATCTCGTTCCAATGAAATTAAAAAAAAAACCCCTTTTATGAACCTATTTTTTTTTAAATACCTATATTAGCTCGTAAATTATTTGGAGGCTTTGGTCATACCGATATCTAACCAATTACGATGTCATTTTATTGATGCAAATGATATTGGATTGACGAATTTAATGATTATTTTTATTGGAACAAATGCAAAATATTATAATTATAAGTTTCCTTTGCGTAGGTATTTTTAATTAAGTCCATGTCTCACTGTGTTAATGCTTATTTATAAAATAGTTTTAAAAAATAATCTGTAAAAACTAATATATTATTGAAAGACTATGTGATTCTCGGTATAAGTTGTTAAACAACAAATATCTATGTGAAACACGAAAATTTATTGAAAAAAAAATTCGTGGTTTCTAGTTGTTGCTGTACTCTTACTATTTATTGTTAGATCCGGATATAAAAGTATTTTTATCCGAATTTTTCAACGTTTCGATTTTTTGTTCAAAAGTCAAAATTATGACAAAGTTTGTATAAAAATACTCAAATACCGGTCTTTTGTACTTATTTACTCGCTGTGCTTAGTGATATACTAAATTATTTTCTGTATTACTGTTTTCAAAAATCTATGTACTTACGTATTATTGATAGAAATAAATCTACTTATTATCTTGTAATGTCCCAATTACGGCAAAGGGTGATGTCAAATATTTTGAATGACTCTCAGGACACCCCATGTTAGACAGGGTCTTTTAAAACTGTTCCAGAATAAATAATAAATAAATATCTTGGGACAAATTACACCAATTGACCCAGCCCCAAACTAAGCAAAGCTTGTGCTATGGGTACCAGGCAACGGATAATGATACTTACATAATGTAGATAAATCTATACCTAAATACATACAAAATCCGTGACTCCGTGACTCCGTGATCCGTCTGCCCCTACCGGGATTCGAACCCAAGAGTCCCAAGACCTCTAGCTTCATAGTCAGGGTCACTTATCCACTAGGCTATCCGGTCGTCAAATTCCACTAGGTGGTTGGACTATGACTAAATAAGCGTAAATGCTTTGCAGGATTTTTGAATGACAGTTGATAAGTTAGTGTTTCCACACATAGATCGATTTAAAGTGAACCGCGTAAAGGCGGGACTGAATTTTTTAATCTAACATACATACACAAACATACACGTATCACGTCTTTATCCCTTACGGGGTAGACAGACCCTAAGGTAACAGGTACCTACAGGCCACATTTAGCAAGATTGTGGGCGTATAGGTGGAAAATGCAATCAAAATGGTGATGGGTTGCTAGCCTCATCGCCTGACATAACATAACTAAATCTGAATCTAAACTTTGAATCTAAAATTTTGATCCATATTTTGTCAGTTACAATGGAATCGTCTTCCATGCTGGTCTGGGAGCAAAGAAAAAACATTGAATGTATGTAAAAACATTAATGAAACATCTTTGTAGGGTTACCTACTCTACCACCCGCAGAAATATTTCGGACTGAGACCTTGTGATTAGTACTTATCTGGGGGCACGGCAGTGCCGCCGCCAAGTCTTGCAAAAAAATATTCGTTGTGGATAAAACCGAAAGCGTGAATTGTCAGTAAGCAATCGGGCTTTATTATATCGCAAAGTACAGTGATCTATGTTTATAGTTTTTAATGAATGTTGTTATGTTACCTACTTGTACTGTACGTTATTCGTATTAAATGAATGTTACTCATTAATTTATGTCGAAATTATAAAAATTATCGAATTGAATATCGGATTTACGTAACGAAGCTTATGCGTAGTTTAAAATTGTTGAATTTATTATTGATTACTTTTTGAGCTTAACTTAAATAATTTCAACAAGATTGTGCTCTTATTTTTGTTGCAAACTTTTTGCACTTCGATTTTTTTGGCTTTTTGCACAAATTATACAATTTTTTTAAATTCTTTTTTTTTGCATTTTTGCAAAAAAAACTGTAGGTATACTTAGTTACTTCAGCACATAATTTCTTCAATTCAATTAATAATTGGGCATTGAATAAGTTTTATAATTATAGATAATTTCGTATTTTTTTTAATCTGACGAACGAGTATTTTATCTCATGAAGGTTTCGAGAAACATCTGTGATTTTGACATTTACTGTCGACAAGTTCAACGGCGGGTTTGACTGTTGTAGCGACATTTTATTTATTACAGATAATTTTTATTCTTATTGTTCATATCCACCGTTTTTATTACCTACTTCTTTTATTAATTAGCGAATTATTAATTATTATTAGATATTTTAACGAGAATCCAATTTAAATCTGTGGCAGCTTTAATAGTGTTAAGAAATATAAATTATTATATTACATTATTAAAATATTGTAACGAAATATATGTGCATTTGAAAGTCTCTTGTATTTCATTTAACCCATTTTGGTAGAAGAAATTTTAGGGTTAGGTTATTTTTGTAACAATGACAACCTGGACAGATTAACAGTGTTAAACCTTTTTTATTGAATCAGGCGTTACTTTGCGGAGGTCCATTCCAAACCCATTTGAATGTTTAACAGTTGTGCTCATTAAACTTTGATAATGATCCCGTAGAGGGATCGAAACGCGTCAGTGTTTGTGTGGTGTAAGGGATAATTAAGTTTGTGGGATTTATGTGTGTTTTATTGGCAGTAGTGGAGGGAGGGATTGCATGAAAAACATATATATTTCACACAGGCTTGGTTATCTTGCACGTGAGTAGCGGAATAGCAAGGTGAATATTTTTTGTTTTGAAATCGACCTCTGCAAAGTTGCGCCTGATTCAATACAATTATTAATATATTTTCTTTGACGTTGATCAATAATTAATTTAACTGGTATGTAAAACCAACCGGATACAATAATGCAAGTGTAAAATAAAAACATAATTCAATTTAGTATCGTCAATACAATGATTTTGTGTTACAATAAATATTCCGTTTATAGGCGAAGAGGTGTCGCCTGCATTTGTTTATTGAACTTTTATATTACAAAAAAAACATTGTTCCATACGTACACATATACATACACAAATCACGTCTTTATCCCTTACAGGGTAGACAGAGCCTAAGGTAACAAGACATACAGGCCACGTTTAGCAAGACACTGAGGGCGGAATGTGGAATCAAAATAGATGGGTTACTAGCTATTGTTCCATTCTTTATTATATTTCAGTTCCTAATTAAACACAGCAATGGAATACAATAATGAAATATAGTAAAGAATGGAATAAAAATAATACGAGCCGTGGGCTGGCAGAAGTCTAACGCGTGACAGCGCCTAGTCAGACCGTCTACATGCCAGCCACCTTTTAAGGAGGTTGCTTCCCGATAGTAGTTTATTCTGACAACTACAACAATAATACATACATACATGTGGAATGGTACGTAACAGGGTATGAAAGTGACGGAAGATATTATGAGCGAGACGATGAATATTCGATTTGAAGAATGAGATGACATATGCAAGATGTGTAGGACTTGGTTGCAATGAGCCTGCGGTACGATTTCGCTATGTAAACATTAAATAAATATACTTCAACGGTGACTAAATTGGTTTCCTTATTAATTTAGTCCCACATAAATAAATCACGTCTTTATCCTTTACGGGGTAGACAGAGCCTATGATAACAAGACCTAGAGCCACGTTTAGCCAGATTTCTATAGGGTGTCTGGCGTAAAGGTGGAAAGGAAACGGGAATCAAAATGGTGATGGGTTGCCAGCCACGTCGCCTGTAACATGATTCCAACGACTTTCGCCGATTCCCTCGCTGGGCTTTTACCAGTTTTACCATCTGCGCGGAGAGGAATGACTCTTAGCCTATAATACAGATGCCTTGTACAGTCGGCCTTGCATTGTTTGTACAGTTATACACTGGGCGTTGACGTGTCTGGCGCCAAAAAAACACAATAGAAATTATGATAATATCATTATTATATCTTAACTACACTAACCTCACCTAAATATATACGCCTACAACCATGCTGATCGTGGCCTTTAGCTCTTGTTACCTTAGGCTCAGTCTACCCCATTACCTACCTATATTGCACGGTCTCATTGTCTAAGGGAAGACGGGCCCAGCGTACGGGCCCTCCCCTTCTTGGCGCGGTCCTGGCGGAAGCCGGGGCCACCGGGGGGCGTTTGTGGTGAAACCCTAGTGGCATCCCACTGCGTCCCCGTCACACCGGATTGAGGCAACGCCGGAGAGTTTTAACCATAGGCATGCCCGTGCCTAGGGCATCCATAAAGATTTCCTGTCCGTTAAAAAAAAAAAGAGGCTCCGTCTATCCCCGGTCTCATCATCTAAGGGAAGACAGGCCCAGCGTACGGGCGCTCCCCTCCTTGGCGCGCTCCTGGCGGAAGTGGTGGTGAAACCCTAGTGGCATCCCACTGCGTCCCCATCACACCGGATGAAAAAGGCTCTGTCTACCCTCTAATACTCTAATGGATGTAAGCGTCAGAGAATGTTTTTTTTTATGAATAGGAAGGCAAATGAGCAAGTGGGTCACCTGATGGTAAGTGACCACCACTGCCCATAGACACCCGCAACCCCGGAGGGATTGCAGATGCGTTGCCAGCCTAGAGGACTAAGATGCAATGCCTCTTGTGCCCGTAATTTCCCCGGCTGTCTTACTCTCCACACCGGAACACAGCAGTGCAAGCACTGCTACTTAGCGGCAGGATTAGCGAGTAAGATGGTGGTAGCGATGGTTGTACGTTCTATTTGGTTATTTCCCTATGCATTGCACCGTCGAAGTCGAAACTGCAGGCATCTGCAGTTGCAACACAGCCTAATTATTCCTGTAACACCTAATTACTACGCTGCTGTGAAATGCAAGCGATTATAAAGAAGTTATGGTCCAGTTAATAAACTAATCCTTTTAGATTAGATCAGATTAGTTTTTATTAGCAACAATAACACAATTGACTGTTTCGTCAATGAATAACTCGAAGCTATTTTGATTCCCCTTTCCACCTATACGTCCACGCAATACGCGAAGTATATTGTATTTCTTCCTATTATATATCAATGTGTATCGAATGTGTGTAAATAAATGTTTCTCTCTCTCTCTCTCTCTCTCTCTCTCAATCATCTGCGTACAATCAGCCGCTTAGGTATATCTAAACTATACTGAAAACCATCCATTTCCATTTCTTCCATGCTGGTCTGGGAGTAAAAAATATAGAATGTACCAGTTGCTTCTCTTCCCAAGCCCATCGAAAGAATGGACGAAAATCTTAGGAATCATGAAAATGAAAATGAAAATTTATTTTTGCAAATTGACCGCCAAGGGCTCTTTTACATGCCTTTTTGAAACTACCAGCGCAATCGGAAAGACCATCATTGCCAAGAAGAATGCGCCGCAAGAAACTTGGCAGAAAGTCATTTTTTCAAAATAAAATACAGTAAGAATAGTTATTTAAATTCTACTTAAATTAAACACATTTATAAAAGGGATGTATAAGGTCCCCGAGCCATAAATTATATTAATCTATAGTAGCGATGTATAAAGTTTCTACTAGTTAAAAATAATAACAATAAGTTCAGTGGAGGTGTAAAACGCCTCCACCGTCAAATAAATTAATTGGAGATGTCTCCAATGTCGGAGAAAAAAATATATAAAACAAAATTATGAAATATACATTTCATGTCAAGTAACGTGGTCTTTAGGTCTTGTCACCTTAGGCTCTGTCTACCCCGTAAGGGTTAAAGACGTGATTTATGTATGTATGTATGTATGTCAAGTAAGTAACCAATAAGCTTTTGAACTCCGAAGGCAAGCTTACGTCTGCCGCCCCCAATGTTGGCTCTCGCGCACTCATGTCCTGCTCTGAAAGCAGAGCGGTGTCGCTTCCGTCCCCACAGGCATGATATAATACTCGTACGATGCGGCAACCCATCACTATTTTGATTCCCCTTTCCACCTATTCGCCAACAGTCATGCTAAACGTGGCCTTTAGTCTTGTTACCTTAAGCTCTGTCTACCCCGTAAGGGATAAAGACGTGATTCATGTGTGTATGTATGTATGTATAACTCTAAAACGCTATATTTCAGCTCTAGTGTTAAGTTCTCTCACAAAAAATTGTTGAATGCATGGACGTAAACATGTTTATTACTGTGGAAAAATTGGCAACGCCACTGGCGATCGAAACGTCAATAACAACGCCTCTAGCGTAAGTTTCCACAGAAAGAACAACAAATAATAATTAAAAGTGAGTAATTTTTGTTTTTAATGCCTTCATTATGACAGTAGTTAAAAATATTTATTTATGACACTTCCACGCTGGTCTGGGAGAAAAGAAAAAACGTAGAATATGCCAGTTGCTTCCAGTGGGGCGAAACTTCCATACTAAAGCTAAATGTATGGAGTTTATTATAAAACGTATACCAATAATAAGAAACAACGTCAAACAAGATCAAACGTCAAATGGTTGACATTGACATTGACAAGACATAAACATGACAACATTTGACCGGCATTAACGAAGAAGGACTGTTCTAAGCTTAGGTTCTACGTCTATAATTTGTAAGCGATACTATTCCGGCACTACTACTACCATGGGCACAAATTGTAGGAAATGTGTTATATTATGTAACAAGAAAGAGTTCAAAACCAATGGTAAGCTCTTTTTCACAACATTTCCATTGCAATAAAATCGGTGAGTACCTACATGTTTTAACAAAAAGTGCTATCTGATCTACATGCTTAACTAGAAGACTACCATCTCCGTTATCTAGCGTATATCTCTGATTCTCATCGTAGGTTAAGTTGTTTTAAATACATTATTTTCTTCTAGTTGTTGCCTTTTATTTCATTAAACTATCACTAACACGTAAATAGAGAAAAGAAACGTATATGTTGAACGGTATAAGCGGCCTTACGGAAAAGTATCGATATAAATATTTTTTATGACATCACTATTATCGATAACTTCGGTAACCCTACTGAATACTTTGCAGCACTAGGGTCATGTCAAGTAGCATTGTGACCAACATAACGGAATGCAAGACTGATGTCTGAATGTTGGTAAGGTCGTTTATAATAAAGTCAATACATTTGCTTTTTTTTCTTTTTTCTATGAAGTGCCGTCTCTTAAAACGAAGTGATTATATCCTCTTTGGTTGCTTCTCTACCCGCGCAGATGGTAAAAGTCCATCGAGGGAAAATCGAGTGAGCGTAAATCTTAGGAATCATGTTATAGGCGATGCTAGCAACCCAACACTATTTTGATTCCCCTTTCCACCTATACGCCCACAATCATGCTAAACGGTTTAGGTCTTGTTACCTTAGGCTCTGTCTACCCCGTAAGGGATAGACGTGATCTATGTATTTATGATAAGCTTCCACCATTGAAAATGTACAGTCAGCTCCAAAAGTCTTTTAAAAAAAAACATCAACCACAAAAAGTGTCTTTAACATAATAACTACAAAACTGTGCAACTATTTATGAAAAGAATCGCACACAAATTTAGCCGGCTCATTATTGTCAGACAAATATTGACTGGAACACACACACACGCAAAAGAGTAAACCCCCAAAATTCTACACAGCTCACCCCTCCTAGCTCAAACTTCGACCCATTCAATTAATAACATTAAATAAAAAAATTAAAAACCCCCAGCATTCATCGAGTTCACATAAATAAAAAAAAAACAATTTCGTGCCAAAAATTACATCCATTGTTTTGGGAAAGAGCTGATAATCTTCTAACTACTTGGCCGATTTTTACCAAACATGGCTAAGAACAACCGCAAGTAAACTGGCTTTCGAATGAAACAAACCGTAGGCTTATTACCTAACTCGCTCGCGATCGCCATCGTGTTCATTTTGGCAGTTCTTGTATGAATGTGACAGCTAGCTGATTCCGATGCCAATTGTCAGCCCATACATGAACTGTCAAAATGAACACGATCGCGATTGAGGGTCAGGTAATAAGCCTACCGCAATCGGTCCGTTCATTTGAGAGCTACGCTACAGACACACAGGCGTCAAACTTATAAATAACACCCCTCTCTTTTTGTTCTTATTAAAAAGTGATGCATTATCAGTAAATAAAGACGCATAAATACTATAAATAAAGACAGTGCCCTGCCCGGAATGCCGCGAGTGACCCACAACGAACGGCCTTGACATTAACTCCTGCGCATAGGGGCGGAGGAAGTGGAGTACCGCAACCGGTTGCGAGGACGTGGTTATGCGAGACCGAACCATTTATTCCACCTCTAGCCTTTACATGTCCCACTGCTGGGCACCGGGGCGTAAGTCCCTCGCGGACCCATTGAATGAACTTCACACATGATTGAAACGCACGAAAAAAAAATTAAATAAATAAATGGAACCGCCTTCAAATCGGCCTATAGATTTCATAATAAATTTTATTAATTACGCTACTTTAGAAATGTCAAATTAGAATTAAATTTCGGTCAATACTTACTTATATGTTTGAAGTCGGTGCCTCAGCCCGCGCCACCACCCTAGCTTCCATCATAACATTGTTATGTTTATGTGGCACCTAGACTACTGGTGAACCTAGTCTATCTGTCTATAGAGTACCCATTCGGCTTAGAACTATTTGAGCTGAGGCACTCACAGACAAGCCTCGATTGCATACATTAGTCCCGTCTTTATCCCTTACGGTTTAGAGTCTAAACTTTAGACAAAACCTAGATTAACAAGACCTAAAGGCCACGTTTAGCATGATTGTGGGTGTATAGGTGAAAAGAGGAATCTAAATAGTCATTTCTAGTCGCGTCGCCTCCTAACATGATTCATATTTTCGCCCATTCCCTCGATCGGCTTTTACGATCTGCGCGGGAAGAGAAGCAACTTGTGCATTCTGTGTTTTTTCATTGCTCCCAGACCAGTAGACTTATTATCTAACTCGCTCGCAATCGCCATCGTGTTCATTTCGACAGTTCATGTATGGGCTGACAATTGGCATCGGAATCAGCTAGCTGTCACATTCATACAAGAACTGTCAAAATGAACAAGATGGCGACTGCGAGCGAGTTATAAAGTAATAAAGTAATAAGCGTACATGGAAGAATAGAGAATTATAAAGCTTGTTAAAAACCCGTGTTTAAATATTGCGTGCGAGTTGGTTACTATTTATTGTTGCATAACGCCGTCCGACCGCACCTGCGCCTGCGTTGAAATATTTTGGCATGCAATCGGCGCATCGATATAGGCCAAGAGACCGCCATTGTTTTTTGCGCTTTTTGCATCGGCTCTTTTTAATTGGCACGCGGATTAAGCATTAAGGTATCGAGATTAAGTTAACTTTGGTTGTGATATTTTAGTAAATTACATTCGGATGATGGTGAAATAGAGAATAGAGGCTCGTGCCAAAGGGGAGGGCTAAACATACGACCTGACGTTTTTTTTTATCACCGCCCGAGGTCTGTAATTTGCAAAAATTTAAGAGATGGGTGGTGTAGGGGTATAGCACGCGTCACGGAATGACGAGGATCCGGGTTCGATTCCCGGCCATAGCTTTACTTTTCGGATTATTCTATGTGTTCAATTTTCACTGACATTTAGAAATTTAATTTCTAACGGTAAAACCGTGAAAGTAAACATAAAAATCAAGAAATAAAAATTCTTGATTCATTTGATAGTATCTATCATTTGAAAAACAGCGCCATCTCTCGTCCCTGGTGAGCAGTAGATGTTCCACGGGAGTTTGTAATTGTATCGTACAGATATATCATTCAAACAGATGACGCTTAGCGACAAAAATTCGCACAGTAACAAAAAGGTCACGTGACATCTAGTAACAGGCAGAAAAATTCGGAGACTACCCACCTGCTACGGGTGGTGTAGGGGTATAGCACGCGTCACGGAATGACGAGGATCCGGGTCGGATTCCCGGCCATAGCTTTACTTTTCGGATTTTTCTATGTGTTCTAATTTTCACTGACATTTAGAAATTTAACCAAAGATAACTCCAATTTTACTTTAAATTTATTTCGCCGCGGGCCGTAAGTAGAATTTGTACTGCCTGCTACACGAGCGAAAGTTTCCACTTCCTGGCTAAGAAAAGACGTAAAATTGTGTACACACCTTGGGTGGTGATGAATAATGGCTCAGGTCGCAGGTCTCGTTCTGACGTTAAAGAGTGACACACATAGATACATCCATAGTCGAAAACTTTCGCATTTATAAAATTAGTAGGGTTCGTCTTATCTACCATGCGTGTTCTTCCATGTTGGTCTGGGAGTAAAGAAAAAACATAGAATGTACCAGTTGCTTTCTCTTCCTGCGCTGATGGTAACAGCTCATCGAGGGAATGGGCGAAAGTCTTAGGAATCATGTAGGCGATCCGGCTCGCAACCATCACTATTTTCTCTTCCAGCTATACGCCCTTAATCATGCTAAACGTGGCATTAAGGTTTTGTTACCTTAGGCTCTGTCTACCTCTTAAGAGATAAAGAGGTGATATAATATGTATGTACGGTCAAGTGCAAAAATAAGTATCGACAGGAACTTCTCAGAAATATGTCCCACGATCTTATTACGCTGGTGTAAGAGCGCATGGTACTTATTTTTGAAACTTTGTCTAGATACATATTATTACACTTGACTGTACCTATGTCTTATCTACAACTTTGCATACGACATAAGTCATGAATAAATTAAATACTGGTACAAAATGTAAGCGTGGGTGATTGGAATAATATTATCATAGGTAACTTTGTAATGCGTTCATATCGCCCAAAACATATTTATACGTAGTACATACATACCAGTGGCGTGGCGTCTATAGAACTCGATTCCCACCGGCTTGCCTATTCACCGAAAAGCTCATGGCAATTTTTTTGGTGCGAGCCCGGGCTCGAACCCACGACCTACTGCTTGAGAGGCCACGTGTCAAACCACTAGGCTACCACGGCATTTTTATTTTTTTTATATAAGAGGGGGCAAACGAGCAGACGGGTCACCTGATGGAAAGTAATCACCATCGCCCAGGGACACCTGCAAGACTTGGGGAATCACAGGTGCGTTGCCGGCCCTTTCAGGAACAGGAAGGCTCGCTTTTTAAAGATCCCTAAATTGTACCGCTCAGGGAATGTTGCAGCAGGAAGTTGGATTCTAACGATTGGATTGGATTGGGTTGGATTTTAACATGTTCTGGTGTTCATACATACATACATACATACATACATACCGTCACGCCTCTTTCCCACAGGGGTAGGCAGAGACTACTTTATTCCACTTGCTACGATCCTGACATATTTCTTTCGCTTCATCCACAGTCATCAGTCTCTTCATACATGCTCGTCGGTTTCGGGTACTCCTGACCTGACCTTTTTCCAAAACGTCTCCTATTTGGTCTCGGAACGTCCGTCTAGGCCTTCCCCTCCCAACGAAACCATTCACACTCCCCATATATATCTGTTTAGTTAGTCTACTTTCATCCATCCGCTCTACATGCCCAAACCAACTAAGCATACTTTTTTCTATCCTAGTCACTATATCCTCTTTCACACCAGCACGTTCCCTTATCACACTGTTCCTTATTCTATCTTTCAGTGATTCTATCTGGTGTTCAACTGACACTAATAGATTTTCTGACACCGTTTTTTAAATCAAGATGCAAATAACTTCGTCCACAGCTCTTTACCTTCTTGGTAATCGCCTTCCTGCTCCAACATTGTGCTTAACGACCCATAAATTACTATCCCATCAAAAACATTAAATGTTAAAAAAACGCCAAGTCTCGCAACGCAGTTCTTCCACTACGAAAAGCTGTACTTATTTAAATGATTAAGCAATTGGATGGCACCATAATTATGCAACATACATACGTAAATCATGTCTTTATCCCTTACGGGGTAGACAGAGCCTAAGGTAACAAGACCTAAAGGCCACGTTTAGCATACATAATTATACAATACAATACAACAACTCTTTATTAACACCACACATAACACTGAAAATTTAAACTCCTTGTAGAGACGTTTTGAGAAATGGATGGTGGTTCAGTGCTTGACTTGGCGGGCGCACTGCCATGCCCCTTAGTATAACTTTATACGTTATTAAATAAAGCAAATTATAACTTGCTATAGCGTCCCGTGGGTGAAAATTATACCATTTATATGAAATTTATGACAATTCACGACAGAGTGTAGTGTTATTTGTATTTATTTGTCATGAAGGCGTTTTCATTTAATTTCTTGCAATTTTTATGGCGCATCAAGGTAAGAGAGGCTTTTAGGTATCTGTACGGTCAAGTGCAAAAATAAGTATAGATAGGAACTTCTCAAAAATATGTTCCACGACATTATTACGCTGGCGTAAGAGCGTATGCTACTTATTTTTGAAACTTTGTCTAGAATCGGCCAAGTGCGAGACGCTCTTGTACTACCTACATAAAGAGCTATTTTATTGAATCAGACGTTACTCTGCGGAGGTCCATTTCAATGAACAATAAATATTTACCTTGCTACTCCGCTACTCACGTGCATAACCAAACCTGTGCGAAATATATATGTTTTTCATGCAATGCAATATTATCAGTGGCGGACTAACAGGGGGGCGGAAGGGGCGGCCTGCCCCGGGCCCCCAGTCTTTGGGGGGCCCCAAATGCCTCCGCGTTCTCCTGATCAAATCCTAAACAAGACTTTAAAAATGTGCTTAGTAGTTAGTACCTACATAATGTCATCAAGATCAAAACACTACAGCCATCTAGAATTTTTACGCAGTACTAATGTTCTTTTAACTTTGCTGAAAGCGTTCAATACGTTGAGGGAGGAGATTCCCATCTCTGTGTACGGACAAAACTACATATTTTTTTAAGTTTTTAAGGCCTCATTTAGTTTTGTCGCCCCGGGCCTCTGACGGCCTTAGTCCGCCACTGAATATTATAATGATCCCATAGAGGGATCGAAGCGCGTCAGTGTTTGTGTGTGTAAAGGATAATTAAGTTTGTGGAATTTGTATGTGTTTTATGTGGGAGGGAGGGTTGCATGAATAACATTATATTTCGCACACTTTTTGTGATAGGTACCTAAATAAAATTAATCTCGCGTCAGGTCACGTGACCTGAGCCTCTAGTGTAAGTTTTCGCATATAAAAACGTCTCGAACGCGTTCACGTAAACGTCTCAATTACTATGGAAAAATTGGCAGCGCCACTTGCGGATCGAAACGGCAACAAACTATTCTCATCACTACATAGGTAGTATAAAACAAAGTCGCTTTCTCTGTCCCTATGTATGCTTATATCTTCAAAACTGCACTACGGATTTTGATGCGGTTTTTTTTAATAGATAGAGTGATTCAAGAAGAAGGTTTGTATGTATAACTCTACGCAGACGAAGTCGCGGGCAGAAGCTAGTAGTAGATATTTGACATTTTAACGCAAACGCATTCGAGACGTATTTTGCGACCGAAAACCTACATAACATCGTAAATTCTAAATCTTAAATTCTTAAGACGAAGGGAGAATTGCTGCTGGGTCGTTTAAGAGGCGCTGGGCGCTTGCGCGATTGTGTTGTGCTTGTGTGTAGTTTTTTATCGAAATTGTACAGTTGATTCAAGCCGAATTGTCTCTAAAAGTTCATAACAGATTGACGTACTTCACAAAATTCCGCTCCAATTAAGAACCTAGAAGGTTAACTCGATAATCGATAAGTAAATCGATACAATAATCCATCGAAAAACATTCTTGCAATAAGACAAAGTTAACCCAACTGTTGCAGCGGCGCCACTGTCTAGCAACAAACGGCAAATTACTACGGATGAACGTTAGTTCCAAATGTATCCGCTGCAGCGAATAAGTTTGTAAGCAACCTTGACAGCCGTTAAATTTAAATAATCGGATTTAAATGAAGAGTTTTTGTACGAAAGGCCAACTTAGTGATTACGAGTTAACGCTCTGTATTAATTCATAATTACTGCTAAGTATGAGGTTGGCCGAGACGGAGTTACTGGGAATTGCTTCAGAAGTCAAATGTTAATTGTTATGTTGGTCAAACGGCTCTTGAGAAAGAAATGCACGGTTTCAGCGGGTGGTAGGGCCTTGTGCAAGGTCCGTCCGCATCGCTACCACCATCTTACTCGCTAATCCTGCCGCTAAGTAGCAGTGCTTGCACTGTAGTGTTCCGGTGTGGAGAGTAAGACAGCCGGGGAAATTACGGGCACAAGAGGCATTGCATCTTAGTCCTCTAGGTTGGCAACGCATCTGCAATCCCTCCGGGGTTGCGGGTGTCTATGGGCAGTGGTGATCACTTACCATCAGGTGACCCACTTGTTCGTTTGCCTTCCTATTCATATAAAAAAAAAACATGGAATTCACAGTTGGTGGTAAAATGAAAATTGAATAACCCCGTAAGGGACAAAGACGTGATTTGTGTGTGTGTATGTGTGTGTGTGTGTTTGTGTGTGTGTGTGTGTGTGTGTGTGTGTGTGTGTGTGTGTGTGTGTGTGTGTGTGTGTGTGTGAAATTTGATTCGATTTTCCACCTATGCGCCCACAGTCTTGCTAAATGTGGCCTGTAGATCTTGTTGCCTTAAGCTCTGTCTACCCCGTAAGGAATAAAGACGTGATTTGTGTATATGTAGGTATGTGTACAATATTAAAAACTGCAAAAATATGTAATGAATTTAAGTAGAATTTAATTATTGAAGTAGCTTAACGTATTTTATTTTGAAAAATAATTTTCTGCCAATTTCTTGAGGTGCATTCTTCTTGGCAATGATGGTCTTTCCGAATGCGCTGGTAGTTTCAAAAGACGTGTAAAAAAAAAAAAAAGACGTGTAAAGCGCCCTTGGCGGCCAATTTGCAAAAATAAACTTTGAAGGTAACAATAGGCGACATTATGGCTACAGAGCGATCTCTACCAGGCAACCATAAAGGACTGGAGAACAGAACAGTAGGCTTATTATCTAACTCGCTCGCAATCGCCATCGTGTTCATTTTGACAGTTCTTGTATGAATGTGACAGCTACCTGATTCCGATGCCAGTTGTCAGCCCATACATGAACTGTCAAAATGAACACTATGGTGATTGCGAGCGAGTTAGATAATAAGCCTACAGATCTGAGCAGGTGGTGCAAGGACCAATGTGGGCGTCGTGAATAGCATCTACTATAGTGAGGTGTTAAAGATCGTGTAATGTTCACAAAAACATGACGTATCATTATAGATGGCCAACTATCCGGTCGCCTACGTAGCGTGTTGTGCTGGCATACCTTGACGATCAATTATATCTCAATTCTGATAGCTTGGGTCATGAATATGTAGGAGTCTCAGCAGTGGCGTAACTATAACGTCTGAGGCCCGCGGCAAATACGTCAGTTGGGGCTCCTTCCTCAATACAAAGAAGTGCATCAGCGTCCCTTCTGTGCTCTAAACCAAGCCAGTTCGGGGCCCCGTAGAGCTAGGGGCCATTTTGCCACCCCTGCCACCCTATAGTTACGCCACAGAGTCTCAGAATCCCTGAATACTTGGAGCTGCTGGCTTATTATCTAACTCGCTCGCAATCGCCATCGTGTTCATTTTGACAGTTCATGTATGGGCTGACAATTGGTATCGGAAGCTAGCTGTCACATACATACAAGAACTGTCAAAATGTACACGATGGCGATTGCGAGCGAGGTAGGTAATTAGCCTACAGGTTGAGTTTATCTGATAGAACATACATACATACCTACATATATCACGTCTTTATCCCTTACGGGGTAGACAGAGCCTAAGGTAACAAAATCTTAAGGCTACGTTTACCATGATTAAGGGCGTATAGCTGGAAAGGGAAGTCAAAATAGTCATGGGTTGCTAGCCGCATCGCCTATAACATGATTCCTAGACTTTCGCCCATTCCCTTGATGGGCTTTTACCATCTGCGCGGGAAGAGAACCAACTGGTAAATTCTATATTTTTTCTTTACTCTCAGACCAGCATGGAAGATCTGATAGCACATAAATATAATCCGATTTATCACTCACAGGTTAAAGCTATGGGAATCGAATCCGGATCCTCGTCATTCCGTGACGCGTGCTATATCCCTACACCGCCCATAGCACGTGGGTAAGCCTTCGAATTTTTCTATCAGTTGCTAGCTTTGAAATGGTATTCATTGAAAATAATAACTTTATTGACTAACAGGCATGCGGACGACAGTTGGTATGCAATTACAACAATAATTATTTTGTTTTAAGATTGATTCAGACGTTAAGTCGCCACGCCCCGCGCAGGCACGCGGAAGCGACACCTCTATGATTATGTAAGGTAATCATTTGTACCCATGTACCATCCGTTGAAACACCATAAAGTAATTACACTCTGGACTCGGCATATTCGTTGAAGTGTAATCATTTTAAGGCGACTTGTAGACTGCTATAATATTGCCGTTGAGCGTTTTAAACAAAAATACCATGTTTTTTTAAAGAATTCAATTATTTTGGGTTTTACCTGCTCACAATCGTTTACTCTATCGATTCTCATACAATACAAAACGTATCCCAGATTTACCTAAGTAAGTATGGAATTTTATTTTCCTGTTCGTCACGTCTCATACATATGTACAAAACGACGAACAAAAACGTGACGAACTGGAACGGTAGTTTTAATACACATTTTTTCGTGTATAACGACAATATGGCAATTAGTAAGTACTCATAATTTTCTTTTTAAACGCTCGCTATTATTTGTCGAGCGCCTGTTTTTTTGACAAAGCGGTTTATCAATTTGGATGTACTATGCAACAATTGATTCCTAACCCACCGTAAAACGTTCTCACAGTAAACGTGACAATGATTCCCCTGTCAATTCAATGTGACGTCACTACCACCACTGCGACAAGGTACCACAGAGGGCAATTCAATTTATTAGATAGTACCTTTTTTTTTAACGTGTGGAAAATGCGCCTTATGCATCTCCGCGCTCGGGGCAGCACGAACGGAGGTATGACGGGCTCTCCAGCTCGCCGCTGCCTTCCCTATGGAAGGAGGGGAGAGGCCTACCGTCTAAAAACACACACGTTCCCTCCAGGCCTTGAACCGCGGGCGTTGCGGGCGCACTGCGGTGATTGTTAGATAGTACCTAGACTAGTTGTGAACCTTGCAGTTTCACTATTAGCTCTAATTGTAATGTAACTAAGGCATCCAAAAAAGGCTGACAAGAATTGTAATTAACGCGACATATCCAGCCTTTAATGGCTGTCTACAATTACTCATTTATTTTAATACTAGCTCCTGCCCGCGACTCCGTCCGCATAGAAGTAGCAATTGACAGGTTTATCGCTAGGATTGACAACGCACTGGCATCGCGTAAAGCGCTGCGGGTGTCTATGGACAAAGGTGATGTATGTACTAGCTGTTGCCCGCGACTTCGTTCGCGCAGAATTGAGAATGTTGTACTTATGGGGTTTCCAGGCAGCTTGACATTTCCCGACGATTTTAACAAAAAACATACACACAACCCATCACTATTTTGCTTCTCCTTTCCACCTATACGCCCACAATCATGCTAAACGTGGCCTTTAGCTCTTGTTAACTTAGGCTCTGTCTACCTCGGCCTACGCGGTGACACTCTTATGCTCCCGCGGCGCCCCCCATATGGCTGAGAGGGAATCCCGGCGGGTTTTTAGTGGGTAGGCCTCCCCCGCCTCCTTCCACTCGGGAGGGGGGCCGGGAAGGAGAGTCCCACATAACTCCCGTGCCGTCCCCGCGGCGCGGTCGTATGCGCAACGCATTTTCCCACCGCAAAAAAAAGGTTCTGTCTACCTCGTAAGGGATAAAGACGTGATTTATGTATGTATGTACGAATAAAGGTGAATTTCCTTTAGCAACTGAGCAACCATTAAACTCTTTGTAAGGTAGCCGCCGAATATGGCGCCTTGTAAAAGGTTAATGAATAATGTGATAAAAATGAACGACTTCAATGAATTTCAGTAATGGATCTCGTATGATGACAAGGCGGCATTGTGTGATACATACATACTTACATAAATCACGTCCTTATCCCCCACGGGGCGGACAGAGCCTTTTTTATGGTGTGGAAAATGCGCCTTATGCATCCGCCCGGTACGGGTTACCGGGGATATGTGGGGCTCCCGCGACGGCATACCCACTAAAACACATGGATTCCCTATTCGGTCGTATGTATGTATGATTGATTAGTATAAGTCAACAGCACTGACTGAGATATCTAATTCAATAGTTTGATACTTGAAACCTCTTAATATGATCTACTTATCAAATAGACCGCGGTTGTCCTTCTACTTCATAGCACAACATATTTGTACATACATACATAAATCACGTCTTTATCCCTTACGGGGTAGACAGAGCCTAAGGTAACAGGTACCTACAGGCCACATTTAGCAAGATTGTGGGCGTATAGGTGGAAAGAGCCGATGGAAACTAAATAGTGATGGTTTGCTGGCTTCATCGCCTATAACATGATTCCTAAGATTTTCGCCCATTCGATAGGTTTTTACCATCTGCGCGGGAAGAGCAACTGGTACATTCTATGTTTTTTCCTTACTTTCAGACCAGCATGGAAGAAATGTTAATTAAGTATTTCTATTAATTTGTCAATCTATACCGCATAGCATCGTTTAATATTCTAATTAATTAGTTTACCGAAAACCTATTAAAACCTCATTAAATATAATCATCATGACTGTTAGTACGGAACACCATTACTGTACATACATAAATCACATCTTTATACAATATCTCTTTATTGAACACCACATATAACAACCAAAACAGAAAAAGGTATACAGAATATTACAAGGTAACAATAGGCGGCCCCCTTACGCTTTATCCCTTACGGGGTAGACAGAGCCTAAGGTAACAAGACCTAAAGGCCACGTTTAGCATGATTGTGGGCGTATAGGTGGAAAGGGGAATGAAAGCAAAGCTCATGATTTACAAATGAGTTTTCGCACTTATGAATTAACCAATAGAGTAACTCTTTTAATAGAATACTATTAAGGAATAACGGCATTGGTACAAATACAAATGTAAAAAATAACAAGAAGAAATAACCGTAAATGAAAACAGTTTTCCATGCTTCTTTACTAAGAACAATTGTGAATAACATTAACACTAATTTAAATGGCTTCTTTCATAAAAAAACTGTTATGTCATTTCAAAAATAAATCTTATATGTCATTTAAACCTACTCACCTAACATTATTATTTTTAAATTAATAAAACCATCAACAAAACATTATCTCCATTTGCCATTTGCCGTTATTGAAACAGTATCTATCTTTTTTATTACCTTTTTCTTTTATTCTTTGTCTCATTGGTTATCTGGTAGAGATCGCTTCTAAGCGATAATACCGCATATTGTCTACCTTGTCTTTTTATTTCTGTGATGAGTACTGATTTGTAGTCTATATGTTTGTTTGTTTGTTTGTTTTGAATAGGCTCGGAAGCTACTGGACCAATTTGAAACATTTTTTCACCTTTAGAATCCTACATTATCCCTGAGTAACATAGGCTATTATTTGAGTCTACGCGGACGAAGTCGCGGGCAACAACTATGTTCAATAAAGAATATTTGTATTTGTACCGATGTCATGTCATATGCCGTTATTTTCCAATAGTATTCTTTTAAAATAATTAGACTATTAAAAGAGTTACTCTGTTGGTTAACTCATGAGTGCGAAAACTCAGTGAGCTTTGTTTTGATTCCCCTTCCCACCTATACGCCCACAATCATGCTAACGTTGCCATTAGCTCATGTTACCTTAGGCTCTGTCTACCCCGTAAGGATTAGGTATTATATAGACGTGATTTGTGGGAAGTATGAGCTTTGTGGCGAAGGAAAACATCGTGAGGTAATCAGTATTGTGTGTGCTTTGAGTGACCAGGGGCCTTGCCATGACGTCTTAGTGCGATTCAATTCGGACTCAATTCAGGTTCTCGGACTCAGTTCATTTTTAGTATGGATCTGACAGCGAGCGTTTGAGTCGTCTTTCAAGATCCACTGTAAGATGCAGAAAATAGGGTTGCCAACTTTTATAACAAGAAATAAAGTAAATGATAGTTCAAAGGAGGTAAATATGTATGTAAATATGTATAACTCTTTATTGTACACTAGCCTTCCGTCCGCAGCTTCGCCCGCGGTAAATTAATTTTCCCGTAGGTAAAGGTATTTTCTCGCGGTAAAAAGTAGCCTATGTCACTCAGTGATAATGTAGCTTTCTAACGGCAAAAGAATTTTTGAAATCTGTGCAGTAGTTTCGGAGCCTATCCAATGCAAACAAACAAACAAAAAAACAATCAAATTTTTCCTCTTTATAATATTAGTATAGATAAAACACAAGAAAAAGATGAATAGGTACAGGACAACACACATGCACAAAGGCGAACTTATCCCTAAAAGGGATCTCTTCCAGTTGACCTTTGAACGATTGACAGTACATAAATATCAAGCAAGAGTAGACGCACAGAAATAGTAAAAGAACCGATCGAAACCTAAAATGATCCTAAATGGATTAAAGAAACAAAATAATAGATTGTTCGACAAGGGACTAAAACAAGCCATAATGAGACGAGACGCTTAGCTACCCGAGTTATTATAGTTGTTTAGTCTCGGGTAAAACACTCTACTTTTCTCTTTGAATGCAAGGAAAACAACGACGTTCTATACAAAATTACCATATTTAATTATAACAAAGTTTTATCCAGGTAATGAGCGAAAATCTTAGCAATCGTGTTATAGACGATGTGGCTAGCAACCCATCACTATTTTGATTCCCCTTTCCATCCGTACGCCCACAATCATGCTAAACGTGGTCGTTAGGTCTTGTTAACTTAGGCTCTGACTACCCCGTCATTTCCTACCTGCATTGCACGGTCTCATTGTCTAATGGAAGACGGGCCCAGCATACGGGCCCTCCCCTTCTTGGCGTGGTATTGGCGAAAGCCGGGGCACCGGGGGGGCGTTTGTGGTGAAACCCTTTTTTTTTTTTTTTTTTATGGTGTGGAAAATGCGCCTTATGCATCCGGCCCGGTACGGGAATACCGAGGGTATCTGGGGCTCTCCCGAGGCGTCAGGCATACCCAGTAAAAAACACACGGATTCCCACATTTGGCACTGTTGCAGGGGGCCGCGGGAGAACTTTCGTGAACCGCGACGTCCCTGCAGGCCCACCCCGGGATGGGGCTACCTCCCTGCGACACCTGTGCAATGCAGGATTGGGAATTCCCGCCCTCCCCCGCAGGTGCCGCGGATTTTTTATAGAGGTTTTCTCCTCACAGTCACTGTAGTAACCCGCGGCCTCAGCATTAGGAACGCCAAGGTTACGCGTAGCCACGACAGGCACCCGAAGGCACCTCCGTCACAAAGGGGTTGTTCTCCAGGACAGAAAATGTCCCTTCGAGCATCCCCTGCCCACACAAAGTCCCGAAGGATCCCTCACCAAGGGGGTTGCTCTCCAGGGCTGAAAATGCGCTTTCGAGCCGCCCCCTCCCACTTTCGTCCTGAGAAGGACGTTTGTTTGCGTCCTTAGAAGGACGGTTTCGTCCTAAAAAGGACGTTTTTCCGACATCCCGAAGGATTCGTAATGTCCCGAAGGATCCCTCTCTCGCCCTGAAAAGGACGTTTGCGTCCTTAAAAGGACGGCTTCGTCATGTCCCGGAGGACCCCGCCGCTCTGAAAAGAACGATTAAGTCTTGAAAAGGACTGTTACCCGCTCGCTCTGAAAAGGACGAATGCGGTTGCGGATGCGCCCTTAAAGGACGACTTCGTCATGTCCCGGAGGACCCCGCCGCTCTGAAAAGAACGATTAAGTCTTGAGAAGGACTGTTACCCGCTCGCTCTGAAAAGGACGAATGCGGTTGCGGATGCGCCCTTAAAAGGACGGCTTCGTCATGTCCCGGAGGACCCCGCCGCTCTGAAAAGAACGATTAAGTCTTGAAAAAGACTGTTACCCGCTCGCTCTGAAAAGGACGAATGCGGTTGCGGATGTTGTGGTGAAACCCTAGTGGCATCCCACTGCGTCCCCGTCACACCGGATTGAGGCAACGCCGGAGAGTTTTTAGTTCGGGTATATCCCTCCGGGGGTGAGTCCCACATAACACTAGGCATCCCCGTGCCTATAGGGCATCCATAAAGATTTACTTCCATGCTGGTCTGGGAGCAAATAAAAAACATAGAATGTACCAGTTGCTTCTCTACCCGCGCAGATGGTAAAAGCCCATCGAGGGAATGGGCGAAAATCATAGGAATCACTTATAGGCGATGAGGCTAGCAACCCATCACTATATTGATTCCATTTTCCACCTATACGCCCACAATCTTGCTAAATGTGGCCTGTACGTACCTGTTACCTTAGGCTCTGTCTACCCCGTAAGGGATAAAGACGTGATTTATGTGGGTGCGTAACGATGTATATAAAAATTTTTGGTATAATATTATTAGCAATAACGCTCATTTGATATAATTATTAAATCATATAACAACACTTAATATATTTACATATGACATAATTATCATTTCTTATAATGATCATTTGATATAATATCATTTAATATAACATTCTTTAAGTATAATGCTTATTTCCTATAATGAACTTATGGTATAACGTTATTTTTATAAAAAGTAGGTTAGGTTAGGTTTGAACTGCGTCCCCCAACAAAAACGAACTGCTATTATATATTATGATTTGTATATAAAATGAGCGTTATACCATATAATCGTTATAAGAAATAAGCGTTATACCGAACGATAAATATACGAAATAAATTTATATATTTTAAAATTATACCAAACGTTTATTATACACAATGAGTGATTATACCCTTTGAAATTATATCAAATGTTGATATATCGATAGAAAATATATTAAATATTTTTATATCAATCATTACACACCCGATTTATGTATGTATAAAGATTTACTCTCCGTTAATAAAAAAAAAGGCTCTGACTACCCCGTAAGGGCTAAAGACGTGTTTTTGTATGTACGAGTACGCCATGATATAGAGTACAATACTATATTTTAGAGTACGGTTGGCCACTGACTCTACAGAGGACGTTGCTTACTCACATATTTGTATTGACGTGCTTATCTCAAAATGGGTCGAATATCCGCGCCTACGCCGAGCTAATGAATAAAAAACACAAATATAGAGCAGTAAGACAAAGAAACAGGCTCAACGGCAACGGAAATCCAAGTTTTCAATTCTTGTCATACTTTTTACTAGCCCGTTTTTTACACACATAAACCCATTTGAGGACTAGAGACTATTTCCGTACCCAAGTAGTGACACCTCGCCGTCCAAACTGTTCTCTCCGTCTCTCTCACATCTCTCTCCATCCTTCACACAGACTTCGGTACGTCCCGTTTCACCCGATCATCTTACGTTCCAATCCTTTTTTTTTTTTTTTATATGAATAGGAAGGCAAACGAGCAAGTGGGTCACCTGATGGTAAGTGATCACCACTGCCCATAGACACCCGCAACCCCGGAGGGATTGCAGATGCGTTGCCAACCTAGAGGACTAAGATGCAATGCCTCTTGTGCCCGTAATTTCCCCGGCTGTCTTACTCTCCACACCGGAACACAGCAGTGCAAGCACTGCTACTTAGCGGCAGGATTAGCGAGTAAGATGGTGGTAGCGATCCGGACGGACCTTGCACAAGGCCCATAATAATATCCAAGGAGCGTCAAGTAGTTACACCTTCAAACGCAAGCTGAAGGATCACTTATTGGCGCTCCAAAAATCCTTACAATAGTCTTCCGCACTTTGCACTTTGATATGCCAGCGTGTTCTTCTTCTTCTTCTTATTTGTGGCGTTTCAAGTCGTTACAGCGACGACAACTTCGCCAATGTCAAAGTAACAAAAATATGATTAAAATCTTGTGACAAAATGTCGGCAACGTTGTACGGTAATGGTCAAAGACCCCCCTCCACTGTCGGGCTCTTAGCCAACGGTCAATGATATCCCTCAGAAACTGCCAGGAAATCATTAGCCGAAGCCCAGGGTGCACCGGATCAAGCACTGCTCTTCCCCCGGACGGATCCAAAAACGAACCGCAGCTCTTGACCACACGTGGAGGTAACCCGACTCGCACCCCCAGCCTGTTGTTTTTAAACAATCTAGTTTTCCCTCCTTTTTATTTTTTGTTTATTGTGTATAATATATCCTCCGATAGACAAATAGTGACTGTTACCAAGGCCGTACAGTATTAGGTCTAACAATCAATTTCAGTCAAACATACATAAATCACGTCTTTATCCCTTACGGGGTAGACAGAGCCTAAGGTGACAAGACCTAAAGGCCACGTTTAGCATGATCGTGGGCGTATGGATGGAAAGGGGAATCAAAATAGTGATGGGAAATTTTGATTACAATCTTTATTTCGCCCATAGCCACCAGTTAATCGCAATAATTAAATTATGCAGTTCAACAAGTAAACGTAACTACGAGCGTTGATACAGAACAACAGTAAAAAACTAAGTAAACAACATTATTCCATGCGCAAGATTGATAAAAAATCTGGGGTCCTACCATGACGTCTTAATGCGATTAAATTCCGACTCAGTTCAGGTTTTAGCTCTATTTTTTAGTATGGATCTGACAGCGAGCGAACTTAAACTGAATCGGAATTGAATCGCAATAAGACTCATGGTAAATCCCCTGTTATGATGTGTACGTATGTCACTGCGTTACCTGCCTTCGACTTCTTCTTCTCTTCTTAATGGCGGCCGTGAGGCTTGGGTCAATGTCAGTTCAAATGGCAAGTGTGCGGTAAAAAATATAATTCAAAAATCTTGTGACAAAATGTCGGCAACGTTGTACGGTAATGGTCAAAGACCCCCATTAGCCGATGCACCGGACCAAGCACTGCTCTTCCCGGACGGATCCAAAACGAACCGCAGCTCTTGACCACACGTGGAGGTAACCCCACTCGCACCCCCCTTCGACTTCTGTTCTGTCTAAAAGTTGAAAAATGTTTTGACATGTATTTTTATTAACACGTTAAGTGCGAAGCGAGGCCTAAATCACCCCTGATGCAACTTCCCTGTGGTGCGGCAAGCAAAAAAGTGAATTTCTCTGTCGTGCGAATGGCATAGCTTTGGTTTGGTCCAGTGTAGGAAAGAGATAAATATATATTTGAGATCACTAAATGGTTCCGGACTCGGTGGTGTACCTACCTTGGTACCGGATGTCTTAGGCCTCGTGCCGCACTGAATTAATATAATTTTAATGCAGTGCGGAACGAGGCTAAGACGTCCCATATCCCCCCTGACCTCGTACCGCACTCAACGCGAGCTTCCCGCGACCAGTGTTGTGCATCACGTCGATTGGAGAGCATAAAAAGTATATTGATACTGATTTTTTAATGTTAATTCAAGTTCTAATAATTGTATTTTTAAAGCCCGAGGCAGAATAAATAGGACAGTTTCTTTTCTACTTCTGGTTGCCTTTTTTTTCTATTCTGTGAACCGCATTAAGATTTTCATATACAAATAGAAAGATAAACCTTATGCATAAACCGTAATCCATTATTTTCCAATAATAAGTCTGTAATAGGTGCATCTTAATGGTATAGAATGGAACGCTTCGTGCGCGAGTCCGACTCGCACTTGGCCGGTTTTTTTTTCTTTATGGCGCCTTCAAGCACAATTTAGATTATTTAAAAAAAAATGTATCCTTTGATAGCTTTGTGTTGTTTTGCCAGGTTTTGCCCTTAAAACGATCTAATGAGATATAATTGATCAAAATCGGTCAAGTCGTTGCGTAGTGAAGACAGTTTAAAAACGTCGATATTATTTTTCCCATCACTAATCGCAGCGAAAATTTGCCCTATTTCAGTGCGTTACGAGGTGTATAAGATCCCATATTTTGTTTTGCTAATAATTCCTAAACTAGCCATCAGATCCCGGGGCGACGGTGGATTAGGGTTCATCAATTCACTGTCTATATCAATAAGGACCAAAATTCTCATTTATCTTTGATTTCGCGCCAGAAAATGGATTTTAGTCTGTAAAAGGAGGTGGGGTCTAATAGACCGCGTGTCGCCCTAACGTCTGGTCACGGTACGGGCCGATTATACCTCGTGCCGCAGGAACGGAAAGTATGCAAAAATTGGTGCCGCAGCTAACGTGTTAAACCATAGCAACACAGTTCACGATGTTCCAATGATTTTAAATTGTAACTTGCTTGTCGCAAACACAACCTTTTTTATAATTTGTTTTTAAATTTAGAATTGTATTTTTTTAATATTTTGCTAGCCCTAGGATTCTTTTTCTTATTATTTGTGGCGTATCAAGTCGTTATAGCGACGACAACTTCGCCAATGTCATAGTAACAAAAATATAATTTGAAAAATCTTGTGACAGAATGTCGGCAATGTTGTAATACGGGAATGGTCAAAGACCCCCCTCCCCCTGTCAGGCTCTTAGCCAACTGTCAATGATATCCCTCAGAAACTGCCAGAAATCATTAGTTGATGCCCAGGGTGCACCGGACCATGCTCTTCCTCTGGACGGAAACACTAGGATTAAAAATGATTTTAAGCTATTATTTATTTTACCTCATTTCGTTTGCTAAAAAAAACGAAATATAGGATAGTACATTTTTATTTTCCTTTAAAAACGAATTTCTTCCATGCTGGTCTGGGAGTAAAGAAAAAACATAGAGTGTACCAGTTGCTTCTCTTCCCGCGCAGATGGTAAAAGCCCATCGAGGGAATAGGCGAAAGCCTTAGGAATCATGTTATAGGCGATGCGGCTAGCCCATCACTATTTTGATTTCCCTTTCCACCTATACGTCTTTAATCATGCTAAACGTGGCCTTAAGGTTTTGTTACCTTAGCCTCTGTCTACCCCGTTAGGGATAGAGACGTGATATATGTATATATGTATCCACACACACACACACACACAAATCACGTCTTTATCCCTTATGGGGTAGAGAGAGCCTAAGGTAACAGGTACCTACAGGCCACATTTAGCAAGATTGTGGGCGTATAGGTGGAAAATCGAATCAAAATAGTGATGGGTTGCTAGCCTCATCGCCTAAAACATGATACCTATTATAATCGCCCATTCCCTCGATGGGCTTTTACCATCTGCGCGGGTAGAGAAGCAACTGGTACATTCTATGGTATGTATGTAAAAACGAATTCAAAATAAATGTTTCAAGATAATTTAATGTTATATTCAATGTTGCTAGCTGCAACTCACTTAAAACCTATTAAGATGAGCCGAATAACCGAAAACTAATTATTGAAAATTGTCGCATCAGAGAAACCAGATTCATTATCCCTTTGTGCCATTTCCGCGACTCATGCGCATATAAAAAGGAGCGCGACGTTTACCTGGCATCAGTCTCACGTAGTACGTCGAGAGGACAACATACAACTCAAACATGTTCGCCAAAGTGGTAAGTACAATACATATATACATATACTAGCTGTTGCCCGCAACTTCGTCTGCATAGAATTCGTTTATCGCTATCCCGCAGGAATTACGCAATCCGTTGTTAGAGGATGCCGACGTCATAGTAGCTTTATGCATGCAAAGTCTCAGCCCGATCGGTTTAAAATTGACAAAGTTTCATACAAACTTTCATCCCCTATTTTATCCCCTTGGGGGTAGAATTGATCAAAATCCTTTCTTAGCGGATGCCTACGTCATAACATCTACCTGCATGCCAAATTTCAGCCCGATCCGTCCAGTGGTTTGGGCTGTGCGTTGATAGATCACTATGTCAGTCAGTCACCTTTGAGTTATATATATTTAGAAAAGCTATATATATTATAAAATATAAATCCGATCTCTTCCATGCTGCTCTCTCAAAAAACCAGAATGTAGGTACCAGTTGCTTCTCATCCCGCGGTGATGGTAAAAGCCCATCGGGGAATGGGCGAAAATCTTAGGAATCATGTTATAGATCAGTGTTTCTTAAGCTGTGGTCCGCGGACCCCTAGGGGTCCGTGAGTGTACGTATGGGGGTCCGCCGTCTCATCTTTGGACCACTTAACAACAATAAATAAACCAAAAGTCTACTAACGGCTACGCGCCGATTTTTTTTAATTAGGGGGTCCTTAAACATTGTGCTACTTTTCCTAGGGGTCCGAGCTGAAAAAGGTTAAGAAACATTGTTATAGATGATGCTAGCAACCCATCACTATTTTGATTCCCTTTTCCACTTATACGCCCACAATCACGCTCAACGTGGCTTTTAGGTCTTGTTGCCTTAGGCTCTGTCTACTCCGTAAGGGATAAAGACGTGATGTATGTGTGTGTTGAATCGAGACCAATAAAACGCGGTCAGTCACTTTTTGTTTTGCTTTTGTTGAGTGTAATTACAAACTAATTGATAAATTATATCAAGCACACGTCAATACTAATTAAGATTAAATAGCTCATTAAATATTCTATGAACACCTGTCCGTATGTCATGTGCAACCTTGCGCCCACTATAGCTAATCGATCTTTACATTAACTGCCTCACTCAGAGCAGAGCATTACTGTTATGAATGACCGCACATTAAAAATCTTCTAACAGTGCGAAATGTGAGGCAACGGACGAAAACATTAAGAATAGTTGTTATAGGCGATGCGGCTAGCGACTCATCACTATTTTGATTCCCCTTTCCACCCACAGCCACGCTTAACGTGGCCTGTGTTGATACCCACGTGGACTCCGTGGATTCCGTGTTGCAGTGGCGTAGCTACGTAGGGACTAGGCGGGACAGTGCCCCGGGGCCCTCAAACGCTAACATTTTTTCTCATTCCCTCGATAAGCTTTTACCATCTGCGCGGGATGAGAAGCAGCTACATTCTATGTTATTCCTTTGCTCCCAGACCAGCATGGAAGACATAATAAATAACTACAAAAAACTAAACCTTTATATTACAAGTACTTAATCATATTTGCCTCATTCCACAAAATATTTGCTCTGAAAAAGGAAACAAAAATGATCAGATATTACAAGCAAGATTAATTGAACGATTTACTTAGATGGAATGAGTTAATGGATGTCATACATTTATGTATTTTATAATTGCACCACACAAGGTGGTAATAATAAAGGCACATAACCTTAATAATCGTAACATACCTACATAGATCACGTCTTGTCGTGGGTGCGTAGGTGGAAAGGGGAATCAAAATAGTGAAGGGTTAGCCGAGGCATCTGAAAGATGATTCCCTTTCGGCCATTCTTATATTTCTGTTAATTCATCTTTTCATCGTTAGTTGGTAACAAGGTATTTTTCGTTCTTCTTCCATGCTGGTCTGGGAGCAAGGAAAAAACATAGAATGTACCAGTTGCTCGTCTACCCGCGCAGATGGTAAAAGCCCATCGAGGGAATGGGCGAAAATCATAGGAATCATGTTTTATGCGATGAGGCTAACAACCGATCACTATTTGGATTCCATTTTCCACCTATACGCCCACAATCTTGCTAAATGTGGCCTGTAGGTACCTGTTACCTTAGGCTCTGTCTACCCCGTATGGGATAAAGACGTGATCTGTGTATGAATGTATGTATCTTTTTCTAATGTTGGAAAGCGTCAGCACAAACACAAATTAGTAGGTGAGCGTTTTTAAAAAAAAAAGTCCACATGCACATTTTTTTCAGAATTTAAGTGTTTTGGTTTTTTTTTTACTTAGAACCGTTTACCCTATCGATTCTCATACAAGAAAAAATGTGTCCCAGATTTTACTATCGTTTTTTTTCCTTTTCGTCACGTTCCATACACCTATATAAAAAAAGTCAGGAACTGTAATGAAAATTTTGGGACACATTTTTTTTCTTGTATAAGGATCGACAGGGTAATTAATTCTGAATAAAAAAAAGTTAAATTCTGGAAAAAAAAATCATGTGGATATATTTTTGGAAAACGCTCAGGTAACAAAGTATTTTTCGTTGCTTTTGTTATTACAAAACAACAATGAATCAGGGTGCAGTATGTTAACCAGAATGTGACAAAGTGCGCGAAAAGTGACAGCTGTCATTCAAATGGAACGCGGATTGACACACACCCGTCACTATTCCGTCGAAAGTGTTACATTTAGTGATGCCGCATTGCCCAAGATGTCGATGTCGATAGTTGTCTACAGAAATTAGATGTCGTTGTTCGTACCTACTGTTTGACGTCTCGGTGTTGGTGTGTTTATTAAAAGCAAAAAAAGTCTCTGCGTGGCTATAAATGCTAGAATTTCTATGTTACACAGCGAGCACAGAATATTACCAAGTACCACAGGCAAGTGTAATAATATGTATCTAGACAAAGTTTTAAAAATAAGTACCATACGTATAAAATAAGTACGCTCTTACGCCAGCGTAATAAGGTCGTGGGACATATTTTTGAGAAGTTCCTATCGATACTTATTTTTGCACTTGACCGTACCTAAGAGATACTAACTTACTAGAAGATAGATCTAGAGAACAGATATTTAAACAAAAATCTTGTAAAAAGTGTTGATGTCGATAAAAACCATACTTTTGTCATAGTTTCCATTTTAGAACTCTTAGTTTCCCTCAGTTTTTATATCAATAGTCTAGCACTAACAAAGGTCACGTGATATCTAGTAACAGGTAGAAAAATTCGAAGACTACCCACCTGCTATGGGTGGTGTAGGGGTCACGCGTCACGGAATGACAAGGATCCGGGTTCGATTCCCGGCCATAGCTTTACTTTTCGGATTTTTCTGTGTTCTAATTTTCACTGACATTTAGAAATTTAGAAATTATTCTGGCTAAACTATCGATAGATTCCTAACGAGTGACAACACTAGCGTAGCTGCAACTGCAACAATGCACGCACCCACGCAACATGGTAATCGCGACGAATCGATAATCGGTTGGGATTTAGGCCGGTCTTACGATATCGGTTGTTATAATAACTATACCTATTCCAATAGATACTCGACCATCCGTTTTTTGGTAATAGCCTATCTATATCAAAAAATCAAAAAAATATTTTTGCAAATTGACCGCCAAGAGCTCTTTTACGTGTCTTTTTGAAACTACCAGCGCATTCGGAAAGACCATCATTACCAAGAATGCGCCGCAAGAAACTTGGCAGAAAGTCATTTTTTCAAAATAAAATACATACAGTAAGAATAGGTACTTAAATTCTCCTTAAATTAAATACATTTATAAAAGTCATATAATTAAGGTCCCCGAGCCTTAAATTATATTAATCTATATTAGAAATGTATAAATAAAATATCGATGGGTTGCTGCGTCGTCTCTAACATGATTCCTAAGATCGTTCATTCCCTCGAAAACTAGTAGGTTATAATAATAAACATCTGTGTCCAGGATCCCAAGATACAGGCCCAGCCTAGTTTGGGGTTCGTCAGATATTCCTTTTTATGTATACTTGTGTTTTATTAAGCAAATAAATTATTATTATTATTATTATTATCTTATTTTTCAACAGTTGATCATCTGCGTTGTGGCCGCGGTAGCGCTAGCCCGCGAGTACCCGGCCGGCGTGCACCCAGCTGTCTGCCCCAACTACCCCTACTGCGACGCCGAGGCGTTGGCCCGCCACACCCCAGACGGCATGCCTATCCCCCAGTGGGGCTACCCCTACGCATACTATGCTGGTGCGCCAAGCTACAACCCCGCTGCTGAGTAAGTATTATTTTGCCCCGACTATCCTCACTGTGACGCCGAGGCGTTGGCCCGCCACACCCCAGACGGCATGCCTATCCCCCAGTGGGGCTACCCCTACGCATACTATGCTGGCGCGCCAAGCTACAACCCCGCTGCTGAGTAAGTATTATTTTGCCCCAACTACCCTTACTGTGACGCCGAGGCGTTGGCCCACCACACCCCAGACGGCATGCCTATTCCGCAGTGAGGCTACCCCTACGCATACTATGCTGGTGCGCCAAGCTACAACCCCGCTGCTGAGTAAGTATTATTTTGCCCCAACTATCCCTACTGTAACGCTGAGGCGTTGGCCCGCCACAACCCAGACGGCATGCCTATTCCGCAGTGGGGCTACCCCTACGCATACTATGCTGGTGCGCCAAGCTACAACCCCGCTGCTGAGTAAGTGTTATTTTGCCCCAACTACCCCTACTGTAACGCCGAGGCGTTGGCCCGCCACACCCCAGACTATTGGGAAGATTTTAAGCAGTGGCGTTGCTTGAGTACAGGCTGTGTGTCAAAATGATTTTTTATGAGCGAACTGTGCATAATAAAAAATGCCTCTACACAGAATTATTATGAAACGTGTTAATATTAACAGAGAGAATAATAAATGATTTTCCTTTTCAGTGCCGGTGCCGCTCGCTACCCCGCTGACTTCAACCCCGCTCTCTGCCCCAACTACCCCTACTGCCATTGATTCTACTACGGTCACTTTGGCGCCAAAACCGGACCACAGACATCATAAAACAACCGAACGTCAACGTCAAAATTGACAACTCAACTTTTTAATTTTGTAAACAGCCAGTTCGTGTTGTTTTTTAATGCTCGTAAAATTGTACTGAATGCACTGCCATATTTTGAGTTTAGAAAATCTGTAAAAATGTAAATAAAACGATTGTTTTTATTTTGTCGTTTAATTATGTCATGAACCTTAATTTAACTAGCTAGCAGCCACGACACTTCGCACTTCGTTTTATGATCACATTTAAAAAAGTTCTGTTTCGGCCGAAACTATAAACATCCACTCAAAGGTTGACTGGAAGGGATCCCTTATAGGGATAAGTCTTTGTGCATGTACTTCAGTTTTTGTCAATTGTATATCGAAGAATGGAATTTATTAATGTACAAACTATTAAAAACTGAATAACAATAAAGAACACTAACTAGGAAAGTTGATTTACAGTAAAGTATGTTAAACTATGTAATATTGTATATTGTTTGACAAATTATACAACAATTACCGTAGCACACGTAACAATCTATATTAGAAACAAGTTAAACTAGATTATTCGCTATTCGCCATTAAAATGCAATCAATAAATTAAACAGTTATATCATTGTGCGAATGCCCGCTATGCTTTTATCTTGATATAGTTACTAGTAACATAATGTACCAGGATACTATAATGGTGAAATGTTTGCGTAAGAAGCCAGTCTCAAACGATACTTCCATACATACATATATTATCCCTTACGGGGTAGACAAAGCCTTTTTTTATGGTGTGGAAAATGCGCCTTATGCATCCGCCCGGTACGGGTTTACCGGGGGTATGTGGGGCTCTCCCGCGACGGCAGGCATACTCACTAAACCACACGGATTCCCTATTCAGTCGTATGTGCGGCGTTACGGGAGCACTCGGTGTCACTGCGACCCACGACCACCGCGGGATGGGGTTCCCTCTTCGCGGCACCTGTGCAATGCATGTTTGGGGATTGCCGCCCTCCTCCGTTGGTGCCGCTTGGATTTTTTATGGAGGTTATCTCCTCGTGGCCCCATGTCTTGAAAAAAACAGAGGCCCACGGGGTAGACAGCCATCAGGCATGATTGTGAGTATACGCTCAAAAGGAAAGGGGAATCAAAAAGAGCGATGGGTTGCTAGCCGCATAGATAACATGATTTCTAAGATTTTCGCCCATTCCCTGGGCTTTTACCGTCTGCGCGGGAAGAGAAGCAAGTGGCACATTCTATGTTTTTTCTTCGCTCCAAGACCATCCTGGAAGGATACTTATTTTTAGAAATAGCGAGGGTGAAGCCGCAGGCAACAACTAGTTATAAATACATCTGATGTCCTAATATCACACATTAACATGCAACCAACGATTCTACCCAATCTCACCTTCAACGCTAACAATTAAATTATTTAAACAGTGCATTGTTACAAGCATAATTTAAATACTCTTTTGGCGGAACAAGGTCAGTTTCCGAACGCATCCCGCATTCCCGCGCTGTCACAGTGACAGCTCGATAATTAAAAAAATATGGATGTCACAAACTTACCTCTGCGGTCGCACACGGCGCCACTGCTTACACAAAAGACGTTACTTACTACGGATAACGCTAGTTCCATTTTTGTTCGCTAGTGTTTCTTAAGTTTGTCGCGCGATTTATGAGCGCCATTTTGATCTGTCGGCGGCTTTTTAATGATATTATTTTAAAGTGTTGTTGTTTTCACTGTGCTAATTTTATTCGGTCGTTTTGAGGATTTAGTTGACAGTTTTATCTGATTACTGGGTCGTTATTATTTAAATGTTGTGAGTTTATTGGCGTACAAAAGTTGGCAAATAATTATTAAAGTAAGTAATTATTTAACCGATCTACCCATTCCTGGTTGGATAGTCGAGTAAAGGACCCGAGAACGCTTAAAAGGGTTGCGAGTCGGGTTACCTTCACGTGTGGTCAAGAGCTGCGGTTCCTTTTTGGATCCGTCCGGGGGGAAGAGCAGTGCTTGATCCGGTGCACCCTGGGCTTCGGCTAATGATTTCCTGACAGTTTCTGAGGGGTATCATTGACCGTTGGCTAAGAGCCCGACAGGGGGGGAGGGGGGTATTTGACCATTACCGTACAACGTTGCCGACATTTCGTCACAAGATTTTTTAATGATATTTTTGTTACTTTGACATTGGCGAAGTTGTCGTCGCTATAACGACTTGAAACGCCACAAATAAGAAGAAGAAGGAGAAGAACGCTTAAAAAGAGCTAATTAGGTGGCAGAAAATATGATAGAGTAATTAGGTAAGCAGGTGTATTTTTATGTGGTAATAATGAAAGTAGATTAAATACAGTAGAAATGAGAGCGTTAAGAAGTATGGAACGTGTATCACTGAAAGATAGAATAAGGAATAGTGTGATAAGGGAACGTGCTGGTGTGAAAGAGGATATAGTGACTAGGATAGAAAAAAGTATGCTTAGTTGGTTTGGTCACGTAGAGCGGATGGATGAAAGTAGATTAACTAAACAGATCTATATGGGGAGTGTGAATGGTAACGTTGGGAGGGGAAGGCCTAGACGGACGTTTCGAGACCAAATAGGAGACGTTTTGGAAAAGGGTCAGGTCAGGAGTACCCGAAACCGACGAGCATGTATGAAGAGATTGATGAATGTGGATGAAGCGAAAGAGGTATGTCGGGATCGTGGCAAGTGGAACAAAGTAGTCTCTGCCTACCCCTGTGGGAAAGAGGCGTGACGGTATGTATGTATGTATGTATGTAATAATGAAATGCTATTTAAAATAAGAGATAGTAGAAAATGAACATGTTCATTTAAGGTTGTCGCGAACTCCTTGCGTCGATACCATTTTTTATATACAATTTTTTTTTTTTTTTGTTTTATATTATTGTCATTGTCAGTTCTTTGTTGAAGATTAGTAAAGGAATAAGGGGAGTGGGACTCGGGTTACCTCCGCGGGTGGTCAAAAGCTGGAGTTTGTTTTTGGATCCGTCCGAGGATCCTGGAATCGGTTAATGATTTCCTGGCAGATTCTGAGGGATATCATTATCCGTTGGCTAAGAGCCCGGCAGGGGGAGGGGATCTTTGACCGTGTTCTACCGTACAACGTTGCCGGCATTTTTGTCACAAGATTTTTGAATGTATTTAATTTTATTACTTTGACATTGGCGAAATCATCGCATCGATCGATGGGGCCATATTAAAAAATATTAAAACATGCCCAGGGTGCACTGGACCAAGCATTGCTCTTCCCCACGGACGAATCCAAAAACGAACCGCAGCTCTTGACCACACGCGGAGGTAACCCGACTCGCACCCCAGTATTCAATGAAAATAGTTATTATTATTACACACGCTTGCGTAATCATAACTGTCAAGATCGAAACAAACAATTCAGTAATTCAAATTACAGTAATTTAAAAACAAAAAACAAGTACAAGTTCATTATGTCACCGATTACTGGCGACATCAAACCAAAACCTTCAGTACCGTAGTGATGTTACTTAACGAATAGGTATTCGTTTCCCACATTTGCGAGTGTGAAAGAATGCGAATATATCCATCTTCGAAATTCAATTAACTTACTATGGCACATTTTTACTTCTTTTTAGGGGCCATCCATAAATTACGTCACACAGTTGGATACATAGATAGATAAAACGTTTATTTGGTACTGCCAACACACACAATCAAGATTACATAAAATATCAACATATCAAGCCAAAACTTAAAACTAGAACATTATCTTTGTTTGTGTGCGCTACAGTAGCACAAAAGGGCCATGGCCCAGTGGTCAACATTGCTCGTAAAAGCAAAAAAAACTGGTATTCTGCCACAACCAACCCAGTTGGGGGGGGGGGGGGGGGGGGGGGGGGTCTGGAAATTTGTGACACATGAACAAAATAATTGTAGTCTTCATAGCAAACTCTGTGACAAGGGAGGGGGGGGACTCTGAAAATAATGAAATTGGTGTGACGTACTTTATGGTGGCGATCGTTAAGTTATAGCACGCTGGAAACGAAGAAGGTATTGTTAATTTCATGGCCCAGAAACCAGCAATCCCGGAAGACATCAAAATTGTCCTTGTGTATTTTTTATCCGTACCCGTACCGTAGGTACCCCTATGTTTCTTTTTTTCAGTCAACCTCGAGTTAAAAGCAGTGTTTGACCAGTACCTAACTGAAATATGTTATAAAATAACTGTACTTTTTTATAGTTGTAAATGTGTGTGTGGTAAATCCACAAAATATTCGCGTAGTTTAAGTAAGTAAGTAAGTAAGTAAGTAAATGCTTTAGTTTAGTGCATACGACTGCGAATGTTAAATATGGTGGGAATATATTCGAATGCGAATATTAGTAGGTACATCACTAATGTCAACTCGTCGAGGATGGCCGATTAATTAATCACAAAGACTCCACGTTTGGACTGTTCGATATTTAAAATGTTGTTAAGAGTTAAAGTGGAATTATTAACAAACAAAAGCAGATCTCTGTCTGGGTGTTTTTTTAATGCTGCAAAGTCATAGTCATCCACGAGCTGTAACACTGATACATATTTATTATACTAGCTTCTGCCCGCGACGTAGAATTATGCATGAAACCTTTCTCTCGAATCACTCTATCTATTAAAAAAACCGCATCAAAATCCGTTGTGTAGTTTTAAAGATATAAGCATACATAGGGACATGGGGACATAGGGACATAGGGCCAGAGAAAGCGACTTTATTTTATACTAGCGACCCGCCCCGGCTTCGCACGGTATATTATGCATGTATTATACATGTAAACCTTCCTCTTGAATCACTCTATCTATTAAAAAAACCGCATCAAAATCCGTTGTGTGGTTTTGAAGATATAAGCATACATAGGGACATAGGGACAGAGAAAGCGACTTTATTTTATACTATGTAGTGATAGTGATAGTGATAGTGACTATGTAGTGCTAGTGATATTACAGTAAACAAAAGCCCTAGTGTGGAGCGTTCTGCTCGCGGCAGACTCGCCAGCCATGTCCACACTAAGGTTTTTAACTGTAGACCAGTTCAACTGGTGGCTGTGTTAGTTCTATTGACTCATTCTAAGCAATGACCTCGTGATTTGGATTCAAAATGAAGTCACCTCTTTGACACCGTTCATTTTGAACATCGACCAAAGCATGGTGACACTTCGTCAACCACAATTAAGGAATCTTAACACACACACACACACACACAAATCACGTCTTTATCCCTTACAGGGTAGACAGAGCCTAAGTTAGCAAGACCTACAGGCCACGTTTAGCAAGATTGTAGGCGTAGTATAGATGCCAAAAATTGGAATCAAAATAGTGATGGGTTGCTAGCTGCATTGCCTATAACATGATTTTCGCCCATTCCTTCGATGGGCTTTTACCATGCGCGGGAAGAGAAGCAACTGGTACATTCTATGTTTTTCCTTTGCTCCCACACCAGCATGGAAGTATCTTAGAACCAACATTTACTCTGGTGGAGTAGTATCTATGTATGTATGCATGATTCAAAAATCCTGTAAAACATTCCCAGGTCTATTCAGTCAAAATAACTCAACCTTCTGAAATATATATGCATCTTCTGTACCCCTTATGGGTTAGACAAAGCCTCAAGTAACAAGACCTGGCCACGTTTAGCATAATTGTGGGCGTATAGGTGGAAAGGGGAATCAAAATAGTGATGGGAACAGCATCGCTTATAACATGATTCCTAACATTTTCGGCCATTCCCTCGATGGGCTTTTATGCGCGGGAAGAGAAACAACTGGTACATTTTTTTTTACTCCCAGACGCTATATTTTTACAAGCAGAACCGCAGGCTGTTGTTATATTCGAACTGTAATCATAAAGGCGCCATATTGGGAGAGTGCATCGATATTTTACCTGGTACCTACCAAAGATTAAATTATAATTAACAGACATTGTAAATGTTGAAAGTTATTGATGATTTACCTAACTTGGTAATGGAGCGTTCAACCCGTTTTGCACCTTGAACTCAAAATCTGATATATCATATTTGCATGATAAACTAGCTGTTGCCCGCGGCTTCGCCCGTGTTCAAAACCAAAATTAGCTAAATCGGTCAGCCATTCTCGAGATTTGCCGAGACAAAACGGGCAGCAATTCTTAAATTACAAACAAGGGCATTTTCAAAAAACGTGTACCCTTTTTCCAACAAGATTAGCTTAATTTCCCATACAACTTTTTCGTGTCAGTTTTGTGACGCCCCATATAAATCGTATGAAAATAGTGTCACAAAACTGACAAAAAAAACCAATGGACACTTTTTTTCTTTACAAAAACAAATAGTGCTAATAATTCTGATTAAGAAAAACCCAAAATGTCATCATTTTGGAAAAAAAAGTCAAGGGTAGACACAATGTTTTTTTGAAAATGCCCACAAACAAGTTCATATAAAAATTAAATGTAATAATCATAGTATGGATCTGTTCTGTTTTCCATTTCATTATGGTTGCCTGGTAGAGATCGCACTGTAGCGATAACGCCGCCTATTGTTACCTTGTAATATTCTGTATACCTACCTTTTTCTGTTTTGGTTGTTTAATGTGGTGTTCAATAAAGAGTTATTGTATTGTATTGTATTGTAAATGTATGGTTGTTATGAAATATCGTGGGATATCAAGTATGATCCCTCAACATTCCTGTGGATATGTTACTAATTGCAATTAGTGATTGTGGGAGCAATTAGATGAAATTCCTTTGTTTACAAAGGCGTTAAAACAGGTTGGGAGAATAAGCAAAAATTACTAAACGATCAATCATGAAATTTAGCACACAGATTCTTAAAAAATAAAAATAAAACAATTTTAATGTTTTTATTGTAAATAATTTCTGCTCTGAAAACTTATTCTAAAATAAAAGAAACAACCGGCTGCCTCCCCGCCCCTAACTCCGGGTGCACCCGATTCTGTTTGCGAGCTTTCGTCTCTTTCGCTCTCTTCACATTCTCGTCTATCAGCTGCATGCTGTGCTGCTCTAACAGCAACCGCTTGAAGTTGGTAAGAATGACAGTTGAGGTGACGTTTGAGTCTGCTAAGTTGTCCAGCTTGACTGCAATGGCGGCACAGCTTTCTGACGTCATCTAAAAACAGTTCAAACCATATGTATCCTCATTGCAGATAGTAACTGGTAGTTATCCCACCGAAAACTGGCAGTATTTGAACAAGACGTCCACCTACTTGCCGTGTCTTATCCAACCTCGACATTGGCAGAATCATCAAAAAGTTGATGGAGCCACTTTTTCCTAAATTTGGATTGAATTCAATCTAAAAACAGAACCGGATAAATCCAAGAGCCCGATTTATGAGAGCACGTATGTGAAAATACCACTCGAAAGTGGTGAAAAATGGTGCTGAATTTGAAATACGAGTAGCTTATGAGACACTTACAGCTCTCATTAATCTTATGAACTAGTCAAAACTATGAGTAGAGCTGTAGTTTTGGAGATAATTATAAGCTGATTTCGTGCGTAAAGTGCTGCGGGTGTCTATGGACAGTGGTGATCATTTAACATCAGGTGACCCACTAGTTCATTTGTCTGGCCTCTCTAACATAAAAAAAACTTTCGAGTAGTAGTTACGAGTGATGTGCTTTCAAAAATCGGGCCCCAGATCGGACTAGAATTGCTGCAAAACCGATACTTTTAATCGAAAATGAGCCGTTTGCAAAAAACATGTAGGTACATAGTTAAGGGCCTTAATTAAAACAAAAGTTAATTGATTCCTTTGTGTTATGACTTTTTCCCTTGTTGCGATGGAATAAAGGTGAAACGGTCGTATTATTTTTTGTTGTAATGTAACCTTCCTCTTGAATCACTCTATCTATTTGAAAAACTGCATCAAAATCCGTTGTGTGGTTTTGAAGATATAAGCATACATAGGGACATAGGGACAGAGAAAGCGACTTTGTTTTATACTATGTAGTGATAGTGATGAAGTGAAGTGACTAGTTATGTACCTAGTGATAGTGATAGTGACTATGTAGTGATTTAAAACTACCTTTGCCACCAAAGGCTTGTGAGTTTCCAGGTCCTTGGAGTAGGCATGGTGTATATGCCTAGACTTCAGCCAGGAGTAGTTGCCTTCTGGAGGCTGCTGCTCATCAGATTCCTTAAGCAACGACTCTACCTACAAGGCAAATAGTTAAACTGGTATGCTCGTCGTAATTAAACTAAAAAAAACTATAAACGTGCTGTGTTGCCATTACAACGAAATAATTTTACACCAGTTTAGGCCACGTACATTTTTAAGAATTTTTAGTTGTCAAATTCAACTGTCTGAGTAAATAATATTTTTTAAATAGGTACTAGCTGTTGCCCGCGACTTTGTCTGCAAGGAATTCGTTTATCGCTATCCCTCGGGGACTACGCAATTTTCCGGGATAAAAAGTAGCTTAGGTGTTATTGATAATGTGCTCTATCGATCCATAAATCACGTATTTATCCCTTACAAGGTAAATAGAGCCTTAGGAAACAAGACCTAAAGGCCACGTTTAGCGTTGATTATGGGCGTATAGGTGGAAAGGGGAATCAAAATAGTGATGGGTTACTAACCGCATCGCCTTTCACGATTCCTAAGATTTTCGCCCATTCTCCCTGTGGAAAATACTTACATATTGTAACAAATCCTCTTGTGAGAAGTTGTTCGTTTGTCCACTGATACTTTTCTCAAAGAAAACCATAGTATATGTCTAGTAGAGTTTTCAGTGCAGATTGTAAAATAAGTGGATATACACAGGTTAGCAAGCGACGCAACTACGTAGCGAAATAATATTATGGAATGATATTTCTATAATAAAAGTTGTGTGGAGATCAACAATAACTGGGAAAAACCAAACTTGCCTACGACTAATACAACTAAATTAGGAGGAGTCCATTGACTAAGTCAAGTTATTTTGTGTTTTTATCAACTCCAAGTATCGATAGGAAGTTCTCAAAAATATGTCCCACGACCTTATTACGCTGGCGTAAGAGCGTATGGTACTTATTTTTGAAACTTTGTCTAGATACATATTATTACACTTGACTGTACATAATTAGACATTATTCGTTTGACCTTATTATGAAACTCATGTTTTAATGCCCTTATTATAATACAGTCACATAAACTACTATTATGCGTTGTTTTAATGCAGATTGTTTATTGAAGTATCCATTCCTGGTCTTTGAGCAAAGAAACAGAATGTACCAGTTGCTTCTCTTCCCACGCATAGCAAAATCACATCGAGGAAATGGGTGAGTCTTAGGAATCATGTTATAGGCGATGCGGCTAGCAACCCGTTGATATTTTGACCCTTTTCGCCTATAATTGCTGTAATTTATCTATACGGAACCAGTACATTTGACCAAATCAATAGATACTTATAAAGTGACCTACCTTCATTGATATTGGGTTATTTGGATTGATAATAAAAGTCAAGTGCCTGTTAATTTGCTCTTATCAATGGCGATAAATAGGTATAGCTTACTAATATTGCAGTATATAATGAAAGATAGAATAAGGAACAGTGTGATAAGAGAACGTGCTGGTGTGAAAGAGGATATAGTGACTAGGATAGAAAAAAGTATGCTTACTTGGTTTGGGCATGTAGAGCGGATGGATGAAAGTAGACTAACTAAACAGATATATACGAGGAGTGTGAATGGTTACGTTGGGAGGGGAAGGCCTAGACGGACGTTCCGAGACCAAATAGGAGACGTTTTGGAAAAAGGTAAGGTCAGGAGTACCCGAAACCGACGAGCATGTATGAAGAGATTGATGACTGTGGATGAAGCGAGAGAAATATGCCAGGATCGTAGAAAGTGGAACAAAGTAGTCTCTGCCTACCCCTATGGGAAAGAGGCGTGACGGTATGTATGTATGTATAATGCTTGCTTGTTTGCTTCATCCTTCCTAATGCGAACTGCTAGGGAATGGAATGCGCTCCCATCGTCTGTATTTCCGGACATATACAATCTAGGGCTCTTCAAGGCTAGAGTGAATAGGCTATTACTGAACCAGTGAGTTACACCTTTGGCCTCATCTGCACCTTCCACCAAGTGAGATAGAGGTCAATCACTGGTCAGTTCGTAGTAAAAAAAAAAATATATCCTGTTCTATCCGACATGAAAAAAGTAAGACGCCATTTTTTTACTATCTGGGGTTTTTTTTTTTATATGAATAGGAAGGCAAACGAGCAAGTGAGTCACCTGATGGTAAGTGATCACCACTGCCCATAGACACCCGCAACCCCGGAGGGATTGCAGATGCGTTGTCAACCTAGAGGACTAAGATGAAATGACTCTTGTGCCCGTAATTTCCCCGGCTGTCTTACTCTCCACACCGGAACACAGCAGTGCAAGCACTGCTACTTAGCGGCAGGATTAGCGAGTAAGATGGTGGTAGCTATCCGGACGGACCTTGGACAAGGCCCTACCACCCCTAAAACTACGACGACGGGTTACTATGACGGGTTACATAATATATGAGGTTGGCTTATAATTATAAAGCAGTCGCGATATAGTTTTGTTTACTTACCAATTTAGATAACTACTAGCTTCTGCCCGTGACTTCGTCCGCGCAGAATTACCAATTCGTTTGCAAAATTATCTAAGTTGTATTTAACTCTAGGCAGCTACGACCTTTGACAAGTTTATCGCTATCCCGTGGGAACTATACAATTTTCCCGGATAAAAAGCAGCCTAAGTTTTAATTAAGGCTACCAGCCATCTTCGTTCCAAATTTGATCCAATTCCGTTCAGCCGTTTCAACGTGAATAAGGAACAAACATACACACTCACAAAGTTTCGCTTTTACAATATTAGTAGAATAAGGTTTTTCGAAGTAATAACACAATTAGTCGTTTTTATTTTTATTTATTCAGAAAAATTGGTGCATGATAAATAATTAGCTAACTAACATATATCACAGAATTTGCATAGTCAGTGTTATAGTTTGTAAAATCATCAAAGCTTATCGAAGTCAGCGTGTACGGCGTCAATTTCGCCGCGTTAGTGTCGTAAATTAACTGCCGTTTTGACGCCGCGTCACAGTCGTCGCTGATGCTTGCTTCGTAAAGGCTGCATTACATTTGGTTAAGTAGCAAGCGCAGATGAGAAGTTTATTAGTTAACATCTGCTTACGTTGACAAGCGTTAACATTACAATATGCCATATGAAATTCGGCAAATGAAAAGATTCGGAAGCGGCGTAGATGCTACACTTGGACAGTATTCCATACATTTCCATATTACAATAAGGGGCCATACATTAATTACGCAAAAGCCCCGAGGGGGGAGGGGGTTCAACAAACCAAAAAAACATATTTTTATCTAGGAGGGGAGAAGGATAAAACCCATTCTTATGTAACATTTCATAATCGAAATTTATTAATGCAAATCTAATCTGTTGGATGGCTTTTTTATTACAACGTGAAATTATGAGTTTTTTTGAAAATCTTACTTTTTGTAACAAGGGAGAATTCAATAAATCTGTAGTGTACAATAAGGATGTAGGAGATGGAGAGGTTAAAAATAATCAAAGTCATCCTTACGTAATTAATGAGTGGCACCTCTGTCGATCTACAATTACGTTACTGTCGGAGCATTATTGACGCCAATGACGCGGCGTCATCATCGGAGCGTTACTGACGCCGAAACACCCGCTTCTAAAGCATAAGGCAGTGCTACATTTTGCTTTCTACTATATTTTAACATACATTTGTGACGTATTCGCGTTTTCAGGTAAAAGTTAAAAAAATGCCTGGGGCCATGCATGAAGTCTTAATGCGATTCAATTACTATTCAGTTTAGGTTCGCTCGATGTCAGACCTATGCTAAACATGACTGCTAAAACCTGAACTGAATCGGAATTGAATCGCATTAAAACGAAATTTATGCGTTGAGAGTTTAACGTTATATACATAATTTTACAGTGTCAAACACACTACACTAATAAATAAATAAATAAACACAGCGGGAAAACAGTAGCGATCGTATTCACAGTGGAGTGTAGTGGGCGGACACAATGGTAGGCACACTACTACCTTGGACACCCCCCACTGCAAGCTCTAGCTTTATAGTATACAGATTCGTTGCTAAGCAACAGTGCAAATCATAGCATTCATAGCATATACACTCGGAAGCAAAACCGGGTCACTGGGAATATCAGCCGGACCAGCTTTCTTTGCTAAAAATACTTAATTTTCTATATTACTTAAAATACCAGACAAACCCTTGTAAATTCATATTTAACAGACGAGACGCCTAAAATCATAAACGCTACATTTTGACATACACGCAGTGACATTGCGGCAGATGTATGAATTTGACGCGTCGTCTCTTAGGTACTGTCTAGATAAACTACACGTAAAGAGCTATGCATGCCTACAGTGGCTCCTTTTGCGAAATGCCAGTAGACTCGTGACGTGTAAAAGTGCTTGTACGGCCTACTTACTGAATAAAGATCATTTATTTCATTTATTTCATTTACCTGTTCTATATACTCATACAGTCCACTTGAAAATATTATTTTTAATAGTTAGTTCCTAATAAAGATTCGTTACGAGCACACGTTGTCTTAGTTAAAAATCCCAGTTCGCGAAAAGCAACCCTATCACATCAACAGGTACACTCAGGGATTTTATTCTTGAGCATACTTGGAACGCTGTCATATTGAGGCGATTGCTTGTGAGTTTACAAACACAACACGAGTTTCAAACATTGGCAAAGTCAATATGAGAGCGCTCCAAAGTGGCACAACAACAGTCATTGAGTGTACATTCTACACTGATCTGTCACGGTGTCAATGTCGCGGCGTCATTGACGCTTGTTTCCAAAAGTCACCTTCAAAGTGGTAAGTTTTGGCTCGGGCCCAGCGTTAAGGCGTTTAGGTGTGTCGTCTAGCGTAGCACAGTTTTAAAAGTATAGTAGCCTATATGTAAATAAAGAGAAGTAGTCCGTGAGTTCCTAGAACGAAATTTGGCTTCGTATTACTGTCTCACTCAGTCTTATGGGCTTGATACTTGATAGTAACCGAAACTCGAGTGTCATTCTAAGAGCGTACGAACTGTAAAAGTTTTTTACATCCAATATTTGAAGCAAATATGACTGTTAAGATTAGACAATGTTAACAAAGCATTGGCGTTAAATATTAGAAGTTACAATACTTTTATTTCTTTTCAACGAACTCTGCGATATTGGCGCGGCGTCAAAACCGCCAGAGCCACTTTCGATATTCAAATCGAATGCTTACAAGTAAACAATAATTAATCTATCTCACTCTATAATAGATTCGTTTTGTTCCATTCTTTTTTAGGTACATAGTTTAAAAAAAGCGCGTCATTTATAGCTAGTAGTGTAAATGAGCTATACCGTGTGTCGCAAGCTTTATAGTTTTTTATGCAACGGTTGCATAATGAGGGTCATTAAAACACTTGTGGTTTTTTGAAACGAGCCTTGGTGAGTTTCAAAATAAGAACACACATAGTGTTTTAAGGCCTAATTATGCGCAGTACTCTAAGATGGGTTCAGAAACATTGTGCTAGTGGGTAAAATCTGTACTTTAATGGTTTTTACATTATAGATTTATAATGAAGTACAAGAAATAGTTGATCTACCCAAATACTTAATTATTAATAACATTATTCAAATAATTATTAATCATTGTTTAAAAAATTATGATAAAATTATTCGAATAATGATTATGAATTATTAAATTATTTAAATAATTATTAGAGCACGAAGCTAAGACCGACTTGTGATATCCGGTATATCTTTGGTCAGCAAGACATAATAAATGCGCAATTTTATAAATAAATCACATTACAATCACAACAAATACCTGTATTTTATAAACTTAGTATTTACGATTCAAGCAAGCTCGATAACCCAATTCTGTATTTTTTACATTTTAAATACGTATTTCTTTCTTTTTGCAAGCAGTAATAAACAATTAAAGTTTTCCTTTATTTGTGTACTAGTTTTTTTCCCAGAACATCGCGTGCGAAGAATTCGCAGTAATAGATCCTTACTCAGAGACGTTCATTAATCCCCTAATACACCATGAGGATTGGTATTATAACACTTCATGAGAAATCGAGCTCAATAGTTATTTTCGAAATATTAATTTTCTTGCAAGCGTGCATTTTTTTACATTAAGTACCAAGAAGGAAGTCTTGCCTTGTCTGCTGATTGAAAAAATATTTTACGAAACAAATAAGATCAAATAAACATCACATATCAATGGGATTATTTGAGTTTTTGTAATTAAAACATAGTTACAATTTTTTTACAGCATTCTTCAATAATAGGACATGTCAAGATTGTTCATCTTCTTTCTAATGCTTAACCTATAAAAAGTTTCTCAGAATTTTTCGGAATATTTTAGTAAGTGGTTGGATTAACAAACACCCCTACAAATATTTTTTATTCGGAATTGGGAATGGATGATCATTTAAAAAGTGAGCCATACAATTTATAAAAATCAAATGTCAGCCCCATGACGGCTGATAAGAGGCACGTCCATAACATCGCAAATAAAAAAAAATGGCTGCTTGAATCTGTGGTACACACTGACATTTGTCACTGATGTTGACAGCACAAAAGTCATTGTGCGCCACAGATTCAAGCAGCCTTTTTTTTTAATTTTTGATGTTATCGACGTACTTTTTATCAGCCGTTTCGAAACGGTAAGAGACTTAAGTGAAATGTTTTTGTTTTTATAAAATACTAGCTGTTGCCCGCGACTTCGTCCGCGCAGAATTCGCTTATCGTACCATGCCATCCCGCGGGAACTATGCTATTTTCCTGAATTTTCTTTGCTGTAAACCTCACGGAGCTCGAGACCTTTCCAACGAATGCAAAACCGTGGAAATCGGTTCGTGCGTTCTGGAGTTATAGCGTCAGGAAGGAAAACCCGACTTATTTTTATATAGTAGATATAGGTCAACAGAAAATCTATAGCTTTTTTCTGTGGCTAAGGATGTTTATTCAAAAACATCAATCACTTTAAAAATAATCTGCAATGCGACTTGTTGTTTTTGCTCGACACAATAAATTTGATAGAATGAGCATTCCCTCGTTTGGTTTAACTCCGTTGCGTAGTTTTAAAAATCTAAGCATACATAGGAATAGACATGTTTTATACCATGTAGTGAAGTAGGGATTGTTTTGTAGCTTGTTCTTCGTACATAACCAAGTTACATAACCGGCACTGGTCAAACCAATGTAGGATGATTCATTTGGATTAATGTAGGTTTAGGTCCGGCGGGGTGGCCCTCGGGCCTGCCCTAAGCCACGAACATGTTTGTTTTCATTTAGAAATAGTCTTTATTTTACCTTAGAATGTCCTGGTAATCTTTATAGATAAAAATGAATCCCTATTTCCCTTGGTCACGGGATCACGCGTGAACGACTGGACCGATATCGCTGATTCTTTTTTTGTTGCGTTTGTTATTGTCAGAAGGTTCTTATGTAACAATATTTTGAAAAAAAATGGTACGGGGGCGAAGCCGCGGATAACAGCTAGTGTAAAATAGTTATGTACGGGTCTTCCTTCACAACTTAGTCGACTTTACTTTTCCCGTAAGGCCACATAGCTAGAGCTGGTATTAGCCTCAGATACAGTGCAGGTTTTACCGAGTTCAAGATGAAATGTATAAAGTAATACTTGTACGCGTTGCTCCTGTCCACGCTCTGCGATATCTGACTTATAATGTAGACTGCGACGCCGGTGGCGAAGGCGGATATGATGAGGGAGCGGTTCTTTGTGTCGTGACGGTACCTGGAACAAAGGAAATATTTTGACTAGTTCCTGCACGCGGCTTTAGGGATGTTTTACGGAAAAAATAAAATATGTTGGCCAGTTCCTGCACGCGGCTCATGTTTTATAAATGTTTTCTCAGCGTTCAAACCTTCCCTGGACTCCCACAAAATTAAAAACTAAAATTATTCAAATCGGTTCAATTTTAGAGTTTTAAGGAGACAAACGAAGAGCGGTCCATTTCTATAGAAGACGTACCTATACACAATACAATACAATAACTCTTTATTGAACACCACATAATAAGAACCAAAACAGAAAAAAGGTATACAGAATATTACAAAGTAACAATAGGCGGCCTTATCGCTACAGAGCGATATCTTCCAGGCAACCATAATGGACTGGAGAACAGAACAGATCTGAGCAGGTGGTTCAATTTAGAATATATATTAATAGGTATACTAAGTACTATATATTTGTAGTAGGACCATTTTTTTAAACAATCGATGATTCCATTTACCACCTATACGCCCACAATCTTGCTAAATGTGGCCTGTAGGTACCTGTTACCTTAGGCTCTGTCTACCCCGTAAGGGATAAAGACGTGATTTGTGTATGTGTATGTATGTGTATCGATGGACGTATGAGAGTGGTCACAATAGATAACTCTCTCCAGGCAGATGTTATGTATGTTATTAACTATTTATGAATGTTGGTCGCGCTGTCACCAGCTATAGCTCACCTGGCGGTGGCGGGCGACACGCTGAGCGCCCAGCCGAGCAGCGTGGCGGTGCTCTGCGCGAGCGCAAACAGCGGCGTCGCCGTCACGTGGATGTTCTCGGGGCGCTCGCACCAGCGGAACGCCTGCGCAGACAGTAACAGCGCGGTCAGCACGAGAGCGCAAGAAAGTCAATAGTAACTGTTTGAATGAAAGGCACTAAAACATGATAGACTACAGGCCCATGTCCAAAAAATGATTAGATTAGATTAGATTAGATTTATTTCCATTTGTAAATTACATTATATTTTTATGTCAAAACATAAGAAAGTCACAAAAAGATCGTCAATTGTAAATAAAATAAAAACAATAAGGTACAATAAAATAATTCATAAAAATTAGAAATCAGAAATCAATAATAATCAAGTAACAAATGTCAAATAATTACAAACAATAAAATAAAATTAATATAAAATAAAAAAAATAAATAAAATTAAAACAATATGGTACAAAGTACAAATGAATCATTCAATGTCAGGAAATAAACATTTCACTATACTCTTTTACAGAGTACAATGATTTGTGGGTCATATGAACCACCAGGTGACGTATATAGGACGATATAAGAGCATAAAATAATAAGATTCAGCACTATGCCGTCACTTGTAAGCTGTCCAACTGGGTGCTGGTGGGAATTCAAAAGTGCAACCCTCGATTTTTTCCCCTTGTCGCATGATTTTTGTACGGCGTCGCGGAATAATGGATTAGAAGCTGTATTGAAACAGTATGAAACTGATGCCGTACAGAATCAAATGACCAAATTTACCCTGGTTACTGTCAGAAAATCAAAAAAAAATTACCGACTTTGTGGCGCACCATTTTTTTTAATTCACTCACCAGCTCGATGGTCCACTGAGAGTTCAGCCCGCAGCAACCGTAACTGAACAAGTCCGATTTTCCGGCCTCTAGCTGACCGGTTATTTTTTCTTTTTTTTGCGGGTGGTAGGGCCTTGTGCAAGGTCCGTCCGGATCGCTACCCTCTTACTCGCTAATCCTGCCGCTAAGTAGCAGTGCTTGCACTGCTGTGTTCCAGTGTGGAGAGTAAGACAGCCGGGGAAATTACGGGCACAAGAGGCATTTCATCTTAGTCCTCTAGGTTGGCAATCTGCAATCCCTCCGGGGTTGCGGGTGTCTATAGGCAGTGGTGATCACTTACCATCAAGTGACCCACTTGCTCGTTAGCCTTCCTATTCATATAAAAAAAAAACCCTCACCAGTTTGATGGTCCACTGTGGGTCGAGCCCGCAGAGCCGCAGGCTGTAGTACGTCAGCATGGAGATGGCGGCAGCACCGCCCACGCCCTCGACGTGCCGCCATTTTGCCTGCGCGACCGAGCGCGTCGCGTGCGCACCGTAACGCCAAATGAACGGGTCCGACACGTACAGGCACAAAGCGGGGGAGAGGAACGCGCCTGCGGGAGGGGGGGCTGTTATAATAGTTTATAACTACAGAGGCCGGGAAGTAAGGGTTGCCGGCCGAGAATATAGACGGCCGAGCGCGAGCGAGGCTGGGTATTTGAGGCTAGCAACGTCTTTTCCCGTCGTGGTATGTTTAGTGCTTTTCTCAAACACGCAATGAAAGTAATTATAAACCTATAAAAAATTACATTTTCTTTCTAGAGACTCTAAAGGTTATAGTTAACCAAAAAAAATGCAAAAGAAAAAACAAACATTGTTTTTAGATTTTCTTTAAATAAAGGTAGTAACAGATTGTTATAACGCTAGAAACCTAATATTGCTTTTAGTTTTTATTTTAATGGCTTAATGCCAAATGAATAAAGAGCACATTGTCGGCCATGGCCCGCAATGCTGTATGGAATCTCATTAAAGACCTCTCGTCAAGAATTGTGGCATTTCGCAGCCATAAGGAACATAATATCAATATCTCATTGCATGTTTGAGAACATGATTATCTTATATCTATGTAAATACTTAATATTATCTTCGATATGTATGTACAGACTAGAGATTGGGTCCCGGGACGTCTCGCGTGTCGAAGTCTCGGGACTTTTTGTAAATTTAGTTGTCTCGGGTACAGAGGCTTTCGGGTCGAGACTCGAGACGAGACAAGATTGGCGTAATTGTATTGAAATCATTTTTTTTTTTAATAATAGAAAGAGCTAGCGCACCTTAAAAACGTACAGAAAATTTGGGACAAAGCCTGCCTAATATTCCAATTATTTAGACTGAAAGTAATATTTTATGTTTAATAAATATTTAGTAAATGTTGATTTTTACTAAAATTTACTCAACTCAATTATTATTCTTAAACGTCTGGAATTCCCAGGATGTCTCGGGACTGTTATCGTGGACTCTCGTGTCCTGGGACTTTAAAATGGTCAAGAATTCCCAAATATTATTTACTACGCTATTTAAATAACGGACAGATAAACAAAAACATACCAACTAGAGCTCCAAACAAGCACTGGTGCGGGAAATGTGCCGCGACATACATCCTTGCGATAAATACCGAGAGCATCATTCCGCCACCTAGCGGGTACATCACGTACTTCCACCAACGGAGGTTGCACTTGCTGAAACAAAAAGTTTTTGGTTGAATCAACTTGTCACTCGTTTAATTGCAAACTTATAGGATAAACATTTGCGAAACGTATTTTTGAGGCTGTTCTAAGCCTCCTCTAAACCCATTTGTAAAAAGAACGCATACAAAACTGCAGCCGACTCAGTAACTTTATCCGATAATTCAACTCAGTATAATTTACTCATAAACTCAACTCAAAAAACTTTACTCAGTAACTTTATACGATAACTCAACTTAGTAAACTTTATTCAGTAACTAACTCATCCGATAGCTCAACTCAGTAAACTACTCGGTAACTCAACTCAGTAACTTTATCCGATAACTCAACTCAGTAAACTTTACTTGGTAACTCAACTCACTAACTCATCCGATAACTCAACTCAGTAAACTACTCGGTAACTCAACTCACTAACTTTATCCGATAACTCAACTCCGTAACTTTACTCGGTAACTCACATCAGCAACTTGGTACCTATCTCGAATCATGACATGAACTCACCGGTCCTGCATGACGTGCGCGGCCCACATGAGCACCAGCACGAGCGCGGCGGCGGCGGCGGCGCTGTGGCCGGACGGCGAGCCGGGCCCGGGCTCGCAGGTCTGCTGCGTCTGCCGCAGCCGCGGCCGCCGGGACCCGTAGAACGTGCTCTCGCGCACCCACCAGTACGGGCGGTCTTCCACTATCCACCTGGAAAGGATACACATTGATTTGATAAATTATACTCTAATAGCGACCCGCCCCGGCTTCGCACGGTATATTATGCATGTATTATGTATGTATGTATGTATGTAAACTCTTTATTGTGCAAAATAAACAAGACAAAATACAATTGACAAACACTGAGATACATGCACAAAGGCGGACTTATCCCTTTAAGGGATCTCTTCCAGTCAACCTTACATGTAAACCTTCCTCTTGAATCACTATCTATTAAAAAAAACCACATCCAAATCCGTTGTGTAGTTTTGAAGATATAAGCGTACATACGGACACGGGGATAGAAAAAGCGACTTTATTTTATACTAGCCTTCCGTCCGCAGCTTCGCCCGCGATAAATTAATTCTCCCGCAATAAAAAGTAGCCTATGTCACGCAGTGATAATGTAGCTTTCTAACGACAAATTTTTGAAATCGGTCCAGTAGTTTCGGAGCCTATTCAATTCAAACAAACAAACAATCAAATCTTTCCTCTTTATAATATTAGTATAGAAGTATAGATTAGTATAGACTATGTAGTGATAGACCGGCCGCTTAAATGAGTCCTCGCGGGCGCGGCTGCGGGGCGCGGGGTGGGACGGCGGGGAGCTCTCGGTGCGGGCGGGTAGTGCGCCTGCCGCCCGCACAGAGGCCCCCGCGGTCGTCCCGCCCCGCGCGTCTGCACCCCGCGGGCGAGGACTCATGTAATCGGCCCGTCTATAAGGGCCTGTTTCACCACTCTCTGTTAAGTTCCATACATCTTAAGTGTCAGTTATTTATGATGTCGTCTCTGTCTGTTTCGTAGTAATAAATATCTCAAACTTATCGCTATCCCGCGGGAACTACGCAATTTTCCGAGATAAAAACTATACTATATCCTTCCTCGGGCCTAAAACTAACTCTGTCTGTACCAAATTTCATTAAAATCGGTTTTCTGGTTTAGACGTGAAAGGGTAACAAACAGACAGACAGGATTACTTTCACTTATATAATACTAGCTTTTGCCCGCAACTTCGTCCGCGCAGATAACGTCAGAATGACGACATAAAAACCTTTTTTAATAAAAAGTATCCTATGTTACTTGTAATACCTCCAAGAACATGTGTACAAAATTTCATGATGATCCGTTGAGTAGTTTTCGCGTGAAACCGTAACAAACAAACTTACATTCGCATTTATGATATTAGTAGGGATTAGTAGTGATTACCATTTCATAACAGTATTAAGCCATCCACCAAAGCCAAGGCAGAGCAGCAGCTGGGCAGCGAAGACTGAATCCAAGATGGAGACCAGAGGGAAGAACACCTCCAGCAGCATATACGGGTTGGAGAGATTGTTTACTACCTCTAAGTAGTCTGCCCAGTCCTCGAACCTGAAACAAGAACAATGACATCCATGATAAAATGTGTAATTTCAGAGTGTCTATATTTGTTGAGCTGTTCTGTCGTGAGAGAGTAACAAACATCCATACTCAGAAACTTTCCCATTTATAACATTAGTAGCAAAGTAAGAATAGTAGGATGTAGGTACCTAGCAGTGGCGTGGCGTCAAGTATATCAGAAGACAAGCCGATGGGAATTTAACTAGCCTTTTCCTCTAATTGGCATTGTTCATTTTTTTTAAGCTGTGCTTTTAACACCTTTATTTGATATAATGGACTATTTCAAGCAACTAATTTGAATATTATGTTTTTACGTAGCTTTGTTAATTAATAATAAATATTTTTTCGCTGTTTGATAATTCGTGAATTTAGACAGAATCCCAATCGCCTTCGTTCGGCTGGCTATAAAAAATACGGCTTTGTCTATGGTTTTGTCGATTTGACAGTGACATGTGACAGTTGCCATAGGTAAACTTTTTTTTTTCATTTTTGTGGCAAACATTTGATGCTGGATTCTTTCTAAAAACCTGGTCGTTCGGTCAAACAAAGGTTCAAAGTACTTTTACAAAAATATCTGCAATCATAAAGTATTTTTGAAATTGGACAAGATAAATCGGATAATTGATGGTTTTCCTCGAAATGGTTTTCGAATTGGAGCATACTAAAAAAAATTAACAATGCCAATTCTGCACAAAGTGCCCAAGTTGCCCAACTGCCTTAAAATAAGCAAGCAGGTGGGAATCAAGTTCTATGGACACTATCCACTGGTACATAATCACCTTGAAGAAGTTTTCACAATCATAAATTATTTTCTTATCTGTTCTGTTCCGCCTATTATGTGGTGCTCAGTGTCAATATCTTTCAATGTCATTACTATTCATTATTACTTGAATGATGCAATAAGTCAGTATCTAATAATACTTCTGACAAGTCATAACAATGACTGTAATATAGTTATACTAACACAATCAGACTTAAAGGCTAAATTCTATTATTATTACTATTCTGTATTTATTTTTACAAAATTCATTATAAAAGGTAATAAAACAATAATAATAATATAGCCTTTTTATTCCGAATTCGCTACAATTTCAGTATGTTGTTTTTTTTTTTTATTATTAAATTGTCGCGTAATTCGGAATAAAAAGGCTATATTATTATTATTGTTTTAATATAAAACAATATTAATACAAAATATAAAAACATTATAAAAACTTAACCTAGGATGCCACCGCCAGCGAGATGGGGCCTAAGCTTCCGGTACTTTATTATTATTATTATTATCTGTATATTTATTTTATCTTAAGTTAGGTTGTTACAATATTCATATAAAAAGTAAGAAAGAAGAAAGAAAGAAAAGTAAGAAAGAATGTAATTACGCACATAAATTTCTAAAAACTCGGAGATGGGAACCTGGGCTCGAACCCACGACCGCGAAATTAAAGACTAAATAAACTGAAAAGGAAATGCTCAAGGAAATAATCTAATCAGAAAATCTATGAAACTTGTTGGGCTATTCCACCGTGTTAAAGTGGTTTAATTGTCATTTAGTAGCGATCATAAAAAAGTGTAAAATACATGATACTTGAATTAACAATACTTATTTCTATTTTACTTACCAATATTGTATGGATTCGATGACATTGATTCCGAGAGCGTATATCTGCTCCATCTTGGAATTAATTGGTTAGAATACTTCACAGCGGCATCTTAATTTAGTAATTCCGGCACTAAGCAGTAATTTTCTGTAAGTTTCTAACCAAAACAAATCAATCAAGCGGCGAACCGAACCTAACTAACGAAACGAATGATAGACGTCAAATTTGACATTGACGTTTCGATTTCTCATCTCTCAAACTTTTATCGCCTTGTACGAGTTTATTTTAAATTGCTACTGAAATTAAACGCTTTGAGAATTATGAATATATTTATTTCAATGCAATATAATTACTAATAATATTCGACAATGGTACGGTTTTGTAGCGTCATCTAGCGAGTAATAGGTAAGTTAAAAACTGAAAAGCCCGTCAATGACGAATGTACTGCTGCTACTCAACAGCAGATGTCGCTAAACTACAAACAATGAGAAAAATTAAATGACTTTTTAATGTTATCATTCGCATTGTGTTCAAGAATGAAAATGCGCTTGTATGATGTTTGTAAATTAATCAATAAGTTTTAAATATGTAATACTTATTCTTATGAACAATTTATTTTATTTTTTATTGCAATAAAGTCTTTTCATCCTACAGGATCTAAATTATGTTCGAAATTCGGAGTTTAAGTCGTATCGCTTTATTCACATTAACAGTTTTCATAAGAGTGAGATAGGGCATGTATTGATATTAACTTCTAAAAGTGAGATGGAAACCGTTATTAAGTTCGATTTGGGATCGGCGATGAAATAAATGAGACGAGACCGAACAATGTGACAGCTGTCGGCTCATATCAAAGAAAGAGAAACATTACTCCAAATTAGAAGTGTTTCTGGGTCCTCCCAGGCTCAACGTGCTCATCTATCTATCTCGTTATCACCTCACCAGTTGGCAGTCCGCGGAACTTCTTAGTTACCTACCTCGCACGATTAAACTCAAGAATCAGTTTGCACCTATTTTCCCGGACCGGTACGAATTAGGCATCTTCAAAACACGATTATTTCCTTAAAGGGCCGGCAACACTCTTAACGCCCTGGGGCCCGATTTTTGAAAGCACATCACTCGAAAGCGGTATAAATCTGGTTATATCTTCAAAACTACAGTTCTAATCAAATTTTTGACTAGGTCACCATTAATGAGAGCCGTAAGCATCTTCTAAGCTACCCGTATTTAAAATACAGCACAACTTTTCACCACTTTCGAGTGGTATTTTCACACATGAGCTTTCAAAAATTGGGGCCCTGTTATGAGTGTCTATGGGCAGCAGTGACTCCATCAGGTGACCCCTTCCAAGCTGATCTGGGAGCAAAGGTAAAACATAAAATGTACCAATTGCTTCTTCGCTTGCATGGTAAAAGCCCATCGGGGGAATGGACAGAAATCTTAAGAATCATGTTATAGGCGACGCGGCTAGCAACCCATCACATAGCTTTCCATCTATACGCCCACAATCATGCTAAACGTTAACTCAGGCTCTATCTACCCCATAAGGGATAAAGACGTGATTTATGTAGGTGACCCGCTTCCTCGTTTGTATGTATGTACCTATGTATAACTCTTTATTGTACATAAAACACAAGAAAAAGATGAATACAGGACAACACACATGCACAAAGGCGAACTTATCCCTAAAAGGGATCTCTTCCAGTTAACCTTTGTTAAACCGTTTGTATCATATAAAAAAAATTGTAACCAACTCTACATTCTATCTAAGGCGTTTACACATTCGCAGTGCGCGCAAAATGTCTGCGAAACGAAGGCTAACTCTTTAAAACGCCTATTTGCCGGCTGAACCGTTTCTGGTGCGGTTCCTGTGAAATACGGGTCTCTGAAGGCACATTGCGCACATTATTGTTTAATAATTGAGTATTATACTATAGCGCTGTACGGCGGGCGCCGCAGCTTGCGACTGCTTCTAATACGTACCTGTATTTTTCTGAGGCTGGATTTTCACCTCCGACGCTAAAAGAAAGGTATTATAAGTTTAATACATACATACACACACAAATCACGTCTTTATCCCTTACGGGGCAGACAGAGTCTAAGGTAACAATGCCTACAGGCCACGTTTAGCAAAATTGTGAGCGTTTAGGTGGAAAATGGAATCAAAATAGTGATGGGTTGGTAGCCGCATCGCCTATAACATGATTCCTATGATTTTGGCTCCTTCCCTCGATGGGTTTTTACCATCTGCGCGGGAAGAGGAGCAACTCATACATTCTATCTTTTTTCTTTGATCCCAGACCAGCATGAAAGTAAGTAAATGTTTAATAATAGTTTAGTACTCATAGGAATCATGTTATAGGTGATGCTAGCAATTCATCACTATTTTGCTTCCACTTTCCACCTATACGCCCACAATCTTGCTAAACGTGGCCTTTGGGTCTTGTTACCTTAGACTCTGTCTACTCATACATATATCACGTCTTTATCCCTTACGGGGTAGACAGAGCCTACGGTAACAAATCCTTAAGGCCTGGAATCAAAATAGTGATGGGTTGGTAGCCGCATCGCCTATAACATGATTCAGATGATTATCGCCCATTCCCTCGATGGGCTTTTACCATCTGCGCGGGATGAGAAGCAACTGGTAAATTCTGTTTTTTCTTTGCTCCCAGCCCAGCATGGAAGTAAGTATAAGTTTAATAATAGTTTAGTAGATGCGCCTCTTTTGAAAGCATGTTTTCTATTTCTAGTGGTTCTGTTATTTTGGGGTAAAAATTAAGCAATGAGACACAAGTATCTGCTTCTGTTAGACGAGCTGCCGTTGAAACAATGTGCAACTTAAGTGGCCCAGTGTACCGGGTACGAACTTAGTCAGAATTTGGGCAAATTTAATCTGCAGCGATGAAAGCGAGCGACACACGGTGTACCGCGGTGGGGACGGATCTCGAGATATGATAAGATAATCATTTATTCTGTGTACGTAAACTCTTTATTGTACGTAAAATTAAAAGTAAGTAAGTAAGTAAGTAAGTAAATAAGTAAATGGGGTCGAAAGGTCCTCGAGTGGAGATCACGCACCGGCAAGCTCAGCGTGGGCCGTCCACCCACAAGGTGGACCGATGACCTCATTAAGATCGGAGGATCGCGCTATAGATGCAAGCCGCTTCCAACCGGTCTTATTGGAGATCTAAAGGAGAGGCCTATGTCCAGCAGTGGACTTGTAATGGCTGAAATGATGATGATGATGATGATGATGAAGTAAGTAAATGCTTTATTGTACAAATATAAAGAAACAGAGACAAATCACAAAAAGGCGTTAAATTTATGCACAAAGGAGAGCTTATCCCTATAAGAGATCTCTATCAGTTAACCTCTTTGAGTAGATGAAAGGAGCATTAATCGAGGGCCCGACAAAGAATGAGTTTAAAACATCTATATAGTGAAAGCCGCAATAGAGCGTACATCTCAAAATACAACAAACAATTCATAAATAAACTACTAAATATCATTACACACATGCATACATATATACACACTACATACAATATGAGTACACACATATACAATATTTAAGGAGATGGTGTGAGCCACATCTTCCTCAAGCCTTCCTTGAACAAATCCTCGTTTAAAAGTAAATAATTAACAGAACATCAAACAGAAATAAGCACAACGGCGAATCAATTTCTAAAAATAGTCAACTATAGAGATGAAATGGATATCAAATGTTTGGTTAGACAGAGCCTAAGGTAACAAGACCTACAGGCCACGTTTAGCAAGACACCGAGGGCGTATAGGTGGAAAGTGGAAACAAAATAATGATGGGTTGCTAGCCGCATCGCCTACAACATGATTCCTATTTTCGCCCATTCCCTCGGAGGTCTTTAACCTTCTGCGCGGGAAGAGAAGCAACTGGTATATTCTACGTTTTTTCTTTGCTTCCAGACCAGCATGGAAGTATTTTTTGGAGATATGTCGATATCTTCAGACTGGCCCAGTCTTCGTACCCCACTTAACCAACTCCGGGCGTCGTAAACGCGTATGATCACGTAGAAATATTGCATTAAAATATAATCTAGCCTCCTCCGCCCTCCCCCTCCTAACTGCCCCCCTCAGCTAGGGGTGGTAAAAGCCGGGACTTCTCCAAAGTCCCGCGAAAGGGGAAACACCTTACACGCCGATGGTAGTGAACATATGGAATGTCTCAGATCGCACGCTTGTCGCGCGAGCTAAAAGCGAGAGCGATAAACATATGCATGGGCTTTCTTTATCACCGCCCGAGTGTACGCAATTTTAAGTCTTCTCAAGAGAACACCACCGGTCCCCTGGCCGTAGGGTAGGTCCTATAGCGGTAGGAACTCCTGTTTTGTGTTGTCTGACCAAACGCGACTGCGACCCTGGTGTAGTTTTATTTTTAAAATTAAGTGCGCCTGAACCTAGCTTAAAGTTTTTTTTTTGTTGGTTGAATAAACTGTTCTAAAACTTTCTATTTGTTTTTAATTTGTGGTGAGACCCTAAAAATCTCATTACAAATTTGGCAAGAGAAGACTTAACTGACTGACTGACTCTGGTCAAGACCTGGAAGTGGATATTGGCTACTTACTTACTACTTAATATTGATCATTCTTCGATCCCGTCATCACATTCTTCAATTTTGTCGTCTTCGTCTTAAGCCCACTGCTGGGCGGGCTGGGCGAATAAGAGGGCTTGAGCTATAGTGAAGGCTATGCGAAATATAAATCACGTCTTTATGCCTCACGGGGTAGACAGAGCCTCAGGTAACAAGACCTGGCCACGTTTAGCATAATTGTGAGCGTATAGGTGGAAAGGCGAATCAAAATAGTGGTGCGTCCGCATCGCGTATAACATGATTCCTCTGCCCATTCCCTCGATGGCTTTTTACCATCTGCGCGGGGACAGAAGCATCTAATATATACCCAGACCAGCATGGAAGCAATTTTACAACAATACTTAATTTCTACTTAATCTGTTCTGTTCACCAGTCCATTATGGTTGCCTGGTAGAGATCGCTCTGTAGCGATAAGGCCGCCTATTGTTACCTTGTAATAGTCTGTATACCTTTTTCTGTTTTGGTTGTTAGATTAGATTAGATTTATTTCTATTTGTAAATTACATTATATTTTTATGTCAAAACATAAGAAAGTCACAAAAATATCATCAATTGTAAACAAAATAAAAACAATAAGGTACAATAAAATAATTCATACAAAAACTAGAAATCAGAAATCAATAATAATCAAGAAACAAATGTCAAATAATTACAAACAATAAAATAAAATTAGCATAAAATAAAAAAAATTAATTAAATTAAAACAATATGGTACAAAGTACAAATGAATCATTCAATGTCAGGGAATAAACATTTCACTAAACTCTTTTACAGAGTACAATGATTTGTCCGAAAGAAGTTTCTTTAGTCGGCGCCCAAATGTCTCATCCGAACATTCATTTTTCAGCTCAGTGGGTAGTTTCTCATAAAGTCTAAGGGCCGATGACACGCGGGTTTTTGTCGAGCAGCGCCAACCACTGGTTATATGTGGTGTTCAATAAAGAGTTATTGTATTGTATTGTAATACGCCGGGATTCCCGGGCTTTCCGGGACTGACGCGAATTACGCCAGCACTAGCGGCGTAATTCCGCCGATAATTCCGCGTTCAGGACTCGCTCAGCAGGTGTTGAAATACGGAGATTTTCAGCGGATATAAACGTACCGGGATTTTGCGATACCGGGATAACAAATATACAGCCAGTTTTGGGTGCTCTGGATTATTCATTAGGTACTAGCTTCTGCCCGCGACTTCGTCTGCGTAGAATTATACACCAAAACCTTCCTCTTGAATCACTCTATCTATTAAAAAACCGCATCAAAATCCGTTGCGTAGTTTTAAACATTTAAGCATACATAGGGACATAGGGACAGAGAAAGCGACTTTATTTTATACTAGCTGTTGCCCGCGACTTCGTCCGCGTGTGTTTTTGTGATACTTACGGCTTTTCTCGATATCAAACTTATTATTATTATGACTATTAACTTCGTCACGTGAACCACTGAAAGTGTGTACGAAACTATACTTTTAGAATTACGTCATGAAAATAATAATTTGTGACACGGAATCTTAAAAAAAAACAGGTGTGAACTGGTTAATGACTCATCACATTTATTTATACCTTATTTTACAAAATAGTTTAATTTATAGTTTTGTTTATAGTTTCTTTATTCAAAAAAGCTAAGTACAGTTTTAGTTACCTACATCACTATTAATTTCGCCGAACTATGACGCTTATTGGCGAATAATTGGCTCACTTTAACGATATTTGTACCCTGATTAATTAAAAAATATATATATTCTAATCAAATAATAGGTACATAAATGTTTACCTGTTTTTACCTTACGACTAACAATTCATTTACCTACTAATCCGTTTTAATTAATATTTTGCGACTCAATTTTTTCTAGCAGAAGTTTTTTTATTTATTTTCTCGGTTTAAGTAGGTAGCTACAGATTATTAACACTTATTATCTTTATCTACAAATTAATTACCTACAGAGGCCTTACCATGACGTCGTAATGCGATTCAGTTAAGGTTCGCTCGCTGTCAGATTCATACTAAAAGCACAAACTTTTTTCACAATAAAATTCTGACATGTTCGTAGCGCAGACGTAAACGCGCCTTTTGCTTTTGATTTTTTTAGGCAAAGATATTAAGACCATACAGCCAAGCGTTTCACGCCGCCCTCATAATATATCAGGTTTTCAAATAAGAGTGCGTTCAAAAACCGAACGCGTTGTGAATAATAGCACATAAATAAAAACAAAGTAACGGTATTGCATATTGAACTTTAGGTGTTAGGTAAAGAACACAATTTAGGACGCCAATTTAGATTGATTTAGGTTTGACGAAAATGTCTTCGTTGAAAAATACCTGTACAGCATGTAATTATTTTATTAATGTTTTTTCACAATTGACACAGTTTTCCGGCTTTATGTCTTATGTACATTCGTATGTATCTATTTTCTCCGTAGTATTATTTTGTTTGTAATTATTACCAACTACCTATACCGAGGAAAGCTGATTTTCTTGAGTTCCGCTATTTTGTGCGTAATCACCTCAAAAATTAAATTTCAAGAAAACTGAGAAATTATATTTACCTGTATTAAATTGGAAGTATTATTTAGCAATTTTAAAAGGTTACACTTCATTGGTTTTTATTGTATAGGTGTATGAAGTTAATTAATTTTAAACACAAAACCCTCTTTTTTGCGCCTCTGGGTGAGATTAAAAAAAAATGCTAAAACAGGTATTTCCTTATTTTTATTACTAAGTATTTATTCTGAGTTTCATGATTCTAGAACAATCTAATTTTTTTTTTCATACAAACTTTAACCCCCCTTTTCACCCCCTTTTTCCAAAAAAATCCAAAATTTCTGTAGCCTATATCCTATTCTGAATTTATTGAAATAGATTTGTGAACATTTCAACAATATCCGTTCAGTAGTTTTTACGTGATGCTCAGTCAAACAAACAAACAAACAAACAAACAAACAAACAAAAATTTTAAAAATTGTTTTATTATGTTCAGTCACCGATTTTAAGTCACCCTGGTCGGTTTTTTTTTTTAAATCTTCAATGTACAGATTTTTTGGTCTCAACGATTTTATTATATGTATAGACTATGTAGTGATACCTTTAGACCGTGATAGACCATTCCATGCTGGTCTGGGAGCACAGAAAAAACATAGAATGTACCAGTTGCTTCTCTACCCGCGCAGATGGTAAAAGCCGAGGGATGGGCGAAAATCATGGGAATCATGTTATAGGCGATGAGGCTAGCATCCCATCACTATTTTGATTTCATTTTTCATCTATACGCCCACAATCTTACTAAATATGGTCTGTAGGTATCTGTTACCTTAGGCTCTGTCTACCCCGTAAGGGATAAATACGTGATTTGTGTATGTGTATGTAATGTATGTAGTACCTTTAGTCCGCGATACACCCTTCCATGCTAGTCTGGGAGCAAAGAAAAAACATAGAATGTACCAGTTGCTTACCTTCCCGCGCAGATGTTAGCCTATCGAGGGAATGGGCGAAAATTGTAGGATTCTTGTTATAAGCGATACGGCTTTCCACCTATACGCCCACAATCATGCTAAACGTGGTCTTTAGCTCTTGTCACCTTAGGCTCAGTTTACCCCATATGGGATAAAGAAGTGATTACATAAAGTATGTCTAAGTCTGTGAGCTTAGAATGCCATTCGGGTGGAATGTGGAATGGTCTTGCACTAACTCTTATGGGTTTGATACATGAATCGGCCGAGGGAGAGAGACAGCAAGACAAAATAAATCAGAATAGCATTCTAAGAGTTTACGGACTGTACACTGAAAAACGAAATGAAAATGAAGGGAACAATGTGTAAATTAAATAAATAACATAAACATAAACACAAATCACGGCTTTATCCCTTACGGGGTAGACAGAGCCTAAGGTAACAAGACCTAAAGGCCACGTTTAGCATGATTGTAAGGGCTTAGGTCGAAAGAGGAACTTACTTTACTTACAATAATTGAAAGAATTAAACAAAAGAAAAAAAAATGAAGATTTGTCACAAAATAGTCCGCGCTGGTGTTCAAATTCCAATATCACAAAAATGGCTAAACCGATTTTGTTGAAGCTTCGCTATGAACCATTGTAATTACTGAAATAAAATTATTTTTCTATATTTTTATTCAAACACTTCGAATTGGTCCATTTATTTGAGAGCTGTGAGCTCACACAGAAGTAAGTAAGTAACACCCCTCTTGTTTGTGCAGGGGTTTAATTAATTTCAATTTAAAAACTTCGAACGAATCGTCTCTATTTGATTCTAACACAAATAGTGATAAACAACACTACAGCATTTACATTTACCATACTTATTCCCGTCCAAACGAGCCCTTTTAAAATCCCTAACAACTTATTACAACTCGGCATCAAAAGCATTTCCTAAGACACTTATAAAATTAACCATAAAAAAAAACTAATAAACACACCATAGACTACTTTAACTTTTTAAACGACAAGGATATCGCATTATGCTCCCCCATTTCAAACTAAAACAAACTTATTAATGCGTTCAAGAGTGGCGCTAGTGTCGTTCGATTTGTGTCAAATTTGTATGACGTCATTTTAATTCCGAATTTAGCCACTGTTAAGGACATGTTGGTGGTTCTATATTTGCGTTCGTTTTGATTTTGGAACACTAATTGCGGCTTTATTGGCCGATACTTTTAACCGTGACATATTAGGAGCATTTAACTTTTTTTTTCTATAGTTAAGTGGCGAAGGGGAAAGTTTTTTGAGCATTGCTTTGGGCGGCTTAATTGCGTGATGAGTCTTAAATTACTCGGAATTTAAATGCTTTACTCAATGGTCTTCATTGAATTAATGGATTTATTGTTTGTTTCATAATATTATATACCTGCGTGTTTGAGAGGTAGCAATCACAATGTTTTAAATTTAATTAAAACAAAAAAAATGTAGGTAGGTACAGATTTTATAACCCTAACTTTAAGTTTTAAATTTATTTTATTTTAGTTAACAGTTGAATATGTTGATAAGCGGCCAAGACAATGTACACTCTGTGAAAATAAGAAGTGACTCTACCTGTTATAGTTTAAAAGATAGCCTTGTGACAGACAGACGGACGGAGGGAAATACTGTGGAGCCTTAGTAATTAGGTTTCAGTTGGCACCATTTAAGTACGGAACCCTAAAAAGCATCCAAACAGCAGCGCCCGGCGCAGGTGGCGCCCCTCGCGGCAATCTGACAGACTATTAATCCGGATTTAACTAGTCTTAACCGGATTAGGGCGGATTTATCCGCCTCGGAGTGGTTTAGAGGTGTCGATGTCACGTAATTTATTTGTTAGAATTGAATGTGGCTAGGTATATCGATTATAGTTAGCTAGATTGGAAATTAAAAAGTTTAAAATAGCTGTAAAAATCATGGACTTAGTGAAATACCGGGTTCGTTATATTATGTTTGTACATAGCTCGTTATTATTAAAGAAACAATAATTTTACCGGTACCTATATAAACAGATGTACAAAAGCGAATATATCCCTTTGAAATGTTATTGTATTTTGGCCAATATGCATTTTACCAGCACCCGAAAGAATAGATATCACACCTACACTCTAGGTACTACACAACAACTACCTATAGGTACTTATTTATTATGTATTTAGAGTAAATGTAAGTATTGAATATTGTCAAAATAACAGGTCAAAATGGCGTAAATCGTATTGTAGTCGTAGATGTAGTACATACGCATAGCAAGGCATGTCTTTTATACTTGGTCATTATTATGCAATAAAATTAACGTCGCCACAAACTTTAAAAAAACCAACAACTTTCTTAACCAACTTATTAAAAAAAGCCTTTTGCTTCGCCGCTTTCAAAGCGCAAGACGCGTTCAAAGGACGACAAAATATTTGCCCTTGCCTTTGTACCGTTTAAAAATGCGTGACGCTTGTCTATGGTCGCCGCCATTTTCCTTCAAGGCCGTCCTTTCCAATTTTATTATTTTACAGTAGTATTTATTGGTATATTGCGGCCATGTCTTAATTATGGGACTACCGCAATAGTGTTGGCAGTAAAACGTAGTTATTCTATTGTTTTTTAAACTGTGGGGACATTTTAGTCGTATTTCATAATTTAGGCGGTTTGCGGTTAATTGGGTGCAGTAAATTGTTTAGTTCTCTTTCGTCCGCAGTAATTATTCTAAATTGCTGGAAAAAGGTTAGAATTACTTTTACAGTAAGGTGAAACGAAATGGAGGATAAGTCGGCGATTGAAATAACTCCAAGGTAGTATGGTAAATTCTTTAAGTACCTACTTACATAAATAGTCACATGTGAACACTTTGTAGTGTAGAGTTAACTAAATCTAGCTACACTTGTGTAAGCTAACCCTAAGTATTTGGGCAGACTTTCTAAGATACGAACATTTTATATCTATTCATCTACTTCATAGTCAAGTTAGGGATGCTAATAACTAGTCTGTACGGTAGTCGGTACGTCAATAGAGATTCCATCGGACTATAAGGCTAAGACAATATTATTATCATATTTAAAAAGTAAACAACAGATAGACAGGGACGCCAATAACTAACTCCGTATATATTTTAAGCTCTATGTTAATGACGGCCACTTTAACACGTTTTACAAACAACATGCAGAAGTCTCACATGTAGAGCGAGGACATTTCCTCTGACCGAGATTTAGGTTTTCCATTTTACTTATTCATTCAGCCACCGCTACGAAAACGGCAAAAAACCCGCGTTTATTTCTATTAAAGATTCCTCCCAACATCTCACAATCCATATAAAATTTACCTCTGGCAGGCACGTCGCGCGATCGCTATTCGTCGCCATAAAAAAAGAAAAGGATTGTCTTTTGATTCCAATTTTGAATTCAATCTGGGACCGGACGCCATGATTTTATTTTCATGACTGCCGAGGGACCGAGGGTTGCCAGACTTTCCAGAGTTGCCAGTGACGAAAATTTAAATAATAAATGAGGTGGATTCTTGTTATTATATTAGGTGAAGGAATAAGTGAGGGATAATATCGCGTTATTGTTTCGGGGTGGTTGTTGGGGGCGTTGGATAAAATTGGAAAAAGGGTGATAAGTTAATGAAGAATTGAATAATTGAAAAGACTTAATTGTTTTGTTTAGAAAGGAGGAAAACCTCATTACAGATATGATACCTTAGTTACTATTTGGAAAAAAGAAGAATAGTTTACTCATGTTTTTTAATAGGTATAAATAGTAAGTAAGTAAGTAAGTAAATATTTAACTGTAGGTACAAATATAAAGAAACAGACACAAATCACAAAAAAGACATTAAATATATGCACGAAGGCGAACTTATCCCTTAGGGATCTCTATCAGTTAATCTTTGAGTAGACGAGAGGAGCACAATAGAGCGTACAACTCAAAGTACAACAAACAATTATTTATAGCACATAGCTAAATGACTTAACTTTACTATATCGAGGAGATAGCAAAGTAAAGTTATTAACCGTAACAATAGATTCTTCTATGCTGGTCTGGGAGTAAAGAAAAAACATAGAATGTACTAGTTGCTTCTCTTCCCGTGCAAGGTAAAAGCTCATCGAGGGAATGAGCGAAAATCTCAAGAAACATTATGCTGCGATGCTGCTAGCGACCCATCACTATTTTGATTCCCCTTTCCATCTATACGCCCGCAATCATGCTAAACGGGCCTTTAGGTCGTTTAGGGCTCTGTGTACCCCGTAAAGGATAAAGAAGTGATTAATGTACGTAGCTACAAATCACTTTAATTTAAAAACTAATTCTAAAACTACTAAACGAACTTTCATGCGGTTTTCATCAAAAGATCGAACATAATATAGGTTTAGATAAAAAAATTGTGAAGTATTTACGTAAATTGGTGGCAATAACGATAAGTTGTTTACAAAAGCGTTAAAATGGACTGGAATGGACTATACAAATGTATGTATGTATAACTCTTTATTGTACATAAAACACAAGAAAAAGATGAATACAGGATAACACACATGCACAAAGGCGAACATATCCCTAAAAGGGATCTCTTCCAGTTAACCTTTGAACGATTGACAGGACATAAGTATTAGGCAAGAGTAGACACACAGAAAAAGTAAAAGAACCGATCGAAACTTAAAATAATCCTAAATTACTAAATTTTAAATAATGTAGATAATAATAAACTACACATAATAGATAAATACGATAAACTACTCGTAATACACAATAAATAAAATATACTACATAATATATAAATATATAAATACACACACAAGTTACAAAACACATCACATTCATTTAAGTCTTAAATTTTAAGAGGATCCATCGACAAATTTTTCTGTTCTAAACTGACCAGAGACAAACTATCTATAACTATTCTAAAATCCCATACCTTTTACAGACACAAACCGAAGAAAAGCCAACAAACTAGTAGTTTTGTCACATCCCTTACCTGACCCGGTTATTTTTTAATCCGGCCCGCTCGTAAATAGTCCCGGCATCACGGATATTCCGGCGCAATCATCCCACTATCTACACTATTTTTTCCCGGGAAAATGTTGCAGTGCTCCCCCGGGATAAGGGCCTAATATATGTTTTATCCGGGAAGGGTTGGGACGTGAGGTACGGTCGCGCGGTTTACTGCGACTACTCTGACATTCGATTTTCGAAGTGTCGTACCGTCTTTCTCACACTCAAGTAAATGGTCATTAGTATGAGCGGAACGGCATCAAATGAACTTTGGAAATCGAATTACCTAATATGAAACTCTGCTTGCCTTGCTTTTTGTAGAAGAGCACAGGTTATTCAAACTAACTTACATACATAGATATATCACGTCTTTGTCCCGTACGCGGTCGACAGAGCCTAAGGTTACAAAACCTTAAAGCCACGTTTAGCATGATTAAGGGCGTATAGGTGGAAAAGGAAAATCAAAATATTTTTGGGTTGCTAGCCGCATCGCCTATAACGTGATTCCTAAAAATTTCGCCCATTCCCTCGATGAGCTTTTATCATCTGCACGGGACGAGACGCAACTGGTACATTCTATGTTTTTTCTTTGCTACCAGACCAGCATGGAGGTTTCAACATTTAGTCCTATTAGTAGGAATTTCGGTAGGTAAGTCCTATAAGTAGTAATAAACGGACAGAAAATTGTCCGATTAATTCCACACTCGCGTTTTTACCCGATTTCACCAAAAAACCTACGTCTCGCTCGACCGACTTTGCGTTAAAACGTCAAATAAGGTGTCAAATACTACGTCAGATCCGCAAGTGGCGCTGCCAATTTTTCCGTAGGGGTGCGAGTCGGGTTACCTCCACGTGTGATTAAGAGCTGCGGTTCGTTTTTGGATCCGTCCGGGGGGAAGAGCAGTGCTTGGTCCGGTGCGCCCTGGGCAACGGCTAATGATTTCCTGGCAGTTTCTGAGGGATATCATTGACCGTTGGCTAAGAGCCCGACAGGGGGGGAGGGGGGTCTTTGACCATTACCGTACAACGTTGCCGACATTTTGTCACAAGATTTTTTAATAAAATTTTTTACATTGACATTGGCGAAGTTGTCGTCACTATAACGACTTGATACGCCACAAATAAAAGAAGAAGAAGAAGAATTTTTCCGTAATATTTGAGCTCACTTGCTCGTTAACCAGCCCATCTCATTAAAAAAAACCTAAGTTTTTTTTTAAGTTGACGTGAGACAAAATCTTCCTTAAGCCCTTTCCGAACGACGGTACAAATGTTGACTATTCGAGGTTTATAACAGCCAAGTAACCAAATTGTGCTTAGAATAAACCTCTTTGCACCCTCACAATAGTCTTCGAAGAATCTCAAACAGCGCGCCATAACTAAAGAGTTTAGTCATCGTCACCTCCACACTAAACAAGCGTTAGAAACACAGACAAGATTATTTACACTTTGAAATAGCGACCGAAACTAATCATTTGCTACCGAACTGCAAAATAAACACCAACGCCCCAGCGGGAAGCGGCCATTATTAAAATAAAACCTTTTTTGAACAATTGCAGACCGAATCCTGAACGCAACCATAAAACATTTCACGAAACGTCAAAATGTTTCCCGCGCATTTATTGTTTTTTTTTTCGGCGGCTTTGTTTATTATTCATTATGCCGCGCCGTAAAAAGTCGGAAAAAATGTTAAGGAGAAATTGTTACAATTTCTTTTTATTGACTTGTAAAAAGTTGGGTGTTAGAAGAGTCGATCACAATAGTATATTTTTTATCGAGGGACTAAACTAAGCCAATATATACCCGAGGTGGTTAGCCACCCGAGCGTCAGCGAGGGTGTCTATTTATCCGAGGGTTTATATTGGCTTTTAGTCTCGAGGTGAAAACTCTATTTTTCACTTCAATTGCGAGAAAAAATAGTCAGTTTAGTACAAAAAGATTTATAAAAAATAAATTATCAATTATGTCTTTTGCTCTTTGCTCGACATCATAATTTTCACTATCACTTGACGACATTGTGAGAATAATCAATTTATTTTTATCGTTTACGATTTACGCTCTACAACAATTCCAAAGTTTTCGCGGTATTTTTTTTTCCAACCAGACACAGATATAACAAAATCGCATCGGCGAAATGGTCCATACACAAACTGAAAAAAATAGAATGGCGCCACCTTCTATGCGGAAAAAGCATAGAACTAAGTCCACGTAGACTAAGAACGTAACATTTCCGTCATGAAAATGGTCCACACACAAGCATACTTTTTTTATTTTGTTTCCGCATTACAACGATCTGTAAGTTTATTTATTGTGATTGTTAAATTATTTTTATCATCGTTTCGTGTGATAATTTTTAAATGTGGTTTAAAGAGTGGTAATGAAATTCCTTCACTTATTGAAAATTTACTTTATGCCAAAAACTAAGCAAGTACTGGCTGTTTGAGTTTATCTAAGTCACTCAAAGTAAATAAAAAAAAATATTACTTTTACTCCCTAGGGACTAAGTACTCACTTTAGCCCCGCCTCGTAAGGCTATATTGACCTACTTTTAGAGCATGAGAAGTGAAAGGTATAATTTACTACATTTTAACATGCTTTATTGTGATTATTGTAATGTTCTTTTAGTTTAGTCGACTTTTACTACTGCAAATTTTGCCCTCTTCCAGGTTGCATTGACTTAGTTCCGTACTTACAGTCCTTGTACTCTTAGAATGCCATTCCGGTTTCGGGTACCATCGGCCGGTTCAAGTATGAAACCCATAAGAGTATGAGAGAGCAAGACAAAAAATAAGTCAACACAAACTACAGCCAAGCGAAAAAGCTTGAAAAGAAACCGGCCAAGCGCGAGTTAGACTCGCATACCGAGGATCCCATACAAATTCGCGAAGTAAATGTAATATCCAGTGTCTAGCAGAGCCCTGCTCCTAAGCCAAATGTATGCAATTTAAGATCATTTTATATTGGTTATTACATAGACGGACATTAAAATATACTATTTATAATATTTGTTGTTATACCGGCAACAGAAAGACGTCATCTGTGAAAATTTTTACTGTCTTGCCATCACGGTTCATGAGATACACAGCCTGGTGACAGACGGACAGACAGATGGACGGACAGCGATGTCTTAGTAATGGTCACATTCTATCCTTAGGGTACCTACGGAACCCTAAAAAAGAAAATATATTAACAAAAACTCCATAAACAAAACAAAATCATAGGAATCATGTTGTAGGCGATGCGGCTAGCAACCCCTCACTATTTTGATTCCATTTTCCACCTATACGCTCACAATTTTGCTAAACGTGCCCTGTAGGCCTTGTTACCTTAGGCTCAGTCTACCCCGTAAGGGATAAAGACGTAATTTGTGTATGTGTGTAAAACTCCTCTCAAATAAACAGACGCATTCGCTTTAAGACCTAAAAATGTTATCAAACCACCCTAAGACTTAAGAACTTCAACACCGTGAATTTACAGCCTCAAAACACGGACCATAAACAACAGAGGATCCGTCACGAACAAATTACGCGCCAATTTGAACGCGCCCGCTCGTTCGCGCCAAAATTAACGTCAATCGAGTTCCACAGACGCGAGGATAAACTGCCATCATTGTCTGTGGAAACGGAACGGATTGTTTTACAGCCACCGTTAAAACGTAAACAGGAACGTTACCGGATTGTACACAGAATACAAAGGCGTTTTAGCGGTTGATGTTTTTGATATAAAGTAAGTAAGTAAATGCTTTATTGTACAAATATAATGAAACAGATACAATTCACAAAAAAAAAAAAAAAAAACATAAATATATGCACAAAGGCGAACTTATCTCTATAAGGGATTTAATAATAATAATATTATCTTGGGACAATTGACACCAATTGATCTAGCCCCAAACTAAGCAAAGCTTGTAATTTATGGGCACTAGACAACGGATAAACATACTTATATAGATAAATACATACTTAAATACATATTAAACATCCAAGACTCGAGAACAAACATTCGTATTTTTCATACAAATATCTGCCCCGACCGGGGATCGAACCCGGAACCTCAAGCTTCATAGTCAGGTTCTCTAACCACTGGGCCATCCGGTCGTCGCCGGTAACCCTAAAGTAGACGCGAACGGGAAAGTGAAGACGGTTTTAGGTATGCTTCGCTGGATGTATAGTTACTCACACTACGCTCAAAGCGAGGCGTACTTCAAACTCGCCTCACTTTGCAGTTTCGTTTATTTTCATTCATTTTGCACGGCAAATAAAAATGTATGTTGCTAAGTGCAAAAGTCGAGAACGGTTGCACCAAAAGGTCGATTAAAATTCCAATTTCATTTTAGATGCAATCTTTTTGGCTTACTGTACTTTTTGTTGACTGTACTTGCATTGCCATCCGTCTTATATACATACATACACAAATCACGTCTTTATCCCTTACGGGGTAGACAGAGCCTAAGGTAACAAGACCTACAGGCCACATTTAGCAAGATTGAGGGCGTATAGATGGAAAATGGAATAGAAATAGTGATGGGTTGCTAGCTTCATCGCCTATAATGATTCTTATGATTTTCGCCCATTCCCTCGAAGGCTTTTACCATCTGCGCGGGTAGGGAAGCAACTGATACATTCCATATTTTTTCTTTGCTCCCAGACCAGCGTGGAAGAATCGTCTTATAAATATGTGAACCAAATTTCAAGTCAATTGCTCCAACCATTAAAGAGTTCCCTCCTGCTAAAGCGATTCCGGACAAACATACTTACACACATACATACATTGTACGTTAATAAAATATAGAAGCTGGTAATTGTAATAATAAAAAATAGGTACCTTTAATTCATAGAAAACTAAGCGCAAAAGTCGAAAACGCTTGCACCAGTTCCGCTAGGTACAAGAAAATAAAAGAAGATCAATTGAAATTCAAATATTGAAGTAATTAAAAGAAACTTTAGCTACTTAACTATATTTAATTTTATATCGAAATAAGTACCAACTCAAAATACCAACCTCAAAATAAAAGCGCTCCCCCAAATCCGTAACATTGTAGCCTCTGAATAAAAGCCGGAAAATTACTTTGTCCAAGCCCCACCGAATAAGGTCGTAACCGCCCTCGCAGTGCGTCCCTCTCCCACCCACGACACCGCATAGCGCCGTCTCTGTTTCTCTTGAAAAGGAAAACGAAGCGAAGTAAGATTTTTCGCCACTGAAACTCCTTCATGAATCGCCCTTGGCTGCCATGATGGCTGATTATACAATGCTATGCGGGCCAGAATACTATGAACGCTTTTCCTTATAACTTATACGTGGGGGTGTTCAGGGACTTTCGGCCCGGAATCCCGAAGCGAAACGGGCTTTTATCTCCGTTCCGCTATTGGCTGTTTCAAAAAAACTACGCAGCTTGTGATTGGCCAAAACAAATTGCTCACGCTGTGTTCTTTATTTGAGCTAGCGGAGAAGAGCGTATGTGCTTAAAGTTAGTTGGGAGGAAAGGACGTAAGTGCTCTGTAATTTGATGGAGTTAGGACGTTTTGGTATTTGGGTTAGAGGGCTTGTACGTGGAAGGTTGGAATCGGAAAGAAATTGCAATATTAGGACAATTATACGGGATTTTCTTTTCACCATGGAGCTGAAAGTTGTGGAGATGAGAGTGAGAATAAGAATAAGAGACGTGACGTATACTTATCTACGTCATAATATGTGAAATGACAGATATTTCAACGCCATCATGATTTATTTATTTATTTATTTATTTATTTATTATTCAATTTGTTTACACGGCATTACAGCGAACCAATACGCCGAGAAACCAAATTCCTCAAACAATACGCAAATCACCTCTTTATCCTTTACGGGGTATACAGACTCTAAGTTGACAAAACCTACAGGCCACGTTTAGCAAGATTGTGGGGCTAGGTACAGATGGAAAATGTAATCAAAATAGCCGCATCGCCTATAACATGATTCCTATGATTTTCGCCCATTCCCTCGATTGGCTTTTACCATAACACAAAACGGTAAAAGTGGTGGTAGCAGAGTAGCAAGGTAAATAATTTTGTTCGTTAGTATTGGATCTTCGCAGAGTAACGCGTGATTCAATCAAATTTAAATCAGCTTTTTTTAAAAGATTAAAAAAGACGTTTCAACTCCAAAAATTCTAGACTAATAAACGTCAAATCGAAAAAATTTGGTGTCATGTAAATACTAAGCTATTTTTCTATTTGGTACGCCCCAAGAAATAACAATAATTATTTATTTAAGTCCGTGTCACAATGTGGATGAAAAGCGTGCTAAATAGCGTAAACGCTCATTTCGAAACCATAAACACGCTGAATGTGGTAGACCCTCCATTTTAAAATCGCATAAACGGCTCAAATAATGGCTACCGTGAAGAAAACAATTCAAATATCGAACAATACTTTCTTCCAGCGATTGCTACCGGAGTTTAGACTAAAAAAAACTTTACGGTGTCACAGAGTATAAACAGTGTCTTAACTGCCAGTGAGAAATATAACCTTTTTGTTATGTTTAGTGAATACTCAATGCTTTTGGTAAAATGTTAATTGTAGGCGTGTCTAATGAAAGGATTGTGTGCAGTTCAGCAAATTACGTCTTTATCCCTTACGGGGTAGACAGAGCCTAAGTAATAAGATCTAAAGGCCACGTTTAGCATGGTTGTGTGTATAGGTGGAAAAGGGGAATCAAATATGGTGGGTTGCTAGCTGCATCGCCTAAAACATTATTCCTATGCCCATTCCCTGGATGGGTATTTACTAACTGCGCGGGAAGAGAAGCAACTGGTACTTTCCATGTTTTTTCTTTACTTCCAAACCAGCATGGAATACGGAATGAGCTTTCGACTTTTTGCAAAAAAAAAATTGAAGAAAAAATTTGTCTAGAATGGCATGGCTACTTTTTATCCCGGAAAATTGCATATTTTCCGCGGTATTATAGAGTTTGAGCAAATTGTAGAGTTACAAAGTTGAAGGCCTTCTTCGCCGTCGTCTTTCCCGTGGCTCTAATACAAATGGCGGAGGCTATTTTTCAAAGGGACTCCATCTGTGCTAAGCAATGGCTGATATTCATGTTTATTTTCCATTACCCGGCTGTGTCGAGTTATTTTCTTTCGCGCCTACTGTGGATGGATTTAGTTTCATTAAGAAAGGAGGTCTATCACAAGTTATTTCTACAAGATGTGTAGGTATTTTGTGGCATTTATCTGAAAATAAATCCACTCCCCTTTTTCTCGAATTATACAAGAAAAAATGTGTCCCAAAATTTCCATTCCAGTTCGTCACTTTTTTAATATCGTATGTATGGAACGTGACGAACAGGAAAATAAATTCCATAGTTAAATCTGGGACACATTTCTTCTTGTATGAGAATCGATAGGGTAAACGATTCTGAGTAAGAAACAACCCAAAATATTTAAATTCTGGAAAAAATGTTCATGTGAACTTTGAAAAAGGTTCACTTATTATATGGGTGTAGCGGTGTAGCACCCACGGTTCGATTCCCGGCCACAGCTTCTTTTCAGATTTTTTCCCAATTTTCAGTGTAGTTCAGAAATTTCCAGAAACCAGCAGAAACATATCGGATTCATTTTAGACTCAATATAGATACTTTAAGTGGACACAAAATGGGACTGTCCCATCATACGTGCAAGCGTGGTCACCCCACAGCAATACGTATCACGTCTGCTGATTCCTCCCTTATCGGGACGGACGTAGCGAATTATACGAATTATACGAATTATAGCTATTATATTATATAGTACAGGCGTACATATACATATACGATCGAGAATCCGACATGTTATTATTACAAAGTATGTTCATTGAGTTATGTGGAGAAAAGTTATGTTGTAATTAATATAAGCACTAGCTTTTGCCCACGGCTTCGCTCGAACTACTAGTTTATATCACGTATTTATCCCTTACGGAGTAGACAGAGCCTAAGGTCACAAAACCTTAAGGCCATGGGCATGATTAAAGGCGTATGGTGGAAAGGGGCATCAAAATAGTGATGGGTTGCTAGCCGCAACGCCTATAACATGATTCCTAAGACTTTCGCCCATTCCCTCGACGGGTTTTTACCATCGTACGGGAAGAGAAGTAAGTAGTTAATTCTATGTTTTTCTTTGCTCCCAGACCAGCAAGAAAATTCTGTTTTTCTTTACTCCCAGACCAGCAAGAAAGGTAAAGGTATTTAGGTATATGGAGGATGATGGAAATACCTCTTTAACGTATTTATATTTCTTCTTCTTCTTCAGTTACTTTCGCATTTACGGTATTAGTAGGGATTTGTTGATGTATTGAACAATTCCTTTTTAATGCGTCGTAACATTTGCTTCATCATTGTATATCATTCAGTTTTATTAATGAGCTCGATAATAATATAGGTTTTATTCATGGTAAGTGCTTAGGAATCATATTATAGGCGATGTGCCTACCCATCACTATTTTGATTCCCCTTTCCATCCTTACGCCCACGATCATGCTAAACGTCGCCTGTAAGTCTTGTTACCTTAGAATCTACCTAACTACCACGTAGGGTATAAAGACGTGAATATTTTGTGTATGTATGTAATATCTTTATATCTATCTAATACCTTTAAACGAGTAATTCTTGCATTATAATATCTCTCGAAACCGACTCAACGATTTTCATGAAATTTAGTATGCAGGTTTCATTTTTAAAAAAGTACCAAAAAAAAACCAAAGCTCGGGCATTCAGGTACCTACTGTATATTATATTAATAACCTTCTAAAACATTTCGGAATAACTATCGTTTTTCATCCGACGTCCTAACAAAAGTAATTTCGCTCATACATACATACATACATACATAAATCACGTCTTTATCCCTTACGGGGTAGACAGAGCCTAAGCCCTAAGGTAACAAGACCTAAAGACCACGTTTAGCATAATTGTGGGAGTATGCATGGAAAGGGGAATCAAAACAGTGATGGGTTGCTAGCCACATCGTCTATATAGCACGATCCCTAAGATTTTCGCCCAATCCCTCGACGGGCTTTTACTATCTGCATGGGCAACTGGTACCTTCTATGTTTTTCTTTGCTCCCAGACCAGTATGGAAGAAATGCTCATAATTTTCGAAAAACTCATTTTTGTTAGCCCGGGATTCGAACCCACGACCTTCTGCTTAGGAGGCAGGCACTAGCCTACCGCGGCTTTTCAGTAATTGGCATTGTTCATTTTTTTTAGTATGCTCCAATTCGAAAACCATTTCGAGGAAAACCATAATTTATCCGATTTATCTTGTCCGATTTAAAAAATACTTTTCTCAAACATGCTCGGAAATGTATGCGTTAATGTCCCGATATGAGGACATGAAGTTTCTCGTTTATGGCTCCCTACATTACTTCTTGGCTTAGGCCACAAAAGTTAGTATGAAAATCCATTTTTGTCCGCTGCTCTAATTTTTTAAATTTCTATACTAAAATTAAATTTGCAAAGGAAAAAATTACATACAGCCAACCACCACCACAATCTGTACCTAAGCATAATTGCGACATAAAAAAAAAAATCTATGGTACTATATTTATGTGCGGTTAAACATGGTGCTCAAATAGCTGGATCAAATTAGTACATTTAAAAAATAAAAAAGGTGGCAAATCGAAAATCTTTTTTTCTGCTTATGCGTATTTCGTAGTGATTGTTATTATAATTTAACAGAAATAAAAATGACTTCTAGTGATGAAAGTGACGGGGAACTTATGAACTGTACTCCGCCTCATTTAAAAGAGGAGGCAAATTTAGCTATGCAAAATATGCTACCGGAAAAAAGTAAAGAGATTTACATGAAATCATACGATGCTTTCATGAACTGGCGAAAAGAAACCCGGACAACCTCCTTTTCAGAAAACACCATTAATGGGCCCGGCAAAACAATACATTTCACATTTAAAAACTGCCCTAATATGTCCAATATTACCTTCAACATGAATTAGTACCTATTTAAATTACTTTTTCCCTATAATAAACTATGATTTACTTGATTGTCTAGTAGTTATTTTAATTTTAATATTTCCTCACATTGTTTGAGAAAAGCACTATACAAGCTTTGGCCGGAACAGGGATTGCAGGACTCGTTCTATCTGGCCTCGTCTTCGACTCGGCCACCTACCCCAAACTCGTCCAGCAATCCCTTACTTCACGGCCTCTGCAGTAATGTACTATTATGATTACAGATATTTTTGTAAAAGTACTTTGAACCTTTGTTTGACCGAACGACCCGGTTTTTAGACAGAATCCAGCATCGAATGTTTGCCACAAAAATGAAAAAAAAAAGTTTAGCTATGGCAACTGTCACGTGTCACTGTCAAATCGACAAAACCATAGACAAAGCCGTTTTTTTATAGCCAGCCGAACGAAGGCGATTGGGATTCTGTCTAAATTCACGAATTATCAAACAGCGAAAAAATATTTATTATTAATTAACAAAGCTACGTAAAAGCATAATATTCAAATCAGTTGCTTGAAATAGTCCATTTTATCAAATAAAGGTGTTAAAAGCACAGCTTAAGAAAATGAACAATGCCAATTAGACTACATAATTTTTACTATCGGTTTATTTAAAGTGCAAAGCCATTATTGCACGGCCTCGGTTACAATGATTAAATGTCAATGAATATCAACTCCAAATAATACACTCAATAAATTACCATTTAAATAGTCAGGATTATAATCTAGCTGGCAATAAAACTGTATTACTCAGAGACGTCCTATTATGTTCTCATCTGATACGGGAATGATAAGATATATGGAGAAAAACGACTTCGCCAGGGTGGCTGGGCGATCTGTTTTGGTTTGAGACGGTCTCTAGTTTACAACGACGGCCTCTTGTGTTTGATTTATTTATTTATTGTAAATATATTTACACGGCATTACAGTTAAAAACCAATACACCGAGAAACAACAGTTTATAAACTAATAACAAAGTTCCTCTTTTTCTCTCCTTAATGGCGGCCGTAAGGCTTGGGCCAATGTCAGTGTGGTAAAAATATAATTCAAAAATCTTGTGACAAAAATGTCGGCAACGTTGTACGGTAATGGTCAAAGACCCCCCTCCCCCCCTCAATAACAAATTTAAAATCACTTAAAAACACTAGATTGCCTAACATCCGTCATCTCGCAGAGTGATGTGGTTGTCTATGCTTATTTTGTACTTTTCTCGCCTTTAAAAGGCGAAGGCGTTTGTGCTTAGGCAACAACATCGAATTATATTATAGTATTGTGTGTTTTTATTGTCGTATTATATATTATATTTATCTTTCAATGTATGCAGTACCAAATTTCAAAATGAGCGGTGTAGGCGTGAAAGCGTAACAGACAGAGAGTAGACTTTTAGTTTTGTATGAGATTGGGGGTACTTCTTTGTTTACAGAAGCATCAAAATGTCGTGGAACGGACTATAGTCAACCTCTTAATTGGCAACACCAGGCCGAGGTCGTTAAGCCTCTGTAGCCTCGCCTCCAATATAGCCCGATAATGCGAGCCTTATTAAGCTACGCGCAGTAAAAGCACCTTATTGGAGCCTTTAGTCAGCCAGTGACAGGTAATTGCTGCAAATAAATTAATCGGTCGACTGTAGCACAGTATATATATAAGCTAAAGCAGTAAGGAACCTACGAACAAGTCGGTTGAAACGAAACACGCACACAGGCGCGCGCTTTACACGGCCCCTAAGCGGACCTGAGCCTGAGCGGAGTGGACGAGGTCCGCTTAGGGGCCGTGTAAAGCGCGCGCCTGTGTGCGTGTTTCGTTTCAACCGACTTGTTCGTAGGTTCCTTACTGCTTTAGCTTATATATATACTGTGACTGTAGTGTAGGTAAAGCGTTATGTGGCGCCCCGTAAGCATTGCATGGTTTGAGGTCTTTTTCGGCTCAAATATACACGCACACACAAATCACGTCTTTATCCCTTACGGGGTAGACAGAGCCTAAGGTACCAGGCCACATTTAGCAAGATTGTGAGCGTATAGGTGGAAAACGGAATCAAAATAGTACCTAATGGGTTGCTAGCCTTATCGCCTATAACATGATTCCTATGATTTTCGCCCATTCCCTCGATGGGCTTTTACTATTTGCGCGAGTAGAGAAGCAACTGGTACATTCTATGTTTTTTCTTTACTCTCAGACCAGCATGGAAAATCAAATATACTGACGAGCAAAAATAGCGGTTCGCTTTCCATACAAATGATGTGGCTCACACCATATCCTTAAATATTGTATGCGTATACGAGTACGTATTGTGTGTAGTGTACATACACTACATGTGATGATGTTTAGTGAATTGTTTGTTGTATTTTGAGATGTACGCTCTATTGTGGCTTTCACTATAATGGATATTTTAAACTCACTCTTTGTCGGTCTCTCGCTTAATGCTCCTCTCATTTACTCAAAGGTAGGTAGAGATCCCTTAATGGTTAAGTTCGCCTTTGTACATATATTCAAGGTATTTTTTGTGATTTGTCTCTGTTTCTTTATGTTTGTACAATAAAGCATATAGGTACTTACTTGCTTACAAATTTGTATGATATATTCGATATATCAAGGTATTTCGAAGCGGCTAATAGACGCTACGGGTGACCGCAGAGCTGGCAGCTTCCTTGGACAGCGTATTTAGTATCGCTGTCCAGAGGGGGAATGCTGCCAGCGTCTGCGGTAGTATGTCACGGGGCCCCTCCTTTTTTTAATTATTTTATTTTAAGATTAGTTTTAGTTTAGTTTTTAATTCCCCTTTCACATACATACATAAATCACGTCTTTATCCCTTACGGGGTAGACAGAGGCTAAGGTAACAAAACCTAAAGGCCACCTTTAGCATGATTGTTGGCGTATAGGTGGAAAGCGGAATCTAAATAGTCATGGGTTGCTAGCACCGCCTATAACTCAATGGGCTTACCATCTGCGCGGGAAGAGGAGCAACTGGTAAATTCTATGTTTTGTCTTTACTCCCAGACCAGCATGGAAGAAAACATACACAATTTCAACATATTCATACCTAAATCGCTAAGGGATAAAATTACACAAATAATCCCATTAGTGTTTTATTTTTAAGACTTCAGACGTGTGCCACGCTGTCAGAATAGTGTCTTCTCTTTCACTTACAGGCACGCGGACCGTATGTGTGAAGAGTGGTGCTGAAAGTCATTTATGTCTGTCTCAGCAGCGAGGTGTTAACGGCCTAACGTAATGTAGCCAATTAAGCTTTATCGCTAGCAACGGCGGCTTTTACTAGTCATCTTATGTGATGACCAGAGTTGGGCAAAAATTATCTATTTCCAGATTTTTTTCTTTTTTTGTTTTGTATTCACGCAGGGGCTGCGATGTACCACATCAAGGGGCCTGTAAACCAGCGCTGAGCTCTCGAGCCCAGCATACGCTGAGATTGGTACCCGTTGCTAAACTTGTGTAGGTACTGTTACTTTTAAGTTTATAGCATGTCATTTTTGTTTCAATATGTTCATTATATTATATAGAATAGAAAGAAAACTGAAAGATAGTGTGGATAGTAAGAAAATAGTGTGATAAGGGAACGTGCTGGTGTGAAAGAGGATATAGTGACCAGTATAGAAAAAAGTATGCTTAGTTGGTTTGGTCACGTAGAGCGGATGGATGAAAGTAGACTAACTAAACAGATCTGTATGGGGAGTGTGAATGGTAAAGTTGGGAGGGGAAGGCCTAGACGGACGTTCCGAGACCAAATAGGAGACGTTTTGAGAAAAGGTCAGGTCAGGAGTACCCGAAACCGACGAGCATGAATGAAGAGATTGATGAATGTGGATGAAGCGAAAGAAGTATGTTAGGATCGTAGCAAGTGGAACAAAGTAGTCTCTGCCTACCCCTGTGGGAAAGAGGCGTGACGGTATGTATGTATGTATGTGAATTAAAATATTACTTCGTCTTCCTCGTTCCCTCACTGCTGAGGATCGCGACCACTACAATCAGGCACCTTACCATGACATCTTAATGCGATTCAATTCCAACTCAGTTCAGGTTTTAGCTGTCTTTTTCAGTATGGATCTTAGAGAGCGAACTTAAACTAAGTGCTAGCTTCTGAGTGGACTACACGGTGCAGGCTAGCACCCACCGTCTTCTTTATTGCGTTAGACCATCTTGTATGCTCTTCCCTGAGGACGTCTGCCGTCTATTTAAAACTACTTACCCTTCTTACTTCTAATATTAATATATTACCTTACTTACCCTTCTGTTAAAATAATCTATGCTGTAGGGGAGACCCAGGAGAGTTGAGACAGAAGTGAGTTGGTACAATGCCGGTTTCTCTGCACCTATGACAGTTAGCGAGGTCACAACTTCACACAAACTGTGGAGTGTAGAAAGAGCAACGAATTAGCGAAGTTACCAGCCCGATAAACTGTCAAAGTTCAGAGAAATCGGCTTTGTATCAAATCACCTCTGTCTCAACTCTCCTCGTCCCCGTCGCATTGTCATCCGTCCTACATAATGTGAACCAAAATTCAATACAATCGGGTAAACCGTTGAAGAGTTCCCTCCTGTACAGATTCGCAGCTGGCAGCAGTCTCAGCAGACTGGACCACCAATCCTACTACCAGATTGTATGTCATCTGACTTACACAAGTATGCAAAATTTTAGCTCAATCAGATGAAGAAATCTGCTTCAAAATTGTTTCGCAAGTTTCCTCCCGGACAAGCATACATACAGGGTGAAATTTTGAACGTGATACAAAGTCGATGTTTTCGATACATCTCTGAAGGACTAAAAGGCTCTGCTAAGTCTTGAGTTACCAAAGTAATTAATTAGAACCTAATTAACGATTTTATTTATCCTATTTTTTATTGGCATGTGTAGTTACCCCACCCTTTAAATGATAGAGCAAAAAGTTTAAATTTGTAGGGTAGCAATACTTTCAGTTTCTGAATTATTTTTTTGTTAGGAAGTTATCAATATTTAATTAAGACAAATTTTAACAAATGAGTTAATTTATCTAATTATACAGCATCTGCTGAGCAGGAAACACGTAATTTGTATCACGTTCAAAATTTCACCCTGTATACAGGCTTACTAGACTTGCAATTTATTGACCTATATACATACATACTAACACGATGTGGCTAGCAACCCATTACTGTTTTGATTTCCCTTTTCACCCATACGCCCACAATCATGCTAAACGTGTTCTTTAGGTCTTGTCACCTTAGGCTCTGTCTACGCCAGGGATAAAGACGTGATTTATGTATGTATGTACTAACCCGGCAAGTAAAACAAAAGCTTATAAAAATCTCTGGACATACTGCGTACCTAATGAGGTAAGGTACGTACTGACTAACCTCCGGGTCCATTTTTATCCCATCATTTTTATTGTTTATCATAATATTCGTTAGTATTTTTTTTTCATAACACACGAAATCTTGCATTTTTCAGACATTACATTACATACTCGTTCATACGTTGCAAGTTAATATAAATCTTGTACTTAATAGACTCGAAAAATTCCGCTCATCTGAAAATTACCTGAAACCCGATGTCGCTAGGAACTCAAGGGCTATCTTCTGTTAGGCTTTCGCCATATCGGGGCAGAAAATGAATACACAGCCATAAATTTATAAATAACTTCTTTTATATTTAAAATCTATTTACATTTATCTTACTGACTACAAATAAAACATTTTATCTAATACCTTCTATGAACACTAAACAATATACCTATACATATTTTTACATAATAAAATGTAAAGCCCGATTTAGACTTTCGAGTATAATCCGGCTAGTCTCATCACATTCCCAGCCCAGAGCAGAGGCTCGTGGGTTCGAATCCTCGCAGCTCTAATTTTTCAGAATTTATGTACGAAATTACATTAAAAATTTACTATGAACTCATCGGTGAAGGAAAACTTCTACACATCTGCAAAACAATTCAATGGTGTGTGTGAAGTTCCCAATCCGCACTGGGCCCAGCTGTAGGACGTTTTCAGGCTGGAGATGAGGTATTCTATCTTAACCCTCTGATGGAAAAAAAAAAACCATAGACAATGTGACTGGCAACTCATTTCGAGGACACATCGTATAGATGGCGTTGTACTCTGACCGGACTGGGAAGTTTACGAGCGGAGGTCTGTGCCCAGCAATAGGACGTATATTGGCTAGAGATGATGGTCCGAAGAGGTTAAAAGTCGTCCACCGAGTGCGGCAATGTAATGCTACGTGCTGGATTTTGAAGTCTAGAAAGGACTTTATGCTTGCTTGTGATTCCAAATTTGTAATTGCCGCAGAGCAGTTTGACCAATCACAAGTAAGCATTACTATTATCAGCCAGTGAGAATAGCCGACGACATTTAGACATTAAATTTATTTACACCATGAAAAACATCTCTCCATTCTTTATTGCACTGACTGAGATGCTTTTCACACGCTTTGGTTTTTACAGTTTAAATTAAAACAAAATTAATTAACGATGAGGATTACTTATAAAATGTTCCTTTCGAATTAACTGACGAGTTACACAAATATCTCGATGAGTATTAAGTAGTAATAAAACGAAATTCGTTTTAGTTTTAGTAATTCAATATTGTGGTCACCCTAAATATTTCTAGTACAACTAATATAGAACAAAATGGAATGGAATACATACACTTTTGTAACAATTATGTCTTTTTATTCTTATAATTTAGGTACTGTCGAACAAAATGACCCACTGTGGAACTCTTGCACAGTAAATATCAAAGTAACGGATTGGATTGACAAAGAGAATTACTGTGCCGTTTACTATGACAAGTTTCTAAGGTGAGTTAGGATCAAATTGTTCGATAGTACATAATATATTATCATGAAAATCAACTCGAACCACGATTTCCCTCGAATCTGACAGCTGTCAGATTTTCCAATATGGCGGAGTCGAAAACCATAGACTAACACCCTAAACACATAGCCTCGCATTCATCCAATAAATAAATTAAAAAAAAAGCTTATTTGTCAACGTTCAAACTGAAATTGGAGTACTGTGGCCGTAACGTTGCCTCGGGGTTGACAGGTGACGGCGTCGTGGGGGGGATGTACGGGTAACGCGGGTAGGGGGGGTAGGGGTACGAGCCGGGTATGAGTTGGGGGTTGTGGAAGGGGGGTAGTAGTGCGGGGGAGGGGTACCCGTAAGGGAGGCCTACGGACGAGGCAGCGGCTTGTAGAATAGATGCCGCGAAGGCAGGGTCGCTGTAGACGGCAGCATAGGGCCAAGCCACGGCTATTCTTTGGCGTTTGTCCTTCATTCTTCTGTTTTGGAACCATACCTGCAAAGAAATATGGTGGTTAGTGCGATTCGTAGCTCGTAGAGGTGCTACGCCGTAGCTGTAGCACTACGTAGCGGGTTTATACAGCTAGTGAGAAACGTATTTATTTTATGTGCAGCTAGATTGACTGTCGAGGTTGAGAGAGTCACAATTCAACAGTTTTATACTGAGCTGATCGTGTTAAAATTTGGTAGGGAGAATAGTATTTATTCCGGAAAATTTTACAAGATCTCACAAAATTGTTCCAGAATATATCAGCAGATGATTCGACAAGTCTAACCTGCAAAGTAAATACATACATATATATCACGTTTTTATCGCTTACGGGGTAGACGGAGCCTAAGATAACAAAACCTTAAGGCCACGTTTAGCATGACTAAGGGCGTATAGATGGAAAAGGAAATCATAATAATGATGAGTTGCTAGCCGCATCGCCTGTAACATGATTCCTAAGACTTTCACCCATTCCCTCGATGGGCTATCAGGATTTCTACGATTTTCGCCTCGCCTCGATGGGCTTTTACCATCTGCGCGGGAGAGAAGCAGCTGTTAAATATTTTTTTCTTTGCCCCTAAATAACAATAAAGCGAATGACTAACGCCAAATGAGTCAAACAGTTAGGTATTTCCACCACAAGGCGTGATAAACGATCACGCCATATATTTCCAACTTCCTTAACGAAGTTACGAACAAAGAAGTGTGAAGCTCCTTTCACATTTCTAATGTGAAACGATTGTTTTACTCAGACCTTAAAAGGCTCAATTAATTAAGAGAGTGGCCGTAATAACTTAATGTTACAAATTTGCATTTCGTTTTTTTTTCTGTACTTTTTTTTATTGTGGAGTGCTTCCACGCTGGTCTGGGAGCAAAGAAAAAACATAGAATGTACCAGTTGCATCTCTTCCCGCGCAGATGGTAAAATCCCATCGAGGGAATAGGCGACATAGGAATCATGTTATAGGCGATTTTGATTCCTTTTCCATCTATACGCCCACAATCTTGATTAACGTGGTATTGTCACCTTAGGCTCTGTCTACCCCGTAAGGGATAAAGACGTGATTTGTGTATATGTGTATGTGTATTTCTATGAAATACGTAAAGTAGATGGATTTTTCTAGACCGTGTTGCTAAAAAACGCTCTGATCGCTATTTATTTTAAGACTCGGTCAATTATTAAAACCTCTAAGCAAAAACGCTATAGCCAGCGCTATGCTAGTTCAAACTCAATCTATTCAAGTATTCATATACCATTTTCATTTCAACGATAAAATCTGGCTATGAAATTCGACTTTCGAAGTCCGTTTGTTGCCGTCCCTCTCTTACTAACAGTCATTAATTTGAGAGTAAGAGCGACCACACGAACTTCGAAAATCGAATTTCGAAGTAGTCCCCTGCAGCGCGTCAAGGGCTTTGTTCTTAATAATTTAACACACGAAGAGAAATCACCAGATGTTTATTTGCCGGCCAGCACTAAAACGCTAATAAACCTCCACTGAAGCTGTTTGCACTGAGCGTCTAAAATCATCACAAAATAATGGCCCTTCGCAATACAAAGTACAAACAAAGCCTTTCGCGCGTAAAACTTAAAACCTCTTTTGTCCACAAAATGGCCGCCACCCGCTAATTGGCGGTTATTCTCGCAAAATGACACTGGCATTCCGAAACCATAGACACGATCATCGCTTAGTAAGACTTTGATCTCAAAAAAGCTGTTAATTGTATTGATAATAAAATTTAAATGAAGTGCGAACGAAATTAAAAGCCGCGTGTGTCGTGAAAGAGAAACGGCGTTTATAGAGCGTTATAAAAAGCCATCACAATAAACAAACAACGAGAAAAAATCTCGATTTTTACGACGCATCATGTGGTAGCCACGGTTTAATTTAATAGTTTTTAATTGGTATAGTCGCACCATAAAACAGATGCTCGACCATAGACAACCGATGAAGTCTTTTCATATACATACTAATAGCCGCTTTATGGCTCTGAGGGTTCCGTTCTTTTTGGCATTAATGTTCATTAGCGTTCGGGCTACTGAATAATTTGGTCGGTATCTTTTATTAATGCACGTCGACAAATTAGCGTGAATGTAAAATTCGAATGGAGCAATAAAAACACATGTTATTTCGGACCGCTGCTTTCTTTTTTTTCTGAAGTGATAATTGAGATTATGACTGGCCGCTAAGAATTCCGAATCGTACAGCGCGTTTACGAACAAAACGAATTCGAAGGAGATTATGGCTGGCCGCTAAGAATTCCAGTGGCGCGCGTTCGCATTTAAAAACAAAACGTTCGTTTCGAACGGCATTGTTCACACGTCAGTTACGTGATTTCTGCGAATTATCGAGCAGCCATAAAACGTTCGTGATGGAAATTATTGGGTATCTAATTGAAGCATCATACTTCACCATAAACAAGTTTACGCGTCATAGACAATGCCAATACTGGCACAAATTTACTAATGCGGCCGCCAGTGGCGCTTTTTCAATAACGTACGAGCATTTATCGTAGAAAAATATAGTTTTCATTTTTTTTCCGCATCTTTGTGACAGTTAGTTCGCGTGGTTCTAATATGGCGTGTTCGTGACAAATGCGTTACGAAAGCTTTGTCACTGAAATAGTAATTGACAAAAGGCCGTTTTCATTTAGGTCACTGAGTGGGTTTTGAATGAACTACGCAACTGTTTCAAAAAAGCTAATACGCAACGCTACCAATTATAATAAATTTATGTTTTTATCAGTTTCACTAATTAGAGAGTCGCTAAAAGACATGTTTGTTAATAATTTGTTTCCAATAATTAACCAACCAGCCGTTACATTATAAGCTCTGCCAGTGCACCTTCCTAGCAAGCATAATGACGGAGAAATAACTATTACTTTTAACCTACTTAAAGAATAACAAAAGAGACAAGTTATTGCTCGATTCTTCGGCATGGGATACTCCCCGTAAAATTACAGGCACACGAGGTATTCTTCTAAAAAGCAGAGGGTCCTGGGTTCCAGGGCTCGCACTTCTGAGTTTTTCGGAATTTATGTGTGATATTAGATTTGAAATTTACTATGAGGTTTACGGTGAGGAAATACATCGGGAGGAAACGTACAGATCTGCGAAGCAATTCAATGGTGTGTGTGAAGTTCTAATCCGCACTGGGCCTGAGAGGAGGCTTGTGCCCAGCAGTGGGACGTATTTAGACTGAAGATGAGGTATTCAATCTTAACCGTCTATGATGGAAAAGAAAAAAAAGCCATAGACAATGTGACTGGCAACTCATTTCGAGGACACATCGTATAGATGGCGTTATACTCTGACTGGACTGGGAAAGGCCTGCGGAAAACCGATCAGATTGGCGCCAACATTTAGTGCAAACTTTGTGACAACGCCCGGTTCGAGACACTTGCTGACAAGAAACAGGCGACATCAAGGCACGGTAACAACCACCTTAAACCTCTCTTGTCAGGCTTGTGGCTGAGTTGCCCTCGCATTGGTTCATATAGCCACAGAAGGCGTTGTCTTCTTCTTCTTCTTTTGATTGTGGCGTTACAAGTCGTTATAGCGACGACAACTTCGCCAATGTCGGTAAAAAAATGTAATTATAAAATCTTGTGACAAAATGTCGGCAACGTTGTACGGTAATGGTCAAAGACCCCTCCTACCCCCCTGTCGGGCTCTTAGCCAACGGTCAATGATATCCCTCAGAAACTGCCAGGAAATCATTAGCCGTTGCCCAGGGTGCACCGGACCAAGCACTGCTCTTCCCCCCGGACGGATCCGAAAACGAACCGCAGCTCTTGTTCACACGTGGAGGTAACCCGACTCGCACCCCAAGGCGTTGTCTCCCTGACAATCAATTCGTCTGTAGTAGACTCAAAATCAATATACTTCGACCATAGACACTCACTTTGATGGTAGACTCCGGCAGATTGAGCTGCGCGGCGAGCTCGCAGCGGCGCGGGCGCGACACGTAGTTCTCCTTGAAGAACTCCTTCTCCAGCCGCGCCAGCTGCTCGCGCGTGAACGCCGTCCGGTACCTCCTGGACATAATGTCATATAGCGTTACTAGTTGGCCGAAGAAGCGTCTCCGGTTCAGCTCAGAAAAGTCCTGACACTGTCCATTATGCTCAGTGTAAAGTCGGTCACAAAATACAACGCGTGTAGGTATAAAATGACATTTTTTTTTTTTATATGATTAGGAAGGCAAACGAGCAAGTGGGTCACCTGATGGTAAGTGATCGCCACTGCCCATAGACACCCGCAGCCCCGGAGGGATTGCAGATGCGTTGCCAACTTAGAGGACTAAGATGAAATGCCTCTTGTGCCCGTAATTTCCCCGGCTGTCTTACTCTCCACACCGGAACACAGCAGTGCAAGCACTGCTACTTAGCGGCAGGATTAGCGAGTAAGATGGTGGTAGCGATTCTAGTTTTATCCACAACGAAGTTAAAGGGGGGTCGAAAATGGCCTGAACTGCTTCGAGAAAAGGATAGTACGGCCGTGCCGCTTTTTTTTGCTCGACTTGGCGGGGGCACTGCCGTGCCCCCAGATGAGAACAGTTAGCGGCCGTTTCGACCCGCGTGTTATCCTACTATAGTAATATTATAAATGTGAAAGTTTGTGAGAATGTTTGGATGTTTGTTACTCTTTCACGCCAGAACGGCACGACAGATCTGGATGAAATTTGGAACATAGATAGATTATAGTCTGGAATAAAACATAGGCTACTTTTTATCCCGGAAAATTGCGCATTTCCTGCGTGATAGCGATAAACGAATTCTATGCAGACGGAGTTGCGGGCAACAGCTAGTTTAGTTATAGTTAGTTTACCTAATTTTAGACTTCGCTCATAAGTTCTACAGCTTACAGAGCCACTAGTTCGTAGCCACTAGCTTTACAAGAAACGAAAGAAATAAAGTGTATAGGAGCAGGCTCAAAATGATACGAAGGCTGAATTGAGGCACGGACGAAGCTATCTCGTACGTGAGGTTACGGAATGAATATCGAGGCAAGTATAGGTATAATTAGTTTAGTTCAACAAAGAGTTTAATATTCACCTTATATTTGGATCCGATGGCACGGAATTAGAGTTGGTCATCTGCTCCGACTGCGGGCTTAGCGACTCTGTGGACAAAGAACGTTCCAAATTCAAAAATAGATTCCATATTTAACCCTCAATTTCAGAGGACCGATTATTACTTATCTATCGTAAAGCAACCGCTTTCTAAAGGGTTACAAGTACGCACTTCATACAGCATATTATCTAAATTACTCAAAACTACTTGTATTCAGAAACACAAAGCGAGCCGCGATACTTAAAAAAAACTAATTAGTCTATGGAATTGAGTTATCAAAAAAAGAGGCAGACTCGAAACCGGTAGCGGAGGTGCTAATTGAACGCACCCAGCGTTTCAAAAGGAATACATTAACACAAAGCAAACACAAATAAGCTATTGTCTAATTAAATATTTTCCCATGTATATTTTCTCCCGCCATTATAGCTGGTCACAAAGAAACCGAAGCGTTCAGCCGATCGCCGCTCAATTAAGAAAAAGTGCCACCGAACCGCCGACTTTACAGATCTGATTAGTCGTTGAAGTGGTTCTAAATTTAAACGCGGTGCGTTATTGACACTGACTGTTAAAACGCTTTCAACTCCATTGTCTATGGTCAGAGAATTAAGACGCTTCTAAATTTGAAACTAGTTCGTGTAATGATGATGTTGGCTTCATTGACTCGTAGATGTCGCGCTTTGTTAAAGAAGTTTAAATACCGAATTATAAAAAACTGCAGCCGTATTAAAGACATCGTTATTGAAAATTTATCACCACTTGGGTATTTTGAACACATGATGTTTTTTTTTTGTTGGATCGGTGGCGTCTTGGCCACTTGAGTAGTTCCCATGCTGGGTGGCGACAGACCACTTGGATCAATTTGCAACTGTCTAGCCGAGCTTCCTTCGGCTCAATAGGCTTGTTGTCAAACAAACCTTTTTTTGATCTAACCTTTTCTGTGACTCTATGGTCACCAGCTGCGCCGTTATGGCGTGTGTCTGGCATTTTCGAAAAAAGAACAAGGAAACGAAACAAGATTTTAAAAAGCTTCCGTTTGACGGTTTCCGTCGGCGTTCCATTTTTGAACGGAAGATCATTCCGTTTTATAACCGACTTAATTACATTTTAATGTTGTAAGTTGTAACTGCCGCGCTTAGAAACAATTAATGGAAATTAACTAATTTGTCAATAAAATATCTGGTTTTTTTTCTAGTTTAAGTTTCCTTCTTGACTTTTCTTGTTACCCTAGGCTCTGTCTACTCCGTAAAGTACAAACACGTGTTCAATATCTATGAATGTATGGTAAAATGGGATTAAAGAAAAAACAGAATGTACCAGTTGCTTCTCTTCCCGCGCAGATGCTAAAACCCATTGAGGGAATGGGCAAAAATCTTAGGAATCATATTATAGGCGATGCGGCATGCAACCCATCACCACTTGGATTCCCCTTTGCACCTGTATAGGTGGTATGCGTATGCCCATCATGCTATACGTGACCTTTAGGTCTTGTTACCTTAGACTCTGTCTAAGACGTGATTTCTGTACGTATGGTGCACTCAACAATTATACAGATGAATACTGTCCACTGAATTTCACACAACCCCATATGAGGAGCGAATGAATGGAGCAACGCCGGCTAGTGACGTCGCGTTTACAAATAATGTCGCAACGCCTGCGCTTTGTTTCAACACTCTAATTGGGGACGGCTACGGTGCAAGTGAGACAAAAGATGGTGATGATTGTAGTGCTGTGAGCACTACCGTAGGCTTATTAGTTACCTAACTCGCTCGCAATCGCCATCGTGTTCATTTTGACAGTTCATGTATAGTCACATTCATACAAGAACTGTCAAAATGAACACGATGGCGATTGCGAGCGAGTTAGTTAATAAGCCTACTGGACGTTTGACGAGCCTAGTTGTTAATGATGCTGGCTATGAAGCTAGAGGTCCCAGGTTCGAATCCGGGTAGGGGCTGACATTTGTATGATGGACACGAATGTTTGCGCCCGAGTCATGGACTCATGGATGTTGTATGTATTTATCTACATTATATAAGTATGTTTATCTTGTTTGGGACTGGGTCAATTGGTGTAATTTGTCTCATGATATTTATTTATTTACTTATTTATCAATTTCAGCTGAACCTTATACTTTGTTTTTTTGGCATTAAAAAAGGTAAACAGTGTTGAGACGTATTTTTATTCAAAACAGGTTTTAAAAAATAAATAACAACATTACAATTTTAAATGGCTGGAATATTGTGATTTGTTTTGTTATGGTTTTTTATTTTCACAATACAAAATAACCTTACATCGCCTTTTCACATATCTTTTTATTTCGCTTATTCTGTCATCGAAAAGTTCAGAAACCAACAAACGAGCGTATTATTAAGGCGTTACGAAACGTTCCTTTTCACAAGTCCACATTATTCGTCTAACAACGGCGCTAGTTAGCGCCTCGCAGTCGCTCTAATGATTTGGTTATGTCTTGACATTTGTAACGTCGTATAGCGTTACAAAAAGATTATACGCACAAACCAGACAAATTTTCTTTTACTTCCCTATATTATTAACTAGATCCCATAAATTATTGAACTATACTTACTAACCTTCTATTGATCAAAACCGCATTAAAATCCGTTGCATAGTTTTTAAATGATTATATCTTACTATACCTACTTTGTCTGCGTAGAATTAGACATATAAACCTTCCTCTTGAATCACTCTATCTATTAAAAAAACCGCATCAAAATCCGTTTCGTAGTCTTAAAGATCTAAGCATACATAGGGATAGACAGACAGGAAAGCGACTTTTTTTTATACTATGTAGTGATGAAGATGTCGTCAAAACAAAACAATATATACTCAATGTTAAGATTCATTTAAGAGTGGAATAATGATCCTAATATCACCTAATAATTGCCGTGGCTACAAATACTAATGCTGCCTCAAATACGAGATACTCGGCCATTTTAATAGCTCAAATCCCAAATTGCACAACGAAGCATCATTTTAATTACTTAGCCATCGCAATGTCGCATAACTCTCGGAATCAGTAAAATGTAAAACCAGTAAGCCACAGCCCCTAATTGCCTACTGCGTGTAAAGAATTTGTCGTAAACCTCTAAAACGCTAAGTCAATCAACTAACAGTATTTGAAGGTAGCTAATTGGTGTCATAAAGCAAAAGCAATAAATGCCATCGAAATCCCGGCCAATTAAACGCTAAGCGCTTAATTAAATAGTGGCTGCGTTCAATTTAATCCCAATAGCCCTTGTAACCGATCGTGCATTTGGCATTATTGGGATATCCTGTGCCCCCGGCACGCGTTGGTAATTGTGTCGTGTGTTGTCCCTTTAATGCGTTTATTGTCTATGGCCGTGTTACTGGCCAGATCGTTACGCTGATTTGAAATCGGAACGGGCCGATGTTGCATTATCGTTTTGGAGTGAATAAAAATCATTTTATGGATGTCAAGATGGAATTAGTGAATTAGGTCGGAATAACTTTGATAAGATGTGCTCTAGTTTTTGTTTAGCTTGTTTTATTAGCAGGAAGCAATTCCTGTTTGTTGATTTTAATGAAGTTACAATCAAAAATAAAAATGTAACTTTCAATAAGTTTACCCTGTAGGTAAGACTTAATCTGCACTTAAACATGGTATAAAACAAAGTCGGTCTACATCGTCTGTATGTATGTATTATGTATGTTACGCTTGCATCTTAAGCCACTAGTTTAAGTCAGGGCGTGTAGCTAATAAGAAATAAAATCAAAATCTGAAAAATTATGACCATTCATTAAAAAAGTTATCACGTTTCTTTATCAGGTCTCTAGCTACGTGAAGCTAAATAAAAAAGCAGATTGTAAACTAGTGATTTACATCTAAGTTAATCCATATCCCCGAGGAATCAAAACAATTTACACCATTTGCCGAACAATTATCCAACATGGACCCAATTACGAACGTCCCCCGACACGCTCCCCTACACAATTTTCATAATAAAATTCGTATCTACTAGTCGCCAGCGATCTAATGAAGATAAATATCTCAGTAGGGAGCACGGTGCAATAAAAACAAAATCAGTTTAAGCCCAATTGACAAGACGTATTACGTTCTCGACCCCTACGGCGCTGCCAATTTAATTTTGCCGCCGGCGAAGAGCGGAACTAATGGTCCGTCGTAGTACATTCATGGTTACGCGCGACAGTAGCGCTGCGCGCAACGGCATCGTTAAGTTTGTGGCCACGCGTGCGTTCCAAAATGGCCACTTGTCAAATTGTGGCGCGAATCCACCCGCGCAGTTAACTTTTTCTAAAGCATAGACAATGGATTGATTCACGCGCTCTTCTTTTGTCTGCGGCAGCTGTGGTCCCGTTTACTTTATTTGACGGTAATTGAACGTTTAACATTGATAGTTTAATCTATTTTGGTTAACGGTTGCGGTGGCGTATGTTCACGGCTTTCGCTCTGAATGGGGTAGGTAGGACTCGATTTAGCTGCAAAAATATATGACTGAAAATACAAACACGTACGACTGGCATTGAGGTCACAAGATTATCCTCAGGTGAATAGAATGGAAGGATGCAACCGCAACAAATGTTGTCGGTAGAATATAGTTTTTGAGTAGGTACTCTACTTAAAGTTGTATAGTTAAAACGCATACACACTATCGTAAGTTTACAACGACGTTTAAATAATTATATTCGATATCGTGATAAATACCATTTAGATTAGATTAGATTACTCAGGAAAATGCCAATTTCATACCGCGTTGTAGTGACAAATTAGCCGATTTCTACAAGTTATGATCTAACATTCTACTAATATCATAAATGCGAAAATTTGTGAGGATGGATGGATGTGACGATGTTAGTGTGGATGTTTGTTACTTCTTCACGCTGAAACGACTAGACAGATTTGCATCAATTTAGAACGGAGATAGCTGGTACTCAAGATTAAGACATAGGCTACTTTTTATCTCGGTAAATATCTTAATTTCCGCGGGATAGCGATATACATGTCAAAGGTCGTAGCTGCCTAATGTAAGTCTAATTTTACGCGGAAGAAGTTAATATAATATGTACGTTATCAAATATTGTCGATTTTCGTACCTCGTCAGAAAAAACAGATGATGAATTTGAAAAAAGGCCACAAAAATTAACCTTACGTAGGATTAAGTATGTTTATTTCCATAATTAATGTTTTTACATACGAAACAGTTACTTAAAATCTCACTCCTTGAGCTCGTCGCATTTTGAACCACAGACAAAACAGACGATCTCGGAAACCATAAAGCCATTCAAAGCCATTGTAGTTTTTATCAGTCGATTACCAAAACCTAACGGTGCGTTGCAATAAAACCTCAATAAAAATATTAAACTCGAAATTATTGTAAAGAACGGGACCAAAGATTTCGGACATTACTTCAACAAAGAGGCGGCTTTCCTCAAAGGGGTTGTAAAAAGGTCATAATTACCTAAACGTTTCGGCAAATATAACTTTACCGTCCGAAACGTCATCCGCCGCAACTGTAGCACCTTATCTAATTCAAATAAAGACCAGATTGGTGAGAAAGGAGTTTATCTAACAGTATTAGATGGAGTTTGGCTACCTGTCTGTTATCTTAAAATGTTTATTACAGTTTGTTTAGGTTTAGTTTTGTGAAACTGGACCTAAACTGCCTGTTAAAAATGTATATGAAAAAAATCGTACACTCGAGAAAAAACAATGTAGATGTATAATTATACCTTCCATGCTGGTCTGGGAGCAAAGAAACAACATAGAATGCACCAGTTGCTTCTCTTCCCGCGCTAGGTAAAAGCCGATCGAGGCAATAAGCGAAAATCTTAGGAATCATGTTATAGGCGGTGCTAGGAACCCATAACTATTTTTATTCCCCTCTTCCACCTATACGGCCACAATCATCCTAAACGTGGCCTTTAGGTCTTGTTACCTTAGGCTCTGTCTAATCTGTAAGGGATAATGGCGTGTTTTATAGCTGAATTTGTAAACACACTGAGTCATTTAGACATTGATATTGTGCAAGTGGTTACAGACGCAGCCATGATAGATAATCAACATAGCAGATACAGTGAGCGCATGAATCTGTAGGACGTATTTAAGACAGTGTAATAAAGGTCCGGCTACACCAGCACGTCTAGCACGAGGTACACGCGCGACGCGACTCTCGACTGGACAAAACTCTCCCGCGGCTGTCAATTATCTAGCTTTGCGTAGCACTTACCGGTCGGTGATGCCTTGTGTATAAAAAATTTGGCCGAGAGTTTTATTCTTTTGTGACAACACTGAATCCGTAATAGCGCGGCACCATTTCGTTCGTTCCGCGTAAAAGACGTCGACGGTGCGTTTACGCAGCAAAAGTATGAAGAAACGGTGAGAGGACGTGACGCATGCGACACCACTGCGTATACGCAGCGGTGTGATCGCTCCTTTACAGAGAATGATCGAGATGGACGAATGAGAGAGTGAACGGAGTTAGTCGAGTTGAACTGCAAGTGTGTTAGCATGACGTGTTTTTGTTGTTTGAGTTTATTTTTGTATTTACTAGATTCTGCCCGCGACTTCGTCTGCGTAGAATTATACATATAAACCTTCCTCTTGAATCACTCTATCTATTAAAAAAAACCGCGTCAAAATCCGTTGCGAAGTTTTGAAGATATAAGCATACATAGGGATATAGGGACAGAGAAAGCGACTTTGTTTTATACTATGTAGTGAGTACCTAGTGATGATTTATAAAATAGAGACATTGAAGTTAGAATGTGTGTAAAGCCCGACCAGTTAAACAAAACAAAAAACGTTATTAGTGACACGCATTTGTTTATGACGATTCTTAGGAATCATGTTATAGGCGATGCTAGCAACCCATCACTATTTTGATATCCCTTTCCATTCCACCGATAGGCCCACAATCATGCTACACGTGGCCTTTAGGTCCTGTTTCGTTAGGCCCTGTCTACTAAGAAGTGATTTACGTATGTATGTATGTATTTATGTTTGTTGAGAAAAGGTCCAGGTATTTTTATTACAAGTTATTACAATTTACAAGTTTTTATTTAACTTGCAACGTATGTGTACGTTTGTCCGGTTGGAATCTTGCGACTCAATTTCATTGGGAAGTATTCTATTAAGAAGTTTTCCAAACAAACGTCCCGTGAACTGCTACCTTTACAATAGATGCGTGGGCGCAGCTTTGTTGTGAAGAAATCGAGGTCACCTCCCACATCGTTACAAAACTGTTTAAAACGAAAACATGTACTCACTTAAATGTTTACAAAGATGATAATTAGCACTTACACACAACGCAAATCACATCTATATCCCTTACGGCATAGACAGAGCCTAAAGTAAGACCTAAAGACCACGTTTAGCATGATTGTAGGCGTATAGATGGAACTTCCATGCTGGTGAGTTGAATTGAATGAACAGTTGAACTGATTAATTAATAGAAAACTACAGAATCCGTTATGAGCATAGGATATTTATTGTCCCGGGAAAATGGAAACATCCCGCGGGATGCAGATAACTAAGTAGCTAAAAATAACAATATAATTAATACATTTAACCAATGTTATCAGACTTTTTTTATACTAGAGACTAATTGAAAATGAATAAACACCTAAACCTACCCGTCAATTAACATTATATGTACTCTAATACAAACATACATAAACCACGCCATTATCCCTTATGGGGTAGACAGAGCCCAATGTCACAAAACCTTAAGGCCATGTTTAGCATGATTATGGGCGTATAGGTGACAAAGCGAATAAAAATAGTGATGGGTTGCTAGCCGCATCGCCTATAACATGATTCCTAAGATTTTCGCCAATTCCCTCGATGGGCTTTTACCGGCGCGGGATAAGAAGCAACTGGTACATTCTATGTTTTTTCTTTACTCCCAGACTAGCATAGAAAAAGGTAGACAACAACAATAAATCTGTTTACAACGTACACAACTCAATACGGTTGTTTCTTTGTCCTTTACGTTAAAAGTGAGCAACTGGTGTGTTACTTTTTCTTGATAAACTAAATTTTAACTCATACAATCTAGTCTTGCATGTACCTACCTAGAGGTCTTAGTTACCTTTGCTCTTCGGCGAAGAAGGTGGAGTGACATCATAATGTTTCGACATCAAGTCAACAGACAACGACAATTTATGATCCACAGAGTAACTTCTGAACGCTTCCATTACCAACACACTTCAAACTTGTCAAAATCAAAACTGGCCACTAAGAAAACTCTTTGCTGTTAAAATTCAAACTGGCTGGTAATACGCGCTAAACGTCAAAATGAAAACACTGGCCGCTAAAAAAGAAAAGTCTTGTCTATGGTAGAGTTAAGCGGCAAACTGAGTGGCAAGTGGGAGTACTAAAAATCTATAACGCGTCGACCAATAACGTGGCCAGTTATCCCCACCAATTAGGGCGGGGCTTGATCGGCTGTCTCTTTCGCTCGCGCTTTAAGCTTGTAGGTGAGGAATACACAGGGACGGGTAATGAAATGCTTTTTAAGTTTAAGATAAGGAAACTAGATTCAGTTGTTCCCACTTTAACAGTACAATTATGTGGTTTTCTGGGAAAAAATGTGGGAATTTATTTTTACTTTTTTTATCTTAACACTTCATCACTATAATTAAACTCATTTTCTCTTGATATGGAATAAAATGATTAAATGATGTTAATGACAATATCTTAAAAGGAATTAAGTTTTTTTTTTAGCATAGATATGTAGGTTTTTAGGATTAGTGTCTGTGTATTTTGTTTCAATACTTTTGTAAAGATTTAAATTAAATTAAAGATTTGAATTTTTAATAAAAAAAAAGAGATTATTTTCTTTTAAAAAACTCTTAATAGTCTAACTAACTCCGAATCGATAAGTAAAATGGCGTAGGTACCGTCATAATTACTTCCCCTTAAACACTAATACTAGTCTAATCCCTACTAATATTATAAATGCGAAAGTAACTCTCTCTGTCTGTCTGTTACGCTTTCACACCTAAACCACTGAACCAATTTTAATGAATTTTGGGACAGAGATAGTATCAGTCTTGGCGAAAGACAAAGGATAGTATTTTTTCCCGGCAAATTGCTTAGTTCCCGCGGGAAAGAGATAAAATCGGGCGTCAGCTAGTAGAGTTATACATACATAAATCACCCCTTACAGGGTTCACAGAGATTAAGGTAACAAGACCTAAAGACCACATTTAGCATGATTGGTGGCGTATAGGTGGAAAGGGGAATCAAAGTAGTGATGGGTTGCTAATCGCCTAAAACATGATTCTTACGGTTTTTATCCATTCCCTCAAAATTCAAAATCCAAAATTTTTTTTTTGCAAATTGGCGGCCAAGGGCTCTTTTACATGTCTTTTTTTAAACTACCAGCGCATTCGGAAAGACCATCATTGCCAAGAAGAATGCGTCGCAAGAAAATTGACACAAAATCATTTTTTTTTTAATAAAATACATTAAGCTACTACAATACATTTATAAAAGGGATGTATAAGGTCCCCGGGCCTTAAATTATATTTGTCTATAGTAGAGATGTATGAAGTCTCTACACTAGTCAAATATAAACAGGCTCTTATCCCCACTGCACCCCCGTCTTAGCTTTTAATGATATCGTTTCATTTCACCTACACCCGCAATCATGCTCAACGTGGCCTTTAGGTACCTCAAGCTCTGTCTACCCCGTAAGGGATAAAGACGTGATTTGTGTATGAATGTATAGTTTAGTTAATTTATATTTATCTGTAGTTGTTACTCTTGCAAATTAGTCTGGTTCCATTAAATTCCAAATTACAGCCTAAATACTCCAACCGCAAACCTTAAACGTCATTTCCTGGAACGTCGCATTGAACAAAATGTGGAAGCAGTAAAACCAACGGGCGAACCAAAAACCTATCATAAAAGAGAAATTCATTTATCTAAGGCCACAGCAACACTCTATAATTGAGCAAGACAAAAGTTGTGGCCCAACAACGAACAAAAGAAAAAACTATTGTCTATGGTCTCCTTTCTTTTTAATTGTTTTGGCGGCAAAGTTGACAGACGTCAAGCAGGCAAGATGGCGGACAAAAGAGGATCACAGAAGTCGGGACAATATGTGCTACCGTTTGCCTAATTTGTCAGAATTAAAGCGTGAAATACTTTGGTCTTTTCATATTTGTTTATTACGAGTGTGATTTATTGGTTTGGCGTATGTAAACAATAATAATAATTGAAGTCGGTTGAATGGAATTGTCGATACCTTTAAACAATGATTTGAAGATTTTATAACTCTACATTAGCTTTGAAATCCAGATTAATTTTCAATTAATAATTCAATTTAATTTTTAGTTGCTTTCAAATAAGTAAAACAATTGAATTTAGAATAGTAGATTGATCAACGAGGGAGGGAAAACACCAATTTCACATGATTTATTTTGGCACCAGAGCGAGGCCTATATTTCGACTGTTGTTTTAAAATAAATAGAAAACAAAAGTTCAAGACGAAAAAATATTCACTGACTAAAAATATGAATATCTCAGTTCTGCAATGGAATTTTACTTGGTGCCCATAGAACGAAATAAAGTTGATTTAAAGACCTATTTAATGATCAGACTCTCATGTTTGTTGGGTTTTGCCGCATAGTGCTTTGAGTAAAATTAAACCCACACACATGTGTCTACAAGATACCGCTAGTTACAATGAATTTTGTAAAAGGTCAGTAAAATAAAACGCTTCTTTTTTTAATTAGCTCTAAAGCCATATAAACTAAACAATTATAACCTCACGCCTTTTAAACGTCCATGTTAAAATAGGAACTACTCATATTTTCGCCCCTGACGACCCTATTTTTTACACCCCTGTTTTGTAAACATTGTTATGCTGAATTAGTTTATAAACACCGGATTACCGCCCTCGTGTTATAATCTCGGATGAAAGGGACGATTATTGTGAAGTTGAGTGCCAGAAGTGACTTTTTATTGTATTATAATGAGATATAATTATCTAGTTTTTAGTGTTTTGCCTAAGAAAACTGCCGACGGCAACCACATCAAAGATTTTTTTTTAATTTTGACTGTCTCTGGATTACTTTTGAATTTGAAATTTGCCGCTAGCTTTTTGTTGAAGAAAAAACATTGCGACGAAAGGTTTCTACGGTTTTTGTAAGGAAACACGCTGTAAAAAGGGTAAAAGGACCTTATCCCATGAACTTAAGAGTTTTTAATTTGAACTACCTTTTGTAAGCTTGTAAGAGACAATAATGGCTCTAGGTATGATATTATTATATTAGTATCAACCAGATTCCTTTACGTATTATTTAGAAAAAAAGATAGACGGACAATTAAGTTATTCTAAAATAATTTTCCTGCCATTGGCCTGGGGGTCAAGAGAAAACATAGAATTAATAATAAATACCAGAATAGAATTTACCAGTTTCTTCTCTTCCCGCGCAGATAAAAGCCCATCGAGGGAATGGGCGAGTCTTAGGAATCATGTTATGGGCGATGCGGCTAGCAAACCATCACTATTTTGATTACCCTTTCCACCTATACGCCTTAATCATGCTAAACGTGGCCTTAAGGCTTTGTCACGTTAGGCTCTGTGTACACCGTAAGGGATAAAGACGTGATATATGTATGAATTTAATTTTCCTTTTGAGGTACAGAATCTTAGATAGGTACAGTCTCATTTCAAAATCTGCTAGTACTTTAATTAAATTTAACTACTTTTAGATACGATATTTTTTTCAAAATAGCGACGGTGTTTTGTGAAACAATCTAAACTATTATAGAACAATGCCGGCGGCTCGTCCTCGCCCCTTTGTCTGTCTGTTTATCTGTCTTTGGCGGCCTTAACTGTTTTACAACTGTCATTATCCATTAAGGATTCACCGCTAGGTAATTTTGACAATAGGCTTATTTGGAAATGGTGGTAGTTTGTTTTAAATGGCAAAAATGAGAGTATTTTTGTTTTTGAGATAGAGTAGATATTGATAAATTACCGAAAGCGTGGAATTGCATTATCTTTATCCCTTACGGGGGAGACAGAGCCTCATCACAAAACCTTAAGGCCACGTTTAGCATGATTAAGGGCGTATAGGTGGAAAGGGAAATTAAAATAGTGATGGGTAGCCAGCCGCATCGCCTATACATACATACATACATATATTACGTCTTTATCCCTCACGGGGTGGGGTAGACAGAGACTAAGATCACAAAACCTTAAGGGCACGTTTAGCATGATTAAGGGCGTGTAGGTGGAAAGGTAAATTAAAATAGTGATGGGTTGCTAGCTGCATCAACTGTAACCTGATTCCTAAGACTTTCGCCCATTCCCTCGGTGGGCTTTTACCATCTGCGCGAAGAGAAGCAACCGGTACATTCTATGTTTTTTCTTTGCTCCCAAACCAGCATGTAAGTTTTGACCGGACTGTTATTGTATTACCACTCTGACTACCTCCTCTCTTCGAAGGCAGTAAAAAGGAGTTTATATGATAGGTGGAAAAATTGATAGCAATCAGCGCCGCCCGTGGACACCCGTAACATAGGGGGTTCCGGGTGCGTAGCTGGCCCTTTAAGAAAGGAGTAGACTTGTTTTTTTGGAGATCCCTAGTGAACCGGTCTGGAAAACCTGATGCCAACTGATCCCACAGTTTAAGTGAGTAGTAAGAAGTTCCGCGAGAAACAAACGGCCAAATTAAAGTAACATATACATACATATTTTCAAAAAAGCCGTGTTAGCCTAGTGGTTTGACCTGTGGCCTCTCAAGCAGAGCGTCGTGGGTTCAAATCCCAGGCGTGCACCTCTGAGTTTATCGGAATTTATGTGCGAAAATTACATTTGAAATGAAACCTGCACACATCTGCGAAGAAATTCAATGGTGTGTGTTAAGTTGCCAATCCGCACTGGGCGCGCGTGGGAACTATAGCCCAAAACCTCCAATACACGGAGGCCTATGCCATGAGGCACGCCGAATTACGCGACAATTTAATAATAAAAAAAACAACATACTTAGTGAAATTGTAGCGAATTCGGAATAAAAAAGGCGATATTATTTTTATACATACATATTTTACGTCTTTATCCCTTACAGAGTAGACAGAGAATGTTTAACGAGATTGTGTGATCAAATCGAAGTTAGCGAGATTGTGTGATCAAATCAACAAACAATAGAAATGTCTTCAAAAGTGTTTACTTCTCTATTTAGCTATTTCTTCTACGCTTAGAGGGTAGTCGGGTAACGGCACCATTGATAAACGAGAACCCAATAATGGACAAGAACTTATTAAATTTAAAGAAACAAAGGAATGAAGTGTCCATTACTGGTGCTTGGCAACTTAAAATGTCGATCACTGGTGCCATTACCCTAAAAAGGAGTAAAGATCACTCACCATGAGGCCTGTCGTCCACCCCATCGCTGTCCACCTCACTCCTCACGCTCCCAGGACTGGCTCTCTTCATCTCCTCCCCCTGCCCCTCAGAATAGCCCCCCAACCTCTTCTCATACGACATGAAGAACGGGAAATTGGGCACCCGATTCTGCTGAAAATAGTACCCCATTTTCGTATCGCGTATCTTCGCATCCTCGTCTTCCGATGTGCCGGCGTAATCTTGAGATATCGAGTTCTCAATGTCGATTTCTGGGGACCGCCGCTCGTTGAGACCGACTATCGACTCGATGGAGAAGTTCTTCGGTGGTATCTTGGTGGGCATCTTGCTTATTTCGGATTCCATTTTCACAGTCACTCACACACTCGCGGTAGGAATTCAACTGAGTGCCTCTGACAGATTTGGGTCTGAGCGCACGAGAGGCCCCGCCCATCCCCATGGGGAGTGGGCTTTATTATTACGACTACCCAAACTTCAACTGTATTTCCAGGAGTATGGATTGAGTTTCCGTTGTAGTCAGCTAGTACGATGGTAGAGCGAGTTGTTGAGAGGCGATTTGGTGTTGTAATGTAACGTTTTAAGGGCTGTTTTTGTGTGCATGGTTTGTTTAGAATTTAAACTCATTTCACCCAATAATGACCCGTTCAATACTGTAGACTGCGGCCAAGTTGTAAGCACGAACTAAGTATTTTATTATGGAGCACTTTATGAGCAATTTGAGTTAAAATTTGGGATGTTTTGCAGGTAGATTGGGATTTTATGGCATCTTGTTTGGTCTACATGCATTAGTGAAGTAAAATAACGTTATTAGATGCATATTGATTGCACCGCAACTTAATCGTCTGCATATTCGTTTATCGCTATCCCGCAGGAATTATACAATTTTCCGGGATAAAAAGCAGCCTATGTGTTATTCCAGACTGTAATCTATCTATGTTCCAAATTTCATACAGGTCTGTCCAGCCGTGCTGGCGTGAAAGAGTAACAAACATCCATCCATACTTACAAACTTTCGCGTTTATAATATTAGTGCGACTAATTAGAAATTAGTATAGCCTGCTACACACACACTTGTGAATAAGTTAAATGGTGTGTGCAAATTTTAAAGGTTTCTACAACAACACCCTAGTTCTTTTTTGTCTGTACGATGGTGACAATTTCCAAATCGTTTAGAAGGTTTTTTTGTATTAAACATACATACATAAATCATGTCTTTATCCCACATAGGTTAGACAAAACCTAAGGTAACAAGACCAAAGGTCGCGTTTAGCATGATTGTGGACGTATAGGTCGAAAAAGGAATCAAAATAATGATGGGTTGCTAGCTGCATCGCCTGCAACATGATTCCTAAGATTTTCGCCAATTCCCTCGTAATATATACATAGTGTAGGTAGATACTTCAACCAATTTACCAAAAACCTTCTTCATGAATCGCTCTATCGAGTGCAAACCGGATACATAACGGTTGAGCAGTTTTTGAGTTTACTTGTCACGAACACATAGACAGACACGGTGGAGGGCTTTGTTTTGTAATTATTAGGAAGTGGAGACGGTAATGTGACGCGGAAACTCGGAAATTAAATTTTCGACTGATTGTTAGATTACTAGAGCTTTAATTTAAGTTGCCCGTTTTTCTAATTCAGCACAATTATTTAACACTTTCGAGTGCTATTATTACACGTGCAGTCTTTAGGTATAGCTTTAGTACCTAAGTATCAGTGGCGTGGAGTCCATAAAACTCGACCACCTGCCTATTTTAAGGCAGTTGGCCACTTTTATTATGCAGAATTAGAGGAAATGCTAGTTAAATTCCCTTTTGGCTTGCCTTAGCTTAGCCACTGGTAAGTATAAAACAAAGTCGCTTCGCGCCGCCCAGTCCGCCAAACGGATCCCCAGGCCACAGTAGAACCTTTTCTCAATCAACGTTGGAGTACCTACCTACTTTGACGTACAAGCCGATCACTTACAAGTATTGCGATAAGGTAGGATTGGGCCGCCATTGCTACGTAGTAACAGTAGTTCTGTGGACCCAGGGGCCCGATTTCTGAAAGCACAAAATAAATGTGAAAATACCACAAGAAAGCGGTGATAAATTGTGCTGAATTTGAAATACGAGTAGCTTAGAAGATACTTACGGCTATCAATAATCTTTCGACCTAGTCAAAACTTTGATTAGAACTGTAGTTTTGAAGATATAACCAGATTTAAGGTCTTCGCACATTAAAACAACTCAACGGCGACTCGACTCTATGCTAGACATTGAAATTTAAGCCCAGCTGTGTCATTATGTTCTAGGTTTAATTTCAAAAAATGATTATAAAGTAGTGTACAACGAGTGGCCTACGCATAGTACGCATCGTACACTAAAGGTCAACCCCGAAGAGCAAGTTTTAAATTTCACTTGCACCGCCATCTATTGTGCACTAGCATTTCTAAGTTTCAGATATTTAAATAAATATTGCGAAAAGCGCCATCTAGTGACCAATAGCACTGCTACACTGTCCGAAATTGTCACGAGCTTTACGTGCATCATGTAGTTGTCATAATATTCTACTAGATGGCAGTATTGTCAATGACTTCTTTAATAATTTTTGGACATTGAAGGTTTCCTTACGATGTTTTCCTTCACCAAGAAGCTCAGAATGAAGTGACAGTGTAGTGTCGCTGTTGCGGCAATACTTGGAGCGAGGAAAAGTTTATTGTTCGAAAATAATGCATTTTTTTTTATTTATAGAAGTGGTACGACATCGTGCAAGGTCCGTCCGGACTGCTACCACCATCTTACTGACTAATCCTGCCGCCAAGCAGTGCTTGCGCTATGTTCCGGCGTGGAGAGTGAGACAGCCGAAATTACTGGAGATATTCTATTTTATTTATCTTAGCATTCTTAGCCCTCTACTCCACTCACTTACCACCGGGTGACCCACTTGCTTGTTTGCCTTGTCGTATAAAAATAATTCCTTAAAACCTTCACAATAGTTTATTTTGAAGTTTAACGAGGTACCTACCTATCATTTTGTTATGATTCATAAAAGATAACCTAAAGAGGTTTTCCCAAAACTTGTTTGCTAGTTTTATACGCATACTTACTCGTAGTTAGATACTTAAGGAACAATAAAGTTTGTTAGAACAAGGATTCTTATCAAACACCATGTAAAAACGTACCTAATAAATAACTTTTAAACTTAAACTCTTGGAGCGCGAAAATGACGGTGAAAACGAAGGTAGTTGTGCGCCGCTGTCAGTTGCGTCGAGTAGGTAACGAACAATAGTACATTGTGTGTTAAGGGCGGTAAGTGAGGCATTACGAACGAGTACATAAATATAAACTATGCATAACTTCTACAGACGAGATTGTACTACATAGTATAAAACAAAGCCGCTTTCCGCTGTCTGTCAGTTCCTATGTATGCTTAGATCTTTACAACTACACGCAACGGATTTTTATACGGTTTTTTTTAATAGATAGAGTGATTCGAAATAAAGTTTTATATGTATAATACGCAGACGAAGTCGCGGGCAGAAGCTAGTCCTACTAATATTATAAACGCGAAAGTTTGTAAGTATGGATGGATGGATGTTTGTTACTCTTTCACGCCAGAACGGCTGAACAGAGCTGGATGAAATTTGGAACAAAGATAGATTATAATCTGGAATAGCACATCGGCTACTTTTCATTCCGGAAAATTGCGTAATTCCTGCCGGATAGCGATAAACGAATTCTATGCAGACGAAGTTGCGGGCAACAGCTAGTATGAAATAAAAAACAATTGCTTAAATTTTAACAAGTTTTAATTCATAATACAATACATTTGGTCGTCAATTACTTATTATTAGGTATCTAACTTTTAATTATAACGTATGAATAGCTATCATCAGCTCTCCCTGCTTTAGACCTTTCTTTCCACGATGTTCAACGGTAGACCACCAAGCACGCTCTGGACGGCCGAGGAGGTGGGGTCCGGGGTTGGCTTCCTGATGGACCGCTTCGACGGCTCCACCTCGTACCGGCTCAGCAGCGCCGCCAGCCCCGCCAGCGACTGCATCCTGCCCAGACGCTCGCCTGGAAAAACCACATTCTAACCTCAAAATTCACCTCTTCTTTTCGACGCCAACGACACATACATCGCAGGTTCAACGCCAAGCAGTGGCGTAACTAGGGTGGCAGGGGTGGCAAAATGCCACAGGCCCCTAGCTCTACGGGGCCCCGAACTGGCTTGGTTTAGAGCGCAGAAGGGACGCTGATGCACTTGTGTATATTGAGGAAGGAGCCCCATCTGACGAATTTGCCAGCCCCAGACGTTATAGTTACGCCACTGACGCCAACGACCTATTTATACGTCCATTGCTTCAACGTTTAGTTGCTTTAGGCAACCTTCGTTCAATTGGGTTTAGGTTCAATATGTTTATGTTTATTTGATCATTCAATATAAAATTACATCATCACTTAAAATTAAATGTCAATGAATTTATATAATATAATATGTATACATATATAAATTGTCTTTACCCCTTACGGGGTAGACAAAGCCTAAGATAACAAAACCGTAAGGCCATTTAGCATGATCGTGGGATGTGCTTATAAATTTGTAGGACTCTTAACTTCGACCAAAAAACGAGGCCTTTAAGTTTATGTTGGTCATTTTTTTCAGTTCCACGCGCCGGTTCCGACACTAGACTGCCAGCACGCTTAACCGACTGCGTCCAGGGGGGTAATGAATGTATCTGGCAGCTTCACCTCCGTTAACACATTAACAAGAACTTGGCCCTTAACTTCACCCAATAACAAGGCCCTTAAGTTTAAAAAGAGAAGTCCTACTCACCAATGCAAGCCCTCGGCCCGTCTCCAAACGGAAGATAGCTGAACTTGTGGAACTGCTTGTTCTCCTGCAGAAACCGCTCCGGTATGAACTTGTCCGGCTCAGGGAAGTGCTGCTCGTCGTTCTGCAGGCTGTAGACAGGGACGACGATGTCGACGTCCTTGTCTATGGTGATGTCTGTGCCGGGGAGGCGGTAAGGCTTGTCACAGCGCCTCTGGAGGAAGCCCAGCGAGGGCCACATGCGGATGCCCTCTCTGTTGGACAGGGTGGATTTAAAAGCTGCCTGAAGCACCAGGAATCTATGAGGTTTTCTACTATTGGCATTGTTCATTTTTTTTAAGCTGTGCTTTTAACACCTTTATTTGATAAAATGGACTATTTCAAGCAACTAATTTGAATATTATGCTTTTAAGTAGCTTTGTTAATTAATAATAAATATTTTTTCGCTGTTTGATAATTCGTGAATTTAGACAGAATCCCAATCGCCTTCGCTCGGCTGGCTATAAAAAAAACGGCTTTGTCTATGGTTTTGTTAGATTTGACAGTGACACGTGACAGTTGCCATAGCCAAACTTTTTTTTTCATTTTTGTGGCAAACATTCGATGCTGGATTCTGTCTAAAAACCGGGTCGTTCGGTCAAACAAAGGTTCAAAGTACTTTTACAAAAATATCTGCAATCATAAAGTATTTTTGAAATCGGACAAGATAAATCGGATAATTGATGGTTTTCCTCGAAATGGTTTTCGAATTGGAGCATACTAAAAAAAATGAACAATGCCAATTGTACAATGGATACGTCTCTTTAAAAAATAGACCTTAAAAAGTTTTTCAAGATTTTTGAATCAGCTGATATACATACATAAATCACGTTTTAATCCCTTACGGGGTAGACAGAGCTTAAAGTAACAAGACTTAAAGGGCACTTTAGCATGATTGTTGGCGTATCTATAGGTGGAATGAGGATGCTATCCGCATCGCCTATAACATGATTACTAAGATTTCAGCCCATTCCCTCGATGGGCTTTTACCATCTGCGCGGGACGAGAGGCAACTGGTACATTCTATGTTTTTTCTTTGCTCCCAGACCAACATGGAAGAAGCTGACAAACTTGACATATGTTACCGTAATTTGAACATCGTCAGTTAAACTCGTATTTGATGGGAGTTTTGGGCTGGTTTTGGTTCACATGGATGGGACTCCCACGCGCCCACACGCCCATACTCAGGCAGGCTACGTTGCAATAAACTTAAAAGAAACCAACCGTGCGAAAAATCCAAAATACACACGTCTAATTTCCCATGATCTGTGAGAAAATTTCCTATTATCAGTGATCTGTGGCGTATACCTACGTACTATACCGAAAACCACTTTATCTTCTACTACAGTGTTTTTCAACCTTTTTCATGACGCGACCCCCCTGGCATGAAAAAATATTTCGTGACCCCCGCCCCCCTTCGCTTTTTTACCGTGTATGTATGTGTATGTTACAGTGTTACAAATATTCATTTCATGCGACGTTTTTATGCGTCTCCATAATTAGGATGATTGTATTAACATAAAAATGTTTATGAGTATATACTTGTATTAAAATTCTCTTGCCTAATGAATAATTATTAAAAATCTTTACTGTTTCTTTACTGAAGTAGGTACTTCTCTCGACCATTGGCGACCCCCCTAAAGAAGCTTCGCGACCCCCCGGGGGGTCGCGACCCACAGGTTGAAAAACGCTGTTCTACTATATATAATAGGTGACCATATGAAACAGTAGGCTTATTACCTAACGCTACCTTGGGGCTCAATTGTCGTATAAGCCATTTTGACGAAAATGAAATTTGAATGCAGTCTTGCTCAGTTTTTTTTTCTCTGTCGATCTGTGTATTTAAAATTATCCAAATCCCAAAAAAATATCGAATACAACCTCCATTTTCTGTTGCTCTAAACAGGAAATTTAAAAAAAAACGAGCTATAAAAGTCAGCTACTCAGAACGTGAAAAATGCAAAGGTATTATTGACCCTAAATCAAGATTCATAATTGGCATAAAGGACAAACTTGGCGTATACGACCTTAACGATTTCTGAAAATTGAACAAAGTTTATTATACAACCTGCCATTACGTTTCATTTTTAAGATGTATAAGCCACCACTAAACCAATTTGGTGAATACGACCTGAATTATTTCCAATAACAGAATAAAGTTTGGTGTACGGCCTGCAGTAGCGTTTCATTTCATGGGAATAAACGCCAACAAAAAATAAGTTTGGAGTAAAAACAGCGTTAAACACATAACTTTTATAAAAAAATATTGTTTTTAATTGAAAGAGATTAGAAGTATTAAATGCTATATTCTTGTTGCTACTTTTCATTTTTATCGTTTTATGTGCTACTTGAACAATCTTTTTAATAATAACAACGTAATTTGTGTTGTTTTTTTCGTTGGCATTGATTTTTTCCCTTCAGCAATATATTTTTTTTCTATACGAATTTTTTGTTGCTACCAAACGCTCAAACCTTTTTAATATGAATGGACTTTGAAAGTTAAATACGATTATCAAACTGATTTGGTTTATACCTACCTTATCATCATTATTGCAGTAAAGTACTTTGGGGTGTATATACATGATTTATTTTTTTACAGTAAAGTACCTAACCAAAAAAAGAAAACCGGTGACTAACACCTTTGATTTTTCAATAAATCGTAATAGCTGACTTATACGTCCTAAGTAGCATGTACAGCAACTATTATTTTGGGTCATAAACGTCATTCTGTTTGGTTTTAAGAAGCGTATTAGCCATCTATTTTCTTTGGTATGGGTTCTATCTGAAATATTATGAATTCATATTGTTCTACTCATCATTTTAAGAACTTTCATCCTACGAAGCTTCTTTATAACAGAAACAAAAGAGTTACAATTTTTTTTCGTTTTTCTTTTTAGTTTTTTGGCTCTCCTGAAAAGTCGACTTTTGGCTTATACGACAATTGAGCCCCAAGGTAGCGATATATAATAGGTGGCCATATGAAACAGTAGGCTTATTACCTAACTCGCTCGCAATCGCCATCGTGTTCTTTTTGACAGTTCTTGTATGAATGTGACAGCTAGCTGATTCCGATGCCAATTGTCAGCGCATACATGAACTGTCAAAATGAACACGAGGGCGATTGCAAGCGAGTTAGGTAATAAGCCCACTGAACTTACTTGAACGCCAGATCCAAATACTTCATCTCCTTCACAGCTTCGTAGCACAACTTATTGTCATACCGACTGAGCACCTCATCAATTTCTTCCTGGCATTTGCGCTGAACATCAGGATTGAACGCGAGCTGGTGCAGCGTGTAGCTGGACGCTGAAGAAGAAGTTTCAAACCCGGCAGCAAAGAAGATAAACATCTGACCGACCATAAGTTCTTCATCCAGCTCTATCTCCACAGTCTTCGGCGTACCATCAGGATTCTTACTCTCAACTGATTCAACAGCAATCTTGCCTTTCTGCTGTAACTCAATCAACTGATCTATGAAGTCATTCCTCCCTGATGGCTTATGACCCCTCTGCTTGATAACAGCCCGTAGGATATTTCTTATATTCTCCTCTATCATAGGATCGAAGAAATACAAACGGTTTGAAATAGCAGGGAACATGATCTTGAAAAATCCAATTAAATTATCCCGCCAAGTGACAGTAAATATTCTTTTGCCGACTTTTCTGAATTGTGAATTTTCGTCATCCATGGAGTGACTGTCGATGCCGAAACCAACAGCGCCTATGAAGTCAGTTGTGTAGCGTGCCATGAGGTCTCTCACGTCGACGTCTTTACCAGATTTGGCTGCGTTCTCTGCGGAGGTTAACAGGCCCTTGGACTTTTCAACAATCAGCGGGAACATCGCTTTCAGCTTGCCAGACGAAAAAGCCGGCGTCATTCTCTGTCGCAAACCTTTCCACACATCACCATCGGCAAAGAAAAGATTCTTCAATATAGGCTCGTGGTAATTATCAACAGGAACAGCGCCTCGCGAATAGAAGTTGTTAAAGTCCGTCGTAATAACATTCTTTATGAGCTCAGGGTCTCGAAGGACCAGCGTGGGCCGGTGCGCCATGTAGTACCCGAAGAACCTCTCGTTCTTGTACTTGTCGTACAGTAGGTGGAAGTGATCAGTTGGAGTCAGCTTCTGGAAGAACACGCCGAGAGTGTTTCCAAAGAACGGGACCGGTTTCTCATGCTTGACGCCTTTCTTCGTCCAATAACTAAAGGTTCTAATGCCGTATAAATAGACGAGAGTGATTATTACCACTGCAGCCGCGAGAACAAACATTTTGATGAGTTGCGATGGCGAGTTTTAACGTTTTGCGTACTTAGCGAGGGTTTCTCTTGGTTTATTTAACCAAAGTTTGAGTGGAACAACTTTTCTTGCGTAAATGTTGCGGTGGTAAACGCGGCGTTGCGTGCAGACCGCGGCTGGCGAGCGTGCGGATATGCCGGGCTCTGTCGCTGAACTGAAGTGTCGTAGCTAACCGTAGGTAATTTATGTGCATTGTAACTGTGTTGCTATAGGCACGGAATGGCGATGTTTCTGCGTATTTTTTAAATGTAGCTGCTTCTTTGAGGTTTGCTAAGACTACATACATACATAAATCACGTCTTTATCCCTTACGGGGTAGACAGAGCCTAAGGTGACAAGACCTAAAGACCACGTTTAGCATGATTGTGGGCGTATGGATGGAAAGGGGAATCAGAACAGTGATGGATTGCTAGCCACATCGCCTATATAACATGATCCCTATGATTTTCGCCCAATCCCTCGATGGGCTTTTACCATCTGCGCGGGAAGAGAAGCAACTGGTACATTCTATGTTTTTTATTTGCTCCCAGACCAGCATGGAAGAGAGGTAACGTAGTTACCTACAAATAAAATAAAAAATAAATAAATATAATGTTGTTACAGTTACCTCCATCTGATTGATAAGCCTTATCGTATATACTTTGCTCTTAAACGTGTTTGGAGTACAAAAATCGGTAATTTCGCATATCATTGTTGCCGCAACTCTTTATCAATTCAAATAGTATCTACCTAGTCATCTTGAAGGTAAAATTAAGAATGTTTATTGTCGCAAACACTATAGACCTTTTATTATGGTTTGTTTTTTAATTTAGAATTGTATTTTTTAAATATTTTTATTATTGTATTTGACAGTAGGATTAAAAGTGAGTTTAAAGAACAAACTTTGTTTTCCTCACAGTTATGTACTATCAAATTACCAAAGAAAGTACAAAAGTAAATTATTTAATCCATGCTGGTCTGGGAGCAAAGAAAAAACAGAATATACCAGTTGCTTCTCTACCCGCGCAGATGGTAAAAGCCCATCGAGGGAATGGGCGTAAATCATAGGAATCATGTTATAGGCGATGCGGCTAGCAACTCATCACTATTTTATTTTATTATATTACACTGATGCTTCAATTATATTCTTTTTAACTAATTCAAATCACATATTATGCTTCTAGCGGAAGCCCTAAGCCAGTCTCCGACTTTCCCGTTGTTTCGAATTCATTTTTTTATTTTTTTATTAAAAAAAACAAGTTTAGAATTCGTCAATTAAACCTACATACAGATACATAGTTAGGTGTGTGCTGTAAAGCCTCCTCTCTTAAATTCTTATTTGTGGCGTATCAAGTCGTTATAGCGACGACAACTTCGCCAATGTTAAAGTAACAAAAATATAATTCAAAAATCTTGGGACAAAATGTCGGCAGTGGTGTACGGTAATGGTCAAAAACCCCCTTCCCCCCTGTCGGGCTCTTAACCAACGGTCAATATCCCTCAGAAGCTGCCAGAAAATCATTAGCCGATGCCCAGGGTGCACCGGACCAAGCACTGCTCTCCCCCCCGGACGGATCCAAAAATGAACCGCAGCTCTTGACTACACGCGGAGGTAACCGCGCACCCCAAAATACCTACTCCTTCTTTACTCCTTATCGAATTCTAAACTTTAAATTTTAAAAAGGTACCTAGGTATTCCTCTTTTTCTTGTTTTATGTACATTAAAGAGTTACACATACTTAACTACTTATATTAGGTATTGTTTACAAAAGTTAAATTTTCTCGAAATTAGCTTAAATCGAGTTACCGCTTTTGCTAACAGAGAAATCAGTCAGAAATCGAGACCTCGAGGAAACATCGTAACTAATACAACTTTGGGAACCAGTGTCGTATGTATGGTCAGAAGCATCACTAGTTGTTAAACCCAATTATAGAACCACACGCGGTAACAGTGTATAAAGCAGTAACTAATTACCAACGCCGAATTTTACCTCTTTGTCTAAGGTCGGGTATGGCAAATTATTTATATGAAAGAAATACACATCAGTTGCCCAAGACGCTGGACGTAAGAGAGTTTATTTTAAGTGTCACAGATACAATAAAACCCCATCGAGGGAATGGGCGAGTCTTAGGAATCATGTCAAAGGAGATGCGGCTAGCAACCCATCACTATTTTGATTTCCCTTTCCACCTAAACGCCCTTAATCATGCTGAATGCCCTTAAGGTTTTGTTACCTTAGGCTCTGTCAAACTTTCTTACAGCTAATGTCAAGCTTAATGCTATTTGTAGATAAATCAACTGGTTAACCAACATAAGTAAGTTGTCGACCGGATAGCCTAGTGGTTAGTAACCCTGACTATGAAGCTAGAGGTCCCGGGTTCGAATCCCTGTAGGGGCAGACAGTTAGGTATATGATGAATACAAATGTTTGTGCCCGAGTCATGGATGTTGTATGTATTGAAGTATGTATTTATCTACCTTATATAAGTATGTTTATCCGTTGCCTGGTACCCATGGTACAAGCTTTGCTTAGTTTGGGGCTGGGTCAATAATTGGTGTAATTTGTCCCAAGATATTTATTTATTTAGTAAAATACAGTATTAAACACTTAACTGCGCTTAACCGTTCGATCCTAAAGGTTAACTGGTCGTGACAAAGGTTTAGTAGCAATAGGTACCGTTATCACCATAAGGGCACACGGGGCCCCAGCCCTGGGCATAGAATAAATAATAACAGAGTAGAACGGAATCTCTTTTGACCGCGTCCAAAACGCCGCCATTTATATACCTACTTCCCCTTCACATCGTTACACCCGTGACAGCCCGACTGAAATACCCGCTTAACGGGTATGTACCCTGATATCGAGACCTTGAGTCCGGCCGGAGCGGGAGTTTCCGTTCTACTATGTTCTTATTTATTCTATGCCCTGGGCACCCATTTTCTGGGTCATAATTAGTAAAAATATGTTATTATAATTCGCTTTTTTTACTTTCCTAAACGGCCCCAAATTCTTGTGTGCCCAAGGGCCCCAGCCTAGTTTAAGCCGGCCCTGTTTAGTAGAGATCCCTCCAAGGATAAGTTCGCCTTTGAATTTTTTTTATAAGAATTAAGTGTCCATTACTGGTGCCACTACCCTACCTACCCTACTGTTTAAGTGTCCGTTACTGGTGTCACTACCCTACTGTTTTAAGTGTCCATTACTGGTACCACTACCCTACTGTTTTATACTGTGCACAGAATTGAATGCTACAAGGCCAATTTAAAGTGTTTGTCCGTACGTTCAGGTTGTCTCTAAGGGGACAAAACTGGCCGAATCGCAGATGTTATAAACAATCGTTTACATACATACATACATCACGTCTTTATCCCTTACGGGGTAGACAGAGCCTAAGGTAACAAGACCTAAAAGGCACGTTTATCATGATTGTGTAGACGGAAATGAAATCAAAATAGTGATGGGCTGCTAACATGATTTCTAAGATGTTCGCCCATTCCCTCGATAGGCTTTTACCATCTGCCCGGGAAGAGAAGCAAAGAACTGGTACATTCTGTTTTTTCTTTGCACCCAGACCAGCATGGATTTCTTCTTAGAAGTTTCTAAGGGAAGTGCCCCGGTTTTTTTGGGTATAGTTTTACACCTGGGTCGCATATTCTACATACATACACACATACACAAATCACGTCTATGTCCCTTACGGGGTAGACAGAGCCTGAGGTGGCAAGACCTAAAGGCCACGTTTAGCATGATTGTAGGCGTATAAGTGGAAAGCGGAATCAAAATAGTGATGGGTTGCTAGCCGCATCGCCTATAACATGATTCCTAAGTCTCGGCCATTCCCTCGATGGGCTTTTACCATCTGCGCGGGACGAGAAGCAACTGGTACATTCTATGTTTTTCCTTTGCTCCCAGCTCAGCATGGAAGTATCATTCTGGGGCATAAATTTTGGGTGATTGAAATAAAAAAATATAGTGATTGCAAATGACAATTTTAATTAGACTTGCATAGTTATATATTTACAAATACCGTCCTAACCATTCAGTCCATTCCATGCCACTACACCGTCTCTTGCTCACTAAATAACAATATTTATATTTTCTAGAAATTTACAGTCATTTGACAAACTCATCTTTCGACAAAACCTTTATCTGCTAACATTTACTTTTTGAAGTTATAAAACGGGGTGAGTCGTGTTACCTCCGCGTGGTCAAGAGCTGCGGTTCCTTTTTGGTTCCGTCCGAGCCGAAGAGCAGTGCTTGGTCCGGTGCACCCTGGGCATCGGGTAATGATTTCCTGGCAAATTCAGATCAGGGAAGGGGTCTTTTGACCGTGTTCTACCTTACAACATTACCGACATTTTTGTCACAAGATTTTTGAATACTGTATTTTTACTTTGTCATTAGCGAAATCATCGCATCGATCGATGGGGCCATATTAAGAACAAGAAGAAGTTATAAAACTAACCCAACCTAAACTGATATGACATAAGTCACACGATTTTTTTAAGTAAGTTTACCCAATAATAAAGGTTTGCCAAAATGAGTGTACGCGCATAATTTCCGAACGACTGCACCAAAATGATGAGTAATTATTTTTTTGCAGTCTTCGTTATCGTCAGATGGGATTCTAAACGTATCTGCCTCACTTGAAGCTATAAAATATATAATATTGTTATTTAGAAGCCTTAACCTACGCATTCGTTAAATTTCACTAATGTATATAAGAAAAACAATTTCTTAATAATCAAATTAAATTATTGCCATTAATGATATAAATATAATTAAGCATACATATATAAATCTAGCCGATTGTAACTTCAAAAGCATAGGCGTCTTTAAATTCATTATTTCGCAATTTTTTAAACCATTTCTTGAATATTCTCACACATTGGAAAGATAAGTTACTTTTCCAAAATCAAACGGCTAAAGTTACATACAATGCTTCATACGTTACTAAAAAAATCCTAGATATAGAGAAAAAAAAACATTTATTTTCTACTTTAGTAAAATGACTTGCTTTTGCGGGTTACCATAGAGGAAATGACGAAATAGAGCAGACACTGTCTAGCCGATTCTGCAACATAACAATGATTTATCACTTGGTTATCCACTCAATTGTTGTTATTCTGTCCCATCAGCGAGGCGACAAAAGTAGTAGTTTGTTAGAAGAAACGTGGCAAGAAATTTCGCAAAAATACATATTTGGCGAATTTAAAATAGACGAGCGTTTTCCAAATAAAAGTCATCATATCATAATAGCTGCTTGCCCAACTCTTTATATAAACTCATGAAATCCAATCTATTTGGTATTTCCTCTATGTTGCTAACCCGAGTCCTCTAGCTTCATAGTTGGTGTCACAAAGTTTGCTGTCTCTTTCTAGGACTCACGACACGCATTGGTGGGAGCACAAACGATATCGCGCATTTTAAAGTATTTTTTTTCTAAATCATAACACATCAGTCTAATATAAAATAGGGATATGTATAAGGAATTAAAGGTACAAAGTGAATTTATATTTATACGAAGGTATAAGTGAAATTAATTCTACACAAAACTAATTCTAAGGATAGCGCTCAAATTCGTTGCTTACTTAAACGTACAGTCGACAACAAAAACTGACCAATTTTGAATCTAATCACAGGTGTAAAAATTGTCAGTTCAATGTAGACAGTACAGACGGCAAGTTAAAAATAAATACTATAAATCGGGGTAACTTTAAACAACGAGGCGACTTTAAAAAGCAGTTTGACAATTTGATCGAAAATCATAGGAATCATTATAGCCTATGCGGCTAGCAACCCATCACTAGTTTGATTCCACTTTCCACCTATACGCCCACAATCACTAAACGTGACCTTGTTACCTTAGGCTCTATCTACGCCTTAAGGGATAAAGTCGTTATTTATGTGTGTATGTATGTATAAAACTGTCAAAGTAGCCCTAAAATGATCAAAGTTACCCCGGTCTACGGTACACGCTAAAAAATTACTAGTCAAAATAATGTAAAAAATGTAAATATAACAGCAGGAAATGGTTTTATGACTAGGCGTATGGCTGAAGCACGTTAATAAATCAGTCGTTAAGGAATGCATACATACATATAATTGGGAACATAGCAAACAGGCGAAAAAGTCACATTTAACCAGTAATTCACCGACTAAAGACATCTCTTACAGGTTAACACCGTTGAACGCTTCAACAAAACCATTGGACAGAAGACAAATCATCAATATACTCCGATTTATCACTCACAGGTTAACACCGTTGAACGCTTCAACAAAACCATTGGACAGATGACAAATCATCAATATAGTCCGATTTATCACTCACAGGTTAAGACCGTTGAACGCTTCAACAAAACCATTGGACAGATGACAAATCATCAATATACTCCGATTTATCACTCACAGGTTAACACCGTTGAACGCTTCAACAAAACCATTGGACAGATGACAAATCATCAATATACTCCGATTTATCACCCACAAGTTAACACCGTTGAATGCTTCAACAAAACCATTGGACAGATGACAAATCATCAATATACACCGATTTATCACTCACAGGTTAACACCGTTGAACGCTTCAACAAAATCATTGGACAGATGACAAATCATCAATATAGTCCGATTTATCACCTACAAGTTAACACCGTTGAACGCTTCAACAAAACCATTGGACAGATGACAAATCATCAATATAGTCCGATTTATCGCCCACAAGTTGACACCGTTGAACGCTTCAACAAAACCATTGACACGTGACAAAAAGGAAATTATACATGTCATAAAATTGTTCTGTTCTTTCAGCAGGTGTTAGTTTGATTGAACATCCCTGTAAAGGTCTTTCTGAATAATTTGAGTAGGTACACTTTAAACATAAGGCCTCCCATGACCAGAGTGCTGGCCAATATTTCGCTCAGCCTTCTGACCCCTTCCCAATGGCGGCGATTTGGGTTTTTTTATCTTTAATTTAATAATAGTTTTAGCTAGGTTTAAGTTATTTTTAAGTTTTGACTGTTTTATTACGATTTGTAAAATTTTAAAGAAAACTTTTTAAGTATGAAAACTTTTGTCAACCACAATAATAAAAATCCCCAAATACATTTAAAGGGGTGTTGAGTCAAACTAACCCACAACCAGCTGAACTGTTCCGATTTTTATTTTAAGACATTGTGTATAGAGGTGAGGCTGTTCTATTTATGAACAGTATATTTCCTTTAGTAAAGGAACAACCCTTCCTCGCCAGTTTTAAATTAAAATTAAGATCTACATGTAGACCATAATCATACTAATCAAATTAAATCAAGGTACAGTATGTCTTTTTTGATCAACAGTCTATCAAACATCACTAAATAGGTACTATGGCAATATCAAATAAAATTAATTACACTCTAAAAAAAAGTTATACATTGTGATTTCTCGACTACCACTAAACTTATTATAAAATACATCAAACATTTTCTATTTTCGATTGATAATAATTGAACACTCATCAAATCATTTATCGTTTGATACGAAAGATTTATTAAATTTATCGATAGTATTCTGGATCGTACGTCACGGCACAAAAGATCCATTTCTTAAGACATCCATTCCCCAAAACAACCTTTTGATCCAAAGCATCCAAATTACCAGATATAATTTATTTTAAGACTTGGATATTTTGAGATACGGATCCATGTTGCCTATACGAGATCGTAGATTCAAAAAAAAAATACAACCATTTTCTACTCTATTTTCAGCCTTACCATTCATTTCTAGTAACAATACACACTAATCTACGATTATTAATTGAAAAATATTAATATATGACCTTTTAATTAACATTAAAAATTATACATCTTCACTGCTATCATGTTAAATTACAACTCACAAATACAGTTCGTTACAGTGATAAACATCATACTTAAATATTATCTCTTCAAAAATTAAGTGGCTCAAAGGAGACGAACAAAAATAAATAAACATAATATGGAACTGTCAAAAAAAATTAAGGTCAAATGACATTTAGACATCAGAATACTACCTTCGCAATAGCAAATTAAAAAAATAAACCAGGAGACAGTTCCCAAAATAATTTCAAATTTAACCAATTTTATTCTTAAATAACTATACCTCTATTAGAGACAAATAATTTATACACTAATATACATATATGAGTATACGCTAACTCACTAAATATTTACATTTCTCTCGTGAAACATTTGCATTTGCTTGATATATTTTCATTTATTGCTTTGAGTCAACCTTTTATGTTTTCATAGTACAGGGCAGAGTTTACACACAAACCACTTATGACGGGCATTTTGAATAAATATGATAAACCAAAGTCATCCGCCACGTCTGTCTGTCATGATTAACTCAAAACTATTCAACGTATTCTCATGCGGTTTTCACCAATGAGTCGCGAAGAAGGTTTAGGTATTTAATTTGTCAAGTTTTTCTCGTAAATTTGTTCCATATTGCGAGGCGGTTTTAATAGAAAAAAACATTTTAAAAATGTTAAAAGGGTAAGTTTTAGAAAAAAAAAACAAAAAAAAGTATCAAACAAAAAAATTGCAAAGATAAAGCGTGTCAAAGTTATGGATTGAAGGCTTGTGAAAAAAAAGGTTACTGTTCAGTAATTTTTGATAATCTTCATATATATAATAATTGCTGTTCGTTTGTTTCGCTAAAACTCGAGAATTTATGCAGGAGGAAAACGAGAAAATATTTAAAAAAAAAGACAGGAACGGGGCGAAGCCACGGGCAAGAGCCAGTCAATGATATTATTCTAACCGTCTGTCATATTTATTAGCAACCAAAGAAACCCGCGCGTTACTATTCATAAGTGTTTTGTGATTTATTCTTCAAACTACCCTCATAAATGTCATCACGTACCTTAATAGAACAAAGACTGGGGTGCGAGTCGGGTTACCTCCGACTGTGGTCAAGAGCTGCGGTTCGTTTTTGGATCCGCCCGAGCCGAAGAGCAGTGCTTGGTCCGGTGCACCCTGGGCATCGCTTAATGATTTCCTGGCATCTGAGGCATATTGACCGTTGGCTAAGAGCCCGACAGGAGGTATTTTGACCGTGCTCTACCGTACAACGTAGCCGTCATTTTTGTCACAAGATTTTTGAACTGTATTTGTTACTCTGACATTGACATTGGCGCATCGCATCGGTCGATGGGGCCATATTAAAAAAAGAAGAAGAAAGACCAATTATTTCTTATTATCATTAACTGAGTATCATGGGAATCAGTCACGCGACTTTGGTATAAGTGTTAATTGGCAACTTAATAAAATCTAAAAATCAATCTTATTCAAAACACTTGATGATTATAAATCACTTCGCTTTTTCAGGCGGCATTTTTCGTCAAATCATTTCCAATTTCGTCACACAATTTACCCCAATTTGGTGGATTTGGTTACTATTATTAATTAGTAGAAGCATGTTCGGACTACTCAATCATTTGATGCAATTCGTAGCAGTGGCGTGGCGTCTATTAACTCGATTCCCACCGGCTTGCCTATTCTAAAGGTGGATACTGACCAACGTTACGAGGTGTAATGTAACATGTTACACAGCGAGCATTCATGCAGTCAGTACGTAGTTGCTCGCTGGTTACGGGTGTGGTGTTACGGGGAAACCAGCGAGCAACTACGTACTGACTGCATGAATGCTCGCTGTGTAACATGTTACATTACACCTCGTAACGTTGGTCAGTATCCACCTTAAGGCAGTTGGCCACTTTTATTGTGCAGAATTAGAGGAAAAGGCTAGTTAAATTTCCTCCGGCTGGCCTTCTTGACGCCACGCCACTGGTTCGTAGTTTTATTAAAACTGTATTATTTGTGTACACTGCAGCGTTTGCTGCTAAATCAATGGTATTTACATGTCGTTATATTATTACATCCGCATATATCAAGTTACGATCCCTTGAAGTCGAACAGTAAATCTGAAAAGAAGGAAAATACAGTTATTTTTTCAACATCCTTTTTATCCGACTGCGGCGAAGCAGGGTCATGTGTGCCACGTATGTGTTTATAACCGGGCGTAACTACTCAATGGCTCAACCGATTTTGACAAATGATACACCATTAGATTTTTATCTTCCATGCTGGTTTGGGAGCAAAGAAGAAACAAGAATATACCAGTTGCTTCTCTACCCGCGCAGATGGTAAAAGCCCATCGAGGGATTTGGCGAAAATCATAGGAATCATGTTATAGGCGATGAGGCTAGCAACCCATCACTATTTTGATTTCATTTTTCACCTATACGCCCACAATCTTTCTAAATGTGGCCTGTAGGTATCTGTTACCTTAGGCTCTGTCTACCCCGTAAGGGATAAAGACGTGATTTGTGTGTGTGTGTGTTAGATTTTTCTTGATGCAAATGTGACTAGCTTAAAAGGTCACATCTATTTAATTATTTTAAGGTATATGCAAGAATTCAACATCCATCTAGTGCGTGTATTGGGTGGTCGCGTACAAATTGTGTCGCGTCACCTTCCTACCCTGCCTACCCTGATAACCCTGCACGCCACTGCCCTCCCAAAAGTAGGGTAGACTTAAGGTCACTCGGGTTTTTGAAACTCAAATTGTGTTTCGTCACTGACCTCTACGGCACCCTGGTGGCCAGCGCCGCAGCAGCAGCAGCCATCACCAGGCACATGCCGGCGCTGACTAGCGCGCTGACCGGACCGATGCCGCGCACGGCCGCGCCTCCCATGTACGCCACTGACATAATGAGCCCGTGCGCCGTGCATCTGGTGGCAAACAGGCTAGGTTATACACACGTAAGTAATTCCAAATATCTACCGATGCATTGTGATGTTGGGTATGGCAAAAGAAGCATGAAAGTAGAATAAATGCAGTAGAAATGAGAGCGTTAAGAAGTATGGAAGGTGTATCACTGAAATATAGAATAAGGAAGTGTGATAAGGGAACGTGCTGGTGTGAAAGAGGATATAGTGACTAGGATAGAAAAAAGTATGCTTAGTTGGTTTGGTCACGTAGAGCGGATGGATGAAAGTAGATTAACTAAACAGATCTATACGGGGTGTGTGAATGGTAACGTTAGGAGGGGAAGGCCTAGACCAGTGATTTTCAAAGTGGGGGGCGCAGTGACCTGCAAAGGGGGGCATGGGGTACGATACAGGACCTTATAGAACCTTATTAACAAAATCCTTGCGTTTATACCTAACAGCTTACGGCTGAAATAGGGGGGGGCACAGAGTTTTACCTTTTTAGAGAGGGGGCGCGTAATGAATAAGTTTGGGAACCCCTGGCCTAGACGGACGTTCCGAGACCAAATAGGAGACGTTTTGGAAAAAGGTCAGGTCAGGAGTACCCGAAACCGACGAGCATGTATGAAGAGATTGATGAGTGGATGAAGCGAAAGAAGTATGTCAGGATCGTAGCAAGTGGAACAAAGTAGTCTCTGCCTACCCCTGTGGGAAAGAGGCGTGACGGTATGTATGTATGTATGTACGTACCGATGTATGTAATGTGTTGTAATTGTTTCGTACAGACACATCATTCAAACAGATAACGCTTGGCGACCAAAAATTCGCATAGTAACAAGGTCACGTGAAGCTAGTAACGGGTAGAAAAATTCGGAGACTACCCACCTGCTATGGGTGGTGTAGGGGTATAGCACGCGTCACGGAATGACTAGGATCCGGGTTCGATTCCCGGCCATAGCTTTACTTTTCAGATTTTTCTATGTGTTCTAATTTTCACTGACATTTAGAAATCTACCGATGTGTTGTATCTTCCATGCTGTTGTGGGAGTAAAGAAAAAAGCATAGAACGCACCAGTTGCTTCTCTTCCCGCGCAGACGGTAAAACCTCTTGGGAATGGGCTACAATCTTAGAAATCATGTTATAGGCGATGCGGCTAGCAACCCGTCACTATTTTGATTCACCTTTCCATCCATACGCCCACAATTTTGCTGAACGTGATCTTTAGGTCTAGTTACCTTAGGCTCTGTCTACCCCGTAAGGGATAAAGACGTGATTTATGTATGTATCTTCTATATAAAAATGAACTGCTGTTCGTTTGTCTCGCTAAAACTTGAGAATGGCCGTATAAATTGACCAATATTGGTATTGAAGTATTTGTGGAATCGAACCCGGATCCTCGTCATTCCGTGACGCGTGCTACCCCTACACCACCCATAGCAGGTGGGTAACTCAGCCATAGCTTTACTCTTCGGATTTTTCTGTTCTAATTTTCAGTGTCGTTTAGAAATTTAATAATGTACTAGCTTCTGCCCGCGACTTCGTTTGCGTAGAATTATACTTAAAAACCTTCCTCTTGAATCACTCTATGTATTAAAAAAAACTGCATCAAAATCCGTTGTGTAGTTTTGAAGATATAAGCATACATAGGGACATAGGGACAGAGAAAGCGACTTTGTTTTATACTATGTAGTGATGTACCTCAAATTTGCCGGATACGAATCGACCACTCCCGCGCAGGCGATGTAGAACACGAGGGTCAGGAACACCCTGTACACAGCCTCCACCACGTATAGCGCCGTCTCGCTCTGCACGAAGTAGATGGAGGGAGACAGGCACACGCAGATCACGCATATGATTACTGAAACAAAAAACATTTGATTAACATCAAATGTAGTGAAAATGTATTTTTAACGCCAGTTTTCTTGCTAACTGTACTTCTTATTGATTGTACTATATTGTTGTGTAGGTGTATTCTTATTATTATTATTTTAATGCTTTATTTGTTTAGGTTAGGTTAGGGACTTTGGTTTTAGCTTATTAGTATGTCTACTCTCTATACTCTGGTTTCTGTTGTCCTGTCAATCGTTCGGAAGGTTAGCTGGAAGAGATCCCTTTAAGGGGCCAGCAGGCCAGCGCCGCGTGCGCCTGCTCGGCCAGCAGCCCGCGGCGCCAGGGCGTGTGTCTGTCTCACCTCGCGGCGCCAGCGTGCCCGGCGCGGCCAGCATGGGCGCGAACACCAGCGCGAGCAAGCCCGCCAGCAGCGTGGCCAGCGCCGCGTGCGCCTGCTCGGCCAGCAGCCCGCGGCGCCAGGGCGTGTGTCTGTCTCACCTCGCGGCGCCAGCGTGCCCGGCGCGGCCAGCATGGGCGCGAACACCAGCGCGAGCAAGCCCGCCAGCAGCGTGGCCAGCGCCGCGTGCGCCTGCTCGGCCAGCAGCCCGCGGCGCCAGGGCGTGTGTCTGTCTCACCTCGCGGCGCCAGCGTGCCCGGCGCGGCCAGCATGGGCGCGAACACCAGCGCGAGCAAGCCCGCCAGCAGCGTGGCCAGCGCCGCGTGCGCCTGCTCGGCCAGCAGCCCGCGGCGCCAGGGCGTGTGTCTGTCTCACCTCGCGGCGCCAGCGTGCCCGGCGCGGCCAGCATGGGCGCGAACACCAGCGCGAGCAAGCCCGCCAGCAGCGTGGCCAGCGCCGCGTGCGCCTGCTCGGCCAGCAGCCCGCGGCGCCAGGGCGTGTGTCTGTCTCACCTCGCGGCGCCAGCGTGCCCGGCGCGGCCAGCATGGGCGCGAACACCAGCGCGAGCAAGCCCGCCAGCAGCGTGGCCAGCGCCGCGTGCGCCTGCTCGGCCAGCAGCCCGCGGCGCCAGGGCGTGTGTCTGTCTCACCTCGCGGCGCCAGCGTGCCCGGCGCGGCCAGCATGGGCGCGAACACCAGCGCGAGCAAGCCCGCCAGCAGCGTGGCCAGCGCCGCGTGCGCCTGCTCGGCCAGCAGCCCGCGGCGCCAGGGCGTGTGTCTGTCTCACCTCGCGGCGCCAGCGTGCCCGGCGCGGCCAGCATGGGCGCGAACACCAGCGCGAGCAAGCCCGCCAGCAGCGTGGCCAGCGCCGCGTGCGCCTGCTCGGCCAGCAGCCCGCGGCGCCAGGGCGTGTGTCTGTCTCACCTCGCGGCGCCAGCGTGCCCGGCGCGGCCAGCATGGGCGCGAACACCAGCGCGAGCAAGCCCGCCAGCAGCGTGGCCAGCGCCGCGTGCGCCTGCTCGGCCAGCAGCCCGCGGCGCCAGGGCGTGTGTCTGTCTCACCTCGCGGCGCCAGCGTGCCCGGCGCGGCCAGCATGGGCGCGAACACCAGCGCGAGCAAGCCCGCCAGCAGCGTGGCCAGCGCCGCGTGCGCCTGCTCGGCCAGCAGCCCGCGGCGCCAGGGCGTGTGTCTGTCTCACCTCGCGGCGCCAGCGTGCCCGGCGCGGCCAGCATGGGCGCGAACACCAGCGCGAGCAAGCCCGCCAGCAGCGTGGCCAGCGCCGCGTGCGCCTGCTCGGCCAGCAGCCCGCGGCGCCAGGGCGTGTGTCTGTCTCACCTCGCGGCGCCAGCGTGCCCGGCGCGGCCAGCATGGGCGCGAACACCAGCGCGAGCAAGCCCGCCAGCAGCGTGGCCAGCGCCGCGTGCGCCTGCTCGGCCAGCAGCCCGCGCAGGCGCCAGGTGAGCGGCGCGTGGCGGGAGCAGGCCAGCCGGATGCCGCGGATCACGGTCGAGTTCAGCGTCGTCCAGGCGTCGATCTCGCGCCCGACTGTTATGTCGGTGTCGATTATGCTGAAATAAAATTTAACGTTACAGCTTTTGATCTTCGAGGACCTCTAATAGTTTGTCTCGCGAAAGGTGAAAAAAGTAGAGTATACTCCTCGGAAATAAAACTGTTTATACCTTGGATGCGCTTAAATGCTTCGCTCCACCAAGGACTCCCATCTTAATTCCCTCGCTACGCTCAGGAATTAACTAAAAACACCCTCGCTACGCTCGGGAATTAAATCTAAAGGCCTTCGCTGCGCTCAGTATTCAATATCGCCCCCATGTACAATCTACTATATTTGGAATCTTAGCAGTTCTAATGCGTATAATATTACAGCATCAGCAAACACTGGCCGCTTTTGTTTTATATGAAATTTGTTTCATTCGTTCGAAAATCGAACGCCGCTTGCCGTGGCGTGGCCATCTCGATTTTCGGAGCCATGGAATTTTTACGATATTGGACTTTAAGAGTATAGCAATAAGAACAATGAAAAGTGAGAATCACATTCATATTACTAACCTACGGGTTATAATGAATTTCAGTACAATATTACTACCCGGCTACAGCCAAGGGCTATAATGACTTACTTTGAGTAAGGTTTACATGATATATAAGTAGCCATTGACGAGCAGGTGGTGTGAAAAAAAATTTGCTTACTATAACTCGAATCCCACTCGCCATCCCACGGGATAGGAAATAAAAACCTTATACATGGAGATATGATTGAATGGGGTATGTCGTCACTCTGACGTTATCTGCGCGGACGAAGTGGCGGACAAAAGCTAGTCAAATAATAAAAAAATTCTTAACGTATAATAATAAGGATGTAATTGTGTCGTACAGACACATCATTCAAACAGATGATACTTGGCGACAAAAATTCGCAAATTAACAAGCTCACGTGACAGCTACCAACAGATAGAAAAATTCGAAGGCTTACCCACCTGCTAAGGATGGTGTGAGTATAGCACGCGTCACCGAATGACGAGGATCCGAGTTCGATTCCCGGTCATAGCTTTACTTTTCGGATTTTTCTATCTGTTACCAGCTGTCACGTGACCAACAACTACGCGAATTTTGGTCGCCAAGCGTCATCTGTTCGAACGATGCGTCTGTACGACACAATTGGCATTGTTAATTTTTTTTAGTATGCTCCAATTCGAAAACCATTTCGAGGAAAACCATCATTTATCCGATTTATCTTGTCCGATTTCAAAAATACTTTATGATTGCAGATATTTTTGTAAAAGTACTTTGAACCTTTGTTTGACCGAACGACCCGGTTTTTAGACAGAATCCAGCATCGAATGTTTGCCACAAAAATGAAAAAAAAAGTTTAGCTAAGGCAACTGTCACGTGTCATTGTCAAATCGACAAAACCATAGACAAAACCGTTTTTTTTATAGCCAGCCGAACGAAGGCGATTGGGATTCTGTCTAAATTCACGAATTATCAAACTGCGAAAAAATATTTATTATTAATTAACAAAGCTACGTAAAAGCATAATATTCAAATTAGTTGCTTGAAATAGTCCATTTTATCAAATAAAGGTGTTAAAAGCACAGCTTAAAAAAATGAACAATGCCAATTACAAACTACAGTGAAACTGCACCCTCCATACTCACGTGCTATTAACGAACAGCGAACCACTAAAATACGCGTACGACGTCTTTATATTCGAGAATATCACGTCGTAGAACGAACAATTCTTGAACGACACGTGCGACAACATCAGATCCCTGAACGTGCAATTGTAGAACGTCACATTCCCGTACTCCACGTTCTCGAGTGTCTCGTTGAAATGCGTATTCTCGTACGTCACGTTGTGTACTATACGTTTCGACGCCTCGAACTCTTGATTCTCGATCGTGAGCACCGCCGACGGCATGTATGAAGACAGGAAGAACTGAAAAAGGAATATACATACATACATACACAAATCACGTCTATATCCTTTACGGGGTAGACAGAGCCTGAGGTAAGAAGACCTAAAGGCCACGTTTAGCATGATTATAGGCGTACAGGTGGAAAGGGGAACTGATATAGTGATGGGTCGCTAGCCGCATCGCTTATAACATGATTCCTAAAAATTTCGCCTATTTCCTCTATGGGCTTTTACCATCTGCCCGGGGAGAGAAGCAACTGGTAAATTCTGTTTTTTCTTTACTCCCAGACCAGCATGGAAGAAAAAGGAGTATTCGATTTTTATACTACATCGATTATCATTCAAAAACTCTCATTTGAACTACAGCCTAATCTAAAGGTTCTCTGATGTCATTAACCTTATTAAATGTTACGAATTTATTGAAATTTAAGACTGCTCCAAAATATTTGAGGACCTCGCTGCGGTATATCTGATGGCGACTGTATGTTAGTTTGTATTACCTGTATGGCCATAGAGAACAGCATGAGCCCACCGAGTGAGAAAGTAGTATTCTTATATGTGCTCGAGAACAGTTGGAAAAACGCCTGCCAGAACTGTAACAAGCAAAAAAACATAATTATTTACTTATTTATTTATAAAAAGTTTAAGATATAAGCATACATAGAGACAGACAGACAGCGCAACATAGTGCAACACTAAAATATGTAACATCTCTGTATTTATGCAGCCATCACCTATGTTTCACAAATAAAACACTTTTGACTTTTTTTGACTTTTAGCGTAAAGCGAATTTGTTTTATAATATGTAGTAATGACAGTGAAAACACAGATAAATAAATATGATGAAAGTAAATATCTTGATAAGGATGACGACGAAATTGATGATGCTGTTAATGACAATGATGTTAACACTAATAAATATAATGAAGTTGATGATCTTGATAAGGGTGACGACGAAATTGGTGATGCTGTTAATGACAATGATGTTAACACTAATAAATATAATGAAGTTGATGATCTTGATAAGGGTGACGACGAAATTGGTGATGCTGTTAATGACAATGATGTTAACACTAATAAATATAATGAAGTTGATGATCTTGATAAGGGTGACGACGAAATTGATGATGCTGTTAGTGACAATGATGTTAATGATCTTGATAAGGATAACGACGAAATTGATGATGCTGTTAGTGACAATGATGTTAATGATCTTGATAAGGATAACGACGAAATTGATGATGCTGTTAGTGACAATGATGTTAATGATCTTGATAAGGATAACGACGAAATTGATGATGCTGTTAGTGACAATGATGTTAACACTAATAAATATAATGAAGTTGATGATCTTGATAAGGATAACGACGAAATTGATGATGCTGTTAGTGACAATGATGTTAATGATCTTGATAAGGATAACGACGAAATTGATGATGCTGTTAGTGACAATGATGTTAACACTAATAAATATAATGAAGTTGATGATCTTGATAAGGATAACGACGAAATTGATGATGCTGTTAGTGACAATGATGTTAATGATCTTGATAAGGATAACGACGAAATTGATGATGCTGTTAGTGACAATGATGTTAATGATCTTGATAAGGATGACGACAAAATTGATGATGCTGTTAATGACAATGATGTTAACACTAATAAATATAATGAAGTTGATGATCTTGATAAGGGTGACGACGAAATTGGTGATGCTGTTAATGACAATGATGTTAACACTAATAAATATAATGAAGTTGATGATCTTGATAAGGATAACGACGAAATTGATGATGCTGTTAGTGACAATGATGTTAATGATCTTGATAAGGATAACGACGAAATTGATGATGCTGTTAGTGACAATGATGTTAACACTAATAAATATAATGAAGTTGATGATCTTGATAAGGATAACGACGAAATTGATGATGCTGTTAGTGACAATGATGTTAATGATCTTGATAAGGATAACGACGAAATTGATGATGCTGTTAGTGACAATGATGTTAATGATCTTGATAAGGATGACGACAAAATTGATGATGCTGTTAATGACAATGATGTTAACACTAATAAATATAATGAAGTTGATGATCTTGATAAGGGTGACGACGAAATTGGTGATGCTGTTAATGACAATGATGTTAACACTAATAAATATAATGAAGTTGATGATCTTGATAAGGGTGACGACGAAATTGATGATGCTGTTAGTGACAATGATGTTAATGATCTTGATAAGGATAACGACGAAATTGATGATGCTGTTAGTGACAATGATGTTAATGATCTTGATAAGGATAACGACGAAATTGATGATGCTGTTAGTGACAATGATGTTAATGATCTTGATAAGGATAACGACGAAATTGATGATGCTGTTAGTGACAATGATGTTAATGATCTTGATAAGGATAACGACGAAATTGATGATGCTGTTAGTGACAATGATGTTAACACTAATAAATATAATGAAGTTGATGATCTTGATAAGGATAACGACGAAATTGATGATGCTGTTAGTGACAATGATGTTAATGATCTTGATAAGGATAACGACGAAATTGATGATGCTGTTAGTGACAATGATGTTAATGATCTTGATAAGGATAACGACGAAATTGATGATGCTGTTAATGACAATGATGTTAACACTAATAAATATAATGAAGTTGATGATCTTGATAAGGGTGACGACGAAATTGGTGATGCTGTTAATGACAATGATGTTAACACTAATAAATATAATGAAGTTGATGATCTTGATAAGGGTGACGACGAAATTGATGATGCTGTTAGTGATGTGGGGAGTGCCACAATAGAGAGATCTCTCTCCAGGCAGATGTTATGCCTGGGGACCGAAGTCCGAAGGAAGAGAGTTGGAAGTTGTATTTATGCAGCCGCGTTAAGAAACTTCGTTATCGGCATGTAGAACGATGTGACAGCTGTCATTAGAACTGGCGCTAGCTACTCGTGTGTCGAAGTAGTTATGTAGAGGCCAACTAGGTGGCGCTAGGGTCGCTACATCAGCCCCCCTTTTTAGACCGGAGGTCGGTGCGGAATGCAGACAGTCTGTGCGTCATGTGGGCGCTTGCAAGTGCCAGGTGCTCAGAGCCTCGTTGGCGAGCGTTGTTGCTCCCTGCTAGCTGGGTCCATGTCGGAGCGGGTAGCAGTAGTGGGAGAAGGGTTTGCATGCTGTAGACACCAGGCATGGAGGTATAGCAACATGCTAGTGGTGTACAGTGCGGTGCGGTTGTCTGGCTTGCTGTGAGACTGTGTCTTCGTCTTGTGAGTCTTCGAAGGTTGCGTTTTGTCCAGATGTCGAGGGTCACCATTGTGGGGAGTGCCACAATAGAGAGATCTCTCTCCAGGCAGATGTTATGCCTGGGGACCGAAGTCCGAAGGAAGAGAGTTGGAAGTTGTATTTATGCAGCCGCGTTAAGAAACTTCGTTATCGGCATGTAGAACGATGTGACAGCTGTCATTAGAACTGGCGCTAGCTACTCGTGTGTCGAAGTAGTTATGTAGAGGCCAACTAGGTGGCGCTAGGGTCGCTACATCAGCCCCCCTTTTTAGACCGGAGGTCGGTGCGGAATGCAGACAGTCTGTGCGTCATGTGGGCGCTTGCAAGTGCCAGGTGCTCAGAGCCTCGTTGGCGAGCGTTGTTGCTCCCTGCTAGCTGGGTCCATGTCGGAGCGGGTAGCAGTAGTGGGAGAAGGGTTTGCATGCTGTAGACACCAGGCATGGAGGTATAGCAACATGCTAGTGGTGTACAGTGCGGTGCGGTTGTCTGGCTTGCTGTGAGACTGTGTCTTCGTCTTGTGAGTCTTCGAAGGTTGCGTTTTGTCCAGATGTCGAGGGTCACCATTGTGGGGAGTGCCACAATAGAGAGATCTCTCTCCAGGCAGATGTTATGCCTGGGGACCGAAGTCCGAAGGAAGAGAGTTGGAAGTTGTATTTATGCAGCCGCGTTAAGAAACTTCGTTATCGGCATGTAGAACGATGTGACAGCTGTCATTAGAACTGGCGCTAGCTACTCGTGTGTCGAAGTAGTTATGTAGAGGCCAACTAGGTGGCGCTAGGGTCGCTACAGTGACAATGATGTTAATGATCTTGATAAGGATAACGACGAAATTGATGATGCTGTTAGTGACAATGATGTTAATGATCTTGATAAGGATAACGACGAAATTGATGATGCTGTTAGTGACAATGATGTTAATGATCTTGATAAGGATAACGACGAAATTGATGATGCTGTTAGTGACAATGATGTTAATGATCTTGATAAGGATAACGACGAAATTGATGATGCTGTTAGTGACAATGATGTTAACACTAATAAATATAATGAAGTTGATGATCTTGATAAGGATAACGACGAAATTGATGATGCTGTTAGTGACAATGATGTTAATGATCTTGATAAGGATAACGACGAAATTGATGATGCTGTTAGTGACAATGATGTTAACACTAATAAATATAATGAAGTTGATGATCTTGATAAGGATAACGACGAAATTGATGATGCTGTTAGTGACAATGATGTTAACACTAATAAATATAATGAAGTTGATGATCTTGATAAGGATAACGACGAAATTGATGATGCTGTTAGTGACAATGATGTTAATGATCTTGATAAGGATAACGACGAAATTGATGATGCTGTTAGTGACAATGATGTTAATGATCTTGATAAGGATAACGACGAAATTGATGATGCTGTTAGTGACAATGATGTTAACACTAATAAATATGATGAAGTCGATGATCTTGATAAGGATAACGACGAAATTGATGATGCTGTTAGTGACAATGATGTTAACACTAATAAATATGATGAAGTCGATGATCTTGCTAAGGATGACGACTAAATTGATGATGCTGTTAATGACAATGATGTTAACACTAATAAATATAATGAAGTTGATGATCTTGATAAGGGTGACGACGAAATTGGTGATGCTGTTAATGACAATGATGTTAACACTAATAAATATAATGAAGTTGATGATCTTGATAAGGATAACGACGAAATTGATGATGCTGTTAGTGACAATGATGTTAATGATCTTGATAAGGATAACGACGAAATTGATGATGCTGTTAGTGACAATGATGTTAACACTAATAAATATAATGAAGTTGATGATCTTGACAAGGATGACGACGAAATTAATGACGCTGTTAGTGACAATGATGTTGACACTAATAAATATGATGAAGGTGATGCTCTGGGTAAGGTTGATGACCAAATTGTCAGTGCGTGTCTCTCACCAGCTTGACGGTGTGGCGCACGTGGTGCAGCTTGTGCGCGGGGCGCTTGCCGGGCAGCGCCAGCGCCCCCAACCGGTACTCCGCGTCCGCCACTTCGGCGCCCGAGCCGCAGATACGGCTCTGGTTGCTGCTGTGGAGGTTCTACAACAAAAATTGTGTGCTCTTATGCAACCGTGAAGCAAGTGAACTTTTTTTAGGAATTTTATTAAAATTTTTTGAATAATCATTCGATTCAAGTTACTAAAATAGCGTTAGTTTTAACTTAGTAAATAATTCAAAACAAAACACAGAAATAACGCGAAGCACTTGGACGAATATAATGAGAACGTCAATGCTGCTCTGCCGAGCGCCTGTCACTTTATCCCCCCTCCGCGACCGGCTGTAATGCGACATTACAACCGATAGATGGACGAAAAAAATTGAGGCGATAAAAAAGTATGCCTTTAAATTGGGCCAAACTAAATAAAAGCTTGGCAAAAACATTGATAGAAAACACCATAGACGATAAGGCTAGTACAGCCAACGTGCGTGCGTGTGTGTATGTGTGTGTGTCTATATGTGATGTATTAAAAATGATATTTTTAGGTTAAATAGGTTATTTTTTATCTCACCTGATAAACAACCATCGCATCGACCTCTCTTCCGACATCGAGCAGGTACCTCGGAGACTCTTGGGTCCATATCAGGCTCACGAGCGAAGCAAGGATCGGAAGCGTGCAGAGAAGCAGATATCTGGAAGGACCAGATTCCATATTCAAGTTGAAAAGCACTCCATTATTTATGAACGAAGGATTATAGGCATGGATCAGACGGTAAATACCACTCTCATACGTCCAACGATTGTTTAAAAAAATGGTCCTACTACAAAAAGCCGCCTATTGTTACCTTGTAATATTCTGTATACCTTTTTTCTGTTTTGGTTGTTATATGAAAGAAAGAAAGAAAACGTTTATTGACACAAAACGACAGTAACTTATGTGCCGAAAGTGCCAAAAGGGCCACACTCAGCATGTTGCTGCGGCAGGCCGCAGCGCTGATTTTCAGTGTGACCCCTTATGATATGGGGTGTTAAATAAAGAGTTATTGTATTGTATTGTATTGTAAATATTATCGTGATACTGGTATGTGAATACAGGATCGTGGATTTCAAAACAACTGCGCTGCGCATCAGGGGGAGCATCAGGAGGCGTTTTACACCTCCACTGAACTTAATTTATTTTTATTTATTTTTTCTCTTCCTTTTTTCCAAATTACTTTGTTTTACTTCGACTAGTAGAGACCTTATAAAATATAAATGTATTTAATTTAAGTACAATTTGAGTATTCTTACTGTATATTATTTTGAAAAAATGACTTTGCGGCGCGTTCTTCTTGGCAATGATGGTCTTTCCGAATGCGCTGGTAGTTTCAAAAGAGACATGTAAAAGAGCCCTTGGCGGCCAATTTGCATTTTTTTTTTATTTTGAGTATTTCGTGATATACATGGATCAAACGATAATATCATCAGTCTAACTCAGGCATACTCAACCTGAGGCCCGCCCTGCCTTTGTGGTTGGCCCGCCTCGAGTTACCTACCTCTACAACCTACCCCTAAATAATTATAACTTGTGGCCAGCTACACTATGACTAAAACATGTTTGAGGCCCGTATAAAAAAAAGGTTGAGTACCACTGGTCCGACCAATCAATTCCGTAGAGCACACCCTTCTTTAATAATTTAAACATCACCCCTCACTGATGAACCAACCTTTTTTTTAAAAAAAACCAAAAATTTAATCACGAAAATTAATCTCACAAAAATCCCAAATTCCCTCGAGTCTCGAACCGTGGCGCCCAGCGTTCTACGGCACTTTAAGCCGCCACGCGAACAACTGAGCCACGGCGCACTCACCTGTGCCACGCAGAAAAGTGCTCCTTATCATCCTTGAGCGCGTCAGCGCCGGTAGGTGGCAGCACCGCGTGCGCCAGCACCGCCGCCATTATGACTCCTACACCGTGAGCCATCACTAATATGGCTAGCAGACGCCGACGACAGGGCCTTGGTGTAACTTCGTAGCAATACGTGTAGGTCGTTGGGACGATGCCACCAGAACCGATGGCTGAACAGAATCTGTGGAGGAATTATAAAGATTATTATGTTGTATTACCTAAATTGTGATAAATGCTGTTGGTTCTCCTTAAATAAATAAATAGAAAGATCCAATTTCGACGCGGGGTGGTTGTGACGCTAGGTCATTATGACCCTGGGTCATTATGACGCTATGGTATCATAGCAACGATAAAGGGTCACTTTGACGTTCTCGGGTCGTTGTGACGCTAGGTCATTATGACACTGGGTCATTGTGACACTACGGGACTATTGTGACGATATAGGGTCACTTTGACGATAAGGGGTCACTTTTACGTTATCGAGTCACTGTGACACTACGGGACTATTGTGACGATATAGGGTCACTTTGACGCTGGGTTATTGTGACACTACGGGACTATTGTGACGATATAGGGTCACTTTGACGCTGGGTTATTGTGACACTACGGGACTCTTGTGACGACATAGAGTCACTTTGACGCTGGGTCATTGTGACACTACGGGATTATTGTAACGATATGGGGTCACTTTGACGATAAGCTGACACTTTTACGTTATCGGGTCACTGTGACACTACGGGACTATTGTGACGACATAGGGTCACATTGACGCTGGGTCATTGGTACACTATAGTATCATTGTAACGAAAAGGGGTCCCTTTGCCTGGGTCATTATGACGCTGGGTAATTTTGACTTAGCACTGTGTCTTACTTCAGCAGATGGTTGGGTTGCTTTAATGAAACATCCCAGTATTTTCAACTTGCCGCGCCGCCAGCGCCCCCAGCCCTCACCTGGCCATCATGAAGGTCCCGTAGGTGGGCATGAAGGCTGCGATGGCGGCGAACACCGCGTTGACGGCCAGCGCGGACAGCAGCGCGCGCCGCCGCCCCAGCCGCGCCGCCAGCGCCCCCCAGCCAACCGCGCCCAGGGACCCGCCCACCAGGCTGATCAGCACTGCAATACCACGATTATTAAGGCCCGATCCAGCAATTGATGCCGTCTCTGTCTGATTCGTAGTAGTAGACAGAAATGGCGCCATAGATACGCACATAAGCTATCAGGAACTCAACAGACGGGACGGGTGACGATCGGATAACCTAGCGGTTAAAAAACTTGGCTGAGGCTCGAATTCGAATTCGATTTCCGGTCGGAGCAAATATTATTTATGAAAAATAGTACTTTTCGTTCTCAAGTCTTCGATTTTCAACATGTACTTGAGCAAAAAGAAAATCTGTACCAGGTTTAGCGAAGCGTCTCCATTTATTTGGCCAAAAAATGTCTTGCTTATCTGGCTGCCTGTCTAGCTGTATATTTCCTACAGGCAGTGGCGTAATTATAGGGTGGCAGGGGTGGCAAAATGCCAGGCCCCTAGCTCTACGGGGCCCCGAACTGGCTTGGTTTAGAGCACAGAAGGGACGCTGACGCACTTCTTTATATTGAGGAAGGAGCCCCATCTGACGAATTTGCCGCGGGCCCCAGACGTTATAGTTACGCCACTGCCTACAGGTCGCATTTCCTAACCATCTCGTGAAACGTCATGGCGTCCGTTAACAAAATGGATTTTTGTCGATTCAACTTTTAGAAACTTTTCAAAACAATAGACCCAAAAAAAGTCTTAGCCTCTTGATTTTCTTATGGCAATCTTAATCAACCTATTCATGGATACATGCCTGAGTGATTTGAAAGGGAATGACTGTGGACTAAGAATGAGTGGGTTAACCATCAAATGCCTCCTATACGCCGACGACCAAGTGTTGTTGGCATCGTCGGAGGAGGAGTTGCAGATGATGGCTAACATTTTATGTGGTGCATTGGAAACGAAGGGTATGAATGTTAATGTAAGCAAGACGAAAGTTATGGTATTTGAAAAAGACGACAGTATGACAGAATGTGAGATTGTGATTGCGGGTAAGAAAGTCGAGCAGGTAAAAGAGTTTGTATATCTGGGTTCGGCGTTTACGAAAGATGGGAAGTGTGAAAGTGATATTGAAAGAAGAGTGAATGCAGGAAACATGGTAAATGGGGCGCTGCGCGCCTTTGTGAGCAGTGAGAAGGTGTCGAAGAAGGCGCGTCTGGCTGTTCACAGAGGGGTGCTCGTTCCTACATTAATGTACGGTAGCGAGACTTGGGTATGGCAAAAGAAGCATGAAAGTAGATTAAATGCAGTAGAAATGAGAGCGTTAAGAAGTATGGAAGGTGTATCACTGAAAGATAGAATAAGGAATAGTGTGATAAGGGAACGTGCTGGTGTGAAAGAGGATATAGTGACTAGGATAGAAAAAAGTAAGCTTAGTTGGTTTGGTCACGTAGAGCGGATGGATGAAAGTAGATTAACTAAACAGATCTATATGGGGAGTGTGAATGGTAACGTTGGGAGGGGAAGGCCTAGACGGACGTTTCGAGACCAAATAGGAGACGTTTTGGAAAAAGGTCAGGTCAGGAGTACCCGAAACCGACGAGCATGTATGAAGAGATTGATGAATGTGGATGAAGCGAAAGAAGTATGTCAGGATCGTAGCAAGTGGAACAAAGTAGTCTCTGCCTACCCCTGTGGGAAAGAGGCGTGACGGTATGTATGTATGTATGTAATCTTAATCTACAAACTCACCAAGCCAATTCTTCTCATGCGGTAGTATGCACAGTTCTATTTCACATGACGGCAGCACGAAGGGTATGGCCGAGAGTTCCAGGGTGGCTCCGGCCAGAGCGAGACTGCAGGCCAGATATATGCGGGCCTGCCCGGCGCCGCAGAGCGTCTGGCGAGAGGACAACGGTTGTTCACTTATTCAGCTAGAAATTGATGCAGTAAGTTTTATGTAAAACTAGCCAAGTCTCGATGGAGCTGCTTGTTTATCTCTAAAAAGTAATGAAATCTAGACAAAGTCGTGCCAAGTCTAAGGTTCCTTACGATTTCTTTAGTTGTGTGACTTGGCCGTTGAAGGGTAAGAAACCAGGTGCTTCATGACACCATTGCACCAATCTGCAATCGTCAATGGATAGCGGTCCTAGCGACTTGAAATTTTGGATTTCAAGTATGTGATTATAGCTTACCGGATGACGAAAATTTCTGCGTTCTGGTCTTATCCAGAGGTTCTCAAATAGGGGCCTGAAAATGCGGCGAAATGGTTCCAGTAAAGGATGGTACGGCAGTGTTTGCTTCGCCTTCGATTTGGCGGGGGCACTGCCATGCCCCCAGATTTATTTAAGTAGATACCACACGCATTTGTATGGCTTACATTAGACGAGGTATTCCACCTGACGACGCATCAGCAAGCTCACTTACCCTCAGGTGTCAGTCACACTAACCCTAAGGGGGCGTTCAAGTATTACGTAAGCGCTTGAGGGGGGCGGGGGTCTTTGCTTTGTTTATTTTTGATGACATGGGGGGTGGGGGGTCGACATGGTGATTACGTCAGCAGCTTCGATTCGAACTGCTGCTCACGAATCAATAAAAAACAGAATCCATTAAAAGAAAAATGCATATAGGTACCAATGATTACGTAAGCATGGGAGGGGGGGTAAGAGGTTTGCTTACTTTTGCTGACAAGGGGTAGGGGGGGGTAAATAATTGTAAAAAATCTGCTTACGTAATACTTGAATGGCCCCTAACAAGGCTTCCCATGACCGCAAGTACCGCAACTCCTCACCTGACGGAGAGCATCCTCGTGAAACTGGTCCAGCACGCTGGTGTCACTGTAGTCTATCAGCTCGCCGCTCTCATTGTCCAGGTTTTCCGGTGGGTTCGCCGTCATATTGGTGCTGCCTGGCTCGCCAGTCCCATCTAGAATTATACATACACCCCCTTATTCACAAACGCTATGTAGGCTTCTGCTTAGCAATTGTTTGTCTTCGGTTTTCGGAATACAGTAGAACTGTAGCAGCAAGGGTCTACCGAAAACAGTAAAACTTGAATGTGGTCTACTAGAGAAGAAGTTTGGAAACCTTAGACCAGTGGTTCCTAACCTGGGGGTAATCACCCCCGCAGGGGTAAAACGGAGATTCTAGGGGGGTAACACGGGATGGCACGAAATAGTATTAAAATAGCAATAAACAAAATAATAGTTACGGTAAACGGTAGCACGGCGCTCATGCGCGCGGCTTTTCTTACTTTACTTACTAGTTACCTAAATGTGCAATTTCTTACATAATAAACATATTTTCGTTCGAATTTGTGTGGTTTTAATTATTTTAAATTAGCTAGGGGTAAACTCAATTCCCATACTTGTTCACAGGGGTAGTGACATTGAAAAGGTTAGGAACCACTGCCTTAGACCAGGAAACGGCAACCTTTTGAGTCGGAAGAGCCAAAAATTACTATTTACAAAATTTCAAGTTTTTAAAGAGCCACAAAATTTTAAAATTTTAAATAGAAATAATGCCTAAACCTCGTTAATCGTTTTAGAACATTTTTTTTTATAAAATAAATAATATTTGTGAATGGAACTAAAGAGCCGCAGCCTCACATCCAAAGAGCCGCATGTGGCTCGCAAGCCGCAGGTTGCCGACCCATGCCTTAGACGCTAGGACACACCTGTCAGCCGGTCCTCAGTGTAGGCCATGGCTCGGGCGCACGCGCCGAAGCTCAGCTTGGACGAGGACTCGGAGTCAGAGCGCGCGCGCACCAGGCACGCCTGCTCCTCCGCCATGATGCTCAGCTACTGCCACGCACATCTGCAGAGCCAACAAGTTCAACTACTTGCGTACATGGTGTATAGTCCGTTCCAATCCAATATAGCGATTTTGTAAGCAAACAAATCCGCCCCAGGTTCATGTGAAATGCAAATATAATAATCTACCAGCTGCCTGCGACTTTGTCTGGAAAGAATTCATCTATTGCTTTGTGGGAACTACGCAATCTTCGAGGATAAAAAGTAAGTATGTGTTATTCCAGATTTATAATCCATCTCTATCAGTGGTGTGGTGTACATAGAACTGGATTCTCACTGGCTTGCCTATTTTAAGGCAGTTGGGCACTTTTATTGTGCAGAATAGAGGAAAAGGCTAGTTAAATGGCCTTCGGCTTGCCTCCACTACTTGACGCCACACCGAATACTCACAATATACAAATTTATAATATTAGTAGGATAGTATAATTGTTATAAAATGTTTTTAGGCATTAAATATGAACCTTCAACATTCTGGTGGATGTGATTCTAATTGTTTACAAATGGTTTGGAACGGAGAATATACCACTAATTGCGACAAAGCAAGCCATGTACTACAAATGGCACTTAACCTAGTGCAATATTGCATGAAAACTGTACAATAAATAACTAAATACTATGTACAAAATTAGCTTAAACCTAGCCTAACTTAAACTACAAATAAAACACCCCTCCCAGGTCACTGTCACTTGTCATTGTGCCCAAAAGGCTGGCAGCATTGCCGCGTTGAATCGCGAGGCTAATTCTTTGCCCAAAATAGCTGTCAGCCCGCAGAAGCATCTATCAGGTGCAGTGGCGTAGCTACCTAGGGACTAGGCGGAGCAGTGCCCCAGGGCCCTCAAGCTCAGAGGGCCCTCGAATCCTTACCAGAAAATCTCAATCGACCTATTATTAATAAATCATAACCAGTTTAGGTAGTAGTGGGGCCCCATTTTTTTATTTGCACCAGGGCCCTTGGTTACCTAGCTACGCCACTGATTAGGTGCATAGATATTTCCCTGGAGAGATCTCGCGCGTCTGGGCCCCATGGTCCCAAGGTCTCAATATAAGTGTAATATGAGTTAAAACAGTGCCTTTTAATAGTTTTTATATTTATCAGCTTTTTTCTACACCCAGAAAAATTGGTAAAATCTAGGATGAAGGAATTAGGGAGTAGTCTTTAGTAACATTTTACAAGTACCTAAATTGAGTAGGTACTTATTACATCACAAAGATATTGATTGTTTGGCTGAATGTTGGTACCGTTTTGTGATTAGATAAATACTGATAAGCAAGACGAGGCAACACAACAAATCATTGCAAATAAATTTAACCTAAATATAATTATAGACACTTATTTGGACATAATGAGGATACAATGAGATAGTTTGGGTCAAAGATCAATAAACAAATACTTGATAAATGTATAGTTTCAGTAGCACTTAGATATCAGCTATATTACAGAGCAATTCTAGTGCAAAAGTGAAGTCTACAGAAAGCTATCTAACTCTTTGCTTTCCTCAATATTAGCAGCAATTAAGGATAAAACATTGTTTAAGAAATCTACTGCATCAAAAGTATTTTTTTTTATTAAAAATTTAAATAAAAGGTAGCACTACAAAATAAAATCACTTACTGTGAGACAGAATTGACACGTTCAAGTGCCCTATTAATAAATTATAACGAGGAAAAGCGGAGAAAACTTGAAAGTATTTTATTCAACACGATACGACACCACTAGAACAGGTAATTCTGCAGTAATCTGTAAGCGTTAGACCCGCGTTTAACCAATTTAGACAACGTAGGGGAGCACACTGTTCTACGATTTAGACTATATGGTGCAGATCAGATAAAACTGATAAAGTAAACGTAATAATTCACGCAAAAATAAAACTGACGGTGATCAAATCACTTCGTTTTCATCCTTTGCACTGTTTTTTTTTTTAATTTAATTTCACTTCTATTCATAATAGGACTTGAGAATTAACACAAAACTAAAGCCACTTACTTTTTTTTTAACTACGCTAACTGTTAATAAACAAATAAATAACACAGTAATAATATTCAAATAATGAATTTTCACTTCAATGTTATAAAAGTATTTTTCAAAACAAAAATAAATAACCGCAGGCCAGGGGACAAAGCGAGTCGATATTTCATAGCACGAACAATTTTAACAAGAACACTCCCATTACTAAAAACATTACTTACACTGTATGCAGAGAATGAATTTTAGGAAATATTTAATTTGGTTAGGTTGCATTTCGAATGAGTGATTGATTTTCTGAACAGTGAACGAATAGTCGGAAGTATCGATTTGCAAACACCAATTTTGAAATAACAATTAAGGACTGAAAATGTTATGCTTATTTTTAAGCTTTACGAATATTTTAATCATTATGAAATTCAGATATGGCTTAGACTTATCTTAAGTAAGATATTTATAGCGTTACAAACTTTTAAAAATGTATATGTCATACTAATTAATTAGTAGACCCAGAACCACAGATTTCTATAAATAGAACGAACCGGGACAGGGACTACAAGGTATTGCTGAGTGTCAAGGTCAAGTTGAATAGTACGTCAAGATGCGTTTTTGTGAATCAAATCGAGTAAAAGACCAAGAAAATCTTTATGATTAGTTAGACTTATTTTTACGAGATTTTTTGGGGTCGGAAAATTTATTTTTCTTAGATAGCGTAGTTTTCGTTAACTCGGTATGCTTACAGCTTAAATAGAATATAAATAATGTGTTTTTGTTTGCAATCGATAATAACAACAAAAGCATGAATTAAACTGCATGAAATCAATTGTTTAACTAAAAAATGAAATTCAAACCAATGATACGCTCCAATCTAATCGCACTATTTAAAAAATATATAACTAAGCTAAAAATATAAAGAAAACAGATACTAAAGTTCATTAAGAAACTTACAATTTGAGGCATTTATTAAGCAATATTTTAGCGTCTTTTGTACTTCAACACTGAAAGCGGTGCTGCACTGTTTTAAATGTATGTACAAATTACATTGTGATTTTGATCGCTGGTGTTGTGTGCAAATTTGCAATAATTTAATTGAACTTAAAACCTGATGCACTTTATAAGATAACACATTTTCACTCGTTAACAGTCACACCACACAATATTGTCTTATTTTTAAACTCGTTTTGGCTTTATTTGATTAAAGAATAGGCACCGTTCACGAAATCTGTTTCACACTAGCTGGAAATTTTGCAACACGGATAGAAACTGTAACCTTCCGCGAACTAGATATGCCGCGCTATGGTAGCACCAATGTCATTTATATCAATTTATTTTCAGATTCTTTTCTAACTATAGCATTCAAAAAATAGTATTAAATGTTCTCAGCTTGCAAATCAGTTTATGAAGCTTAACTAAATCAAATAACTTAAACCAGTAGGTAATGTTAATTTCCATGGATAAATTTGTCTCATGTGGACCAATGGGAAGCCTAAAGTTTAAGGTCAAGAAAAGGATGCAAAATGTAGGTCAGGAAGAAGAGTAAAAGAGAGGAAATGAAGATCAAGGCAACGATATGGGATTTTAGTCTTCGGATCATAAAATACGATGATTTAAGCTTATAACGTTTCTTTCTTAAAATCAAATAATAGCAGATATTCTATAATAGAAGGTGTAATTTATGAATGGACGATAGATTAAATTGCTTAAAGTTCAAAAGTAATTGTCGTATGTAACTTAAAAATCTTTTATTTGGGTGATGAGTATATGCATCATTCTTATTTCAATCAACTGTAATGCAGCTATTTATAAGATTTAATTATGAAAGAATTCACTAACAAGTGAATACGTGTTGGAAATCTATGGTACTAAAATATTTTGAGCGATACCAAATTTTAGTATTGCGCTTTTGTTGTAGTATTTTTCTTAAAAAAAAAATTATAATAGTATCTTCAGATTAAAAAATCTTGTGATGTTCTAGCTCATGCAAACCAGCTCACATATTGACCAGTTAAGTTCACGCATTGCGCAGGTGGTGAGGAGTGTTAGCACATGCGCAGAAGGGTTGAGTTTTCAAGGAATCACCACTCTATTATTTTTGACATCTTAAGGTATACAATATGCAATTGATAATTATAAATTATCACAAAAAATGAGAAAGCAGTGCTCCTGTTAAAAAATAGTCCGAAGCAGTTCATTAGAAGATAGTCATCGATATCTATTATAAACGTCTATTCACTCATTCCATTCATTTTTTAACTTTTGCAACATCACTACAAACGTCAATGTCATAAATTGACAGATAAAACATGACATGATTGGCGGGAAAACCAGTAATGTGTCAAAACTCAAATTTGAGGTTAAAGAGGACAGTTAATTTGTTTTGTTGTTGTTTATAAATAAATAAAAATGCGCGACTTGACTTCAGAAAACTTTACTGCCGTGCAAATAAAACTAATAAGAAAGTATTTGAAGCTGAAGATAATGGAGGACAACGTTACATTTCGGGGTCATAAGCAAGAATGGAGCCATGTTTATGATTTGATGAAGAGAGCGGTGTTGCAGGGAGAGTCTCACTCTGCTCTACTAATAGGACCCCGCGGCAGTGGGAAAACTACTGTAAGTAGCATTTTTATTGGCTTAATTGCAACCGTTACAGGAAACTAGGAAGGAAGGAGGTAACACTGGAGGCTAGTGGCCCAGGAATAAAAAAGATAGAAATTGCTTGGTTTGAGAATTATATATTTACCAGGCAGAAAACTCTGGGATCAGGTATTTGGTCATTGTTGAAGTGTTGATAACATTAAAAATGCCTTTATTTCCCGTGGCACAACTCGATGGGTCCTACGTATAACGGCCAATCCATGAAAAAATTACAAAGTAAATGCTACCTTAAGTAGAATCAAACATAATTTAGACTACCCTATCTAGAATGATTTAGATTAGCCCATATACGTTGGACCCATCGAACTGTCCAAAGATATCTATTTCAAAATCAAGTTTAACATAGTCAACGAAGCTCCGTTTTCGCGGAGCTCCTGTTTCTGGGTATTTTTGGCCCGACGGGCCTGCTGAAGATCTAACATAACCTAAACCTACCTCCCATTTATGATATTTATTTTGGTCTGTAGTGCCATGTAGTAGTGCCATGGGTAATACGCCTAAAAATGTTTTTGTACAGATTTAGCTGGCCATCAGTTTATTTTTCACTGAAAAAATATGACTAAACTCAAACTTTTATTTGCTTTGATACAAGATACAATATACAAGATCAAACCCTGTAGGGGCATATAGTAGTACATTACATTATAAATTTTAACTGTAAACAAGTTTTCTTAATTTTTAAAACATGTCTGCTTATCATCAAAAAATTCCCGAAGGGTGTAGTAGGATTTCTCCAGCAAGTATTTATGTAGTGTATTTTTAAAAGGTTTAATGTTTTTTTATTTCACTATAGGCTTGATAGTATTCTTTAGCATTTTCCTGCACCTTCATACATACAACTAAAAATTAAAACCTTAATTCTTTCCCATCTTCATCTCATTGTAGTTGGTGAACTCGGTCCTTCACCAGCTGATGAAGGAAACGGACATAGCCAGCGATGCCATCATAGTGAAACTGAACGGACATATACATCATGACGATAAAGTGGCACTGAAATCTATAACAGCACAGGTATGGATTCAAATTCGGTCGGGTCAGTCAATAGATATAAAATACTGAAAAAAAAAAGCCCTTAGATTAAAATTTTATAGTGCGTCTTTCTTCCATGCTGGTCTGGGAGTAAAGAAAACACAGAATTTACCAGTTGCTTCTTTTCCCGCGCAGATGGTAAAAGCCCATCGAGCGAATGGGCGAAAATAGAAAGGCGATGCGGCTAGCAACCATCACTATTTTGATTTCCCTTTCCAGCTATACACCCTTAATCATGCTAAACGTGGCCTTAAGGTTTTGTTACTTTAGGCTCTGTCTACCCCGTAAGGAATAAAGACATGATATATGTATGTATGTGTCTTAAACTTTACTCCTTTTTTACTTTATTCCCAATGTTGTCTATAAAAACTAAGAGCCCTTGGACACTAGCGATTTGTCCGGTGATTTCTCTATGATTTGCTCACCCGAGATCGTAGTACACAAACAAATCGTTAGTGTGTAAGGACCCTAAGGGAACCATTTCTGCTCTTCATTATTTAACCTTATACCTACAGTGTGATAGTACTCATAAAGAACATTGGGTCTCTTGCTGTGGCTGTCTCACTCACTTGGTTAGATACATGAATCGGCCAAGTGAGGGAGAAAGACGGTTGGAGGGACGGACTCACGGACTCTACAGCTGTTTACAGATGCAACTAGAGAATGCAGTAGGCGACCGAGTATTCGGCACGTTCGCGGAAAACCTGGCCTTCCTTCTAAGCTGTCTTCAGAGTGGGGCAGACCGCCGGTGCAAGAGTATGCTGTTCGTGCTAGAAGAGTTCGACATGTTCTGCCATTCCGCTCGCACGCAGACTCTGCTGTACAACTTGTTTGACATAACGCACAGTCGGCAAGCGCCTATGTGTGTGTTAGGTGAGTCACCAGGGGCCCGATTTTTGAAAGCACATGTGTGTGAAAATACCACTCGAAAGTATGTATGTACGTATAACTCTTTATTGTACATAAAACACAAGAAAACGATGAATACAGGACAACACACATGCACAAAGGCGAACTTATTCCTAAAGGCATCTCTTCCAGTTAACCTTTGAACGATTGACAGGACATAAGTATTAAGCAAGAGTAGACACACAGAAAAAGTAAAAGAACCGATCGAAACCTAAAATAAACCTAGAAAGTGGTATAAATCTGTTTATATCTTCAAAACTACAGCTCTAATAAAATTTTTGACTAGTTCACAAGATTAATGAGAGCCCTAAGTATCTTCTAAGCTACTTGTATTTCAAATAGCACAATTTTTCACCACTTTCGAGTGGTATTTTCACACATGTGCTTTCAAAAATCGGACTCCTGGCTCTGGTTTCCCTCTCTTTTCTTTCCTCGCGTTCCTTCTGAGCTGCCTGCAGAGTGGGGCAGATCGGCGCAAGAGCATACTCTTCGTGCTAGAAGAGTTCGACACGTTCTGCCACTCCGCTCGCACCCAGACTGCCGTATAACTTCACTATCACTACATCACTTCACTTCATCACTATCACTAACATCACTATCACTTCACTATCATTATCACTATCATCACTACATAGTATAAAATAAAGTCGCTTTCTCTGTCCCCATGTCCCGATATATGCTTATATCTTCAAAACCACACAACGGATTTTGATGCGGTTTTTTTTAATAGATAGAGTGATTCAAGAGGAAGGTTTTTATGTATAATTCTACGCAGACGAAGTCGCGGGCAGAAGCTAGAGTTTCATATAACGCAGTCGGAAATCGCCTGTGTGTGTTAGGTGAGTCACTTGCAGTGGCGCAACTATAACGTCTGGGGCCCGTGACAAATTCGTCAGATGGGGCTCCTTCCTCAATATAAAGAAGTGCATCAGCGTCCCTTCTATGCTCTAAACCAAGCCAGTTCGTGGCCCCGTAGAGCTAGGGGCCCCTGGCATTTTGCCACCCCTGCCACCCTATAGTTACGCCACTGGTCACTTGGCTCTTGCTTCCCTCTCATTTCTTTTTAGGATTCCGTATCCGTATCGAAAGGGTAAAACCGGGACCCTAAATACTAAGACTCCACTGTCTGTCTACAGTTTGCTTAGGAACAGGGCTCTTTATATTAATTTGCTGAGTTTGTAAGGAACCGTTGATACGCGAGTCCGATTCGCACTTGACCGGTTTTTCTACGCTCCCAGACCAGCATAGAAGAACCTGCTAACCAACCTATTTCTAGACACATCATTCAAACAGATGACGCTTAGCGACAAAAATTCGAATAGTAAAAAAGATCACGTGACAGCTAGTAACAGGTAGAAAAATTCGAAGACTACTTATACCTGCTATGGGTGGTGTAGGGGTATAGCACGCGTCACGGAATGACGAGGATCCGGGTTCTATTCCCGGCCATAGCGTTACTTTTCGGATTTTTCTATGTGTTCTAATTTTCACTGACATTTAGAAATTCAACCTATTTCTGTTTCAGGTATTACAAACCGCTTAGACGTAATGGAGATGTTAGAGAAACGTGTCAAATCCCGCTTCTCCCACCGCCACATATTCATCTTCGCCGATGAACAAACGAAGCCGAACGACGTGTTTGCCGACCTGCTAGTCGAGCTGCTCACTGTGCCCCTCGTGAAGAAGAAAAGGGGCAGGAAGAAGAGTAATGGTGAGTTTTATTGTAACTAAAATTGCTGGCGAAATCGTAGGAATCATATTGTAGGATCGACACAGCTCAAAGAATTAGCAAGCTGAAGTGGCAGTGGGCCGGCCATATCTCGCGAAGAACCGACAACCGCTGGGGGAAACGTGTTCTTGAGTGGAGACCGCGACTTGGCAAACGTAGTGTAGGACGCCCTCCGGCCAGGTGGGATGACGATCTGCGAAAGGCTGCAGGCAGATGCTGGATGCGTCAAGCTAAGGACAGGGCGCTATGGTGCTTATTAGGGGAGGCCTATGTCCAGTAGTGGACTAACATAGGCTGATGATGATGATGATGATATTATAGGCGATACGGCTAGTAATTCGTCACTAATTTTGTTCCACTTTCCACCTATATACGCCATATGCTATGCTATGCTAAACAAAGTGAGATACAGGTTGGTAACAGACAAACATGATGACAAAAATATGTTGGGCATCTCACTTCTTGACCACATCCCCAATTCCGAAATTCGGAAACTGACTAGAGTTGTGGATGTCGGAACTAGGATAACAGCTGATGGGCGGGGCACGCGGCCACAAGGAACCACGACAGATGGTCGGAGGCGGCCACAGAGTGGTGCCCGGGACTGGGTCGAAGGTCAGGGGGCAGACCGTCAGCCCGTTGGCTGGAAAACTGTGGATGAGACTGGCACGGGACCGGGCAAAGTGGCGTGAAAATGAAGAGGCCTTTACTCAGCAGTGGGCGGATGTGGGCTGATTAGATAGAACAGACAATCAGACGGACAGTGAAGTCTTAATATTAGGGTCCTGTTTTTATCCTTTGGGTACGGAACTCTAATATACACACACACACACAAATCACGTCTATATCCCAAAGGTAACAAGACCTAAAGGCCACAATTGTAGGCGAATAGGTGGAAAAAGGAATCAAAATAGTGATGGGTTGCTAACCGCATCGCCTATAACATGATTCTTAAGATAGCCCATTCCCTCGATGAGCTTGTACCATCTGCGCGGGATGTTTTTCCTTTGCTCCCAGACCAGCATGGAAGTAACCCTAATAAAAATGGAATTTAAAACAAAAACTTATTTGTAGTTTCAGATGATGCTATGGAGACAGATGGTCAAGACAACTCGATACCAGCCGAAGTGTTAGAACGCTGCAAGATCGAACCCCAAATGTTTACAAGCCTAGCCCCGGACTTTGTGGAGGACTGGAATGCTCATATAAAAGCCTTGAGGAACGATGCCAAAGTCCTCGATTCGCTGGAGAAACTCTGCTATTATACCATAAACGAACAGACTTTTAAAGATATATTGGTAAGTTATTTTTAGTTGTTTTATAGTTAAACTAGCTTCTGCCCGCGACTTCGTCTGCGTAGAATTATCCATAAAAACCTTCCTCTTGAATCACTCTATCTATTAAAAAAAACCGCATCAAAATTCGTTGTGTAGTTTTGAAGATATAAGCATACATAGGGACAGAGAAAGCGACTTTATTTTATACTATGTAGTGATATAGAATGTACCAGTTGCTGCTCTGCCCACGCAAATGGTAAGCCCATCGAGGGAATGGGCATAGGAATCATGTTATAGGCGATGCGGCTAGTAACCCATCACTATTTTGATTCCCCGTTTCCACCTATACGCCCACAATCATGCTAAACGTGGCCTTTAGGTCTTTTTACCTTAAGCTTTGGCTATCCCGTATGGGATAAAGACGTGATTTAGGTATGTATGTATTTTTTTACATGAGGTGGCAAACAAGCAAAGGTCCTCTGATGGTAAGTGAGCACCACCCTCTAGACCTCTGGATCACTAAAGAATTGTAGATGCGTTGCTTCTAATTTTACCAGTTCTCTTTCTCTTACCTACTCTCCACGCAGGAACACAGCAGCGCAAGTACTGCTGCTCGGCGGCAGAATTAGCGGTTTTGTTTGAAAATACAGACAATTTCATAAATCATTTATTAACTATAATTAACAATTAACATACTCATACCTACTTCCCTACTAATACTATAAATGCGAAAGTAACTGTCGGTCTATCTGTCTGTTACGCTTTCACGCCTAAACCATTGAACCGATTTTATTGCAATTTGGTTGAGTTCCGGGGATGGACATAGGATAGTTTTTATCCTGGAAAATCGGAGTTCCCGCGGGATAGCGATAAGCGAATTCTGCGCAGACGGAGTCGCGGGCAACAGCTAGTTAAAAAAACGTTACGTTAAAACACTAAACAACATGAGACCCTTCAACGCTGACCAACCTAACAGCACCTAAGACTTTAACCAGTGGCTCCACACAATCGCCAGCCAAATCTGCGAGAGGCCTCACAGCTTCCCTAACCGCCCTACCCACATTCCCCGCAAAAACTAACGGAGGCTGTATAACAGCGTTAAACGACAACGTCAGCACTGGTTTGAAAGCATAATCCGACAAAATCTGCACTGTACCCACCAGAAAACTCCTGAAAACTTTTAAAACTGTGCGCTCCGCATGCAAAAGCACGAAAACCGGTATGCTTAGCACAATCTGTGGTACAGCAAAACATTCAGCCACAATCCTATTGGTAACTCTAGAAGTTCTCGCAGCAAATTTTTCAGTATAAGTGAAGATGCCATCAGAGATTGACAGGAATTCGCCGGTTGTTTTCTCAAAGTAATACACTTCGAGTCTATCCGGCGATGTGTCTTTGGTTATCTCGTGAAATTTGGACCAGAATGAGGGTCTGTACAAATCTTCTTTGATGGGAGGCAGTTTCTTTTTCACTTCTGGTTTTTCGGTGTGGGTTGTGTTGGGATTGGGGGGGTATGCGAGCAGCATCGGTTGCTGGAGGAGGTAGAGGGTGTCAGCGCCGTGTCTGATCGGTTTTATGGGGCTGGAAGCTACTGGTAGCCGGGGAGACGTCTGCGTCGCTACCACCGTCGGCTCCTTCCTCTTATGCTTTTGGACGACCACCTGTTAAGTAAACAACTATGATATTGAAGCTAGAATGAATAACTAGTGGAGTGGCTCATCACGGCTAGCACCCGTATTATTCTAAAACGAACAAACATAAAACATGTCTTTATCCGACATTTTAACAGAGAGGAAATCTTTATGGATGACCTAGGCACGGGGATGCCTAGGGGTATGGGGGACCAGTACCGTAACTGTAGGGTGGCAGGGGTGGCAACATGCCAGGGCCCCCTAGCTCTAAGGGGCCCCGAACTGGCTTGGTTTAGAGCACAGAAGGGACGCTGATGCACTTCTTTATATTGAAGAAGGAGCCCCATCTGACGAATTTGCCGCGGGCCCCAGACGTTATAGTTACGCCACTGTGTGGGACTCCCCTCCGAAGGGGTATACCCAAACTAAAAACTCCGGCGTTGCCTCAGTCCGGTGTGATGGGGACGCAGTGGGATATGACTAGGGTTTCACAACAAACGCCCCCCCCCCCCCCCCCCCCCGTGGCGTATCATGTCGTTATAGCGACGACAACTTCGCCAATGTCAATATAAAAAAAATATTATAAAAAAATCTTGTGACAAAATGTCGGCAACGTTGTACGGTAATGGCCAAAGACCCCCCTCCCCTGTCGGGCTCTTAGCCAACGGTCAATGATATCCCTCAGAAACTGCCAGGAAATCATTAGCCGAAGCCCAGGGTGCGGACCAAGCACTGCTCTTCCCGGACGGATCCAAAAACGAACCGCAGCTCTTGATCACACGTGGAGGTTACCCGACTCGCACCCCTTTCCTTTGCTCAGACCAGCATGGAAGGTTACCTGTAAGTATGACCCGGTATCTCCTGACGCCTGCGACCTTATGTCAATGTCGGCCGACTCCTGGTATTGTGTGGACTCGGAAGCGTTGATGTCGAGGTGTGTGTTAGCCATCTCTACCTCTTTGGCCTCTACGCCTCTGTTAGTGGTCGAACTGGTGAAGTACTTCTTTGGTGATTGGGTCATAGCATAAAGGTAGCGTTTGCTCATTAAGTTTTTCTTCTTTATAAAGAAAATATGCCTCTTCTTCTTCTTATTTGTGGCGTTTCAAGTCGTTATAGCAACAAGTTAAATATGCCTCTAATGTTTGTGAATGAAGTTACGTAATGTGTTTTGATTTAACTGAAATGTCAATGTCGAGTGATGTTTTTTTTTTTGAATTCAACCTGCATTGTGAACAGTTATTGGCATCGACGACAGTAGCGCCATCTCATAAAACGCAACTTTCATATAAAAATAAAGTCAAAAAATAATATATGGAAAGACAATAAAATAGTGTATTTAGGATTAGAGGCATTGAACAAAAACTATTAAAATTGCTACTCCGCTACTCACGTGCAAGATAACCAAGCCTGTGCGAAATATATATGGTTTTCATGCACTCCTTCCACTATAAACTTGTGTGATTTGACTGACGCGTTTTGATCCCTCTACGGGATCATTCTCAAAGTTTAGTGAGCACAACTGTTACACATGCAAACCAACGTCGCACTGATTTAAAAGCCTATATTATTTATGTACCCACATTCGTATATTTTCCCAAACTACCCTTTTATTTATATTTTTTATTGTACATTAATAACTATTTGGCCGACATGATTACTTGGGGTGCGAGTTGGGTTACCTCCGCGTGTGATCAAGAGCTGCGGTTCGTTTTTGGATCCGTCCGGGGGTAAGAGCAGTGCTTGGTCCGGTGCACCCTGGGCATCGCCTAATGATTTCCTGACAGTTTCTGAGGGATATCATTTACCGTTGGCTAAGAGCCCGACAGGGGGGAGGGGGGTCTTTTGTCACAAGATATTTTAATGGGGAGCGGGGGGGGGGGGGGGGGGTTATTTGACCATTACCTTACAACGTTGCCGACATTTTGTCACAAGATATTTTAATTATATTTTTTTACATTGACATTGGCGAAAGTTGTCGTCGCTATAATGACTTGATACGCCACAAATAATAATAAGAAGAAGACGTGAATACCTTAAATTATATGACGCTGACTGTAATAAGCTAATTTATTTTCTGTTACAGTTCCAAGTGGTAAGCACACTCTCACAAAACAAGCCATTCATAGAAGCCACAGACCTGACATCGGCCATAGACAAGACCGTGTGTCCGGAACACAAAGTGAGGTTGTTGCAGTCGCTCTCTGTGCTTGAGTTGTCTCTGGTAATAGCCATGAAGCACGGCATGGAGATTTTCGATGGCCAGCCGATGAATTTTGAAATGGTTTTGCACAGGTAGGTAATCAAATCACACTTTTTAGGGTTCAGTACCTCAAAAGGAAAAAACGGAACCCTTATAGGATCACTTTGTTGTCCGTCTGTCCGTCCGTCCGTCTGTCAAGACCCTTTTTCTCAGGAACGCGTGGAGGTATGAAGCTGAAATTTATATCAATTACTCAGGTCTACTGTCCCTTGAAGCTGTGAAAAAATCAAACTTCTAAGCCAACGCAATCAAAAGATAGAGCCGTTTATGCCGCAAATTTCCGCAAATTTTCAACTCTCAAGGGAATCAAAACCTACAAGGTAGTTCCCGTGAACGCAGAATCTTGAAATTTGGTATGAAGGTAGGTCTTATAGCACAGATTAAAGAATAATTGCGAAAACCGTAAATGTGTATGTATGTCTGTATATAGCAGTGACCAATATAAAGTAACCCCACACTGCGTACATTTTGCTTTGGAACAGGGCTCTGCTTACACTGGTTTTAGATATTTATAGATAATGATACGGAACCCTCGGTGCGCGAGTCCGACTCGCACTTGACCGGTTTTTTTTGTGGCTTTCACCCTTGCGTTATTCTAGCAAGGCGTATTTCGCCAATGTCGACGTAGTGACATTACACGTGAGGAGAGTGTTCGGTTTAATTTTGATTTTTGGGGAGGAGCAGACAGGAAACCTAAAACAGATAACACATGTTATGGACGGTACAGCACAGGACATCTGTCAATTTTTATATTTTTTTTATATTGTGAAAATCACACTGTCGGTTCCTCGTTTAATGCTCCTCTCATCTACTCAAAGGTTAACTGGTATAGATCCCTTATAGGGATAAGTTCGCCTTTGTGCATATATTAATGTTATTTTTATTTTTTTGTGAATTGTATCTGTTTCTTTATGTTTGTACAATAAAGCATTTACTTACTTACTTACTTAATTAGATTGGATGCGGAAAGCAAAAGACCGGTTTGAGTGGAGAGACTTGGCATTAATCAAGTCTTTATCCCTTAAATGGTAGACAGAGCCTAGGGTAACAAGACTTAATTTCGCGTATTGTGGGCGTATATAGATAATTGAAATAGTGACGGGTTGCAAGCTGCATTGCCTATAACTTAGATTTTCGCCCATTCCCTCGACGGTCTTTTACAATCTGCGCGGGAAGAGAAGCAGTTGTTCATTCTATTTTTTCTTCGCTCCCAGAACAGCATGAAAGTTTTAATTTTTTCTATTGTAGGCGAAAGTCACGAAAACGCATAAACACACATATCACGTCTATATCCCTTACGAGGTAGACTGAGCGTGAGGTAACAAGACCTAAAGGCCACGTTTAGCATGACTAGGCGTGTAGGTGGAAATGGGAATCTAAATAGTGATGGGTTGCTAGCCGCATCGCCTATAACATGATTCCTAAGACTAGCCGTTTTTGACACAGTATATAACACAGTACTATCAAATGAATCAAGAATTTTTTATTTTTTTATTTTTATTTCTTGATTTTTATGTTTTACTTTTACGGTTTTACCGTTAGAAATTATATAACACAGTATATAATTATTATTTTATAAACGCACGTCGTCTAGTGTAACACCGACCAACAACATCAAAACTATCAAGATTGTTTGTTCACGGTATACTTTTAGCGAACGCTAATGGTTTTACAACCCCACTTGAAGTTAACAATTGAACAATAGATGTCGGTTTTAAGTACTTTTCGTCATTTTAAATGAAACAAACCATACTTCTTTCAACTTTTTTAAATTTTAGGTACACAAAATTCGCCACCACCAACTCTTCAACTCAGACCGTACCCCGTCCCGTCATCCTGAAAGCCTTTGAACACCTCCAAGCTCTGGAGATCATAACGCCGGTGAGGGGATCTGACTCTCACGCGCATGACACCACGGCGAGCAGGGTACAGAAGGAGTACCAGCTGTTCGCTCTGACTGCTGGGACCGAGCTCTGCGAGGCTGTCAAAGGCTACAAGGCTCTGCCCACTGAGATATACCATTGGTTTGGTAGCTTGGATGTGTAGAAGCTATAGTGAGAGAGGGAGACAGGAAAAGGGGAGGGAGAAGAAGGGATGGGTCAAAAAGAGAGAGGAGAAACAGGAAAAGAAAGGGAGATACCTACTAAGGGGGTTCCCATACGTTTTGTTAATCCTATTTGAATAACCTATTTATTTATAAATACGGTTGTAAAAGCTGTTAATTGTTTCTGTTAGCAGCGATTTAATTTATTGGGATTATAATAAGCTTAATATCTCTAATTTTGAAATAAAAATAATTGTATGAATTAAGTGTTTTATTATTTACTTATATCTAAATAGGTAAAACACAAGCTTATATACGAAATACCTTAAATATCACAATTCTTAATTATGTTTCAATCTATACATACAATAAATCAGTAGAAAGTTCGTGTCTGTACATTAAATAAATTCATCAAAAATAGAGTGTTAAAAAGAAAAAAATGTAGCCCTCATATGCAATAGGTATAGGTAATTTAGAAAATGTACTGCACGTGGTCTTACTAATTTTTCCTACTCGGAAAAAATGTTGCCATTATTTTGAATCATTCCATAAAATTTTTATACAAAAATAGGTAAATTTCTAAATGTCAGTGAAAATTAGAATACGCAGAAAAATCCGAAAAGTAAAGCTATGGCCGGGAATCGAACCCGGGTCCTCGTCATTCCGTCACGCGTGCTATACCCCTACACCACCCATAGCAGGTGGGTAGTCTCCGAATTTTTCTACCCGTCACTAACTGTCACGTGACCTTTTGTTACTAATAATAATACTATGCGAATTTTTGTCGCTAATCGTTATCTTTTTGAATGATGTGTCTACGACACAATTACAATAACCATACCCGCCATAATAACCGGCCATAGCTTTACTTTTCGGATTTTTCTGTGTTCTAATTTTCACTGACATTTAGAAATTTAATTTCTAACGGTAGGTTGGGTTAGTTAGGTAACTTCAGTTGCTCGAAGGGTAAGATACTAGTGTCCGACCGAAACATGATTTTTAGCCGAAACCGAAACCGAATATTCGGTTTTTTTCTGATTTCGGCCGAAACCGAAACCGAAATTTTTGAAGACGTATCAAAATATTCAAAATTACTGTACAAATCTTAAGGAAAAGGTTATTGCAAAGATTTCTTATTTGAGAACGTTTCTTTTTTTGTTAAACAAAATAAAAAACGTTTATTTTTAATGAAAATAGATATAGGTACATGAAACTACCGTGAGACTTTAATCATAATTACACAAACGGATAACTCACGTATAAAAAGTCTAGTGATGCTCGACATGTTTCGGACTATTTTGTAGTCCTTCTTCCTGGAGCTTAGAGTACATATTTCAATTTGTACTTTTACTTTACGCGCCCGAATTAAGCCGAATGCTCCCGATGCGAGAGCCGCGAGAGGCCGCGAAGTAATTTCGCCCCGCCGAAGGTTTCGGCCGGATTCTGGCCGAAACCGAAACTTCGGCCGAAATTGGCCGAAACCGAAACCGAAACTTCGGTCGGACACTATAAAATACCCAGCAAAAGGAGCTTGCTTGCTGGGAGCCTTGGGAGGAGCTCCAAAACCAGTAGGACAAACTGTGGTAGGACCACGAGCAACAGAGGATTTAGAATAGAGACTGGGCCAAATTTTGTGCCGCTAGGTAGGTTCACTTCAGTCGAAAACATTACAAAATTTTTAGTATAAAAAAGTAAAAGTTGAGAAAATACTTCACTATTTCTACGGTACCTAAGTAGTTACTTTAAGATATGGAGATTCATAATCATAACAAAACCTATGGACGGTTGAAGAGACCTATAGGTGAAAAACTTAAGTAGGTAAATGACCTGTTGTATGTGTGAGTAATGTGTGAATAGACAAATTGACGTCCCAAATTAGAAAAATGACTTAAGTCCCATATCAGTTCTGTACACTATTACATACAAGTCGTATTTACATAAATTTTTCACGTATAACAAGTTAGATTTTTGACGGATCACAAGACATCTCTTGCATTGACATGCAATAAACAATTGTTTTCAACATAAAACTACCGTGAGACTTAATCATAATTACATTATAAACGACAGTAATAAAAATGACGATGAAAACGAGGGTAGTTGTGCGCCGCTGTCAGTTGCGTCGAGCAGCCGCGCGAACAGAGCGCTCGCGCAGTGTTCGTTTCGCTGCCGCCGAGGCGAGCGCTCCAAGAGGAAGGACTACGAATTAGTACGACACAGGTCGAGCATCACTCGACTTTTATACGCGAGTTATCCGTTTATATGTAATTAACAATTGTTTTATTGTACGTAAATCTCTTTACTTGATTGCCTGTTGAAACGGGACGATTGTATCGCGTCGACAATCAACTAATGCCTCTGCTTCTGCTGTTCAAATCAATCAATCCAAGTCACATTAGCCCTCTTCATATCATCTTTGTAATCCTCTTCATTAAATCTATGCCTAAACCTATCTTGATTAGCATTTATCTCTTCCAAATCCTGCAATTCTACAGCAGACAACTCTCTTAACTTCTTTCCTTTTACGTCTTCGGGCGCGACTTTAGCTGTTCCCTTTTCGAGGTTATCATGCTTTGTTTTTTTTAAATGGTCGCCACTCAATTCGTAGACTATAGTGTCTAGTGCTCTATGGAGATCGTTCTCGGGGTTGCCAGGACGTTTGTTCAAGAAACCATGGGACCTGCCTTGGGGTTTTGATGGTTCTTCTGGGGTGACGTCGAAACCTTGATTTTTGAAAAAGAGCATCCCGCTGTTTTTCTTTTGGGGTTTGTGCAGCTGCGTCTGTGGGAAATGACAACATTATTTTACGAACAGATTGACGGTAGTTCTTACCACTTATAAGATTCAAAATTGTTGACTTTCTTACGCTTAAATACCTTTATATTTATTGTGTGGCCGAATGATTTGAATTGAAATGTGGTAGGGCCTTGTGCAAGGTCCGTCCGGATCGCTACCACCATCTTACTCGCTAATCCTGCCGCTAAGTAGCAGTGCTTGCACTGCTGTGTTCCGGTGTGGAGAGTAAGACAGCCGGGGAAATTACGGGCACAAGAGGCATTTCATCTTAGTCCTCTAGGTTGGCAACGCATGTGCAATTCCTCCGGGGTTGCGGGTGTCTATGGGCAGTGGTGATCACTAACCATCAGGTGACCCACTTGCTCGTTTGCCTTCCTATTCATATAAAAAAAAATGATTATGTGACACAAATTTTCTCCTGTTTTTCTACTTTTCCAAGGTGGGCAAAGGCCCCCCCTCCTTCCCGCCACTAGTCCTTATCAAGAGCTACCACCCTATACGATCGGCGTCCAAGTCGTGCCGCCATCTCTGGTCTGCCTCCGGATCGAAAGCCATCCCTCAGGACCTAGTGGTTAGTAATTTGGCCCCATCGTTATACTGCTTACTACTAATACTACTATTTAGAATGATCTATACTTAATAATTATAATATTATAAAGAGGAAAAATTTGATTGTTTGTTTGTTTGCATTGAATAGGCTCCGAAACTACTGGACAGATTTCAAAAATTCTTTTGCCGTTAGAAAGCTACATTATCACTGAGTGACATAGGCTACTTTTTACCCCGGGAAAATACCTTTTCCTACGGGAAAATTAATTTACCGCGGGCGAAACTGCGGACGGAAGGCTATAACCAATAAACTAACCTCATACAGTTTATCCACGATCAAGGTGTGGCCAGTGTTGACGCCGATGCCACCGATCTCCTCGATGCTGTTTGTCCGGTGGAAAGGACGTAAAGCTGACACTGCCCGGGACACGCCGACCTTTGGAAATAAAATAACAGTTGCTATCACAAGTTTATAAAAACAATCTATAAGTAGAATAGAATAGAATAGAATTTTATTACCACAAATAGAGTATACATACATTTATATAAAGTAAATCAAACTTAAAACTAAGCGTGGCAATTGGATTGGGCTCAGCGTGTGCTGCTGAGTAGGTACTTAGAACGACTAGCTTTCCGATGTTCATTATTTTAGTTTGGTTTTGTTGATGTGATTTGTTTTTATTTAGAAATACCACGAGTAGTAAGTGTTTTATACGAAGGTTCTGGTACTGAAAACTAGCGTATTATTTAATGGTTCTCTTTTTAAACTATGTAACATTTGGTGCTGGCTAGTACGTCCAGTTTACACGCCGCAAATCAACTCAGTTGAGTGTTATAACTAAGCAGTTGTATTGCGTACGGTTAAGTGCAAAAAATAAGTAGGTATCGATACGAACTTCTCAAAAATATGTCCCACAACCTTATTACGACGGTGTAAGAGTGTATGGTACTTATTTTTGAAACTTTGGCTAGATACATATTATTGCACTTGACTGTACACTATTCACTGCCCAAAATACTTCAGTAGGCGGTTTTGTTTATATTTATTTCATCATTCAGTGTAAGATTTCATCGTCATTTACTTAAAATTAAATGTCAGAGAATATTACATTAAAATCGATAGTTAAATAACAAAAATACCAAAATGACACATTAAAAATTAAAAAAAAAAATTAACAGACTTCGCCGTCATCTATACATATAAAATTCAAAGTCCTGACTGACTGACTGACTGACTGACTGACTGACTGACTTAACTATATATCAACGCACAGCCCAAACCACTGGACTTAGAGACTTGAAATTTTGCACATAGATACCTTATACAGTGTAGGCATCCACTTAGGAAGGATTTTTGGAAATTCCCACGGGATAAGGAAAAAACGGGAATTATATATTCGACTCCGAGTGACGCTCATCATCATCATCATCATCATCATCAGCCTATATTAGTCCACTGCTGGACATAGGCCTCCCCTAATGAGCGCCATAGCGCCCTGTCTTCAGCTTGACGCATCCAGCATCTGCCTGCAGCCTTTCGCAGATCGTCATCCCACCTGGCCGGAGGGCGTCCTACACTACGTTTGTTGAGTCGCGGTCTCACCTCAAGAACACGTATAATAACTAGACTCTTCAAATTTGATACAAAAGTAGGTGATTACAAAACGAAGAAACTAATTTCAGGATTTTTGGAAATTCCAGAAAACAACGGGATTTATACATTCAATTTAACGAAATCCTATGAACTATAATTACTACTCTTCAAATTTGGCTTAGAAGTAGGTGATTATAATAGTAAAATAATATTTTAATGATTTTTGGAAATTCCCACGGGATAAGGAAAAAAACGGGATTTATATATTCAGTTCTACGGGATCGAGTTTTCGTTTTACTGGTCGTATAAAACTGAAATTTGGCCTTCAAGTTCCCTTGGGGAGTGTAGGGGAGCACTAAAAAAAGGATTTCCCGAAATTCCCAAGGGAACGGGAAAAACGGGACTTTTCGATTTACTGGTTGCAGAAAGCTAAAATTCGGCATGTAGGTTGCTTCGGGAGTGCTGAGGAGCATTAAGAGAGTACTTTCCAAAACTCCCACGGGAACGGGAAAAATATTAAATTTGTTTACAAAGAAATACTGCGGTAGGCATAATATGGCTAGAAACTTGAAATTTGGCACACATATACCTTGAGTATCCTAGAGGTGCACAAAGAAGGTATTTTTCGAAATTCCCACGGGATAGGGAAAAACGGGATTTTTCGTTTTACTGGTCGTAGAAAGATGAAATTTAGCATTTAGCTTCCTTAGGGAGTGTAAGGGAGCATTAACAAAGGATTTCCTAACATTTTTACGGGAACGGGAAAAGCCGGGATTTTACGTTTTACCTACTGGACATAAAAAGTTGAAATTTGCCACGTAGTTTTATTCGGGAGTGTAGGGGAACACTAAAACGGGAAAAAACGGGATTTTACGTTTCCAGACGAAACAGCAGAAGAAAGAGACTTAACATTTATAACGTGTGTTTCTTTAAAGGCTTTAAGTGTACTCCGAAAACACTCCCCAAAATTTTCACGGGAACGTGAAAAAACTTATTTTTTCGTTTTACATCTTAGCGCGTACGAAGTCGCGGGCAAAAGCTATTTAGGATAGGTTAGGTTAGGTTTGTTTTATAAAAATCCTGCAATATTTACAGTTTCAGAAAAATTAAGGCAGCGGGGCAATGCGGGGGCTTGTTTGCATGCTTGCTTGAGTCCTTGCTTTGCATGCTTGATTGCATACTTGCTTTCATGCATGCTTGCATGCTTGCTTGCATGCATGCATGTTTGCGTGCTTACTTGCATGCATGCTTGCTTGCACGCTTGCTTGCATGCTTGCTTGCCTGCTTGCATGCCTGCTTGCATGCCTGCTTGCATATTTACATGCTTGCAGGTTTGGGTGCTCGCTTGCTTGATTGCTAGCTTCTTTGAAATGCTCATGGTTCACGCGTGCGAAGCCGCGGGCAAAAGCTAGTGGAAAGATATGTGTCACTTTTCTTTTTAGTGGCACATTTTGCGTATCTACTGGTGTGTTTAGTTCACCTGTCCGTGGCGAATTCGGTGCTCGGTAAGGTCGGCTCCAAGCAACTCCTCGTACGGATCCATGCGGATGGGCAAAACGCAATCAATGAGCCACAGCAGCGCCATGGTCACCAGAGTACCCCACACCATCAAGCAAACCCCTGTCAAGGCTTGCACGCCCAGGAGGTACCAGCCGCCGCCTGCAAAACGTTTTTTTTGCTGTTACTGTTCGCAAAATTCTACTTTAATAGTCAAAAAATACATACATACATAAATAAATAAATATCTTGGGACAAATTACACCAATTAACCCAGCCCCAAACTAAGCAAAGCTTTGTACTATGGGCACCAGGCAACGGATAAACATACTTATATAATGTAGATAAATACATACTTAAATACATATAACATCCATGACTCGAGCACAAACATTCGTAGGGGGAAGCGGGGCGGTTTGATGCAAGGGGCACATTGAGACACCTATCTTAACTCGACTTGCACAAACACGATTTTAGTTGCGGCAACACTAAAGCGATCGTTTCTATGTGTGAGTAACCGACATGCGGCGGCGCCGCTCAGCAGTGAGCCGTTGTTACCCAGCAGATCAAAACGTGTTTCCGCGGTCGCTTAGCTAAAAAATTCACGTCACACTTTTGGATTTCGGTGCAGTAATATTATAATTACCGTGGATGTGGATAAATGATACGTAAGTACATCTAATCAGCAATAAAACAAGAGTGTTATTTTGGATATAATGCATAAGGATAAGTCAGTGTCATTATTTTTTTATTAAACTCACCCTGGGGGTACTTTGATACATTAGTGTGTGGGGCAGATTGATATGTATCAAAGTACCCCTGAAGTGTACCAATGTGCCTCTAATAGTTACTTTGTATGAAAAACGTGTAATTGACGTATGGATTGGTTTTACAGAAAATGGTGCGTACGTACAAGCAAAAACAAATAGAACGAAGATTAATGAAGATGATGTTAGTTCGGACTGCCATGTCTGAAGTCGCGGCCAAATCGTTTCGTATTATTAAATTAATATTATGAGACTGATAACTTAAGCATAAAAAGAGCTTTGCTAACTTTATATGAAAGAAAATATATAAGTTTTTGTTTAACTAGATCTCATTTTATATATCGTGCCATATACTTTGTGAACAAATATATTTTTGTTTTTTTATATTTACACATATAATAAAAATTGTTTATGTAATGTGATCTATTAAGAGGAAATTTATGTGATTTAAATACTAAAAACAATTTGTAAGAAAAACGTTTGTTAATGTTTAATAAACATATTAAATAATTTTAAAAAGAATAATTTTTATTGAAAACTACCAGTTTTAAGAGTTATAGTAAAGCATCATTTTAAATTTGCAGCACGGGGCACTTTGAGTCATATGTGGGGCACTTTGAAAAAGCGTATCAAAGTACCCCATTTTTATTATGGGGCACTATGATACTCTGTATCAAACCGCCCCTGGCTAAAAATCAAAGCACCCCACCAGTGGGGCAGAATTGTAAATTTCCCATTTTATGCAAAAATCATCATTTGTCATAAACACTTAAAAATTACGGCATAAATGAACTGATTTCATAATTTTAGATAAATTTGCTATGTGTTAGGTTTAAAAACTGTCCAATTGAGATTGATTTACTTTCCAAAAATCAAGATTAAAAAAAGGTGTATGAAACTGCCCCGCTGCCCCCTATTCATCATACAAAATGTCTGCCCCTACCGGGATTCGAACCCAGGACCTCTAGCTTCATAGTCAGGGTCACTAACCACTAGGCTATCCGGTCGTCAACACACATAAATCACGTCTTTATGCCTTACTTAAACAGAGCCTAAGGTAACAAGACCTAAAAGCCATGTTTAGCGTGATTGTAGGCTTATAGATGGAAAAGGGGAATCAAAATAGTGATATTTTAGATGGGATTTTACAATCTGCGCGGGAAGAGAAGCAATAATTCTTGAATATTCAAAAAATACATAGTGGATGGATAATGTTAGAGTGCCATGAGAATATTAATATACCTTTGAACAGTCCGGCTCTCCCGTTGGTGGTGTCCAACGGAATAGGATTGTCCGCGAACAAACCGACAGCCAGGACTCCTAGAAATACAACATAGATAAGTCAATGTTGAAAAGGGGGATGAAAAGAGATGGGTTGCTAGCCGCATACCCTGCACCATGATTGGTGTTCAATCTCGCTCACCCAACAACCAGCTAAAATATTCCAGAATAAGAGACCTTTGTATTATAGTCTCAAAATGGTTAAAATCTGTACTCAAACTGTCTTGGGTTGGCCACTTACCCCAAAATCCGCAGACTCCATGAACGCTAGAAGCTCCAACGGGGTCATCTACTCGTAGTTTATCGAAAATTGGAGTCGTTATGTTGGCAATGGCTGCGCCTATGAGGCCGATTACGAGAGCCTCCCACGCACGGTATAGGAAGCAGCCCGCTGGAATAAAAAAAAATCAACCTCATCATCCACAAGCCAATCCCGTAGAGTGTATGAATATGAAGTTCGCAATACGCACTGGGCCTGTGTGGGAACTTATGCCCAAGCTCAGCAGTCGGACATATATAAGCTGGATTATGATGATCTACCAAACGCCCCGATCGTACTCTTGAGCCTGTGAATGCGTTAATGGCAAGGCTTGGCAAGCGTATATGGCGGCCAAGTATTGTTAAGCATTTATGACAGCGGGTGGTAGGGCCTTGTGCAAGGTCCGTCCGGATCGCTACCACCATCTTACTCGCTAATCCTGCCGCTAAGTAGCAGTGCTTGTGCACTGCTGTGTTCCGGTGTGGAGAGTAAGACAGCCGGGGAAATTACGGGCACAAGAAGCATTGCATCTTAGTCCTCTAGGTTGGCAACGCATCTGCAATCCCTCTGGGGTTGCGGGTGTCTATGGGCAGTGGTGATCACTTACCATCAGGTGACCCACTTGCTCGTTTGCCTTCCTATTCATATAAAAAAAAAAAAAAACACTTAAGGCTTGGCAAGCGTGTATGGCGGCTAAGTATTGGTAAGCGTGTACGGCGGTCAAGTATGGGTAAGCATGTATGGCAGCCAAGGCTTGGCAAGCGTGTATGGTGGTCCCTTACCAGTGACAGATACCAGCGCACCCAGTATGCTGTTGATGAGTTCCATCACGTCAGCTTTGCCTTTATGCTTAATCATCGTGTATCTGTACTTTCAAATAAATATATCAATACAACATAGCTAAACACCTCTAACACAATGTAAGTAATTCCAGACAGCCAATGTACAGTCGAGTGCATAAATCGACACAGCCCTCATGTCAAATATACGTGTCACCAACCTTATTGTTTGTGGCATAAAGGTGTATAGATGTTTTTGACATTTTGTTAACGTACATTAAATTTATGCCCTTGACTGTACATATACAATTGATATTACGTACACATATATTAAGCAAGTATTTATCCCTTGCGGGATAGACAGAGCCTAAGAGACAACAACTCCTAAAGGCCACGCTTAGCGTGATTGGGCGTATAGGTGGAATATTCGATCAAAATAGTATTAGGAATGCTAACCGCATCGCCTATACCATGATTCTCGAGATTTTCACCCATTCTTTTACCATCTGCGCGGGAAGAGAAGCAGCTGGTTCATTCTATGTTTGTTCTTTGCTCCCCAGATCATACTCATACTCATACTCATACTCATTTATTCGTAATACTTATCGTTATTACATGTCATTTTTAATTTTTAATCAGTATGAAAGAAACATATAGCTAGCTAAGTATACTAATTGTGTTGTAGGTACTTACAAGAGGCCGAAGCATCCTCCACCAAATGACCCCATCATGGTCATGACAGCTGCCCGGGCCGCGTACTGCCATTTGGCACCGCTCACCTGTCAAACATGTCAATTTAAACTATTTTTTTTGTTTTTTTTTTATGTGGTGAAGTTATGTGGGACTCTCCTTCCCGGCCCCCTCCTGAGTGGAAGGAGGAGGGGGGGCATACCCACTAAAAACCCACCGGTATTCCCTCGCTGCCTTTTTTTGCGGGAGCATGAGGATGTCACCGTGTAATGCCAATATAAACCTAACATAACTTAAACTTATCTGTAGATCACGTAACCAAAAAATGAAAAAAGTTCATTTAAATGAAGGCGCTTAGTCTGGTTTGGTCTCAGATTTGGCCTAATATTCAGACTTATTAATAGGACTAAACGGACAAAAAAGTCCATTTAGCCCCAATACTTTGGTAGGTACCAGTGGCGTAGCTAGGTAACCAAGGGCCCAGGTGCAAATAAAAAAATGGGGCCCCACTACTATCTAAACTGGTTACGTTTTGATAATAATAGTTCGATCGAGATTTTCTGGTGAGGATTCGAGGGCCCTCTGAGCTTGAGGGCCCCGGGGCACTGTCCCGCCTAGTCCCTTGGTAGCTACGCCACTGGTAGGTACCTACCTAGGTTTAGATTATGTTAGTTTTGCATCGGCTCGAAGGGCCAAAGTTATTCAGGAATTTAATTCCTACTAGCTATAATAGGACTATTCCTGTATTTAGACTCATTATGCATGTTAAACTTTATGTGTTTTAACCCGCACTCGGATGTACATTTTTTCGTTGCCAGCCCTAAAATTTAATTAGTAATATCCCCTGCGGCCACCTACGAAACCAGTTTCGTAACCTAGTTTCGAACGAAGCTTTCTTCTACTATATTTAATACGAGTAGACCCTCACTTATCTTACTGCCCTTTGGGGTTCGCCCTGTTCTTGAGCTTCTAGAAGCCATAAGTCTACTTTTCCTACTCAGTCAGTTAAAAAAAAAACGATTGGCTGTATAGGAACACTTCCTTAGACCTCATTAGAAAAACACATTCGCGTGCACGGCAAAATTGCCGCCATTCAGATCCAATATGGCTACCATTTACTTTAAATCGTCCGATGAGTCGCATAACATTCGTAAACAGTGTAATTATGCTAATTGGACATTTAAGTGACCATTTGCATGTTTAATGCAATTGTTTGCTCCGGAATTACTTAGCCTTGGCTTTGAAATTATTTAAATCCAAGTAGAAAAGAGACAGTTCGTCTAACTTTGACGATGTTGCGACGATAAAAAGAGTTATACCTTAGAACATGCTGTAATTTTGTTTTGTAGTTAATTTATGAAAAAGCTACATAAAAATAAATGTGTAAATGGAGCTGTTGACAAATTTACAGGTTTATAGGAGTTTGGCAGAATAGGGAGACCTGACCATGTTGCCTTAGGCTGCACAATACCCACTTTCATTTTGTTTTGCCGTCAAAGGCTTTTCGTTCCTTTCGCTACTAAAATTATGGACTGGTAAACTAGACCTATCCCTTAATAGGTACCTAACGTGTCGTATAAAATAGGCTATTTTAAATCCCGCGAAAAAAGTTAAAAATATATAAAAATAAAAAAAACTAAGTAACACAATTTTTTTTAACAGTTGACTTCGTAACCATTACTGAGTGTTTGCCCGGTTGGGATTCGAACCTGAAGGTTCATTAACTACTAGGCTATCCGATCGATGTGTATGTATATATGTGTAAGGTCTAGGTAAAAGTAGGTACATAGTTTTACAGAATCAAGCTGCGGTATAACAGAAAATAGAAACAAAGAAATAGGTAAGACTGCGTGACATCACTGGGGCTTCCCGTGTCGATGTAATCAATTCAAAATATAATAAAGAACATCTTAATGAGCCAAATCTGTTGGAAGACACTTTTTGCGGCGAATCAATTAGGATACTCAAGACTTATCGAGTCATGTCTTTTAGCTTAGAAGCGTTTCAGCGTAGAAGCCTCAGATATTATTACAATAAAAACTTAAGATGGAGTTTTGCGAATACCATACACCTGCGTGTGTCAAGCAAGTTGTTTGGCAAATTTTGGCCGCACTTGTGTGCTTGCGTGTGTACGGATACGCTATTTTAAACCGGCCTCACTTCGCCGTACACAGGACTCCATATTGAGTTATTCCTTGGTCTGAAGAAGAAGCAAACATCATTTTTGCGCATTGTTTTTGTGCGCCAAACTTGCACTTTTTTCTAAAATCACGACCGAAACAAAAGTTTTCCATTGAATGAACACTAATCGCCCGAAAACTCACCCCGTAGGTACTCCCGGAGTTAAACGCCAGCCATCCCCACCACAGCACGAAGGTCCCCATGACAGCGTTGACAGGGCTCCCTAGAGGCAAGGGGGTGTGTGCCCTTCGCGTAGCGACCTAGCCGCGGCCCCAGCATCAGGGCTGACGCAAAGGCTGATGAACCACCTGGATCAAACTCATATCATAAATCTATCTCCTTTAAAACAGCAAAAGAAAACAATAAAGAACAGTCAAAACTTAAAAATAACTTAAACCTAGCTAAAACTATTATTAAAGATAAAAAAATTCTCCCAAATCGCCGCCAATGGGGAGGGTGCCCAGAAGGCTGGCAGCATTGCCACGTTGTATGGCAATGCTTATTCGCTGAGCGAAATATTGGCCAGCCCTCTGGTCACGGGAGGCCTCTATAAGGCGCGCCGAGATATCTTTATAGACACGGCGCGCGCTTGGCCCCCATGGCCCCAGAGTTTCGACTCCAAACGCCTCGAAAATATAGCTGCTTCCAAGCGAGCTATACTTTCTATCTCCTTTACGCATAGGTCATTACATTATCACAAATGTGTCAGTAATAGTATGGGTAGGTTTGTGCGGGTGGCAGGACCTCGTGCAAGGTCCGTCCGGGTTGCTACCACCGTCTTACTCGTTAATCCTGCCGCCTAGCAGTGCTTGCGCTGTTGTGTTCCGGCGTTGAGAGTAAGATGGCCAGTGAAGTTACCGGCGTAGACAGTTTATCTTAGCCCATAAAATTGGCTACGCAAACATAATCGAGACGTATTTTGTGACCGAAACATACATACATAACTCACGTCTTTATCCCTTACGGGGTAGACAGAGCCTAAGGCAACAAAACCTTAAGGCCACGTTTAGCATAGTTGTGGGCGTATAGGTGGAAAGGGGAATCAAAATAGTGATGGGTTGTTAGCCGCATCGCCTATAACATTTTGCCTATTCCCTCGATGGATTTTTACCATCTGTGCGGGAAGAGAAGCAACTGGTACATTCTATGTTTTTTCTTTGCTCCCAGACCAGCATAGAAGCTACCGAAAATTGTATATAATAAACATATTGATATCGTGTCGGATATCTACGCTGTCTCTATTTTAGTGTAGCTGCTCGATAATCCACTATCGATAGTTTAAGCAAAGATAATATCGATAGTATTGATACTTTTGGTAGACTACAATACTGTGGATAGTATTGATCCTTGATGTCGAATAAACTATAATAATAATAATAATAATAATAAAAAATCTTTATTGCCACAACTTAAAAAAAAAAAAAACTAGACATTATAAACTTAAACATAGGAATAATAAAAAGTTGGGACCAATAGTTTTGAAGAATCGATTATTAGGTAAGGTACCTTTATTTCTGTACTATCAATAGAGTCGATACTTTTGAAAGTATCAATACTATCGATGGCATTTTTCCATTAAAACTATCTATAGGGAAACTACGAAACAGACAGCTACGACATAGTTATCTGACACTTAAGATATCAGGAACAGGTGGTGGAACAGGCTAGGCTACCTATAAGATGCACCGGGCCTGACCCGGCGATGTCCACGGCGCCCATCCGGTTCAGGAAGCCGTGGGAGCCCCACACCCACCCGGCGGGCACGCAGTACACGATCGTGTTGAGGAAGGAGAACAGACAGTACGCCTTGAAGTTGCATCTGTGGAGACAACGGATTAGAATAAAAACTCTATATATCCAGTGCCGGCGTTAGGGGGGGGGGGGGGGGCGCGATGGGATGACGGCCCGGGGCGCCAAATTTGGAGGGCGCTGAGGTCTGGGGCCTCGGCCTCCTGGCTCACCGGCTGTGTACCCTCAATACTGTCCTTAAGTGGGCGCCTAAATATTACTGCCCGGGGTGTCAGTGGCCCTAACGCCGCTGCTGTATATATCCATAATTTATTGAATCATGCGTTACTTTGCGGAGGTCCATTTCAACGAACAAAAAATTTACCTTGCTACTCCGCTACTCACGTGCAAGATAACCAAGCCTGTGTGCAATAGGTATATATGCAAACCCAAGGCAAAAAAAATGCAAAAAAGGGCTTGCATGTGTAACAGTTGTGCTCATTAAACAGATTAAACTTTGATAATGATCCCTTAGAGGGATCGAAACGCGTCAGTGTTTGTGTGGTGTAAGGGATAATTAAGTTTGTGGGATTTATATGTGTTTTATTGACAGCAGTGGAGGGAGGATTGCATGAAAAACATAAATATTTTACACAGGCTTGGTTATCTTGCACGTGAGTAGCGGAGTAGAAACGTAAATATTTTGTTCGTTCTTTATATCCACGCGTGGGTCACGTCATAATAAAAATGCTAAAATAAACGGAAATGCGTTACCTAAAAAATAGTTACAATAGTTTCAAAACAGAAAGAATAATAAAAAAATCATAACAGCTTTAAACGAAGAGCTAGAATTCCTCACCTCTCCGCCATGGCTCCACTCACGATGGTAGTAGCAGTGGTGGCAAAAGACAGCTGGAACAGGAAGGAGGCAAACACGGGCCCCATGAGCGCGTCGCCCACCGGTGGGTCCACCAGGAAGTCGCCCACGCCCACGAACGGGTTGGAGTAGGGGCCTTGGCCAAAGGACATGCCGTAGCCGAAGATCCAGTAGGTGAGACCTAGGAAGGGCAGATTATGTTCAGTATAATCGCTTTGGAATTTGAAAATGAAAAAAAAAAATTCTTAATTACACATAAACGGATAATTCACGTATAAAAAGTCGAGTGATGCTCGACATGTTTCGGACTATTTCGTAGTCCTTTTTTCAAGAGCGCTCGCCCCGGCGGCAGCGACACGAACACTGCGCGCCAGCGCTCTGCTCGCGCGGCTGTTCGACGCAACTGACAGCGGCGCACAACTACCCTCGTTTTCATCGTCAAAGGACTACGAAATAGTCCGAAACATGTCGAGCATCACTCGACTTTTTATACGTGAGTTATCCGTTTATGTGTAATTATGATTGAGTCTCACGGTAGTTTCATGTTGATGTTTACACATTGAAGTATCAAGGTTGGAACCTCCTAGTAAGCATGAGAATGCTTGTGTCAGGAAGCCCCGCTCCTCTATTATTGACAGTCTTTGCTATTTAATACAAAAAGAGTACAGCACTTATACGTAGCTAACAAAATAACGGCAGAACTTAGATAAATGGTTTGTGTGTATTTGTGTGTTTGCGCGCGCGCGCGTGTGTGTGTGTGTGTGTGTGTGTGTGTGTGTGTGTGTATGTGTGTGTGTGTGTGTGTGTATGTGTATGTGTGTGTGTGTGTGTGTGCGTGTGTGTGTGTATTTGAACCAGAGAATGACTAATCTATGTAATCATTCATCATTGTCATCTCCAGTTTCCAGTGGGGACTGCTGGGACACTGAGACTGAAAGGGCTTAGATTATAGGTTCTGTAGTGTCCCTATCACCTCATCATTCACTGCTGACGCACGAGTAGCTGATGCCAGTGACGTCACAATGTTCTACATCGCGCGAGCAAAGTATCTTAACGAGGATAAATACTACTTCCAATTCTCTTCCTTCGGACTTCGGTCCCCAGGCATAACATCTGCCCGCAGAGAAATCTCTGTATTATGGCCTCTTCCCACAATTTCTTCGTTCAACCTACTCCTCCCCTCGCCTGATTTTGGCGTTCTGGGTATCGACGGATAGTTAAGTGCTCAGTACAAGGCAGACTTACCGCCAAGAGAGATATCAGCTAAGTTCTTCATCATGATGTTGGCTTCATTCTTTATGGAGACACAACCAGATTCCAGCATACCGAATCCTGGAACACCAGTTATTGCTATTTTCTTTGCACATTTTTACCTCAAAAGAAAGAAACGGAACCCTTATATGACTTATGTGTCTGTCCGTCCATCCGTCAGTCCGTCCGTGGTGTTTAATTTACAACATACCACTTGCACGTTTTCCGTCATATTTCATTAAAAAAATGCGACGATTTACCAAATTAAAGGTTGATTAAGAGAGCCCAAATTTCTAAACGACACTGAAAATTAGAACACATAGAAAAATCCGAAAAGTAAAGCTATGGCCGGGAATCGAACCCGGATCCTCGTCATCCCGTGACGCGTGCTATAGGTACGCCTACACACATAGCGGTAGTCTTCGAATTTTTCTACCTGTTACTAGCTGTCACGTGACCTTGTTACTATGCGATTTTTTGTCGCTAAGCGTCATCTGTTTGTATGATGTGTCTGTACGACACAATTACAAACTCCCGTGGAACATCTACTGCTCACCAGGGACGAGAGAAAGCGCTGTTTTTCAAATGATAGGTAGTTATGTAATATCAAATGAATCAAGAATTATTATTTCTTGATTATTTATGTTTACTTTTACGGTTTTACCGTTACAAATTTAATTTCTAAATGCCACTGAAAATTAGAATACATTAAAATCCGAAAAGTAAGGCTAAGATACCACTTACCAGTTTGCATTGTGAATATGATGAAGGAAGACGTGAGGATCCAGTTGGTGTCTTCGATGTCTATCTCAAAGTTGCCCTGGAGGTTCACCGTGCTGTTCGTGAGGTTCGGAGACCGCAGCCCTACGCGGGGCTCCGCCGAGTAAAACGTCCAATTCATCCAGTTCGAATCCATTTTGGAATACGATATCAAAAACTGGTAATTTGGTGATGAATGATGACCTGATACAACTTCAGGGATTTTAAACACAGGTTTGTTTTGATTCGTAGTTTTGTATTCTTCTTTACACTGGAATTAATTTCCAATGCGGACGTCGGCCACTATCATTGCTTACATCTTGACGTATTTAGAACTAGAACTACGTGACGTAGAACTTTTTGTAACCATTTATATTTTAACAATGTCCCGTCACTTCTTAATTCAGTGCACTTAGCATGTTAATGCGTCTGTTACTAAATAAATTCTATTCACACACATGCAAAAACTTCCAATTTTCCGTAAAATTTATATACTAGATCAACAATGTCAAGCAATCGTTTTCACAGAACGTCAATCGTCATGCGAAGCGATGAATTTACATCTGTAAAGAGAGTGGTAAGCCACGGTATTCGGGTAAAGAATGCGCCGCATTGGAAGTCTCGACGTTATATATAATGCAACCTCCGAGCGTGCATCTCTGACGTGACAGCTATTAAGTCCACGTAGGTACGTTACAGCGTGGGTTCTTATTAAAAACACATACGTACATAAATCACGTCTTTATCCCTAGCCTAGACTAGGTGGAAAGGGGTCCAAATAGTGATGGGTTTCTAGCATCGCCTATAACATGATTCATAAGATTCGTCCATTCCCTCGATGGGCTTTTATCATGCGCGGGAAGAGAAGCAACTGGTAAATTCTATGTTTTTTCTTTACTCCCAGACAAGCATGAAATAATTTTTTCATACAAACTTTTTATACTACTAAACAAGGGAACTAGCTTTCGTATGAAAAGCGCAACGAAATCGGTAAATCCGTTTGAGAGCTACGATGCTATAGACAGATACACACTCATTGACATCGATGTCAAACTTATGTTACACCCCTTTGCTTTGAGGATTAAAAATAAAATCGCCCTGCTCAACATTTAAGTCATTTATTGAATCAGGCGTTACTTTGCGGAGGTCCATTTCAATGAACAAAAAATATTTACCTTGCTACTCCGCTACTCACGTTTAAGATAACCAAGTCTGTATGAAAAAACGTATGTTTAACATGCAACCAGTGACGTAACTATAGGGTGACAGGGGTGGCAAAATGCCAGGGGCCCCTAGCTCTACGGGGCCCCGAACTGGCTTGGTTTAGAGCATAGAAGGGATGCTGATGCACTTCTTTATATTGAGGAAGGAGCCCCATCTGACGAATTTGCCACGGGCCCCAGAAATTATAGTTACGCCACTGCATGCAAGCCCTCCCTCCACTACACTGCCACATAAAACATAAATCCCACAAACTTAATTATCCCTTACACCACACAAACACTGGCCCGTTTCGATCCCTCTACGCGATCAAAGTTTAATGAGCACAACTGTTAAAAATGCAAGCCCATGCTCATGGTTTGCATGGTGTAACAGTATACATTATATATTTTACACAGGCTTGGTTATCTTGCACGTGAGTAGCGGAGTAGCAAGATATATATTTTTTGTTCATTTAAATCTTTGACAGCCTATTTTATGGTGTGGAAAATGCGCCTTATGCCGCCCGGTACGGGTTTACGGGTATGTGGGGCTCTCCCGCGACGGCAGGCATGCCCACTAAAAACCACACGGATTCCCTATTCAGTTGTATGTGAGGCGTTAGGGCACTCGGTGTCACCGCGACCCACGACCACCCCGGGATGGGGTTCCCTCTTCGCGGCACCTTTGCTATGCAGGTTTGGGAAGTCCCGCCCTCCCCCGCTGGTAAATCCTTGATAGCCTGTAACAGTGATCTTCGACCGGGGTCAAGTGTAACGTCTTATAGCGATAATGACATTCTTCTTCTTCTTTTTATTTGTGGCGTATCAAGTCGTTATAGCGACGACAACTTCGCCAATGTCAATGTAAAAAAAATATTATTAAAAAATCTTGTGACAAAATATCGGCAACGTTGTACGGTAATGGTCAAAGACCCCCTCCCCCCTGTCGGGCTCTTGGCCAACGATCAGTGATATCCCTCAGAAACTGCCAGGAAATCATTAGCCGATGCCCAGGGCGCACCGGACCAAGCACTGCTCTTCCCAGACGGATCCAAAAACGAACCGCAGCTCTTGATCACACGTGGTGGTAACCCGACTCGCACCCCGAAAATGACATTAGCAAATAGAAATAATTTCATGTCAAACACGCTAAGTGTCATATCGATGTCAAGGAGCTACAAAATTGACAATCACGAGTCAACAGTATGATTGATTAAAACTTATTCCTGCCCGCTGTTTCGTCTGAGTAAATTCCGTAGGACTGGCCTCGAATGACGACTGGCAGGCGAAAAAGAGCCTCTGGTCTGGGAGTAGAGGAAACACATAGAATTTACTAGTTGCTGCTCTTCCCGCGCACATGGTAAAAGTCCATCGAGGGCATGGGCGAAAGTCTTAGGAATCATGTATAGGCCAGGGGTGGCGAACCTTTTTTGGAGGACGTGCCATTTTTTCACAAGTAAACTAATTGGCATGACCTGTCATCAAAGACCCTGTTGTCTTAAAAGTGTGTTGTTATTTTACCATCATATGACCACATTGCCCGTTTTCCGCCCTATTTCATATTAAAAGAATCTTAAGTTGGTGATTTATTGCACAAAAATAAACCTTTTTTATTATTGGCGTGCCCAAATTATTTTGAAGCGTGCCATTGGTTCGCCATCCCTGTTATAGGCGATGCGGCTAGCAACCCATCACTGTTTTGAATTCCCTTTCCTATACGCTCTTAATCATGCTAAACATGGCTTTAAGGTTTTGTTACCTTAGTCTCCGTCTTCCCCGTAAGGGCTAACGACGTGATGTATGTAAGTTACAAAATAAAAGGGATAAAGACGTGATATATGTACCTATGTAAGTTAACAAATAAATAAGGCAAACGAGCAAGTTGGTCACCTGATGGTAAGCGAGCACCCCACCCATGGACACCCGCAACACTTAGAGGATGGCGGATGCGTTGCCAGCCTAGATGGCTAGGATAGAATACCTCTTGTGTGTTAGTCTCCACGCTGGAATTGACTGACAGACAAATCACTTTAGTGTTAAGTAGAAGTAGACATAAGAACATGCATTCAAACTGTGACATCCAATTTTAATTTATATCGATTCGTTTAGCATCTGTCTGTGATTTTTCTCAGTCCAGATAAATACGGAACTGGTTTGTAAATCTGGATTTGGGCAGTTTTTCTTTCATTCACACGTTTGTGATAACTTTACTATAGAATCCATACAAAGTTACAATAAGTATACAGATGACCGCTGGTGCTCAGTACCTACATACATACATACCGTGCTTCCATTCTGGCCTGGGACCAAAGAAAAAATATAGAATGTGAGGTTGATGAGGAAGTGGTTATGAGGAAGAGGAAGCGGAAGAGGAAGTATCAAGCACATAGTTTGAGGAAGCGCATGAGGAAGAGCAGATTTTTATGAGGATGAGCAAGCAGTTAAGGAAGAAAAAGAGTGATAGGACTGTGAGAGTGACTAATAAGTTACTAGTTGAAAATTAAAAAAAAACAATTGGATCTTAGAACGCATAATTGTGCAATTAAAGTTTATTTTAATAATCAAAATTGACCACTGGGAGGTTTATTTTAATTAAAATGTACTAGCGCGCGAATGAATACGCAATATGCGCGGTGAAATGAAAATTACTCTTCCTCAAAATTTAAAAGGGGATTTTTTTAATTTCCGTTATGTGGAAAGGGTAGCGGTAGAGGAATTAAAAAAATTGCGGAACTTCCTCATAATGAGGAAGTGGAATCGAACATGGAGCGCTCCACGAGGAAGAACTACGAACTAGTCCGAAACATGTCGAGCATCACTCTACTTTTATATGTGAGTTATCCGTATGTGTAATTATGATTGAGTCTCACGGTAGTTTCATGTTCAAAATGGAAGGCAACATCAAATTATCAGGTCTTACGTTAATAATAACAATAATAATAGATACAGAAGGCGGTACTCCTGTTTATTCGACGATGATTATTTCGATCCCAATAGTCGTTTCGGGAAGCGTTTTTTTGGTCCATAATACGGGCGTACGTCAAGTACCATGGTACCATTATTTATCTGTATATTTATTTTATCTTAAGTTAGGTTCTTACAATATTGATATAAAAAGTAAAAAAACAATGTTGATACAAAATATAAAAACATTATAAAAACCTAAGCTACCGGTGGTCAGGGTGACAGAGAGGACCCTCCAGACTATCCGAGCCGTGTCCAGGAGTACCGCCTTCTGTATCTGGCCCTTGACCCAACCACCTAGCGAGAACCTTGTAAGATGATGGTTTTTTTATATAAATAGGAAGTCAAACGAGCAAGTGGGTCACCTGATGGTAAGTGATCACCACTGCCCATAGACACCCGCAACCCCGGAGGGATTGCAGATGCGTTGCCAACCTAGAGGACTAAGATGAAATGCCTCTTGTGCCCGTAATTTCCCCAGCTGTCTTACTCTCCACACCGGAACACAGCTCAAGTCAAGGCTCTTCCGTATTAGACCGTTCCCCGAAACAACTATTGGGACAGTGATCGTCGAATTAACAGGAGTAACGCCTTCTGTATCTATTCCAAACTTTGTATGAAGCCTATCGAGTCTTTACATTAGCCGTACCAACCTGTGCGAGACAGAGACAGGTTATGTTTAACCAAACGCCTGACAAAAATACAGTGTCACAGATCAGCATTCCATAAACCATATTGCTTTACATAAAACTCCAGGCGCGCCTTATCACGTTAAGTACTAAACTTATTTGTTTAACATTGATTCCATGAATGTTACTCTTTATCCTACACAAACATACACAAATCACGTCTATATCCCTCACGGGATAGACAGAGCCTAAGGTGACAAGACCTAAAGGCCACGTTTAGCATGATCGTAGGCGTATAGATGGAAAAAGGAATCAGAATAGTGTTGGGTTGCTAGCCGCATCGCCTATGACATGATTCCTAAGAATTTCGCCCGTTCCCTCGATGGGCTTATTACCATATGCGCGGGACAAGAAGCAACAAACATTCTGTTTCTCCTTTGCTCGCAGACCAGCGCATAGGAAGTAAGTTTTTATGGGAAAGTTTGGAATGATGTCAGTAAGTGAGTGAGTGTGTATATTTGTTCCTTCTTCACCCTGAAACGACTGGACGGATTCGGATAAAATTTGGAAAGAAGATAGCTGGTACCCTACATTAAAACATAGGCTATTTTTTATCCCGGAAAATTGTATAGTTCCCGCAGGATAGCGATAAGCATGTCTAAAGTCGCAACGTAAATAGGTGATTATTGCAGAACTAACTATCAACATCAGTTCTTAAGTCTAATTCTACGCGGGCAAAGTCGCGGGCAGAAGCTAGTTGTACATAAAACACAGGAAATTTGCTAGTTAAAGGATAAACCAAATGTACCGAACAATTATATTCCCACTGTGGAACCATTTCGCAATAAATGACAGTGTACAAAGGCTAATTTCTTCCTTAAAGGAATCTTTTCCGGCTTTCAGTTAACCTAAAATGAATAGAAAAACAAATGAAAATAAAATAGCACCTTAAGGATACATAAATATACTTAAATCATGTCTTTATCCCTTACGGGGTAGACATAGCCTAAGGTAACAAGACCTACAGGCCACGTTTAAATTTTCATACAACTTTTTACTGGAATTGACCGGTCTCTTTTGCTCCCGAGTATAGGTACTTAACCTTAAGATTCATATATGACGAAAGGCTCTTTTTACTATATCAAATAAAAATAAGGCAGGTACAAAAGTCCGAAGTCCAAGGTCGTGTGGTATTATAAATAGATTTGGCAGCCGCGATAAAGCTGCGCAAAAAGCAAAGGTCATTGTTAACGACCGCCTTCCTTTGCGTTTTTTATACGAGCTGCTGCTGCGCTGCAGCCGCGCTGCTGCCGCGCTGCTGTCTTATTGGTTGCGACCAAATACGAAGGCGCTCTTAGTCAGCCTCGCCATGCTAAATAGTCGTAAATTAATAAACAAGGGTTGAAATTGACCCATTTCACCTGAGATATTCGTTCGAGCGCAATAGTTTAAAGGTGAAATCGGTAATTTCATACGAGTTGAACACTATTTTTCATTTCGAATATGAGGAAAGTAAAAGAAATTATGTCAAATTTCACTAACGTCGCACGGTCGCACTATTTTTCTTAATATGGCCCCATCGATAGATGCGATGATTTCGCCAATGTCAAAGTAATAAGTATCTACAGTACCTATTCAAAAATCTTATGACAAAAATGTCGGCAACGTTGTACGGTAACACGGTCAAAGACCCCCCCCCCCCCCTGTCGGGCTGTTAGCCAACGGTCATTGATATCCCTCAGAAACAGCCAACGGTCAAAAGACCGGGGAGGGGGGGGGGGCTGTTAGCCAACGGATAATGATAGGTATCCCTCAGAATCTGCCAGGAAATCATTAACCGATGGCCAGGGTGCACCGGACCAAGCACTGCTCTTCCCCCCGGACGGATCCAAAAACGAACCGCAGCTCTTGACCCCACGCGGAGGTAATCCGACTCGCACCCCCACTTAATATTTGTTACGTTTGTCATTCTTTTCCCGCCCTTTTTTCTATTACGCGATTGCGCGCATTGCGCATTTCTTCTGCGCACCAATGGTTGCCAACTAGTTTTTTTTTTTTAACTTGCAGACACGGAGGTCGCTATCAATTAATTGTCGACTTATTTCAAGCTAAAAAAAATTACCGAACGTAATAATTCCTAATTCTCGTTGTATACGCTTGCATAAGCTTGCATCAGGCCTGACGAATGAGCGAGCAGCAGCAGGTAGTCATCTTTTTAGGGTTCCGTAGCCAAAATGTCAAAAGGACCCCTTTTATAAGTAGTTTCGCCCTGTTCGTATGGCACTGGCATTTTACTCGAAAATTTTGAAGGAATATGAATGAAAACTGGAAGTTAGGTGTATTTTGTCCACTGCTACATATATTTATATAAAGGGCTTGTGAGGTTTTAGTGTAGGAGGTAACCTCGGGATCTACCTCACTGATTTAAAATTTCTTTAAATCTCTAAACGACACTGAAAATTAGAACACATAGAAAAATCCGAAAAGTAAAGCTACTTAAGGCCGGGAATCGAGCCCGAATCCTCGTCATTCTGTGACGCGTGCTAAACCCCTACACCACCCGTAGAAGGTGGGTAAGCCTTCGATTTTTTCTATCTGTTACTACCTACGTCACGTGACCTTGTTACTATTCGATTTTTTTTTGCCAAGCGTCATCTGTTTGAATGGTGTGTCTGTACACAATTACAAACTCCCGTGTAACATGTACTGCTCGCCAGGGACGAGAGAAGGCGCTGTTTCTCAAATGATAGGTACTATCAAATGAATCAAGAATTTTTACTAAAACTACACATAAAAGAATCAAGAAGTAAAAACTCTAGAAATCGTGAAATTGGTGTGACGTACGTTATGGATAGCCCTTAAGTATAAGACTGTTTACACTACAACTGGCTACAGATTCGGAACCCTCGGTTACGCGTGGAACACATACTTGGCCGGTTAAAAAAGTAAACTAGTTTTCATTAAAAGCAAGTTCAAAGTTATCAAGACTCTCAACTATGTTGCTTTTGGGCTGGTATCCGTCATGTCTATTTATATCGCGAATGCCGAGTACAAAGTCCGAAACTCCGCAGTCCAAAGTCCGAAGTCTACCAATTATCTCGGATCCTGTGGAAAATTTTTGATCGCGCGCAGAGCGAAGGTCGGACATTATTATTATTTGATTGATAAAACTGCCTCTTTACCCGACTGCGGCTACAAATTACAACGCAAAATGACGATGCATTTGTTTGTTAAAAAAACACAAGGCTACATAAAAATGAAATGTATATCTAGAGAGCCAACAATTAAAAGATATTTCGAAGAGGCTAATACACGGAGGGGCCCCCGTGGCATAGTTCCGCAGACCCTGGCAGCATTCCCCCTTTGGACAGCGATACTACGCTGTCCAAGGAAGCTGCCAGCTCTGCGGTCACTCGTAGCGTCTATTAGCCTCTTCGAAATATCTTTGAAGAGGCTAATAGCGCTAGGACCCCACGGACCAAGGGTCTCAACACCGAAAGGGACAAAGTTATTCGGTGCTGAGACCTCTATATTTATTTATCTTGCCTTTAGTAAATTACCAAATTTTGTCGAATAGCATGTAGGCGGCAGATCTCTATTCTGCTACCAGTAGGCACGGGAACATAGGTCATGATTCACCATGATGATGTTAAAATGGATCAGTGGCGTGGGGTCAAGTAGGTATATCAGAAGGCAAGCCGAAGGGCATAGCCCTTTCCTCTAATTCTGCGCAATAAAAGTGGCCAGGCTTAAAATAGGCAAGCCGGTGGGAATCGAGTTAAGTAGACGAGTAGTAGACGTAGGTAATTAAATAAAACAAATATGGAATAATTCACACAAATTGACCTAGTCCCAAAGACCCCTACAAAGTTTTTTAATATTCAAAATTGAGTCGGTCCAGTAGTATATGGCACACCTATTTATTATATTTACGTTAATTTAATTCATTAGTAACTTATGATTCTTCTTACTTATTTGTGGCGTATCAAGTCGTTATAGCGACGATAACTTCGCCAACGTCAAAGTAACAAAAGTTATAATTCAAAAATCATGTGACAAAATGTCGGCAACGTTGTACAGTAACACGGCCAAAGACCCCCCTCCCCTCAGAAACTGCCAGGAAATCATTAGCCGATGCTCAGGGTGCACCGGAACAAGCACTGCTCTTCCCCCCGGACGGATCTAAAAACGAACCGCAGCTCTTGACCACAGGTGGAGGTGTGTCACGATGACGAAGCGTTTACAGACAAGACAACAGACCTTTAACGAGGCTTTTGGCAACATTCTGACGCAACATGTTGTCGTCACCAAGTCATCCTATCCTGCCGTCCTAACTCAAAAGGACGCAAGTCGAACACGGGTTTATTTTTTTTATATTTTTGGTCAGATTAGTCAATACTCCTACTAATATTATAAACGCGAAAATTCGTAAGTATGGATGGATGTTTGTTACTCTTTCACGTAAAAAGTACATAATGGATTTGGATAAAATTTGGAACGGAGATAGCTGATACCCTAGATTAACACATAGGCTACTTTTTATCCCGGAAAATTGCATAGTTCCCGCGGGATAGCGATAAGCTAATTTTATGCAGACGAAGGCGCCAGCAGCAGCTAGTCTATCATAATTTTGTCTAAACCTATGAAACAGATAAGCGTCCTTTTCAAATAGGCAGTATGATAGATGGATGTGTAATCTGTCCAAAAATGTAAAAAAAAACTAAATCTGTTTTATGCGTCCTTTTGAAATAGGATTGGAAGAGTAGGTAACACCCACTGTTGGGCATTAAACATTTATTTTTTGACGACCGGTTGGGTTAGTGGTTAGTGCCCTTTGCCACCGACGTGGTATAATAAAATAATAAAAACTCTGCAGGTCACTTGTATGATGAATATGAATGCTTGTACCCGAGTCATGGATGTCATATGTACTTAAGTATGTATTTTGTACCCGTAAGTAGGTACACACGCTTTGCTTAGTTTGGGACTAAATCAATGTGTGTAAAATGTCTCTTGATATTTATTGAAACTGAAAGAGAAGTTTCTGAAAAATGAAAAAAAACATTAACACAGATTGGCACTGGCAGACACTGGCTGTATAACAATAAAAAAATAAAAAGTAAACAATTGAAAATTAACATACCTGGTCTACCTGGACCTGGATACCGTAGACAGGGTGCCAAATTGCGTCATAACGGCTGCATTCAGCTTAATGCAGCGTTATAATAGACTACAAACAAGCTACATGTATCTCTGTAGGTATACGTACTTATGTATACAAACCAAATCGGGGATCTGAGAGCCCAATTTAGTTGATAAACAGGCAGATAAAAAGCCGTCGTATAAATAGACTCGCGGCGATAGATGCGTATCATTGTTTGTGTACCCGTCGGCGACTCACAGCGCCATGCTGGTTTTCATAGCAATATTTTGCGTCGTTTGCGCACTCTTGTACTTGTACGGAACTGGAAGCTACGGCTACTGGTCCAAACGAGGAGTGAAACACGATGCCCCTGTTCCGTTCTTTGGCAACACGAGAGGCATGATCATGCAGGAAAAAAGCATGAGTGACACCTTCACTGACGTGTACTGGAAGCATCCTGGTGAACGGTTTGTGGGTTTTTATACAGCTAGAAGACCTACGCTGATATTAAGAGACCCTGAGCTCATCAGAAGCGTAATGACAGCAGATGCTAGCTCCTTCTACTCGAGAGGAATAATGCCCCATAAGGAACTCTACGAACCGTTGCTGAAGAACTTATTCTTTGCTGACGGTGATTTGTGGAAACTGCTGCGACAGAGAATGACACCGGCCTTCACGTCCGGGAAGTTGAAGGCTATGTTCCCGTTGATCGTCGAAAAGGCGGAAAAGCTGCAAGTAATCGTCGATGAGGCGGCAACAGCTAGCACTGAAGTCGACGTGCGCGATATAATGGCCCGATACACCACCGATTTCATCGGTGCCGTCGCTTTCGGCATCGACAGTGACTCCATGAAAAACGAAGACTCCAAATTCCGACAAGTTGGGAAACGCATCTTCACCATCACCAAATGGGATGCGGCGAAAAATTTCTTCAAGTTTGTCTTCCCTGAAATATTTAAAAAGACGTATTTATTCCCTTCGATGATCGAGGAGAATATTATGCTGTTGATGAGAGGGATATTAAAGCAGAGGAACTACACACCGTCCGGGAGGAACGACTTTGTGGATCAGCTGATGGAGTTGAAGCAAAAGGGAAAAATACAAGTGGAATCCGTGGAGCACAAGAACCCGGATGGTACTCCTAAACTGGTAGAGATGGAGATGGACGAGTATATAATGGCTGGTCAGATATTCGTGTTCTTCGCGGCCGGGTTCGAGACGTCCTCGTCGGCGACCAGCTACACGCTGCACCAGCTCGCCTTCCACCCGGAGGCGCAGCGCAAGTGCCAGCAGGAGATCGACGAGGTCCTGAGCCGGCACGACAACAAGCTGTGCTACGAAGCCGTTTCAGAGATGAAATATTTGGATATGTGTCTAAAGTAAGTAATATTCTAAGTTTTAGGCACGATCGTAAAATGTTTAAAAGTAAATTCACGAATCCGGAGCATAAAAATACTAGTCAAAACCTGCAGGCCGTCGCCGGCCTTCAGGGACATGGGTTGACATCGTTGGTTAGCTTGCGATTACAGTATACAATGCATACTCCTACTCGTACTTTGAGAATGGCCCCTAAAGTAATGGAAGTGCGTCCTTGTTTAGTGTGTATGGTTAGGTTTGTGGGATTTATGTTGGTTTTATGTGGAAGCAGTGGAGGGGGATTTGTATGTAAAAACAATTACTTTGCTTGGCTGTCTTGCACGTATGGTAGCGGAGTAATTCATTAATGAATTAGCATAAATAACATAAGCAACATTTTTATACAATGCAGGAGTTAAGTGCAAGAATAAGTTCAAAAATTCTTGCTCTTATTAAACACCGCGACAAAAACTATATTAAGTGGCAGAATCATTAGTCATCTTACTAGTAACGCCTTTAAAACACAATCGTACACCAGTTTAACTACTTCGACCTAGGGCATACTTTACGTTAAGCAAAACACTCCATGAACAAAAAATATTTACCTTGGTACTCCGCTACGCTACTCCTATAGTAGCGGAGTAGTAAGGTAAATATTTTTTGTTCCTTGAAATAAACCTCCACAAAGTAACGCCTGATTCAATAAAATATTCAAAACACTTCACTTTTAAAAATGTAATTTTGTTCTACGTTGTAAGATAATGTAATAACAGCACATGTGGACTGTCACAGGACAAACTTACACTGCGATCTTAGGTCATACAGTACACAGTCGTCTAGTCAGACACCTATGCCAGTGAGACATTGCGTGTGCCAATTCCTAACTTTGCTATTCGCTTTTCCAGAGAAGGTATGAGACTGTTCCCGTCACTGGGTTGGCTGAAGCGGCGCTGCAATCGGAAGTACCAGCTGCCCGGGACCAGCGTCAGCATTGACCCGGACGTGGACGTCATAATCCCGGTGAACGGGCTGCACCGCGACCCTCAATACTGGGACGAGCCGGAGCACTTCCAGCCGGAACGGTTCGAGAACGGACCACCGCACAAGTTCGTGTATCTGCCGTTCGGAGAAGGACCCAGAGCTTGCGTTGGTGAGTACTTAGAATAGAAGACCCGTTTCGCCACGAGCTAGTAGGGGAGCAAAATGTCTACTTCGTTAAGATGACTATGGCGAAAGAGAAGTTGTAGCGGGACATACATGTCACGCCTTTCCCACAGGGGTGGGCGTAGGCAGAGACTACTTTGTTCCACTTGCTACGATTCTGAACGGGATCCGTTATCAACGGGAACTCTTTTATAAGTTAAATAAGGAACCAAATTTGTGGTAGCCCATCCCATCCTCTGCAAACCCGTCTCCTACTCCACGGAACGATGCCAAACCAAGTCCAATCTTGAATATAAACGATCAATGATGACAACAGTGGTCATTGTGTAATGTGTAACTGCAAGTAATAATGGAAATGTGTGACGATGAAAATGCCTCTTGAGTCTTCAGAAAGTATAATCATCGTTTTACAGTTTAAAACTTAATAGTAAGTAGGTTCTAACAGAAATATTATAGCAACAACTCGCGCACACGCGTTCGGCTCGATAGCCTGGAGAAAAGAGAGCGAGATAACGATGCGGAGCGAGCGAGAGAGGCACGGATGCGTTCGGAAACGGTGTAAAGCCCGTGTTACAAATGTTTTAAAGTATTGTTGTGGTGTTGTGTTGCAGGTGAGCGTCTGGGGCGCATGCAGTCGCTGGCGGGGCTGGCGGCGCTGCTGCGAGGCTTCTCCGTGGAGCCCTCGGCCAGCTCCCGCCGCGAGCCCCCGAGGGACCCCACGACGGCCGTCGTGCAGAGCATCCACGGGGGCATCCCGCTCCGGATACGGAGGAGGAACTAGCCTTGAGCTGAGCGCCAAGATCTGCGCAGGTAGAGACAAGGGCGTCGCCAAGGGGGTGCAGGGAGGGGCAGCTGCCCCCCCTAGCGATTCTAAAAAAGTTGCCAAATATAATGCAACCAAAGTCCTCTAAGTCTTTGAGTTGATTTGATTTGATTCATAGAGAATGAGAAAAGTATGAATTGTAGTAGGTAAAGTCAACTTGCCCCCCCCTGCGCCATCGGCTGGCGACGCCCTTGGGTAGAGAAGCAACTGGGTATATTCTATGTTGTTTCTTTGCTCCCAGACCAACATGGAAGAAATTGGGATTGTCTAAAAAAAAATACCTATCCTTTTTATATTTTTTTTGTGCAGAATAGTCAATTATAAGAAACCAATTTCAATATTTTCTCATATAACTCGGTATTTTTTCGCTATTAATTATTGAAAGTATTTTGGTTGATGACGTCAGAGTTTCCATTGCCGGTGTCACACATCTGCTTATTGGATTAATTGATCATAAAACGTATGTGAACCTCCGCCATCAACGTCTTTTCTATCTGTGGTGAAGTTGGCAAACTGTCATTAGTATCAATGTCAACATGATTCAACAATAACACAGGAAGATTTACGCGATCTTCTCCTATGAATTTTATATTTTCACAATTGTTATACATACCATAACATTCTGCGCGAAGCAGTAAGGTCCATAAACAAACACATACCAAGTATGATCGAGACAAAACAGGACCCGGAAATAAGACAGTAAACTCAGTAGGCGAAAGTAAACCGAAAAACGTAATATTTTCGCTCTCCATTAAAATATTTAGCGTAAAATCTTTCATGTGAGCAAAGCACATCGCTGTGTGGTTACACTCTTGCCTAATTATCTACCGAAAGTGCTTCTAAATCTAAACTATAATACAACAATATGAAAGTAAACGGTGAAAAAAACAAGAATGACAGTAACAAGATTGCCCATTTGCTTGTCATCTGTCATAAGATGAATGAAATGTCAGATTGCGGGTCCAAATTGAACTCCGTAGCATAATACACGCGTAAATAGCATAGAATTTGTAACCTTTGCAAATAAAGTACATTTTGGACCGTCTACGCCATGTCTGGGAATGTCAAATGAAGGTCATTGCTTATTTTTCATGTAATAAATTCATTATAGCAAAATAAAATAAAGTAAATAGAGAAAACGATTTAAAAAGCATTTATCTCGAAATGGTTTTCGATTTACTATACATTGTAAAAAAATAGACAATCCCAATTAAATACGCATTGCATTTCAAATTGTCAGTGTAGGGGAACTAGGGACCAGGGGGTTGTGGTAGTTTAACTGAACACCCCTAAAAAGACTTTTATGCAATTATTTGATTTAAAATTTAGCCCCGCCCTTGACGCGTTTACTTTCAAATTATGGAAGCATGTATGGCATTTACATGCAGTGGCGTAACTATAGGGTGGCAGGAGTGGCAAAATGCCACGGGCCCCTAGCTCCACGGGGCCCCGAACTGGCTTAGTTTAGAGCACAGAAGGGACAGAAGGGCACTTCTTTATATTGAGAAAGGAGCCCTATCAGACGAATTTGCCGCGGGCCCCAGACGTTATTAGTTACGCCACTGTTTACATGGCTGCTAAGTCAAACAAACTCAACATTTTGCTAAAATATTCTGGAAGGATTTTGATAAACCTTGTATTTTGAAAAACAGCGCCTTCTCTCATCCCTGGTAGCAGTAGATGTTCCACGGGAGTTTGTAATTGTGTCGTACAGATCATCATTCAAACAGATGACGCTTGGCGACAAAAAATCGCATAATAACAAGGTCACGTGACAGCTAGTAACAGATAGAAAAATTCGAAGGCTTTCGGGTTCGATGCCCGGCCATAGCTTTACCTTTCGGATTTTTCTGTGTTCTAATTTTCAGTGGCGCTTAGAAATGTAAACCTTGTATCTATTGCAGGAGTTCCCAACCAGTGGGGCGCGCCCCACTTGGGGGGCGTAGGGTAATCCAAAGGGGGGCGCGACGAGCAGCTAAGGTATTTATTAAAATTCATAAATTTACTAATAAAGTGCAAGCACAATGTTCTCGCTAATCATTAATATAGTACCTATGTAGTTGAGTTGGGACAAGGGGGGCGTAGTATTTTAGCATAAACTTGAGGGAGGCGCATAGGGTAATAGGTTGGGAACCCCTGATCTATTGTATATGTAGTAGTGGAAATGTGCAATAAGAGAAGATAAGAAGAGATTTATTTGTGACAGTAAAAGATGTACAATGAGAAGAAAACTTAGGGACTAATTGACGAAATGGTCCCAACTCAGAATAAGTAGTTTTTCCTGCCGACGCTTCGGTCCCAATTTTTTAAAGCACATATTCAAAATTACCTACTCTTATTACAATTATTATTCTTATTTTAACAAAATCTCTCCCTAGGAGGAAATACTTCGCACGGGCCTAAGCCAAGTGCTTTAATTTTATGCAAATTTATGACATGGACAAGAATTTTCTTACTTTACGGCATGTGTTGAGGATGACAGCTTTTTGTAGGAGTGTGTATGTGGATGGAGGTGTATCGAGAGCCCGGAGGCTTGCGTGGAGTGTTTTGGGGATAACGCCAGTTGTAGAGAGAATTATTGGTACAGTCTTTACATTATTCACCTGCCATTGTGTTTTTATTTCAATTGAGAGATCTGTGTATTTGGTCGTTTTGTCAGTGTGCGTAGCGAGTAAATTTTGTGTGTTACAGATGGCGATGTCTATTAGGGTTACTGATTTGTTATTTTTATCTAGTATTGTTATTACTATTATTATTATGAGCTACGGTTCTGCATTCTGCGATGCCTGTGTATCTATAGATACACAGGCATCGCAGAATCACCCAGGTGATTATAATTCTAGTTTTAAGGTTACTTTGCATGCTATTATGTAGCAAAATATGTTTCTGCACTAGAATTATTATTTTATCACCTATTGTACCATATTTTATGTGAATAAAGAGTTTTGAATTTGAATTTGAATTTGAATTAGGAAGTGGTGAAAAATTTTACTAAATTTGAGTTACGAGTAGAAAACATTTACAGCTCCAATTAATTACAACTAATCTAATATTTACCCCCTTATTCATAAACGCTCTGTAGGCTGCTAACTTAGCAATCGTTTGTCCTTATGTCACTTTGACATTTACGTTTCACAGATAAGGACAAACGATTGCTAAGTTAACAGAAGCCTATAGAGCGTTTATGAATAAGGGGGTTAGTAACTATTTCGGTATGCAGTAACTACAATTTTTCACTAAGTAGCTAAGTACTACTTCGAACGATACTTTAGACTCTTTTAAAACTGGCTCGGCAACTTATGTATGTATCTATGTATGTAAACTCTTTATTGCACATAAAAATTTTAAAAATACAGAAAAAATAGTACAACGGCGAACTTATCCCTAAGAAGGGATCTCTTCCAGCTAACCTGATGCTAACTTAGTGTTTTGTTGGCGTTTAAATGACTGATTTTGAAATTTGTGACGATGTGAATGAATAAGTGTGTATGCTTGTTCCTTCTTCACGCTGAAACGACTGGACGGATTCCGATAAATTCGGCTAGATTAAAATATAGGCTACTTTTTATCCCGGAAAATTGCATAGTTCCCACGGGATAGCGATACAAATGTAAATAGGTAATTATTGCAGAACTTTACTATCAACATCAGTTATTAAGTCTAATTCTACACGGACGAAGTCGCGGGTAGAAGCTAGTTGTACATAAAACACAGGAAATTTGCTCCAAAGTCCAAGGTCGTGTGGTTGTATAAATAGATTTGGCAACCGCGATAAAACTGCGCAAAAAGCAAAGGTCATCGTTAACGACCGCCTCCTTTTGCGTTTTTTTATACGCGCTGCTGCCGCGCTGTTGTCGCGCTGCTGCCGTGCTGCTGCCGCGCTGCTGCCGCGATTCTACCGCGCTGCTGTCTCATTGCTTGCGACCAAATACGAAGGCGCTCTTAGTCGGCCTAGCCCTGCTAAAATAGTCGTAGATTGATAAACAAGGGTTGAAATTGACCCATTTCACCTGAGATATTCGTTCGAGCGCAATAGTTTAAAGGTGAAATGGGTAATTTGACGACCGGATGGCCAAGTGGTTAGAGAACCTGACTATGAAGCTTGAGGTCCCGGGTTCGATCCCCGGTCGGGGCAGATATTTGTATGAAAAATACGAATGTTTGTTCTCGAGTCTTGGATGTTTAATATGTATTTAAGTATGTATTTATCTATATAAGTATGTTTATCCGTTGTCTAGTGCCCATATTACAAGCTTTGCTTAGTTTGGGGCTAGGCCAATTGGTGTCAATTGTCCCAAGATATTATTATTATTATTATTATTATTATTATAATTTCACGAGTTGAATATCATCATCATCGTCATGTCAGCCGAAAGACGTCCACTGCTGAACATAGGCCTCCCCCGCGGCTCGCCAAACAGATCGGCCCTGCGCCACCCGCACCCAATGCGTTCCCGCTACCCTCAACAGGTCGTCGCTCCATCTAGTTGGAGGCCTAACTACACCGCGTCTTCCGGTCCGCGGACGCCACTCGAGAACCTTTCGGCCCCATCGGCCGTCAGTTCTACGGGCGATGTGCCCTGCCCACTGCTACTTAAGTCAAGCGATTCTTCGAGCTATGTCCGTGACTTTAGTTCTTGCGCGGATTTCATCATTTCTAATGCGATCCCACAGAGAAACTCCAAGCATAGCCCTCTCCATCGCCCTCTGAGTGACTTTGAGCTTCTGTCTTTCTTTTCCCGCCCTTTTTTCTATTGCGCAATTTACGCGCATTGCGCATTTCTTCTGCGCACCAATAGCTGCCGACCAGTTTTTTTTTTCTTGCACATACGGAAGGTCGCTATCAATTAATAATCGACTTGTATTTCAAGCTAAAAAAAATACCGACCGTAATAATTCCTAATTCTGGTTGTATACGATTGTATGGTCTGTTTCATTTAAAATGACGAAAAGTACTTAAAACCGACATCTATTGTTCAATTGTTAACTTCAAGTGGGGTTGTAAAACCATTAGCGTCTGTCCAAGTATACCGTGAACAAACAATCTTGATAGTTTTGATGTTGTTGGCCGGTGTTACACTAGATGACGTGCGTTTCTAAAATAATAATTATATACTGTATCAAAATCACTTTGCACAATTGTTTAATAGTAGGTTTAAGAAATTTTTACCTGAGTCTACTAGGAGACTAGTCTGTTTTATTTAAAATGACGAAATGTAATTAACGCGGGATTTTACAACTTCTTTTGTTGCTGAATATGAAAGGAAAAAATAACAAAGAGACATAAAAAAACTGACCGCAGTATGGCACCTGTACTGGTGTAGCTCAACCCATCTTGATCTTTGAAATGAAAGATTTTAATTTTTATTTAAAATATGATTATTAATACACCCGTTAGACACTAAAAAAATATTGCACTTAAGCCTGGAAAGTATCCCCTCCTATTGATTATTACCTGAATTGGACCCTTTTAAGTATAATAGGTGTATTGTTTTCCATATACAATTACAGTGCGGCTAACACTCAGGTAAAAATTTCTTAAACCTACTATTAAACAATTGTGCAAAGTGATTTTGATACAGTATATAATTATTATTTTAGAAACGCACGTCATCTAGTGTAACTATTAAAACACAAGAAGACGTTACCACAGACTGAATTTATTCCTTTAATAGACAAACATGTACAAACCTACATATTAGTCTAGAGGGCGCTAGTATCAACATAATTTAAATACTTTCAACACACTCCCTTATTAAAATAATGTACTAGCCCAATAAACAAACTAAACACAGTATATTGAACTATCATAACATAACTACTTATACTCTTACAATACCCAACAACTTAACAAACTTATAATGCTTAGGAGAACCCAAACTTTTAGTTAAGATGTCTGCTGGCATATCTGTTGTATTTAAATATTTAATTTTAACAACATTATTCTCTACAGCTGTCCTGACAAAATGGTATCTAACATCAATGTGTTTGCTTCTCTTGTGGAACAAACAATTTTCAGTTAATTTCTGTGCACTCTGGTTATCATTATAGATTACTACAGCAGTACACGAATCGGTGCTACAGTTCAGCTCAGACATCACATTTTTAAGATAAATAGCTTCTTTGCTCGCCTCACATATAGCCATGTACTCGGCTTCTGTACTAGACAAAGCAATAGTTGACTGCTTTTTACACTCATGTGAAACTATACTGCCTGACATTTTAAAAATAAATCCAGTATAGGACTTCCTATCAACTGGATCTGAGGCCCAATCAGCATCTACATAACCTGTGAGATCCTCATTATCTTTAACATATCTCATACAAAAACTTTTGGTACTCTGCAAATACCTTAAAATGCGTTTTGCATGTTTCCAATGAGTTTCGTTATAATTATTATTGAACTGACTAAGGTAAGAAACAGCAAAAGATATATCTGGTCGAGTTAAAATTGACAAGTACAATAAACTTCCTATCAGTTGTTGATAAGGATATTGTTTGGTACAATTACTTTCTTTTTCTAGTTTCAAATTTACCTCCATAGGAGTACTTACTGGTTTACAATCTTTCATGTTAAATTTTTCTAACAAATGATCTACAAATCGTTCCTGATCAATTGTTAATACATCATTGTCTTTCCTGACTCGCATACCTAAGCACTGCTTAATAGCTCCTAAATCTTTCAATTTGAATTTAGAGTTAAGCTCGCTTTTTAAGCATTCTGTCTCTTTCTCACAATTTGAAAACACGAAAAAATCATCAACAAATAATGCAATGAAAATCCTATCATTACCATTTTGTTTAACAAACAGACAAGGCTCATACACAGATTTTTTGTAACCTATGTTCTGTAAACAATCATCGACTCGTTTATACCATGCCCTCGCTGATTGTTTAAGACCATAAATCGCCTTTTTTAATTTTAAAACTTTATTTTTACCATCTGCACATATAAAGTTTCCAGGTAAATTCATGTGTACAGTTTCAGTCAGATGCCCATTTAGGAACGCAGTTGCAACATCCAGATGGGTTATATCTAGGTTATACTTTACACTTAACGCAAATAAAAGTCTCAAGGTCGAATACCGGAGCACTGGAGAAAAGGTTTCCGTGTAGTCTATGCCTTCTTTCTGTGTGAAACCTTTAGCCACTAGTCTCGCACGATACCTGACTTTATTGTCGCTGTCCACCTTCTTTCTGAACACCCATTTGCATTGCACTACTGTACCGTTTTCTGGCTTGTCTACCACCTCCCATGCATCATTCTCTCTAAATGACTCTAACTCCTCCTCCATAGCTTTCTTCCACTCCCTGGATTCTGGCCCATTCATAGCTTCCTTATATGTGGTGTTGTCTCCATACAAGTTGACATCAGGTTTCACACATATATTGCTATAGCCATACCTTTCAGGTTTCTTTCTTTCACGCTTTTCATACCTGGGTTCACTGGATTCAGCTTGAGGTGTATCACAAGACTCATTTGAAGAACTCGTCGGACTGCTGTCATCTGCCACATATGAGCTATCATAGGGTACCACTGTAGACTGTGATTGATCTGTATCCGCTTCAGCTATGCTCTCATACTCGTCCTCAGTATCTGATGACAAATCCGGTTTTTCCTCAATAACAGCTTGTATCATGTCTGAGTCTAGTCTAGGCTCCATGATGGTTACATCCCTGCTTGTTATAATTTTGTTTGTAACAGGATTATACAGTCGATATCCCTTTGTGTTGTCAGCATATCCAACTAAAAGATGTTCGATGGCTTTCTTGTCCCATTTCAATCTTTTTTCTTTTGGAACATGGGTCATGACTGTACTTCCAAACATACGAATGTGGCTGACATCTGGCTTTCTGCCTGTCCAGAGCTCATATGGGGTTTTTTGGTCCAAACCTGAAGCTAACGACCTGTTCTTCAGATAAACAGCCGTGTGAACTGCTTCGGCCCAAAACTTCTTGTCTAACTTTGCATCGCACAATAGACATTTAGCTCTTTCAACCACTGTTCTGTTAAATCTTTCACATAATCCGTTCTGCTCTGGGGTGTAAACGGTGGTTCGCTGATGAATTATACCAGACTTCTTCAGATAGTTATTCATTTGGTTTGAACAATATTCTGGTCCGTTATCTGATCGAAGCACTTTGATACTGGCTTCTGTCTGCTTCTCCACCATCTGTTTAAACTCCTGAAAACATGTGAATACTTCATTCTTGTTCTTTAAGAAATACACAAATGTCATTCTGCTGTAGTCATCCACAAATAGCAAAAAATATCTGGATAAGCCAAGAGACTTTACTTCCATAGGTCCACACACATCAGTATGTACCACTTCTAGGAGTTTCTTACTTCTATTATTGCTATGTGAAAAGGGCAATCTGGTTTGTTTACCTTCGCAACATACTTTACAGTTCAATCTGCTAACATCTGCTTTGTCACTGTAACTCAGCCCTTCGACAGCTCCATTTTTCATCACATTCAGATCTTTACTGTTGATATGGCCTAGCCTCCTGTGCCAGTCCATACCCGAAGTCGTCGTAGCAGAAGCTGCTAGCACACTTGCTGACTTGATGTTTAATCTGTATACTCCGTTAATTAACTCTGCCACACCAATTAACTGGTTCTGCCGATTTCTAATGGCACATCTTCCTTTCTGGAAACTGACGTTGTTACCATTTTCGATCAACTGGCTAACCGACAATAAGTTGGTTGTCAAGTTAGGAATACACAAAACATTTCTAACAGTAATTTCAAATTCTGAATTGTTCACAACCGTTGTAATCTGTGCATCTCCCGCACACAACACTGGAACTCGAACTTGGTTCGCGACTATGATTTCTTTAGTTGTTTGGCTGTGCGACTTGTTCAAAATGCGTTCTTCGCTGGCTATCATATGAGTGCTGGCTCCTGAATCAATGTACCATTCATCCTGTTTGAATTTCCCGTTGAGAAAAACTGCACTGAACGCATTTGCTGCTTTTTCTTTCAACAATGGACATTTATTCTTGAAATGGCCGGTTTGTTTACAGCGAAAACATTTTATCTGTTTGACATTGACATTTCGAGATGACGTTTCTTCGGTTGCGTTTAAATTTTTGCCAACTTTTTTCTGATGCCATCTTTTTGTCAAAAATGCACCTTCGGTTTCACTGTCACCAACATCTGCACTCATATCTAGGAGTTTTGTTTTTATATTATCTGCCGAAACTGAAATTCCAGAGTGTTCGATTGCCATTATCATTGGCGCGAATTTTTCTGGTAAACCCGCCAACAGTAACGAGCCTATCCACTCATCATTGATATCAAAGCCGGTGCCTCTCAATTTCTGCGCGGTGTCCACGACTTGAGTAACATACGCTGTCATTGACTCACTGCTATCCAGACGAATCGAAATCAAAGTCCGTAACAGGCTTATTTTTCTGGTAAAGCCGGCGTCGTCAAAAAGCGATTTTAATTTTTTCCACACATCTTGCACGGTTTTTTCATTTCTGATATGCACGTAAAGCGATGAATCGATGGTCATAATTAATTTTGCTTTCGCTTTTTGCTCTTCGACTGACACGTCGGATGTGACAGCGCTTTCGTTTGTCTTCGACTTTTTCGAAATATCAACGCCTTCCAAAATCAGGAAATTTTCGGCTGCGAATGCCCACTCATCGTAATTTTCACGACCCTTGAGCTTCGGAACATTCACTATATAACTCCCAGCCATTTTTGTATGTATGTATGTATGTAAACTCTTTATTGTGCAAAATAAACAAGACAAAATACAATTGACAAACACTGAGATACATGCACAAAGGCGGACTTATCCCTTTAAGGGATCTCTTCCAGTCAACCTTTGAGTGGATGAAAGGAGTATTATATTAGGGATGGACGAGTGAGTTTAAAAATTGCAAACACTGAGAGCCACAATACATAACTTTACCGAATATAATACATAAACTACTAAAACCTACCAGTCAATAAACTACTTTATACTACCTATAATATATATCAATAAAATATACTACATAAAATAAATAAATAAAGAGCACAATAAACAAAGGAATATTTACCGTTGATTTAAGAAGATGGTGCGAGCCACATCTTCTTCAAACCTTCTCTGAACGACACTACGGAGGGAGATTGCCTGATGGAGGTTGGTAAGTGATTCCACAGCCTAGTCGAGTGTACAGTAAAGGATTTGGAATAAGTTTTGGAAGAGGAAGAAGGACAGGCCAAAAGGAGATTAGAGTTGGATCGCAATCGATGCTGACTGCCAACAGACAAGTAGCTGAAACGTTCGGAAAGGTAGATCGGAGCTGAAGGATTAAAGAGAGTGTTGAAAAGCAATGACAGAATGTGGATTTTCCTGCGGTCCCTGATAGGCAACCATTTCAGCTGAGCGCGGAAATGAGACACGTGATCGTACTTACGAAGCCCAAAAATGTATCGGATACACACATTCTGGAGGCGATCAAGCCTGTCAAGCAGCCCCTCAGCGAGATCCAGGTAACTAATGTCACCATAGTCCAGTAAGGGGAGCAACAGTGACTGAGCAAGTGTAATTTTGGTCGATAGTGGCAGAAAATTCTGCAAACGCCTGAGCGAGTGAAGCGAGGCAAACACCTTCCGGCTGACATCCGCAACCTGGGCCGACCACGAAAGCGTCTGGTCCATAATAATCCCCAGATTTCTGACGGTAGCTGAGAAAGGAATTATTGTTCCGTCAAAGGACAAATTTTTAACCACCAATTCAGACATCCGAGAAATAAAATACGGACTGCCAATAACGATCGCTTGCGTCTTCTTGGCGTTTACCATGAGGCCAAAGCTCGCAGCCCAGTCGCGGATGGTGACAAGGTCAGCATTAATACGATCTATCAATAGAGGAAAATCGTCAAAACCAGCAGCAGCATAAATTTGCAAGTCATCAGCATACAGGTGATAAGAAGAATTTAAAGAAGAAGTAATACCATTAATGAAAATAGAAAAAAGGAGAGGGGAAAGTACACCCCCTTGAGGGACACCCGCGGTAAGATCACACCAGCTTGAAAAGGCATCATCAACCTTGACTCGCTGCTGCCTCCCATAAAGGTAAGAACTGAGCCAGGATAATGCAGTAGGAGATACATTCAAAGAGTTGAGAATGCCAAGAAGTATTTCAAAGTCAACGGTATTAAATGCACTACTGAAGTCTAGTAAAACTAGAACTGTGAGCTTTCTGTTCTCAATATTGAGACGAATATCATCAGTTACCTTAACCAGAGCAGTGACAGTGCTATGCCCAGGACGGAAACCGGATTGGAAAGGATTTAGGAGATTGTGTGCATTGAGATGAGAGGAAAGGCGTCGATTTACAAAATGTTCAACAATTTTTGATAGGACTGGAAGAATTGAAATCGGACGATGTTCAGAAAAGGAGCTAGGATTCGACGTTTTAGGAAGAGGAATTATATGAGCACGTTTCCACAACTTTGGGAAACAACCTGAGGAAAAGGAAAAATTGATGATGTGGGATAATGTAGGTGCTATAACTTCCGCCCCCAGCATAAGCATGTCCAAGCTCAGGTCGTCTTCACCAATAGCTTTCGTCTTAATCGATTTTAGAATATTGAGAACATCCCGCGAGGCAATACTACCGAGCTCGAAGGAGGGGACATCAGGGTGTTGTAAACTGGCAAGAAGTGAAAGCGTGTGCTGCTTTGTTAGAGGATCCAGTTGAACTGGAGACGTGCTAAAATGCTTATTGAGGCCATTGAGATCAGTCAAGGTAGAAGAGTTTTGTTGAGATTTGCCCACCCCAAGTGTTTTTAAGAACTTCCACAACGCTGCAGGGGGACACTTATCAATGGACTGATAAATGTACCGTCGCTTTGCATCCCTACACACCTTATTGCAGCGATTACGCAAGGCTACATAATTTCGACGATTTTCCTCCGAAGGATCTTTGCGCAGCTTAACGCGAGCCCCGTTCCTCTTTGCCATCATGCCCTTGATTTCCGGCGTGAGCCACGGAGCTGGGTCATGTCTGACACGCGTTGGCTTGAGAGGAGCATGTTTGTCGAAGATCGCAAGCAATGCGCTATTGAAGGCTTCTAGCATGAGGTTGACGTCGGAAAGATAAGATAAGATAAGATAAGATAATTTATTTTGCAAATTGGCCGCTAAGGGCTCTTTTACATGTCTTTTGAAACTACCAGCACATTCGGAAAGACCATCATTGCCAAGAAGAATGCGCCGCAAGAAACTTGGCAGAAAGTCATTTTTTCAAATAAAAATACAGTAACTAAGAATACTTAAATTCTACTTACATTAAATACATTTATATAAGGGATGTATAAGGTCCCCGAGCCTTAAATTATATTAATCTATAAATAGTAGAGATGTATAAAGTCTCTACTGGTCAAAAAAAATAAAAAACAAAAAAATAATAATAATAGTAAGTTCAGTGGAGGTGTAAAACGCCTCCACCGTCAAATAAACTAATTGGAGATGTCTCCAATGTCGCAGGAAAAAAAAAATTATATATAAAACAAAATTATGAAATATACATTTCATGTCAAGTAAGTAACCAATAAGCTTTTGGATTCCGAAGGCAAGCTTACGTCTGCCGCCCCTAATGTTGGCTTTCACGCACTCATGTCCTGCTCTGAAAGCAGAGCGGTACCGAGGGCATGTCTCGCTTCCGTCCCCACAGGCACACTATGGGAACGTTTTAGGAACTTCGACGTCGCTAGCCTGCAACTAAACAGTAAAAGAAAAAAAAAATAAAAAAAAAATTAAACCGGAAATCCATAAGCTTAACAATATACCTAAGAGCTTCAATGGCGTGCCACTCAACACCGCTCAGGTCGCTGTGAAGGGCTTGCAAGTCTATGTCACGGAGGTTTCGACGCATAACTATTTTATGTTTCCGTTTGGGGGGACGAATTTTAAAAGAAGCGTATATTAGGTCATGGTTTGAGAAGGCTGCAGCATTAAACTGGCCATGAGAAGCAACACAATTGGGAGAGGAGGTGATCATTAGATCCAGAAGTGAGGGGGGGCCGTTATGAGGAAAATGTGTGGGACTGAGCGGTAAAATGTCAAGGTTAAAAGAATTTACGAGAGATTGAATTTTTTGGGAACGGCTGTCATCCTTCAACAGGCACGTATTAAAGTCACCCATTAGAATAATATGTTCATATTGTGGACAAAGATCAACTAAAGTCTTCTCGAAGGATTCAAAATAATTTATATTGGATGAAGGACTGTAGTACACTCCGAGAAGAACCTTTGTGTGATGGAGAGAAACATCAAGAAACAAATATTCTGGTGACTTAGAGTAAGCAGAGAGAGAAGGTGACTGTAAGGCCACTCGACAGGCAATTTCACTTCGCAAATAAATGGCAACACCGCCTCCACGCACATTGCCAGGCCCGCCATCTTGAGATCCAGTTCTGTCATTACGTATCAAGCGATACCCAGGTAGTGGATAAAAGGAAGAGTTAAGCGAGGGTTTCAGCCATGTTTCGGAAATTAGAATAGCATGGATATTCTTTCCAGAAAAGGTAGTGAGTAAATCGGAATAATGCGCAGGAACACTCTGCGCATTAATATGTGCAACGTTAAAAGTTTTAGTGGAAGATGGAAAAGTGCTGTGCAATCGATCACCAAGATCCGGCACATCCGATAGATCGCTCAAGGAGTCGTAAATACTGGACGAAGACAAAGAAAAGAAATCGCTCTCATTAGTAGTGTTAAATACATCAGACATATAAAATATAAATAAAATATTTAAGAAATAAACAAAATTATAAAAAGCAGTAACTAATTACAAACATACAAATGAACTACCTACGGACGAATAAATCCTATCATCGCTCGCCGGCAGCTGGGTAGAATACTTCTTAATTAGATACAAAAGGTACATAAGCATAACAAAAGAAATGTTAACAGCGCAGTAAGGCAACAAATAGTAAGAAGAGAAATTCACATTCAAAAAAATAAAATTATATAAAACAGTAATTGAAACTCATGAGTCGATATTCGCGTCGCCCCGCACAAGCATAACAAAACGCAAGTGAAACGTCAGTTTTGACTCATTGAGCAAGCGGCATGGCAACATCACGGCAATGACTTGCGTGACATTGACAGCTGTCTGACAGCCGACGTCGCCTCGGCAAAATGTATTTTTATAAAATAAGCGCAAAGTACCGCTATTTCGTAGTAAAAGTGTACAGAGAACTGCGAGTACCCACCCACAACAATGGCATTTAAACGGTGAACAGCAAAACTACACTAAAATAAACCAAATTACACTTAAAAGACCGCACACTATTTACGCAACCTAGATGGGCTCTTCTGCCTTTGAGCACGAGTACGCGGCGCCGGCGCTGCGGCAGGCACATTGGGCTGCCCTCGCGCCACGGGCGCTGCTTTCGCATTTTTAATGCGAAAAACTATTTTTTGAATTTAAATTTGCGAGTCTGGGCCCATAACCTATTAAAACACAAGAAGACGTTACCACAGACTGAATTTATTCCTTTAATAGACAAACATGTACAAACCTACATATTAGTCTAGAGGGCGCTAGTATCAACATAATTTAAATACTTTCAACAGTAACACCGGCCAACAACATCAAAACTATCAAGATTGTTTGTTCACGGTATACTTGGACCGACGCTAATGGTTTTACAACCCCACTTGAAGTTAACAATTGAACAATAGATGTCGGTTTTAAGTACTTTTCGTCATTTTAAATGAAACAGACCATACACTGATTCATTCGCTGCAATGTAACTTTGTAATCCTATATATTTCCTATGCGTTTATATGGGATTACAAAGTTATTTATGCAGTTGGTGTATCTAGAAACTTGGACCGAAATTGCGAAATATTTTAGTTTTTTATTGATTTATACACTAAACACTAATTGTATTCTAAATTTGAAGTTTCTATGTCTGCTAGAAGTACCTTAACATTTTGATGATCGTTAAGTAAAATAAATAAAGAAATAAATAAAATAAATAAGTCAGTGAGTGAGTGACAAAATTAAGAAACTTTGACTAGTTATAATTCTTAAACTACTGGTTCAATTTGAATGAAGTTTGAAATATACAGTGTTTATACTTTTATCCACAGTTTTATCCACAACGAAATTAAAGGGGGGTCGAAAATGGCCTGAACTGCTTCGAAAAAAGGATGGTACGGCCGTGCCGCTTTTTTTGCTCGACTTGGCGGAAAAACTAGTTTTATTTAAAAGCAAGTTCAAAATTTTCAAGGCTCTCAACTATGTTGTTTTTGAGCTGGTATCCGTCATGTCTATTTATATTGAATCGATTTTAAATAACCGTTTTAGAGAACAGGCATGGACTCAAGCCACCCTACCAATAAGATATGGTGGTTTGGGAACACGCAAAATTTCCAGTAGGTATTTCTCTGCCGGCGTTTTTGGCGTCAATCCATAGCACCTCTGATCTCGCAAGAAAAATCCTTAAAGCCTCACCAGCTACAAACTGTGAGATTGCGTGCTTGGTTGAAGCCTCAATTGCCTGGCTTGCTGGACCGAGCCCAAATTTTCCATCTCGACCCAAAATTCAACGGGCCTGGGATTCCATAGCTTCACAAAACACCTTATATTCACTCATTGACACCGCGACAGGTGGAGACCGCGCCAGACTTTTGGCGGTCTCCAGAGTAGAATCAGGCCACTGGCTCCATGCCTATCCCTCACCGAATACCGGCACCCACATAGACCCAATTACCCTCCGCATAGCCGTCGGTCTCCGACTGGGTGCTGAGGTTTGGGTGGACCACAATTGTGCCTCTTGTGGGGCCCCCGTAAATCGCCTCGGCCACCACGGGCTTGCCTGCTCCTCGGGTGCCGGCCGCCTCTCCCGTCATGCCGCTTTGAATGACATCCTCAGAAGGGCGCTCGTCAGTGCCAACGTTCCTGCTGCTTTGGAGCCCCAGATCGCACGGAGGAGCACTGATGGGATGTCATTGATTCCATGGAGGTACGGACGTGCGCTGGTGTGGGACGCTACCTGCGCCGACACCATGGCTGCGACCTACCTTCCAATGACGTGCAGGCATGCCGGCGCGGCGGCGGACACCCGAGAGCGGGTAAAGATGACAAAATACCAGTCTCGGCGCCCAATACGAATATGTCGCATTTGGCGTCGAGACACTTGGTCCGTGGGGCAAGGGCGCACGTGGGCTCTACAAAGACCTAAGCAAACGCCTGAGGGAGGCAACAGACGACCCTCGCGCGGGCAGCTTTCTCGCACAAAGACTTGCAATTGCGATACAACGCGGGAATGCTGCCTGCGTGATGGGGACCCTACCTAAGGGTCCAAATTTATTTAAATTTTTAACATAAGTTTTATTTTACTAAGTTATTTTAATGCAGCGTTATGATAGATAGCATTGACACATGTATCTATGTAGGTACCTACTTATGTATACACACCAAATCGGTGATTTGAGAGCCCAATTTAGTTGATATACAGGCAGGTAAAAAGCCGTCGTATAAATAGACTCGCGGCGATAGACGCGTATCATTGTTCGTGTACCCGTCGGCGACTCACAGCGCCATGCTGGTTTTCATAGCAATATTTTGCGTTGTTTGCGCACTCTTGTACTTGTACGGAACTGGAAGCTACGACTACTGGTCCAAACGAGGAGTCAAACACGATGCCCCTGTTCCGTTCTTTGGCAACACGAGAGGCATGGTCATGCAGGAAAAAAGCATGAGTGACACCTTCACTGACGTGTACTGGAAGCATCCTGGTGAACGGTTTGTGGGTTTTTATGCAGCTAGAAGACCTACGCTGATATTAAGAGACCCTGAGCTCATCAGAAGCGTAATGGCAGCAGATGTTAGCTCCTTCCACTCGAGAGGAATAATGCCCCATAAGGAACTCTACGAACCGTTGCTGAAGAACTTGTTCTTTGCTGACGGTGATCTGTGGAAGCTGCTGCGACAGAGAATGACGCCGGCCTTCACGTCCGGGAAGTTAAAGGCTATGTTCCCGTTGATCGTCGAAAAGGCGGAAAAGCTGCAAGTAATCGTCGATGAGGCTGCAACAGCTAGCACTGAAGTCGACGTGCGCGATATAATGGCCCGATACACCACCGACTTCATCGGTGCCGTCGCTTTCGGCATCGACAGTGACTCCATGAAAAACGAAGACTCCAAATTCCGACAAGTCGGTAAACGCATCTTCACCATCACCAAATGGGATGCGACAAAAATTTTCTTGAAGTTTGTCTTCCCTGAAATATTTAAAAAGACGTATGTATTCCCTTCAATGATCGAGGAGAATATTATGCTGTTGATGAGAGGGATATTAAAGCAGAGGAACTACACACCGTCCGGGAGGAACGACTTCGTGGATCAGCTGATGGAGTTGAAGCAAAAGGGAAAAATACAAGTGGAATCCGTGGAGCACAAGAACCCGGATGGTACTCCTAAACTGGTAGAGATGGAGATGGACGAGTATATAATGGCTGGTCAGATATTCGTGTTCTTCGCGGCCGGGTTCGAGACGTCCTCGTCGGCCACCAGCTACACGCTGCACCAGCTCGCCTTCCACCCGGAGGCGCAGCGCAAGTGCCAGCAGGAGATCGACGAGGTCCTGAGCCGGCACGACAACAAGCTGTGCTACGAAGCCGTTTCAGAGATGAAATATTTGGATATGTGTTTAAAGTAAGTAATATTCTAAGTTTTAGGCACGATCGTAAAATGTTTAAAAGTAAATTCACGAATCAGGAGCATAAAAATACTAGTCAAAACCTGCAGGCCGTCGCCGGCCTTCAGGGACATGGGTTGACATCGTTGGTTAGCTTGCGATTACGGTATACAATACATACTCCTACTCGTACTTTGAGAATGGCCCCTAAAGTAATGGAAGTGCGTCCTTGTTTAGTGTGTATGGTTAGGTTTGTGGGATTTATGTTTGTTTTATATAGGGTGGATTTGTATGTAAAAACAATTACTTTGCTTGGCTGTCTTGCACGTGTGGTAGCGGAGTAATTCATTAATGAATTACGATAAATGATATAAGCAAAATTTTTATACAATGCAGGAATTATGTACAAGAAAAAGCTCAAAAATTCTTGCTCTTATTGAAGCACCGCGACAAAAACTATATTAAGTGGCAGAATCATTAGTCATCTGTACTAAGTACCGCTTTAAAACACAAACGTAAGCCACCAGTTCAACTACTTCGACCTAGGGCATATTTTACTTTAAGAAAAACACTCCATGAACACTCCTAGTAGTCCTAATAATAACGGAGTAGCAAGGTAAATATTTTTTGTTCCTTGAAATGAACCTCCGCAAAGTAACGCCTGATTCAATAAAATATTCAAAACACTTCACTTACAAAAAAGTAATTTTGTTCTACGTAGTAAGATAATGTAATAACAGTGCTGTTTGCACGTGTGGACTGTCACAGGAAGAAACACTGAGATTTTAGGTCATACAGTACACAGTCGTCTAGTCAGACACCTATGCCAGTGAGACATTGCGTGTGCCAATTCCTAACTTTGTTATTCGCTTTTTCCAGAGAAGGTATGAGACTGTTCCCGTCACTGGGTTGGCTGAAGCGGCGCTGCAATCGGAAGTACCAGCTGCCCGGGACCAGCGTCAGCATTGACCCGGATGTCGACGTCATAATCCCGGTGAACGGGCTGCACCGCGACCCTCAATACTGGGACGAGCCGGAGCACTTCCAGCCGGAACGGTTCGAGAACGGACCACCGCACAAGTTCGTGTATCTGCCGTTCGGAGAAGGACCCAGAGCTTGCGTTGGTGAGTACTTAGAATAGGAGACTCGTTTTGCCATGAACTAGTAGGGGAGCAAAATGTCTACTTCGTTAAGATGACTATGGCGAAAGAAAAGTTATCAGCGGGACAGACATAATTATGTATATAATAAGGAACCTCTGCTTCCTAACGAAGGACTTGAGATCATTCAACGCATACAAATACAATTTATGAGTGGTATTAGTACAATTTAACAGAAAATGGAACAAATAACGGATTATATGCAGAGCCGTAGGCTAGCAGGAGTCGCCTGACACATGGCAGCTAGCGCCACGTCAGACCGTCTACCAGCCAGCCACCTTTGAAAGAGTTTGCGTCCCGACAATATATTATAGTCACGCCTTTCCCACAGAGGTAGGCAGAGACTACTTTGTTCAACTTGCTACGATTCTGAACGGGATCCGTTATCAACGGAAACTCTTTTATAAGTTAAATAAGGAACCAAATTTGTGGAAGCCCATCCTCAGCAAACCCGTCTCCTGCTCCACGGAACGATGCCAAACCAAGTCAAATCTTGAATACAAACGATCAATGATGACAACAGTGCTCATTGTGTAAAGTGTAACTGCAAGCCAGTCCATGCTGGTCTGGGAGCAAAGAGAAAACATAGAATGTACCAGCTGCTTCTCTACCCGCGCAGATGGTAAAAGCCCATCGAGGGAATGGGCGATTATAATAGGAATCATGTTGGCGATGAGGCTAGCAACCCATCACAATTTTGATTCCATTTTCCACCTATACGCCTACAATCTTGCTAAATGTGGCCTGTAGGTACCTGTTACCTTAGGCTCTGTCTACCCCGTAAGGGATGAAGACGTGATTTGTGCGTGCGTGCGTGTGCGTTAACTGCAAGTAATAATGGAAAAGTTTTGAAGTATTGTTGTGTTGTGTTGCAGGCGAGCGTCTGGGGCGCATGCAGTCGCTGGCGGGGCTGGCGGCGCTGCTGCGAGGCTTCTCCGTGGAGCCCTCGGCCAGCTCCCGCCGCGAGCCCCCGAGGGACCCCACGACGGCCGTCGTGCAGAGCATCCACGGGGGCATCCCGCTCCGGATACGGAGGAGGCTAGCCTTGAGCTGAGCGCCAAGATCGGACTCTACAAACGTGTACAAAAAATCGCATAGTAACAAGGTCACGTGACAGTTAGTAACAGTTAGAAACATTCGAAGGCGTACCCACCTGCAATGGGTGGTGTAGGGGTATAGCACGCGTCACGGAATGGCGAGGATCCGGGTTCGATTCCCGGCCACAGCTTCACTTTTCGGAGTTTTCTGTGTTCTAATTTTCAGTGTCCTTTAGAAATTTAATCCTTGTATCGTATAGAAGTGGAAATGTGCAATAAGAGAAGATAAGAAGAAATTCATTTGAGACAGTAAAAGATGTAGGTAGGTACAATGAGAAGAAAATTTAGGGACTAATTGTTACGAAATGGTCCCAACTCAGAATAAGTAGTTTTTACAGCTGTCGCTTCGGGGCCCAATTTTTTAAAGCACATTCTCAACAATTACCCTTAGGAAGTGGTGAAAAATTTACAGAAAATTACAGAAAACATTTACAGCTCCAATTAATCATACAACTAATTTAATATTAACCCCTTATTCACAAACGCTCTGTAGGCTTCCGCTAACTTTAGCAATCGTTTGTCCTTATCTGTCACTTTGACATTTACCTTTCACAGATAAGGAAAAACGATTGCTAAGTTAGCAGAAGCCTATAGAGCGTTTATGAATAAGGTTTGTATTTCGGTATACCGTAACTAAAATTTTTCACTACGTAGCTACTTCTTCGAACGATACTTTAGACTCTTTTAAAAACTGGCTCGGGAACTTAATGTTTTGTTAGCGTTTAAATGGCTGATTTTCAAACTTGGTTTTTGTCAATAAAGCTATTTATTTGTGTTTTGTACTGCATCGAAATATGATAGATGGACTGATATGATTTTCTAACATGTTTCGAAATGCTAAATTTATATTAATAAGTACTTAGTTTTAAGTTTTTAATAATAAAACACGGGTAACGCGCACTTGAAACCAAAACATGGCATTTTGCAATTTATTTAACCTATACTTACAATACAATACAAATAATCTTTAATGAACACCACAAATCAGTACAAAACAATACAGAAACAAAGAACAAAACGTTTAATAGCGATCTCTACCACACAACCAATAAAAGAAAGAAATAAGTCGGAGACAGTTCAAGTAGGTAGCGGAAACAAATAGACGGAGAAACGCAAGGATAATAAAAACAACAATACTAACATAAACATAAAACATAACTAAGTAAATAAAATAAAATACATAGGTACATACCTACACACATAACATTATCGTATCATACTTAAGATACTTATACAAAATATTTGTATATTAGAATGTAATAACGAAAAACAAATAAATAATTATTATTATATATATCAAAGAAGGCCACATAACTACTTACTTATACCTACTCTACTCACAATACTATAAAAGGAAAGATTGTATTATTTAGGATTTCTAAATCAAAAACTACTGGACCGATTTTAAAAATTCTTTCACCATTATAATGCTATAATCCCTCGGTTACACAGGCTACCATTTAATTCAGCGAGCACAAACTTACGGACACAGCCAGCTAGATAATACAAATAATTCTAGTCTCTCAGTTGAGGATTTTAATAAGAGTAAATCATTAGTTGACTAAAGCGCCATCTAGTGTTGAGTAGCGGGAAACTTTCTTGGTTGCAACAGCAACGGCAGCCCGCCTTTGATGTTCTGTACGACCATGGCCGCGGGGTCGGAGAGAGGCGTTCGCCGCGTGTTGGCAGAGGGCGCCACTGTGCACGTGCGCAGGAGTGCCGCCAGCCCCGCTAGCGACTGCATCAGGCCTAGGCGCTCACCTGTAGATAAAGATACAGACAATGCTTAATTATTAGCTACCATTATTAGGCTGTGTGTGCTTTTTTACACACATAAATAACAGGCGACCTTGTATGTCAGATATTTAAAGTTATGAATAAAGATTGAAATAATTGTAATTTAAATAAAATTACATTAAAATTACATACATACATACATACATAAATCACGTCTTTCTCCCTTACGGGGTAGACAGTGCCAAAGGTGACAAGACCCAAAGGCCACGCTTAGCATGATTGTGGGCGTATAGATATAGGTGGAAAGGGGAATCAAAATAGTGATGGGTACCGTCCAGTTGCGTATCTTCGCCTGTGCTACCTATCTTCGCCCAATTTGACATAAGTTAACACTACCGAAATGTTTTTAGTGCTAGCCTTACATAAAACTGCTAAATACAAAGTATTTTTCATGGCGGTCAACATTCTTCGAACGATCTGCGACTAACTTCTCACAATTGATGTTCAGTGAGATTTTTTCGCGACGCCGACCACGTGTTTTTTTTTACCAGCGTTTTAACTTTGGTTTTAAACAGTGATATAGACCAGATAATGTTAAACTTTTTACATGATTATATCGTATAACTATTTCTTTTTCATGTGACAATAGTATTTAATGGCTAACTTACGTCTAGAAATCACAATTGGATAAAACGTTGGGGAGGGTATTTATCGTTCAACTTGTTGCCAAATTTCGCCTGCCCCTAGGGTTGTCAAATTTATTGTAGCACATTAATTAGTGGATGATATTACTTGTTTGCCAATTTAAATATTTTCTTTTGTTTTGTTTTACGGAAATGGCTTTAACGATTTGGAGGAAAGTTAATAAGTAGATTAAATTATATAAATATTTTATAGGCATAGGTTGATTGGATTTCAATTAAAAACATATTATAGCAGAAAAACATACGTTTTGTTTAAGTAATAAAAAAAAGTTTGAAAATATTTTTTTTATTGTAAACCATTACTCCCCTTTGTTTGGCATGTTGGGAAATTTTTGGCAGCCCTAGCATCGTTTTAGAAAATGTATGAAACAACTTCAAACTGCAGCCAATCTTCGCCTACCACACATTTTCTTTAAAATATGCCTAGTCCGGTGTAGTTAAGCTTCATATTGTATTAACACAGTCCAAGTAGATAAGACTTAACATGTGTAAGTCATGGAAAAGTTTAGTATTAGCGGTAAGGCATGCCATAGGCGAAGATAGGGAAAAGTACCCATACTTCGCCTATTGCCTTTGGGGCCATTTATTACCAAGTTAACGAGTGAAATTCAAAGCTTTAGTGATTTATACTGATAGCCAGGAGTACTAAAAAAGGTTTTTTTTGCGACAATGGACTAAAATTCTTTCAAATATGAAAGATATTTTGGAAAAAGTGTCAAAATCCAGGCGAAGATACGCAACTGGACGGTAGCTAGCCGCATCGCCTATATGATTCCTACGCCTATTTCCTCGATGGACTTTTACCATCTGCGCGGGAGGAGAAGCAACTGGTACTGACGTGATATGATCTATTTGCTGAAAGCTGCAACCTCCTTCCTCGTCAGCCTCTATCTTTACTCTTGCTTTCATGTCATTGTCAATCAAGACTACGCCGTATTATAATGTTAAATATCGTACAATTTTATGTTTATTAAAACCTGAATACTACAGGTTTTCTCATTATTTCAATTTAATAAACATTTAATGGACAAATACCTAAGACCGGAACGGTTCGACGAAGACCCGTCTAGTAAAACTGCAAAAGAATGGCTACATTGGAAAAAGACGTTCGTCAACTTCTTAGCTCAGTCAAAACCAGCATCTGCTACGGACAAAGATGCTGCCGCAGAATGGTCTCAAATTAAACTCCAGCTTTTAATCAATCACATCTCGCCGAAGGTTTACGCCCATGTTAGTGAGTACGAAACATATGAATCCGCAATTGCAGCGCTTGACAAACTATACGTCAAGCCCAATAATATCATCTATGCCAGACATTTACTAACCACTAGAAAGCAGCAGGCTGGTGAGACTATAGATGTATATATGCAATCCCTTAAACAACTCGCAAAAGACTGCGATTTCACTAGCGTTGATGCTGAAACTAACAAAAACGACACCATCCGCGGCGCATTTATCGCAGGCATGACGTCCGGTAAAATACGCTCGAGGCTTTTAGAGAGCTTATCATTAACACTGGACCAAACCTACAATACAGCCCTGTCAATGGAAATGGCGGAAACAAATTCGCAAACTTTTATCAACCCTATTATCAACGCCGTGCCTTTAACGTCTGAAACGCGAAACAATGCCACTGCTCCCGAGACTGTTGCTACAACTGCCGCCGCGACATCAAATGTCAATAACTATTCATCCGCTCGAAAATGCTGGTACTGTGGTGGATCACTGCATGCCAGGAGGAACTGCCCGGCAAGAGACACCGTTTGCAAATCCTGTAACAAGAAAGGTCACTGTAGCAAGGTATGCCGATCAAAGCCTAGCACTAGTGCATCAATCACCTCTCCAGAAAGTTGTGAACATTGCTCTGCCATCATTGCCGCTGCGCCGACCTCTCTCCAAAAAGCAATGATCCCTGCCGTCATTAAAGGCATCAAAGCTCAAGCTCTGATTGATACTGGGAGCTCAATTAGTTTCGTCAATGAAGACTTCGCCAACCTCTGCCGTTTGAAGCGAAGCCCTTGTACTCAGACAGTATCAATGGCTTCTCTATCCCATACCTCTCAAGTCTGTGGTTCAACCTGTCAGAACGTACAACTAGGTGAACACTGTTATGAAAAGATCGATTTATTGATAGTCAAGAACCTTTGCGCCGATTTGATCATAGGCCATGATGTGCTGGCACTCCATTCGACTCTGGAGTTTGCCTTTGGTGGCTCTAAAGACGTGTTCAAAGTGTGCAGCGTTGCAGAGGCCTCTGTACCTGCTGTACCACTCTTTGCCAATGTATCCCCTGACTGCAAGCCCATAACAATTCGATCTCGTAGAAACAGCCCTGACGACCAGGCATTCATTACGGATGAAGTTAAGAAACTGCTAGAAGACGGTATCATCGAAGAGAGCCAATCTCCTTGGAGGGCACAAGTACTCGTGACAAAAAATGCAAATCACAAAAAGCGTTTAGTAATTGACTACTCCCAAACCATCAATAGGTACACTCAGCTAGACGCATACCCGCTACCTAACATTGAAGAAATGGTAACAAAAGTCTCTAAGTATGCCGTCTTCAGTACCATCGATCTCCAAAGCGCCTACCATCAGGTCCCCATCCTCATCCACGAGAAACCCTTCACAGCTTTTGAAGCTTGCGGTAATTTGTATCAATTTCGCCGCATTCCATTTGGCGTAACTAACGGAGTAGCCAGTTTCCAAAGAACTGTCGATTGGCTCATAAGAAAAGAAAATCTATCTGGTACATACGCCTACCTTGATGATATAACCGTTTGTGGTAATACCCAACAAGAACACGACATGAATTTGGAACGATTTTTACGGGCGGCTGACAAATATAGTCTGACGCTCAATAAAACTAAAAGCAAATTCAGCCAACGCACCATCAACTTACTTGGGTATACAATACAAAATCACATCATCAAGCCAGATAGTGGTCGACTACAGCCCCTCCTTAAAATGCCACCGCCAAATGACCTAGCATCCCTCAGGAGGACATTGGGTATGTTCGCCCATTACTCCAAATGGATCCCTAACTTCTCCGAAAGAATCCATATTTTAGCGCATGCTGACTCTTTTCCCCTGAGCGAAGAAGCTGAAGATTGCTTCGAAAGTTTAAAATCGACAATCGCCAAGTCCTCAGTTCATGCTATTGATGATAATATGCCTTTCACCGTTGAAACAGATGCATCCGAACACTCAATTGCTGCTACACTGACTCAAGATTCACGACCTGTAGCTTTCTTCTCAAGAACTTTAAATCACAGTGAACTCAATCATTCAGCCGTCGAGAAAGAAGCGTACGCCATCGTAGAATCGCTAAAAAAGTGGAGGCATTTCCTTATCGGGAAACATTTTACTCTCATAACGGATCAAAGATCTGTTTCATTTATGCTCAATGCCAAACACGCCAGTAAAATTAAAAACGAGAAAATACAAAGATGGCGGCTTGAGTTAGCGCCTTATAATTATGATATAATATACAGACCAGGGAAGGATAACAAAGCTGCTGATGCCCTATCGCGTATATGTACTTGTACCACGAATACCTCATCTAAACTCCAATCTTTCCACGCATCACTGTGCCATCCAGGAGTGGCAAGAATGTACCACTGGCTGAAGAGTAAGAATCTTCCCTACTCCATCGACGAAGTCAGGACGATGACTCGCAATTGCCGTTTGTGTGCTGAGATCAAGCCGAGGTATTTTAACAACCCTACTCCCTCGCCGAAACTTATAAAGGCCACAGCAGCATTCGAACGCTTAAGCGTAGACTTCAAAGGCCCTCTCCCATCAAAGTCCAACAACAAATATATTCTCACTGTTATTGATGAATACTCCCGATTTCCTTTCGCTTTTCCGTGCAGTGATATGAGTGCTAAAACGTAATGAAGCATCTAAACAGCCTGTTCATGATTTTTGGCATGCCCGCATACATTCATTCAGACCGAGGCACGCAATTCCTGTCAGCTGAGCTTAGAGATTACCTCACCTCTAAAGGAGTAGCTACCAGCAACACCACTGCATACAATCCACAATGCAACGGCCAGGTCGAAAAATTAAATTCTACTGTGTGGAAAGCAGTACAGTTAGCTTGTGGAACTCATAATGCACCAATTGAACACTGGGAACTATATTTGTCAGTGGCCCTGCACTCGATTCGTTCTTTGCTGTGCACTGCGACGAACTGTACTCCGCACGAAAGAATGTTCATGCACACTCGCCGATCACCCAATGGGAATACGATACCAACATGGCTTACGAGTTCAGGTCAAGTGCTAATGAAAAGATTTGATCGTAAAAATAAATATCAGCCACTGGTAGAAGAGGTCGAACTAATACAGTCCAACCCAGACTACTCGTTTGTACGATTGCAAGATGGACGAGAGACAACTGTGTCAAATCGACACCTCGCTCCTATCGGAGAGAATTCCGGCGAAAGACTTGAAACCCTAGAGGTGGAGCCCATGATAGAAGAAGAATATATGACGCCACCGAGCTCACCAATTCGTGCAGAAGAAATGAAAAACTCTGCCCCTTCTAGTCCAACCGTTCAGTCGCAAACGACAGACTCTCACTCTCCTGAATCACCTATACCTTTCCCTTTCCCTGCACAAGCCCCAGCTACTGCGCAAGAGAATCCTCCTTCAAGCACCACTCCACCAAGCGTAGAAGTTTCACCATTAGTTCCTAGAAGATCGAACAGGACTCGAAAGATGCCTCGATATCTTCAAGACTATAGTGTGGGAGAATGACGTGATATGATCTATTTGCTGAAAGCTGCAACCTCCTTCCTCGTCAGCCTCTATCTTTACTCTTGCTTTCATGTCATTGTCAATCAAGACTACGCCGTATTATAATGTTAAATGTCGTACAATTTTATGTTTATTAAAACCTGAATACTACAGGTTTTCTCATTATTTCAGGTACATTTTATGTTTTTTCTTTACTCCCAGACCAGCATGGAAGCAAAACAACATTACAATTACAAACATTAAATAAAAATCAATAGTAAGATTGATAAGTCTAATAATTTTGAAGCAACAAAAAACATAGCAGGGTAGCTTCTATTCCCGCGCAAATGGTAAAAGCCCATCGAGAGATTGGGCCAAGACTTAGGAATCAGTTATAGGCGATGTAGCTAGGAACCCATCATTATTTTGATTCCCCTTTCCATCCATACGCCCACAATCATGCTAAACGTGGTCTTTACGTCTTGTTACCTTAGGCTCTGTCTACCCCGTAAGGGATAAATACGCTATATATGAATGTGTATGACGCTATATAATATGTATTAGTGGTGCTACAGGAGCTACTTTCGTATTAAATTACACTAGGACAACTGGAAGTAGGTAAACCTCCTAGTTTTTGGGAACACGGCAATTTGTATGGAATCACCTTTTCTAATGACCGTATCTTTTGATGGAGTGGATTTAGAGAGTCTAAACTTAAAGAGCCACAGAGCTAAGTATCTGGTATTAATTACAATTTTATACATACACTAGCCTTCCGTCCGCAGCTTCGCCCGCGATAAATTAATTTTCCCGTAGGAAAAGGTATATTCCCGCGGTAAAAAGTCTATGTCACTCAGTGATAATGTAGCTTTCTAACGGCAAAAGAATTTTTGAAATCGGTCCAGTAGTTTCGGAGCCTATTCAATTCAAACACACAAACAATCAAATCTTTCCTCTTTATAATATTAGTATAGATAGTAGATACATACACATACACAAATCACGTCTTTATCCCTTACGGCGTAGACGGAGCCTAAGGTAACAGATACATTTAGCAAGATTGTGGGCGTATAGGTGAAAAATGATTTAGATTTAGCCTCATCGCCTATAACATGATTCCTATGATTTTCGCCCATTCCCTCGATGCTCGAGGCACGGAACCTTAAAAGTACTCACCTATGCAAGCTCTAGGTCCTTCCCCGAAAGGCATGTACACATGATTCGGGATGCTCTTCGCCCGCTCGGGGCTGAACCGTTCCGGGACGAACTTATCCGGTTCCTCGAAGTACTGCTCGTCGTTCTGGAGAGCCTGCAACGGGACCAAGACGTAGACCCCTTCGTCTATGGTCAGCTCCGTCCCTGGGAAGGTATATTGACGCACGCACTGCCGGATCAGGAAGCCCAGGGAAGGAAACATCCGCATGCCTTCTCTGGAAAAGAGTTCATACATAGTTATACATAAATTACGTCTTTATCCCTTACGGAGTAGACAGAGTCTACCGGTGGTTTTACCGGTGGTAGGGCCTTGTGCAAGCTCCGTCCGGATCGCTACCACCATCTTACTCGCTAATCCTGCCGCTAAGTAGCAGTGCTTGCACTGCTGTGTTCCGGTGTGGAGAGTAAGACAGCCGGGGAAATTACGGGCACAAGAGGCATTTCATCTTAGTCCTCTAGGTTGGCAACGCATCTGCAATCCCTCCGGGGTTGCGGGTGTCTATGGGCAGTGGATCACTTACCATCATGTGACCCACTTGCTCGTTTGCCTTCCTATTCATATAAAAAAAAAGGTAACAAGCTTCGAAGGCCAAGTTTAGCATGATTGGGTATAGAGGTGGAAAGGGAAATCAAAATTTAATAGTGATGGGCTGCTAGCAGCATCGCCTATAACATGATTCATATGCCTATTCCCTGGGTGGGCTTTGAAGCAACTGTACATTCTATGTTTTTTCTTTGCTCCCAGACCAGCATGGACAAAGAGTTGGTATTTTTTAATCGTCTTATATTTACACGAGGTATCTCACAATATTTCGAAATATTTCAGAGTGTGGTTGGTTTAGTCTTACTAAATAGCCCCCTACAAAGGTTTATAATTTTTTTTTTTTTTAATTAGAATTTCTAAACGACACTGCAAAATTAGAACACAGAAAAATCTGAAAAGTGAAGCTATTTCTGGGAATCGAACCCGGATCCTCGTAATTCTCGCTATACCCCTACACCACCCATAGCAGGTGAGTAAGCATTCTGTTACATGCCGTCACGTGACCTTGTTACTATCGGATTTTTTAGTTAAGCCCTTATTGTTATAACTGTCTCTAGTCTCCGCGACACAGGCCCTGAGTCTAGTGCGGAGGCTGCCGAACAAACATGTTGTAATTGTAACCTTTTGTATATTATAAATAAAAGACTTTTTTACTTTACTTTACTTTACTTTACTTTATTTGTCAACTATGATTCAAAAATCCTTAAAAACATTTATAGAACAATTTAGCCAAACCAACAACCACTTGCTGAAATAATCCAGATTTTTTTTAAGAGACCCTTACGTGCCCTACTCGGCTTAGGTAGTTCTCACGATTTGCCGCGAAGAGGGAACCCCATCCCGGGGTGGTCGTGGGGCGTCGCGGTGACACCGAGTGCCGTAACGCCTCACATACGACCGAATAGGGGATCCGTGTGGTTCTAAGTGGGTATTCCCGCCGTCACGGGAGAACCCCACATTACCCCCGGTAAACCCCTACCGAGCGGATGCATAAGATGCATTGTCCACACCATAAATAAAAGGTAGTTCTTACGAAGACCTATGCAGATTGGGATTTTCACGCACACTGTTGAACTTCTTCGCATGTGTGCAAAGTACTCGCGCTAACCGTGCTGCTATCTGGACACTGGCGACACACTGACCGTGGGTCATATTACAAGAACCATTATCCTTGTCTAAAGGCCGTTCCTAACGACATCAAACGAGATGACGATCTACCATCAAGGCAACTGTCACTCACAAGAGTCACAAGATACGGGTAACAGTGAGAGAGGGGGAATAATGTATGGATAATAAAGGATAGAAGAACATGTATCTACGCCTAAGTTTTGTTATGTTTCGGGTTTGAACTTTCCTTTGTAGACCTGAACAAGCTCACCTAAAGCACATCTCTAAATACTTCATCTCTTTAACGGCGTCGTAGCACAGCTTGTTGTCGTGCCGGCTCAGGACCTCGTCGATCTCCTGCTGGCACTTGCGCTGCGCCTCCGGGTGGAAGGCGAGCTGGTGCAGCGTGTAGCTGGTCGCCGACGAGGACGTCTCGAACCCGGCCGCGAAGAACACAAACACCTGAGCAGCCATCAACAGGTCATCTAGCTCCAGCTCTGCTCTCTGCGGTGTACCGTCGGGATTTCTCCTTTCCAAAGACTCCCCAACGATCACACCCTTCTCTTTTAACTCGAATAGCAAATCTATAAAGTCGTTTCTTTGTGACGGTTTATAATTTCTCTGTTCCATTATACTTTTCACCAGAGAAACAGTAGTTGTTTCCACCCCAGGTGGCAATGTGTGGAAATGCTTAAACGTTTCTGGGAACGTCCATTTCAGTCCCGAAATGAAAGCTTCTCGCGCAGTTATATTGAAGATCCGTTTTCCTAGCTGACGAAAAGTGGATGTTTCATCGTTGATGGAGTCTGAGTCGATGCCGAAGCCGCAGGCGCCGATGAAGTCGGTGGTGTAGCGCGCCATGAGGTCGCGCACGTCCAGCTCCGCGCCGCGCTCGGCGCCCGCGCGCGCGAGGCTCTGCAGCCGCTCCGTCCGCTCCACGATCAGCGGGAACATCGCCTTCAGCTTGCCGGACGTGAACGCCGGCGTCATCCGCTGCCTCAGCAACTTCCACAGATCGCCGTCAGCAAAGAACAAGTTCTTCAGCATCGGTTCTATCACCGTCTTATGGGGATTCAACCCTCTTGGATAGAAATATTGGAAGTCTGATATCAAAACATGTTTTATCAGCTCTGGGTCCCTTACGACTAGTGAGAGCGCATGACCGCCGAGGTATCCAATGAATTTTTCGTTCGGGTATTTTTGATACAATTCTGCAAGATACTGTGCCAAGCTGACTTCCTGGACGAAGACTCGACGGATGCTGCCGATGAAAGGCGTTGCTTTCTCATATTTTACACCTTTCTTTCTCCAGTAATCATGCTTCCTCGTGCCTAATAAATAAATAAAGTAGACTATCACCCCAAATGCTATTAATAACAGAAACATGTCTTTTTATCACTGCTTAGTAGTACAAGTAGGTACTGATTAAAATAATTCAACAAAACAAAATAATGTTTTAACACAGTGTCCACTCGCGATGCGTGTTGTGTAAGCGTACACTGAACACAAACTGGTTCATAAAAGGCTAGTTTCCTTGGAATTAAACTAAACGCGTGACGTATTGGGTTGTATTAATAAAACTTACAAAATAAAACAAGTTCAACGGCATCTCTAGGTTAAGTTATTATTGTTTATGTGCGAGCAAACGGAAAGTTTCTCGATCGATATTTAAAAGTTGTGAGTAATTTTATACAAACTTCATTTTGCTTTTTAATATGATTCCGATTAACGTTCCTGATCTTCCTGCTTGTTTTTCCCTTATCATAATAATGTATTAAAAATGTCAGCACCGTTGCACACAAAATATTAGAGAACAATGTAGGCTCAGTAGGCCCATGAAAATGACGAACTCAATCCATGTCCTGCGAAATACAACAGGACATTTGTAACGTTAAATTGACATTTGTAACAAGTGTATTATCCATACATCTATCTATCTATACATATAATAAAGCTGAAGAGCGTCGAAAGTAAGTAAGTAAGTAAGTAAATGCTTTATTGTACAAATATAGAGAAGTAGAGACAAATCACAAAAAAAGACCTTAAATATATGCACAAAGGCGAACGTATCCCTATAAGGGATCTCTACCAGTTAACCTTTACAAAGTCTAAACATGGAAAGTCTATACATGGAAGATATTTAAAAAAAAATGGTTGGGGATACTTAGAATCGATCAGATAACGTTCCAGCAGTTTTTAGAATTTTTGTCTGTGCATCTGTTTGTCTGTATATTTGCCAGCGCATCACGTGAAAACGGCGGAACGGATTCTGATTTTTCCCTCGGGATAAAAGAACGGTATAGAAAATATATAGGCATTGTCTTTAGTAGACATGTTCTTTGAAGTTGACGTACGTGACATAAGATTAGAGTTTTCGAATTTCTTACAGAACAGAAGAATGAGATGAAAAATAATGGAAGTGGGTATCCACGCAAGAAACTGGGTTTATTTTGTTGAGGTAGGTGGGTAGTACGAATACGAAATCCTTCGTGCTAAAGTGCGGCTCGCATTAGGCTGGTTTTTGTACATTTTCGATGGGAGAGAAGTTTTAGCAAATTTTGGTTCTGCGCGGATGAAGTCGCGGGCAAAAGCTATTAGGTAGATAGATAAATTTTGAATTGACTGTAAATAGGTAGGTATACCATTTTTACGGTCAAAATTACAGTATTATTTTCAACATAAACCTTTGACAAGTAAAAATGTCAACGCAGGGTTAAAGTATAAAAAAATAATGAAAGAAAAATAAAATTGCACATTTTAAAACTGGTTTTACCTAATTGCTGTTATTTTATTCTTCTCAGTCATTGTGAAAGGTCAAATCTTGCTTCATTTAGTTAAGTGGTTTCGCATGACATGTGTTCGTTGCCAGACATTTCCAACAAAAAAGGTTTGCTATTTTTAACTCTTTTTAGATAAAATTAAGTTGATTATGATTATGATTCTTAAATATACGATAAAACTCCGATTTACTGATAAAATGCGCTGCGTAAATAGTCGTGTGGTTGAGCAGCAGCGCGTGCGCACGCGTCAATCGTCGAAGCAGACTGTGTCCCGCACTGTTTATCCTCCTTATCAATTTTATTCGACCTTGACGCTGACTCAATTCAAATTTGACTTGTACCGCCATGATACTGCTAATAGTAATAGCTATAGTTTTGTTATTGTACGTATTCGGCACGCAAGGCCATGACTACTGGGAGAAGGGAGGCATCCGTCATGAGAAGGCACTGCCGTTCATCGGAAGCGCGGGAAGAATCATCAGACAGAAGCTGAGCATGACAGAATACTTCACAGAACTGTACCGAAAATATCCAGAAGAAAAACTCGTTGGCTATTATTTCTCGAGAGAGCAAGCCGTTGTTTTGAGGGACCCAGAGCTAGTGAAGCATGTATTGGTGACGGACTTCCAATATTTCTATCCCAGAGGAATCAATTATCACAGAGACTTTTCTGAACCGATGCTGAAGAACTTGTTCTTTGCTGACGGCGATCTGTGGAAGTTGCTGAGGCAGCGGATGACGCCGGCGTTCACGTCCGGCAAGCTGAAGGCGATGTTCCCGCTGATCGTGGAGAGGACGGAGCGGCTGCAGAGCATCGCGCGCGCGGGCGCCGAGCGCGGCGCGGAGCTGGACGTGCTCGACCTCATGGCGCGCTACACCACCGACTTCATCGGCGCCTGCGGCTTCGGCATCGACACTAACTCTATCGACAACGAGAACTCTGCTTTCCGCAAGCTCGGCAAACGCATCTTCACCCCTTCCGCGAGAGATATCATTGTGATAATCTTGAAATGGTTAGCGCCAGTTTTGTTTAAGAGGCTGCACACGGTTTCGCATGAAGTAGAAAGAGATACGCTATCTTTAGTTACAAGCATCATGCGGCAAAGGAACTATCAGCCATCAGGAAGAAACGACTTCATAGATCTGCTGTTGGAGTTGAAACAGAAAGGTAAAATTGTGGGAGACTCCATAGAACATAAGAATTTTGACGGTACACCGAAGACAGCAGAGCTGGAGCTGGATGACCTGTTGATGGCTGCTCAGGTGTTCGTGTTCTTCGCGGCCGGGTTCGAGACGTCCTCGTCGGCGACCAGCTACACGCTGCACCAGCTCGCCTTCCACCCGGAGGCGCAGCGCAAGTGCCAGCAGGAGATCGACGAGGTCCTGAGCCGATACGACAACAAACTGTGCTATGATGCGGTCCAGGAAATGAAATATTTGAAGATGTGTTTTAAGTGAGTTTTTTTTCCTGTCATCTTTATGAATCTCGTTAATTATGTCTCCGACCTTCACGGTCTATGATGCAATATAGTAATTTTATAATTGTCCGTGTCATGTGTCGCCCTGTCTCACCAGCCTTGTGTAATGATGAGAGATGTAATCTTATCTGTGTCCACCGTCGAGCTTGTTATTAACTTGCTTGCAGACTGGTCCATTCTCTGCCCAAATGGTCTGGGCTGAGCCTAGGCTTTGCTCTGCTGGCATCGTTCTATTTACGGTACTATCTCTCCCATCTAGAGGCTAATTATAGTTCCTCCACTGGATAATAACGCCTAGAAAAGAACGGGATTTGTGAGGAAAGGACTGCTTTGCGATACCATACAACACACGTAACGTGAATTTCAAAGTTCATATCTAACCGTCCCCTTCACTCTCATATTGGTGATTAGTGAGCGAAAAGGCACAAAACAAACTTCGAATTTCGGTGTATAAGCCAGCTTCTTTCCTCAACTATCACATTGTTACTTAGTTCATAGACAACCGTCAATGCTTTTTACTTTAGATACCTTTGAATATTTTTAATAACACAATCTTTTCAATCCTAGCGAGGGAATGCGCATGTTCCCATCCCTGGGTTTCTTGATAAGGAAATGCGCGGAACGCTACACATTTCCAGGCACGAACGTGACCATAGACAAGGATATAGCCGTCATCATACCAGTCCAGGGTCTGCAGACGGACCCGAAGTACTTTGAGGAGCCGGAGACGTTCAGGCCGGAGAGGTTCCATCCAGACCACGCAGATAGCATCAGGAAACATGTGTACTTGCCGTTCGGAGAAGGCCCTAGAGCTTGCATCGGTAGTATAATTTTCCTTTTATTGGACACTAACCCTTTTTTTTTTAACGTGTGGAAAATGCGCCTTATGCATCTCCGCGCTCGGGGCAGCACGAACGGAGGTATGACGGGCTCTCCAACTCGCCGCTGCCTTCCCTATGGAAGGAGGGGAGAGGCCTACCGTCTAAAAACACACACGTTCCCTCCTGACCTTGAACTGCGGGCGTTGCGGGCGCACTGCGGTGACCACCGCAACGCCATTGGACACTAACCCTAATATTATAGATTATTAAGTCTTAAAACTGTGGTAATGTTTCATAAAACCTTCGATACATTAGATAGAGGCCGCAGCAGTATTAACTAAGTCTAATACTTAAGGTTTAAGATTCTTTCTCAAACAATCAATTTAAGAACCACCCACTACAGAAGCAGGCTTCAACCAACACTACATAGAGTCCGTAGAGTCTTTATAATAGCCAAGTCGTTGCTGCTGAGTAAATGTCTAGACTCTAGAGTCTAGACTAGACACTCGCGAAGAACATTAGTATTCACTTATTAATTACACTACTAATTCATTCATTTTAACTATAGTTTTTTTTTAATATTAAAACCGAGTAAAAGACCGAGCTCAGCACCGTTTATTTAATACTAGCTGTTGCCCGGGAGGGGGGTCTTTGACCATTACCGTACAACGTTGCCGACATTTTGTCACAAGATTTTTTAATCATATTTTTGTTACTTTGACATTGGCGAAGTTGTCGTCGCTATAACGACTTGAAACGCCACAAATAAGAAGAAGAAGAAGAAATGAACACGATGGCGATTGCGACCGAGTTAGGTAATAACACTAATAAGCCTACTGGTCTTTCGCAGGCGAGCGGTTGGGGCTGATGCAGTCGCTGGCGGGGCTGGCGGCGCTGCTGAGCCGGTTCGAGGTGGCGCCTTCCAAGAGCACTCTCAGGGTGCCTCTGAAAGACCCCACAGGTCACATAGTGCAGAGCATAAAGGGAGGCGTGCCCTTGTCTTTGACTTTGCGGAAGAATAAATGAATTTAAAGAAACTTTGGTATATTATTGGAAGCCAACGAACCAATGGTTTATCGGACATCCCCTCGTTTTATAGGCTTTCTTTAGAATAAGAATAAGAATATTTATTTGCAAAAATGTCGTGGTGAATACAGATGAAGAAGCGTTTTTGAGCGCGTACATTTTACTTTAACAAGCATGCAAATATTACTTATAAACTAGGGTAACAAGATCATTATAACATTTTGTAAATACACCATATTAAATCAGATTAAAATATTACATTATGTCAAATTCAGAAGTATGTTTGTTATTTAATTATTGTTTTGACAGGTCTAAATGCAAGGCTATTCGTTTATTGGATTTAGATAATTTTTAATGCTATAATAACACTTATCCAAACAAAAATTACGTAATTTGTATTTATAGTCAGGCATGTCAGAATTTCTTATTTCTATGGGTAGATTATTAAACACTCTTATCAACATACATAGAACACTTTTACTAAAACAAGCTGTTTTTGACCGCGAAGGATAGCACAGAAGAGCTCCGCGGCGAGACAGATGCTTTGTCACGGATGCTTTACTTTTGAAAAGACTCATATTGGTCTTTACAAATAGACACATTTCAAAGATGTATAATGAGGGTAATGTCATTATTTTAAGTTTATGAAAGAGGGGTCGACAGGGTTCCGTCTGTTGTGCACCACACATAGCCCTAACACATTTCTTTTGTAATTGAAAAACTCTTCGAACAGTACAACAGTTACCCCAGAGTATCAATCCATATCGCAAATTTGACATCACATGCTGTGAGGATTTTCCTACGTGGGGCATCGAGCTTATTGCATTAAATAGTACAATAAAATATTAATGGAATCTTTATCGAATTTACTCAGTATCTTGTTATGACAATGTAAACAAACTTGGTTGCTAAGTCTAGCTAACCAAAGACGACAGGGCGGTGCCGGCCAGTACTCACACTCCTCTTCACGGCACTGTCGCGATCATCAGGACAGTCCTAAGCTGTTCCGCAATTTCAACAGTCGTGGTCCAGCCAAAGCTTTTGTCAGTAGATCAGCTTCCATGTCTTCAGTTCGAAGATAGTTGACTTCTAATACACCTTCTTGAATGCAGTTCCGAATGAAGTGCATCTTTAGGTCGATATGTTTTGACTTTGAAGTCACCATTGCGTTTTGACTTAGTTTGAGGGCAGCTTGGTTGTCATTCAATACAACAATTCGTTCGTAGCTGGCTCCTAAATCTTTATACAGGTTTCTTAGGTGAATCGCTTCCTTAGCAGCTTCAGTTAAGGCAACATATTCGGCCTCTGCTGTCGATAGAGCGACACTTTTTTGTTTTTTAGACATCCAACTTATGGCTGTCCCAGCATATTTGAAGCAATAGCCCGAGAACGATTTTCGGTCAAGCTTACATGCGCCCCAATCTGCATCTGCCAACCCATACAGTTCTTGACCTGTTCTTTTAAAAATTAGGCCGACACTCTTCGTTCCTTTTAGGTAACGCAGTACTCTCTTTGCGCACTTAAAATGCTCTTCTCCATAGCAATCATTAAATTGAGAGAGATGACTTATAGCAAACATTATATCAGGACGAGTGGCCACTGCTATATACATGAGAGTGCCGATTAAGTTTTTGTATGGAAGATTCAGGCTATCATTTTTATGACCTTTCTCTAGTATAAGGCCTGGCTCTATAGGCGTAGATACAGATTTGCAGTCTTCCATTTTAAACTTTTTGAGAGTTTCTTCTATGAACTTCTCTTGGTTTAATTTAATTTCACCTCTTTTGTAGGTTACATCAATTCCAATCAACCGCTTAGGTGTTGCTAAGTCTTTCAGCTCAAATTTCGTGTTTAACAGTTCTTTAATTTCTTGGAGCTTTCTTGGACATGAGTAGGCAATTAAAAGGTCATCGACATAAATTACTATTATTATTTTAACTCCTCTTTTCTCCAGTAGGTATACACATGGGTCAGCTTCTGAAGCTTTTAAACCAATGTGCTTTAATTCTGTGTCGAGTTTCTTGTACCACTGCCTCCCTGCCTGCTTAAGTCCATAAAGAGCTTTTATGAGATGGCAGACTTTCTCTTTAGGATTATTCTTTATATCTTTTAACATTTTAACAGTTTTGTGATATAATGTCAGATCTTCGTTTTTACTTTCGTCGACCATGATTTCTTTCAGGTATTCTTCTAAATAGTCCGGGTATTTCATTACAATTTCTTCTTCCAGTTCACCATTCAGATATGCTGTCGTAACATCCATCTGGTTCAATTTTAATCCTTCTTCCATTGCTATTCCGACGACGGATCTGAACGAGCTTAGTCTAGCCACAGGAGCATACGTTTCATTGTAATCGACGCCTGGTCGTTGAGTGAAACCCCGTGCTACGAGTCTAGCCTTCCTTGTAATGTTGTTATCCGGTCCTACTTTGTTTCTTAGAACCATCTTAAAATCCATTACTTTCATATCTTTATTTTTCTTTTCTATTTTCCAGGTTCCATTTTTGACATGCGCTCTTATTTCAGCTTTAATTGCATCATGCCAGTAATCATCATCCTCATTTTCTTCAGATAGGTTAGATATTTCCGACAATAAATGACTTTCCTCAGTTTCATCCAGTGCAAAATCTTTGGTCCACGCTGGTTGGTGCCTTTCTCTTTGTGGCCTCCCATGTCCAGGCGCTTCGACAATATCCGATGCGTCATCGTAAGACTCTATTTCGTCTGCCGAAGAAGCGTCATCTTCTTGAAAGTTTGGATTTTGCAATGTACTTTCATTTTTATTTTCTATGATTTCAATTTCTATTTGTGGTATATTTTTATTTTCTTTATCTTTACCCTTCTTTTTGTTTTCTTTTTCAGGTATTTTCGAGTTCGGTCCCTTTTCAGTTATAAGTTGGTCATAGTTCTGGTCTCCTTCTTCGAAGTACATTTTATCTATGACTTTTATGTCCCTGCTAGTTATCACATCATCATCTTCGGGTATGTAGACTCTGTAAGCCTTTGAGGTCATCGAGTATCCCATGAATACACCTTCTTTGGTGTTCTGGGTGAGCTTTCCTCGTTTCTTCTTTTTCAGTACAAAAGTCTTTCTGCCATATACGTAAAGATGATGTGCACATGGTGTTCGGCCAACCCACTTCTGGAACGGTGTATTGCCGTCTAAGACTTTGGTAGGGCTACGATTTATTAAGTAGTTTGCAGTTGCTACCGCTTCCGCCCAGAGCTTTTTGGGTGCATTGGCTTCTATCAATAGACATCTGGTTTTATCTAGCAACGAACGGTTTTTTCTCTCGCTTATCCCATTTTGTTGAGGAGTATAAATGGTGGTCAACCTTCTTTGAATGCCATGCGACTTGAGATAATCGTCAAATTCCTTATTTCGATATTCTGTACCATTGTCTGATTGCAGGTATTTTATCTTTTTGTTATGGAACGTCTCCACTTCATTTTTATAATCTTTGAAAATGTTGAATACGTCACTCTTCTTTTTCATAAAATAGACGTGACAGTAACGAGTGAAATCGTCTATAAATGTGACGTAGTATCTTGAGCCTGCCAGTGTCTCACACTCAAAAGGTCCACATACGTCGCTATGAATTATTTCTAGCTTGTCCGTTGTGTACAGGTCATCATATCTTGTGAACGGCAGTCGTGATAGTTTGCCTTTAATGCAGGTCTCGCATGTTTCCAACTTTTCGTCAGTAAAGTTCAAGCCGTACATAAGCTCATCTTTAGCCATCATCTTTAAGTCCTTTTCGTTTATGTGGCCGAGTTTGCGATGCCATTCCATGATGTTATTACCCATTTTTGGTGTGTAGTGTGCAGTCTCATTTCCTTTAAATTCAATATAATAGAGCCCATCTTTTCTTTGTGCTGTCAGTGCCACCTCGCCGCCTTTTTCTATGACGTAGGCTTTATTTTTCTCAAAAACGACCTTGTTTCCTCTGTCTGTTATTTTGCCGACGGACAATAGGTTCACTGACACATCGGGAACATACAAGGTATCGAGGAGGTTGAAATTTTCTTTTTCTGTACCGACAGTAACTCTCCCTTTTCCTTGAATTAGGCTTGTATGCTTATTTGATGCCAACTTTAAAGTGCCATTCTCTGGGGTCATGGTAGAAAACTTGAATTTTTCGCCACACATATGTGATGAGCAGCCGCTATCCAGACACCAGGATTCTTTATTGACATCTGAAGTTGCAGTGCTAAGACAAACATTAAAATTTCTGTTTGTATTTAAGTTAGCTTTCTCATTGGCGTTTTTCTTCTTTCCCCAACACGTCTCTGTAGTGTGACCCTTTCGTTTACAACTTTTGCAGTACAACTTTTGTCTATTTTTCTTAAAATGATATGCTTCTGAGTTCTCAGGTTGTTCACTGCCACTCCTAGCCTGATATTCTTCAAGAATTTTTACTTTCAGGTCTTCTGGAGAAGGCAGTGTGTCTCGGGACTCTATAGCTATTCTAAAGTTTTCAAAAGTTGTTGGTAGACTATATAGAAGCATTATGCTGAGCAATTCTGAAGGTATTTTTATATCCATACAAGCGAGTTTGTCCACCACATCCATGAAGTTATTTATATGATCACGAATGTCTTCTTCTGTGGTCATTCGCTTCAGAACTAGTTGTTTCAGCAAGGTGGCTTGCCTTGCCGGCCCGGTGCTTTGGTAAGTAGCTTTTAATTTGTCCCATACAGCTTTAGACGTCGTGCAGGCTTTTATTTGTTTTAATTCAGACGGCGATAACAAAAGTAAGATTTCAGCTCTTGCCTTTAGGTCCTCCTTGTTAAACGCTGTCTTCGCTGCCGCATCCGCATTAGGTAACAATATTTTCTCGCCGCTCACGATATCCCAATAATCGTTTTTAATCAGGACCGCTTGCGCTTGCAGGCACCAAGTATCATAGTTTGACTTGGTCAACGGTTCTATGGAGCGATAACTCGACGTTGATGCCATTTTACTAACTTTTAAGTTAACCACGCTCTGCTACCATATTGTGAGGATTTTCCTACGTGGGGCATCGAGCTTATTGCATTAAATAGTACAATAAAATATTAATGGAATCTTTATCGAATTTACTCAGTATCTTGTTATGACAATGTAAACAAACTTGGTTGCTAAGTCTAGCTAACCAAAGACGACAGGGCGGTGCCGGCCAGTACTCACACATGCCCATTAAATGCCAGAAGGGCAGTTTTTTGTGATGAAAGTTGAGAGATCCGTCGCAGAGCAAACACAAACCTGTTCAACTTCCCAATCAACATCTCAGTGTGTTCTCTCCAGTTCGTATGGCAATCAAGAACAACACCCAGAAAGCGAATAGATGATACGCGTTCGATTGAGTAGCCGTCATAATTAAGTTTTATTTCTTTTGGTTTTCCCTGCGGTGCATAAAACTCCATGAACTTAGTCTTGAGTAGGTTCACCTTTAAGTTATTATCTACTAGCCATGAAGTTACGTCCGTAAAGACCCGGTTAATGGCATCTTCGTAGTTCTGTGTTTCTTTCCCCTGTATCACTATTGAGCAGTCGTCTGCAAATAAGGTAACCCTATGTTTGGTAAGTGATGGCAAGTCGTTAATGTAAATGAGAAACAGCAATGGTCCAAGGACACTGCCTTGGGGGACACCAGAAGTAGCATGCATGTAATCAGATCTATATTTTACAAGCGTTTCCGTGGTGTCATCGTATTTTGCTATTTCTGTACACTGCATACGCTGGCCTAAATAAGTTTTAATCCATTCATAACAATTTCCTCTAATTCCATATAGATACAGTTTAGTTAGCAGAATATTATGAGAGATTCTGTCAAAGGCTTTCGACATGTCCATGAAGATGCCAACGACCGGTGTCCTATTATTTCTGCATCCGAGTATAGTCGTCATAAGTTCCAGGATAGCCAATGTGGTAGATTTATTTTTCCGATAACCAAATTGATATTGCGATAAAATATTATGTTTTTCTATGAAACCTGACATTCTTTTACACATAATTTTTTCGAAAATTTTCGATATCACTGGGATAAGCGCTATAGGTCTATAGTTTGATGGATCAGTTACGTCCCCTTTTTTGAAAATAGGTTTTAGAACAGAAAGCTTTAACCTTTCGGGAAAGATACCCTCACTCATAGACAAATTAATCAAGTGACTGAGTACATATGCAAACACTTTTGAATTTTCTTTTATAATTGTCGTTGGTAATTCGTCGTAACCAACTGCTTTAGAGTTTCTCAGTGACGCAATCACTCCTTCAACCTCTACAGGAGTTGTTGGTTGTAAGTATATCGTTGAGCTTACGCTATCTATGCTATAATTGTAGGCTTTGTTTTTGTTGCCATCTATGCCATCTGTTACCGTAGTAAATTGATGATTTAGTTTACTTGTCATTTCTCTTACATCACTAACATTTTGACCCTCGAAAATCAATTTGTCAGGGAAATGTGCCGGTTGACGATTTCCCATATGGCGATTGATAATTGACCACGCCGCTTTCACTACATTATCTGCCCTATGTATAAAATCATGGTTTTGCAATCGATGTGACCTTTTTATGCATTTTTTTAATAGCGATGAATACTGTTTATAGTTTCGCTTAACAGTGTCGTCAGATGATCGAATGGATCTATAGTATAAAATTCGTTTAGTTTTTAAAGCTCGTTTTAGTCCCGTTGTAATCCACTTTGGTTTGCAAGTTGCTTTGATTTTCACTTTTACCAAAGGAAAACATAGTTCAAAAAATAGAGTGACTAGATCATGAAAATCATTGAAGGCATTATTTGTATCAACACATTCGATAACATTCGAGAATGATAAGCTACTTATAGCTTGTTGAAACTTTTTACGATTTTCGTGTGAGAAATCTCGTTTCCATTCGTACTTTGGTGAGATGTATGTTCCAGCAGATCTGTTTTTGGGTCTAAAAAATTGGAGAAGCCGAAAATAGCCACTTAACAATAATACATACATAATATATACACTCACAAATCACGTCGTTATCCCTTACGGGGTAGACAGAGCCTAGGTAACAAGACCTTTTTTTTCTATAAGCTATGTCTTTCCCCGAAACTGAAACTATCTCTATACCAAATTCCAACCAAATCGGTTCAGCAGTTTACGAAGAATTATTTGTTTATTTCACATTTATAATATAAGTATGATAAAAGGTGGTCAGTTCAACAGTTCGAAAAGACCATAGATGCAAAACGATGTCTCAAAATATTTTACACTAATAAACTTGTAGGTAATGTTGTATGTACAGTCAGCGTCATATGGTTTGAAGCATCTAAATCGGCCAAATAGTTCGGTAAACCATAGAAATAGTACGGCATGCCGAACTTTTTGGTCACTTTGGATGTTTCAAACTATAAAACTCTGACTATACAGCATAATGACCAAAGATGAGGTAGATTGAGGCTAACACGTGATCGTTTTAAAACGCCAGGGAAATACGGCATAGCAACATTTTTGCAACAAAAACTGGCGTTATTTAATCACCAGGGGGACAACAAAAACGATTTAAACGATCCAAATCCTACACTGATAGTTGTTGTGGTAAAAAACAAAGCTTAGCCATTAGGCAATGACCCGAGACATTTGAAAAGTAGGAACTTGTGTAAAGGAATGCCATCCCCTCCATCTAATCCCTCCGGGAAGAGCGTGAAAGGGACAACTGCAGCCCTAACTAGGTTTTGAATAAGTGTTGCCTTTCCCTCCGTCTAATCCTTCCGGGAAGAGACAACTGCACTGCAACCCGGACTGATCATACCTACAGATAACTGATGAAGACGGCTTTTCGTAGTCCCCTGTTCCCTCTTTTAAAATTGAACCTAATTATTTTTTTAGATGTACCTAATACAAGAAGCACTTGGGAAAGTTTTAAATAACGAGCAACTAATGCTAGGATTATATGCCCCCATCACTTAGTAATTTAAATACGTAGACATGATTTTTGGGTGGTTAGGGCCTTGTGCAAGGTCCGTCCGGATCGCTACCACCATCTTACTCGCTAATCCTGCCGCTAAGTAGCTGTGCTTGCACTGCTGTGTTCCGGTGTGGAGAGTAAGATAGCCGGGGAAATTACGGGCACAAGAGGCATTTCATCTTAGTCCTCTAGGTTGGCAACGCATCTGCAATCCCTCCGGGGTTGCGGGTGTCTATGGGCAGTGGTCATCACTTACCATCAGGTGACCCACTTGCTCGTTTGCCTTCCTATTCATATAAAATATATATATATATATAAAAAAAAAATGACGTAGACAGAGCCTATAGAGTAACAATCGCGTGCACTTCATAAAGACAAAAAGACAAAGGGTGCCGGTACCAGTGTTGGACACTTTAAGCTGACAAGCCCCAGTAATGGACACTTCATTCTTAATCTAAAGGGGTCCTGGCCATTACTAGTCTATCCTGCTGTAATTGCCTTCTGTTTTCGGATATTTGAGGTGGTTAATCACTTGTTGCGGTGGTCACCGTAGTGCGCCCGCAACGCCCGCAGTTCATGGCCAGGAGGGAACGTGTGTGTTTTTAGACGGTAGGCCTCTCCCCTCCTTCCATAGCGAAGGCAGCGGCGAGCTGGAGAGCCCGTCATACCTCCGTTGCTGCCCCGAGCGCGGAGATGTATAAGGCGCATTTTCCACACGTTAAAAAAAAAAAAAAGGTTAATCACTTACGCCATAATTAACCGACTTCACAACCAAAATCAACATTAATCAGCAGCATTTTTGGTAAGTTAGGTATCGGGTTTTTTGTCTGACCTGTCTCAAAACTCTGTGCACGCCACTGTAGAGTAACATGAGCTAAAATCGTGGTGGTGGTGCCGTGGGAGTAATTGAAACCCCAAATATAACTTAAAAAATTACACTTTTTTTCCCATTTAAAATTGACGTATCCAGAGTGCTGCTGTACCCCCTAGCTTCCTACCAAACCACTATAGCTAGCTTTAACACTAATGCTATAAGCTCGTCACTTTTTATCTTGAAAACTCGTTATCAGTACCTACAGATATACTCGTTCAATCAGAAACACGAAACATATTAATAGATAAGCTTTTGTTAGACTATTCTGAAGTCCAAATAATGATAACAAAAAGCGCACCCTCATCATTTCTATATGGTTCACAATATGTAATGTGAATCCGGCTTCACGGAACGCATGTACATAAACTAGACATAATACTTAACCAAGATTTAGTTAAGTAAAGTCACAGCAAGCAAGCTGTACAATCACCAAGTCATTACTATACGTTAAAAATAAGATTGGACTCAAAACACTGCCCTGAGGAACACCAAAGTTAATTGGTGTTGTATATGATAAAGTATGTTTATATGAAGCCCATCTATGGAATGGGCATAGGCATCATGACTTTTATAGGCGATGCGGCTAGCAACCCATCACTATTTTGATTCTGCTTTCGACCTATACGCCCGCAATCATGCTAAACGTGTCGCTTAGGTCTTATTACCTTAGGCTCTGTCTACCCCGTAAGGGATAAAGACGTGATGTGTGTGTGTATGTTTATATGAGTGACTTTTAAAATGGTTTTTTTTTAAGTAACTAGGTGTTTTTTTCTCTGTAGGTATCCTCCAAATAATTTCTAACCCATTGAACCGCATTATATCGTCGCATAACGTGTGGTTGAACTTCAAATCGATATGATAAAAAAAAGTGAGAAAGTTCGGAGTCCGAAGCTGATAATAGATTAGATTTCGCGGTGTCATAACCCTATATATAATATAAACGGGTCAGTTTCTCTCACACAATTACTAAACTACATCGCATCAAGTCATCCGTGTAGTATTGAATCACATCAATCGAAAACAAAATTGCACCATGATAATTATTATATCACTTGTGGTGATACTTTGGGCGCTGTACCTATACGGCACAGAAACCTACGACTACTGGAAAAAGAAAGGCGTCAAGCATGACCAGCCATTACCCTTCGTCGGGACTTTCAGCCCCGTCTTCTTCCGATACCAGAGCATGACGGACTACTTCGCTAAGCTATACAAGAAGTTCCCTCAAGAAAAAATCGTTGGGTATTACATTGCTCGAAATAAGGGCATTGTTTTGAGAGACCCTGAACTAATCAAGCATATCATGCTTACGGACTTCAATAAGTTCTATCCGAGAGCATTGAATCCCCATAAGACTGTTATAGAACCGATGCTGAAGAACTTGTTCTTTGCTGACGGCGATCTGTGGAAGTTGCTGAGGCAGCGGATGACGCCGGCGTTCACGTCCGGCAAGCTGAAGGCGATGTTCCCGCTGATCGTGGAGAGGACGGAGCGGCTGCAGAGCCTCGCGCGCGCGGGCGCCGAGCGCGGCGCGGAGCTGGACGTGCGCGACCTCATGGCGCGCTACACCACCGACTTCATCGGCGCCTGCGGCTTCGGCATCGACACAGACTCCATCAACGATGACACTTCCACTTTCCGCAAACTTGGAAAACGCATATTTACTTTTACGATGCGTGATTCTGTCGTCGCTACGCTAAAGATGACTCTGCCGGAACTCTTTAAGAACTTTACCATGCTGTCACCGGAAATTGAAAGAAACACTTTAGCTTTAGTAAAAGGTATCATGGAACAAAGAAACTATAAACCATCTGGTAGGAATGACTTCGTTGACTTACTCCTCGAGCTGAAACTGAAAGGGAAGATTGTTGGAGAATCGGTGGAAAAGAAGAAATTGGACGGCACGCCAGATACAGCGGAGCTGGAACTCGATGACCTGTTGATGGCTGCTCAGGTGTTCGTGTTCTTCGCGGCCGGGTTCGAGACGTCCTCGTCGGCGACCAGCTACACGCTGCACCAGCTCGCCTTCCACCCGGAGGCGCAGCGCAAGTGCCAGCAGGAGATCGACGAGGTCCTGAGCCGGCACGACAACAAGCTGTGCTACGACGCCGTCAAAGAAATGAAGTATTTGGAGATGTGTTTCAAGTGAGTAGATTTTTTTTAATTGCTACGCACTGATTAGAATCAATCTTTCTGAGACTTGAAATGGCGACATAGAATTGTACATATAACCTTCCTCTTTAATCACTCTATCTATTTAAAAAAATCGCATCAAAATCTGTTGCGTAGTTTTAAAGATCTAAGCATACATAGTGATAGACAGACAGACAGCGGAAAGCGACATTATTTTATCGACACACCACACACACACATAAAGCACGTCTTTATCCCTTACGGGGTAGACAGAGCCTAAGGTAACAATACCAAAAGGCCACGTTTGGCAAGATTGTGGGCGTATAGGTGGAAAGGGCTATGCCCATTCCCTCGATGGGCTTTTACCTCTGCGCGGGAAGATAAGCAACTGGTACATTCTACGTTTTTTCTTTACTCCCAGACCAGCATGGAAGCACATTGTTTTATTTGTTTTTGATAAATTAAATAAAAAACTGTTAAGGTTTGAATTGCGTGTACTCTCGCTTAGATGTCACGGAATAGACAAATATAGAAGAGTAACAAAAAGGTAAAGGCACTTGGATTGTACTGCTAACAGTTTTATACTATGTATCTATTGATTATGTTTCCTTCAGGTATTAATTAATTAGAACTCCTAATCAAAGGAAGATTAATCAGAATATATTTTATCAATTAAGTAAATGATGATATGTAGTAGTGTACAATAACTGATATGGGACTTTATTAAGTCATTCTTTTAATTTGGAACGTCAATTAGTATATTCGCACACATTGCTCGCATACAACGGGTAATTTTACTTAAGTTTTTCACCTAGGTATACCAGCTTATTTGTACCTATTACATAAGCAGGTATCTTGGATTTTCCCTGGGGGGTAACAATGAATGAGTACCGCGATATTCAAAAGGCAAGGAACAACACATGCCAACTGCCAATCATGTTTTCAGGGTAAAACTCTTCAGAAATAAAAACAATAATAACATAAGTACTGCTTACTTATGTATTAAATAAAAACGCATAAAATATGTTGTGACCGGACTTTGTTTTTAAGTAGGTATCGTCGAAATTTTAGATACAGTCATAAGTTAGTAAAAATTAATTAGCAAAGATGCTCAGAAAATAGTTAAGAAAGAAACTTCGACACATTAGTAAAAATTAGCAAAGATGCTCAGAAAATAGGGAAGAAAGAAACTTCGACACAAATTCTAATTATGCGCAGATGTTCACTTTTTTTTTAAACACACACACTTACTTAAAATATACAAACACTAATTCTAAAAATCTATGTATCTATGCTGAAACTAACTATAAAGACCTATATTTACAAATAAGAAATTACAAGGGTTCCAGGACTTGAAAAAAAGGCGCAGGAAATAGCCATTATCTAACAGAAAATCTATAATAGATGAGTCATGTAGAATTTCGTCACGACAGAACTACACCCTCTCGAATAGTTTCCATTGCCGTACGTGACAAAGATACAGTCGCCTCTTTCCGACGTTGCCTCGGAGCAAAACAAGTCTTTCTTCGTAGCTAAGCATCCCAAGAAGGTCTTCAAAAACCTGTTCGAGCCCTTACGGATACGTAGTGGCGTAGCTACCTAGGGACTAGGCGGGGCAGTGCCCCGGGGCCCTCAAGCTCAGAGGGCCCTCGAATCCTTACCAGAAAATCTCGATCGAACTATTATTATTAAAACGTAACCAGTTTAGATAGTAGTGGGGCCCCATTTTTTTATTTACACCAGGGCCCTTGGTTACCTAGCTACGCCACTGCGGATACGTTCTAAAATATAGTTCCATTATTTTCAGAGAGGGCATGAGAATGTTCCCGTCCCTCGGCTTTCTGATCAGGAAATCCGTGGACAAATATCAGCTCCCGTCTACTGATGTGATTATCGACGAGGACATCGCCATTGCCATCCCGGTACAAGCCATCCAGAACGACCCGCAGTACTTTGAGGAGCCGGAGAAGTTCTTCCCGGAGCGGTTCCACCCTGACAACGCGAAGAACATCCAGCAGTTCACGTACCTACCGTTCGGAGATGGACCAAGAGCTTGCATTGGTAAGATCATTTGCACTTTATATACATACCCTCACGCCTCTTTCCCAGGTAGGCATAGAGACTACTTTGCTCCACTTGTTTCGTTCCTGACATACTTCTTTCGCTTCATCCACATTCATCAATCTCTTTATACATGCTCGTCGGTTTCGGGTACTCCTGACCTGACCTTTTTCCAAAACGTCTCATTTGGTCTTTACATACATGCCCTCACGCCTCTTTCCCAGGTCGGCAGACTACATTGCTCCTACTTTGCTCCACCTGCTACGTTCCTGGCATACCTTTTTCGCCTCATCCATATTCATCAATCTATTCATACATGCTCATCGGTTTAGGGTACGTACACATGCACACACACAAATCACGCCTTAATCCCTTACAGGGTAGACAGAGCCTAAGGTGACAAAGCAGGCCACGTTTAGCAAGATTGTGGGGCTAGGTTTAGATGGAAAATTGAATCAAAATAGTAATGGGTTGCTAGCCGCATCGCCATCGATTCCTATGATTTTCGCCCATTCCCTCGGTGAGCTTTTACCATCAACGCGGGTAGAGAAGCAACTGGTACATTCTATGATTTTTCTTTGCTCCCAGACCAGCATGGAAGTTAGGTACAATTGTACTTTATTGGCAATTATTGTACGAGCCTTGTTCTGCCATTAAACTTTTCGGCGATTGTACTGATAATAGATTACACATACGTGTTTAATCACGTCTTTATGCCTTACGTGGTAAACAGACCCCAGGGTAAAGGGGAATCCAAACATAGTTATACATTTCTAAGATTTTCGCCAATTCCCTCGATGGGTAGCGCTTTTACTATCAGCGTATATATTGCTACGATGCTAGCAGGGTTCCCCGTTGACGGATACTACCTATCCACTTATTGTACTCTTATATACAGGCAGTGCCGGCGTTAGGGGGGGGGGCGCGATGGGGTGACGGCCCGGGGCGCTGAGGTCTGGGGCCTCGGCCTCCTGGCTCACCGGCTGTGTACCCTCAATACTGTCCTTAAGTGGGCGCCTAAATATTACTGCCCGGGGTGTCAGTGGCCCTAACGCTGCTGCTGTATATGTATTTACGTGTCTTGAACGTGGGTGATTTGAGTATACAGTTCCGTTAATTGGCATTGTTCATTTTTTTTAGTATGCTCCAATTCGAAAACCATTTCGAGGAAAACCATCATTTATCCGATTTATCTTGTCCGATTTCAAAAATACTTTATGATTGCAGATATTTTTGTAAAAGTACTTTGAACCTTTGTTTGACCGAACGACCCGGTTTTTAGACAGAATCCAGCATCGAATGTTTGCCACAAAAATGAAAAAAAAAGTTTAGCTATGGCAACTGTCACGTGTTACTGTCAAATCGACAAAACCATAGACAAAGCCGTTTTTTTATAGCCAGCCGAACGAAGGCGATTGGGATTCTGTCTAAATTCACGAATTATCAAACAGCGAAAAAATATTTATTATTAATTAACAAAGCTACGTAAAAGCATAATATTCAAATTAGTTGCTTGTACTGGAGGTTCTTAGAGCCGATTTTGGGCCAAACCTTGCACTTTTTCAACCAAGGAAGCCACTTCGTCCAGGGGTACCTATAGGTAAACTGAGTCGATTCTGACCTGGAGCCACGAGGAGCCATCGTGCAGGGGGGCGCGGGAGGGGGGGGGGAAGTGTGGCTCCGCCGCGCTCCACTCTAAGCTCAATATCTTCGTTAATAAAGTAACTGCATCGTGTTTGGTATCATTTTCGGATAATTTAAAGATGCTGAATTCATTTTTGATGTGATAATTATACCTTCTCATATAAAAAAAACGAGATTTTTGAAAAAATATGAAAATATGGATTCTCATTTTTTTCAAAAACCTTGTATAATACAAAAACTGCTGGTTAAAACTCTATGAAAAAAATAAGTATGGATAGCCTGTTTATTCAGGATTATAAAAATATATACTTTATTGGTATTATGGTATACAAAATACTTTTAAAAAAATATTTATCGCCGCGCGGCAGACAGATTTGCTAGAGGCACTTTTCGTTCTGAGCTTGTTATTTGCAAAAGTTAGGCAAATACATCAACTTATATCTAATTATTAGAAAATTTTTAGACGCTGGCTTTATTTCTAGTAAATAAATAGTAATTTTTCATACAAAAAAATTTTTTTTTGCAAAAAATAAATTAAACTCGTCTATATTTTTTGACTAAATCCTTATGAAATACTAAACGTAACGGTTTATACACTTAAAAAAAATACTATAAAATAGCCTACTCATTCACAAGTTCAAAAATATATACTTTAATGTTATTATTATCTACCAAAAACTTATAAGAAAATATTCATTGCTGCGCGACAAACATGTGCAGGAGTACTTTGCGCTCTGAACTTGATAATTGCTTACATTGAAAATGAAATGAATACTTTAGAAAGGGTAAAAAGGATTTCTTTGAATAAATACGTCAATTTGGCCAAAAAATATCGGTAAATAAATAAACATTCAGTTCAGTAATGTACTTCATACCTTATAAAAAATGGAATTTGTTTACTAAATAAATGATAATAAGCGAATAGTAGGTAGTAACAAATGCCAAACTAAAAAGAACATATTTATTTTATTGCATTTGAAATCTCAGAAATTTCCTCCGCAGCCACAGAGTTCCGTGCTTTAGGTAGTTCTTGCGTGGGTGTTAAATTTTTGTCCATACACGACCACCCTTATACACTGCCTGTTTTAGATGTTGAAGTAATGCGTCTTTAGTTGGGGTCATGTTCTCCAGCTGCCTAGTTTTTTTTGTAAAGAGAAACCTCTACACTCATTTACGGATTCACACGTCCCAGACCTAAAATCGTAAAGCGAAAATTAAATTAAGTATCTATATAAATACAAATGGAACTTTCAACTTTAAAGTCAGAAACTATTCTTCATAATTTACACTTACTTGTCGTACATAAAGACTAAAAAGGTATCTAAAACGGACTGTGCTCTCCCTAGATCGCCTTGTATGCCTTGTATCGTAGTCCTGCTGTCGCATCTGGATATAAACTCCAAGCATCGAAGGCACTCTTCTTTTTCCTTTTCCTCCGAAAAACAAAACAGTGTCACACCCAGTAAATGCATGAAACAGAGACAGTACTTGCGCCCTTTGTGCCCCTGAAAACAAACTAGTAAAGCATTTACGTATAATACCTACTGTAATCAAGACGATATCCTATAGTTCATATACGATAGAATTTTTATGCGCTTACCCAATGAATTTGCAATAGCATGACATGAAAGGAACTGGTGATGTTTTCCAGTTCCAATATGCACCCATAATTCGGCTAATTGTGGCAATTGTGACACACATGCTAGTCACCAGGCCGAATTTACCGACGGCAAACACTTCTTTGTGACAGATGGATGTGACAGTCTTCACCAACAGCAAATACGACCACGATTTGTCGCCATGTAACCACGAAGCAGCTGACACTCGCATGATGGTTCATGTTGCTGATACTGTAGCTCAGAGATATACTTAGATAATTATACGTGCGGTTGATACCGATGTTGTTGTGCTTGCCGTAGCATGTGGTGACACTGGTGTATATCCAGATGCGACAGCAGGACTACGATACAAGGTATACAAGGCGATCTAGAGAGAGCACAGTCCGTTTTAGATATCTTTTTAGTCTTTATATACGACAACAAGTAAGTCTAAATTATGAAGAATATTTTCTGGCTTTAAAGTTGCAAGTTCCATTTGTATTTATAGATACTTAATTTAATTTTCACTTTACAACTTTAGGTCTGGGACGTATGAATCCGTAAATTAGTGTAGAAAGTTTCTCTTTACAAAAAAAGATAGGCAGTTGGAGAACATGCCCCGAACTAAAGACGCATTACTTCAACACTTTAAACGGGCAGTGTATCAGGGTGGTCATGTATGGAGCTAAATTTCAACACCCATGCCAGAACTACCAAGTCCTGCTGACTTGGGTTGGACTAGAGCAGCCTATTTGGACAACTTTGCTGGCTGCAGCAACGGCTTGTTTAGAATGAATTAAATGCAGATGCAAGCAGAGGTGTGCAGGAAGGTGCATCTGCTTATAACTCAAATTAAAATGCACGGAACTCTGTGGCTGCGGAGAAAATTGCTGAGGTTTTAAATGCAATAAAATAAATATGTTCTTTTTAATTTGGCATTTGTTACTACCTACTATTTGCTTATTGTCATTTCTTTAGTAAACAAATTCCATTTTTTTATAAGGTATGAAGTACATTACTGAACTGAATGTTTATTTATTTACCGATATTTTTTGGCCAAATTGACGTATTTATTCAAAGAAATCCTTTTTACCCTTTCTAAAGTATTAATTTCATTTTCAATGTAAGCAATTATCAAGTTCAGAGCGCAAAGTACTCCTGCACATGTTTGTCGCGCGGCAATAAATATTTTCTTATAAGTTTTTGGTAGATAATAATAACATTAAAGTATATATTTTTGAACTTGTGAATGAGTAGGCTTTTATAGTATTTTTTTTAAGTGTATACACCGTTACGTTTTGTATTTCATAAGGATTTAGTCAAAAAATATAGACGAGTTTAATTTATTTTTTGCAAAAAAAATTTTTTTGTATGAAAAATTACTATTTATTTACTAGAAATAAAGCCAGCGTCTTAAAATTTTCTAATAATTAGATATAAGTTGATGTATTTGCCTAACTTTTGCAAATAACAAGCTCAGAACGAAAAGTGCCTCTGGCAAATCTGTCTGCCGCGCGGCGATAAATATTTTTTTAAAAGTATTCTGTATACCATAATACCAATAAAGTATATATTTTTATAATCCTGAATAAACAGGCTATCCATACTTATTTTTTTCATAGAGTTTTAACTAGCAGTTTTTGTATTATACAAGGTTTTTGAAAAAAATGAGAATCCATATTTTCATATTTTTTCAAAAATCTCGTTTTTTTTATATGAGAAGGTATAATTATCATATCAAAAATGAATTCAGCATCCTTAAATTATCCGAAAATGATACCAAACACGATGCAGTTACTTTATTAACGAAGATATTGAGCTTAGAGTGGAGCGCGGCGGAGCCACACTTCCCCCCCCTCCCACGCCCCCCTGCACGATGGCTCCTCGTGGCTCCAGGTCAGAATCGACTCAGTTTACCTATAGGTACCCCTGGGCGAAGTGGCTTCCTTGGTTGAAAAAGTGCAAGGTCCAACCTCTAAGGACCTCCAGTATTGAAATAGTCCATTTTATCAAATAAAGGTGTTAAAAGCACAGCTTAAAAAGAATGAACAATGCCAATTTTGTGAACCATCTAAATGTGAACTTGCAGGTGAGCGGCTAGGCCTCATGCAGTCGCTGGCCGGTCTCGCGACGCTCTTGAGGATCGTCACAGTGTCTCCCTCCAAGAACACCCTGAGGAAGCCCATCACTGACCCCAGATCTTCCATCGTCCAGAGCATTCAAGGTGGCATTCCATTAGCGCTAAACCTTAGAAACAAATGAACGAATTTGCTTGAACGCGAAAGCTGTATTTCATTGTAATAAATAAATAAATATGTATTCATAAGTATGCAAAATCAATTGACTGTTTTATTATTATACTAGCTTCTGCCCGCGACTTCGTCTGCGTAGAATTATACGTAAAAACCTTCCTCTTGAATCACTCTATCTATTAAAAAAACCGCATCAAAATCCGTTGTGTAGTTTTGAAGATATAAGCATACATAGGGACATAGGGACATGGGGACAGAGAAAGCGACTTTATTTTATACTATGTAGTGATAGTGATGATGATGTGATATTGTATTAATTAATTTAAATGTTTTCCTTGACTAATATAGATTTAAGTAAGTGATTTGTAACTAATATGCTGTGGATTTTTTTATTTGAGAATAAAGATATTATTACTATAAATATTATTTGAAAAACACCTAGAACACTTCAACAACAAACCCATTCGCCCGTTTTCCCAACTCGGCTACAAAATGTCGGCAACGTTGTACGGTAATGGTCAAAGACCCCCTCCCCCCCTGTCGGGCTCATAGCCAACGGCCAATGATATCCCTCAGAAACTGCAAGGAAATCATTAGCCGATGCCCAGGGCGCACCGGACCAAGCACAGCTCTTCCCGGACGGATCCAAAAACGAACCGCAGCTCATGAGCACACGAGGTAACCCGACTCGCACCCCTAACCAAGTATTCGCCTTAATTTAACTAGGCCTTGAACTACACAAAACGCAATCTTGAATTGAACCTGAGCAAATATAAACATTGACATAAACCTGTAGGCACATATTCCTTCTCACTCTAAACAATGCTTTACTCGCTCGTTTAAAATGTGTTCGGACTTTGGACCATGACTAGACGATTCCATAATCGTGATTGGTCAGAATTCGTAGGCTCCAACGGTCATGTATTTATTTTTAAATAACGATGACTAGGGACTACCAAAGGGTGATGCAACAACAAGTAAACTTGTTCGTTTTCCTTGTATACTTCGAAAGGTTAATCACTTTATCACTTTTAGCACTGATATTGATACCATGTCTATCATTGTTATGAAATATTATTGTTTCTGTACAGTCGGCTCTGCTATTATCATTATGTACTAGCTTTTGCCCGCGACTTCGTCCGCGCAGAATCAAAGTTTGCGCTAAAACTTCTTCCTCTCTCCCATCGAAAATGTATAAAAACCAGCCAAATGCGAGTCGTACTTTAGCACGAATTACTACTACCTACCTCAACAAAATAAATCACGAGGTATAGCACGAGGATCCGGGTTCGATTCCCGGCCATAGCTTTAGGTACTTTTCGGATTTTTCTATGTGTTCTAAATTTCCGTGACATTTAGAAATTTAATTTCTAACGGTAAAACCGTAAAAAAAAACTTAAAAATTCAAGAAATAAAAATTCTTGGTTCATTTGATAGTAGGTACTACATTTGAAAAACAGCGCCTTTTCTCGTCCCTGGTGAGCAGTAGATGTTCCACGGGAGTTTGTAATTGTGTCGTACAGACACATCATTCAAACTGATGATGATTAGCGACAAAAATTCGCATAGTAACAAGGTCACGTGACAGCTAGTAACGGGTAAAAAAAATCGAAGACCACCTGCTATGGGTGTAGGGGTATGGCACGCGTCACACGGAATGACGAGGATCCGGGTTCGATTCCCGGCCATAGCTTTACTTTCCGGACTTTTCTGTGTTCTAATTTTCAGTGACATTTAGAAATTTACTACTACTTTTAGTCGTTTTATTTTCCCGAGCTCGAACCTCTCCTATACCTAATATATAAAACAATAATGCGGTAGGTAAGTAGGTAGGTACATATGTATTTGAAACAAAAACCTTAATCGAAAACTGTACGGATAATTCTTGCCACTCTGCGCACAGGAAGTGACATCGTGGTTAACAATAGCATTACCTAATTATCCGTAAAACGATGGCGGAGACCAACGCGACTGCCACATAATTACGATCAACAAACATTTATTTTACTAACATCACTTGCCCATATGGTTACCTTAAGATCATCACATCACAAAACACGAATTTTATCTATAACAAAGTAGATTAGTATAAAAAAGATAACAGCTTCGTCATTGCCGCTTCCGCCAGATTTTAACGTATTCATAACTTGATATATAAATGTTGCTATTTTGTTTTGGGCTCATTCTGCAATCGAGCTACGGCGCAACAAGTCAACAACGCCATTTATAGAGAACTCTTCAATTAAACGCAATAGTACACTATGATACTTATAATAGCGATCGTGGTGATAGTTTGGGCGGTCTACCTGTACGGCACAGAGACTTTTGACTACTGGAGGAGGAAAGGTGTCCGATATGACAAACCATATCCCTTCGTCGGTACCGTCGGCCGCATGTTCCTCCAGAAACAGAGCATGACGGACTACTTCGCGGAACTATACAACAAATTCCCACAGGAAAAATTCGTAGGTTACTACTTCGCTCGCAACAAAGGTATCGTTTTACGACAACCGGAACTCATCAAGCACGTCATGCTCACAGACTTTAATAAGTTCTATCCGAGAGCGTTGAATCCACATAAAGAGGTCATAGAACCGATGCTGAAGAACTTGTTCTTTGCTGACGGCGATCTGTGGAAGTTGCTGAGGCAGCGGATGACGCCGGCGTTCACGTCCGGCAAGCTGAAGGCGATGTTCCCGCTGATCGTGGAGAGGACGGAGCGGCTGCAGAGCATCGCGCGCGCGGGCGCCGAGCGCGGCGCGGAGCTGGACGTGCGCGACCTCATGGCGCGCTACACCACCGACTTCATCGGCGCCTGCGGCTTCGGCATCGACACAGACTCCATCAACGATGACACTTCCACTTTCCGCAAACTTGGAAAACGCATATTCACGTTCACGTTCCGAGACGCGCTTATTGGTATGTTGAAGTGGACAATGCCTGAACCCTTCAAAAATTTGACAGTGCTGTCACCGGAGATCGAACGGAATACCGTCGCTTTAGTCAAGGGCATCATGAGACAAAGAAACTATAAGCCATCAGGTAGAAACGACTTCATCGATTTACTTCTTGAGCTGAAACAGAAAGGAAAAATCGTCGGAGAATCTATAGAAAAGAAGAAAGTGGACGGCACGCCAGAGACAGCCGAGTTAGAACTCGATGACCTGTTGATGGCTGCTCAGGTGTTCGTGTTCTTCGCGGCCGGGTTCGAGACGTCCTCGTCGGCGACCAGCTACACGCTGCACCAGCTCGCCTTCCACCCGGAGGCGCAGCGCAAGTGCCAGCAGGAGATCGACGAGGTCCTGAGCCGGCACGACAACAAGCTGTGCTACGAAGCTGTTAAAGAAATGAAATATTTGGAGATGTGTTTCAAGTGAGTTAATGTTGTGTTATCTTGTTGTGTGTTGCGAGTTCTTTTTCCATTTTCCTTGATTGAGACAAGATACTTGATACCTATCGCTTAATTTAAAGATTAAGATGATAGTGTTTTGTATCTATAAAAGGTTTTTCGTGTTCAACCTATTATAGTTAAAAACAAGGAAGATTGTCAGGCAATGCCTGATTATGGTACTTAGTTGATGATATGATTTCAAAGCAGTTCTTTGAAATATTCAAATTCGTGTGATTACTGAAAATGCCAAGTCCGCTTTCTAAAAGAATAGATATCTAATTTCGTCAATCGACTATCGTTTGTTGTTTTTGTTACCGAGTTAAACATGATAAAAATAGACCGATTGCCTCAAAGCACAATACTATCGATAAGAGCAACAATAACAAGAGAACTGAATGTAGAGTAAGTAGAAACATGTACAAGTGATGTAAGTTCAAAATCCTCCTTGTATGCTGTGCATATAGCTTTACTTTTCGGATTTTTCAATGTGTTCTAATTTTCAGTGTCGTTTAGAAATTTATTTTGTAACGGTAAAACCGTAAAAGTAAACATAAAAAATCAAGAAGTAAAAATTCTTGATTCATTTGATAGCACATACCTATCATTTCAAAAAACAGCGCCTTCTCTCGTCCCTGGTAAGCAGTAGGTAGATGTTCCACGGGAGTTTGTAATTGTGTCGTACAGAGACATCATTCAAACAGATGACGCTTAGCGACAAAAATTCGCATAATAACAAGGTCACGTGACCTTAATTTTCGGATTATTCTGTGTTCTAATTTTCAGTGTCGTTCAGATTTTTTTTGCTGTGCATCAATTTAATAAGATGTGCTTTCGAAGCTAAGATCTTAACGACCGTTCTCTTTGCAGGGAAGGCATGAGGATGTTCCCCTCCCTCGGCTTCCTCCTCAGAAAATGCGTGGAGAAGTACCAGTTTCCGTATACCAACGTGACGATTGACGAAGACGTTGCCATCGCCATCCCCGTGCAGGCCATCCAGAACGACCCGCAGTACTTCGAGGAGCCAGAGAAGTTTATCCCGGAAAGGTTTCACCCCGACAACGCGAAGAACATCAAGCAGTTCACGTACCTGCCGTTCGGAGACGGCCCAAGAGCTTGTATTGGTGAGTTTGCGTTTGGAATTTTTACGGGTGGTAGGGCCTTGTGCAAGGTCCGTCCGGATCGCTACCACCATCTTACTCGCTAATCTTGCCGCTAAGTAGCAGTGCTTGCACTGTGTTCCGGTGTGGAGAGTAAGACAGCCGGGGAAATTACGGGCACAAGAGGCATTTCATCTTAGTCCTCTAAGTTGGCAACGTCTGCAATCCCTCCGGGGTTGCGGGTGTCTATGGGCAGTGGTGATCACTTACCATCAGGTGACCCACTCGCTCGTTTGCCTTCCTAATAATATATATTGAAAAAAAACGGATTTTAATGTGGTTTTCGCCAATAGATAAAATTATTTAAGAGGAAGGTTTAAAAATACCGGGACACTTCCCGTAGAAAGTTGTATAAAAAGTGAACCAGTTTTTTGCTCCCAAGCATAGTTGTTTTGAATTGGTAACTGACCGACAACACATTAGTATCAAAGTATCTACATATGCCCTCGTGCAAACCCGGGGCAGGTCGCTAGTTTCTCAGGCTGGGGCGGCCGGTGGGCAGACGCGGTGACACCCTCATGCTCCCGCGGCGCCCCCCTATGGCAGCGAGGGAATACCGGTGGATTTTTACGGGGTATACCTCCCCCGCCTCCTTCCACTCAGGTTTCTTACCAAAAAATCTCCATGGTCCGTTTTAGTTCGCAAGTTAGAAGACTTATTGACGACCGGATAGCCTAGTGGTTAGTGACCCTGACTATGAAGCTAGAGGTCCTGGGTTCCAATCCCGGTAGGGGCAGACATTTTGTATGATGAATACGAATGTTTGTGCTCGAGTCATGGATGTTATATGTATTTAAGTATGTATTTATCTACATTATATAAGTATGTTTATCCGTTGCCTGGTGCCCATAGTACAAGGTTTGCTTTGTTTGGGGCTGGGTTAATTGTGTAATTTGTCCCAAGATATTTATTTATTTATTTTTATTTTTTACTAGCGACCCGCCCCGGCTTCGCACGGTATATTATGCATGTATTATACATATAAACCTTCCTCTTGAATCACTCTATCTATTAAAAAAAACCGCATCAAAATCCGTTGACTGATTTTGAAGATATAAGCATACATACGGACACGGGGACAGAAAAAGCGACTTTATTTTATACTATGTAGTGATGACTTTTTGGGTTTAACCGATCATTGTCCAAAACAGGTGAGCGGCTGGGTCTCATGCAGTCGCTGGCTGGTCTGGCGGCCCTCCTCAGAACTGTCACAGTCGCCCCCTCAAAAAGCACCCTCAGGAAACCCACCACCGACCCCGCATCGTCCATCGTACAAAGCATCAAAGGCGGCATCCCACTGGCCCTCACTATTAGGAGTTAATAAAGTTTTTATTAGGATTTTGTTGTTTCTATTGCGAGCAGTACCGGCGTTAGGGGGGGGTCGCTATGGGGCGACGGCTCAGAGCACCAAATTTCAGGGGGCGATCGGTGGGGGTGGACGCTTCACCCGCCAAACTGGTACTCGAGTTTGGTTTCCTTAAGTGGGCGCCACAATATTGTTGCCCGGGGTGTCAGCGGTCGTAACGCCGGCACTGATTGCGAGCCTATGACATCAGCTACCGATGTCGACACGCCACGCATCCCCGGAAAGCTTTTTCAACTGATTTTGCATACATACATACCTACACAAATAAAAAATAAAAAAAATAAACTCTTTATTGCCAAAGCATAGGTGCGACAATCAAAAACATCACAAAATAATAACATAAAAAAATACAACTGTGCAAACCTTAACATATGTACGTGTGTGTGTGTGTGTGTTTTGTGTGGGCTTGCGTGCGTGTGTGAAAGGGTGTAATGTGCATGTGCGAATGAGTTAAAAAATAAATAAATAGTATGGTGTAGATATATGTTTTGTGTGGGGTCTAAACTAAATAAATCACGTCTTTATCTCTTATGGGGTAGGGTAGAGAGAGCCTAAGGCCACGTTTGGCATGAAAACTACGAGACACTGTTTGCCTTACTAAAATCGACAGCGCCAGTGGCGTAACTATAACGTCTGGGGCCCGCGGCAAATTCGTTAGATGGGGCTCCTTCCCCAATATAAAGAAGTGCATCATCGTCCCTTCTGTGCTCTAAAGCGAGCCAGTTCGGGGCCCCGTAGAGCTAGGGGCCGTGGCATTTTGCCACTCCTGCCACCCTATAGTTACGCCACTGCACAGCGCTCATGCTTCTGGGCAGAATTGCCATGGAACTTGTATAATTTGAGTAAAAGAGTTAGTGGATTTATTTTCATAAAAATGCCTATTAACTCCATGGACAGGCAAAGGAATCAAGGTCCATACAGAGTTGTCACGATCGACGTAATATGGCGGAACGCGAAAAGGTTCATCTTATGAGTTTCTCATTTTAACGCGTAATTAACTGACAGCAAGAACACGGAAGACCGGCCAAGAAATCCATTCATACATTTAAAAAGCTTAAAAATACGAATCGTGAGGACCATAGACATTAATTACCCACCTAATGAGAATCACTAATGACATGTTGCCGTTTGTATCGACACAAGCGGAGTCGGAAGTCGCTTATTATCAACTACTTTGTCGGTTGTTATTTATTAAAAAAAAGTGCACACAAATAGCTGCGGTGAGTAAAAAATTACTTAAAACATATTTTATTGCATCAGGCGTTACCTTGCAGAGGTCCATCTCAATGAACAAAAAAAATTTACCTTGCTACTCCGCTACTCACGTGCAAGATAACCAAGCCTGTGTGAAATATATATTATTATGTTTTTCATGCAATCCCTCCCTCCACTACTGCCAATAAAACACACATAAATTACACAAACTTCATTATCCCTTACACAACACAAACACTGACGCGTTTCGATCCCTCTACGGGATCATTATCAAAGTTTAATGAGCACAACTGTTACACATGCAAACCAACGTTGTTGGTGTACGAACATGGTATTTTAGGTTATCCGCCTATTTCTATTGTCTTACGTCTGAGAGAAAAATACTACCAATGGTTATAAAAGGATTTTTTATTGAGGTGCTTACAAAAACAAAATTTATTTATTTTAGATTTATTTATTTTTTCCCCTATAACTCTATAGGTATATCACATTGGCCATAGAACTTAATCGCAAACACTTTTAAACAAGGGTTCTATAAAGATTTACAAATGGCCTTATTAATATGAATTAACATAAAAAATAATCAAGCATAATTTTAATTTTAAAACACGTAATCAACAATACATTTGTCTCACCAGAGAATGAGACATTGAAGTATGAGCGAGAAAGAGACCAATCTTAATTACTTTAGACTGTTATCAATGAAGGAAGAATCAAAATAATCTAAGTATTTTTTTTAATACCTACATATTTCAAATTCTATTTCTTGTAAAATTAGGGGCTGTTTCACAACTTTCTGTTAAGTTCCCGATTCTAATATCTTAAGCGTCAGACATGTATTGTGTTGCCGTCTCTATTCATTCCTTCCAGTATTCCACTACCAGATTATTGTATTGTCATCTGACTTACACAAGCACGCAAAATTTCAGCTCAATCGGATGAAGATATCTGCTTCAAAACTGAGTTGCAAGTATCCACCCAGACCCGCATTGCAAGTAAAATGACAGCTTGTAACTTGTAAAAAGAGAGTGTCATGCATCACTACATAGTATAAAATAAAGTCGCTTTCTCTGTCCCTATGTCCCTATGTATGCTTATGTCTTCAAAAGTACACTACGGATTTTGATGCGGTCTTTTTTAATAGATAGAGTGATTCAAGTGGAAGGTTTTTATGTATAATTCTACGCAGACGAAGTCGCGGGCAGAAGCTAGTAATTGATATTTAAAACATCAAAAACTTAACAGACGGTAGATGCCTGCTCTTAGGGCCTGTTGCATCACTCGTTAAGTTCCTGATATCTTAAGAGTCAGTTACCTATGATTCCCTCTATTTATTACTACTAAATAGACAGGGACATCATATATAACTAAGATAACTGACACATAAAATATCAGGGTCTTAACTGAGACTGGTGAAATAGCCCCTTAATCTTATAGGTTAACAGGCATATACAGGGTGTTTGGTAGCTAGATGCAAAGATTTAAGGGGACGGTAGCCGAGGTATTTTTGAACATTTTTAGCCATATATGTCTTAGCCGAAATTGGATATTTTTTTTTTAAATTGAAGACCTAGAAATTTTAGGAAAATACCCAAAATTTGATAGTCACAAGTCAATATTGCCCCAATGAGCGTTAATTTGGAATCAAAATGTTTTATTTCGGATAGTTTAATGTGTATTGGACCAAATGAAATAATTTTTAAGTGTCTTTCTTGCCAAAAAAACAAAATGGAGGCATTCGAAATTACTAAAAATGTCTTAGGTTGGAACAGAGTCATTTTTCTGTGCCATAAAAAAAAATAAAAAAAAATCCTTGTAATGTTCAAACATTTTTAAAAACATGCCTGTTTATTGTTCTTTCTTTTAAGGTATCACTCATTCGCATTGCTTGCTAAATCTGAGATAAAAAGCAAAAACCAAATTCAGGGAACACTTGCTAAGAGAATGTACTAGTCTTGGAACTTCACGTTAAATGTACTTAACTAGTAAATTACATAAAAAAAAAGATTAAAATTAAATCATTAATCTTCGGTTTGTTGTGATTTGAATACAAAATTAATTAATTTTACAATTTTTTTTACATTAAAAATCAAATTTCTTTTTCACACATTATTTACTAGTAAAATTTCAAGACTAGTGCATTCTTAGCGAGTGCTCCCTGAGTTTGGTTTTTACTTTTTATCTCAGATTTAGCAAGCAATGTGAATGAGTGATACCTTAAAAGAAAGAACAATAAACAGGCATGTTTCTAAAAATGTTTGTACATTTCAAGGATTTTTTTTTAATTTTTTTTATAGCACAGAAAAATGATTCTGTTCCAACCTAAGACATTTTTAGTAATTTCGAATGCCTCCATTTTGTTTTTCTGGCAAGAAAGACACTTAAAAATTATTTCATTTGATCCAATACACATTAAACTATCCGAAATAAAACATTTTGATTCCAAATTAACGCTCATTGGGGCAATATTGACTTGTGACTATCAAATTTTGGGTATTTTCCTAAAATTTCTAAGTCTTCAATTTAAAAAAAAAATATCCAATTTCGGCTAAGACATATGTGGCTAAAAATGTTCAAAAATACCTCGGCTATCGTCCCCTTAAAGCTTTGCATCTAGCTACCAAACACCCTGTATAAAAAGATGTTTTACTAAACATATTCATTAGAATGTCGACATAGTAAAACATATTAGACAATGGATGTTTCAAAGCATGCATAATATGTTAAAAGAAAAAAGTATCTTTGGTAGGGATGCAACGAATACTACCCTCTTTACGAATACAAAAAAATATTTTGCTATAATATACCACCTACCTAATATAATATAAACTATATTCAAAATCCAAATTTAGAGCAGACGATTTCTTTTTCAGTTTCAATGTTGCCAGCAATTTCAAAGCCTTTCTGATTCTATAATCATACCATATACTATATAATATACTACATAATGTACAAACTCCGGATTGACGGGCGCAAAAATGTACCAGTGCTAATGATTAATTAAAAAACGACTAAGTTTATCGACACGGATAAAAGCATACATACATACACGAATCACGTCTTTATCCCTTACGGGGTAGACAGAGCCTAAGGTAACAAGACCTACAGGCCACGTTTAGCAAGACACTGAGAGCGTAGAGGTGGAAAGTGGAATCAAAATAGTGATGGGTTGCTAGCCTCATCGCCTATAACATGATTCCTATGTTTTTCGCCCATTCCCTCAATTGTTTTTTAAGTCCGTTAAAAATGCTTCGCAAGAAAAAATATTGTTCATTCCATATTTATGAACGTTAATTCCTTAAATAAGTTCATTTTTGTGGACGTGTCGTTTTCTTTTTAATTAAAAGTCTAATTACACAACCGTTGTACGTCATTTTTATCAATATCAACTAATAAAATTAGTTTAATGTGTCCTCGCACTATAAACATCAGCAATTTGCACCCATCAATCCGGTGTTAGCTAGTTAATTTTTTTTCAGTAAAGCATTTTCTACAATTATTCGTATTTGTTACATCACTAATGTTCAGGGATCGTAAAAGGCGAGAAAAATCCATTGAAATTGAAGTTTTCGTTTAACATCATTGAGAAATGAACAATGTTAAGGGCAATATAATACTATATTGATAAATAAACACATTCTACCATACATGCGAGTATTATATAGGTGACAATCCTAGTAATTCAACGAATTTTGCTCGCATTTCACAATCCCTGCTAATATTATAGTGATTTGTTGAATTCAAAGATATGTGGTGTGCGATACGAAGTGTACTCAAGATTTTTGTGATGCGACTTAGCAAAATCATTTTGTAATACAGCTCGCGTCATGTAAAAAGAACGCTGTAAGAAAGTGGAGAGGGGGTGCTTGCGCATGGGTACACTATGAGGGGGGGTCCTCTAATTTTTTCCAGCGTTCTTTTTACATGACTGGACCTATACCGATCTAATCACTTAGATACTAAAATAAAATTAAAATCAGGTACATCAGAATACAATACTAAATTGAGCTTTATCTATACCCATGTACAGCGAAAAATTATCTTCAGAAATATATTCAAACGATATCTCGTCCACCTCCACTATAAAAAGGACGTAAGAGCTGAAAAAATCGCTGGACAGAACCTCCCATAGTTGAGTATCAATATCGTTGTACATTTCAATTCTATTAAACACATCTTTAGCATCCAACGGTATGAAACTATTTATTTTGATGACCATCTTCCTACTTTTCTTGTCTTCTATAAAGTCGTCGGTGAAAACAAACATTTTTAAATCTAGCTCGTCAAAGTTGATGGTCCTTTTCAGCCAGGATACATCTCTGTCGTCGTAGCAGCTGTAGACCAAGCCGCCATTTTGTACGCCATGACACTTGAGCAACGGTATCGACACATCTTCCTTGTCTATTTGATTCCAAATGAGAGTTTGTACCTTTTTACATATTTCTGTATGTATTTCAGTGTTCGAACACTTTGGTGCTATTACTACAACGCTATTTTTACATCTTATTTTAGTTTTTTTAGCGTTCCCATGATCTAGACAATCCCTTGACGGAGTGACGCTGGAAGCACTGTCTCTTACATTAAAACCTAAGCCAGTATCACACGGCGCCTTGTCAAATTCCTTTATTTCCTTATCAAATCCAGATACATCTATTTGGTTCTCAGAACAAGTGGACCAACTGTTTTCAGTTTCATCATCAGTCTTAGTTTCCTGCTTAACAATATCTCTGTTGGTTATTCTATTTATCGCTTTATTCTTATATTTTATATCACATTCATTTTGCATTTTGGCAACTTCTTCAACTTTAACATCATCTCTTTTCAGGCTTACATCTTTTAAACCACTTTTAGTTTGAATTGCATCTTTAACCTTAAGACTATTTACACTCTCATTGCACATTTCACATTTCGTTTTAACCTTCGTAACTTCTTTATTATTGCTAACAGCTGCTAGTGTTTCATTTATATTCGTTATTGGTTCATTAAGATTGCTGGTATCAGTCTCTTTATCTGACTTATTACTATTCCCAATTGTATTATTAGTCAAATTTTTATTATTTTTGCTGTTGATGGCGATTGATTTGTTTTGTTGGACATTATTATTGCTATCCTGGGCGGGTTTAGGGCAGGCGGAGAGAGTAATATTCTGACGAAGCGCTGGTTTCGTCCTTTTTCTTATTACGAATATCCTATTGAAAAAAAAAACTACATAAAAGATACAGTTAATGAATCCTCTGTTTAAGACGTACCATAGCCAAAATAACGGAATTTATATTTACCTATAATTGTCCTATCACTAGAGGGTCAGTTTAATTATATTGACAACTCTGTAGTGTTAGGAATAGTTACGATATTTCGAATTTCTCGTATTTTTTTGGAACTGGATACTTAGGTACAAGCCCTACGCCTCTTTTAGAAGTAGGCGACAACTATGTTCCACTTGCTACGATCCTGACAAACCGACGGGGAAGAACCAAGACCTCCTATCTTGTGATTTCGGATTAATGTAAGATAGGAGCTATTGGTTCTTTCAATAGAATTCAAACTACAATAATTAAAATTTGTAAGATAGGAGATTTTACTACTTCCCAGTCGATACCTATTCGCTTCAACCACATCAATCCTAGGTACTAATATTATAAATGTGAAAGTTTGTGAGTATGGATGTTTGTTACTCTTTCACGCCAGAACGGCTGGACAGATCTGGATGAAATTTGGAATATAGACAGATTATAGTCTGGAATAACACATAGGCTACCTTTTATCCCGGAAAATTGCTTAATTCCTGCGGGATAGCGATAAACGAATTCTATGCAGACTAAGTTGCGGGCAGCAGCTAGTTTTAATTACACATAAACGAATAACTCACGTATAAAAGTCGAGTGATGCTCGACATGTTTCGGACTATTTCGAAGTCCTTTTTCCAAGAGCGCTCGCCCCGGCGGCAGCGACACGAACACTCATCCGTTATCCGTTTATGTGTAATTATGATTGAGTCTCACGGTAGTTTCATGTTGAAAGTAGCAGCTAGTTTCTTCATACATGCCCGGTTTATCGAATGTGTGCGAACAAATGTATATCTGTCTCTTTCGTTCTCATTCGCACTAATACTTACGTTGGGCTATGGATTTGAATATCCATGCAGCAGTCAGCCTCGCCCGCAGCCAGCACCAGGTCATCATATAGAGGCATCTCTTCATCAGCCACGTGGGAACACCGCACTCTATTGTTCAAACTGGTCACCACATTTTCTAAGAACGCAACCAATTTACTCTGCATAGGATCAGCCAGTCTGTAAAATGTAAATTTTATTTATTCTTAAGCCAGGTTCACATTTGTCTGTCGTGTTGTGTTGTGATGCTCTCTGTCGTGACGGCTACTGTTCACATTTGTATGACGTGTTATGACGCATTAAGACGCATTTTTTCATCAGTTGCATCTTGGGACCCGAAGAGTTCACACGCTCGCAATGTTTTTTCAAGATTCTTCCGATTCCGATTCAGATATTGAAGATATGCACTTATTGACGTTGGCAACGCTTCTAATAAAACAAAAAAAGAGGAGAAGATCCATCCTCCATAGTTCACGTGTAGCTCTGACGAGTCACAACACAACATGGCCGCGTGCACACTATCCTGACGTGACGCTACACCGCCCCCCGCACCTCACCCGTTCTGTCGCAGACCGGAATCGCTTGTGACGCGACACAACATAAGCCGTCACAACACACGGCATCAGAGAAATGTGAACGCAACAGAATTAAATGTATGAAACCGATACAGTTCTGATGCGTCACAACACAACACGACAGACAAATGTGAATGCGGCTTTACCCCCTTATTCTTCTTCTTCTTCTTCTTCTTATTTGTGGCGTTTCAAGTCGTTATAGCGACAACTTCGCCAATGTCAAAGTAACAAAAATATGATTAAAAATCTTGTGACAAAATGTCGGCAACGTTGTACGGTAATGGTCAAAGACCCCCCCCCCCCTGTCGGGCTCTTAGCCAACGGTCAATGATATCCCTCAGAAACTGCCAGGAAATCATTAGCCGAAGCCCAGGGTGCGCCGGATCAAGCACTGCTCTTCCCCCCGGACGGATCCAAAAAGGAACCGCAGCTCTTGACCACACGTGGAGGTAACCCGACTCGCACCCCTACCCCCTTATTAATAAACGCTCTGTTGGCTTCTGCTAACTCAGCAATCGTTTGTCCTTATCTGTCACTTTGACATTTACCTTTCACAGAGCTCGAACCTCTGAGTTTTTTCGATACTATGATAGTACATTTGAAATTTACCATGAGCTTTTCGGTGAAGGAATACATCATGAGGAAACCTGCACACAAATGCGGAGCAATTCAACGGTGTGTGTGAAGTTTCCGATCCGCATCAGGCCAGCGTGGGAACTAAAGCCCACACCCTCATTGAGAGAAGCCTGTGCCCAGCAGTGGGACGTATATAGGCTTGAGATGATAATGATGAATATTGTATGGGAGTAAACTAGCTACAAGCTTGGGGGGCATTCAAGTATTACGTAAGCGCTTGAGGGGGGGGGGGGGTCTTTGCTTTGCTCATTTTTGATGACATGGTGGGTGGGGGGGTCGATATGATGATTACGTCACCAGTTTCGATTCGAATAAAAAACAGAATCCATTAAAAGTAAAATGCATATAGGTACCAATGATTACGTAAGCATGGGAGGGGGGGTAAGAGGTTTGCTTACTTTTGCTAACAAGGGGAAGGGGGGTAAATTGTAAAAAATCTGCTTACGTAATACTTGAATGGCCCCTTTTTTTTCTTTTTTTTTTATATAAATAGGAAGGCAAACGAGCAAGTCACCTGATGGTAAGTGATCACTGCCCATAGACACCCGGAACCCCGGAGGGATTGCAGACGTGGCCAACCTAGAGGACTAAGATGAAATGCCTCTTGTGCCCTTACCTGAATCCTCTCTCCACGCTGTTCCCTCGCACCAACTCGCTGAATCTCATGAGGAACAGCATCCTCGTTGCTCTGCTCTTGAGGGCGACAGGGGTCCTGCACGTCGTACGGGTGATGGTGTCCATCACCCGCCATATGGCGTCATCATCGACCAGTTCGCAGTCCAAGCTCGGTGTCACGGTCACCGTCTCCGCTTCCACCTTCCTTGGTTGCTGCTTCATCGACTTTTGAGCCTTAAACTTGGTGAGGGTCAGTGTTCTAAAATTAAATTATTGTTTTTTTTACACATACATACATACACAAATCACGTCTTTATCCACAGAGACAGAGCCTAAGGTACCAGGTACCTACAGGCCACAATTAGCAAGATTGAGGGTGTATAGGTGGAAAATGGAATCAAAATAGTGATGGGTTGCTAGCGTCATCGCCTATAACATGATTCCTATAAGTTTCACCCATTCCCTCGATGGTCTTTTACCATCTGCGCGGGTAGGGAAGCAACTGGTACATTCTATGTTTTTTCTTTGCTCCCAGACCAGCATGGAAGAAATGGAATGGAATGTTTTTTTTTAAATGTACCAATTGCTTCTCTACCCGCGCAGATGGTAAAAGCCCATCGAGGGAATGGGCGAAAATCATAGGAATCCTGTTATAGGCGATGCGGCTAGCAACCCATTACTATTTTGATTCCATTTTCCATCTATACCTAGCCCCACAATCTTGCTAAACGTAGCCTGTAGGTACCTGTTATCTTAGGCTCTGTCTATCCCGTAAGGGATAAAGACATGTTTTGTGTGTGTGTGTATTTTTTTAAAACCCCCACGCATTCGGTCGATGGAAAATATAATTCAATTTTATGCCAAACGCCTTACATCATTTTGGACAAGAGCTGGTACTTCCAACTGCTGGACCAATTTTTACCAGAACCACCGCAAGGAAACTGGCTTTCGAATGAAAACCGCCTCAAAATCGTTCCATTCCTTTGACCACGGGCGGGTGGTAGGGCCTTGTGCAAGGTCCGTCCGGATCGCTACCACCATCTTACTCGCTAATCCTGCCGCTAAGTAGCAGTGCTTGCACTGCTGTGTTCCGGTGTGGAGAGTAAGACAGCCGAGGAAATTACGGGCACAAGAGGCATGTCATCTTAGTCCTCTAGGTTGGCAACGTATCTGCAATCCCTCCGGGGTTGCTGGTGTCTATGGGCAGTGGTGATCACTTACCATCAGGTGACTCACTTGCTCGTTTGCCTTCCTATTCATATAAAAAAAAAAAAAAAAAAAGACCTGTTCCTGCTGCTGTTAGATGAGAGGCTCTACCTGAGGTCCTGGGCCACGTCGGCCTTCAGCTGCGTGTCCTCCAGCATCAGCTCCCGCAGCAGCAGCTTGGCCTGTTCCCGCTGCTCACGCCAGGCGGACTCCTGCGTTAGATGAGAGGCTCTACCTGAGGTCCTGGGCCACGTCGGCCTTCAGCTGCGTGTCCTCCAGCATCAGCTCGCGCAGCAGCAGCTTGGCCTGTTCCTGCTGCCCACGCCAGGCGGACTCCTGCGTTAGATGAGAGGCTCTACCTGAGGTCCTGGGCCACGTCGGCCTTCAGCTGCGTGTCCTCCAGCATCAGCTCGCGCAGCAGCAGCTTGGCCTGTTCCTGCTGCCCACGCCAGGCGGACTCCTGCGTTAGATGAGAGGCTCTACCTGAGGTCCTGGGCCACGTCGGCCTTCAGCTGCGTGTCCTCCAGCATCAGCTCCCGCAGCAGCAGCTTGGCCTGTTCCTGCTGCTCACGCCAGGCGGACTCCTGCGTTAGATGAGAGGCTCTACCTGAGGTCCTGGGCCACGTCGGCCTTCAGCTGCGTGTCCTCCAGCATCAGCTCCCGCAGCAGCAGCTTGGCCTGTTCCTGCTGCTCACGCCAGGCGGACTCCTGCGTTAGATGAGAGGCTCTACCTGAGGTCCTGGGCCACGTCGGCCTTCAGCTGCGTGTCCTCCAGCATCAGCTCCCGCAGCAGCAGCTTGGCCTGTTCCTGTTCTGCCTTCACGCCCACCGGCGGGTTCTTGCGCTTGTTCAGGCTGGCCACTAAGGTGTTCACGAACGACCTCTCCTTCTTCGTAAGCGGCAGCTGCGCGTTAGTGTAAAACATTAAAAAAAGTACAGTCTACAAGTTCTTACAATGCCATTCAAGTTTGTCTAGCTGTCTCTCTCACTCTTATAATAATAATATAGCCTTTTTTATTCCGAATTCGCTACAATTTCAGTATGTTGTTTATTATTATTATTATTAAATTGTCGCGTAATTCGGCGTGCCTCATGACATAGGCCTCCTCCGTGTATTGGAGGGTTTGGGCTGTAGTTCCCACGCGCGCCCAGTGCGGATTGGGAACTTAACACACACCATTTAATTTCTTCGCAGATGTGTGCAGGTTTCCTCACGATGTTTTACTTTTCCGAAAAACTCAGAGGTGCGCGCCCGGGACTTTAACCCACGACGCTCTGCTTGCGAGGCCGCAGGTCAAACCACTAGGCTACCACGGCTTTCACCCTTATGCGTTTGATACTTGAATCGGCCGTGTGAGGGAGACAGCAAGACAAATTTGAATGACATTCTAAAAACTCACGGACTGTATGTAAGAAAATGAGAATAATGGATAAGTAGCCTCGCAATCGATTTAGCAGTTTTCAAGAAACCTAGTGCCGCTTTAAAGTGGTGGTGCCGGCAGTTAGTGCTATTTTTTTTATTTATTTTTTCAATGTATTAGAAAAACCCGTTCCGCTCAGAAATGACGGAATAGCGCTCAGAGTTATTTTATGATTCAGTAACAGCCTTCTAAGCTTCATTCACGCTGGTTCATTTCACATGTTTTTTTTCCATGGGCTTGTAGTCTATAAAGCGTATTGGATAATTAACGTATTTTAATACACTTTTGGTTGTGTCATTATGCCTATGTTTTGCGTAATTAAACAGGAAACCTAACTAGATCGATTTATCGTCCCCAAAACCCCTTGCATATCAAATTTAATTAAAATCGGTGTAGCCGTGAGATTCAGATTAAAATATACTAGCTTCTGCCCGCGACTTCGTCTGCGCATTATACATATGAACATTCCTCTCGAATCACTAGCTATTAAAAAAAATCCGTTGCGTAGCTTTAAAGATCTAAACATGGACAGACAGATAAAGGAAAGCGACTTTCTCATTTAAAGGTAAACTTTACCCATTATACTCGGTTGATGAATATTCGCACATTTTTAATTGACATTTTCAATAGTATTTTTATGTAAAACTAGTTTTTATTTAATTTAGGTATATTCTTGCTGTATAAACTTTAAAAAAAAGTTATCTAAATCCACAGGTGACCATAGAGCTGGCTCTTTCCTCGGGCAACGCATAGATAGGCATTGCTATCCAACGAGGAAACGTAGCCAGCATTATGGGCACCTTGCCCCATGGCAACGATCTGGGCGATATTTGTAAATATAGGTATTTAGGATTAGATTAAGATAGTTTAAGGTTTTTTCGTATTAATTTTTAACTTGTAAATATGTTTGTTTCGATATTTTTATCATTATATTTTTGTAGTTGAAAATAAAAAGTTCTTGCTGTTGATGATCAGTATTTTTTCTAATTTATTTCATTATCTTTATAACATTGACAACCTTAATTGTATTATTTTTTGCTTCTGACGACTCCCTCCTGGGGATGAAAATATTTGTCATTTTATTTCAATTTTTATTTCCTGTCTTTATTAATTAAATAGATTAAGTATTGTTTTGTATTCGACATTGACGATCTCAACATAAATCATTGTACACGGCAATATAATCAGGTAAGCACCTACGCACGCTCGCGCCGTATCTATCCTGCTTACCGAATAGCTTTGCTGTGTACATCAAACTCGTTTATACAGTAATTTTATGCTGAGAGAATAAATAAACTAAACTAAACTTAGGGTGCGGCTCCACTGAGGCGGAGACGAGCGGAGCGGAGAGGAGACGTGTGGGGATCGACCAATCATATTACAGTCATATAACAGAGCGGAGACGCGATGTGGATTTCATGTAATATGATTGGTCGATCCCCACACGTCTCCTCTCCGCTCCGCTCGTCTCCGCCTCAGTGGAGCCGCAGCCTTAATCATGAACAGACCTTGAGCTGTAGCTGCTTGGACGGAGCCGGGTGCAGCAGCAAGTCTCGCAGGTTGTGGAGCAGCGCCAGCCTGAACTCGGCGGGGTGCCGCGTCTCGGGCTTCTCGGGCTTCGGCGGCGCCACGTGGCCCAGCCCCGCGCCCGCCGGCTACAACAGGCCTCCATTTTGCCACCAACGAATACACAAGCCCTCTATCACTTTCAACATGATTGTGTGCTACCCGACATTTGACAGTAATAAAAATGACGATGAAAACGAGGGTAGTTGTGAGCCGCTGTCAGTTGCGTCGAACAGCCGCGCGAGCAGAGCGCTGGCGCGCAGTGTTCGTGTCGCTGCCGCCGGGGCGAGCGCTCTTGGATAAAGGACTTCGAAATAGTCCGAAACATGTCGAGCATCACTCGACTTTTTATACGTGAGTTATCCGTTTATGTGTAATTACCCTCTATCACTGTTAAATTCAAAGGTTAACTGGAATGCGGGTGGTAGGGCCTTGTGCAAGGTCCGTCCGGATCGCTACCACCATCTTACTTGCTAATCCTGCCGTTAAGTAGCAGTGCTTGCACTGCTGTGTTCCAGTGTGGAGAGTAAGACAGCCGGGGAAATCACGGGCACAAGAGGCATTTCATCTTAGTCCTCTAGGTTGGCAACGCGTCTGCAATACCTCCGGGGTTGCGGGTGTCTATGGGCAGTGGTGATCGCTTACCATCAGGTAACTCACTTGCTCGTTTGCCTTCCTATTCAGATAAAAAAAAAAGTCTGGCGTAGCTACCTAGGGACTAGGCGGGGCAGTGCCCCGGGGCCCTCAAGCTCAGAGGGCCCTTGAATCCTTACCAGAAAATCTCGATCGAACTATTATTACTGAAACGTAACCAGTTTAGATAGTAGTGGGGCCCCATTTTTTTATTTGCACCAGGGCCCTTGGTTACCTAGCTGCCACCATTCACTTGTAAGTTTTTTTAGAGATTTATAATTTTTTTTCGAGTTCCTAATTATGCTGACGTAAGCACTTGACAAAACTGTTAGAATACTACAGGTGATGTTCTTATTGTTAAATGCAATAATCTAGTACAGAAAAATGACACTTTCTTTGGCTTTACACGCTTTACTAACAAAAACTTAAATATTAAATAACGCAATGTCAAAATCTGTTTTTTTTTACCAGTAATACTCAGTAAATTCTAACTGTCAACAAAAAATTGCGCACTTGTGAGTTTTGTGAGTTCGATTTAGTTCCTGTACTGGCCTATAGGGCCAATTTCCATATATAATTATACTAGCTTCTGCTCGCGACTTCGTCTGCAGAGAATTATACATAAAAACCTTCCTCTTGAATCACTCTATCTATTTAAAAAAACCGCATCAAAATCCGTTGTGTAGTTTTGAAGATATAAGCATACATAGGGACATGGGGACAGAAAAAGCGACTTTATTTTATACTATGTAGTGATAGTGATATTTTTTCTATATTTTAATTATATACACTTGTCATTTAAACTGACTTTGGCCCAAGCCTTACGGCCGCCATTAAGGGAGAATGAATGAAGTATCTACTCGTGCGTCGAAGTAGTCATGTAGGGGACAACTAGGTGGCGCTAGGGTCGCTATCCCAGTAATAGTATGGAGATAAGAACATTCCTAAGTAATAACATAAATCCCTTTTTCCTCTCTATCCCGCGGGAATTTCGAAGTCTTGAAATTAATTTTCAGCAGTTATGATTCTCTACTTGTGTGCCAAATTTCAAGACTCTAGTAAACATAGATAGGGAGATAGGCTCCCTTTTCAGTGGACTTATAAGACCCATTTATTCCCTATCCCGTGGGAATTATTGAAAAATCCCTCCATACCTCTATGATACTGAAGCAATATTTATCTACGTTCCGACTCTAGGCAGCTTAGACTTTTGACATGTTCATCGCTATCCCGCGGGAACTATGCAATTTTGCGGGATAAAAAGTAGCTTATAACCTGGCCGGTGATTTTATCAATAGATTGGTAAAGTTTGCATCAAAATCCGTTCAGCCGTTTTCACGTGATGCGCTCGCAAATATACAGATAAAAAATCTAAAACTGTTGGAACGTGTTCTGTTATCGATTCTAAGTATCCCCAGCCAATTTTTTTTTTAATATCTTCCCTGTACAGACTTTCGACCCTCTTCAACTTATTATATGTATAGATTAATTACATCGTTGCTAACTTTAAAAACACGACTCAAAATTACACTAAAGTGACTAGACATGTTCATTCCGTGTAACTTTCATTTTCACTTACAAGTTATAAAGTAATCGGCCTTACCACAAAAAAAAAATGTGACGTAGAACCTCTCATAAAAAAAACGCTTTTTTCTTCATACATACAGTCAGTGTACGAAAATGTTTAGCACTTTAGCATTTAGTCAAACACTTTGTCGTACAACACATGTAAAAATACAATTTGAAGTACCAAATAACGATATTCTTAATTTCAAATGACAAGGTTCTAGGTAAGCTAAACATTTTCATGCGCCTCCTGGTATTTTGCCGGCTTCCCGTCATTCTACAATGAAACATGTACCCAAAAGTATGTCGCAGCGTGCTTCGCCCGTTTCCCGTTAGATGGCGCTGTCTCGTCGACAAACTAGGTAGCGTTTGTCTGTCTTGTAATGATAAAGAAGCAAAACGTTTCTGACTACGCAAAATCATTCGTTCAATTTGTTTGCAAAAACATTATTTTTGGAGATGTTTCTATTCCTTTAAGATGGAAACGCTTTTAAAGAAAAAAGGAATTGCTTCAATTGCTGCAGAATATTGTAATTTTTCTGTATCGATCGATAGATATAATCGAAAAAATGGCATAATATCGATATCGTCGATGGTACCGTATTTAAACCAATACTATCGGTAAGTAGCTAATAATGCATAAACTATCTATCGATAGAATTGTCATGTAATTTACGAAAACTTGATACTATTTATACTATTATTTGACATTTTAAATTGCTTTTCTCAAACATGCTCGGAAATGTATGCGTTAATGTCCCGATATGAGGACATGAAGTTTCTCGTTTATGGCTCCTTACATTACTTCTTGGCTTAGGCCACAAAAGTTAGTATGAAAATCCATTTTTGTCCGCTGCTCTAATTTTTTAAATTTCTATACTAAAATTAAATTGGCAAAGGAAAAAATTACATACAGCCAACCACCACCACAATCTGTACCTAAGCTTAATTGCGACATAAAAAAAAAAAATCTATGGTACTATATTTATGTGCGGTTAAACATGGTGCTCAAATAGCTGGATCAAATTAGTACATTTAAAAAATAAAAAAGGTGGCAAATCGAAAATCTTTTTTTCTGCTTATGCGTATTTCGTAGTGATTGTTATTATAATTTAACAGAAATAAAAATGACTTCTAGTGATGAAAGTGACGGGGAACTTATGAACTGTACTCCGCCTCATTTAAAAGAGGAGGCAAATTTAGCTATGCAAAATATGCTACCGGAAAAAAGTAAAGAGATTTACATGAAAACATACGATGCTTTCATGAACTGGCGAAAAGAAACCCGGACAATCTCCTTTTCAGAAAATGTGTTTCTTGCATATTTTAACCTAGCCGCTAAAAACAAAAAGCCGTCAACTTTGTGGGCTATGTATTCCATGCTTAAATGTACCCTACAATTAAAACACGGCATTAACATTAAGGAATACAAAAACCTAAGCTCGTTGCTCAAAAGACAATCTGCTGGGTACAAGCCCAAGAAATCAAAGATATTTACCGGCGAAAATATTTCAAAATTCTTGTCAGAAGCTCCCGATGACCGTTTTTTGGCAATCAAGGTAATTTTATCGCGAAATTTATGTCACTCGAAATATATAATTAATATTGACTTATCACAATACGTGTCATTAACATTTAAGTATTAATTTCAGGTTGCACTAATATTAGGCGTAAATGGTGCCTGCCGAACTGTAGAACTGACCAACATTAGTGTAAATGACGTCGAGCATCATAATAATATGATCCTTGTGAAACTACGTGATACTAAAACAAAAATAGACCGCATGTTTGTTGTCCGTGATGAATTTGTGACCGTAGTACAAAAATACGAAGCTCTTCGCCCAGTGAACACCAATACCGATCGCTTTTTCCTCAATTACAAAAATGGAAAGTGTACAAGGCAACCAATTGGAAGGCACACCATTGCATCGATGCCCAAGGCGATCGCAACTTTTTTAAACTTGCCTAATATTGACTCCTATACGGGCCATTGTTTTCGGAGGTCTTCAGCAACTCTTCTTGCAGATTCAGGGGCGAATCTGACGACGCTAAAAAGACATGGCGGATGGCGTTCTGATCAAGTAGCCGAGGGCTATATCGAAGATTCCATTGAAAACAAAAGTTGTATATCAAAACAAATAAACGATAAAATTCAATTGCAGTCATCAACTACCCCGCTATTAAGTCCTCAGCCATCCACCTCTCGCCACAGAGAACAAATAAATAGCCCTCAGCCATCCACTTCCCGCCAGATAGAACAAATAAATAGCCCTCGGTCACTCTCCTCTCAAGATGGTTCTTTACCACTGCCAACTCCTCTGCCTAGCCCAGAAAAAGGAAGCCAATTAAACACACAGTCCACTAATCCATCAATTCAGAAAAACACCATTAATGTGCCCGGCAAAACAATACATTTCACGTTTAAAAACTGCCCTAATATGTCCAATATTACCTTCAACATAAATTAGTACCTATTTAAATTACTTTTTCCCTATAATAAACTATGATTTACTTGATTGTCTAGTAGTTATTTTAATTTTAATATTTCCTCACATTGTTTGAGAAAAGCACTATACAAGCTTTGGCCGGAACAGGGATTGCAGGACTCGTTCTATCTGGCCTCGTCTTCGACTCGGCCACCTACCCCAAACTCGTCCAGCAATCCCTTACTTCACGGCCTCTGCAGTAATGTACTATATTTAAATTATTATTATTTTCTCTTTTTATGTACCCATGACGATCTTTTCATTAAGCTTTATTTTTGTTTGTTGTTATTTTGTTTTTTATTTAATTTCAGTTATTATAATTATTATTACTATTTTATTACAATTGACGATCCTTTTGTGTATTACTTATGTTTGACATTTAATTGTATTTTTAAAAGGGTGATAAATAAATCTATCTATCTATCTACTGTCGATACACTCGATATTACTGTCATAAAAGCAACAAGCACTTATCCAAAACTAAAGATAGTATGATACTGTAATATAAATAGTTAATGTAATACTGAAATCAAATTGCATCGATACTGCTGATACGAGTCGATTTAAAAAAAAATACATAAGGGCTTTTAATTAAAACAAAAGTTAATAAATTCTTTTGTGTTACGACTTTTTCAACGCATTGCAATTGAATAAATAAATAAATAGGTACATATTATTTATTTCTGGTAAGTAATCACCCATACTTAAATCAAATTAAATTTAATTTAAAAAAATTAAATCGCACATTCAAAATTAAATACACTAAACATAAACATAAAATCCATTAAATACAAACGGATTCATGTCAACAATAAAAATATTAAAAATTAAAATATCACCATGTCGGACCAGTGCAGCTAGGAGAATTACATTTTACAAAGGTGAAACTTTATTTTTTATATTTTTTTTATATGAATAGGAAGGCAAACGAGCAAGTGGGTCACCTGATAGTAAGTGATCACCACTGCCCATAGACACCCGTAACCCTGGAGGGATTGCAGATGTGTTGCCAACCTAGAGGACTAAGATGAAATGCCTCTTGTGCCCGTAATATCCCCGGCTGTCTTACTCTCCGGTAACGGTCGTAACACAAAGGAATCAATTCATTTATTGTAATTAAACCCTTAAGTATGTTTCTTTTTTTTAAAACGACTCATGTTCAATACTATTGTCTTTGGTCTATCGAAACACCTAGTGGAGTATCAATAGCAACCAGTGGCGTAGCTAGGTAACCAAGGGCCTAAAAAATAAAAAAATGGGGCCCCACTACTATCCAAACTGGTTGCGTTTTAATAATAATAGTTCGATCGAGATTTTCTGGTAAGGATTCGAGGGCCCTCTGAGCTTGAGGGCCCCGAGGCACTGCCCCGCCTATGGGATTAATCATTGTAATTGTAATCCCATAGAATGTAACTTTATGAAAATGTTTATTGTTTATCGCACTTTAAAAAAATATCACTGCATATATGGACTCAATTTGTCTTAGATGAATATTATATGAGATCAAGGAACAAAATTAGGCAGTTGTCATATATTTTATACCTCGCATTTAAAAGTTAATTTTTGCATAAAAAGCGCAGTTACATTCTACGGGAGCTGTCATCGAGAAAATAAATGATTGGAAGAACTATAGGTAGCTACGCCACTCTAGTCACAGTCAGTGTATTGCGTGGTGGTGTTACCAGGTCGATGGCGGGCAGTATAGGCTCCAGGATGCCGTCAGCGCGCGCGCCGAGGGCGCCGCCCGCCCAGCCCATCAGCTCCATCATCCTGGCACAAACATACCATATACAGGGTGGACAATCTATGGACCAGGGGTTCCGATTTTTGATACCACATTCAAAGTTCCACTCGAAGTTGGTTTAAATCCATTTATCTGTACACATATCGTAAGCGCTCTAAAATGCTTTCCGAAACTATGGGAAATGACCAGCATTATTACACCCTTAAAAAAATAAATCGGATTTTACCTTTGGATTTTGTTACTCTTTCACGCCAGAACGGCTGGACAGATCTGGATGAAATTTGGAACATAGATAGATTATAGTCTGGAATAACACATAGGCTACTTTTTATCCCGGAAAATTGCGTAATTCCTGCGGGATAGCGATAAACGAATTCTATGCAGCTAGTATGTAATAAAATTGTACCTAGGTATACAAATTGCCGTGCTCCAAAAACTAAAATTTTATTTTTTTATTATTTCTAATTGGCCGAGAAATTTGAAATTTGGTATGAAGGTAGCTCTTATAGCAAAACTAATAAAATAAGATTTATCTATATAAATAACCAATATAAAATGACGTCACGCTGCCTACACTTTCCTTAGGAGCAGGACTCTAGTAACACTGGTCATTACATTCACCTGCCAATGTTCAGAACCCTATTTTATACCTTTTCCCCTTATCGCTCTCAACAGGCACAGACATGTCTTCAAGCAGCTTTGCCTGTCTCTTGTTGAGATTGTCTTTGGTCTTGGCCTGTGCGTTATCTGTGGCAGGCTCTGGCTTGTCTGTGGTCTGCACCTCGCCTGCACTTGGATCCAACTGGCCAGCACTTTTGAACTGGATACTGAAAACAGAAAAGGAACACTTTAAAATAAATAAATCCTTACTAATACACCCCCTTGCAAAAAAAACGGACGCGTATGGTTTTTGTATTTTATGTGCATAAAAGCTTACTTTCTAAGCTTTAATCCGTAAAAATCTGAAAAACCATAGATGCCCGTTTGCAAGGGGGTCTATTATAAATGCGAAAGTAACTTTGTCTATCTATCTGTTACGCTGTCACGCCTAAACCACTGCACCGATTTTAATGAAATTTGGCACAGAGATAGTAGCAGTCCCAATGAAGGACATAGGACAGTTTTTATCCAGAAAAATAGCATAATTCTCGCGGGATAGCGATAAGCGAATTCTGCACACACATAGGCAACAGCTAGTTTTTAAGTAAATCCTACTAATATTATAAATGTGAAAGTTTGTGAGTTTGGATGTTTGTTATTCTTTCACGCCAGAACGGCTGGACAGATCTGGATGAAATTTGGAACATAGATAGATTATAGCCGGGAATAACACATAGGCTACTTTTTATCCCGGAAAATTGCGTAATTCCCGCGGGATAGCGATAAACGAATTATATGCAGACGAAGTTGCGGGCAACAGCTAGTAATGAATATCTAAGCAAACCTTCTCCATATATGGGTATCAGACAAGGAATAAACATTCATACATACAGATAAATCACATACATAAATATTATATTAAACATCCAACATCTGCCCCGACCGGGGATCGAACCCGGGACCTCAAGCTTCATAGTCAGATTCTCTTACCATTTGGCCATGGTCTCTTACCACTTGGTCACTTCTAAGATCACTTTATTGTCTGAATGTCTTTCTGCACGTCCGTCGCTTCTGCGTCTGTCCGTCTGTCCATCTCTTTTGAACTTTATTTCTAAATACAAACATAATCTGGCTACAATTGTCTCTTACCTCTTTGGTTTTGGTGCAGGACTCTCTCTTGGCACTTTTTTCAGTGTTATATATCTGAAATAATTAAATAAGCTCACATTATACATAGAGAACATACTTACTTATAATAACGCCTGATTCAATAAAATATCATATTACTAGATACATTTTTTAAAATTTAATAGATCAAAAAACGCAGAATTTATTTATTTATTGATATAATGTTTTTTTTTTTTATATGAATAGGAAGGCAAACGTGCAAGTGGGTCACCTGATGGTAAGTGATCACCACTGCCCATAAACACCCGCAACCCCGGAGGGATTGCAGATGCGTTGCCAACCTAGAGGACTAAGATGAAATGCCTCTTGTGCCCGTAATTTCCCCGGCTGTCTTACTCTCCACACCGGAACACAGCAGTGCAAGCACTGCTACTTAGCGCCAGGATTAGCGAGTAAGAGTAGATTATGATAGATAGAAAACATAATTATGCGCACAAAGATTTATTTCTACAAGCGCGCGAGTGGATAAGCGATACCTATACGCGAAGAAATGGAAATCCCTCTCAATTTACGAGGAAGCGGAAGAGGAAGAGATTTTTTTTTAATTTAATTTATTTGGAAGCGCTAGTGGTAAAGGAACTCAAAAAATTGCTGTTCCCCATTATGAGGAAGTGGAAACGTAATCCTCATCAAACCTAGTATTTTTGTCACTATTCGTTCTAGAAAGACACGGGAGACATATCTCTCACACAGTGGCGGACTAAGCCCGTCAGAGGCCCGGGGCGACAAAACTAAATGAGGCCCCCCAACTTAAAAAAATATGTAAGGTACTAACTACTAAGCACATTTCTAAAGTCTTGTTTAGGATTTGATCAGGAGAACGCGGAGGCATTTGGGGCCCACAAAAACCGGGGGCCCGGGGCGGGCCGCCCCTTCCGCCCCCCTGTTAGTCCGCTACTGCTCTCACACGCTGCTGCCGTGCTGATTAACAACATACAGACCTGGCTTTGCCCTTGGTGCCATCCTCGATGCGTATCTTGCACGTCTCCGTCAGTCTTTCAACGTTGGAGTTGAGCTGCCGCAGCCAGCTCTGCACTGGCGGCGCCAGAGAACCGTGCTTGGACGTAGAAGCTGGACAAAAGGTCAGCAGATGATTAAGTCTTCGAATTTTTCTATCTGCACCAGCTGTCACCAGTGGCGTAACTATAACGTCTGGGGCCCGCGGCAAATTCGTCAGATGGGGCTCCTTCCCCAATATAAAGAAGTGCATCAGCATCCCTTCTGTGCTCTAAACCAAGCCAGTTCGGGGCCCCGTAGAGCTAGGGGCCCCTGGCATTTTCCCACCCCTGCCACCCTATAGTTACGCCACTGGCTGTCACGTGACTTTGTTACTATGCGAATTTTTGTCGCGACATCTGTTTGGATGATGTCTGTACTTTATTGACTAACTGGCTTTTGAAAGGGGGCGCGTATTAGGGGACCCCTGCTGTATGGTCCATTCATACTTACGTGTCTTATGATGTAAACAAACACTTCTCAAAGACATTGTCACAATTTTCTCTTGGATCACGCAATAGTTATGTTATTGTAGCCTTAAAGAGCACACACACAAATCACGTCTATATCCCTTACAGGGTAGGCAGAGCCTGAGGTAACAAGATCTAAAGGCCACGTTTAGCATGGTTGTAGGCGTATAGGGGTATAGGTGTGAACGTCCGTCTAGGCCAGCTGTAACACTCCCCATATAAATCTGTTTCCCCCTGGCCCCTTTCCACCTATACGCCCTTAATCATGCTAAACGTGGCCTTAAGGTTTTCTTACCTTAGGCTCTGTCTACCCCGTAAGGGATAAAAACGTGATTTGTGTATGTGTATATATGTACTTCCACATGTCTGGGAGCAAAGAAAAAACATAGAATGTACCAGTTGCTTCTCTTCCCGCGCAAATGGTAAAAACCCATCGAGGGAGCGAAAATCGTAGGAATCATGTTATATATAGGCGATGCTAACCCATCACTATTTTGATTCCACTTTCCACCTATACGCCCTTAATCATGCTAAACGTGGCCTTAAAGTCTTGTTACCATAGGCTCTGTCTACCCCTCTACATATTAGGAATATAATCTAACCAGCCAAAGTCTTGATCTCTTTAATGTAGACCGCCTCCTGGTCAGTCAGGCGTTCGAACGTGACGCTGGCGCGACCGACGTCAGCCGTGAACGCAGTCAGCGCACGGAGCGTGTCCGACACGAAGCCGTCCGACACGCCGTCCGACACGCCGTCCGACACGCCGTCCGGCAGCTTTTGCCGGTTCCGGCGACGGCGGCCCTTCTTGGAACGGTTTGATGACGTCGAACTGTTCCTGGAAGATGTAAACCCATATCACTACATAGTATAAAACTAGCTGTTGCCCGCGACTCCGTCCGCGCAGAATTCACTTATCGCTATCCCGCTAGTCTTATGCAAAGTCTCAGCCCGATCGGTTTAAAATTGACAAAGTTTCATACAAACTTTCATCCCCTATTTTATTCTCTTGGGGGTAGAATTGATCAAAATCCTTTCTTAGCGGATGCCTACGTCATAACATCTACCTGCATGCCAAATTTCAGCCCGATCCGTCCAGTGGTTTGGGCTGTGCGTTGATAGATCACTATATCAGTCAGTCAGTCAGTCACCTTTGTGTCATATATATTTAGATAAAGTCGCTTTCTCTGTCCCTATGTCCCTATGTATGCTTATATCTTCAAAACTACATAACGGATTTTGATGCGGTTTTTTTTAATAGATAGTGATTCAAGAGGAAGGTTTTTATGTATAATTCTACGCAGACGAAGTCGCGGGCAGAAGCTAGTTTTCAATAAAGGGCACAAGAACTTTTATGGCACGACGAACTGCAGCTGTTATTTCAGCCAGAAGAGGCCACACTTATTTTATTGTTTGTACATACATACATACATACATATACACAAATCACGTCTTTATGCCTTACGGGGTAGAAAGAGCCTAAGGTGGCAAGACCTAGGCCAAGATTGGCAAGATTGTGGGCGTATAGATGGCAAAAAATGGAATCAAAATACCTAGTGATGATTTGCTAGCAGCATCGCCTATAACATGATTCCTATAATTTTCGCCCATTCCCTCGATGAGCTTTTACCATCTGCACGGGAAGAGAAGCAACTGATACATTCTATGTTTTTTCTTTGCTCCCAGACCAGCATGGAATTATTATTATGTTGTTTGTAGCTTTTGCAAAAGAAAGGCGAAAGTCAATTGAAGTTCTTATTTTATATCTTATTTCTTCCACGCCTGTCTGGGAGTAAAGAAAATACAAAGAGTGTACCAGTTGCTTCTCTTCCCGCGCAGATGGTAAAAGTAAAAGTCCTCACTATTTTGATTCCCCTTTCCACCTATACGCCCAAAGTCATGCTAAACGTTGCCTTTAGGTCTTGTTACCATAGGCTCGGTCTCGGCTACAGACGTGATTCGTGTATGTGTATGTATGTATGTAAGTGTAGTATAAAAGGCGACTTAGAATTATTCTGGTATATTTTATGTTATGTACTTACAATGAAGTATTCAATGAACTGTTGGATCCTTTTGAATTTGTTTCTAATACGCATTCACTTCTCCAACTATTTTCGACAGAGTTATCCGTTGTTGATATTTTATCTCGACGACTTTCTTGTGTACCCATTTTATGTGCAAAAACTTTATTTCTCCGTATTTTTTCCAACTTCAAATGCCTCTATTTTTTATTGCATTACTGATACTTTTCTAAAACTGTTTGAGTAGTTTCTGAGATTATTCAATTCATGTACAGAAATTAATTTACATCACTGCACAAATTGCTAAAAGAACATTTTCAAATATTTTTATAAAATTTTACATATAATTCGTTGAATTCAAAAAACACACTCACACATGCGCATAATAATGTGACACCGATACAAACAAACAGTGGCGTAACTATAGGGTGGCAGGGGTGACAAAATGCCACGGGCCCCTAGCTCTACGGGGCCCCGAACTGGCTTGGTTTAGAGCACAGAATGATGCACTTATTTACATTGAGGAAGGAGCCCCATCTGACGAATTTGCCACGGGCCCCAGACGTTATAGTTACGCTACTGCAAACAAAGTTACAAATGAAAAGCAAATCGCTAAAAAAACTTACGCAATATCTCCATTCTTCTCGAACGAAATTTTAAACTCATACTCCAAGCCATACAATTCCAATGCTTCAAACAACGGAGCATACAACGACTTAAAGCCAAAGCCAACACTCAAATCGCTCTTAGGTCTATCGACAAGCGTACACATGTACTGGGCATGGGTGGTCGGCATGTCCGGGTACTGCAGTACCCCTTCACCATCAGTCTTGAGAAAGCGGAGGGTGGTGTTAAGCATCTGGATTTTACAACCAGTCGGTATGTCAAACTGTGATTGGGTCGGATCTTGAGATTGCGAAAGGATCAAGCGCTGGGATATCAAGCTGGAAACAATTGTGAATGAACGATGAGTGAATGCAAAAGATGGGAGATCTCAAACCAGTGGTAATCGTTAGAGGCTTTCACCAGGAGACACACCGAACCCCATAACATATTATAATAAAATTATATATAAGAAAATGGTAATATTTTATATAAAATAAGGAGTTTCTGGATATAAAGCTATTGTACAGTCAAGTGTTAATATGTATCTAGCCAAAGTTTCAAAAATAAGTACCATACACAACGTCGTAATAAGGTCGTGGTACATATTTGCGGGTGGTAGGGCCTTGTGCAAGGTCCGTCCGGAGCGCTACCACCATCTTACTCGCTAATCCTGCCGCTAAGTAGCAGTGCTTGCGCTGCTGTGTTCCGGTGTGGAGAGTAAGACAGCCGGGGAAATTACGGGCACAAGAGGCATTTCATCTTAGTCCTCTAGGTTGGCAACGCATCTGCAATCCCTCCGGGGTTGCGGGTGTCTATGGGCAGTGGTGATCACTTACCATCAGGTGACCCCCTTGCTCGTTTGCCTTCCTATTCACATAAAAAAAAAAAAAAATATATATATATTTTTGAGAAGTTTGTATCAATACTTATTTTTGCACTTGACCGTACAATGCTTCCATTTTTTTAATGTCTATACTGAAGAAACACAGAGTTTTCTAAGAGACTAATGTTTCTAAAACTGTTAGTTTCTTAATAGAAGATAGATAGTTTCACTGCAATCAAAAGCCAAGATGACATCTCAAAACTTTTTTAAAAAGTTAATCCTCAAATTGTTACAAGGCTTATGTGCACCCATGTGACTATGCCAGCATCATCAGTGATATCAGTCCATAACACCCTGCACTTATCCTAAGTTAAGTATTTAACTGTAGGTAATTAATGAAGGCCCCCTTACCAGTATATACAATACAATACAATACAATAATGCTTTATTGAACACCACATATAACAACCAAAACAGAAAAAAGGTATACAGAATATTACAAGGTAACAATAGGCGGCCTTATCGCTACAGAGCGATCTCTTCCAGGCAACCATAATGGACTGGAGAACAGAACAGATCTCAGCAGGTATATATTTTAAGAATAGAGGTTAAATTAAAAACTATACCATGCACATGTACATATGGACTTGCAGTCAGTGGTGTAACTATAGGGTGGCAGGAATGGCAAAATGCCACGGGCTCCTGGTTCTACGGGGCCCCGAACTGGCTTGATTTATAGCACAGAAGCTGATGCACTTCTTTATATTGAGCAAGGAGCCCCATCTGACGAATTTGCCGCGGGCCCCAGACGTTAACGTTACGCCACTGCTTGCAGAGTGTAGCCCGCATGAAACAAGATGATTGCCAAAGCAATGCTGTGGAACTAATGGGAGTAATGTGCATAACAAGGACAGCATGTGTTTGACAACAATATAACATTCATAATATAGTACCTGACAGACTTTTTGGACTCCGTAGGTTTCATCTTTATTTTGTTAGAGAATATCTTCTTATACACAAGGAGGCTGGAATAAAAAAAATTTACAATTAGTTTTAAGATAATTGAACAATGTTAATATTAAAAGAAATTAAATAGGTACTTTACAATTGGATTCAAGAAATATCAGAGCAAGAATCGAAGCTTAAAAGTAAACATATTCGATCAGAATATTTAATATTTAATACATATTCCTTTTTATTTCTGTGTAAGTAACAAACAATACATACTTTTTGTTCAATGACCCATTTTCATAAGCATAAGTCCAACTGAAGACATCCCTGTTCAGTTCCAAAACTTCAATAATCTCCAACGCTAACTTTTCGCACTCAGCGTTGAACAACTTGCATTTTAAATTTCTAGTATCCAACACCAATCCAAGCAAAAAGGCTTCAACGGACAGAGAAATAGCGGGAAAACAACATTTATTGTCGTTTTTGTTTAAGAAATTTAAGGTTTTACAAAGACACTCCTTTACTTCTAATGGACTCATACATTCTATTGCTTCTTTGAATTCGACAATTACTCCTTTTGCGGCCATTTTTTACGTTTTTCGCTGTCTTCTAATGTGGTTAGTTAGTTTAATGTAAGTTGTCTCATTTATCAAAGTTAAGACATTACAAAGTAAAATCATGAAAGTTTTTGAAGAGCAAGTTATTTCAGAAAATTTCAAAAAAGTGTAGTTTTCGCGTTCTGAAGTGCACCGGTATGAATTCGGAATAACTTCTGATTACTTCTGAACTACCCGCCAAACTAATATAAATTGACGCTGAGAATGTTGACTGCTCCTGTACCTATAACACTGTTCACAATTCAACATGCAATGTTTGCTAAAACTTTGTTTTGTTTTGTGTTTTTCCTGACTTTCTAAATAGGATCCAAAGAACCATCAAAGAATGCTGAAACGACAGAAAAATACTGCAAATGAAAACTGTCAGTCGAAAAGGAAATTTTAAAATTTGCAGAAGTCGACGACGTTTTGTTGCCGATCGATAGTGCCGAAAGTTATTCTTATTCATGCTTCTTCTTAGTCAAAAAATAAAAAAAAGCTTTTCTCCCTCACTTGCAAAAACTAAACGTTTCACTGTGAGCTATTTAAGCAACAGTTTCAAATGCTTAATGCAAAGCAAAGCTTGAAGAGCTGACAGGATTGTAACTTGTGTATGGGTTTAGTTCCTTTTGCCTTTTCTAAATGGAAGACCCAAAAAAAATCACGTTGCTGTCAAACAAAACAGCTGTCATTTTGGTTCTGTAATATTTATATAGAATTTTCGCGAATTTCTAACTAAAACTGCATCTGTCGAGTTGATTATTTATTAAAAATGTCTTTCGACGTCAACTGGGATGTCGATAAGCATAGGGAAGACCATGAATGCGAAGAACACTGGGAGTTGCGGAAAGCGTTCATCGAACAATGGAAACACGATTATCCTGAGGAAAGGCTTATTTGCTTGGCTCGGGTGTTCGCTAACATGGAGTTTATGGGCTGCAGATACCCTACAGAAGTCATGCAAGAGGTGGCAAGGCTTTCACAAGAGGTAACCACCGCCCAATTTCGTTGTTTTGTTGCGACTTAAAGGAGTAGCATTAAGCGTTAAATCTTGAGCATTTCTGAATCCAAATCACGTCTTTATCCCTTACAGGCTAGACAGAGCCTAAGGTAACCAAGGGGACACATTTAGCAAGATTATGGGCGTATAGGTGGAAAATGGAATCAAAATAGTGATAGGCATCGCCTGTAACATGATTCCTATGATTTTCGCCCATTCCCTCGTCCTAGTAATTTTAACAAGTGCTTAATAATTTCATGTGATTTGCTTCATAATTAATTTCTCCCTAATTATAGTCTAACTTACTAAAGAATGACTTGAACTTTACAATGTTCAATGTTAGTAATTGGTTACAACATGATATATGTATCAACAATAACTCACTCAGTGCTTGTAAATTATGTCCTTATTGAGTCTGAGCCTTAGTCATTATAATTTTTTAATACCTCTAATTTTAAGTAATTTATTGAATCAGCGGTTACTTTACAGAGGTCCATTTTTTTTTTTATTACATACTGACCAGTGATTGACTTCTATCTCACTCATTGATCAAATAACATTTACCTTGTTACTCCACTACTCATGTGCAAGACAACCAACCCTGTGCGACATGCGAAATATATGTTTTTGCATGCAAACCCACCCTCCTCTGCTGCCACATAAAACATCCATCCATGTGGTGAAATCTGGGAGGGTTGGCTAACTTGCATGTGAGTACTGGAGAAGCAAGGTAAATGGTTTTTGTTCTCTAATTTTAGAAAGTGCTAAATATTTTTTCTTGTTTTAGGTAGCAAAATCCTATAGACACGCTAAGAAAAGTAAACTTCAAAGAACCTTTGTCTCGGCCTCGGATGCCGCAGAAGACAGAGCGAAAGGCACAAAGCGTGCAGGAGGCATTGTTGTAGATGCACCGGCCCCAAAATCCGCAAGAATACAATTTGTTAGACAAGGACAAGACATACCTGAAGTTTCAGAAAAAACACCCGACAATCAAAAACAGAGCTTACCAGAACCAAACAAAACTGAAACAAAAGAATTAATAACAAGTGACAGTCAAAATATTGCGGAAACATCACGAAAAATCGAACCTGATGTATATTTCAAGGAAATGGCCGAAGTGAGGTGTTTGGATGTAAGAAGTTTTGATGAGCGAATGTTTTTTACCGGTTTTGGGCGGTTGGTGTTGTTGATACGGCCGTGGGCTACCAAATGGTGGAATATACAGGGTGAGTGCGGTGAGCTTTGCAAAGGTGCTGCAAACTAGCGACAGCTGAGGATTGAATGGGATTAGTCATAGCAGTCATATTTTAATTGGGATTGTCTAAAACTACCTGTGGTTTTCATTTTATTTTTGTACAGAAAAGTGAACTATTAGAATCTCATATTGTTATTTTACAATTTAACTTTGATTTTGTGCTGTATCACACATTTTAAAACAACTTGGTATCCAACACTTATACTTAATTGAAATTTTTGTAAAGACACAGATAGACGGGCGAGTAAGTTCGCGTACTCACTCGCTCGTCTGTTATCCACTTTAGTTCGCGTACTTACGGCTCGACGGCTTTACTCGCCTGTGAGTCAGTCTAAGTACGCGTACTTGTGGAGTAAAGCACAGGCGAGTAAAGTCGGCGAGCCGTAAGTTCGCGAACTCACTCGCTCGTCTGTTATCCACTTTAGTTCGCGTACTTACGGCTCGACGGCTTTACTCGCCTGTGTGTCAGTCTAAGTACGAGTACTTTTAGAGTAAAGTACAAGCGAGTAAAGTCGTCGAGCCGTCAGTTCGCGAACTCACTCGCTCGTCTGTTATCCACTTTAGTTCGCGTACTTACGGCTCGACGATTTTACTCGCATGTCTGTCAGTCTAAGTACGTGTACTTTTCGAGGTAAGGCGAGTAAAGTCGTCGAGCCGTAAGTACGCGAACTTACTCGCCCATGTGTGTTTGCGACAACCCATCAAATACACTTAATATGTGCACTGTGATTATCACTACATAGTATAAAATAAAGTCGCTTTCTCTGTCCCTATGCCCCTATGTATAAATAAATAAATAAATAAATAAATATCTTGGGACAGATTACACCAATTGACTCAGCCCCAAACTAAGCAAAGCTTGTACTATGGGTACCAGGCAATGGATAAACATACTTATATAATGTAGATAAATACATACTTAAATACATACAACATCCATGACTCGGGCACAAACATTCGTATTCATCATACAACTGTCTGCCCCTACCGGGATTCGAACCCAGGACCTCTAGCTTCATAGTCAGGGTCACTAACCACTAGGCTATCCGGTCGTCACATGCATGGTCGTCGTATGCTTATATCTTCAAAACTACACAACGGATTTTGATGCGGTTTCTTTTAATAGATAGAGTGATTCAAGAGGAAGGTTTTTATGTATAATTCTACGCAGACGAAGTCGCGGGCAGGAGCTAGTAGTAATATACTTTTTTTTTTTAATACAAAATCACTAATGTATTCCAGCGAGCTGCCAAGTATGCAATGTGCCTTTCACAACAACGTATGAGAACGGAGTCCTGTCGCTGCTCATGAGCGGCACCCTGGTGGCCAGTGCCACGGGGAGCAGCAAAGCCGAAGCCAAGAGCATTGCGGAGACCATGGCCTGGACTGTAAGTATATGTCTATTGGCAGAGTGCAAAGCGGGTGGAGTGGGTAGCCTAAACGATCACAGCGCTCGCTACGGCTAAAATTGTCATTTTTGTCGCTGACTTGAGCTGTCAAATCCATATTGCAGTAAACATTTTCTAATCGTTTTTGAGATAAAAATATTATGGTCCTGGTAAGATGTGTTGTTGTGAATTGTAATAACACCAAGAAGAATAGCGACTGTAAATTTTACCAATTTCCAAGACCATGGTCGAGACCAAAGAAATATGTGGATATTTGCCGTAAGAAAAAAAAGTAAGTTATCTAACCTCTAAAATTTCACTGAAAACAACAATTTTAATATTATTGGCAATAATGTTACTGACTACCATTTTTTCACAATATTTACTTACTTCTTGTTTGACAGCGGTGACAATATTGTCCATAATGGCCGCCTGTCACGTGGCGCTGTCGTCGCGCTCGGTCCCAATACTATCTCATACATTTTCATTTTTTATATGAGTAACTAGCGACCCGCCCAGCTTCGCACGGTATATCATGCATGTATTATACATGTAAACCTTCCTCTTGAATCACTCTATCTATTAAAAAAAACGCATCAAAATCCGTTGCGTAGTTTTAAAGATTTAAGCATACATAGGGATATAGGGACAGAGAACGCGACTTTGTTTTATACTATGTAGTGATAGTGATTGTAGAAGCTTAACGTATTTGATTTTGAAAAAATGACTTTCTGCCAAGTTTCTTGCGGCACATTTGGCAATGATGGTATTTCCGAATGCACTGGTAGTTTCAAAAAAAGATATGTAAAAGAGCCCTTGGCGGCAAATTTGCAAAAAATGTTTTTTGGTTTTGTTTTTTTTTGTAAATACTGTTTTTGCTGCAGAGACTCCGCAACGAAGTGATTAGCCTGGTTGTGAAGGAGGCGTGGATAGCGCAGGGCTCCGCCATAACCGTGGACGAGGTGTCCCGCCCGCGCGGGGACGAGTTCGGAGCACCCGTCGAGAACAGCGTCGCCACCAAGTGAGACTAACCCAATGACTGTTACTAAACTACAGCCTGTTTTTGAACTCTGGCGCAAGAGACGTTTAACCGCTATGTACACTCGCGGACATCAGTTGAGCCAAAATAGAACCTTGTCGCATAAGGTCGACGTCAAAATATTAAATTTGTTGACATGGCGTTACTTTGCTTTTAATTTCACTTTTTGTAGTCTCTTTTATCATATTTTGGTCAGAAATGTGATAAAAAAAATGCATATTGTAAAATGTAATTGTTACTATGAATAAAAATGTTAGGTATGTATCTAAACGTTAATCATGCTAGACGTGGCCTTTAGCTCTTGTTACCTTAGGCTGTCTACCCCGTAAGGGATAAGTATATGTATGTATGTAATTTACGACGACGAAGACGCGGGAAAAGCTAATAAATAAAGTCCAAGTGTTGAATTGCTTTACTCTGTTCAGGATGATGAAGCTGATGGGCTGGAAGGGAGGCGGCCTCGGCGCCGACGCGCAGGGCATAGCAGAGCCTATCAAACCGCACCTGCAAATGGTGAGTCATCATCATCATCATCATAATCAGCCTATCTTAGTCCACTGCTGGCATTGACGTACAATAAACAACTAGACTCCCAATCACGCTCAAAAACTGTCCGAAGCAAAAGTCTGAACGACCCGTCTATTGTTCAGAGTTTTTGTTCAGTTGTGTTTCGACCGCGCTTTGATAACAATGTATATGTCTCTTTCGCACCGCAATCTTACTATTGAGAACAGAAGAGACAGGCAGGTTTCCAGCGCGTGGCGTCGTGTCATTACTTCTCACGATCCTACGCCATTGATATTAAACATTACTGCCACGAAATAAGGTGTCAATTTGAACGAATATGTTAATGTTATCTGTCTAAGTCGATGTGTTGACACACACAACACATAGACAAAGCAACTCGGACGTTTCTTGAGGAACCTTTGTTAGCGACTGAGAGTCTAGTTGTTTATTGTAAGTCAATGACTGCTGGACATCGAATTGCATTAATTTGAAATGAGTTTATTGTGCTGTAACCAGTGGCGTAACTAGGGTGGCAGGGGTGGCAAAATGCCACGGGCCCCTAGCTCTACGGGGCCCCGAACTGGCTTGGTTTAGAGCACAGAAGGGACGCTGATGCACTTCTTTATATTGAGGAAGGTGCACCATTTGACGAATTTGCCGCGGGCCCCAGACGTTATAGTTACGCTACTGGCTGTAACACATTCATCACTATTTTGATTCCCCTTTCCACCTGTACGGTCACAATCTTACTAAATAAACGTGGCCTTTAAGTCTCGTTACCTTAGGCTCTGTCTACCTCGTAAGGGATAAAGACATAATTTATGTGTGTGCGTAATGATAAGGAAAAGTTGTTCTTTATGGAACAATTTTTTAAATGTAATTTAATTTGATTTGTGTATGTATGTATTTAATACTTGAGTAACATTTCTGAGTTTAAGTATCATAACTCAGTGCAAATAAAATACTATCATCCAATATATCAATCAATCATTTTAGCGACTTTCATATCATAATTATATGTATATTATTTTTTATCATACTCTGTTTTGAAATGTAATCCTATTAATATTATAAACGTGAAAGTATGGATGTTTGGATGTTTGTTATTCTTTCACGCCAGAAGGGTTGGACAGATCTGGATGAAAATTGGAACATAGATAGATAACACATAGTCTAGAATAACCTGAATAACACATAGGCTACTTTTTATCCCGGAAAATTGCGTAATTCCTCCAGGATAGCGATAAACGAATTCTATGCAGACGAAGTTGCGGGCAACAGCTAGTATACATATATGTTTGAAGCAAATATGTAATGTAATGTTCAGGTGAACCGCCAAGGGCTAGGCAGCAGCGCGGGCGCGGCCGGGCTGCGGCGCGCGGCCGGCGCGCTGATGCGGCGCTACCTGGCCTCGGACGCGCTCGACGTGGACCTGGTGTTCAGCCGGGACTTCGCCAAGGACGAGCGCGCCGCGCTGCACCAGCTCGCGCAGAAGATGGGGCTCGCCAGCCGGAGCTATGGCGCCGGGGACGAGAGGTGAGCAGGGTTCATAGAAATCATGATCTTATTGAAAAAAAAATTTTTTTTTTTATATGAATAGGAAGGCAAACGAGCAAGTGGGCCACCTGGTGGTAAGTGATCACCACTGCCCATAGACACCCGCAACCCCGGAGGGATTGAAGATGCGTTGCCAACCTAGAGGACTAAGATGAAATGCCTCTTGTGCCCGTAATTTCCCCGGCTGTCTTACTCTCCACACCGGAACACAGCAGTGCAAGCACTGCTACTTAGCGGCAGGATTAGCGAGTAAGATGGTGGTAGCGATCCGGACGGACCTTGCACAAGGCCCTACCACCCGCCTATAAAAATAATATTTTCACGCCACTGCTCGGAAATGTGGCAAAAGATGGTCAGTAATGGGTCCCCAAAACAAAGTATAGTTGCAGGTTGAATGAACAGGCCAACTATGAATTCAAACAGGCCAACAATAACATTGTTGGACAGTTTCAATTCGAAGACCAAGTCGTCCAATCACATCGGTATGTTGATCCCTGATTCCACCGACAATTTGTGATGCTATTACACAAAATCGACCAATCAGAACACGTCGTGTGCTACATATTAAATTTTTTTAAGGTTTATCCCATCAGGGAGAGGCAAAGGAAACTAGGTCCATACAGCCACGTCTGACGTAAATTGTTTTGTCATTAATGTTTAAGTCCTGTCTTAAAGTCAGAATCGTCAGTCCGTCCTTGTCACGTCATATTAAAACTATAAGCGATTATGGGTGTGTTTAATAAGCACTTCGAAGCGCTTTGCTTAATAAAATAACATAACAAAAAAAGCCTTTGCGTGACTGGCCACTAGAGCGCTCTTGTTTTTTTTTTAAAGAGTAAAATTTGGCGGGATAGTGAAACTTTGCTGTTGTATTTACGCTCATGTTTTTAATTTCCTCGCAGTAGTCGTGAAGAGCACTATGTAATGTCTCGGCCAAAAGTGCAATAGATGGACTCGTCTCTCTTCGAGGGCCTCACCTGCGGCTCGGCGCTCGAACTCACTCGTCCATCTATTGCTCGCTTTCCAGCCTCTACAACAATGTACTATAATAGTTAAATTTATTTGATTTAAATTGGATTTAACGGATACGGATCTTTATTTTTTTATTCGATTGGTGTCGGCGCCCGCGACCTTAAAGCGATAGTTGACGAAAGATTCTTTCAGTTATGTAGTATTGGTATAGTAACTTACTGCGATATGTTTGCAATATAAAGGTGACAAATATTTGATTTTAAGAAATAATCTGAATGGAATTTTATAGTTACCTACATATTTTAATTCTACCTAATCACCTGTAAAAGATCCGCGTGAAGATTAACGGACACGAATACGTATACGGATTTTTCTTTTCCCTCGGATATCCGCGGATACGGATACGGATATCCGGAACATCACTAATTTAAATACAGGGTGGAGGGGTCGGGAGGAAGGAATTTTATTTCCGAAGTTTATTTCACCCCGTCTCGCTCGCACTTCACTATCATCATCACTACATAGTATAAAATAAAGTCGCTTTCTCTGCCCCTATGTCCCTATGTATGCTTATATCTTCAAAACTACACAATGGATTTTGATGCGGTTTTTTTTAATAGTTAGAGGGGTTAAAGAGGAAGGTTTTTATGTATAATAAAAAGGAAATACGCAGACTGTTTTACGCAGACGAAGTCGCGGGCAGAAGCTAGTAGTCAATAATTTGAGAGTGAGAGAGACGGTATGATACGAACTTCGAGAATCGAATTTAGCAGTCTTGATTGACATCTTTCTTTTGTTTCAGATTCCTAGTAGTGAAGAAGAAGTTAGATCCTTTCTCGCTCACTCGTGCGGTAATAGAGAAGGGCGGCAACACGCCTAAATACCAAGTGTTCATACCGTGCGGGGTCAATACAACGAGTTGTAGATAAATATATAAATATAGTACAATATTAATGTGATCTGGAAATTAATAAATGATTTATTTTATAAATAAAAACGTTTTTTTTTAGTACCATTAATGGTGGGTATTGAGCGAGAGGAAGTTGGGATAAGGTAAACTCAACGGTTGACTGGAAGAGAAAGGGGTAAGTTCGCCTCTGTGATAGATAGATATCATTTATTGTCAAAAACAGTTTGCCCATTTCGGGCGTACAATATACATACATATATCACATCTTTATCCGTTACGGGGTAGAAAGAGCCTAAGGTAACAAAACCTTAGGGCCACGTTTAGCATGATTACGGGTGTATAGCTATAGGGAAATCAAAATAGTGATGGGTTGCTAGCCGCATCGCCTATAACATGGTTCCTAAACTCGCCCATGCCCTCGATGGACTTTTACCATCTGCGCGGGAAGAGAAGCCACTGATAAATTCTGTTTTTCTTCCCAGACCAGCATGGAAGAAACATTTTTTTGCAAGCCATCCCCTTTTGAACTTATTTGGTGCATGTATCTCAGTGTTTGTCAATTCTAATTCCCTATTAAGTAGTCTCAACACGAAATACGATAATCATGTTATGTGTCGGCGCGCAGATCTTTGTCATTAATTACCCACATTGATTCGACGATAATTCTTTAATTTTACTCAGTAAGTATTCTAATGAAACACCAGATAAAATCTTCGCAGCATGCGGGAGGGATCGAAGCATATGGTTTAGTATAAAACATCGTGGTTTATCCCAAACTACACCAAATAATCTTCAACCGTTCATCACAACACTTCCCGCCAAAATTAGTGACTGACAGTTCAACTTTTTAAAATGGGTTCCATTTTCCGGTTTGGGCTCGTCGCATTCTGCCTGTCTTATATTTTAATTGGGACTCAGGGGTCTTTTATTAAGGGCAAGAACATACCGAGGGTCGGGAGGAGCAATGAAGCGGATGGGCCCTTCGATCAGGGCTCCATGGGATACGTCATCAAAACCGCTCCGGCTAAGAACATACCACGAATGGGCAGAAGAAACTATGATTCGGTAAGTTTTTTTTATTAATTATTTTTTAGTTACATGTTGCGTGTATAATTATTTAATTCTTCCATGCGGATGGGAGTGAAGAAAAAACATTGAATTTACCAGTTGCTTCTCTTCCCGCGCAGATGGTAAAAGCCCATCGAGGGAATCGGGCGTCTTAGGAAACATGTTATAGGCGATGCGGCTACCAACCCATCACTATTTTGATTTCCCTTTCCACCTATATGCCCTTAATCATGCTAAACGTGGCCTTAAGGTTTTGTTACTTTAGGCTCTGTCTACCCCGTAAGGGATAAAGACGTGATATATGTATGTATGTATGTATGTATTACGTGTATTAATACAATTTTGGCATGGCATTTGATGGTGTTTCCATATGCATATTCTCCATTTTTTTTTCATGAATTAGAGTGGCAAACGGGCAAGTGTGTCATCTGATGGTTATTGAGCACCACTACCCATACACCATCCACTATTTATAGTCATTATACTCCACTACCACTATTTGTCATAAATTAATGAATTATTGTACATCGGGGTGATTTTGCGCCTGTTTCTATGGTTGACTGGAAGAGGTCCTCCAAATGCATAAGTTCGTTTTTGGACATGTACGCTTATCTTAATGTTTGTCAATTGTTTGTTTTTTTGACATTTACTTGTAGACCTTGTACTGGTTTTTGGGGGTGCGAAATTAAAAAAAACGAGTAAAGTTCGATCACCCAGGTTTGCTGCAGCAAACTACTTTCTTTCTATACAATGATGTTTCAATGGTTGTGATGGATGACGCCTAAGTAACTAATGTGTAGTGTGCAGTTATTAAAATAGGTACCTACTTATGTTTGTCCGCTGTGGAGACTAATCATTTTATTTTTTTTACAGCAAAATCGTTACGATATTCCGAAACTGTATCAGATGCCTGCGGAAAATATTGAATTTTATGGAGGTAAATAGTCAGTGTGGTAATAAAACATTAGTTTTTGAAACCGAGTATAATTAATTCTTTCTTTTTTCTTTAATTTATAGTTTATCTTTTTGTAATAGTCTGAAACATGTCGAGCAATTCTCGATTTTAATTACGTGAGTTATCCGTACCTATATCGGTACCTATGTAGGTAACAATATTTCACACTGAAGTTTTATGTTAACAATTTACCTTTTTTTTCTTTTCAGACGACATTCAGCCAGGATTCAGTCAAGAGCAGATAGAAGCTTATTATAGTAACCAATTAGAAAATATGAAGAAATAATGAGCCCACTTTTAATTCGGTGTATAACAAACAATAACTCTGTCTAGTGTGATTCGGCTTTCTTTTTAATTATATTTTTATTTGCTTTTTAATAACACTGTCTTAATCTAGTCATTAAGTAAATAACATTGTATTAAATCTAATAAAACAAGAAGTGTATTGCATAATGTGTTATATTTTTCTACATTCAAACTATATTATTGAAAACTGCGTGAAACGAAACGTAAAGGATGAACTGAACACAACGTCAAATAAAAACCCATATAATTTAGGAAGCCTGATTTGCTGTCTAAATTTTCTTCTGGCTCTGTCACACTTGCCATTAAGTGTATCTCCTAACCTGCTCACATCAATCCCCGATACTTACTGAATTTGGTCGTTTAGCACCTTACATTTTCTTCCACAAAATTTGTGGAAGAGATTTTCTATAAAATTTCGGATTTGAACAGCTAAATTTAACAGTGAAACGTGAATAAACTAAAATGGTGCTTACCGCAGATGTAAATTTGCCGGAGGAGTCTGAATTGACTGTGCCTGAAATCAATTTATCGGGCGCAAGCTTGCGAGCTGCATCTTTCCATCTCGGAAAATACTGTGAACACGCCAATAATGTAAGTAATTGGTTAAAATTACGCAGAGATATCTGAACTCCTTTATATAGTGTATGGCAAATGGGTAGTTAATGTTTGGAAGAGACAAATGATTGCATAATCACAAAAAATAGGTTATGTTTTGATCTGATATTGCTCTAAGTAACTTTGGCTTCGTATCCAGTTGTTTGCATTTAATATTAGTGATATAATAAAGAAATTATTTATTATTCTATAATTAATGTGTTATTGATTGAATAAATTAATAGTTTTATGATGCAAAATATTGAATTATCAAGTTGCATTAGGTATTGTTGTTTGCTGAACTTAATTACTTAATTAAAATTTTCATTTGTCACTGTGTAAGGTCAGATACAGACATTAAATTCGGTTTAATCGCAATCCTACTAATTCCTTAAAGGAATTAGTTCACCTTTGTATGTTTATCTTAAATGTATTTTGACAATTGTGTTGGTTTCTTTATTTTTTTAAATAATTAATAATAACAATAACCTTTATTCAGACAGTATTAAATAGTTACATATTTAATTTCATTATTATGATGCATCCACTCCTTGTCTGTATGTCACTAGTTCGCAAAGGTCTCCTCCAACTGTTGCCATTACTCTCTATCTTTAGCTACTCTTGTCCAAGTGCCTCCGGCTTAAGTTTTATTGTACAACTAGCTTCTGCCCGCGACTTCGTCTGCGTAGAATTATACATAAAAACCTTCCTCTTGAATCACTCTATCTATTAAAAAAAAACTGCATCAAAATCCGTTGTGTAGTTTTGAAGATATAAGCATATATAGGGACATAGGGACATAGGGACAGAGAAAGCGACTTTGTTTTATACTATGTTGTACAATAAATACATACATACATACCATCACGCCTCTTTCCCACAGTGGTAGGCACAGACTACTTTGTTCCACTTGCAACAAACCTGTCATACTTCTTTTGCTTCATCACTCTCTTCATACATGCTCATCGGTTTCGGGTTCTCCTGACCTGACATTTTCCCAAAACGTCTCCTATTTGGTCTTGCAACATCCATCTAGGCCTTCCCCTCCCAACCCCAATCCCAATTTGTACAATAAATAATTATCTTAAATGAAAACACCAATAAATGGTGCCTGGTAGAAATCTCATTGCATCAACCACAATTCCAGGAGTTCATGCTCTGTCGCATGGAGGAGAAGGACCCTCGGAAGTGCCTCGCCGAGGGCAAGGTGGTCACCGCCTGCACCATGGAGTTCTTCCGCAAGGTCAAGTCGGCCTGCATGAGCGAGTTCAACCAGTATGCCAACTGCATTGACAAGAGCTCTGGGGATTATAGCTTCCAATAGTGAGTATTCCATCCGTACACCCGCAATTATGCTAAACAAGGTCTTAAGGTCTTCAGGTTTACGATCATGGTTACCTGCTATGGCTGGTGTAGAGGTAAAAGCATGCACCACAGAATGATGAGGATCCGGGTTAGATTCCCGGCCATAGCTTTACTTTTGGATTTTTCTATGTGACCTATGTTTCAAAACACAACTGCGGAGCACTTGCACAAACGAGCTATGGGCGCCACCATATTGGCCTAGGCCAGGGGTCGGCAACCTTTTGAGTCGGAAGAGCCAAAAATTACTATTTACAAAATTTCAAGTTTTTAAAGAGCCACAATTTTTTTTCTCGCCAACAATAAATAGCCTCAATACGGTCGCGAGGGAGGGGTGCTGCGGTGAAAAGCGAGTATAAGTAGCTGAGAGATAGAAGTAATGCCTAAACCTCGTTAATCGTTTCAGATTTTTTTTTTATAAAATAAATAATATTTGCGAATGGAACTAAAGAGCCGCAGCCTCACATCCAAAGAGCCGCATGTGGCTCGCGAGCCGCAGGTTGCCGACCCCTGGCCTAGGCCAGGGGTGGCGAACCTTTTTCGGTGGACGTGCCATTTTTTCACAAATAATGTAATATTTGGCTCTGACCTATCATCAGACCTTGTTGTCTTAAGAGTGTGTTGTTATATTACCATCATATGACCATATTGCCATTAATGGCGTGCCCAAATTATTTTGAAGCGTGCCTACACTGGCACGCGTGCCATTGGTTCGGGTGCTCTGCCGAGCGCCTGTCACTTTATCCCCACTCCGCGGCCGTTTGTAACGCGACCTGCAATAGACGGACGAAAAGATTTGAGGCGATGGAAAAAAAGGTTAACTTTAAACTGTTTCATTTGTACTGTTTCATTCCAGTTGCCGCACCACGCAGGGCGTCCTGGACAAGTGTATGCTGGAGAAGCTCAACCTGGAGCGCCCGGACTTCGGGTACTTCTGCGAGGCGCGCGTACACGACACCAAGAGGTGAGACCCGCGTCATCACCTCTCAACACTGTCACAATTCAGTGCCCCAAGTGTGGGTCACGGCGAACTAGCTCCACATGTCAGTGCCCCACATGTGGGTCACGGCGAACTAGCTCTACGTGTCGGTGGCCCACATGTCGGTCACGGCGAACGAGCTCCACATGTCAGTGCCCCACATGTCGGTCACGGTGAACCGGTGAACGAGCTCCACGTGTCAGTGCCCCACATGTCGGTCACGGTGAACGAGCTCCACGTGTCAGTGCCCCACATGTCGGTCACGGTGAACGAGCTCCACGTGTCAGTGACCTAATGTGGGTCACGACGAACTAGCTCCACATGTCAGTGACCTAATGTGGGTGACGGTGAACGAGCTCCGTGTCAGTGCCCCACATGTGGGTCACGGCGAACTAGCTCCACTTGTCGGTGACCCACATGTGGGTCATGTCGAACTAGCTTCATATATCCGTGTCTCACATACTGGAAACAGCAAGCTAGCTTCGTAAGGCCGTGTTTCGCATATATGGAAAACGGCAAGCTACCTCCACATGTCCGTGTCTCGCATATGGGTCACTAAGAAACTACGTATTCAAACCAAATTTGCTTGGATTTCTGTACCTATATGATGTAAAAATTGATGATTGATTTTAAATAACACTAGCACAGCTAGTACGAGAGCACGTGACCACCTTATCTATTTATTTTGTGATCCCATTGTACTGATTTGTAGTGATCATTGACGTACAATAAACAACTAGACTCCCAATCACGCTCAAAAACTGTCCGATGCAAAAGTCTGAACGACGCGTCTATTGTTCAGAGTTTTGGTTCAGTTGTGTTTCGACCGCGCTTTGATAACAATGTATATGTCTCTTTCGCACCGTAATCTTACTATTGAGAACAAAAGAGACAGGCAGGTTTCCAGCGCGTGGCGTCGTGTCATTACTTCTCACGATCCTACGCCATTGATATTAAACATTACTGCCACGAAATAAGGTGTCAATTTGAACGAATATGTTAATGTTATCTGTCTAAGTCGATGTGTTGACACACACAACACATAGACAAAGTAACTCGGACGTTTGAGGAACCTTTGTTAGCGACTGAGAGTCTAGTTGTTTATTGTAAGTCAATGGTAGTGATAGAGTTTTTTTGTATTGTACAGGCCTAAGCCGGTGGAGGAACCGAAGGCGGTATACCCCGACGCAACGCCCGCTCTGCCTGAGGGCGGGGATCACAAACCCGCCCGCCTCGGCTCACGCTACTACTGGATGACCGAATAGACAGCATCCCTCTTGCTCGCACCCACTATTGCCGGGTACACACGAAGACTATGGAAACTTTATAATGCTGCTCCTACATTACTTCAAGTTTGGCTCAGTTTGGCTGAATACGCCAAGAGCGCGAAGCTATTTAAAAAAAATGTTTCAAGTGTCAATGGCTTTTGTCAGGTGAGATAGGGGGTGAGGTGAGGTAGGCGAGGTAAATTTTTGACACTACTTGGAGTACACAGAGGTGCGTTTACGAAGCTTAGTATCTGCGAATATAACGCTAACGCTGCAATGCTGTTTACGAAGGGTGGTGTTTGCAAATTCTGACGCAATCGTCTCACCGCCTCGGAAGAGATAGTGTTGATATACTTGTAAAGATTAGGTAATTATTCATTAATTAAATGTAAACAAACAGAAGGTATTGGCAAACTTTTAACAAATAGAAAAAAGAGTACCGCAGCTAAGCCTGCACTCTGTTAGTTCCGGTGTATTTGTTTGTTTAATCTATAAAATAAGTAAAATGTTTCAATTCAATTTTTGATAATGTAGCTCCATTGATACTATAGATGACTCCATCTTTCTAGAGGTTGAAGAAGACAAGTAAAATGTTTAGCATCCCTGAATGTGTCAAATCTGACAGCTGAAGTTTGTTTACGTTTAAGATCGTTTATTCCTACTGAGTTGGCAACGTCGCCTTTTTGGTGTTTTTTTGTACAATTATTTCACAGAAAAAAAACATTTTTCTTGTTAAACGAGATATATTCTTAAATCCCTTTAATACGAAAATAAATGTCAATCACGAATAATTATTGCATTAGACACACATTTCGAACCATGTTCAATTTCTGTGAAATAATCGTAAAATAACACCTAGAATGCGACATTGCTAGCTCAGTAGGAATACTCTTAATTACCTAAACCTTTCGAGTATAGTGAATTTGTGACGTCATGACAATGGTCGATGGACAGTGCACTTAGCGCTGATAGCAACCTTCGTGAACGCGCCCAAGGTGTATTGAAATGATTCTGGAAGATTCCAGCAGATTGGATTAGTTTGAACACATCTATCGGGCCTTATAATCTGAAATTTGAATTTCGAAGTTCATTTCTCGTTCTGCTCACATCAACGGTCGCTAATATGGGAGCGAGCGGGACGGAAGGTGCGACAGACGTAAGGGGGTACATTATATTACTTTCTACCAGTTCTCCATCTGGTGTCTTCGAGTGTACACGACAATGGATTCGTGAAATTCTTGACAGCTGTCACACTGTTTTTTTTTTGTGTAAAGTAAAGCATTAGACCTCTTGAATCTTTATTATTATCAATTTTTATGTTTTCATTTGCAGGCTGTTAAATCAAGTTATATTATATTTAATTTAAGCGCAATTTTTCTAATGTATTACTTTATGCATTAAGTTAGGTAAATGTAGATTAATAAATTGTTGAAATATACAATGTTTTTCAATTAATAAAATAGCTTTTTGCCCATTGTACTTTTGTGGTTGACTGTACTTACAATGTCATTTATCCTATATTATGTGTACCAAATTTCAAGTCAATCGTACCAACCGTTGAGGAGTTCCCTCTTGCAGAGACAGTCCTGACTGGACCACCAACTTCCCACTGCCAGATTATTGTACTGGCATCCGACTTAAACCGGTATAAACAAATTTTCAGCTCAATCGGTAAACTGACACGCATAGATCACCTCTATCCCATTGGGGTAGACAGGGCCTAAGGTAACAAGCCCTGAAGGCCACATTTATCATGATTGTGAGGGTATAGGTGGTATGGGGTATCAAAATAGTGTGGTTGTTAGCCGCATCGCCTATAACATGAGTCCTAAGATTTTCGCCTGGATATTCCCTCGATGTTTAAAATTATATCCAAGCAAAAATTTTGATTGAAATGTGTGTCAATGGGTCCAATGCAATAATTAATCGTGATGGACTTTTATTTTCTTTTTAAACGAGATAAGTATGTTCTTCATATATCGCAAGTTTTCGAAAAAGCTCAAACCAGTATGTAGTTAACGACGATGAAGCACTTAAATTTAAACGCATTGTATTCCAAAGAGAATATAACCTCCATCAACATTGTAATGAAAACAATGATTAAAATACCAATAACGATACTTTGCAAACAACGACCCCTGGCAGAATTCAATGCACACTTGTCTCCCCCTAAACAACGCAAGGGGACTATTACGAAATACGATTTTCTAAGGTCACATCACACTGTCTCTCTCACTCTCAAATTATTGACAATTTGTGCGAGCAGAACGGTACGAAACGAACTTGGAAAATCGAATTTCGGAGCATAAGGCCGTGCAAATTCAAAATGGTCGCTATCACGTAGCAATAGCCGGCATTTTAGAGCTGGCAACACCGAGCGATCAATACAATGGCGTCCATCGCCCCCCAAGAGCCACCCAAGCGGGCGAACGCCCCCCGCCTAAAATAGATACGACGATCAAAACTGTGGCGTAAAGACGTGTGTTGCGTCTTTAGGTCTAATTAAAACGTTGAAAAGGTGCAAACAAACTTAAATATGACTCACACGTACTGCGCGGTAAACAAATGTCAGTCAAAATCGAGAAAAGATAAAGAATTGCGGTTCCATAAGTTCCCGCGGAACCCTCAAAGGTTTGTTTATTAGCTTTTTATACTGTGGTTTTGATCTTTATTTGTTTTGTGTAAAATACGAGTACTGCGACAGCAATTTAGTAAGTTGCCGCACACTAGGTATTTACGCGGAGTTACATTTTGTTTTGTTTTTAAGTCATCAATTCTTAGAGCTGGTTCGCACGAGCGTTTTTTCAGCGGGCGTTAAAAAAACGTTTAAATAAAACAAATTGGAAACCATGTATTTATTCAGACGAAGGCGGTTTTAAAGCGCGGCGCTTTTTTATCGAGCACTGTTCGATTTTCGACGTTGGGCGTTGGACGTTAAATCGAATTCAGCTAACGGAACTTCGCGACGCTTTTTAAGTGCTCGTGCTGCTTGGCTCGTGGGAACCGAGCCTTACCTTACGGCGCCAGTGCGCATGCTCCGCGAAAAAAAGGACGCAAGTGCGGCTTACACGGCGTCGCTTACGCGCTCAACCACTCCAGGCGTATGGCGTTAGTTTTTTCAAGGGGTACGGTAGACTCGAGTCGATCGAAACCTTACCTGAAAAATAAAACATAAAAAAATAAAGATTCCGGGTCGACAACATTATATTATATATCCGCAAAATTGGTATTGTCATTTGTTGAGTATTTTGTTAAATTCTAATGGTGCTGATGGACAAATCGCAGTCGCCATATTGGTAATTTAGCGAAACGTCACTGACACCGGATGACATTTTAGTAAATAAACGTTCCGTTTCATACTCGCATCATGTATTTTTGACGTGATTAACCGTTTCGTAACGTAACGCGTTACGGCGCTAGCCTGTCAGACATAATTATACTGTTGACAATGAGCATATAACATATAACCTAAAACTATTACCGTTTTAAGTGATTATAGAAATATCATGAAACAGGCAGAAGATAACCCTCGGAAGATTACAGAATCTCCTAACGAAAGGTAGGCTTAATAATATAATATGTATATTACGATTATACTGTAAACAATATATATTCAAAACATATTTAAACGTTCAATGTTTATTTACAAATCATTATTTTAGCGCTATTCAAATGGAAGTCATTGCAGATGTTTATCAGCATCAGCAACAAACGCAGCAACAATCGCAACGAATTATACAATCAACACGAACACGGCCATTTTCAAGTGCTGAACGCCAAAGAAGATACAGAGAAAAGAGAAAAGCTGATAAAATGAATGCATGTACAGTTCAGCCACAGCAAGAACAACCACAACATGATGTTCAAATAAATAAACGGCAACCACAATCTAGTGCTGAACGCCAAAGAAAATATAGAAAATTATTACGTGAACAAAAACTGCAAGAACAACAAATGGAAGATATTAATGCAATTACAGTGCTGAGTAATACACCACATACATCTAGTATCCATCAACGGCAAAAGTAATCATTTCATGTGATCCACATAATTAAATGCATTTTTAACCGAACTATTAGTATATATTTTGTGATTTGTGTTAAAATTTTAGTGTCGACCAAGCTGAACAAGCCAGAAAACGACATTTAAACAAACAACGACAAAGCAGGTTTAGAGCAAGGCAAAGATTTGAATCGTCCAGTACATCTTCGCATGAAGCACAGGCAGAAAGGTTTATTTTGTATATGTATATGATAATAATATTGAATAATAATTTACGTGAAATAACAATTACTTTTTTTGAAGTGATAACTTGTTATGGGTAAACCGCTTCGTAACGTAACGCGTTACGGCGTCGTCTGTCTAGCTTCCCTTTCTCTGACGCATACGGCAGCGGTAGGTAGGCTCTTCCTCTCTCACTCTATCCCACAACGCTAGTCTTATTTCGGACAGACACTTCCCCCTCTCTACTCAGTGTTTAGTGTGCGATAGACGGACTCTTATAGAGGGACCGTTTAAATGAGTCCTCAACCACGTGCGAGGCACAGGGGCGTGGGGTAGGACGACAAAGGGGACCGACAGAGGTGCAGGTGATAGTGGTAGTGCGCCTGCCGTCCCCACCTCTCTTGGCGCCGCGGTCGTCCCACCCCGCGCCCTTGCACCGCGTGGGCGAGGACTCATTTAAGCGGTCAATCTATAGTAACTCAGATTAGTTTAAGTTATCACTTATCTGTCGGGGGTCCCGAGACGCACACGTTTTTTATTATTATAGGTAATTTTGTGCGATAGGTAAAATTTATCGCTTATATGTATACCTATAGTTCTTCCAATCATTTATTTTCCCGTAGAATGTAACTGCGCTTTTTACGCAAAAATTAACTTTTAAATTGTTTATTTTGTGTTTTTCTTGTCAGGTCTTAAAATTAACGGTGGAGAAATGATGTGTATTTGTTTCGAATACCAAAACAAACGCGCGCAACTGTCATTAGGCCATTTTGCACGCTTAGTAATAAATTAGCATTCAAGTAAGTCGGTTGTTTTATTCACTCCATAGCTGAATACTTCTCAACTACTCGTATATATAAAATTGGATCGATATCGTATCTACTGATCACTTATTAGGTCACAACACTATAACTATCAAACTACATCTGTCATCGAGAAAATAAATGATTGGACGAACTATAGTAACGAAATACCGTAATAGTCATATCACAATATTCAAATATATATTTTTTTTAGGCGTGAAGCGTGGATAGAGGCATGCGGCAGAGCGGACTTGAAAATGAAAACTGATCATCAATTGAACAACATGCGAGTATGCTGCTTGCATTTTGAGAAATACATGTACGTCCCCGGGGAGAATCAATTAAAAGATATGGCTGTACCGACGTTGATGTTGCCGCCATCCTCGGCGTTTTCTGTTTACACTCAAACGGACTTTGAACATAATAAAACGACAACGTATCAAGGATTTCAAGAAACGAGCACAAAGATCAAGATAGAAGTTACTGAAGCTGATACCGATGTTGAATATGGCATGACACATCCAAATGAGAACAGTGCCAAAAGAATAAAAATTGAAAATGATATGGAAACTGGTTATAGACTTAGTGGCGGAGAAACCGGAATAAGTCAGTGTCCAGATGTTTCACTAGAGCAGTTTTTGCGGGGATGTGAGTTGTATCTGACACCGGAGTTGAGGCAGTATGTTAGAACGCAATTAATAATACCACATTGACCAATGACCAACAAAATTGTCTTTATTAATTACAAGTTTAGGGGTTTAAATCGACACGCCCTAAGAAAAAGTGTGTATCTGCCTGATACTTAGTTATGCGACTATTGCATTTTCGTAATCTACGGTATCGACTTTATCATTTACATTAAGAAAAACAAGAAAAAAGTGGTCGGAACATATTTTTTCCCAAACGTAGAACTAACTATCTACATTCATTGCTAAAAAAACTTCAGAGCAAAACTTAATATTTGCCTCTTATTCAATATTACGCGGGAACCCATTGATCGGGTGGAATAAAAAGTATGTGTAAATACCAATTACACTTTTATTTTAAAAGTAAGTCACTATGAACAAGTTTGCATCTGCCATATACAGATTACTTAATAAGGCAGTCAATAAAGATAAATGAGTATCAACCACTACCAGGCTTTATCTTGGGAAAGGCTGTACAATATCTGTCACTTCACCAAAACTTGGAACTACATATATTATGTATATCTGGCAGAAACTGTTTCGTCAAAGTTAAATATACGTAGAACAAGTATGTATCTGCTACTTGTACGTCAGACTTTGACGAAATATTACCACGTATAAGTGAATAACTGTAATTATTACGAAACTACCGTATTTAATAATATGTAAAAAATCACGAAAACATATTGTCACAATATTGTACTCCATGCCAAATTTCAATCCTCTGGTATATATAGTTACCACGCAATTGCGATTTTAAATTTATAGAAACTTTAAAACGCTCTCCTGTAAAATTTGGTTTTTGGAGATACACACTTTTTCTTAGGGTGTGTCGAAATGATATCTTGGCTCGAACTGAACCAATAAGGTATGCTATGTTGTGTGAATAAGTTTACGTGTAATAAAAACTGTTGTGTCCTGTGTTTTTCTTTATTTCAATTTATTTGAACATGAGTTAAAATCTTGTTAAACATACATACATAAATCACGTCTTTATCCCTTACGGGGTAGACAGAGCCTAAGGTGACAAGACCTAAAGACCACGTTTAGCATAGCGTATGGGTGGAAAGGGGAATCTAAACAGTGATGGATTGCTAGCCACATCGCCTATATAACATGATCGCTAAGTTTTTCGCCCAATCCCTCGATGGGCTTTTACCATCTGCGCGGGAAGAGTAGCAATCGGTACATTCTGTGTTTTTTCTTTGCTCCCAGACCAACATGTAAGATCTTGTTTAAACACCTATTTAATTTTATTAAGAATCCCAGAATTATTTTATTTAAAAGGAAATAATACGATCATGGAGGCTGAATGACATATTTAAGTGCGCGCCATAAGTAAAATCGAAGGAATAAAAAAAATTGTTCTTAATTTTGTCACGGTAACACTCCTATATAATGTTGTTAAGCGTTTAAAAATGTTTGAGATCAAATTAAAAACGCTGTTCGTGAATGTTTTTTAAAGCTGGCAACTGTAACCGTATATGTCAAACTGACATTTATTTTTCTGCGATTGTTGTCGTCGCAGCTTAAATAAATATTTTAAATCAAAATAACATTGTTAGCCACAATAAACTTTGCTGTAAAGGAAATGCTGTACCCACCCATTTCATTAATTCATAGTATTTCTGCCGAAAATCCTTTTCGTTCTCCACCTACTGCCCATTAGATTCGTGTCACCTTCGAGTTATTTTTGCGTACGAATTACCATTTTCTTATGTAAACAATAATGGAAAATTGTTCTATTCTATTCTCCCTTAATGGCGTGGAAAATTGTTGGGAGGAGGCGCCGCAAGTTTCTCCGGACTACTACCCGCATTACGATCTATTCAAGAGCTCGATTTTCTACGACACTGATAATTTTCGAGTTTCGTACTTGTCGTACCGATATGACGACTGCTCGCCCACTGAGTCAGGTACGCGGTGTTGTGAGGAGCACGAGAAGAGCGCGGAGCCCCCCGACAAGCCGGCGGAGGCGCAGCCCCCCGACAAGCCTGCGGAGGCGCAGCCCCCCGACAAGCCGGCGGAGGCGCAGCCCCCCAACAAGCCGGCGGAGGCAGAGCCCCCCAACAAGCCGGCGGAGGCGGAGCCCCCCAACAAGCCGGCGGAGGCGGAGCCCCCCAACAAGCCAGCGGAGGCAGAGCCTCTCGACAAGCCGGCGGTGGTGGAGGCGGAGGCAGCCGTGACTCCGCCCCCCGAACCACCCACACCCATAATTATAACTAAGGAGGAATTGTATCGAGATCCAGACCTTTTTGAATGTAAAAATGAAAATGCGTACGTATTCGGTTCATTATTTGGTAAATAAGACTAAGTTAAGCTTTTTTTAAGATTTAGCTTCATATAATCCCTGAAGTGGACGCACTCCCCGAACATGTAATAAGTGCACCTTCGGTGAATAGTTTCAAAAATAGATTGGACGTTCATTTAAAGGACCAAAGAACACAAGGTGCAGTGATATACACGCATCAGCTCAAAGAGCTGCTAGTGTATAATTTATAATAATAATAATAATAATAATGCTGCTTGTAATTGTTTATTCCGGATATTTTATTATTATATTTAGTCCGGATGGGGAAATTCACACACACCATTGAATGGCTTCACAGATGTGTGCAGGTTACCTCAGGATTTTTTTCTTCACCGAAAAGCTTATGGCAAATTTCAAATGTAATTTTGCACATCAATTCCATAAAACAAAGAAGTGCGAACCCGGGATTCGAAACCATGACCCTCTGCTTGAGAGGCCACAGGTCAAACCACTACGCTACCACGGCTTCTGCTGAAATGTCAGCCAAATTCTTTAATAATTTATGTGGTTGACCACCGGATAGCCTAGTGGTTAGTGACCCTGACTATGAAGCTAGAGGTCCCGGGTTCGATCCCCGGTCGGGACAGATATTTGTATGAAAAATACGAATGTTTGTTCTCGAGTCTTGGATGTTTAATATGTATTTAAGATAAGATAAGATAAGATAATTTATTTTGCAAATTGGCCGCTAAGGGCTCTTTTACATGTCTTTTGAAACTACCAGCACATTCGGAAAGACCATCATTGCCAAGAAGAATGCGCCGCAAGAAACTTGGCAGAAAGTCATTTTTTCAAATAAAAATACAGTAACTAAGAATACTTAAATTCTACTTACATTAAATACATTTATATAAGGGATGTATAAGGTCCCCGAGCCTTAAATTATATTAATCTATAAATAGTAGAGATGTATAAAGTCTCTACTGGTCAAAAAAAAAAATAAAAAACAAAAAATAATAATAATAATAGTAAGTTCAGTGGAGGTGTAAAACGCCTCCACCGTCAAATAAACTAATTGGAGATGTCTCCAATGTCGCAGGAAAAAAAAAAATATATATAAAACAAAATTATGAAATATACATTTCATGTCAAGTAAGTAACCAATAAGCTTTTGGATTCCGAAGGTAAGCTTACGTCTGCCGCCCCTAATGTTGGCTTTCACGCACTCATGTCCTGCTCTGAAAGCAGAGCGGTACCGAGGGCATGTCTCGCTTCCGTCCCCACAGGCACACTATGGGAACGTTTTAGGAACTTCGACGTCGCTAGCCTGCAACTAAACAGTAAAAGAAAAAAAAGTAAAAGAAATAAACCGGAAATCCATAAGCTTAACAATATACCTACCTAATACCTAGTATGTATCTATCTGTATAAGTATGTTTATCCGTTGTCTAGTGCCCATATTACAAGCTTTGCTTAGTTTGGGGCTAGGTCAATTGGTGTAATTTGTCCCAAGATATTTATTTATTTATTTATTTATAATTGCATTGCAGCCAAGCCTTGCTCCAGCCTGAGCCTCCGTTCCTGTCCGACTCACAGCCATGGGGCTACGATTGGACAACGCAAAAATGGGTGAAGGCGGACCATGATGGACTCGTCGTGAAACAGAAAGGAAAGCGGAACGAGAACTGGAAAAATAAGAAGAAGCTCTACCAGCAGCTTGTAAGCACACCGAGACTTCCCATCAGCAAGGCAGAAACGTAAGTGAATTGAGGACTACAGTTTTTAGGTTAGGTACCACATCAACGGAGGACGGATGACCAATGGGGTCGTAAGGTCTTCGAGTGGAGACCACGTACCGGCAAGCGCAGCGTGGGACGTCCACCCACAAGGTGGACCGATGACCTCATTAAGATCGGAGGATCGCGCTGGATGCAAGCCGCTTCCAACCGGTCTTATTGGAGGTCTAAAGGAGAGGCCTATGTTCAGCAGTGGACTTGTAATGGCTGAGATGATGATGATGACCACATCAACATACCAGTGGCCTGATAATAAAGTGGGGGTGTGAGTTGGGTTACCTCCACATGTGGTCAAGAGCTGCGGTTCGTTTTTGGATACGTCCTGGGGGAAGTGCAGTGCTTGATGCGGTGCACCCTGGGCATCGGCTAACGATTTCTTGGCAGTTTCTGAGGGATATGATTGTCTGTTGGCTAAGAGCCCGCGGGGGGGGGAACCTTGCCGACATTTTGTCACAAGATTTGTGAATTATATTTTTGTTACTATGACATTGGCGAAGTTGTCGTCGCTATAACGACTTGATGCGCCGCAAATAAGAAGATAATAAAGTGTCCGTCCATAGATCATATTGAAAGGAAGGAGGTAAGTACGGAAAAGAAAATTTTAAAATGTAGCCAGGTGAAAAAGAAACTTAAAAAAAAAAAATTGGATTAATGAAACTGAGCCTAAATAAAAAAAAGCAATCCTAAATGTACTAGTGTTACATTCCTAGTGCCACAGTCAGAATACAAGAGAAAAGTGGCAATGTTTTTTTTTTGGGGGTGGAGGGGGGCTGGTATAGGGCATCATATGACATTTCAACTCAATATATCGATCTAATGTTTTGATGTGAAAAAGAGAAATGCGCGGTAAATAGTTTTTCACAAGAGAATGGGCAAAAACTTAGAAATCATGTTATGGGCGATGCGGCTAGCGACCCATCACTATGTTGCACCTTTCCATCCTTACGCCCACAATCATGCTAAACGTGGTCTTTAGGTCTTGTTACATCAGGCTCTGTCTACCCCGTAAGGGTTAAAGACGTGATTTGTGAATGTATGTATAGTTGTTCACTGTTCATTCTAGAAAGAGTATCTCGCACGCGACAAAGCTTTCTCGCGCTCTTATGCCAGTCGTGTTCATAGACCCCAATTGGCACTGTTAATTTTTTTCGTATGCTCCAATTTGAAAACCATTTCGAGGAAAACCATCATTTATCCGATTTCAAAAATACTTTATGATTGCAGATATTTTTGTAAAAGTACTTTGAACCTTTGTTTGACCGAACGACCCGGTTTTTAGACAGAATCCAGCATCGAATGTTTGCCACAAAAATGAAAAAAAAAAGTTTAGCTATGGCAACTGTCACGTGTCACTGTCAAATCGACAAAACCATAGACAAAGCCGTTTTTTTTTTAGCCAGCCGAACGAAGGCGATTGGGATTCTGTCTAAATTCACGAATTATCAAACAGCGAAAAAATATTTATTATTAATTAACAAAGCTACGTAAAAGCATAACATTCAAATTAGTTGCTTGAAATAGTCCATTTTATCAAATAAAGGTGTTAAAAGCACAGCTTAAAAAAATGAACAATGCCAATTGATGAAAATTAGTCCCCGTGCTGGTCTTGGTGATGTGGTAGTCCTAGATGTAAGGGTTGTTTTTTATTGCAGCATAATGCAGAAGATGGGGTGGCGAGGCGGCGCTCTCGGGAAGACCGGCGAGGGTATCGTGGAGCCCGTCATTCCAGAATCTCAATACGTAAGTTATCTATACATTATAATATAACTAGCGACCCGCCCCGGCTTCGCACGGTATATTATGCATGTATTATACATTATAAACCTTCCTCTTGAATCACTCTATCTATTAAAAAAAACCGCATCAAAATCCGTTGTGTAGTTTTGAAGATATAAGCATACATACGGATTTGGGGACAGAAAAAGCGACTTTGTTTTATACTATGTAGTGATAGTGATAGTGATTCTAGGCAGACGAAGTCCCGGGCAGAAGCTAGTCTATTATATAAAAATGAATCCTTATTTCCCTTGGTCACGGCATCACGCGTGAACGGCTGGGCCGATTTTGCTAATTCTTTTTTTGTTGTGTTCGTCATTGTCAGGAGAAGGTTCTTATTTAACAATATTTAAAAAAACTGGTACGGGGCAAAGCCGCGTGCAACAGCTAGTTTATAGTTTTTTTCAGTTAAAATGACGAAAATGCACAAAATGTGTCACTTAAGCCTAGAAAGTATCCCCTCCTATTGATTATTGTTTATTACCTGAACTGGACCCTTTTAAGTATAATAGGTGTATTGTTTTCCAAATACAATTACAGTGCGGCTAACACTCAGGTAAAAATGTCTTATACCTACTATTAAAAAATTGTACAAGGTGATATTGACACAGTATATAATTATTATAATTACACATAAACGGATAACTCACGTATAAAAGTCGAGTGATGCTCGACATGTTTCGGACCTTTTCGAAGTCCTTTTTCCAAGAGCGCTCGCCCCGGCGGCAGCGACACGAACACTGCGCGCCAGCGCTCTGCTCGCGCGGCTGTTCGACGCAACTGACAGCGGCGCACAAAAAAAAACTAAAAAAAAAAACTGGAAAAAGGACTTCGAAATAGTCCGAAACATGTCGAGCATCACTCGACTTTTATACGTGAGTTATCCGTTTATGTGTAATTATGATTGAGTCTCACGGTAGTTTCATATAATTATTATTTTAGAAACGCACCTCGTCTAGTGTAATACCGACCAACAATATCAAAACTATCAAGATTGTTTGTTCACGGTATACTTTGGGACTATAATGGGAGACACCTGCATAATTGTTTTACAACCCCATTTGAAGATAACAATTAAACAATAGATGTTGGTTTTAAGTACTTTTCGTTTCATACGTTTCGGAGGGGATAATTTCTAGGCTTACGTGCAACATTTATCTTCTACAAATATACGAAAGTAATCCCTACTAATATTATAAATGCGAAAGTAACTCTGTCTGTCTGTCTGTTACCTTTTCACGCTTAAACCGCTGGACCGATTTAGTTGAAATTTGGTATACAGATAGTTTTAGTCCCGGAAAATAGAATGTTTGGATGTTTGTTACTTTTTCACGCCAGAACGGCTGGACAGATCTGGATGAAATTTGGAACATACATAGATTATAGTCTGGAATAACACATAGGCTACTTTTTATCCCGGAAAATTGCATAATTCCTGCGGGATAGCGATAAACGAATTCTATGCAGACGAACAGCTAGTACGTAAATAAAAATAATTGTATTGTATGCCGAAAAGGCCTCATATAATTCTGGAAAAGTGCTGATATTCTTCAAACTGCTGGACCGATTTTTACCAAACATGGCTCAGAACCACCGCAGGGAAACTGGCTTTCGAATAAATAAATCCGCATCAAAATCAGTCCATCCGTTTGACAGCTACGATTTCACATGTCTGTCATCTCACACGCACAAGCATCGACATCCGACTTATAAAATAAAAAAAATAATAAAAAAGTCCATTTATTTCGTGTAACTAAGTGACTTATGCCAGAGATCGGACAAATTTGCGTCATTGCTCGCAATAATGTGGACATGACTCCAAAATTAATCAAATATGTCAAAATACATATAATAACAATAAGTATATCCACGGACGTTTTATACCCATACAACTAGAAAACTTTTTTGTCAGAAATAATAATCATATCTAGCAGGATCGTGATTTTTTTACTGTATAAAAAGATTTACGAGAACGACAACTGCCACTTTAATTAACATTTTGCTAATAATTTTATGCATGTGTAATTTTTTATCTCCGCGAGTTCAAATTTTGTTTCGAGAAATTAATTAAATGATTTATTATTTGATTAATTTTTGAGCCATGTCCACATTATTGCGAGCAATGACGCAAATTTGTCCGATCTCTGCTTATGACCCCCGTGTTTTGTGTGTAATGTGCGGGGCTGTAAGTGTGTGCGTGTGCGCAGAGCTTCGCCGCGCAGGGCGGCTTCGCGCGGCGCACGACGCCGCCGCCGCGCCTGCCGCCCGCCGGCGGCCGGTGCTCGCGCCGCGACGCCTTCCGCACCAACGTGCTGCTGCACGTGCTGTACTTCGTGAGGGACGACACAGAGGTCAGCCCTACTGTTTATTATATTCTTTACTTTTTTTTCTTAATAAGGAATGGCGGTTCCTATGGGCCGGGCTGTGTTCCCACCCGACTACTTAGCCATAGAAATGTTTTGTAACTTTTGAGAGAGAGAGAGAGAGAGAGAAACATTTATTTACACATATTCGATACACGTCGATATAAAATAAGGAGAAATACAATATACTAAGGAATAGTACCGATATGGTGTAAAATGGACCCCACTCAGCATAATGTTGCGGCAAGCCGCAACGCTGTTTTTCTGTGGGACCCAGATAAAATTATAAAAACTAAAACTAAAAACTAAACACAAAAAAAACTACTACTTTTAGTTTGTATTATGGTTTATCGAGGGTTAATGTGATGCATTACATATATCAAAATGATTGAAATTGATAATTATCTCACTACAATAGCCAAATCAACGTTTGGCTTGACTTGTTTCGGTTTAATTGGCTTAATGCGATTGAACTGATCGAGTGTTGCCATACATACTTCCGTGTATTTGTCAGCTTGTTTGTGAAGTGCTTTCCACTGGCGTTCGTGTCGCCACAGTGTATGTGTTTTTTGTGTTTAGTTTTATAATTTTATCTGGGTCCCACTGAAAAACAGCGTTAGCAACATTATGCTGAGTGGGGTCCACTTTACACCATATCGGTACTATTCCTTAGTATATTGTATTTCTCCTTGTTTTATGTCTACGTGTATCGAATGTGTGTAAATAAATGTTTCTCTTTCTTTCTTTCTTTCTTTCTCTTTCGATAGATGAATATTGACTGTTACCAAGGCCGTGGTTTAGCTGTCCCTTGTGCAGTAGGTCTAACAATCAATTTCATAGCCACAAACCTTGAGGGAGCCGGCTTTGACCGCTGTGTAGAGTCCGTGTGTAGAGTCTTTTAGCCACCGCCGCTTAGTAAATAAATACGCACCAGCGAAGACTATACGTGATGTTATATACACTAATTACACTTTTACACCAAACATTACACACATTAATTTACAATAGTTTAAACATACATCCTACAAGTCCAGGGAAGGTTTGGACGGTAAGAAAATAGTAAAAAAAACAGGAATGCAGGTGAAGCCGCGGGCAACAGCTTGCAATGAACTCGGCGGCAAAAAATGTGGCCCTCGTATATGTAGGTATCAGTGGCGTGGTGTCAAGTATACCAGAAGGCAAGCCGAAGGTAATTTAACTAGCCTTTTCCTCTAATTCTGCACAAAGTGCCCAACTGCCTTAAAATAGGCCGGTGGGAATCGAGTTCTATAGACGCCACGGCACTGGTAGGTATGCAATATTAGTAATTTGGTACGGAGACTAGGCCAAATTTTGTCCTACTGAATATACATGAAGATTAACCCCCTTATTCATAAACGCTCTATAGGCTTCTTCTAACGTAGCAATCGTTTGTCCTTATCTGTGAAAGGTAAATGTCTAATTGACAAATAAGGACAAACGATTGCTAAGTTAGCAGAGGCCTACAGAGCGTTTATGAATAAGGGGGTATATGTCTATGGAGACTAATGCTAGGCGGACTAATGCTAGGGCTACTTCTAGAAAGACTTATGCTATGATGACTACTAACACTACTGCTAGGTTGACTTCTACGATTACTGCTAGGAAAACTGATGCTAAGCGTTAGTAAAAACTCAAACCAACGGGGTTATTACGTATCTCCAGATAGAGCTGCTCTTCGACTGCGCGCTCCGCCAGCACGAGCGCCGCTTCATCCACACGCTGGTGCACAACGTCATCAACGACCAGAACGTGTCCGCGCTCAACTCGATCGCGCAGTACGACCTCGTCGACGACATCTGCCGCTGCAACCAGTACGAGCTGTGCACGGCCAGCGACGGCGAGCCGCCGCAACGGTGAGTTTACTAGTGCTAGGACATCTGCTACGTAGACTAATGCTAGGGGGACTAATGCTTTGTGGACTAATACTAGAACTACTGCTAGGGAGATTAATGCTACAAGTATTCTGCTAGGAAGACTAACGCTAGGTGGACTAATGCTAGGAGTACTAGAAAGACTAATGCTGTGGTTACTACTAACACTACTGCTAGGTGGACTACTTCTAGGACTACTGCTAGGAAGACTAATGCGAAGAGGTGTACTGTTAATAAAACTAACATTGGTACCCCTGCTAGGGAGACTAATACTAGAAGAAATACTACTAGTAGGACAAATAAAACAAAAGTGCAACTTTAAAATATTTTGAAACAATTTCCAATATCACAAAACAAGTCTGAAGTGGAATTTCGCTGTTCACACATAATGTTATCCCTTTGTAATTGATTTGAATAAATAAATAAAAAAAAAAAAAAAAAGTGATCTCATCTGAAGCACTTTATCTCTTTGAAATAATTAGGCTATAGGAGGATTAGGAGCTATGTAACTAGTTACAGGTATACTTTGTTATATTCACAGGCAATTGAGTATATACAAAGAAGCACCTGAACATGTATACCTTGTGACGCCTGATGACTTCCAACCAAAAACAGACGACCCTGCAAATGAATCTGAGGGCTCCACTGAGAACCCTAAACATGATGACAGTATAAAAATATATAGTACCACAGCAATCAATGAAGCACAAGATACAGCAGGTAAGGATATGGATGACGATGAAAATCCATTCCTGAAAAGCATAAAGAAAAGCATCAAGAAAGACGAACCGAAAAGCATCACTAACAAGTTTGAGAAAGAAGTTGTTGAAAAATTTCCCAGCGTCGAAGATAAAATGGTGGAGTTTTTCCTTGAGTTCGCTGAGGCTGAAGAGTATAAAGAGTTAAGGTTTTTGGGGAAGTTTACTCCTGAACAGATGGGAGTTGTGAATGATCTACTGAACGATGTCGCTACGTGTATAGAAGACGTGGACAGTTTTAAAGGGAACAAGGATATATTGAAGGTGTTCAAAACAGGAAACGTGAATTTACGACTCGAGGAAGGATTGAACGGGACAACTGAGTAAGTACCTGTATTATCACCAGAGATCGGACAGATTTGCGTCATCGTTCGTAATAAAGTGGACATGACTCAAAAATTAATCAAATAATTAATCATTTAATTAATTTCTCGAAATTAAATTTGAACCCCCGGAGATAAAAATTTACACATGCATAAAATTATTAGCAAAATGTTAATTAAAGTGGCAGTTGTCGTTCTCGTAAATATTTTTATATAATAAAGAAATCACTTATTATTATTTCTGACAAAAAAGTTTTCTAGTTCTATAGGTATAAAACGTCCGTGGATATACTTATTCTTAATATATGTATTTTGACATATTTGATTAATTTTGGAGTCATGTCCACATTATTGCGAGTAATGACGCAAATTTGTCCGATCTCTGATTATCACATGATGATCAATGTAAACTTCGCTAATGTACTAGAATAACGTAACAAAATCCGGCTTTCCAGTTATACCCCCTTATTCATAAACGCTTTATAGGCCTCTGCTAACTTAGTAATCGTTTGTCCTTATTAGTCACTTTGACATTTACCTTTCACAGATAAGGACAAACGATTGCTAAGTTAGCAGAAGACTGCAGAGCGTTTATGAATAAGGGGGATAGTGTCTGAACCTTATGTCGTAACCAGAGGGCTAAATTTTCGCGTCAAAACATAACACTGTTGCAATCTGTGGTTAAATAACTTTATTCCTCAAAGAATTCAAGAAACCTTCTACATATAAGGGGGCGTCCATTAATTACGTGAGGTTTTTGGGGGTTGGGGGGGGGGGGGGGGAGGGGGGTCGAGCCGAATCTTACTAAATCTCACTTGGGGGAGAGGGGGGTCTCGGCAAATATCACGTAATTTTTTTTAGCAGAAAATGGTGTAAAACTGCGTGAAAATTAAGTTAAATTAAAGTTGAATGAAAATAAAAAACGTCTTGAATAAAATATGACAAAATCTGACACAATTATATTTGTCTATAAATCCAATACTTTTATACCCAAAGTACAAGTTTTGAAAAATCTCACGTGAGATTGGGGTAGGGGGGAGGGGGTCGAGAAAAATCTTACGACATCTCACATCGGGGGAGGGGTGGTCAAAAAATCCTTAAAAATGCCTCACGTAATTAATGGACGCCCCCTAAGGCTTATTCAATTAATTGTTTTAATTAATCCTTTCGCAGAATCCACAAGGTGCCGCCTGAACCTAGCTCGAAGAATATTGAGTAATCAGTTATAAGGGTAATCATAAAAATGTACAGTCGATTTGAAATAACTAACCGTGATACAACAAATGGGAACAGTGCTAACAGTTCTCTGATACGGCATTTTTTAGCAATTAACGCATTCGCTGCTGACGCATATATGCGTTTTAGTGATGCATCAAGCTGCTTTAACAATGAGTTTAAAGCCACCGATTTTGACGTAAATGACAAAAAGCTATGAAATAAATGTCAAAATCGTTATTGTTAAAGTAACTTGCAACTCACGTTTAGGGCTTGTGTCACCAGTCTTTTAAGTTCTAGTTATCTTAAGTGTATCATTCCGTCTCTATTTATTACTACGAAACAGATAACGTCGTCATAGATAACTGACACTTAGATAACTGTAACTTAACAGAGAGCGGTGAAACTTTCACCCAGCGCCGCTGCCATAATTTAGTATCCATTCGTACGCACATGTGCGTTTGTGGCGGATTGACGAAGTCGCAAATGACAGATTGCAGCGAATGCTTTAAGTGCCTGTTTAGTGCAATATTTCAACAATTTAGCAATCCATATCGACCTGTTGTCTCTTCAGTCGTTCGCATTTGAACTTGAACTACAATGAAGAGTTGAACATGATCAGACTAAACGCATTCACTGCCGCCGACGCGTATATGCGTTTTCGTAACTTCCGCTCGGTGCCGCTGTTATAACTTTACAGGCAATTGAACGCGCATGCGCGTCAGCCACACCTGAAGTCTCTGGTTTGGCAGCGAATGCGTCAATGTGAGTTACACCGAGTTACTTAATAATAAGTAATAACTATAACGATAACGAGTTCATCATCTCATCTCTAGCCTATATACGTCCCACTGCTGTACACAGGCCTTCTCTCACAATGAGAGAGCTTGCGTTGTTGCGCGGCCCGGAGTGGATTGGGAACTCTGCCCTCCTAAGGAAAAACGCAGTATGTACATATGAGCTGCATACTGACTTACTGCATTTTTCCTTTGGACGGCAGAACTACATTCACCATTGAATGGGGGCTATCGCGTGTGAATTTGCCACTAGAGGCGCTAGTGTCGCGTGAGGACCAATAACATTCACTTTTCACTGGTTTCGGCGGGCTTCGTGACATAAATTATAATTTCTTTCATTTACCTGTTGAAAAGTGATCTCCTTCGTGAAATTATCGCCAATATAGGATTATTTGGCGATGAATGTGAACGCTTTAAAAAGTTAAAATTAAAGATAGTTATTTATAATTAACTAGCGACCCGCCCCGGCTTCGCATGGTATATTATGCATGTATTATACATATAAACCTTCCTCTTGAATCACTCTATCTATTAAAAAACCGCATTAAAATCCGTTGTGTAGTTTTGAAGATATAAGCATACATAGGGACACAGGGACAGAGAAAGCGACTTTATTTTATACTATGTAGTGATAACATTTATTAATATAATTTGCATACAAAAGTGCAACAGATAGAACGCTATATTAACTCGTTATCTTGGACATGGTATATATCCGACGAGTGTGACGTATTTTTCTTAGGTTTTCTGTCAAATCGTCAAAACCGTTGGTTATGGTTATACGTTATTGTTAAAGAACTTGGTATAACTCGTGGTTACACTTTTTAACTGTACAATGCTGGGCTTACTGGAGTTGCCAAATACTGGAAGCTGGTTGGCTGTTACAGACAGGAACCTATGGGCTTAATTTTATGACAGATAGGGTAGGGAGTTGCTATATCGATAAACTCAATTGACATTGTTCATTTTTTTAGGCTGTGCTTTTAACACCTTTATTTGATAAAATGGACTATTTCAAGCTTTGTTAATTAATAATAATTTTTTTTCGCTGTTTGATAGTTCGTGTATTTAGACAGAATCCCAATCGCCTTCGTTCAGCCATTTAAAAAAAACGGCTTTGTCTATGGTTTTGTCGTGACAGGTGACAGTTGCCATAGCCAAACTTTTTTTTCCATTTTTGTGGCAAACATTCAATGCTGGATTCTGTCTAAAAACCGGGTCGTTATGTCAAACAAAGGTTAAAAGTACTTTTACAAAAATATCTGTAATCATAAAGTATTTTTTGAAATCGGACAAGATAAATCGGATAATTGATGGTTTTCCGCGAAATGGTTTTCGAATTGGAGCATACTAAAAAAAATGAACAATGCCAATTACCTTATATAGTACCTTGTCAAATGAATCAAGATTTTTTACTTCTTGATTTTTCATGTTTACTTTTACGGTTTGACCGTTAGAAATTAAATTTCTAAACGACACTGAAAACTGTTTGTAATTGTGTCGTACATTCAAACAAGCGTAAGGGATAAAGACGTGAGTAATGTATGTATGTATGTATATTTAAGACCACGGCGGCTAAAGGGTTATATAGAATTATAACTCAATTCCAATCCAGTATAATTATTACCTAACTCGCTCGCAATCGGCATCGTGTTCATTTTGACAGTTCTTGTATGAATGTGACAGCTAGCTGATTCCGATGCCAATTGTCAGCCCATACATGAACTGTCAAAACGAACACTATGGCGATTACGAGCGAGTTAGGTTAGCCTACTTGTTTCAAAAAGATTTTTAAAATTTTACTCATATTTTTTTTTCTTTATTAATGTCCCATACTGTTGTTATAAACAATCATTCGTCTTCAGAACAATGTTAATAAAAATCACAATCACGAGGGCGGGCACTAGTATATGGAAAAACATCGACAGTAGAGTTTATCGATGTACTAACTTACCGTCATACCTAGGAGACGTTTTGGAAAAAGGTCAGTAGGCTTATTACCTAACTCGCTCGCAATCGCCATCGTGTTCATTTTGACAGTTCATGTATGGGCTGACAGTTGGCATCGGAATCAGCTAGCTGTCACATTCATACAACAACCGTCAAAATGAACACGATGGCGATTGCGAGCGAGTTAGGTAATAAGCCTACAGGTCAGGAGTACCTGAAACCGACGAGCATGTATGATGAGATTGATGAATGTGGATGAAGCGAAAGAGGTATGTCAGGATCGTAGCGATAAAACAAACTAGTCTGCTTACCCCTGTATGAAACAGGCGTGACGGTATGTATGTTACCGTTATAGGCAAGCGAATTAGCTCGTTGTAGAGATAGGAAAACAGATGGTCGTTGAGGCCGAAAGGTTTTCTAGTTATCTAGGGTCCACCAACGAGGACAGATGACCAGTAGGCTTATTGTCTAACTCGCTCGCAATCGCCATTGTGTTCATTTTGACAGTTCTTGTATGAATGTGACAGCTAGCCGATTCCGATGCCAATTGTCAGCCCATACGTGAACTGTCAAAATGAACACGATGGCGATTGCGAGCGAGTTAGACAATAAGCCTACTGGTTAAACGTGAGGGTTCACGGTGGATGCCGAGGCTACTGGAGGGCTATGCGGGAGGCCTGTCCAACAGTGGACGTCCTATGGCTGATATTTATTTATTTATTTTATTTGGGGCATCAACAGCAATACAGTACATTATAATGAGACTTAAACTCGTCGCAAAATAAAAGGCCCGTTTTGACGTTTGTCTTCGCGACGTAACTAGTGATATAACCATACGACTCGGTACTCGATACTCACGATAAATCGATTCCAGTTTGGATGAGTACTTGATCGATTTGAATATATATTGTAAAGTGCATTGGATTAAAGTTCTGTTTAGAAAATTTAACTTAAACTGATGTTGTAGATTTTGAAATGATACAATGTTACAAGCTCATAATTTTCAGTAAAGATCACTACACAGCTGGTGAAATTCAGTAATTAATTGATGTTGAAATTCAGTGAAATTCAGTAATTAATTGATTGATGAACACTAGTATTTAAATAAATAAAACCGGCCAAGTGCGAGTCAGCCTTAAAAAAATATCTTGATCGATTTATTTTTTTCTTTAACCGATTATTATTAGTCTGTGGACAGTATGAAAAAATCGTTATGCACAGCACTTAGCTGAGTGGGCGGTACCCATCAATGAAAAATGTAATTACCTTCAGAACATTTCGATCGGTAAAAATTAGAGAACTTCATAGGCGTGAACTGTCAAAACGGGCCTATTATTTTGCGACGAGTTTAGGTACTAAACAAAAAGCCAATGACAGATGACCACAGAAATACAGTTAAGCGGAGCATACTTAAAACTAACACAGAAACAACAAATTCCATTTATCATGAAATCAAGCTAAAAAACGATACCTATTGTTAGTGAGTGAGTCCACAAACATCGTGTGTGTGAGTGTGTGATATGATGATGACTTGTCATAAAATTTAGCCCCAGAATTCCTGTCTGTCACACTCGTGACTGGCGTTATAGACTAACAAAAATGCATTAGCCAATAGCGAGTGCCCTTGGTTCCTAATAGGAACTTCCTATTGGCTGCCGAATTTTAGTAACATTTTACAGCTAGAAAGAGAGGTGGTTTTTCCTTCTCGTTCATAAATATTGAAAGCTGCGCGGGAGCTGTGTGCTGCGCCAGATACTACTTGTCTTTTTCCTACTGTTCGTTCTAGAAGGAGACGGGAAATCTCGCGTTCGACTCAGCTCCCGTGCAGCCGCTAGCCGTGCAGTTTATGTCAAACTGAAAGATAAAGACGAAAAGAGGGTAATTTTGACCTCGATTATTAATAAAAAAAATGATCAAAAACCTTGTGTACTTTAGATAAGTAAATGTATGTATTTAATAGTTAATAACTATTATTATTATAAGGAAAGGGGTGGATAGGTAACTCTAATATATGTTGAGACTATATTCGTCCCTTTCTTACTTGACAACAGTAAGCGAGAGCGCAATAACAGCCTCGACTCTTTATGAAACCTAATATTCTCAGTGTAACATGTTTATATGTGTCAATTCTAGAATTAACTTAAATGAATGCTACCACGTTCATAAAAGGGTTATTTTTGAATACTCTAGAAATGACACATGGGATTCATACACATTGAATCTGTCCACGAATCTTTTTCTTATACCTTTAAGTTTAATAATTCGTTGATTTACTAAGTATTTAATAGAAAATCTTGAAAAGTATTAATGGAATTTTAACTTGGATTTAAAATGTAAAAGAATATTTTTTGTACATAGAATATGTGTAACTGGTAAATGTGAGAATTATTAAACTTATTGTCGTACTTCGTTCATTTTACTGTGGCGATTTTAACGCTCGAGTCGATGTGTTTTCAAAATAAATTGAAAAAACACAAATTTATCTATCTGGTGGTTTTTGTGCAACAGTGAAAAGAAATCTAAACCGGTATGAAAATACAGGTATAGAACCGGTATAGGGTAAAATGGACGAAGTATTTTTTTACCCTCAAGTTAATGCAACTAGTGTAAAATATTTAATAAATAGGTTAGTACGAAACAGGCAGCTCTCCGCGAGTGTATAAATGTATGTGTACATGTTCGTCTTTGTAATTATAATGCGTATTCTAGTTTACATGTGGTCTGTCTCTTTCTTCGGAAGTCAAACTTCAGTGAGAAAGACAAAGCAAAAATATATTAATTTATTGAAATTTATTGAATACAAAATAAACAGCTTAACTCACAATCATAAGTCGAGGACGATACAAATAGTTTCAATCTTATCGAAATATCTTTTTCAAGGACCAGTCTAAGTCGCTCTCCGTGCTGATATTCTTCGAGCGCTCGTTGCGCGGCGCTGACGTAAACCCACCCATCCATGAATAAGTTTTCCTGATAGCATTGAAACTAGTTGGTAAACTATTTATAATCGTGATTTAAGCCGCTTAATCTGTAATCTTTCCAATTTGCTTGCTCACGTTTGGTTTTTGAAGAAACGGGGAGAATATTTGTTTTAGATAAATAGGCATATAATGGAGTAGTATTTTCGTATACCTCTGAACAATTCGTGTATAGTTGTCCACTGTATAGGCTAATTTACTTTTGCAATATTTATTGTTTTTTTTTTAGTAAAACGGACTATATCGCTTTACAGCAGATTCACTTACAAAAATGTCGTTGACAGTTCTGATCATTCATTAAATCATTCAGACTACTATTAAATTATAGCCAATATATTTTGCAATAACCCGATAACTGAATAACTCTAACCAGTATTTAATAGAGCATTTGACATCACCATTCCATTGACAATCTTTTTATGGGTTGTCAACAGGAATACGTTTTGGTTGTGTTTACAGAGCCAAAGCTTTTAGTACTAGCGTAGAGTGCGGATACTGTGGATTGCCCTTTGTATGCTAATATATTTCAGGGCAAAATAAACAGTTTGTTTTCTAGAGACTTATTTGAAAATAGTTTTAATTTATTCGCGATTAGTAACAATGTTTAATGAGCTCCCGATATTTTTATGCATACAATTGAGTCTTGAACCAACGCGAGCTCATTTAAGACAATCGAGAAGATGTATCTTGGTACTATTAATTGGTGTCAAGTACCCTATTAAAAAGGTAACTTAAATCTTTTAATACCGGTATGATACCGGTAATCTCTGTAAAGGCCGCATGGTGTTGCTTTAGCATCGTACGAACTGCTTTTATTTGAATGCGCCTGGTTATGGTATGAGTATACCGGCCACAGTTAAGATTACCGGTATTTTGTTACCGTTTTTCAATCCAGGGGTAGTCTCGTTTTACTAATTCAATGTGTACGATCGATCAAGGAAATGAATAATTAGTTACAATTTCTATTTAAAATACAGGGATTACTTGTATTGCTTTTCACTGAGGCTTTTAGTAGCACTGGTGCGAGTGGGATAGCCTAATAAATTACTGGCACTGGTATTTTGTAGGCAACGCATCTGTAATCCGGTGTTGCGGATGTCCACGGTAACCCGCTTACTGAGATAGACTACACGTATCTTTCTAGGATGAATATTGAATAGTAATAGTAGTCTATGTCGCGCCCGAGACAGCACTAGCGGTCCCTCGTGCTAACCGTGTTGTATAAATAAAACTTGATGCTTGAATTTTAGTAAGTCATTTCCTTGGTCGATTATTTTACAAGATGTTTAGTTATCAGATATAATAAGGGTGGGATTATCGAACTCGATGACAATTAATAAAAGGTTATATATAAATATATCACTTTATATGGAATTGTGGACCTTATTATATCTGATAGCGATGCTCTGTTAGCAACGTGTAAGTAAAAAACTTAAGAACATGACCGGTTGTGTGTGCGTAATGTAGTGTGTGCAAATAGACATATTAACGAAGAATTGATTGCTGTAAAAATGTCCTTTAGTTTGGTGAAAGCAAGAAATTAAAAAAAAAATGTTTGTTGCCACAAAAAAATTAAACAACAAAAAAATGCAAGGAAACATTGCTGTGCCAAAAGGTACCTAACTGTACCTGCTTTTTGTTAACTGTACAAGTTTCGAGTCAATCGGACCAACCGTTGAGTTCCCTCCTGCCCGTCGTGATCGGGCATCACAATTACACTACATTGTTGTATTGTCACCCAATTTACACAACGAAGAATTGCAGCTCAATCTGTCGAAGATTTCTGCTTCAAAAGCGAGTCGCAATAAACACACATACATACATTGCAGGTTAATAGCTTGTAATAACCAGAGATCGGACAGATTTGCGTCATCGTTCGCTATAAAGTGGACATAACTCAAAAATTAATCAAATAATTAATCATTTAATTAATTTCTCGAAATAAAATTTGAACTCCCGGAGATAAAAATTTACACATGCATAAAATTATCAGCAAAATGTTAATTAAAGTGGCAGTTGTCGTTCTCGTAAATATTTTTATATAATAAAGAAATCACGATCCTGCTAGATATGATTATTATTTCTGACAAAAAGTTTTCTAGTTGTATAGGTATAAAACCTCCGTGGATGTACTTATTCTTAATATATGTATTTTGACATATTTCATTAATTTTGGAGTCATGTCCACATTATTGCGAGCAATGACGCAAATTTGTCCGATCTCTGATAATAACAGAAGTTTCATATCAATTCTGTACATCACATACAACAGGTAATTTTCTTAAGTTTTTCACCTATAGTAGGTAGTGTCTACGTAACGTTCAAAGTTGGAGTAATGGGCCCACCACACTCACGCTATTCGCCGTCTCTTAAAACTTGGGTTTGATTGTAGTTACGCTCAACAGTGTGGACTGTTTTTGGGCACGTCAAAAACCACTGAAATTGTGCCTTGAGATGCAGTAATATCTATTTTATTGAATCAGGCGTTTGCGGAGGTCCATTTCAATGAACAAAAATTTACCTTGCTACTCCGTTACTCACATGCAAGATTGGAGCCTATGCGAAATATAGGTTTTAACATGCAACCCTCCCTCCACTGCCACATAAAACACATAATATAAGTCCCACAAACGTAACTATCTCCTGCGCCACACAAACACCGCGTTTCGATCCCTCTACGGGATCATTCTCAAAGTGCGCACAAGTGGTAAATCAGTCGTACCTAGGCGTAGAAGGATCGAAACGCGTCAGTGTTTTGTGTTGTGCAGGGGATAGTTAAGTTTGTGGGATTTATCCGTGGAGTCGAAAATGCCATGAACTTGTTCGAAAAAAGGATGGTACGGTCGTGCCGCTGCTCAACTTGGCGGGAGCACTGCCGTGCCCCCACATATATTTAGTGTAGCAAGGTGACTTTTTGTTCATTACAGTAATAACGTCAGAGGAAGCGTCACTATGTGTTTCATGCCATATCGGTCAGTGTCGTGCAGTGTGTCGCTAGGGTAGACAGGGTGGCGTGCCTAGACATCGTTAAGCCCAAGTTTTAGTATCAGTTTGATGACAATAGAGGATATGGCACGTCTGCTTGTTTTTAGATTCGGTCACTATTCTTATAGAAATAAAAGATATTTCGATAAAACAAGTACAGTCTGTGAGCGCTTAGAATATTAGGGTTTGTTGTCTCACTCACTCTTATGGGTTTGGTATTTGAATCGGTAGAGTGAAGCAGATAACCCGATTAGAATTCTAAGAGCACACGGACTGTTTCCGAGACAGTGGCGTAGCTACCTAGAGGCTAGGCGGTGCAGTGCCCCGGGGCCCTCAAGCTCAGGGGGCCCTCGAACCCTTACCAGGAATTTACGATCGGACTACAACTTTCGAGAACCTAACCAGTTCAGATAATAGTGGGGCCCCATTTTTTTATTTGCACCAGGGCCCTTGGTTACCTAGCTACGCCACTATTCCGAGATAAAGTATTTGAAATAAGAGCGCGCGACGCGGACGTTTTTATTTGCTGTCATGATCAAAATTTAAATAACGTGAGTGTGGAAGGCTCAGCTCCAGTCGCGCTTGGCTAAGTGGGTCTTTATAGCTTTAAATTAAAATAAGTTAGTTTAAGTTATTTACGGAACCCGCTCTTCGTATACGAGGTACCTATATAAGTTGATGCATTTTAATTTAGGCCTGTCGTTCATTAGCTAGTCGATTTGGTGACCCATATGTGTGGCACAACTTTTAGTAGCCAGTCCACCGTGACCCATATGTGGGCGCAAGCGGTTGGAACAGGTCCGCCGTGACCCATATGTGAGGCACAAACTTTTTGTAGGTGGTCAATCGTGACCCATACGTGGGGCATGAACTTGTTGAGCTAAGACAGCCTAAAAGCCGAGACATGGGCGTACCTCGTGGTTCTAGAATAAATGGAGTCGTTTTATGTACGTACGTACGTATTATAAATAGCTACTGTATAAGTACAGTCGGGGGCATAAATACAATACAATAACTCTTTATTGAACACAACATATAACAATCAAAACAGAAAAAGGTATACAGAATATTACAAGGTAACAATAGGCGGCCTTATCGCTACAGAGCGATCTCTACCAGACAACCATAATATGGTTTATCGATATCGATATTATCGATACAACAATAATTTCACCTTATTGTTTGTGGTATAAAGATGTGTAAATGTTTTTGATGATTTAGTAACGTACAGTCAAGTGTAATAATATGTACCTATCTAGATAAAGTTTCAAAAACAAGTACCATACGCTCTTACACCGGCGTAATAAGGTCGTGGGACATATTTTTGAGAAGTTCCTATCGATACTTATTTTTGCACTTGACCGTACATATATTTATACCCTTGACTGTACTAACAGCTCCACTCCAATGTACAGCCAGCTACAGGGACAAGGCACCCCGGTCGTATAGTAACACCTTTTCTCCGCTGATTGTACTAGCATAATGAACGACAGGTACTGTTGCGATCTACAGGATGTCCAGTAAAGGTGCGACCACACCAGTGCGTTTACGCAACAAAATGTATGAATAAACGGTGAGAACACGACGCCTACGATACGTGACTGTATACGCGGCGGTGTGGTTGCACCTTAAGTGTCAAATGAAATTTCGAAAGTATAAAGTCGTGCCAACTGCTAAGGCTAATTAAAGGGTCGGTTAATTAAAAAAAAAATCGAAACATGTAAATTTAAACCGTTTTTTTTACCCCTTCATTGGTACAGTCGAGCAAGTAATTGCGTTGCCATTTTTTTTGACAGTATCTACACCCGCAATGTATCCCGCTAATATTATAAATGTGAAAGTTTGTGTGTATGTTTGTTCGTTATTTACGCTGAAACGACTTGACGGATTTGGATCAAATGGAACGAGGGTAGCTGTTACCCTAGATTACAACATAGGCTAGCATAATTTCCCCGGGATAGCGATAAACATTTTAAAATTGCTAGTTCTACGCGGACGAAGTCGCAGGCAGAAGATAGTAATATACACACTTTAAGATCGCCTTTTTGTATTTTAATTTTTATTATTTTTCTTAGTTTTAAAAGAAACTAACGAGGCTCGAATTGGGTACAGTTGTTCCGACTTGTTAAGAAAAGGGTTAAAGAAGATGCTGGATGTTGCATTGTGATTTAAGCGAATCATACGATGGCAAAGTAATTTCTTGGTCGACTGTAAAATGATAATTAATTGGTCTAATTACCGGACACCCTGTAATTTTTGGTGGAAACGCAACCTCACCGGAATCAATTCAAGTATATACTATAGATATTTCGAAAACACATACTTTTTAACATTTGCTCCTACACTCCGCGCGCGAGCCGACGTACCGGGGGGTTGGGGAAGCGGGGGGCCGCCCGCGGTCTATTCCCACTAGCTCTATCAATAATAGAGCTTTACGCTCAATGAAACTACTGGGAATAGACCCCGCCCGCGCGCCGCTACATACCCCGCACCCCCCCGCAGGACGTTAGGACTTGACATTTGTCTCTCGCTCTTAAGAGATTGTCTCTTACGTTTATAATAAAATTGTCTCTTTCTCTAGCGACTCTTAAGAGACAGTTATCGATCTTGTATAGCCGACCAAGAACCTTAATCACCCTAAGGTTCGATGTCTTTTGTACAGCTAAAATGTCAAAGACATCGAACCTTACACAGCAAGGGCGTCGCCAAGGGGGCAGAGGGGGGCGGCCGCCCCCCTAGAGAGTTGAAAATGTAGCCAATTTAGTCACGTCCGATTGGCGTTAACTAGAGCCGTCTTACCTTAGGCTCTGTCTACCCCGTAAGGGATAAAGACGTGATTTATGTCAGCTGACGACGCCCTTGCAAGTAAATATGTCAATCTGCCTTATTGAGTTTTTTCTGATGTAAGAATGTCATAAAAATTGGTGTAGCACTTTCTTGGTCGACTAATTATTTTTAACCTTTAGTAATGTAAAGGTTAATTTGTTATCTCTTGCAATTCACCACGGCGAGTGAGTTTTGTTTGTGGTATAGACGTATCTGCGCGTGTTAATGTGTGCGTGGGAGCGAAAGCAGGTATAGACGATATACATAGAAAATAAAGCGAAATCTGCTCGAAAATTAACGACATACACACTTTGACATGAATGCAGATTCATGTTTACCACCAACAAAGCTCGCTCGCCATCGTGAAATGCAAGAGGTATACCTTGCCTCTGAGCCCGCGCGCGGACTGTATACTTTATGTATATTTTTCGAATATCTAAAGTAATATACTATAGTGTAATTTAAAGGGTAACTAAAATTAAGTTTACATAGATAGTTTAGTTAATTTTGAGCGCTATTTGGTCTTTGGGGATAGATTAATATTTTACTAAGTTAATATAGGTATATAGGTATAGAGAGTGACCCCCTTATTCATAAACGTTCTATATGCTTCTGCTAACTTAGCAATCGTTTGTCCTTGTCTGTGAAAGGTAATGTCAAAATGACAGACAAAGACAAACGATTGCTAAGTTAGCAGAAGCCTACAGAGCGTTTATGAATAAGGGGATAAGTTTTCACACAAAGAACGCTTCGCTCACGTTTGTAAAAACGATTCAATTACTATGGACAAATTGCAGCGCCACTTGTGGATCGAAACGGCAAACTGTTCTCATAGTATTGACATTTTAACCTTTTCGACGCCAACGACCTATATATACGTCCATTACTTCAAAGCAACCTTCGTTCAATCGAGTTTAGGTTTAGGTTAATTTAAGGCATCACAATAAAGTGGCGTATGGGTGACGTCTCTTCTATTTGACGTGCCGAAAAGGTTAAAGCAAACGCGATCGAGACGAATTTTGTGACTGAAAACTTTTACTGACTGGTGAAACGTAACATTACGTGATAACTTGTCTTTACATTTGCTAGTAAGACTAACCCCCTTATTCATAAACGCTCTGTAGGCTTCTGCTAACTTAGCAATCGTTTGTCCTTATCTGTAAAAGGCAAATGTCAAAGTGACACTTTGCAGACAGTGACAGTGACAGTGACAGTTAGCAGACGCCTATAGAGCGTTTATGAATAAGGCGTAAAACTTTGCTAGAGATGTGCTAACCTTTCGCATCGCATTATCTCGGAAATGTTCGTGTTTGTGTTTTCCATGCTACTTCAGCCAGGCTCATAGACAAGTCGACATTCGGATCTGATCGTGGATTCAATTCCCCGTGGTCCTAATTTGTCCTGCTCGGAAAAAAAAACATGTTACGTTGCATCAGTCTGTCTGTTAGCACTATTGATAAATGGCTGCGCAAAGGCAGGCATGCTAGACTGGGTGATGGCGAATCGTGACGTACTCCTAAATTAAGTTTTTAAATAGACGAAGATGTTTCTCGAGTGCCTGACGGGATTTGTAGCCGAGCTTTTTAGGGCTATACGCGCTACGCGTCCTCCTAATTAGCCCTCGCCCGCGCGGTGCAGACGCGCGGGGTGGGGCGACCGCGGGGGCCGAGAGGTGCGGGCGGGTAGTGCACCTGCCGCCCGCACCTCTCTCGGTCCATATTGTCGTCCAGTGGCGTAGCTATGTAACCAAGGGCCCTGGTGCAAATAAAAAAATGGGGCCCCACTACTATCTAAACTGGTTACGTTTTAATAATAATAGTTCGATCGAGATTTTTTGGTAAGGATTCGAGGGCCCTCTGAGCTTGAGGGCCCCGGGGCACTGCCCCGCCTAGTCCCTAGGTAGCTACGCCACTGTTGTCGTCCCACCCCGCGTTCCTGCACCGCGCGGTCGATCTATATACATAATACAGTACCCGGCCATGAAGATTGCACACCGTTCTCGCATAATTTCGGCTTCGTAGAGCGTTGTCTCGCTCTAACTTACGTGACGATCATTTTCTCTTTCCAAAGACCGAAGTGCAATCGTTCCTACGTCTAGCATCCCTGGTCACTGCGATTCGGTCTGTCAATACCTATAGCTAACATGTACATATATACCTATATTTATGATACATAATTAAGGCATTAGTGATATAACCACCTGTATGTGCAATTGTGTTTAAAAAAGCATTTAGAGAAATCAATTCAACTCTCAGTAAATTTTTTCGCACGTTTTAAACGGAAAACGACAGCAGATGAACGTTAACGGTTAAAGGTAACGGTTAACTTTAACCGTTTTTTAACCGTTATTAAATGTAGGTTGTGATGGCGAACGTTTAAGGTTACTTTGACTTTTGTCATTTGTTTTCGTTTCGCATTTTTGTCTCTGGAATTATCATACCGCTTAGTTTATTTGTGTTTTGGATAGCATTGCGTTTCTAGTCTTTGCCGCCTAATAAGTCAAACGGGAATGCTTTGGTCAAATCAAACACATAAAATGTCAGAAACTAAGTTTTTTCCAAGACCATAAAGCACTTAACGCAGGAGATGGCAAACTGCGCTACTCTTTGCCAATGGATGGTCAAAAATCTTGGTCATGGGAAAATTTTGGTTGTGTGCTTAGTTAGCACTTTCGACATGAGTGTAGGCGTGTGAGTCGCAGGCAAATGTGTAAAGGCACCTCCTGTGGTATGTGCTTTACGTCAAACACATAGTTTATGGATAACTAATAAAATTGGTTTAACATATATATATTAATAACATATATAATAGTAACTAATTTTCTTGAAAATGCTCAATGATGTATAATTTAGAGCATTTTTTTCATAATTTTGAACTGCTATTCCATGTAGTTTGACCGAAAAACTAACTATAGAAGTTTTTAAACTGTATTTCGGGTAATTTTGTTTACTTCCCGGATTGTAAGGGTAAGTGGTTCTGGACGTTCTCTACCATTAATGTATACTTGAAGTTTAACCTTTTAGCCGCCATTGACAAGTATTTTGGCATTTGTACCAATAAATATAAAATTGACAGTTGCGAATGGCATTTGGTTGATATTGGCAACGTATGTTAGTGTCATAAGTATGAGTTGCACCCAGTAACTTTTAGCGATAACTTTAGCTATAACCGACGATGTGGACATATGATATTGATAGATTTCTGTCAAATATACGTCAAAATCATAAGTTATGGTTACAGCTATTGTTAAAATATATTTGTACAACTCACACTTAGTGATAAACGATAATAAACAGCCTTTAATGTGGATGTAAAGTTAAAGACACCAGGCGCATAAATAACCGTTAAAAAATATTGGCCGTTAATTTACCGTTAACTGCTTCAGCGGGAAACGAACCTGTCAAATATGCCAAAAAAAACATGCTGTATAAAATATTTTTTTTAATTTTAACGATCTGTATTTGGTTTGGTATGTTGCTAAGAGACGAGTGATTGCTATAATTATCCATTTCGAGAAAATGATGTATTTTATGATACATCATAAAATACATCATTTTTAAATTAGTAGTACTATTTTTCAAAAGTTCATTAATGCCGTTTTATTAATTTTAATAAATAAGTTAATATTTTTTTAAATGCTATTTCCGATGTCTATGGCGCCCATCTGCCATTCGTGTGGCGTCCGTTTTTTTCCACTATGTACAGGGTGAATCTTAAGTCGTGAACACAAATGAGTGTTTTATGTTCAGCTAGCGCTAGACCACGTAATGCATTGACTCATTTGTTCAAAATAGTCTGAGAAAATATGCGGTTGGCGTTGTGATTTAATTTGATTTTATGGTAACCGAACATTATCTCAGACTATTTTTAACAAATGACTCAATGCACTACGTTGTCCAGCGCTAAATGATCACGAAACACTTATTTGTGTTCACATCTTAAGTTTCAACCTGTATATACAGTCTTAAAATTATTGCGAAATATTTCAGCGGGTTCGGTTAGTTTGCCTAAATGGAGGACAGGACTGACTGTTTTTCAGGATGTTTGAATCGTACTTGACAAATGTTTCTGGGATGGCGAAAAATATCCTTCGTGTGCTAGGTCTTGATAGGCGCAGGCTTCGCTTCTTGCTTCCACCCCAGGGTGTATCGTTGAAGGGTTTGTCGCGTTAAAAACCTTTCAAAACGTTGAAGAGAGCACGGGTGCTCGTGCTCGACCCAACGGGCAGCAGTTGCTTAAGACAGTGCAGTTCTTTTTGTGCGGTTGGATGTAGGGAGTTAGGAAATTGGAAGAGAATTTTGTGGAAAGGAGGGTAGCTTTTTAAAAATAGTGAGGGGATTTATCGATATTCGCCAGTTTCCATAAGTACATTGATCGATGTTTACAGTGAATCGTCAAAGCGGGACTAAATTTTGATCAAAAATTTTAATGAAATATCTTTATAGGGTGCAGTCGAACTAACAGAACCACTTGCTGATATATTCTAGAATAATTCTGAGAGGTTGTATTGGGGTGAACAAAAAAATTTACCTTGCTACTCCGCTACGACTTACGGAGTAGCGGAGTAGCAAGGTAAAATTATTTGTTCATTGAAATGGACCTCCGCAAAGTAACGCCTGATTCAATGAAATGGTTGTATTGGGTTTAGCAATGTCCAGTTGCATTTTACCGTCTGTCAAACTTGCCACAACTGCCTGCATCTGTAATGGCCAATGTACAATTGTTTTAGTAAATGTCTTATATGCTTTTTAAGATTTTGTTTAAATTATAGTATTTATTATTTTAACTGTGTTAAGGTTGTAAGTTCAAAATGTTCGAAACATGACTACAGCTGAGGTAGGGTGTGTAGGACGTAGCTCTACCGCCGCTACGTAGACGTTTTGGAAACAATTAAAATGTATGTAAGTTTCTAAAATACTGATTTTTATGAGATGCTAACATCGGGCCGACAAAGGTTCTCAAAGATCAACACACAACATACAGTCAAGGTCACCAAAATGTATACACCACAAAGTTGCAAAATGTATACATACTTTATTAAATGTTTACATATATTTGACCTTGACAGTAACGTGGTTTACAACTGCTTATGATTCTTTTTTAGCGCCTCCGATAATAGTAACTGTACTGAAAGTACTATCGAATAAGTTGGTCCCTGACCCACCGTAGAACCATGTCTCAGTAAACGTCACATGATTTTCCTTGTCAATTCAGTCTAACGTCACTATGGCATTTACTGTGAAAGGGTTTGATAGTCGGTCATCCCAAGCCTTACGGCCGCCATTAAGGGCGAATAGAATAGAATAGATAGTGGGTCAGAGATCACTTCATTCGTTATTATATATTTAATCTATTTCAAGTTGGCTTATTTTTCAGATAAGTCGATTTGTAAATTGTTGTGCTAAGGTTCTACGTGAATTTAATGACTGACTGTACAGTCCGGAACCATATCCATATCACTGTACACTGTATTAGTCCTGCAATATTGTGAATTGTGAACATGTTGTATACTTATTGAAATGTTTAGCTAGTAGATTCTACGTTTATGTGATGCTCGTAAAGTCAACAGCAAGAAAGTCAGTGGTCATTTTTATTCCATTGTGACAAGGCAAGGTGGCCTACTTTTGCTCTTGACTGTACAGCGTCTTCAAATTATTCCGGAATATTACAGAACGTTAGGTATGCTTGAACACCCTGTATGTGTCTATTTGAGCTGGTTGGGTTACTATGACTGAACAGCCTGTATGTATCTAAGCATTTTTCAATTGTGCTTGACTAATGTTTCTATACATTGACCTCTTAGGTTTTAGATCAGAGTGCTGTGGATGGAACGGAGACGGCACAGGTTATTAGGCACCAACGACATATACACCATTACTTGAATTGAGTTTAGGTTCAACTTAAGGCATCGCAATCCGCAATCAGTCTGGCGTATGGGTGACGTCTCTTATATTTGACACACACACACACACACACACAAATCACGTCTTCATCCCTTACGGGGTAGACAGAGCCTAAGGTAACATGTACCTACAGGCCACATTTAGCAAGATTGAGGGCGTATAGATGGAAAATGGAATCAAAATAGTGATGGGTTGCTAGCCTCATCGCCTATAACATGATTCCTATGATTTTTGCCCATTCCCTCGATGGGCTTTTACCATCTGCGCGGGTAGAGTAGCGTTTGGTACATTCTATGTTTTTTCTATGCTCCCAGACCAGCAGGGAAGAATATTATAGTTATATTTGACGTGACGGCGAAAAGGTTAAATAATAAAAGCACAGGTCATTTGTGTATGATATTCGTAAGTTTATAGACCTTACTTGTCTTGATGAATATATATCCAAATCTCCAAGTATAATACGTAGTGCTGCCATATCCAAATAGTGTTACAAGATTTGATAACGTAACAAATGCTTCACCTTTTTGCCGCCACGTCAAATACAAGAGACGTCACCTAGGCTTCTTTATTGCGATGCCTAACCCAGTTGCAGTGGCGTAGCTAGGTAACCAAGGGCCCTGGTGCAAATAAAAAAATGGGGCCCCACTACTATCTACACTGGTTACGTTTTAATAATAATAGTTCGATCGATATTTTCTGGTAAGGATTCGAGGGCCCTCTGAGGTTGAGGGCCCCGGGGCACTGCCCCGCCTAGTCCCTTGGTAGCTACGCTTGGACGAAGGTTGCTTTTGCATTGAAGTAATAGACGTGTATATAAGAGGTTGGCGTTGAACCTGCGGTGCTGATATATGTCGTTGGCGTCGAAAAGGTTAAGGCATACTCACTTCAACGTGGAAAGTTCAAAGGGATAATGTAACTTTATCTACGCATATATAATTAGTAGTCTGAAGTGCTTTCAGAAACCGTCGGAACT